>OX493267.1:86154943-87466042 GCA_950370525.1 Bellardia bayeri
AAACATGTCTGCAATTTCCAACTGGATTATATCGTTTGATGTTATTTTGCCAGGCAGTTTTTACCACAACCGTTTTCGGATTTATTCGCAGACTGAAGCATTAGCATTTTTAAAATGGGCTTCTAAAGCAGCACAATGTTAATAAGTTACGGTATCCAATATTCCAAAAATGTTAAAAAATTTGCAACAAAAATAAATTGTAAAAACAATTTCTTGACAGCCGAATAATTAAGTATTTATTGTTTTTGTTTTAGTTTTTCTCAATTACATTCATTATCATATTTTTTTTTTTGCTAAAGCACTTTCCAGAAGAATGAAAACAATAAATACCAATGAAATTTTATTTGGAAATTATGACAAATTCGGGATTTTCAACAATTAGTATAAAATAAAGAGTTTGTTTTCTATTGACAGACTGTATATCCCAAAATCCCGCTCCCGAAAATTCCGGAATATATCAAATCCAGAATCCAGAACTCATATTAATAAATCCCGAAAACTAGTATTTGTGTTAAAAGATCCAGTCAAGTATAATTATTTTTATCTAATTTTTTGGCATAACTACACAAATACAAAACATCTTCACTTAACGTAAATCAATGTTTTTTTTAACAGATACAGTGCCGGACTATTAGTCAAAGGGTTGCGGGTTCGATTCCCGCCAAAGACTCTGGGTGTTTTATGCAGATAAACCAAAAGCTTCGCAGTTTGTGTTTAAAAAAAAAATCACAAACTGATAAGGTCAGATATATTTCAAAACTATTTACAAAGTCACCAACAAAAATTAAAATTTTACAAAAGTATGTTAAAGAAATGAAGTTAAAAGAATAAAAATTAATTTTCGATCACTACACACGAACGCACTATTTGTTGTATCTACGGTTTTTGGAATTTGAAATTCATAGAAAAAAGCTTTAGTTGATCAACAGATGACAGATGCAGAATTTTTTTTACTTAAACAAGTAATTGTCATTTTAAATCCGATTAAAGTAGCAGTGAATGCATTTGTCACACTGATATGACTCTCTGTCGATGTTGCACATTTATTTAAGCCCAAATACATATCTAAGAGTGATTGCATATTAAGATGGAACCAGAAATCAAGGATAATTTACTCAAAACTGTAAACATTTTTGAAAACAAAAAAGTTAAAAATTGAAGAGTGAATATCATAAAGAAATAGAAATATTTGTTATTAGAAATGAAACATGTAAAAGCCCCCCACAACAACTTATAATGTCTGTAATTATTTGTTTAGGAGGGTGAGAAATGCAATTAGCATAATAATTTATTAACAATTTTGCCCATATGCGTTGGTTGTGAACGATATTCTTTGTCAGCGTCATATATTGGTAACAAAATAAAATCAAGATCTCTTTACTTTAGATGTCTTAAAATTTTTAAAGATGATTTTTCAAGTTTGATCAATA
This sequence comes from Bellardia bayeri, assembly GCA_950370525.1. Classification (NCBI taxonomy): domain Eukaryota; kingdom Metazoa; phylum Arthropoda; class Insecta; order Diptera; family Calliphoridae; genus Bellardia; species Bellardia bayeri. Next base: position 86,156,374 of record OX493267.1, read on the forward strand.
TTGTTCTATTGCATATAAATAAATGACATATTCTACTTCTCTATCTAATTTTCAATCTAATGTTATTTTGTTATTAAATTATTAATGGTTTATAAAATACAAAATTAGCTTTATAAACTTTAAGTAAATTTAGAAACTATAGTTATGAGGACAGAAAATGTTTGTTTTTAAATATATTTATAATTAGTACAAGTTACCTTTTAGTTAGTAGTAAACAGTTTTTATTATTAACCCTTAAGCAAACACCAAAATGTGTTCACAAACGAATCCCAGGGCCTAGCTGGGAAAATCAAATAAAATCTTAAAAATAAAGATTATACTTATAAAATCATACACAGGGCTGATTGCATTTAAAACATATATAATCACATTTAGAGTGCTGAAGGCAAACAAAAATTTTACAAAATTTGCAGAAGAATCTTGTGTTGCGTTTTACATTATCTTTGTCCTTGGATTTGTTTTTAAGACCTTAGAACCGGTTTAAATTTTTTTTAGGTTACTGTGGTATATAAAAGACTATTATATATATTCTAATTAATTGCTTTTGATTAGCAATACCTGAATGGTTTTATTTAAAAAAGCTTCTATTCCCAATCTACTAACGAAATTTGCGGTAAGTTTTTTGTTGTTACTACGTTCTTCAACACGAGCGTGAATAGACTGCTACAAAAGACGAGCTGAACGTTTTTTTCATGCACCTTCTTTGTATAAGAAGCTAAGGCCATTACGTCAATCATGTTGTAAAAAAGTGCCAAGGTCCATCGATTTGTTTTGAATTTAGTTGTATATATGGTGTTACAAATATGAAAAAAATTTGTTGCGAGGAATTACCACGTCTACAGATAAATAATAGTTTTTATTTAAATTTCTTTTGTAGAAAAACCCTTCATCGAGGAATTCGATATCCGCCTAAGATATCCAAGTAAAAAGCTTTAAAAATTTCCAAAAATGCCTGACCAGGTCCTTGTTGTCACTTAAGGGTTAATAAACCAATTTGTTTTAATAAAAAACAAAAATCCCGAAATCCCGGATTACATTTTTAAAATCCCGAATATGGGGATTCGAAAAGACAGTCCCGTTTGGCATTCCTACACCATACTCTTTGAAATACCGTAACACTTTTAATGATAATGATTTGAACAATTAAGTTCTCGAGCAGTAATGTAATAATGAGTAAATTAAATCTAAATTAAGAAGTAGAACAATGAAACCTGTTCATTTCTTCTAATGTGCATTGGACCATTTTGTTTTAAATTTATCTCACTGTGCAAGTTAATAAATTATTAATTAAAACATCTGTTGGATTTTTTTATTTCTTTTATTTAATTTTTATTTATTATTTCATTTGCTTCTTTTCACTACAAAAACAAAAACTTGATTGACAATATGTTAAAATTTTTCTTAATGTTAATGCAAATTATTTAAGCCAACAGAGTTTTACGTTTAATTTTTTTTGGTTTGAATAACCCAGTAAATATCTTTATGGTTAATATGCATTCTCCTCAGAAGTTTAAAAGAATGGCTGTATAAAGCTATCTTCTATTATTACTTATTAAGTTTTCTTAAAAAAAACTTAATCAAAGAGTTTTCTTGTTTATAAACAATTTAAAAAATCTGTAAAAAGACCACCAACACTTAAATACTCAAATTACTTTATACGATGGTCATTTTGCTTTCATATTATTTTCTTATGATAAAACATAAAGTTTCTTTAGTTGTTTTTTCTTTTCCAACATTTGACTATAAATAGCAACAACATTTAATGAAATATGAAACATTAGCTGTTTTATTTATAAGATATTGTAATTTCTATTTGCTTTACAGACAGACTATTGCTAGTAAAATAAAGTCATTATGTTAAAAGATGTAACTTATTACAATGTCATTGAGGCCAGACTATATTTTCGATTTTCTTTGTTTATTTTAGTTTAATGTATGAAATTGCATAAATGCTATTATTAAAAGGAGGACTAAAATTTATTAATTAACTCGATTTTTTTTTTAATCGACCTTCGAACTTTGCAGTCAAATGCCGATTTTCAGCATGAAAAACAAATAATTTTTCCAATATTTTGCTTCATAAGCACCAAAAAAAATTTCTAAATCAATGTTTTAACCAATTTTAATTGTTACACATGTTTCTAGCAATAATTTGGCTTTTACAAATTTAAAAAATAGCAAAAAAAAATCATATAAACAAAATGCTAAAAATCTGCAAAATCAAATCAAAAAATCTTTATCTTCTAATTTAGCCTCTATTTTCACCCCTTACTCTCAGAATCGAAATAAATTTTGCTAACCTGAATTTGTTCCACAGTGTTATTTTAGTCTATTGTTGTAGTGCATTTGTTAAAAAAATGTGTTAGATATTGTTATTATACTTCTATTATTACAATTACAATTGTTTGTTCGTGTCTACATAAGTGTGTCTTGAACAAATTAATAATTTTATGAAATCAGATACCGGCTACAAATAAATATTTTTACGCACATTTATAATGACCTCGTTTGTGTATTTCCTATTGTTTCTCCTAACCATCTTGATTATAATTTAATCATATTGTTTTATCTTTAATGGCATTGTAATATAAATACACCATATTTCCTTATATAGAACTGCCCATAAATACAGTCGTTGGAAAAATTCATTTTGAATGTCAGTTCAGTTTTTAATTCACAATTTGAATTCTGCTTGAATTTATTCTAGTTAAGTGCTAGAGTTTAGAATTTTAACACATTACTTGTTAATGAACGTTTTTTTTTATTTCTTTACTAAGTTTTCTTGGTTAAATCTCTAACACAGCCCGACAAAATAAAATCTTTTTTTGGTACCTTAGATTTCTTAGTCAGTATTGAGCATTGAAGCCCAATAATATATGCATACAAAATTACTTTTTTTGTATCAGCTGTAGTTTTCGAGATATTAATTTTTTTAAAAACCTACATAGTTACGCAATTTATAGTAACGAAATAAAAGGTTCATTCTATTCAGTTTTGATTCCATGTAGTAGTTTCGGAGATATCGCTCATTTTGGATGGAACATCTTTTTATACATTTTTTTATTTTTCAAAAATTCATAAAAAATAGAGATGACAAATTTTTCATTATTTTCCTTCAGGCATATAGCAAAATACTATGAGTCTCAAAAGTGAGTAAACACAACAAATTATTTGATTTTTTTAAGATAATGCAAATCCTAAAGTCGATCGATTGAAATTTAAAAGTTTCGTTTTGTTCGATATTTGGTTGAATAATAGATTCGGTTATGAAAAAAAAAATTCAAGTTGAACTATAATGCTTTTCATAATCTTAAAAAAATCAAAAAATTTACTGGTGCTTACACACTTTTGAAGCTGTGTGTATGTTACGCATATAGCAAGTTATATGTTATATAATTTTAAAGTGTCATTATATTTTTAAATAAAAAAGGTTTATCGGGACAAGAAATTCATAATGATATAGTGCATGTGTTAGATGAAAGTGATCCTTCATATACAGCAGTAAAAAATTGAGTTGCTGAATAAACGTGGCCGTACAAGCATTGAGGATGAACCACGTAGTGGACGTCAAAAAACAAAAATAAGAACAGAAATTGTACCCGCATGATGTGGTGATAAATGATCGCATCTCAAATAATCGAGTCCATTTAATTTTGCATGAAGAACTTCAGAAGAAAAAGTTTTCTGCAAGATGGGTGCCGCATTTGTTAACAGTCGACCAAAAACGCATAAGAATGAAAATTTCTCAAGCTTGTTTGGATCGCTTTAAGAAAAATAAAATGGATTTTAAGCGTCGTTTCATAACCGTTGATAAGATATGGATCCACCACTATACTCCAGAGACAAACGAACAATCCAAGCTTACTATTCGCAACACCATCACCCATTTTGAGACCCAGCATTCATTATTGGATAATATTCGACCGAATAGACCACATCTAGCACGCTGTAAAGTCGTGGAATTATTGGTCCATATTTCTTAAAAAATGATGCCGGTGCGAACGTAACTGTTAATGGTGACCGTTATCGTGCCGACTATTTGATGCTTGAAATTGAAGCTCGTGATCTCGGCGACATTTGGTTTCACCAAGACGGAGCCACTTCCCACACATCGCATCAATCAATGGATTTATTGAGATAACACTTCGCTGGGCACATAATATCACGTTTTAAGCCGGTCGATTGGCCACCAAGATCGTGTGATATCGCACCGTTAACTTTTTCCTGTGGAGATATGTAAAGTCTACAGTTTATGCAGAGAAACCCGCTTCGATTCAGGCCTTGGAGGAAAACATCAGGCGTGTCAGTCGAAATGCTCGAATGAGTCATAGAAAATTGAACTCAATGGTTAGACCATTTGCGACGTAGCAGTGGCCAACATTTGATAGGCATAATCTTCAAAAAATAAATGCCAAAGAATGTTGTTCCAAATGATAAGAAACATTCCCCATTAAATTTGTATTTTCTGTGTTTTTTTTTTTAAATAAAGTAGAGAACCTCGTGGGTAATCCGCTTTATTTTTTTTAAATATTTAACAAACACAAACTGCGAAGCTTTTGGCTTATCTGCAGAAAACACCCAGAGTCTTTGGTGGGAATCTAACCCGCAACCCTTTGACTGATAGTCCGGCACTCTATCGCCTAGTCTGTCGGGGCACTCAAAGAATCAAAGAGAGTAAAATTTATGATAAATTTCTTTTTTATAGATTTCTACTTTATTTTCCCAATATTTTTTCCTTCTACTGTAGTTATTTTTTTTCTCAACCTTATTTATTCTCAAAATAAAATTAATGGACCTTTTTCAAATAGCGTTTTATTATAGTTTTGCTATTCGTTTTTATTTAGCTTGTTTGTGGAGTGTGTGGTTGTGTTTTATGACAGTTTCTTTTTTTTTTGCGATGCAAATATTAATAATGGTTACTTGACTTTGTCATTTTCAATTAAAATGCAAAAATGTTATACAAATATTATTTTACGAAAAATTGAATCCAATAAAATCTGTAATAATAGATGAATGGAAAACAAAAGCACTCAACTAAATTATAATTAAAACAATCAATGGCTCTTTAGTACTATTGTTTGTTGGTCCTATTAGCAATAATGCTTGGCAGAAATAGAAAATATATGAGAAAATAATTTATCAAACAAAAATGTTATTACTTTGCATTGTTAACAAATTATTAGATTTTTATTTCTTGAAATTCTGGTAGCTATAAAGTATTGACTTTCATCTGAGACAGCCTTATCTGAAAACTCTTCCAAACTTGCAAGCCAAAATCATAAGAAATTCTTTGCTTTCATTATTGGCAAACAAAATACACCATAATAGAAATTACAACAAAGTAAACTCTTACGTCCCCTAAAAAGATCTGCCCATAGTGTTGAAAATAAAACAATTCGAAAAAGAAAATTCAATTCAATAGAAAAAAAAATACTTTGAAAACATACAATACAATTTTGCAATAGAGTTCTAAAGGAAAAAGAATTAAATAAATAATAAGGCAAAACAAAAAACAAACTGTGCAAAAGGAAGCAAAACAATCAACAGAAAATCTTTTCTTAACAATGCAAATATTTATACAAAATGTTAAGAATTGAAAGAACAAAACTGCCGTGATTTCATTCAATATACAGTGAAAATCCCCATAAAAATCTATACACTAGTTGAAAACAGTGAAATAAACGAGAAAATTCAAAGAGCAAAGAGTAAATCTCTAATGGAATCTCAAGTTAAGTTACTAAAAATGTCTGACAACAATCAAATAACACGTGATTCTTAAAAAACCGAAAACGTGTCAGAAAAATATAAAAACAAATCCTTGTACTACTACTACGAAGAATGAAAAAAAAAATTATACTTATGCACGTGTTAAATTTTTCTTCATTGAAGAATTTTGTCACTTAAAAAAAAGAATGTTTCAAATAAAATACAGATTTCATAAAATTTTTTTCGTAAGCTTTAAACTAAAAATAATTTTGAAATAAAACCGAGAACCATTTAATAAGCAGCTGCTGTGTGTGTAGGAGGAAGTGTTTATGAGCGCACCCAAATTGTACGAGTATGTTGCTGAATAAGCTGTATTTTATGCTTAACAAAGATTTAAGAGCATGTGAAAATGTTTCCTGCAGTAAAAAATAAATGTTCAGCCATGAAAATGTGACACATGCAGACACTTCAACTTACGTTTGAATACAATTTTGTCTTTAATTTAATTTTTTTATTTTATTTTATTTTTATTTATGTATATGTGTGTTATATTTATATTTATGCATGTGTGAGTATGTAAATATACGCACCGATATAAATACAAATAAAAATTTTAGCACTGATAAAATGATTTCATTTTCTGCGCTAAGCTTTTTTGAAACGTATTTGTGAGGGTAGATTGTTAAGTAGCCATTAATCTCTATTCTATTACAAATAAGTATGAAAGTGTAGTTGGGCAAGCCCGATCATATGATAACCTACACTCGGTGTATGTGCAAAAATCGTTCTTATGTGAGCTATGACATATTATGCACAGATCATCCAAAAATTCTGTGGCAGGACTTCTTTGCATAAATTTAATCTCTGTATTAACACTTGTTAAACACTTACACATGTTAAGTTGGTCTTATATGGAAGCTCTGCGTAATTATGAGCCGATCACTATAAAATTAGACGTCATGATATCTGTTTATATGAAACTTATTTGTGTTGAGTTATATTTGGATACCAAAATTTTAAGCGATTTATGCTTGCTAAGTGATTTTCAGATGGGGGGTGTTATATCACTTTCAGACCGCATCGATTGTGCAGGTGAGTTTCGGTTTCAATATTTTTACTTCTGTTATCCCAATATGAACTCGACTGGTATGCATCGATTGTACCGATTGTTTTTTATATTTCTCTTCTGTTTGATTTACCATTACTTGAATTAAGTATTAATCGTTTACAAATAACGAAGTGTACATATGTATATTAACTAAAAAAATTAAAACTTGATAAATCTCGGTTGCATGAAACTATTTCAATTAGTTTGAAATATTACCCCCTTATTCAAAAACGATTATTAAATTTAACAAACGTTTATTAAGACAGATTTGCATATAAAAATTTGCTTAATAAACATTTGTTAAATTTAATAATCGTATGACATAACCTATAAATGTAAACAAAAGCTGTCTTTTTAACGTGTACAAATTTCAAGAATTGCTTCTTTTGGCCAATCTAACTGCAATAAATTCATAAACATAATTTAATTTACTAAAAATCGAAAAATACTTTTTTTCCATGTACATTATCCATTTTCTTTAATTTTTCTTTACAATATATTTTTTCAAACAATTTTGTTACAAAACAAACCAGCTGTTTTGTTTATGTTTGTCACAGGAAAATAGAGCGTGTTCTAATCGAAAAAATTACATACATATGTATTTCCACATGTATTTTACATATGCAAAGTTTCATATGTATCACATGATGTGTACAACTTTTACAGATGGAAAATTTGACAGTACATATGTAAAATACATCCCGTCTGATAGCACCTTTACACGAAATTTATTCTATGATACTTTTTGAAAACTTTATACATCTTGAACAAAAGAACGCATATTTGCATGTTTTGAGTCAATTCTATGTTACACAAAATTCTGCCAACTTTAATTGATACTTAAGGAAGGAGGAGTTTTTAAAGTAAATTGTTTTTTTTTGTCTTCAAATCATACCTTTGTATTTTTATATTTTACATGTTACGTTATGATATGATATGAAATATAAATCAACTATGATGATTAGTTGTAAATTCGTTTCAACTGGGAAAAGCTACTTTTTTTTATTGTTTTCATGATTTTCAGATCTTACCATATTGTCAGAAAAATGTTCATAAAATGTCTAACAACCGTGCGAACTTAAAATGTTTGTCTTTCCACGTTGCCACAAAAAAACATAGTAAGAGCATTGTAAGACAAAAATATTATCATATATCTAACAATTGTGTGAACACTTTATGTTGCCATGGTCAGATTATTGTCATACACTTTTAATTGTCAGATGTGCGACAATTGTTCCATGACAGTATTTACAAATTTCAAGTTAAATACACACAGGCAGTTCTGGCAATATTTCACAACAAATATGCCAATATTTAACCATACAATAATCTGATGAATAAATTTATTGTCTGAAACTTGTCTGCAATATAATGGGATTAATAATTTTTTGGTACTTTTTTCTTAATGGTACATTTTTAATATTTTTATAAAATGAAACTAGAATAATGAAACTAGACACTACTTGATGGAGTTAACATCAACAAAAGAGGGACTTAATGGTACTTTTTTACATTAACACTTTATTAGATACTTATGACTCTGAATGATTGAACTCTTCTAATAATACTTTTTTAATTTTTGACAATAACGAACTTTAAGACATGAAATTAAACGTTTTAAGTACAAATTAAGTACAAGTATAGCAGAACCCACTAATGGTATTTAGTTTTCTGATTAACTTGGGCGGAAAAATAATTTCTATATTAACACTTACTTTAAAGTAAAGCACTTTATCTAAACTATTGAATGTTTCTATTTTTCTAGGTTTCTCATATTTTTCAATCTAACTACTCGACACCAAATAAATATAAACTCATATGTATGTGTAATACATATTTGCTAAATCATACTAAAGTTGATAACATTTTTGTCGCGCATCTGCTAAACGTGATGTGCATTTCAATTTAACATTTTTTTATTCCTTATGCTTTTTATTCAGCGACTAAAATCTAAGAAATAAAAAAAATACATTTAAAGAAATTATTTTTAAAGCTGACAACAAAGGCATTAGCAAATAAACTCTACTATTTGCAATACATTTTGATTTGAAACAGATCTAAGATCAAATTTTATTTCAAGTCTCATGTGAAGACACACAAATTTTGATTTTTTTTTTACTCATACTCATATTAAGTGTTTACACAGTTTATATAACCAAAAAGAAAATCTTTGCAACTACTACAACCAGTACATGAAGTATTTGTAACAGCTTTTTAAAAGAGATTTTATGGTAATTTAAGTGTGTAATATGTGCGTCTCTTTATTTTCATACATTTTTTTTCGCATCATTTTTCAGTTTTATTAGAACCCTTCAATTTTATTTCCCTATATATTCGTATGTATGTAGCCCACCTCATGTGTTTATATGAGTGGATAAATACGTTAATTTTTTTTGTAACTTGTGCTAAAACTCTTGTCTTATTTTGACTGGATTTGTGTAGTGGTATGGATATTACATATTGATTACATTCATTTTCAACAATTGTTACCAATGAAAATGAGCAAAAAATTCTAGATGACATTTTAATTGTGAGTAATAAAATGGCAAGCAGACAGACAGACAATTTTCATAATGGGATTTGATTTCATTTTAATTTCGTTTTTGATGTTTTGTCTGCTTTTAACTGTACGATGAAGCTTTTTCTGCGAGAACACACATCCAGGATACGTTTGTAAATACTAGCTTATTTTGGCTTTTTGTAATATTTAAAAGGTACAATATCAATATTATACCTACCACCAAAAAGATGGGAGGTATATTACGTTTGTCATCCGGTTTGTAATACATCGAAATAATGGTCGTAGAGCCAAAAACTCTATATTGTGGGTCCTTATAAGATTCTAAAACGATCTAGCCATGTCCGTCCGTCTGACCATGTATTAAACATTCCTTGATCTACCGAAATATTTGGTATTGAAAATGAGCAGTAGGATCCGAGTTATAGATCAAAGTTTCAGACTACCTCGATATTTTTCAGATATTTTCTGCTATTTTCTTCAAATATAATGCAGATAATACCATGAAATTCTACACACTTTATTTTCATTATAGAACGGCAAGTCCTGTTGAAAATGGTAGGAATCGGTTCACGATTCAAATGTCTTCCCGGAATATGGCTTTATGGTATATATGTCTATAGAAAAGCCCTATCTAAATGAAATTCTGTAATAATAGGTTTCATGCAAAGTTAAATCTCAAAACGATATTTTGTTTGCATCGGTCCATATTTTCACATAACCTCCATATAAAGTCCAGTTCCCCAAATCACTTAAATGCGCCTCAATCTTTTATACAAATCACTACCAAGTCGAAATTTAACACAAGTAATACATGGATACATCTCAATTGTTGTAATAAATATCATGATGATCGGTCCATATTTGAACATAGCCTCCATATAAAGTCCACTTTCGGAAATTACTTAAATACGCATAAATATTTTCTAAAAATCACTATCAAGTCGAAATTTAACACAAATAGTCCATGCATATCATTCCATACACACAATTAAATGATAATCGGTTTTTAGTTGACCATGGTCGTCATTTAAAGTTCATTTTGAAAAATCATTTGAATACGCATAAATCTCTTATAAAAATCATTATTACGTTGAAATTAATAAAATAATTCGCAGGTACATATAAGTTGTCGTAAAGAATTCCATGAAGATTAGCCCGTAATAGATAATAGTTCCCTTTTGAAGCCTACTCCCTTAAACTCATTAACCTACATAAACATCCATTTCGAACCGAAATTTTATATAAGCATATTTTTCTATAGACTTTTGCGAAAGTTGGTCCATAATTGAGCATAGCTCCCGTACAAGTTACACTTCCGAGTATAAAGAGTTGACAATTTTGACGTTTTTTGAAGCCAAAATCAGTTGCCTAGGGCATTTTGGTACTCAGTTTGTGTACAATATTGATTATAACTGGATATGATAATTATAAGAACTTTATGCATATTCTTATAATTATCGTTATTGAGCTAAACCTAAAAAAACCTAAAATAAATAGAAATTACGGTACAATATTTTATGAAGTTCGCACCATAATAGGTGATTTGGTGGTGGGTATATAAGATTCGGCATAGCCGAATATAAACTTTGACTTGTTTTTTAAATGCGTATATTTTACAAATATTAATAAAAATGTAACAACAATTTCAATAAAACTTGTACTTGTTGTTTCTGACTCCTTGTGTTACAAATGTATTCGAATAAAATCCTTTCCAGGATTTCCATTTATAAATATTTAGAGCAAACTAAATTTCAGAAGGATACCTGAAATTTCTAGTCTCTAACTAAGTGTTAAATATATTATAATAACATTTCAAATGGACGCATGTGCCAGACGAAGGGTTAATGTACACTTTAAATCGCATTATTATAGAGATATTTGCATCAAGGCGTATTAAGATTGTCCATGTAGCACACGTATGTATAGGTATATACATGTAAATTTAAAAAAAATGTGTTTAAAACGTGTTGAATTTATTTTATTTTAAAATCTGCGTACATTGTGTTTTATTTTTTTTTTATTTGAATTTAACTTCCAATTATATTTTATTTTTGTTCGATCCAATTTGTAGAGTAGAGTTACACACAGTGATACAAAATTGAATGAAATAGATAAACCTGGGACCGGATATTATTTTTCTTGTAGGGCTTGTCGATTAAAACAAGATTCCTATAGTGAAATGTGCCGGACACCTCCAAAATCCGGGTTTATGGTTAAAAAAAAAACGGTTTTTGTACCTTTGCGCACTTATAAGCCTGTAATTTTGTTGATAATGACCCGATTTTCAATTTCTTACTAGATTTAAAAAGTAGAAACTGAAATCTTTCGAATGATATATATATTATCTAAGAAAATTTGAGAAATTTTGGTGTTATTGTCGAGAAAATTGTGTTATAGCAAATTGTATTATTGCTCGACAATAACACACAAATTTCTCAGGTGTTTTTGGACTGTTGCACCGTGTTATTTGTCTCAATTTCCAAAGGATTTGTTATATAAACATTTCTAAATATAATAGAAAATAACTTACGCATTATATTATTGACAAGTATTCACTTACCTAAAAAGAAAAAATTATATAATAATTAGTATAATAAAATGGTAATACATTTTTAGAAAAGCCACTTCTAATATCAACTAGTGTAACAGATTTGCAAAATAATAAAATTCAACCAATGTACGCAATAAAATATTCATAGAAGAACTATTGAGAAACTACTTAAAAGAAATCTTCATGCCTAAACTTGAATTTGTCTAGAGTTTAGACATTGTATATGGTCTCAAGCGGAGACCTGCATTATTCATGACAATCAATGTGATACAATAACCAAGATCTCTGTAAAACGTTATTATTTTATTACTACCACTACAGTCGAAAATAAAGCTGAAAGAAAATAATAATACGTTTATGGGTCATTAAGACCCATATACGTATGAGTTATTACAATATTATGCTACTCCAAACACTCCAGACTTCAAAAACAAACTGCGAAGCCTTTTTGTGTGTCTGCACCCAGAGTCTTTGGCGGGAATCGGAATTGCAACCCTCAGACTGATAGGCAAGCACACTATCGTCTAGTTTATCGGGGAACCCAAAATATTTCGAAATATATTATAATTTGGAAATATTTTCTCTCAACTAAAGATGTTTTGTTTTAATTAGTTCTTAAAGCCATCCTAACTTAACATTATCCCAAATAACTTTGTAATTTTTTATAATGCTTTGCAAGTTTTCCTTTCGTCTCAGTTAATCATCATTATCCAGCCAAAATAATTTAAGACCTGTAATTGTCATGTCATGAAGGAATTTTTGAACACAGCTCTTGAATTTTATTCATGCCGCTGGCTTCATGGCTAATTAAAATTCAATACAATTGTAGTCATTAATCGATTATCTAACATCTGTTCCGACACAAATCAGGCACTAAAAATAAGTATTTCGGTTTAAAATTTTGTATTGGCTGAATTAACTTAAAAATGCGAAATTTTTAAATTTTTAAATGTTTAGCTTTTATTTGGAAAAATTTGTACAATATAAATTTATTCAAAGTATTGATCATAAGCTATTGGCTTTTCCCATCGTTCTGGCAACATATAGATTCCGCGCGAAAAGAACTGCTCAACATTTGTGGTCAATAATAAATCAAGTGAATTTCGGATATCCTGTTCAGACGTAAGGCATATCCCAGAGATAGAGTGCATCGATCGAAAATTGTAATGAACCGGGATACAGTCTGGATTATAAGGCGGGTGGGGCAAAACTACATCCACTTCTTTTTAAATCATTTTTAACATGTATTTGCAACATGTGCCTGAGCGTTGTCATGATGGAATATTACGCTTTAAATTAATGTGCTGAATTCTCTGCTATAGTCTGATCAGATATTAGCAGCTCATAATAGATAGGACCTTTACGGTACTACCAAATACAAAGGATTATCCAGCGCCATGAATATTTCGATTAGTTGGTGATTCGGCTGGTTGGTCCAGCTTCACATACTATCTCTTACAGGTAACTTTTTCATTATTATTATTATTTCCTTCTGTAGCGTTTAAACAGCGTTTCGGACTTGCAAAATCGCCTTTCAAAGCTTTAATTCATATGTTAGCCAATTTCGCAAACGCAAATGTTTTAAAATTGCGAATTCAATAGCTCCCAATAATTTTGCAAGTCTTGTGGAAAGTCTTATTTGCAAACAATTTTCATGGGTTAATGCATCCAATTCTTGATTTTCAAATTTTTTGTCAGCACTTCTGTTTGTTGGCACAAAAGTCGACGTTTTCGAAGCAAAAACAAAAACAAAACTTTTGTCACACTTGGCAAATATTTGCGAAAAACCGTAACCACTACATAAAATATTTTTAAACTCGTTATTAACTGAAAAAAAGGACAAGTTTTATTTTGTTTGATGCTGTTTGATCTTGAAAAACTCTTGTAAGAGTACACAACGTCAAACATAGCCGTATTTGCCAGTGTGACCGTACCTTAAGTAAGATAAAATAAATTACAGATATGAACCTTTGAAAATTACACATAAGTCACTAAAGACAAAAACCGCGTTCAAAAGATTACTTTGGGCAGCAATCATGACACCTATGCATACTATGCAGTGACTTGCAACCAGGAATAAATGTTATTGTAGGCAGATTTGAATTTACATATGTACATTAAAAGAGGTAGAGACTTAAAAAGGAAGTTTATTTTACATGCGGAAAGTACGGTTAAGGAAAGAATAGTATTGTGAGACCCAATACCCAATCGACCACGAATGGATAAGCCCTACCTAAAGAATGGTATTATGTAAAAAAAAAACTACGAATATTTGATACGGGTTCCTTATTTTTAGGTGAAGTATCGATTAAATTAATGACCAGTGAATCAATAGAGCGGAATACCCTACAACCTTCTTCAATAGGCAACCTTTGGTAAGATCAGATGGATCTTTTTGAAAATCTGAATCACTTGAGTGTCTATTTTGTCACTTGAAAAGCGTGTTTACTGAATTTGTGTATTAATATGGATTGTTATGTGCGTTAAAATCGGCACTACCCGCACAACCCCATTTATGACAAGATCTGTTTGATATTAAGATAAATAACAGATCTGTTTGGGAGTTTGAGTTGAAAGGCCATTTAGAAGAAAATAAGCAATAATATAAGATAAAGAAAGGAGACTTGATACCGATTCAACGTTGAACTTGTCTAAGGATATCCCATTTATATCCAAGCGTATAGTGTAAATCTCTAAGTAAGATTGCACTTTAGTTTATCAAAAATAATTTATTAAAAAAAATAATAAACAAAATGGATGTTTTCGAATGCACAAAACTATTACAATTAAATTAATTTTCAAACGTAAGAAAAATATTAATTTTAAATTCAAAGATATAATGATTAAAAATATTTTTTATAAACAGTTATTTTTGGCAAAGTTTTAAACATATTTCTAAATATTATAATATAGTTACGCCACAGCTTCTTGTAATTGCAATCAATGTAGTGGCAACTGATTTTGGCCTAGGCAATGTACATGATAAAATACTAAGCATTTTGTTATTAATAAACCAATGGTTACTATAATGATAGGTAAACTCAATAGTTTGGGACAGTAAACTAGTACTGTTGGGATGTACTAAACATGTGTAAGTTCATGCATAAAATCTGTACAAGTAGTAAGACAAGAAAAAATGCTTTGGTGCCATAGGGCACTACTAGAAATATCTCGATATTTATTAAACGTGTAGCGGTGCCCTATGACACCAAAGCATTTTTTCTATGACACCCCTGAGTATTTGCAAAAATTGTTTATGACGTTGTTCGTTTTTATATGAATTTGTCTTATATGTATATGTACACAGCTCAGAATTACTAGTTGACTACAATTTTACTCAATTTTAGAATTAATAATTGTAATTAAAATATAAAGTACATTCTGTTATTGTCCTTAAAATAAGGCGAATTGTTTACTTATTTGTTTTTCAATTTTATGGAAAAAGATATGTGAAAAAAAAAACAAATTATATAAATATTTATGAATTCAACATCAGATGCTTCAAAACGAAAACACAGTCAACTTGCTTTCATCTATATTTAAACTTTTAACTAAGAGAAATAGATTTGCTAGCAAAAAAATTTGCATAATTATGTCAGTTTAACTAAATAATAGAAAATTATTTTTAAAAGTTCATCTAAATTCATATCAATAATGCGATATAAATCCATAACGAGTATTTAAAATTTCCGCGAGGATTTCTTTATTCGAAATTACTTATTTTTGTTTGAAATTCTGACTGTACATATTACGAAATGCTGTTCTCTCTCAACCTCTCTCTCTTATCAAGCAAAAAATTCTTTCAACTTTTGTTGTGTTCTTTCGAAAAACATATTAAAAACATCCTACATGATTTTAAAGACACGACTAAATTTTTTTTTAATATAATTTCATATTTATTTAAATTCGAACGTTTCACATAATTTATGATTCACATTTGTGGTATTAATTTAAACAAAAACACTTTGGGGCAGCTATTTCATTTTTAATAAAAATCTATATCTCATGGTTAAATGCTGTTAAATGTTTTATCAAACTAGAACATTCTCAATTAGAATAGAGTCGAAATAAATTGTTTTTCATTTATTTGATAAGTATTTTATAGCAGCAACACAGTGATCTTGACATCATTTAGATTTGTCAAAAATCTATACATGTGTGCTTATTTTTTTTTTTGTAATAATAATTATATTTAAGTAGCGAAAAATATTAAAACTGACTGATGATAGAGATTTGGGGATAATTAACAATGTTTCAAATAATATTGTTTATACATATACTTATACATTTAACGCAAATGACAAAGATAATTGTTAAAGATTTTACGTGAAATTAATGTTTAGAAATACTGAATATTAAATCCTCAATGTATCGAAAGCAATGCCAAGTATACGAATCAGTGGGTGAGTCAGTTAGTCAGTCAGCAGCAGCAATGAGATTTTTAGTTGTTGCTTGCTGACACTAACAATTAGTGGCATTGAATTTTTTGAATTAAAAATATTAATAATTTAATAAATGTATAATTGAATAAATGTTTGTAACAACAACACTTACATTTTGAATTTTTGTTTATTTGTTGCTTTTCACGAGCTTTCAGTTGATGATGATGATGATGATGATTATAATTATGATTAAATAAAGTAGCAATAAAATCCTCAGGTGTTATCTGTTGTGCTTAGATAGAGATACTAAAGATAACGCAAGGTTTTTATAAAATACACTTAAATGAACTTAATTTTTTTTTCTCTACACAATTTTAAATTGTATAAATGAAAACTTCTTGAAAACTTTTTTTATTTTTTATTTTGTAATTTATTTAATAAATTTTCTAGCGATTTGGCCAATTAAAATATGAAAGTAAGAAACTTTTTCTAATTGTAGTAGTTAGTTATTTACACTTTATGCTCTTTTGCGCTTTTGAAAATTTATTAGTTGACGACTCTTTACCACCGTTTTAAGTTTTCCACATAAAAACACAAAAAATACTAAAAAACCTGTTGTCCGTATAACTAATTCAAAAGGCCGCTGTAGTCGTTTGCCTCAACGCAATCTTGTATCTAAAGATACTCACTCGTACATAATAAACGTACGTACAATTTTACTAACAGTGTTAGAGTAGCAACATCTGCTGCTGCCACCTCAGCCAATGCTGCAAAGGTAAAAAATATCTGCTTTTAAATGCATAGTTTGTACATAAAGGTGATGACAGCAGCAATGTTGCCATTGTTGCTGTTATCGCTGGCGTCGCTGTTTTCATAGACACAATTAAATTTTCAAACAAACAATTTAACAGATAATAGATGCTATCAAAGTGACACTATATTTGTTGTCTTTTTAAGAGAAAATATCTTTTTAGGCGGAGTGTTAGCAGGGTAGAGGTGTCATATTAAATTGAAAATAAAATAAAACATTTTATACACTAAGAGATATTTGTTGAATCTACAATATAAAATGTTTAATGTTTGTAGGATTGTGAGTATGTACGTATGTATATGTGGTTGGTAGCAAGCAGCAACATAAGTAGCTCCAACTGTTTTATCCAATGGTAGATATACATACTATATACATACATATATACGAATATATCATTTAGTTTTATTTCAGCTGTATTCTGTTGTTTTTGTTTATGTTGTTGCTGTTTTGCATTGTTGTGATGATGCATAAAACAATTTCATTATATTAGATAGATAGTGTTTTCTTTTCATTTTGGCTAATTTAAGTTTTTGTTTTGCGTATATATGGGCTATTCCATACAATGTTGAAAAACCATTAAAGTCTGTCTGGGTATGTTTATGTGCGTCACTTAAATTTAAATTTTTTTATAAGAATTTAATTATTATTTTGAAGACTTGTTTTTAAATTTGTTTGTTTTGATTCCGCAAATTGAGTCCTTAGAAAACGAAAAACGAATTTGTTTTCGGAATAAAACCACTTTAGATTTCTCAAGTGAAATTGTTATTTTTTATTTTATACTAAAAAACTCATAAATATTTAATTTAATGACAAATAATTAATTTTATTATTAATTCTCTCACTCATGGTGTAACTATACAAAGTGAGTGCAGTAGCACAGCTGACTGACTTTGTTTACAATTTACTTATGTCAAAAGTAATACTTTTTCAAGTGTATTTTTGGCAGTAGTACATTTTTTTACACAAACAAACTACCAGTTGTTTCTGTATTGTGTTGTATTTGTTGCCGATTTATACTCACCTTGTATCACTACACCATGCTCTTACTGATATTTAAATAAAATGTTAAAAATTTCAAAGTTGGTGTCAGCAATAAGAAAACTTTTGCCAACAAATTACAAAAATTCAAAATATTTACACAGCCCTAGAATATGACAGAGGATCAGATGCATCCATTAAATTTCTACTTCCTAGCCTTTAATTGCGTTTTGATGCATTTGTTCTTTTAAAATAGCAACAATTGAAATTCCGGGCATTTTTAAAAAATTTTGTTCCCTTTTATTTAAATTTTTTTTATTAGCGCTAGTTTTGTTAGCTCTTGTTATACTATGTATTAAAAAATCATATGTTTTTTGTTTTTAAGTTGAAAATCGAGATTTAATTTTTTTTGGGAATAAACAAAATCGATCGGAATCTAGAGAACGCAAAGTAAACTATATCGATTTGCAAATACGGAATTAAAACCATTCCGATGGAATTATGTGACATGCCTTTTTTCGGTTTAACTAAAAGTTAAAATAATCACAACACTGATTTTTGACAAAAAAGCTGTTTAATTATTCGAATAAACAATCGAATAATATAATGATATAACATTTATCCTAAATATTTTCTTTATCACATTGAAAATTTTTCGAATAAAAAAGCGAAGAAACAAAAACTATTTAAAACTAAAACTGAATTCTCCAATTAGATTTTCTAGAAATTATTTTATCAACATTTCTTTAAGTTTTTTATTAAAATAATTCGAATATTTAATAAAACTGAACTGATAATTATTCGAATAAAAACACCGAATAATCGAATAATTTCCTTATTAATTTTGAAGTATTAGAATAAACAACCGAATCGGCAGTAGTTCACCTTGTACAATATTTTATAGAATTTATTACTTCCTATTTTCCCTTATGATGATTAATCAAATTGTTTTTAACTTTTCGTTTTCTCACTTCATAGAACACCCCATTTTCTATTTAACTACTAGTAAACTAAATCTATTCAAACTTACCCCACATGCTTCTACCATCTATTTTATACTCTCTTAAGTAAACATATATTTTAGCTAATTTTTAAGATAATAAATTAGCTGAGATAGTGAAGCTGCTACATTCACCAACATACATTTAAACATACAAAATATTGTATAAATACAAAATAAATTGTTGTTTTTTGTACAACAAATTTCGGTGGCTGGCTACGTTTTTAACTCTTGTCACTAAATTTATACGCACAGATTTTGTTTTCTCTATTGTTTTAGCTCTTTTTATGCAGTTAATTATAGACTTCCCAGTTGCCAGCTTCTTCCCAGTTGCTAGCATGTTCTTTATATCATAGAAATATTAGGGGTATTCAGAGTAAAATTTAATTAGAAATTACTTAAAGCTGAAAATTTTAAATTCTACCTAATTTTAAAATGGCTTATATTTTTATTTCTCTTATATTTTTTCCTTAGTCATATACATTATTCTTGTAACTATTTTAGGTGAATACCCATACTAGTAGTGGAGTTTGCTTTGTATTGCATTTTTTTAATTTTTTTTTTGGTTTATTTATTTGTTGTTATATTTAATTGCGATTTGCATCTCTTACTTCTTACATTAATTGTATATTTTCTTATTGTTTTGTGGATTCATGTTTTCTTTAAATTTTATTTATTTGTGGGTATTTACAGTTTTGCTTAGCACTTTATATAATTAAACGACAAATTACCGACGATACGTGGTATATTAGTAACGTACTCGTAAAAATCCATAAAGACATTAATATTGCATTTGTTTGCGACGAAATAAAATCCTTCTGCTACAAATATGTACGAAAATTGGCAACGCATCCAAATCCTCTTGCACAGGATATACTGCATTACAATGGACATACTCGCCTAAACAGAGTCGACACATTGGCTCTAGCCGAAATCCAAGATAGTTGAACACTTTTCGCAACCAAAAATGCAGTTTGTATTGCAATGGCAATAGAACCAGAAGTCATTTATCAACTTTTTATTGTTTACTTATTGTATGTTTCCTTAGTAAATACAGATCCAATACGAGTGCTATTATATATAGTATAGTAGTAGATAGTATACCTATCTGCGTAAAACTTAAATCTGATTGAAGTAGTTTTATATTTGTTATTTCT
The DNA here is from genome assembly GCA_950370525.1 of Bellardia bayeri. Classification (NCBI taxonomy): domain Eukaryota; kingdom Metazoa; phylum Arthropoda; class Insecta; order Diptera; family Calliphoridae; genus Bellardia; species Bellardia bayeri. The sequence goes on from OX493267.1 coordinate 86,176,588, forward strand.
TATCCATTCGCAATCTAAATATGCTGTTTAAAGAGATATGAAATTTGGAATTAGAATTACAAAGACATGGTTAAATTGGGCACAATTGTTTTGTGTTATCGAGTTGAGTAAAGTTGGGTCGGATTAAAGTTCTCAAAATGTTTTCTAGATAAAGCTACAGTATTTGGGGATGAGATTTTGGCGATTGATGTAAAGTTCTACACTAAATTAATATATAAGCAAGAATGCTATTTTTGAGCCAGACGGCAATCATGTCACTTAAGTCCTATGCTACGAAATACACTTTAGTCAGACAGTGCAAGCTAGGCTATCTATCAGGCTTAACTCTAGTTTGGGTTACTACTCATATGATCTAAGACGGTAATGAACAGGCAGTCAAGCTGGTGAGAGAAGGTAAGGTTATGTTAACTTTGATGAGTGGCCGTTCAAAAAAACGCAGTTCACTTGAGTTCATTTAGCCAGTCCCTTTACATTGCCTGAAAAGATTAGAAGGAAAGAGAGAGAGAGAGAGAGAGGAAGATAGATATATATGAAAGATGAGAGAAGAATAGAGTTTAGATGATGAAAGATTACATGGAGTCAATTAATTGACCACATAATGGCCACCAGAGTTAGTGGGTCAGAGAAGGATTTCATTCGCAACACCGATTGTGACTGATAAAAGCAGCATCTTTGAATAGTCCCATCTCCGCATCTCGCAAATACGTTAAGCAAAAACTTTATATGATAAAAATAAAAAAAATTGAGTTGACAATTAAACCTAAGTAACAATTTTCTATCTAAAATGTTTTATTACCATAACCATGGTGTAACTATACAAGGTGAGTGCAGTAGCACAACTGACTGACTTTGTTTACAATTTACTTATGTCAAAAGTAATATTTTTTTTTTAATGTTTTTGACAGTAGTAGATTTTTACACAAACAAAATGCCTGTTGTTTCTATAGTGTGTTGTATTTGTTGTCGATTTGCACTCACCTTGTATAGTTACACCATGACCATAACAATCCAAAAATCAAATTTCACTCCAAGCTTACTTAAAAAAATTGGCTTTCCTTACTGTCAATACTTCATAGCTTCTTATTTCCTTTTATACCTTAAATAAAAAAGCCTAACAAAAAACTGGTAATCAATTGCAATTACTCACTAACTTACTTTTCAGTGACTACTACATACCATCTGCATTACCTATAGGTATACATAGAAGTAGTCGTACATAAATAATTACAAATGACTAGAAATATTTGCATGATGACATTCTGTTGACTTAACTATTAATGTGTCATTTAAAGTTAATACTTGTAACTAGTTTAAGTGATATTAAAGTAATGACATCTATATATGTTAGTACTTGTGTTAAATATTTGCCTCCATTGACATAACCGTGTTAATAAATGGCAATGAAGGGTTTTTGTTCGAAACATATTAATTTTTCAAAGAGTTGCAATAAAACTGTATATCCCTGAATGTTTGCTAATTGCCTTTAAAAAATAGCTAACAATTATTATGTGGTTAAATAAATTCAGCTAATTATATTTAAAATAGAAACCATAAATAATTAAAAGACGTCAAACAACAAAAACAATTTAATAATTTTAATAGTTGTATATACTGTAATTTGATGTACATCTTTGATTTGTATATAAATTGCTGCTAAAAGCAAAGATTTAGAAACTTGCTAGAAAAGAACAATTTATTGTACAGACAGTGTTGTGTCGAGTTTTAGTTTTTAAAGCAATGCTTAAGGTACGGTCACACAAGGAAAATATTTACTATATTTTTTATTATATAGTAAATATATATGTATTACCATATTTACGTTGTTTACTCTTACAAGAGTATTGCAAGATCAAACAGCATCAAACAATAAATAAATTAAGTTTTTTTTCAAGTGTATTCAAATGTATTCTATTCTGTAGTTACATCTTTTTCAGCAAACATTTGCCAAGTGTAACCGTAACTTTATGAACTGAGTACGAAAACTAAAGAAAATTTAATAATAACGATTGCGATACACAGTGCGACAAAAAATAATAGTTTTACAATTGATATGATACGATTTCTAAAATACTTCTAGGAATAAAATATTTTATAAATATTTGCCAAATTTGGAGGGATTTCAGAAAACTTCATACAACATCAGTCGTTATAGATATTTGCACAAGTTTTGGATTGGTTGTCATTTCAGTCCCAAAAAAAAAATTGAAAGCTGACAATTTAGTTTGGTAAAATTGAATCATTACACGACACAACCATGTCATGCGATTTTCGCTAAACGTGACGATTTTTAAGTGCTTATGGCGACATAAATTTCCATTTGGTGACATAACGAGTTCTTTGCGGATTTTAAATGAGTTGACGATTTTTTTGGCTAATTTTTCTTACAAATATAGCACGTTTTTATATATCTGGCATCCTATTAACATTGTTCAAGTTGTGTTGCCACTTTGTGGTAAATACCACATTTAAAGTCAACAAAAATATACAAGTAACATTGACTATTGATCTGTTGATTTAAGATCAGCTATCGATGTAGCCGATTTTTTTCTTCCATTAAATGCAATTGATTGTGGAGCTGAGTTTGAAACTGAATTAAAAAAAATATATATGGAAATCGCCCAAGTAAATATTTTAAAACAAAATTGTTTTTTATATCTCAAGAGACTTTTAAAGAAAATGTTGATTCGATTGGCGGAAATTTGAGACTCTTTAAAGTACGAGTATATAGAGAATTTTCAATATTAAAATGTGCAAATCCATTGACACAGGCAAAATTATCATTGATACAAAATTCTTTAACCCTCCGATGAGTGACAGTTCTGAACTTCATGGCCGTGTAAAAAGGTCCCTACGGATCTTTTTTGTAAATCATGTTTTTTTCATATAAAAATTTTTTTTTTGAAGAACTGGTTTATTGCAAGTAGTATAATGTTAGAATATTGTGCCTTTCCTTGAAAGCAATAAAGTTCATGTCTTCGAATTTTTCTTCGAATTTTTTGTTTTTATCATCATCCCTAATGTCTTTGAGTTTAGATCTTTGTGTTCAGAACAAGTAAATTATGTGTTGAAACAATACAAAAATTATAATGATGCCCAAAAACATGCATTTATTAGTGAAATTCAGTACAAGGTTCATACGGACCAGAAGCATTGAAAATATTTGTTCTACCGTTTTAGATTTTCTTATTTACCCCGTTTTATATTTTAAAATTTATTCGATAATTGCGGCTTCAACATATTGTGGCAATCAAATTTATGTAGTTAAAATATTTTGAGTATATTTAGTTGTATTTTGTATTCTTTGTTTTGCATAATTGAATTAATCCTGTCATTTATATTCACGCGGCGCAATGCACCTTGCTGAGACATGCTGTTGTTAATAACTTTACATGTTATAAATTATTTTTTGTCTGGGTTAATATAATTTTTTGTTTTACAAAAATGCCTATATTAACTTATGCATACAAGTGCAACTAATAATAAACTGATGTGATACAAAATGCAAACGGATTTAACCAATATTGGTTTATAGATGGAAATGAATTTATTTGTGGATACAAAACGCAAATTGCTTTCAATTAAAAGCTAATATTTTGTTGGTCGTCCATTCAGCTTAATTACAGCCTCTGGTCACCGTTTTATGGAATTTACAAAAGGTTCAGTCATGTCTCTAGTAATCTTGCCCCACTCCTACGTTAAAGCTGTTTTAAGTTGTGTGCTCTATGGGGTCTGGAGATTGCGTAGGCGCATTTAATTTCTTAGGCACGTTGCGCAATAGCCACTCTTTGACTATTGTGGTGGTGTTGTTTGGGTTGTTGTCTTGCTGGCGTTTTCAAGACCTAACTTTTCAACACTTACTTGTAAGTAGTCTCTTCTATTCATTAAACTTTTTATGAATACGAGATTATCTGATCCTGCAGCTGACATGCAAGCCTAAACCATGAAAGACTAACCGCCGTGTTTTACTGTAGCACTAATGTTCTGTGGAAGCTCAATATTTCTTGTTTTACAGAGCTTTCCTATTGATTTTGATCCAATAATCACAATTTCCCTCTCATCCCTAAACAATACATTATTTCTGAAAGATTGCAGATAGGTGAAGCAAGTGTTTGCCAATTCTTTACATTTAGTTCGGTTTACTGCAGAAAGAAGTCCATGTTTATTCAACCATATTCTAATTGCCGATGCGCTTACTCGGTCGCCTTGTGTCTTAGAAGTACCTTCAGCTATTTTGACTACGCTAGCCTTTGAAGTTTTCTTGAGCTCTGTGACTATTTGGCGCACCACATTATTAATTAGAGAGGGTGGTCCATCGGTATGTTTTGCAGTTTTGGAGTCACCTCGATCTTTACTTCTTCCAATAACATTTTGAAAAGTTGACCGGCTTTTATTAACAATTTCAGCAATATATGCGAGAAATTTGCGATTGCTTTAATACAACACTATTAAACCTCTAAAACCAACTGGTAAATCTTTGACATGTGCCAAAATCTTTGACTCACAAAATATTTACTAATTTTATTTATAATGACATTAAAAAATTGTGCTACATATTTTATTTTATTTTAACATTCTGTGGAGTGCATTTTGGTTTTAAAAATTCTGGATTAATAAATCCCCAGAGAAGTATAATTGTTTTTCTCTGCTTTTATGGCATACACAAATACAAGACATCTTCACTTAACTTAAATCTTCTTCAGCATTTTAAATAAGAGAAAATAAAAGAGATCTATTGACAGAGTCAACGCCATCAACAAAAATTAAAATTTTATAAAGTATGTTGAAGAAATAAAGGTGAAAGATTGAAAATAAATTTTCGATTGCCAAACTCACGTGTGTATGGCAATTTTAAAACTGGTTAAAATCTGTTTTTTTTTTTTAATTTTATTAAATAAAACTACTAAATTTTGACTCTGATTGTTAAGCATATCCTTGCAAAACTACTTCCAGGTAAGCAGTATTATCTGTTTGAATATATTAAGATTAAAAAATAAGAATAATTTATAACATTACTAAATAACAGGCATGATTTTCTTTCTTACTACCATTTAAATTTTTAAATAAAATGAAAAAAAGCAAACAAATTGTTGTTATAAAATTTACCAAAAATAAAGTGGTCCATAAAAAACCAACTGACGTTGTTGTTGCAAATATTTAGATGATAGTGGACAAAGTTTTGTGAATAAAAAATAATTACACATTTGCAGATAAAAGCATGAATATCACTTTATGTATGAGTCGTTCTATATACTTGGTATCATCATATACAATAGCCTTAGTCGTAGTCGCAGTCATAGTGCTTTTGCCAATATATGTAAGTATGTATACAGCAGACAGTGCAGTAGAAATTTCTACGATAAAATATAAGAAAACTATAAGATGAATACAAAAACTACACAATATACTAGTGTGTAAAATGAGTGGTTAAACTGAATGTTTCTCTTGTAGTCTAAACAAACTAAACTGAAACTAATGCTACGCAAAACAACTAAAAATGCTATGCAAAATAAATAGACCAATGTCGTGACAGTGGAAGTGGTTAAATGTAGAAGAATATTATTTTTTTTTTGGTGTATGGAAGTTTGGTGTGTTTTTCTTTTCTACTTCTTCTATACAATTGTGTGTAAGTTGTATATTTTTTTCTATTCATCTTTATTTGTAGTTAAAGTACTAAAAGCTATTTGAAACTCTGAAAATGAGTGTGTAAAAGTTTAGGAAAAGTGAGAAAGTACCTACAGAATGGATGGTGTAAAAACAGATAAAAGAAATGAGAACATTTTGGGGTATAGTTTTAAAGTAAACATAATGGAGTTTGGCTTAAAATGGGTAACGAGGTAGGTTAAGAGGATAATTTTACGTACGTTATATGCAAACAGCGAGACTGTTGCACTTTAAAAAATTCGCAAATAAATAGTGATTAATCTCAGTAAAAACTGTATTAATTCCACAACTAGTTCTGGAACACATTAATATTGAAACTATTGGTTGAAACCAATGTATCATGTTTGAAATTGTCATCTTAGAAAGAAGTTCCAAATTAAAAATTTTTGCTTGAAATAGTTTTACTCGTTATTTGTTGTTTGAAATTGTCACATTTTGACACAGTTCTGAAAAGTAGTCATTCAAATTTTATGTTTCCTTTATTTAATTACGAAACAAATTAAAAGTTGTTTATTTGTTTAAATGAAGTTCTTTCGAAACTATATTTTATTCTGTATAACTGGTCTAGAACCAATGTGTAACTAAGTAACAACACACAGAGAACAATATTTCAAAATTTTTACAAGTTTTTTTTAACAATGTTATGGTCATTGTAATTATTTATATGATTGTGGCAACCATAATATAGTTAAGTTACGATTCAGATGATTACTACAATTATATATACGATGGTAGTAACTATGTATGATTACCACAAACATTACGTAATTACTATATTCATATAAATGATTGCTGTAGTTATCGGATGCGTAACCTAACCATATTATGGTTGTCGAAATAATACAAATAATTACAGTGACCATAGTATTTAAAAAAAGGTTTGAACATTTTTAAATAGTTGTAGTAAACATGCACAACTATATTTTTTGTCTGCTTGCAGTTCTTATGTTTCCTAATGTTTCACAGACCGAGTTTTAGAAATGTTTGCTTTATCTCTTGTTCTGTAAATGTTACCAAAGAATCTAAAGGGTTCTGGTTGCAGTTGTTCTAAATCAAGTGTTTTTGAAACAATTTCTAAAATTTTTATTTGAATTATAAGGGTTTCTAGAGATTAACTCTTGTGTGGGAATAGGATTATTTTGTGGCATACAATTTTTTTCCAAATTCAATTTGCCGTAATTATCTCACAAGCCTCGGATACCTGTGAACCATTGTCAAACAGAAAGTAAGCAAAGAAATAGTGAATATACAAAAGAAAACACAGAAGAGACACAGTTAAGGCTTGCAGTAGTCAAAAGGCAAATGTTCTACGACTTGACAAATATTTACGAAACGTGTTTGCCACTAAAATAGATGGTGGAAAATTTTGTTGCTGCATAATATTATTTGCATTTAAATGTAAGAAAATGTCTGAATATGTGTATACACAGAATCATACATACTTATTTAGATGTGTTTATTAATGTCCATGTGTCTATATTAGAGAGAAGCAGTCATTGCATTAAACCAGCAGCAGTATGCTGCAAAATAATTTTATTATTTTGCCAACAAACGCATACAACTTCATAAAGTTTTCTGTTTTTTTTTTAAAGAAAAAAAAAAATGGAAAAAACTTGAAAACGATGGAAAGAAACTCCTAGAGAGATGCAGTTCTTTGGTAGAGTTAAACATGTCTGTTAGAGAAATAAAATACATACACGAAGTATTAAGTGAACTTGTAGCTGTCAGTACTATTTATATAAAAAATTGTGTATTTAAATGGTCTTTTATTTATTTACACACGGGCATACAAGTCTACCACAGACCTACCACCACACAGTGTGATACCCGATATTTAAGATAGATGGTTTAGTATATGATCGTCATGAAATCTGTATCACAACAAATACATTCCATTTAGCAATCAAGGCAGCAGTGGCGGTATCTACATAAGTTGAAACCAATTCTGCTTGCTGAACCATTCACATTGTCGTTCAATCTAAGCAACTTGAATTATGCACTACGGTTTAATATGTGTTGTATTTGGCCGAAAATCAAAATAAAAATTCTAAAAAGACATTCGTGGGTCAAAATAAAACTATTTCATCAAACAATTTTAGTAATTATTTGAATTAGTTAGATTGAATGATTATAAATATAAGAACATCCTCTCATTAAACAACAAGACATTTTGGCAGAAATATTTAAAAATTATAACAAAATATAATAGCAATTGCGAGATTTTGCCAAAAAAGTAGCGTAGGTCAATTTCGATCATTTTCACAATAGCATGTTTTTTTTACAGACTGACAGCTAAACCTAGCTAAAACGTATTAAAATAAAACAAAACTCAGAGTTGGCTGGGGTGTTGGATGAATACATATACATATGTATGTATGTTTCTAAAGATGAGGTCAAATTTGGCAAAAATTTACTCAAAAAAGCGAAATCGCTTGTTTTAGCATAAATTTGTTTGACGTTGACAAGAGTTTTGCAATTGTTGCTTTTCGTCCTAAATAAATGAAGTTTTTTTTTTTAATAAATTTAAATATATTTTATTTAGTAGTTACGTGTTTTTCGGCTATTGTTTGCCAAGTGTAATTTATCTATAATTATATACTTACGTATACTTATAATTATATGTATTATAATTTATCATGAGTGTATTTGGTGGCTATGAAAATAGTCTTTATTTTTGAAAAACTGCTTGGTTTGAATGTTTAATATGTTAAGTAATACAGGACATCATTTACACAATATAGATACGCTTTTATGAAATATACAAGGTGGCGCAAAAGTAATCCTCCTATTAGAAAATGCTATAAATTTTGCGCAACTTGATGAATTGGGATTGGAAAACATGTGGTTCCAACAGGACGGTGCAACGGCACACACTGCACGTGCCACAATCGATATGCTGAAGGATGCATTTCTTGGGCGCCTAATCTCCCGTTTTGGCGATTTGCACTGGCCAGCAAGATCGCCTGATTGGAAGTTTACTTTTGCGCCACCTTGTACTCGTACAACAAACAGTAACTATAATACTAAAACAAAATCCTATAAATAAATGAGATCTATAATATTTGTGATCCTTGTATACCCAAAGCCCGATAAAAATCTTCTTACTCCACCATAGTTGACTCAGGGCTATTAATTATTATTGAAGTTTAACCATTTAAACACAAGTACATTTCATTTTGCACACTTTTTTGTTTTGCAACAACATGTAAATCTAGAGGGACTGAGCAAAAAAAAAAAAAACAGCAAAAACAAAAAAAAAAAAAATGTGCATAAAATTCATCTTGTTTTTAGGTTAAAAGCATCTACACATATAAATATTCGTATGGACAACGCAAAGTGCACTCATAAATCTCTCTAGCACGCGGCATCATTTTTCTTTTTTCGGTGTGTACTCGTATGTAAGTTTTTTCTTACTTCTGCTTCTGCTTTACCCACTAAGCACATGTTTTCGCGGTAAAAGTTTAACTTTTTGAATTAAAAAACAAGTAAGAAAGTATAGTCGGTCAAGCTCGACCATATAATACCCTAATATGTAAATATAAAACAGTTTTTCAGAAATATGCGTTATATGGGAGATATCACCTAATTTGGACCAAAATTCAGTGTCATGATTTCTGTGAATATAAATATTATATGTGTTAAACTTTATCTCGATATAAATACTTTTAAAAGATTTATGGAAGTTAAAATGAATCACGTAGAGGGTCTTATATGGGAGTTTCGACTAATTATGGACCGATCATTACAAAATTAGGTATATAAGAAACTTATTTCTGTCGAATTTTATTTGATTACCAACATTTTTAAGAAATTTATGCTCTTTAAAGTGATTTTCGGAAGTAAGCCTTATATGGGAGCTACGCCTAATTATGGACCGGTCACAATAAAATTGTACCGTAAAATTTGTATGTATATGAAATATATTTGTGTTCAATATTATTTGGAAACCAACATTTTTAAGAGAGATATGCTCTTTTAAGTGATTTTTGGAAGTGGCCCTTATATGGGAGCTACGACTAATTATGCACCGATCTTCACGAAATTTGTAGATATGCTTTAGCTTCAGTTACTACTCATCTGTGGTAAATTTTGTTTGCATACTGGCATAATTCAAAGATTTATGACCGGTAAATCCCAATTTCGGGAGGACATTTGTATGGGGGCTAGGTGAAATAATGAATCGATTTCCACCAGTTTCAATTCCATCCATACTTGGGCCGAAAAAATATCACGTACGAAATTTTATCGAAATATCTTCAAAATTGCGACCTGTACTCTGCGCACAAGCTTTACATGGACAGCCAGCCAGCCAGACGGACGGACATCGTTAAATAGGCTCAGAAAGTGATTCTGAGCGGATCGGTATACTTTAAGGTGGGTGTTGAACCAATATTTATGGGCGTTACAAACATCAGCACAAATCCAATATACCCTCCCCACTATTGTGGTGTAGGGTATAAAACAATGAACGCACTGTCTTATTACACACTTATATTACGGTTTAAGAACACATTTAAACACTTTGTTTGATCAGCGCCATCTGTTTATGAAAATATTAACAATATTAATACAGTTAGTTTTTTTGAAGAAATTTTCAGAGGTTGTCTCGGATTTTTGCTCATATCTCCGTTATTTGTGGACGTATTTTGCTGATTTTAAATAGCTAACTTTTCGGAAGCATGTCTGAGAGAATTATTGGAGAATTGGACCCCGAAGATATCTGGGGACTTCAAAAAAATGATTTCAACAGATAGACAGACGGGCATGGCTTAATAGACTCCGCTATCTATAAGGATCCAGAATATATATACTTTATAGGGTCGGAAAATTATATTGTGGAAATTACAAACGGAATGACAAAGTTATATATACCGTTCTCATGAAGGTGAAGGGTATAAAAATTGCATATACATATAACAGAAAAAACTTGTATGTATTTAAAAAGTTGCCAAGAGTTTATACCTGACACTTTATAAATGTATATATGTATATACTTATATTTATACAAGTTTGTAGAAAGTTGTACATCTACAGCAGCATTTAAATAAAAAAGCCAAAATATAGTGGTTAAATCTGCAAATATATAGTTGTTATACAAATGAATGTAAATACACTAACTTGCAAAGTATTAAGTTGGTAGCTAATTATATTGCAGCAACTGCAATATAAAATTAAAAATACAAATCGTAGTGAAAATACTGATGTTATATATTACGATAAATGTTCATCAAATCAACAAATCAACAACTGAGGATCACGAAACGTATTAGCAATATTAAATAAGCATGCAGCGCAGGTGGCATGAAATGTTGTGTAACAATTAACGCGATTCATTCAAAAACACCGATTTGTATGAGAGATAAATATATTTTCTTAATTATTAATAAATAGCTATCAATTTGTGGTTCACATGCATTCACATTTATGCAACTGGATTTAATGTGAACAATTCTTTCGCATAAAGAAATTACTCTAAATTGATAACTGCTGTAGTTGTCTCCAACTATTATTATCAATTTCTTAGCTGTGCAACTTTACATCACCCTAATATAAATTTACAGGTTGTAAGTATTTATGTCTTCAAATTTTTGTGTGCAAATAAATGTGAATGCATTTGACAGTGATGCAACAACGACGACTACCCTGTACTTAAAAGCACTACAAAGACAACAGCCAAAAAGTAAACATTGTCATAGAGTCTACTAGCTGATATACTCGTATGTACATATGTATGCAATAGTAATTCTAAAACACAATCCAACATAAAAACTAATGTTGATGCGGTATTAGACAACAACAAATGTTACGATGATTCATGCAATCTTTTTGTTGTGTGAAAAGTACTTTTTTTTATATTTCTACAAGTACGTGTATGGTACGATTTGTTGCTATATTGTTTTGTTGATTGAAGATCTCTAAATGTATGAGTGAGTGAGTTATTTATTTTTAAGTATATTCTAACAAATGTTGATAAATGGCACAGTTAGGTAGAAATTTTGAGGTACTACTCAGGGAAAGCACAATATTAATGTGAGTTATTGTTATTAATGCCGAAAATAAGGAGCCTGTTTTAATACGGCGATAATTGGTCTAGAATATAAAAAACTCGACGAGAAAAACGTTTGGTTTGTCATACGGGACTGTACCAAAAAATCAATATCGAATTATCATACTCTTCGACATAACTCATGATGTAACATAACATCTTCAGCTAAGATATCAAATTCTTGTGGAATTTACTTTATATGGAACGGATGAATTAAAAAAAACTTCTGAAGCTGGGATTTCGTACATATGGTTACGCCCAGAGCTTCATTTCTCATTGTTGATATTAGTACTATAGTTGCAAAACTATATGCAATAAATGAATGTGTATTATGAAAATAATAATTGTATGATTTTTAAAGAAAAATATTCAAATTATTTTTTTAGCTTTTCGTTCATGATCGAACATAATGTTTCTATTTTCTTTGTTGCTGCTACTTTAAGTCAGCAAGCTGCCTTTTTCATATTGCTAGAAACATTTAATTCAAAACACATCATCGTTATTAAAGAAAAATAAAAAAATTGTTGCTAAAATACCAGAATAACAATACGTACACCTGTTCCTCATGTTGCACGGTTGAATGCAAATAAAAGAGCAAAACATTATAATTGGCAAGCAAATAATTTCGTTCTAGAACATTGGACAGATATCAAGAGCCAAAAAAAAAAAATGTTATGGTTGTAAAATTTCTTTCGTTAAGTGCAATATAAAATAATTTGAAACTATTTTTGATTGCAGTTGTTTATAGACAAACTGTAAAGAAATTGTAGACAATTTTCTGAAAACTGTGTTTTAGATTTTCAAGTTTTTGAGATCTCTACAAAACTCAGTGCTGCAATATTCCATTGTGTTAATTGCAACAAATTTTTTAAATATTAGCCTGTCTTGCGAGGCCCTGGAGTATCTAATATATTATGTACAACAATTACTAAGTATATTGGATTCTTTGAACGACTATGTGCATCTCTAATACATACATATTTTCATGTATGCTTTTTTGTTTACATATAAATACAAGATAAAAAAAAATTGTTGACGATGCCGTATTTTATACAACTGCAAGTAACAATGAAATAAACGACAATCAAAATAACTAAATCTGTGACACACTGCTCGAATAAATGCCAATTTTATTTTATTTAAGATTTTCTTTCCGTCTAGTTTTATTTTTTTTTTGTTGTTGTTTTGTTCCCCGTGCATCTTTTTTTGTTGTCATTGCAGATGAGTCATGATATATCGTTTGGCTTATTGGTGTGTTTTTTCTTTCATCAATAAGTTCAACAGCAAAAAATAAAAAGAAACCAAGGAAAAACGTAAAATTGTTGGTGGTATACCAAAAAGCATAAAGCAGATTCTTTGCATTTCCAATTGCATAAATTATAATCAATTAAAAATTAATTCGTACATACCCATAATTTGAATACGATTTATTTATTATTGGAATACAAAGAGAATGCAAATGAATTGCAATTTTATTATAGATAAGATTTAATTAAATATTTGTGTAGGACTTGAAAATGTTCAATATAATGGAAAATGTAACTATATATGTATGTATTTATTTGACAACAAACTACATTAATACACAGTGGGGAGCACAAGTTAGTATATGTTTGAATAAAAATAAAACTAATGAAGAAATTTAAAAAAAAGTTTGTTGTTCTTTATTTATTATTGGTTTAATACTACACTAAATAATTCACAATACAAATTGGAAAATCACTAATTTTGTGTCTTTTGAAATATTTACACAGAAATAACAAAGTTTACTGTCAGATTTCTATGTGTTTGCTTTGTTTATGACTTAACCCTGCCTTTACACATGCAAGTACTTGCATGCGAGTGCTGTGTACGTATTATATACGAAAACTTATTCGAAAAACTCGAAACATTTGCAAGTAGCGTAACTGTTTACACAGGACAGTGAAAGTTCATTTTCAAAATGTTGTCAAAGCGTAAACTTCAAAAAATTAGTTTAAATTAACAAATGACGCACAAAGTTTGTATTTGTTTACCAAGAGTTGCCATGGCCTTCACATTAGTATAATTGTAGGGAAATAATTATGATAATTTATTATTATTACTTTAATTATTATTTAATGCTCTAAAATGACATCAATACACTTCTTTTTCCATATTTGAAAAAAAAAAATATATTTTTTTTACAAATATACATAAAATAAGTTAAATATTTATTAATTATTTTACCACAATCCATTACATTTATTCAGAATTTTTTTATTTGGCAACTCTGTTTATCTTTCTGTCACTTTATTGCTGAAAGTGTCAAAAAATCAATGTCCAGCTAAATTCACTTGCAAGTGACCTGCAAGTGCTGCATGTGTGATTGTGTTAGTAAAAAAGTGTGAATGTATTGACTTTTTCGAACTTGCACTTGCATATGTAAACCCCGGGTAAAATAACATTAGTTTAATATTAACTTAATTTTTCGCAAATTATCCAATACAAATCAATTGACAGTAAATAATAAAGAAACTGTCAAGAGCCATAGCGGATAATATGCTAGCAATGACAAAATGTAGCTCTACTCGGGGTATAGCTAAACAGATTAAAGTAAGTCATAATAGTCCAAAAGATTCGTTCTATTGGAAAGTGACAAGTGTTTAACACCAAAAAATGCTTTAATAGCAACAGGCAAACATTTTAGTCGCTGGACATCAAGACAAACCCTTCGCGACATTGGTTACATCTCAGCAGTAAAAATTTGAAAACCTGAGTTGTCGATAAGAAATGTTAAGGCACAGTTGAAGTTTGCTAGTTAGCATAGAAATTATAAAGCAGATGACTGGAAATGTAAAATCTGGTTAGACGTTTTCAATCCAAAGCCAAACAACATTGCTGCCCAGAGAAATCAAAGTCACCATGTAAAGTAAACAATGCAGCGCAGTGGGAAGACCGTCATGATATCGAATAAGAATTGAAGCAATATTGAGGAAATATTATCTACGCAAACTCAGCTTCCAGATTTTGAAGAAAAGAGTGACTATCACGCGGATGTTACTTTTCAGCTTCAACGACTTCCATTTGATGAATTGGCCAGCAAAAAGTCTCCTCAATCCGATTGAAAATTTGTGGTCAATCCTGAAGAGATAGTTGGGAAAATATCAATAAACTCCAACCCATTTAGAGCGCGAATGGAGAAGCATTCCAAACGAATTAATCAAAAAATTGGTGAAGAGTATGCCAAAACGTACATACATATAAAAAAGTATTTTACGAAAGAACGAGCTAAAGTTTTTGTTTTGTGAAAAATTGAGTACATGCGGTTTGTTTTCGTTTCGTTTGTATTTTTTCGTATAAGTTGATACTTTTTGTTTTACATCAAATAAATGACAAATTTTATTTTTAATATTTTTTTTTTTTTTTGGAAACAAAGTTCGCGTTGTGGAAGCATTTATGTGAGATTGAAGAATTTATTAAATAATAGAAATCTTAGATTAAGTGCGGTTAATGTGGTATAGTAGCTTCTTTTCTTAAACTGACAACAGGAATGCAAAATAAGATTTTACAAATTGTACTAAATTTCAAGAAAAAGTGTACTTTTTCAGCCCAATTGTACTAAATTCTTTTCTTATTTGTTTAATATTATAATAATAATTCATTTGTACATATATATGTATATACATTGTAGCAGCACGAATTAGATGACTGCAACAAATCCTTTGTTTGGATTAGATTGGATACAGTCGAAACAAACAGTCTGTTACTGTCTTTGGTTTTAATTTTATTGTGATACAAAAATATCCTTTCCACATTTGTAGATGAATGTGGAATGAATAATATTCCTTTAGCAATTTTTGAAATATCAGTAGACATTAGTTCATTCACTTCATTTTTCATTTCTAATACCTTCGACCAAAAAAAGGGATAATGATGATTTTTTTTAAATACATTTGTGCATTTTAAATAGTCCTAAATTAGTCATTGGGGTGCTATATGACTCTCATATAGTGCTGAAAAAAAAAATAGAATTGTACCAACTATTGCATCCCCGACTGCCAATATTTAAATAAGGGAAACATGCTGAATAGTTTGTTGCTCTCAGAGAATTAAATGAGCAACAATCTGTTTACAAATCATTCTTGGAGTCATTTAAAAAACAATTCGATTTTATGTATGGTCGACTTTTTTCGGTTGGAGTTAAAAAATAAGTTTTTGTTTTAAAGGCGTAAGTCAAATATTAAATAAGCAAAGAATGTACGCAATTGCTCTTTATAAATAGCAGTTTTTTTTTAAGTATACCACAATAGTATATTTTGAGTCAGCTAATTTGGTTAAGTGTTCCAAAAATATCAGAATAAGGAAAAAAAAGGTGAAATAAGAAAATGGGCAGCAGAAGATATGAAAAAAGCTATACAGGCTGTCTGAGATGGTGGAATGGGTATTCATTTGGCTTTGAAAAAATTTGTGTTGGGAGGGCATATAGAGAGACTAGCATCTGTCTCCGAGAAAATATGTTGTGAGGTATTGTATTGTTTTCTTCCAGTTGTTTTGATGTTTACCTTTTTTTCTCGTTAGGAACACGAAGTTGGTGAGTTAGGTTTGGAACCGCCCGAGAAATTCAAATAGCCAACAAAACTGATCTGTAACAAAAATACCAGTATATGATACGCCAAATGTTTTCATACCAGTATATGGTAGCACATTACCAGCACATTTTGTAAATCCCCTTTAATAGGATTTGAACTATTTTCTCAAGTATCTAGAATTGTGGATTTTGTGTTTTTCTCAAATAGATTCCTGTACGCACAACACATGTAGCATGTGGATGGTTAAATTATAGTTTAGGCGAACCAAAAATTAAAATTTTGTATTCAAAAAACCAACAGGTGTATTACATTACCCGCACTAACTCTAAGTTTCTCAATACTGGTGAGTTAAATAGATTCCAATGTACCAATTGTCTAAAAACGTTACTTTATAATGGTATTATTTGAATTATTAATTAAGATGAACTCAAGCCAAATAAAAAATTTCTCTAATATTAAATAGTAAATTTTTAAGAACACCATCTCCATTTGTGCCAATGTATTTCTTAATGAAATGTGTATGTAATAATTTTAACATTTATAAAATTAAACTCAAATGTCCATTGTTTCTAGCAATTTGAACAAAACTTTGCAATTCTTTAAAGAACAACATTTTTTATTTTCTTTTGTATTCCTGTTTTTTTTTTATGTTTTTCCTATTATTTTTTCTTGCATTTTATATTATTTTCCCTCTTATAAAAATCAAATTTAAAATAACAAGAGAAATATTTAGAAAATAAAAAAAAATATACTGAAATGAAAATTGTAAGTAATATGAATTTCAATTAACTTTTCAATTTTTGATACGAGTAGCAGGATGCTTATGTTGAGGAACTAAAAAAGATTAAATACATTTTTGAGACAGATTTTTAATAATAAACTAAAATGTCCTTCTCTGCTTTGATTTAGTTTTAGATTTACTAGATAAAGCAATAAACGGCCCTCAGACGATGAACTCTAGTTTTTTTTTATATGGTGGCTGAATCACACTTTGAATTACATAAAACTAATCAGGCAAGCCATATTTCATAGCGATGCCAAATGAGATTCAACCAAATGTTTCTGAAGGCATTATTATATTATTACAAATCTCAGCTTAAAATTTGTTGCTGCGATATTTGTAGCAAGAGCCACCCTAATAAATTGTTTTTTTTTTGTTATTTCTAGTTACAATAGATTTTTCTAACAATTGAAAAATATGCATGCACACTAAGTTAAATGGAAAAAGCCAATGTAATAAAGTAAAATACTGAGAATTGTATTAACATTACATAATCGCAATTTTAGTTTGAATTTTAAAGAATTATTTCTTAACAAAACTTAACAAAATAAATTCAATCAAAACTTTTCCAGAGGAGAAGAATCACTTTTTCTGTTTTTTTCTGGTTTTTTTCAACAAGAACTTTGTTTTCTACTAGAGGAATATTGAAAAAACACAAAAGTTTTGACATTTTACTTGGTGTTGAATTTATCATGAATATGGTGGATTTTTAAAAGCTACTTCTGATATATTTCGACTTTTTAAGACCTGTATTAAGAAGTTGGTTGATAAAATTGTTGCATATAGGCTTCTAAAAATCGAAGAGTAAGTGCTGAGAAGACTTTTAATGCTGAAGAAGAATGGATCATGATATCGAGACATGTTAGTAACACAATTCTAATCTATAATTGACGATATTAACCCTGTACCCTGCCTATGAGGCTATGTTATATACGTAGATATATTTCTATACAGAGCCATTCGAATCGATTAAAACTAACAGAAATCTCTTTATGTGATTAACCCTGCTGTTAGAATCCTATATTATGAGACCATTTGGTCCCAATTACATACAAATTTAAATCCTATTTTAATCCTATTTTCGCATACAATATGATTAAATACTTAATTAATAAAACATATCGGTGTGTACAGTCTTATTTCATTTATTTGGTAACAATGATTGTACGTAAAATTTGTACATGACAGTGAAAAAAAAAACGAAAATGTTCATGGCCTATTTTATACAAATTTTTGTCGCCCAATGTTCTGTAAAATAATGTCTGCAGGAACTTTCCACATGATTGCAAGTGCGCTCAGCTTTAATAATGTTGCAAGTCGACTACAAATGCGAAGTAACGACAAGTTTGCTCCTATTCGTTAGGTATGGCATGCTCTTCTCCAAATGTTTCACAATTGCCATGATAATATCACAATTGACGATACATAATATCAAAATTGAATATCACAATTGAAAATACAGCCGTATCTTGGAAAAAATAAAAATGCAAAGCCTAAATAGAACCAAGGGCAGCGAGTTTCGTTGGAGCCAACGAAAGTACCAATGGAGCAAAATATAACAGACGACAATTTATTTTCCTCTTTTGATTTAGTGAAAAAGTTACTTGAAAGAAAGCTAAGTATGTAGGCACAGTGCACCAAAATAAAACATTCAAAACTCCTGAATGTAAAACAACCTCCCATTATATAAAACTACGTTTGCTTTCTGTGATATTGCAACATTGGTGTAATAAGCCAACCACAAAAACAAAACAATTATATTGATAAGCTCAATGCATAAAAAGCTGAAGTTGACGACAGTGGAGCAAAGAAGAAGCCGCAGATTGTTTCCTATTGCAATTCAACAAAAGGTAAGTTTTAAAAGCGGGGAATCTGTAGTTGCTGCAAGGCAAAATCTGATATAAAATGTTTCAATTGCGAAAGTTTTATTCTTTTAGGCTAATAGTTAAAATTTTCAAAGAATACTCTGGTAAAGTACTAGAACAATTGGCAAACTGGAATGCAAGGGCGAAAGTTTTATTTGCAAAAGAAACCGACAAAATATATTCTATAGCATGTAATGAAAAACAGTTTCAATAAAATAATATTATTCTGCAAAAATAAAGGCAAAAAAAGCTTCGTATTTTGTATTATATTAAATTGAAATATTCACTCGACCAAATGGTCTCTATACAGAAAAAAATAAAAATGAGTTTCAATTAAAATATTTGTGGAATCAATTAAAAATTTAATTGAAATCGGGCCTGTAAACAAAATGATAGTATCAATTAAAAAAAATTGAGATTTAATTGAAAATATCAGAAAAAAGTAATTAATCAATTAAAATTTTAATTGAAAATTATTTTAAAATCAATTAAAGGTTTAATTAAAAAAAACATGATTTCTTTTTCTGTGTAATACAAGATTAATAAATTTTTAATTTTTTCCGTACAGCTTTGCATTGGATACTTAATATTTTCAAAATAATATTGTTACAAAAATAAAACACGTGAGTGGTAATCTTAAAACAATTTATTGCATCGTTTAAATTCGTTATTGAGATTACAAAAAATTTTACCAAATGGGCCTAATCTAACAGCAGGGTTAACGAAATAGACTGTATATTTGTTTGCCAAAACATGATTGTTTTAATTTATAACTGCAAAGGCTAATACCCTTATTCATAAAACTTACAACAGCTTTATAACAGGTTTATAAATTTATAAAGCAAATTTCCATATGGAAACCTGTTATAAACCTGTTGTAAGTTTTTATTAATATGTTACCTTTCCAATACAATAAAAGACCCTTTTGTCACACTAGTTGAAATGAGATAAAAGTCAGACTGTGTATTGTAGGCATTTCATTAAAAAACTTTATATTTATTCTAATTGAGTGTTGATTCTAATTGACTCCTGCTCCATTTTAACTAATATTAGTTTATTGCCATCCTAATATAAATAATGACCATATATTGTTTACTTTATTATACCTACAAATGTATATAGTTATGTACATTTGTGATTTACTTGTTTATATTTGTTTGTATTACAAAGTATATTATTAAGTAGCAAATTTGTCAATTTATCATTATTAGTATTTACTTGACAGCTGAGGACACTGTTCAATCAAATAGTCATCAATATGAATTAGAATTTCCAACAAAATAATTACGAGTAATATTGTTGTTTGTCTTAAGTAGTAATACAATACATTTTACATGGCTAATCAGTTGATTAATTAATAAAACGACACAACTAACCAATGAGAGAATCCGTAAAGTAGGGTTCATATAAAATTCGGTCACACTAAAGAAGCTTGTTTAAAAAAAATGTCATCAACTAGAATATATTTGTACGAGAAAATTAAATTAGAAAGAAAATTGTACATAAATTGCATGAAAATCCGATACCGAAGGGTGCAGTGACTACGAAAAAGCTAAAACGGCACAAGCAATCCTTAAGAACAGATCTTATATAAAAAGAGATCAAACATGTTACGCAAAGAAACCAGGAACTTGCAAAGAACAGAATATGTTTATTAAAATAAAATCTGGATTTTTGTGATAATGAACATTTTCTTATTATAGATGTAACATGCATAGGGCTGGCGACCCAAAATATAAATTAAAAAAAAATTGTTAAATTTGTTAAAAAGACAATTGTTTAGTAAGTAATTAGCAATTGCCATCAGAAGAGTACCCGTTTTATCAGCTCTTCAACTTCAACCCTTATTAGACGTCTGCACTCTTCAGTCAAGTTTTGGACCGATTTAGCTCTCCGTCATTCTTCGAAAGCTGCAATGAATTAGTTTAGTTTAGGTTTCAAAAACAGCTCATTTGGGTTCACTTGGGTCGTGTTAACCGAAAGGTAAAAAACTTGTCGCTTCATCAACATGTTTTGTTTCCAGTGTATATATACACATAGAAGAAACATATAGTTGTACATGTTTACCACAACAATGTCAACATTTTTACAAGTATTTCAACAATGTTATGATAACTGTAATCATTTATATGATTGCTGCTTAAGTTATGATTCAGATGATTACTGCAATTATATATATACGATTATAGTAACTATGTATATATTTGTTACAATCATGTTTATGATGAATCCATTTATTATAATTTATGCTCTTTGAATATATGATAGAGAACAACATAATGATTCATCATAAAACTGATCACCAACTGCTATAATCATGTGAGTGGTAACATAATCATATCATGGTTGTAGAAATAATATAAATAATTACAGTAACCATAATATTTTAAAAAATGCTTAAAAATTTTAAAATAGTTGTGGTAAACATGCAAAACTATATTTTTCTTTTCGTGCATGTCTACAATGCTACAATTCTGCATGCAAGCAAAAGAAGGTAAGCCATAGACGTGCTCTTTCGTGTTTTAATTGACTGGGCAGTATTCTGTAACGGTTGAAACATTTAACTGGTTAACTGGTCATGATATAAGCTAATAATTCCAATATGGGACATTATGACGTCTCAATAACACAGTGGGTTTATTAGACCACTTTGTCTGAGCGAGGCCAATCGATTTTAGCTGAACAGCTCTTTAAAAGTGCTTAACAGAAATGACAGTACTCAAGTTCAGTCACCTCCTCAGTCACCATAACATTCCGCTTGGCTAACTTATCAGCTATTATCAAAATGTCTAGGGTCCATACAAATCTTATTTTTTTTTAAACAAACACAAACACCCAGAGTCTTTGGCGGGAATCGAACCCGCAACCCTCAGACTGATAGTCTAGTTTATAGGGGCAACCATCTAAAATGTCTCACTGTCTCTCTCAGAGGCATCTAACATTTTGCTTTTAACTTAGGTGACGCGTAGGCACTCTGCCATCAGTGCAGATATCATGAAATATAAAAATAATACCTAATACTTTATGGCACAGAATTCCGCCCAAAAGAACAATGATAATAGCCTAAAATAGGATTTCTTCACTATTCCTTAACGAAAAATTAATCATCAACTCTATTACCATTTAGTAGACACCCTCATGACACCTTCTTGCTGATAGTGTTCAGCCAACCAAAAATATGTATATACTTGTTCGGAAATATATGAAGAATTGCCTAACGAACAAAGGTTTCGGTGATTAGTAATAAAAATTTCTATATTACGTTCCCAGCTTCGATCAAATGATGAACACGCCTTTTTAAAACAAGAAATTAATTTTATATTCTTAATTTCCATTTCTAAAATAATATTAATAAATAAGTATCAATTTGTGGCTTATAAGACTTTAATATCTTTTTTCTTTGCATAAATATTAATAGAATTTTGCTGCCGAATTTTATGTGAGCTTTTTACGTAATAGTGTTTAAAGCCTTATTTAAATTTTAATTAGGTAATACATACATATATAATTTAAATACTAGAATAATGAAATTGTTTGTATAAAATTCAATTAGACAAAAGAAATTATTGTTGCTAAAAAAAATCGTTTTCAAGAAACTTTTGCTAACATAATTTACACATCTTTATCTTATTTTTAATTATTTTGTCATTGTGATTTTTCCAAAAAATAAAGAATAAGGAAATAATTAATTGTGTTTGTAAAAGTTTAATTTTCTTTGTCATCAATGCTGTTATATCAATGTAAACACTTACATATGTCTGTCCGTCTGTCCGTTTGTCTGTTTGCATGTTCGTGAATTTATTTTTATAAAAGGAACCACAAATATTTATTACAACACCATAATAATTACCAAAGGTAAATATGCATGCAAGTTATATTTATTTTAATACTAACAAAATAATAATAATGAGGAAGATTTCCTTTCATTTCACAGATTAACAACCCAAATTTTCTCAAGAAGAGCTGAAAAAATGTTTGTTCATGCCACCAATAATAATTCAGAAATTAAAAACTTTGAAACTAGTTGAATGATTAATTACTGATTATTGCAAGTAAAACCAGTTCCACGAACTGCAGGGTGTTATTTGTTTGTCACTTGTTTACACGCAGTTATACAATGAAAGTATCTGTTTACATCTTGCTACCGCCTACCGTATCGTACTTGCAAAGTGTACGTGCGTACTTGTTTGTCTCTCTACTAAATGAGACTTTTTTTAAGCAGCATCTTCATTTTGTTCTTGTTTTCACTTACTATTATGAAATTATAAACTTTTATTATTATTTTTATTTGTTCGTTGTCTGACATTTTTGTAATTTTTATGTTGATAATTTAATGGTTATTTGATATTTTAACATAAAATGTTAAAAATCCCATTATGATTATCTTTATATCTTTATATCTGGTTGAGTTCTGTTTTTGTTTTTGCCACCGCACAAACACACATGTTGAACAAAACAAACTTGTAGGTCGCGTGCGTTGTTCATTATACCTATACAACTTAATGTTGTTGTTGATGTGTAAATGTTGGTGTTGCCTGTACTCTATCTACATATTACACATATACAAACATACTTACATAGTTACTCGCATTGTTGTCATTTGTGTGGTTTATTAAAACATTGCTTGTAAGTACATACTTATAAGTATATTTATTTTAAAGGCCAATTAATGTGGCAATGTATCGTATTACCAAAGATACTAAAGATTTTCTTTATAAAATGATTCCGTAAAATGTTTGTCGTACATACCTGGAAGTAAACAAATAATAAAAATAAAACAAATTAGATATTACCGAAAATACGTTATAACTTGAATTTAAAGCAACTGGTAAGTTTTAAACACTTGCATCGTTCAATTTATCAATCACAAGGTACGGTCATACTTGGCAAATCTTTACTCAAAAAAGGGTAATCACTTATTTAAGCATAAATTTGTTTGACGTTGTTTACTCTCACACGAGTTTTACAAGATCAAACAGTATCAAATAAATTGAAACTAATTATTTGTTGTGTCCTGTCCTAAATGAACGAAGTTTTTTTTTAAATAAATAAACGAGTTCAAATATATTTTATTTTGTAATTACGTCTTTTTCGGTAAATATTTGTGAAGTGTACAGTCACACCTTTATTCTCAGATTCCATATTTGTATTCCTTACAATCCAATTAATAAAAAAAAATGATTAATTGATTATTGACCAATGTAGACTGGGCCCATAATCTTTTTAGCCAAATAAAATACGACTTATGTTCTGATTCAAACATGGTGCAACTATACAAGGTGAGTGCAAATCGACAACAAATACAACACATAACAGAAACAACAGACATTTTCTTTGTGTAATATAATGTACTACTGTCAAAAATACTTGAAAAATTGTAAACAAAGTCAGTCAGCTGGGCTACCTTGTATAGTTGCACCATGGATTCAAATTTAATAAAATTTTTAAATAACAATAATAACAAAACATATTGATTTGAAATAAAATGCATACATATATTAAAAAACAAAGTAAATTATAAACAAGTAATTAATTTGGACAAATAATTTTATCAAAAAGAACCATACAAATGTGAATTATGCGAAGACTGTGTTAGCCACAAACATCCTCGAAATTGCAGAATAATTAATGTTGAATTTTATAATTATGTATCGGTTGACATTTTGTATTGTTAAAAAATCTTTGTATTTTATCTCCAATAGAGAAGAGAATTAACTGCAAAACCGACAGGGATAATTGCGCTCACATACGTACGTATATACACAAACAATAAATAAATACAAAAATACTACTAAAGAAAAAAGAAAACAGTCAGTGAAAGAAACTTAAGATATCAACATCGGAAAACACTGCATTAAATTTAAAGTGAATTATTTGTTAATATAATTTTAAAAAAATTGTTAAAATTATAATAAATATTTTTTAAGTTATTGTTTTTCCTGAAGATGACCAACAAAGTTTATCGAAATATTGGTAAGAAACAATAAAAATATAAAACGTACAAGAGTTTTCAAATTTTTGTATTTTAAATAAATTAGACCTCAAGCGGAGCAGAGTTTTATATAACTAAGAAGAATTTATTTATAAGGCAAATTATCTCCTTAGTGTGAATATTTTAAACAGCTTTGATACTTCTTAGATACAACATTGCAATTAAAATAATATCGATTAGAGCATTTTTTATACTTTAGTTAGTCTTGTTTCACACTGTTCAGTTTTAGCTGACCAGTTTTTATTCAATTCTCTTCTGAACTTGCTATTTCATTCACACATCAATTCAATTTTCGTACTTTTTAATGCAAATCAATATGCATGTAAGAAAAAAAACAAAAGCAAATAAGAAAATTGACTAGTACCGTCAAGCTTGTACCCCTTTTATTCCCTTTTCCCTTCTCAACCAAAAATACTTGCATTCACGAGTCAGAATTGAAGAGTGTGAAAGCGGACTAAATCAAAATTTTTTTCTTAAAATATCGCAACTTGTAACAGATTCCAATCAAAATTTATCGGTTAGTTAAATAATAAATACAAAAAACATATCAAAAGCAATCTTTTACAGATTCGAAAATAATACATTTTAATATGAAATTTCAAGAAATTTGGCAGCATTTTTTTTTGATCTCGTTTTTACCAAAGGCACGTTAAGGTCTTTATGAATATGTTTTGGCGTCTTTGAATTCTGTATACATTTGAGGCTGAGTCTGTTCCCCATAGCTGTATTCCATAACACCATATAGGTTTTATGATTGAGTTGTAAAGTTAGAGTTTGCAAGCTAAACTAAGCTTAGAGTTTTTTCCAATGAGCCAATTAATTTGGATTAATTTCAATTTAATTTGAGTAAATTTTGCATCTATAAGAATTTCCATGTGAGGCGACAATCGAGGTATATGCCGGGAAATTACCGTTCAAAACACTAAGTCTTTTGATGTTGTATGTTGACAACTGGGATTATAATTCACAACACTTATCGCTTAATCGTATGAAAAATGCTTGTTGTGTTGTAGTCGGGACAATACAACATTTGAATGTTGTAAACGATAATCGGGCCCTTAGTGACTTATATAACTGTATAACTGTATAACTGTATAACTGTATAACTGTATAACTGTATAACTGTATAACTGTATAACTGTATAACTGTATAACTGTATAACTGTATAACTGTATAACTGTATAACTGTATAACTGTATAACTGTATAACTGTATAACTGTATAACTGTATAACTGTATAACTGTATAACTGTATAACTGTATAACTGTATAACTGTATAACTGTATAACTGTATAACTGTATAACTGTATAACTGTATAACTGTATAACTGTATAACTGTATAACTGTATAACTGTATAACTGTATAACTGTATAACTGTATAACTGTATAACTGTATAACTGTATAACTGTATAACTGTATAACTGTATAACTGTATAACTGTATAACTGTATAACTGTATAACTGTATAACTGTATAACTGTATAACTGTATAACTGTATAACTGTATAACTGTATAACTGTATAACTGTATAACTGTATAACTGTATAACTGTATAACTGTATAACTGTATAACTGTATAACTGTATAACTGTATAACTGTATAACTGTATAACTATTGATATGTCAACAAGTAAAATTGAATACCAATTTTTTCCTGTTCTTTGGTGTGGAGAAAAAATGTCGATTTTCATGTTCATAGTTTTTTTCTAATTTTTTAAAATGAAGGTCTTTCTATTGTGCTTAGTAATAACATAAAATACAAAATATGGTTTGCCAAGATGAGGGTAAAGAGACAGTCTAGTAGCAGGCCTAAAGTAGTCTACGTACAAGAACATTTAGCCACCTCCAGACCAACTCTGTTTACAGTGAGGCAGTTATCACACTAGCTGCATAATGTCACATTTAAATTTTAATTCATTAAGCTTCTGTATATTTGTATGTAAACGTTTAATATGCAACTATATACCTAAGATTTTTAACGGACTTTATAAGGAATAAACAAAACAATTATATAATCTATTTCTACCATTGTAAAGACTTCACTTGATCTTAAATTTAGTTTTTATATTAGTATAGCCAAAGTGTGAGTAGGTACAGTAACAGTTTGTAAGTAACTAAGTGTATTTCTGTTTTTTTGCCCGGAAATTATAATTGTGTTCAATATTGTTTCTAACCCAAAAAAAGTTTCCTTTAATGTGTCTGCTATCTATAAATTATGCATTTTATTGAAAACACATAATCCAAAGTAGAACTTGCTTATTTGCTCTTATTTTTGGTATATTAAACGATAAAACGACAAAAACAAACCTACTTGTAGCAATAGCAACCCAAAAAAAGGACGAAAAGTAAACTTTTATTTAAACATGCACACACACATTTCACTTGAAAATTTTTGTTTGCTATTTCCACCATAATACTTGTAATAACAAACAACAACAAAACCAGCAACAATAGTTTCCTAAATAAATTTCTATTGATTGCCCTTAATTTCCCATACAATATTGTAGCTTTTTTCCGATTTAATTTTTTGTTTATACGAATATTGTTTGTTTTTTATTTCTATTTGTATTTTAGTTTTCTTTACTTTTTTCCCATTTAGTTATTTATTCATTCATTTAATAGTGTTATGGCGCCAAAGGTTTTTCTATTCAATTATTTATGCGATATATTGTTTTGTTATTATTTCTTTGTAGTAACTTTTGTATTAATATTACTAATTTAAAAACAGCTAGAGTTTCTAGTTTTAATAAATACATACATATTTTTATTTGTGTCATTGTGATTAAGGTTGAGAGTAATTGAATTAAATGTCAGATTAAAATAAAGTGATGGAGTTTTCTGTGCTTTACTAGAGCCAACATGTCCAATTACGAGTATGTCGTAGAAAAATTGGTAAAAAATAATAAATAAACTGGTGATAGTTTTATGTTTGCGATTTTGGGAAAGTACTAAATTATTTAATAAATGAATGGTATTTAAAAGTGCGGTGCTTTCTTTGATAAGTAATAGGCAAAGGTTTAATAGTCTACATTAAATATGGCGTGGCTTGTTGTTCCTTATAATGGTTAAAAAAAGTTGATCTTCATTTGTGAATACAATACAAAATACTGTCTAATTTTCAGTCTTTCATTTGGGACATCCTTTTTATTAATATGATGATATTACTCCTCATTCAAGGCTCGCATGTCAAATGCCTTTTTAAAAGAGCTTACAAATACTTTGCTTAAATTTTTCATACACAATCAGACACAAAATTATTTATTGACATTTAGTATTTTTAATTTTAAGCGTATTCAGCATCATAATTATAAATATTAATCAATCATTTAGTTATTTAAAAAATTCCATATAAATATACAACCTCTTCATGTTGAACCATAAAAGACCAATAGATATTAAATATTAAAATATGCATAAAAAATCAATTGACAAAGCCGCAAATAAACCACAAAACAAAAATAAATTGAAAAAAAAGTGAAAATCATTGAGAAAAAAGGCACAACCACAATATTTCAACCGTAAAAGTCACAAAGTCATTGAATACGAGCCGCATTGTAAATGTATGTATATGCAATATACATATACGCATATACATACATATGTATTTATGTATGTATGTGCTTTGTTATTAATATTTGTTATTAATATATATATAAGTACATGTTTTTATAATTGTTGCTGTTCTACCACAGAGAACAAGTGTTATTGTTAGAATGTGAAGGTATAACCACCAATAACTTCAATTAGTTCTAAATATTTTAATTAATAAAGGACTTTCTTCTGTAATTCAAATGTATAATTTTGAGTATTTATGTGAGAAAGCCTTTAATAAAACACCACTGTGCCAACAATTTTGAGTGACCAATTTTATAAGAATAAGACCTGCAGGAAATTAAATTAACAAAATAATCTTTTTGCCAAAAGCAATCTTATATCCTCCTCTACGTTTGATATGTACTATGTTAAGAAAAGGTATATACGTTCTTATTAAAGACAAAGAAACTTAAGTCCTTCTGATCACAAAGTCGAATACTATAGAACAGATCAATTGTATGTATGCGAAAATCATACCTCCCATATACACTAGAGCCCCGATTTGCGTTTATCCTATTTATTTCGTTTCGATTTGTGTCGCCTTTCTAAATGTGGTTTAATCCGCTTTGCGTCATTTTGATTCCAATTGGCATCGGCTTTGAAATTTTGTTGCGTCGCTATATACCATAATTCCATAATTACATGGCTACTTGCGTGTAAAATGGGGAATTCGCATTTTAATCATACTTACCATATGAAGTTATGTGCTATTAAATAAATTTTGGTTATACATTTATTTACAAGACGTTTTTTAATAAAAATATGATTTTGCTTGCTAAATTTTGGACCCATTCAACAAAAAGTCAGTACATTTGTATAGAAAAAAGTGATTCGATTTGCGTCGCATTTCCCCGGTCCCTATTAACGATGCAAATCAGGGCTCTAGTGTGTAATCCATTTCTGAGGCGAACTATATCATGCATAAATAACAAACCATTTAATAACAGCCACATTATTATCCTTAACAATACACTGTGTTGCATTACTATAAATACACTTGATGTTTACGATTTGTTGTAAACTTACAGCTATTAAAACATGTATAAATTGTTAAGAGTGTGGTTAATGATCTCTTTTTACCCAAAAAAATTAAGAGAGAAATTGTGCTTTAATATTTTGTTAGTGTTTCATAAATATAATTACATTTTATGATACACATACCAGAATTATAGAAAACAATAGTATAAATGTAACTTATTGTTATTATGCAGTTTCAAACACTTTGCTCTAAACTGACGCGTGGTTCGTATCTTAGTGATTTTGAAAAAGGTAAAATTTTAGTTTACATAAGAAATGGTTTAAGTTTTAGAGTAATTATAAAAAAATAATCCAAATGCAAACATCCGATTTATTATGGTAAAAATAAAGGTGGCGGCCCGAAAAAAAACTTTCTATATAGGACAATCGTAAAGTTATAAGCTGTGCCAGCAACACAATGAAACACCTTGGGCAGATTATTAATGAATGTGAGTTAAATGTGTCCAAATCATCCATAAGTAGGCTGCTAAAAAATCCAAGACTATTATTCGACAAAATCTGTTGTCTGTGCCAAGGTTATTAATTCTTACTAAACTTAACTTAAACTTACAAACTAAACTTTGTTAATAGTTGCACTATTTTTTTTTTCGATTAAAAAAATTCAATCTTGAGGGTCCAGATATGTTCTACAGCTATTGCAAAGACACCACTACGGTATCATGATATTTTTCAAAAATAAATTTCGGAGGTGGTTCTTTGATGGTTTGTGCAGGTTTTTGTGCTGACAGTATGCTTGAATTGGCGTTTCCAAACATCAAAATGAATTTTTCTGATTACGCAAAATTACTACATAAGAAGTAAACAAGTTAATTTTGCATCAAGACTGAGCACCTATACATGTGAGTCGTAAAACAAAGGGACGGTTGTCTTCAAAAAATAACAATGTATTTGAATGGCCCTTATATTTTCCCGATCAGAACATTTAAAGAATTTTAAACCATCGAATTTATGCTGAAAACCGACAATATTACCTAAAAAAAGCTGTAATAGATTCTGAAAGATCCTTATTTAAAGATGTAAGAATAAGTCTGGTGTACGAGTATGTTATGACTAGGGAAACAAAAATATGCAACTGCATGTTTTTTCTGGTGAATCTAATGGGCACATGGATAAAATATAGAAACGTTTCAGAACTATTTAAGAATTTTGGCATCGATTTGTTAGTGCATATTTTTGCATATTTCACCTTAAAAGCATATTTTTGCATATATTTGTTTTAACAGCATATTTATGTCATATTTTTGCGCTTTAGAGCATATTTTACTGTTTAACCCTCCGATGAGTGAGAAGGTCCCTAGGACCTTTTTGCCTTTTCAAACTGAAATTACTCCTGCTTCGGCCACTACTATGTAGAATTTAGTTATAAACAATAAAAACAAAGAAAAAAGTTTAAAGAGTTTAAAGACAACTGTGATACCTAGCATTAAGAGACAATCTACTGTGATATTTCTAATTAATTATTTTTGCATTTATTTCAAATTATATGCTATATGTCGTATTATTTGTGTCGTGAAAAACATCTTTTAATTAAAACTAAATGTAAAACTGAATAAGAAAAGATATATTTAATAAAAATTCATCCCCTGAAGATGTTGGCAAAATACCAACGAAACGTCGGATAGAAAATGCATAAATAAATCAAGTCTTTTATTTACATTTAGGAGGAAAACTGACCATAAAAGCCTGTTAGAAATAATTTCTATAAAAACCAAGATAATTAATAAAGAAGGTCGATTAACTTATAAAATCGAAAAAAAAAAATCAAAAAACATTTTTTATATGAAAAAACATGATTTACAAAGAAGGTCCGTAGGGACCTTTTCACACGGCCGTGAAGTTCAGAACTGTCACTCATCGGAGGGTTAATAGCATATTTTGACTTGATCAAAAACAAATTTTGTCTAACATATTTTTCGCTTTATTTCCTTTGTTAAAAATTCAAAATTGAAAAATAGATGGCTTTTTTAATATAAAATAAACGATGATTCTATACAAATTTTGGATCCTAATTTTATCAAAAATATGGTTTTGCTTTTCGTTACAGACGCTGCATAAATCCTGGTTGAATTCTTTATAATTTATTTAAAAAATATTACGAGTTACTTAAGACATTTATAATATTTGATCATATGCAAATTAAAGTCAAGAGAACCTGTCTGTATATTTTCTATTACATTTCGCTTCATTTCTATTTATAGCCGTACTAAAAAAAACTTTACCATGAACAACTTCAGAATTCTGTATTAAATATTTGTTGCATATTTTACGTAAATTTAACAAGTACATGCCAAGTTACTTCTAAAAAAGACTGTGATAATTTTTTGATTTTATTATTTAATTAAGCACATTGCCAGACCAGCAGCTAAGCACATAGACAGCCCAGGCATTTTACAATATTATGCATTCCTCGCAAGCAAAATACAAAAAATAATATTAAAATCCAGCTACTTAAGAGCAGCATATTTTCATACTCTTTGCTACATATTTAAGCATTGTTTTACAATGGCTGTCGTATTTAATGTTATGCCGCCTATAAAACACTTGTCATACCAACACCTCTAAAACCGCTGCCACAATCTGCTCAACCCGCCGCATTATCTTCATCATCACGAGCAAATGCGGTAAAGTCATTTCATTATAAGATTTTAGTCAAAATGAAAAGTGAAAAAAAGAACAAAACAAAAAAAAAAAGAAAAATAAAACAAGAAACAAAACCAAAAACAAAAAATGCTAAATAACTTTATCTCTGGCTTATAAAATTTTACAAACAAAAACCTTAGACTTTTGTTTTGTTTATTTTCTTTACTTTTGTCCTGTTTCGTTTACGACTACGTATATATAGAGTAATGTGTAAATATCATTAACAGGAAAGAGTCAAAAATTATATGTACGCTGCCTTTGAACAACCAACCACCCTACCATCCAACTTTCAATCCACTGTTGCAGTCACAGACAATAGGGGTCAGTTTTAATTAAGCGTAATACGAAACGTCTTTTTCTAGAAATTAAGCTGAGAAAATGTTTGGATGTTCTCTCAACTTATATTTATGCAAAATTTTTATCTTTTACACGTAGATACTATAAAAAAGCACGTTAAAGTTTTTTAATCGGTTGGAACGAATCGTGTCTAATCGGTATGAGCGCTTTAAATAACAGAGTTTTTTAAAGTTCAAAAATTTAAAAACAAATTATTTAAAGAAACCCTATTATATAAGAGAATGAATAGCGTGAAGTAATTGAGGCCGTATATTTTAAAATTTCAATATAAAAATTTAATTTTTGAAGAGAAAAATTCCTTGTAATATATTCCCCATTAATTATAAAGATAATGTTTGCAAATGTCTACTTGCAGATTATTATAAGACAATTAAAAATGTTAGGTAACTTGTCTAACTATTTTACTAGATATTTAGACTAATAGTTTAAATAGGGGTCTACAAATTTGTTTTACTTTTTACTACCTTATGAAGTTTGTCTTTTTAGTACATTATTTCCTTATATTTACACCCTCCACCACCAAGTGTGGTAAATGAGGGTACATTACGTTTGTTATTCCGTGCGAAACTGAGACCCAACAAAGGGTATATTTTCTTGATCCTTATACAATTCCAAGTCGATTGAGCTATATCCGTTTTATACTCTGTCTCTTAACTCTTTGTGAATATGGAAAAATATTCTTTTAATTTTATATTTTGTTAAATTACACTCAAGATTACTCAAATGGTAAGAATCGGCAATTAAATCGTTTATAAATGGTCAAAATTAGACAAAATTTCAAAACATTTAAAATAAATTATGTTGGTCGTAAAATTGTCTTTCAAACAATAGCTATATAAAATATTAATAAAATTTGGACTAAGACTAAATAGGAAATAGAATAGAATAAGGATATTCTAGTCCGATAACAAGTGTAGTTTTTGCATTTCTTATTACGTTTAAGTGGAGGTTATTAAAGATTCGGCACAGCCGAATATTGCACTCTAACTTTTGTTTTTGTTTTTTTTTTAGTTTGGTGAATCCTTAAGTCAATTTTTTAAATTTTATTTTTGATTATGATTCATAAGGATTGGTACTTTAATTACATAAAAATATATATTTTAAATATTTTTCTTTTTTTTAAATTTTTAATTTCGACTTCCCCTCCAATTTTACTTTTTGAAACTTCAAAAATCTAAATCAATGTTTCAAAGTAAAATTTGTTTAAAACTCTTTTTGATTTTGATTTGTATAAGTTTTTGAAGCGAAAATATTTGTTATTAAGATATTTTTATGAAATGTCTACTTTCATAAACATAATTTTTAAACTTTTATTTGTGATTATGAATCGTGTTGTTTAGAATTATAATTTGCTAGAAAAATAAATATATATCGTCAACTAAAATACAAAAGGCTGTAACTACAAAAAATTCAAAATCGGTTTAATTGATTGATTATTATGTAATTAACTAAAATACATCTTTCTTTAAAATTTTGCTCTGATATGCCGAAAAACATTGATTTTATTAATACATTTCAAAAGGCCGCAACTACAATGTTAGTAACTTTTTAAACCAAAAAGTCGTAACTACACTTTTAATTGGCATTTATTTCACTGTTAGTTAAAAGTTAAGTTTTTTCAAGTTAGTAACAAGGACGCTGTGGATATTTGTGTCTTACCAAATAGTAAAATGGATACTGATAGTGACCATTATTCTCATAAGAAAGTTAAAGAAGTTAATAAAAAATGTGAAAACAAAATATACCGAATGAAAGGCAAACCATACAATACACGGGCCTAACAAAAGGCAATATTTGTGAAAAAGCATCAACACAACTTAAAGATGGGTGTACTTCAAAATTGTGTGTAAAAAGTCCATTGCGTCATTGTGCAGTGTTTTCAGAACAAAATGGCAAGGAAATATTTAATAGCTTCTCGAAAATGTCTTGGGATCAGAAAAAAAATAATCTCGTTTAAGGGCCAAACGTAAAGAGTGTTCGCGTAGAAAACTACAGAAGATCAATTACGAAGAAGTATTATTTAAAGCATTATTCTAAACGTGTGCAGGTATGCTTTCACAAGTTTTTGTCTACTTAAATGTTTACAAAGCCTCTTCCTATCCTAATTTTAACTTTTATGGAAAAATTTTTTGTTGTTACGGCTTTTTGGTTGCAGAAAAAGCTATTCTAAAAGGCCTTAAGTACAATTACTAAAAACTACTATTATTTTATTTAAATCAAATCCGCAATAGTTTTTTAAGGTTAATTCTAAAATTTGGCCTATCAGAATGAAATAGTCTTAAATTTATAAAGTTTTTTGCTTCTCCGGTAAAAAAAGTAAAATATGTAGTTACGGCCTTTTGGATTTTCGGTGACGATATGTATCTATTTTTTGAAACTAAAACTTTAAAAAGTCCATATCATATCATTGGTATTAAACAAAATTTGTTTAATATTTGATATCGAATCGTATGAAATAGTTCAATAATTCTGAAATTAATTTTGTATTTTGAATTTTTTTAATTTCGACTTTCGCTCCAATTTTGCTTTTCGGAACTTTACAAAACCATATCGTTGGTTTTTAACAAAATTTGTTTAATATTCACCCCTATCGTGAATATTTTTGCTCTTGAAATATTTTTCCTTTTCTTTTAACAATTGACTGGGAAATTATATTAGTGAGCATTTTTCACATTCAAACAAAATTTCCCTTATCGTGAAAATATTTTCTTTCGAAATATTTTTCTTATTCCCTTCATTTTGTTCACTTTATTTTTGCTGGGGAGTTGAATTCGTCATGTTGGTATATATGAAAACGCTGCTTTATTTACCCTGTAATGTTGTATAAATCTAATACAAATATTAATTTAAAATAATTTTTTTTATTAAATTAGTCACTTACAAGGCATTGGGTAGCTGGAAGGGGTCAGATGAATCTGACAATCGTCGGCGAACAGTTAGTTGATGCCTATTTTCTTGCTCCTGTAATAAAATTATAACTCGAATGCAATTTATTTATTTTAAACATCTTTTTTATTTACGTTAATTGTTTTCTTCACTTAAAACAGATATGCAATGAAGGGAACAAAACATTTCACGGGAGATACGCTATAGATTTTTTTCACTTCGAGGGGAATAAACAGTTCATGGCAACAAAAATTCTACTTGTTATTCACGATAGGGGTGATTAGTTTTAATAGTGAATTGTAAGTTCTATATTAGGAACTAATAAAACGTAATTTTTTAAAAATTATCTTTTTTTAAATTTCTACTTTCCCGCCAATATAGCTTATTGAAGATTTTAATATCCATATCATTTGATTTTGTCTATTACTTTAATTTAATTAAATTACAAAAATACAAAAATTACAAAAATATTTTTTTTTCAACATAAAATCCGGTAGCTAAAAATACTGAATACGTTTGAAAACCAGCATCCACACGTAATCTGCTTACGATGCTTACACTAATGTTGTATTTTTTGCCGGATTATTGAATATAGGTTATTAGTAGGCTCCTTATAAATATATTTACTTACTAGCACTATTTACAGTACCTTTCGGAAGCTTTAGCTTTTTTGCATTCAGTGAACATGACAATGTGGTAATTTCAAAGAGTTTTTGCACGATTTTCTCTTCATTTTGGTTTGATTTAATGGCAGAATAGCGTCTACAAAACTAATAGGAAGTCACACTACATATTGGTTTTATATTCCACTGCACTTATAAGTATAATTTTTATAGTTATATTCATAACTATTCATGTAATTTGACTTAATTTTATTATCTGAGGTATGTTTAAACTTCTAAATAAAATCACTCACTTTATTACATATCTCTACTTAGTTGTTTTTTGAAAAATTTTAAAAATAACAATAAGAAATAATTGCCAATAACCAAACTACTTTTAATCGAACACTCATTTCAATATATGAAACTACATGCAATTGATGCACGACTCAACGCAAACTTTCGTCCATCCTTTTACATGTACAACACTAAAATTTCAATATTTTATGTTTTAGGAATTTCATTTGGCCATAAACAGCTAAACTGTAATACCACACCTTAAATCATTCTGTTGGCAAGTGTGAATGTACGTATGGCTATATAAGTTCCTTCATTTATTCTCACATTTATGTTTATGCCATAACTTCTTTCTTTCTTGCATACACTTCCGTTTCCGCTGCAGTGTCGAAGTCTTTCTTTTTTATTTTTCTTTTACCAGGGTACATAGTATTCAACATTATGATTGCAAAAGGCAGTACCTTGAAATATAAATTCTTGGCTATATAATACAATTTACTAGAAATTGTAAATCTTTTAATACTGGGCAAAGAAATGATTACTTACAATAGCTGCCAGTACCTTAACGTTTCTAACGGAACAAAAACTATTATTAAAATGCGTTTACAGGACGATGAATTTCTGACATTTTTCTTATTCTCTCGTTTTCATTTCACATTTTATGTTTAAGGACAAGTATGAAAAAAAGTACCTAAAGAAAACTAAAACAATGTTAAAAACGTCAATATCGTCATCATCAGCCATTGTCGTTGTCATCATCCTCACCAGCGATAACACTGCCACTACCTGGTTTAGTAGCACACCACCATCAACATCCCGTCATAACACAAGCAATAATATTTAATGATAACAAGAAGTTCTTATTGCAATTGGATTTTCATTGAAATAAGAAAATTGCCCCTTAATTTTAGTAGTTTAAGGGAAATTTGTATTTAATACCCAGTAAAATTTTATAAAGGAATGATTGCAAGTTTTGTATGTATGTTTATTAGATTGGTAGAATTATTTGTATTAAATTGAGGTTAATCAGAGTTATTAACAAGTAAGAGTTAATATTCGCCTGTGCCGAATCTTATATACCCACCACCAAATCATCTATTATGGAGATTTATAAGAGATTTATGCACATTTAAGTGATTTCCGGTCGTAGGTTTTATATCGGGGATACGGTAAAATATGGACCGATCATTATCATATTGAGATGGACGATTTTTATATATGTATGAACAATTTGTTTTGAATTTAAACTGGCTAGTGATTTTTATAGAGGAATTATGCCTATTTAAGTGATTTTCAAAACTAGACCTTATATGGGGGTTACGGTCAAATATGAACCGATCATCATGAAATTTAATACCAGGATTTAAATGTATATTTTGATATTTTGCTTGTCGAATTTCAAATTGGCAGTCAATTATACAAAAGATTTATGTTCATTTAAGTGAATTTCGGCAGTGGTCTTTAAGGGCGCTTTGTCAAAATTATGGACCGATGCAAACAAAATATTGTTTTTAGATTTCACTTTGCATGAAACTTATTATTTCAGATCCGATACGGCTTTTCTATAGACATTTATGTACCATAAAGCCATATGCCGGGAAGACATTTGTGTAGGGGCTATGAGAAATCGTAGACGGATTCCTACAATTTTCAACAGGACTTGTTCTTTTGTAATATAAATAAACTGTGCAAAATTCCATGCTACATTATATTTAAAGAAATAAGCAAAAAAATATCTGGCAAACATCGAGGTAGTCAGAAACTTTGATCTATAACTCAGAATCTATCAGACCGATTTTTCCCATTTGCAACGCCAAATATTTCGGTCGATTAAAGAATGTTTTGTAAAAGTTTCATTGTTCTATGTGTTTCTTTCAAAGCTCTATCGGACATACGGACGGACATTGCTATATCGTCTTACTTTTTGGTTCTACGACCATTATTTTGATGTGTTACAAACGGAATGACAAATGCAATATACCCCCCATCTTTTTAGTGTTGGGTATACATAACCGATATGAACTCTCTAATGTCTTAAAGCATTGTTCACATCAAATTCGGCAACACTATAGAATTTTTTTTAAAACAAATGAAATATTGTACAAACATTTTCTGCCTCTTATTAGACAGCACCACTTTTCAGTTTTATACCAATTTAGCTACATCTTCGGCCAAATGAACAATATTGGGCTACGCTCAAAGGAAAGTTAAAACGGAGTGGTACTGTAAGTCTGGACGATAAAAAACATATTACCGATTTGGATTAAGTATAATGTGCAGGTGGATCGAAATGTTAAACAATCCATCTGAATAAAAACTTTTTATAATTTTAGTTTTTTCTTGTAGATTTTTTTAAAATTTTAGTAAAATAATATCCATTTGTGCTACCAAAGCATTTATGTGACCCGGATTTATACTTTATTGCACATAATTTTGTTAATTTTTTATTAGACAGCAGCAATATTCATGTCGGTATAAACCTTTTATTTATAAAGTAGCTTTCATTTATGAAAACATTCGCTGGGTACTAAATATACAATCTTATGAATGTTTTCAACCAGAATAAATGGACAAGAATTTATTTACAACAAATTAAAAGCAAAAAGTGTAAATTTATATTTTTGTTGCCAAGAGCTATTAATATTAATAAAATAATTAAAATGATTTATATTTTAAGACTATATTTCATGATATTTAAGTAAGAGTTTTCATTATAAAAAAGTGGTAAAAATTTTGTAAAAAAATTTTAATTTCTTATTAATTTTACAACTACTAAAAATTTATAGATTCTCTTTATCCAATTGGTTCCAAGAAAAATACATTTTTATAATACAATCTTACTTGTTATTATGAGCTGCTTTTATTATTTATGTAGTCATCTGTGCTCGTTTGACAGTGACTTTCTGGTTGAAATGTTTTCATTTGTTTTTACTTTTAATATAATAATAAATAATAATAATTTAATATAATAATAATTTAATATAATAATAAACTTTTAGAAACTGCAGTGTATTTCTTGAAGAAAATTCAAACATATCTAAATTAATTCGATTATCTATTATTTAGTTAATCCAACTCTTTAACATATAAACGACAAAAATGCCTTTTAAGCAGAAGATTTCAAAATTATGCGAATTAAAATTATCGATATTAGTAAACTATTGGCTGCCATGAACTAATACTCCTTAAATTTGGTTATTCTCCTAATATCCATAAAAGCATATATGCTGTTGATAAAATATAATTTAATTCTAACAAATAAATGAAACTTATGAATATTTCATAACTACTGTTCATTTAGCGAAATGTCAAATTATTCATCAAATGTTAGAATATTAATTTTTGATGTATGTTCGCATCTACACACTCGTACATACATACATATGATTCTAGAGAGAGTTGCGCATACAAAAGATACAACTGTGAAATGTTTTATGATTGAATAATAAAATATTTATAACCTATTTCTATGTGTAGACAAAACAACAAAGAAATAGATCAGAAAATCAACAATGTTGTGCATATATTGTCATTAAATTGTATATTTGACTGGAATAAATAAATAAAACTGTAGCGTCCTTGCACTTAAATGTTATGATATTTGTTAGAAACGTGCTTAAAGATTTATTTTAGAAACAATTTAAAAAAACATGCAAAGTGGGAGATTTCCAAAAATAAAGTTAAATTCGTTAAAAATTGCAGCACTTGGTCGAAATTCAAATAATGTTAAAAATACTGTTTGAAATATATTTTGTTTTTTTTTTTTTAATGTTAAGTTTATTGTTGCATTTATACAGAATTTGGTTAATATATTTGATTGTAAAAGAGACTACATATGACTGTCATAACCCAGCACTCATTTGCTATAGAGTCTTATTGTGCATTAAAAATAATATGTCCCTATTTACAGTTGAGAAATTGAAAGACAGACATTTTTCTCATTCTGCTTTGAGCTTGCCTAAACCTTTTAGAGTTGCGAAATTAATACACAGAAAGAAATTTTTTGTTTATTTTTTCGTTCTTCTTCTATGTTGATTGTTGTGGAAATTTTTGTTATAAAAGCGCTTTGAAAATAAAAGAAATTAAAAAACATATTCAAACAACTGTTAATTATAAAGTTTTTGTTATCAATAAATCTTTCTGGTTAATAAAATTAATTATTTTTGCAATACACGCGTTAATATATTTGAAGTGAGAAAAATTATGTGAAGCAACAACATGAAAAATGCGAAGAGTGGAAACTGTAAACGAAAAATGTCTTAAAATGTCCAGTACAGTAGAGGTTTACCGCACTCTCTTCCACTTTAATATATCGCCTACAAACTTCGTCTGTCTGTCTTTCAATTTCTCAACTGTAAAAAGAGACTATGGATAGTAATAGTAATGCTAATATCTTTGTAACTTATTGCATGTTGGGTTAGGGTATTAGCTAGGATTGTGTGTGTAGCATGTAAAACATTTTGTGCATTCAAGCAATATTTAAGTGTGTGTAATAAAAAGTTTAGCAGACATTTGACACCAATTTTGTGCACAATTCGCTTAAAAATCAATTTTATACTAAAAAAAGTCTTAAATAGAATATAAAAAAAAAACATAAATGCAACATCAGTGTGGCACATAAGTATGAAAAGTTTTAATTTAAGCACAAAATGCTTAAAAAGTGCTCTTAATCAAAAACCTAAATTCCCAATTGTGAGATGAATTCTTTAAGAGTAAATTGTAAATATGCCTTTATATAAATGTTCATATTGTAGCCTTAAATGCAAAAGGGCTTAAAGTACAGTCACACTTGTAAATATTTACCAAAAAAGACCTAACCACTAAATAAAATATGTGTATTTGGACTCGGACAAGACACAAAAAATATTTATTTTTATTTTATTTGATGCTGTTTAATCTTGCAGTAAATATTTGCCACGTGTGAAGATAATTTTACAATTCCAATAATTTTATAGAAAATTATAATAAATATAATTAAATACAAAATTTTTCGGTTTTGGGTTGGTATATTAAATATTAAAGAAACTAGAACTATTTCAAAATATACAACAAGATCGTTGCTTATATATTTTTATCTCGTAAAGAAATGATTTGGTTGAGGCCATGACCCTATTAAATGTTTAATTATCAAAAGAAAATTAAGCTTTAAATGAATTGATAATATTTTTAGTTGAAAATTTTGCAACATTTACATTACAAGGTTTCATATCTTCTCACCTAAAAAATTAATGTAAATAAATTATTATAAAGTAATCAAACAAATGACAATTTTAAATCAATTTAACTTTAGATAAATTTAAGAAACTAATAATTTTTTTAGTAGCTCTTGAAATAGATTAGCTGTTTAAAAAATTAAAAACTTTTAATACATGTCTTTAAAATATTGTGTTTTTCAATGTAAATTAATTAAAAGAGTTCAATGAGAAGATTTTGGTGTATCAATCATCAGGATATAAAAACTTGTTTTCCATTGTTAAACCAGTAATATTAAAAGCCAACACATCACTCTGGTATTCGAGATATATTTATGAATTCAAGTAGTATTAGCAATAATTTTTTTTATCTTCAGTAACAAAATTCTTTAATTTATATCTTATGTAATTTATATCTTATAGTGGAAGGCCAGTGTAAGCGGCCTTCTGTTCTTTTTTCCTTTGAAATTTAATGAAGTAAAGTGTGTCAAATTGAAAACACTGAAAAGTGTGCGTAATTTTCTTCTATGTATGTTTTTTATACATCATTAGTACAGTATTATGCTGGATATTCATGAATTGTTCGCAAGTTGTACAATAACCAATGGGGGAGAATATTAAATCTAATACTTGTTTAGATTAAAAAAAAACTGAGAAAATTCCAATAACTTTAAATCTTATTAATTTGCGTTTTAAAGCGGAAAATGTCAAAAAATTAAATTGATTTGTTTTTTACATTTTTAGTGTGTACATAGTGTAAAAAGTATTAAAACAATGGAAACATTTTTGTTTTATTTTTAACTAAACTCATATGTGAGATCTCATATACATGTATATGGCAACATCGTTTTAGGCGACAAAGTTGAACAAAATTCTACTTTGCGCCGCACGGGCGCTTCTCACAGCATAGCCAGATTAATTTTTTTAATCAAATAGTTCTTGAGACTGGTTTGTTAGTGTACAATATTTTTATTTCGCATAGTTTTACGGAGTATAACGAAGAAAATTTCACTGCTATTGCTTGAAATGTGTCATTAAATCCAGAAACATAAAATTTCCATTTCGATGAATAATGTTACAATGCTGTGATTATTTATGATTTAAGCTTGGACAACATAATAAATCTCTTTGTTTATCTACGTCTAATAATGTATATGATGTTACATGATGAACAAACTCCAACTAAAACAAGAACTTAGATTTCTCTCTAGCATACACATTTTAGATGACATTGTGCAGGATATATATTCCACAAAAATCAAATTGAGCTTTTCAGCCTTTATAAACAGATATTCAGTACAATTTTAATTGAGAGATAAAACATAGTTAATAATCGCACTCGAATTTATCTTAGACTATGTCAATGCCCTCAGCAAAGTTTTGTTATCTTATACCACAAGCATACTTATTATAGACTTAAACAACTGCGATCAGCCGACATATCCTGTTCCAGTTGCACTAATTTCCTGTTTTAATATGAACATCTTTGGTATGGCGACATCAATGATTTAATAAAAAACGCCCTAATGGAATAGTCATTCTCAAACAGTTTGCGCTACCAGGCAGAAAATCGATTGGCTTACAAATGCCAGCTCCAGTTTCATCATTTATGTGATTCGATACAACCATGTTTGGTATAAGCACATCAATAATTAAATAAAAGTCACTGTTATACATGGATCATTAGCCAGCCATTATGCCGACTCTTTAAGCAAATTGTGCATTTGCAGCCAACATGCCCTATTTAATTATAAAACTTATGCCAGCTTTGCTCAGAATCCTTGTTATCCTGATGTCGAGATTGTTATTTATTTTTTTCAATAACTAAGCTGGAAATACAGATGTATGAATGTTATGCACATCACTGATATGTGGTTTAAGGGGAAGGTGCCACATATTGCACAGCC
Source organism: Bellardia bayeri (assembly GCA_950370525.1). Lineage (NCBI taxonomy): Eukaryota > Metazoa > Arthropoda > Insecta > Diptera > Calliphoridae > Bellardia > Bellardia bayeri. Next base: position 86,220,002 of record OX493267.1, read on the forward strand.
ATTTAGTGGATGTCAGATTTTCTGATCATATGATTTTACAAAATTCTACTGCAAAACGATTTAACACCACTGCTGGAGTATGTTAAAGATAGATGCCCTTATTCATAAAAAATTAAAGTAGACTTCAAATGTACTTTAAGAAATTTTTTTATGAAAATCTTGTCTAAAACCTACTTTGTTTTTTATGAATACGGCAGAGAGTCTATAAAGAGGTCTAAGGTCGATTACAACCCTAAAAATTAAAATCCGTGATATGAATAATAAAATATAGTCGCCATTTTGCTATAATCTGATTGAAAATGTTTATGCGTAGTCGTGGTGAATGTTGGGTCATTATCTTTTTTTCAAAATATACATGCAAAACCTTAAAAAATAACATAAAATATACACAACATCTGAAAATGAATTTGGAAAAGCATTTAGTTTAAATACAAGTAACAAAAACCCAATATATTTAATTTAGAATCTTCAAAAACCAAACAAATTATTGCAAATTCATTTACTAATTTTTTATAGCTTCTCAAATTGTGCAGCTTTTTGAAATTTCTCAACAAATTATATAAAATCGTTATCTAAAAAATAATAAACCTTGTTTTATGCTGTGGTTTACATCAGATTGAAATTAAATTTAAAATTTTTTTTTTCGCAAATTTCCTCTCTGTGAATTTATCTTATACTTTTCATGTCTTTTATTAGTAAAAAAATATTTATTTGTAGTTTTTGTTTAGCTTCATCTTCAGTTTTATATTTACATCTAATGGTAATAATATACATTCAAATATATTTGATACTTGTGTATAAAACATGTACTTTTTTCTCTTCTTTCTTTTACAAAATCTCTTCTTATTCTTTCTTTACAAAAGCAAAAACATAAGTAGTGGCTGGGAAACGTACTTAGATGAAACGTTCATTTGACAGAAAAAATAAAAATAAATAAATGTTGCTTTATATATGAGAAAGTATTTATGAAAAGTACGAATTTGTGAGTAACAAACATTAGGGAGGAACAAAGAAAAGAATAGTTTCTAAAATTTTAACTTTAAAGCATATCATTTCAAAACTGCAGAAAACAACTTTTTATTATTTAACCAAAATCATTTGTGTTTTAAAGTTATATAGACTTTCATATTGGTTGGCATGAATGAACATACTTTGTTTTGTTTTATATAAACGGAGCCAGCCTATTATGCAGTTATTAGTATTTGGTGTATGTATTAAATCTTTAGTTTATTTCTATTATATTTTGTATTTATACTTATTTTTCTATTCTTTTGTTTTTAATGTCACACAAGTAGTAAGATAAGTCAACAAATTATTATTGTTGTCATTAAAATGTCTCTCGTTTTTTGCTCATTCACTTTTTAAATCATCTCAAATAACATATTTAGACATTAAAGGGAAACCATTAAAAAGTCCTTAAAATTATGAATTAAATTGTCCGGCTGCCATAAGCAATTACTAAACTAATATTGCAAAGTTTATATTTATGTATGTATATGTATATTAAGAAAATTTGTTTTCAAAAGTTACTTTTATAAAGCAATTTCTAAGATCTTAAAGTATTCATAAATCTAATTGTAAACATTTTATGTAGAGTTTCGTCTGCTGGCTTATTAATGTCAAAGAGAAACCAAACTGTAATATTATTAAATGTTAATTAAATAGAAATTCGTTATATGAGGAAAACAAAAACCTTTATTCTTGGAATCATAATTGGGGCATATACGCTCAGTGAATGCTAGCGTCAAACTTATGGTTGTTTTGTCCAACAAAAGTACTTATAAAATTTTAGTATTGCAGATTACATAAAATTGAGATGTCATAAAGGGTGATTCAAGTAGAGATACTATTTTCAATAGCCTTTTTTTGACAGGTAACGTCTGAGTCGTTTCATGCTGTCATGCTATTTTTGTTTAGTATTGTTTGGCATTTCATAATAGAAAGACTTTAGCTTGACAACGTCTACAAATCGTTCAACTTTATGACAAAAATTCACGTTCTGTGAGCAATGTGTTTCGTGCACTTTGCTCAACTTATGGTCAACATAATCGGCCTACAGAGCGTACTATTCTCAACACCATCGCCCATTTTGAGAGCCAGCATTTATTATTGGATAATATTCGATCAAAAATACCACGTCTATTGATGAAACCACCGGTGGAATCATTCGTCTATATTTCTTTAAAAATGATGCCGGTGCAAACGTAACCGACAATGGCGACCGTTATCATCATGGCACCATAACCAACTATTTGATATCTGAAATTGAAGCTCGTGATCTCGCCGACATTTGGTTTCAGCATAACGGTGTCACTTCTCACACATCGTATCAATCAATGGATTAATTGAGAGAACACTTCGATGAGCACATAATTTCACGTTTTGGGCCGGTCGATTGGCCATCAAGATCGTGTCATATCACACCGTTAGACTTTTTCCTGTGGGAATATGTAAAGTTTAAAGTTTATGCGGACGAACCGGCTTCGATCCAGGCCTTGGAGGAAAGCATCACGCGTGTTATTTGCCACTTACCAGTCGAAATTCTCGATCGAGTTATCGAATATTGGACTCAACAGATAGACCATCTGCGACGTAGCAACGGCCAACATTTGATAGACATACCTCCTTATTCAAAAACGATTATTAAATTTAACAAACGTTTATTAAGACAGATATGCATATAAAAATTTGCTTAATAAACGTTTGTTAAATTTAATAATCGTTTATGAATAGGGGGGATAATCTTAAAGAAAAAAATAAATGCCAAAGAATGTTCTTTAAAATTATAATACACATTTCCTATTATGAATGGAATTTTCTGGGTTTTTTTCTTTAAAAATGTAGGGAACCTCAAAATACATCACGCTTTATAAAAATATGTTACAAAACTGGTTTTCAATGGAACCACAATTGCAAATTCTTTTACAAACTATTGCTTTTTTAGTAAATTCATCCGAACGCGACCAAAAATGTTGATTTAATTCTGTTAAAACTTTTTCGGAATGTTAGAAATGCTTGTCTTATTTGATAATCAGCTTTATTATTAGTGTCGTTTTCTTTTTACGACAAGAGTCGTTGTAATAGATTAAAGATAAATCTAAATTTGTTTTTTCAATCTATTACGAAACAATCGTTGTCGTAAAAAGAAAACGTTACAGTCATTTTTGGAAACTTTAGTTTTTTTCCAATTCTAGACCACCTCTTCTCATATAATAAACTACCAGATATACTTATTCATTTAATTAAGCCATAGTTAAGCAGCTTAAATAAAGTTTCAGTTATATATACTTAATAACTGAAAATAAATAATTTAATTTCCAAGCAAGAATAAAAGCAAAAAACCCTAGTATACATATAAGTACACAAAAAGGCACTTAGTTTTAGACAGAAATCAAAGTGATTCTATGAAAACGAGCATAAAGAAGTATAAATACATTGTAAAAGATCTTTTCAGTATTCAGTAACAATAATAAATAATAATAATAATACGAAGAATGAAAAAAAAAATAGTAAGTAACTAGAAATAAACCATACAAAAGGACAAGTGGCTAAACTGCACATGGCAACGCATAGTTTATGTAAATAAAGAAAACTTTATGTGGAACATAATACAGTTGCTATGAACTTAAAATAAGCTCAAATGAATTGCAGGAATGGCAAGTTGAAATATTTTATAAAACAGACAGGTAAATACTGGAAAATGTAACATATTATCCAGGCATTAGGAACCACATAACTAACAAAGAGGGTTTTGGTTGTAATTAGAGCATTGAAAAGTGAAATAGCACTTACTTTTATTAAACGCTACATAGATATTGTTAAAGGCTTTATTTTTGTTACAAAACTGTGGTATATTTATAAAGTTAAACCTGCTGCAAAAAAATAAAGGCGGTTTGCAAAGGCAGTGTTTTGAATATACTCCTTGGAGTATGCTCATTAAAATTCAATGTGCCTATGTCAAACCTGCTCGTGGTGCAAACCAGTAACACTCATTTCAAATGAGTGGCCAACTTGACAAGTCTTTAGGGTCCCTGAGGACCCTAAGAATGCCAAAGAATGTTCTTTAAAATGATAATACACATTTCCTATTAAGAATGGAATTTTCTGGGGTTTTTTTTTAAATGTAGGGAACCTCAAAATAGATCACGCTTTATAAAAATATATTACAAAACGGTTTTTCAATGGAACCACAATTGCAAATTCTTTTACAAACTATTGCTTTTTTAATAAATTCATCCGAACGCGACCAAACCAAAAATGTTGATTTAATTCTGAGGCTGCCAACTCTGTCAAGTCTCTGCTCGGCGGATCCTTTCGAACAGGGTGATAATAAACACTTTAGCAGATAACCACATGAACCGACAGCGAGCTATTCAACAGTTCCTTAGTGTAGTAAATTTCAAAATGAGAATATTGTAATAAATATATTGTGTAAGAGTGAATGCGATCCATCTTAGCTTCTTATTTGGCTATTATTAAACAGTAGTAAATTATTATCAATTTGTGGTTCAAAACATTAATCGATTTTTGCATACCGTCATGAAATATTTTACTGTAATTTCTATGCCTTTGAGTCTGAAATGCACATTATCTCATCTCAATAACTATATATTTTATAGTTTTATTGATATTGAAGTTATACCCTAAATAGACCTCATATGGGAGCTATGGCTAATTATAAACTGACCTTTACAAAATCTCACTTACATATAACTGATTTGTGTAAAATTTTAGTTCATTATCGTAAGTTAATGTGTTTTTAGGAAGTGGTCCCCATATTGGAACTATGACCATTTACGGGCCGACCACCATAACGTTCGTTACGATGATATATATAGTATATTGTATATAAATTTTTGTAGAATTTTAACTTGATAATGATGTTTATAAGAAATTTAGTTGACTTCCGGATATGTATTTTATATGAGTGATATGGTCAAATATGGACCGATTATCATGAAATTCTGCACGCTGATTTATATATGTATATGGATTTTTTGTCGACTTTGAACTTAACCCATATCGTCCCAGAGTTTTTTTTGTTAATAAATTTATAAAACATGGTAGTTGTAAGGTAATTTGAGACCACAAAACACGAATTTTAAGTAAAATTTTTTTCAAGATTTTCTGTTTTTGAGAAAATAGGTGTTCGATTAATCTTACAGTGGGCACTATTCAGCATAATTCTTTTATTGTTCCTATATATTGTGAATAATGAAAAACTACTTTTTTCCATTAACCATTTTATTTAATTAATTAAAGAAAAATAGGAGAAATCATTTATTTAAAGTACAAATGTGTATAATTTTTCTTCAAGATTTTAATAATAACATGCTTTTTTTTTCTTATAGGAATACTATTTCTTGAAAGCCTTGGTGAGTCAACAACGTTTACCAATGAATAATTTAAAATGGGGATCCATAAAGGGCAGTACTACTTCTTTACTCAAATTGCAACACTATAGTTTTGTACAGCATTGTCATGCAACAAATCCACTCCTTCCATTCCTTTATTGTAGTTTTTCCATAACTGGGGTTGGTTTTAATAAACAAAACGACCGTCTTCTATCATTACTTTTCTTTTGCTTTTTTTCACAGCTCAATTTGTTGCACATAATTTTCTTTTAATCAGTAGTCAAAGTACACGGTATGCCTATCTGCAACCTCTACATTTCCTAATAAGTGAAAAACCGAATCGGCTCCTAAGCCAACTTTCTTATTGTATTTGTTCGCCGACCCGGCATAAGGTATGCAGTTAAAAAGATATCCAGTTACAGATCAGAGGCACCATAACTTATACACAAACAGAAGGATTACCGTGTACAAATGTTTTGCAAGAGTGCTGTCCAAAATATGGCACCATTTTCTCATCAACTGACAAATCTGCCTCCCAAGTTACGAACTGCATACATTTTTTGTTTATCAGCTCATACAAAGGACGTATCTTATATAAAATAAATGTAATTAATATTTCAATATACTATCTATATATATACCATATACTTTATACGTAGTATATCTATATTCATGCTTTCCGTTAATTTAAATGTTTTTAAAAAATGTCGATAATAGTATGATTTTGAAAACAAATCATTAAAACACAAGTGAAAATTAAAAAATTTTTTTGTCATTATTAAAAGTTTAACTGTTTTTCAATTAAATTACATTTTCCTGTTTCAATTTTTTCTAATTTTAGACATAGTTTTAAATTTTTAAATAATGATCAAATTCAGGTTTTTTTGTTCCCTTATTGTTGAAAAAAGAAAGTTCTAAGACTTTCCTAAAAAGAGAAAACAATATTTAAAACGTTTGAAATTTACTGTTCAAAAAATCGAATATCAAGACCATATAAATCTCTTATACAATTCACTACTAAGATTTGTACAAGAGATTTATGTGCATTTAAGTTATTTTCGCAAGTTGTCCTTATGGAATTTCTGAAATACAAACAGAAGTTTTTAAAATATAAACTTCTGTAATATAATTAGAAACTTTTTAAATACAATTGGAAATGGTGTAGTGTAAATGGAAGAAATTTAAAATATAGTCTTTTAGCATTTTAAAACTAAAGTTGTATAATTAATGTAAAGTTGAACAATTATAATGTGAAAATCAATTGGCCAGTTTTAAACAGGTGTTTATATCTACAAAATTTTCTAAATTTTACTTAAACTTTTTTAAATTTTATCTTTGTACGATAACTTTTAAGAAATTTCTTAACGTTTCTCTTTACTAAAACCATTTTTGATTGCGTATCATCTAAACTCATAGGGGAAATAAGAATATAATTAGAAAATATATGTACTAGGTATATAAAGGGTAACTTTTTTATTAAGACTAGTTTTGGCAGCTTAGCTGTTTTCGTGTAACATGTTACTTTTAAACATGTTAAGTTTAGTCTATTATTTACAAATAAATTGACGCTTTTAGATTATTGAATTTTATTAACAAAATTCAGTTGGATAAATATCCACTATTTTATCGGAATATTTCTGGTTGAATAGATACGCAAACAACCAAATTGTCGTATTTGGTGTAAAGAGGAGCCAGAAGCATTGAAATAACTGCCATATCATTTCAAAAAATGCTATGTTAAATGTGGCTTATAGGGCGATGGCTTCATTGAACCGTACTTTTTCAAAGATGATTATGACAAGAAGGACAATCTCTACTAAACGATTATTAAAATTTTTTTTTAGCCCAAAATGGAAGAGCAGCTGACATATGGTTTCAACAAGACTGTGCCACATACCTCACAGCACTTGAGACAATGTCTTAATTGAGAGGCGACTTCGGTTAACAGTTTATTTCATCTTTGAGGACAGTCAATTGTGGGACTGTGATAAGGCGCACTGGAGATAATATTGAACAATTTATTCGTGAGATACCGGTCGATAGGTTGGTGAGATAATGCCTGCTTATGAATCATTTGAGGCGTAGCAGTGGTCAACTTTTACATGAAATCATTCTTTAATTAAATCCGAAAGCTCTTAAAAAATCTGTCTTTAGTTTATTTTCAGTACTTATTGGAATTTTTGTATGTACTTGGTACCTTGTCTACGACTTTACTGCATTGAATTTTGGTATGTTTGTTCGGTGTTTTTTTTTGTCTGAACATTTTTCTGTTGTAACAAACTGCAACAATGCAAAATGTATTTGTATTTTCATTTGTTTTGTTTAAGTTTGAGCTTTGAAAACTATTTATTTTTAGTTTGTTCTCCACCACTTTTTAACCCTTATACAAAGTAAAAAATTACTTTGAAGATTAATGATGCCAAATCGAAATTGATATTTTAGTTTACTTTTGGTTCAAGTTTACCCAAGTAATTGAAATAAAAAATCGTAATGAAATAAAAAAGCTAGAAAACGAATGAAAACACAATAATAAAATGACCAGTAGAGAAAAATGAACTAACATACAAAAATAGTCAAAGAAAAAAACAGGAAAAAAGTGATTGCAGTACTTTCAAACTCAACTCAAGATACAGTGAGTGAGTATTTAACAGATTAAGTTGAAATTTAGCGTTATTTTAAAAAGATTTTAATTTTATTTTCTTAATTACGTTAAATGAGGACGTATGATTGATATGGAATTAAATATTTTTAATACGTTACTTTAAACCACATTATTTTGCAGCATACTTCTGGGATTCAAAAAGCAGTACTAAACAAGTATTACATACGGGGCGTATGTTTAATATACATACATACGTATGTATATGGTTTTGAATTAAAAAATAATCATACGTAAATACTTTGATAGCTTTAGTTAGAAGTAATTGTTCTACAATCTTTATTTCGTATAAGATTTTATTTAAAACCATTTTTCGTTTTCTCTTTTTTTTTACCCACCAGTGTACTATTAATTGATTTGTTTGTTCGTATTGTTTTCACAAACAATTTATTAGATGGTTTGTAAGTTATCGTTTTCCAAGTGTTTTGAGGTTTGCTACAACAAAAAAATAACTTTATACTTCTTAATTTTTTACATACTTTTTTTGCTTCATTTTTTGCTAAACAGCAAACATTTCTTGTTATAATAGTTTGTTACTTTTATCTTACGCTTTGTAACAAAATATTTTATAAAAGAAAGTTCTATCGTTCAGTTTTTGCAATGTTATTGAAAAAGTTTTTTCTTTTTGATAAAAAAAAAACAAATATTTCTGTTAATATAAGTTTTATATTTTAAAGTAAATAATGTGAAATATTTTAAACATTATAGATTTTTTTATAAAACTTTTGGTTATAAAACACAGGTATATACAGTGCCGGAAAACATAATAGCACTTCGATCATTTATTTGATATCAGATTACACTACATATTTATATATATTTTATGGACGGACGAGAGTAAAATCATTTTATTTGATGGAAAAGGTTCTCCTTCATATGTTAGATAAAACAGTAGACAGTTCACATCTAAGACGGTAAAGCATGGAGCTTCTAGCATTATGGTAAGGTGACGAAGAGGGTCAATACATTGCATAAAATTTACAAGATATCAACATGTTTACGTTGATATTCTAAATAATGTTATGCTTCATTATGCCATGGATGAAATACCATTGATTTGGGTCTTCTAACAAGGGAACTACTCAAACCATACAAGCATAAAAGCACGTCAGTGGTTCATTGGCAACCATATTGAGGGCATTGAGTAGCCGGCGTAATCACCTGACTTGAATCCAATAGAGAATCTGTGGGCTGACGTAAAGAAAAGAAAGCATCTTTGGTCTGTAGTGAAGGAGCTGTTGGCTCAAATATCTAAACAAAGATGTAAAAACTTAATTAACTCCATGCCGAAGCGCTGCGCCGCCGTTATTGCCAACAAAGATCATGCAACAAAATATTAATAAGTTATTTGTTTCACCAGCTTCATGTTATTTGTATTTTATTTCATTTATTTGAAATACAGTTTAATTTTTTTAAATTTATAATAAGCAGTGCTATTTATTATCGTCCAAATTTTGATACTTCAGCTGATATTGTAAATCTTTTTAATAAAATGTCTATAAAAGTTACAAAATTATGCGTCATGGGAATAACTATTGAATTAAATCGAAAACAATTCATATGTTTAGTCGAATCCTGCCTTCAGAGCTATTTTCTTAATAGCAGGTATATGTATATGTAAATTACGAGCTATTTAATAATAACTAATGTTTAATATTTAATATGTTAAAACTTACCCTTGGCTGCCAAAAGCTTGAAGCTCACGGTTCAATGTCTCCTTGACATTTTGCTGGGAATACAAGCCCATGGGTGAGTTGAATTGCTTGTGTACCAATTTACGTTGAACTTCGGCCATTTTTATTTTATTTTTCTTAGTTTTCTTTTGAAGTGAATTGAAGAGTTAATTTCAAATAATGTAACAAACACTTTTAATAATGCAAAATCCTAAGTATTGTATTATTCTTTTAAACTTTTTGTAGCTAAAAAAAATTCATATGAAAAATAATATTAATAATAAATTCTTAAAACTTTAGTAAATCCCTTACAAAATTAAATATTAAACAAAATTATAGTTTGCAAATGTCTTTCTGTCCGCTGAGAATATACTAATGAAAGAGTATAAAATACAAAAAACACTAAAAACCAAAAAAAAAATATATATATATATATAGATATATGATAAAATGCTAAGAAACGTTTAAATTACTCTTAAGAGATTTGTTTTCCGTTGTCTAAAAATAACTTTTATCTATAAATTCGTTGATCGTTATTCGTCGTGGTATTCACTCTGGAAATAAAATAAAAGAAACACATAATTATATTTTTGTTTAAAAAAAAGCAAAGAACATAATAAAAAGAAGAAATCAACATTATAAAATCAAAATGACATTTAACAGAATTTGGCGAATATGTCACAGTATAAATTATAAGCCAAAAAATAGTAAAAATATTATATTGAGATATAACACTTTTAAAAAAATTAAAATATATATACATACATAAATATATAATATTAATTTTTTTGATTGAATTTTGAAACCAATTAATGCAAAACATGGGTTTGGATTTCATTATGTGTGACTGTTGGTGGCACTATTTGTGGTAAAAAGTGGCTAATCTCTTGCAAAATTCCTACAGAAGTCACACTTATTAGATGGTGGAGGAATGAAAATAGTGAAGTGGAACTGGTCCAAATTGAACAGTGTAAGGTATCTAGGAGTCATTTGAGTCTCCAAACTGTCTTGGAAGCTGAACATCAAAGCAAAGGCATCGAATTCAGCTTTTTTCCATATATACAGAAGGCCCATAGAAAGAACCTGTGATAATAATAACTTTTTGATATTATGATAAAGTGTGGACAAATCCACAAATCTACTGATTTAAGCTTATGTTAATATAAATCTACGTGACTATCGAACAAATCTTGAAGTTTCGAAGCACTCCAATGCATGCCTTATTAGTTATGATGCAGTGGCTGCTATCTGATTCGATGTTCAAATACTATCACTTAATACTGCGGATGTCTGGAAATATCGGTCATCAGACTATCTGCATTGACAGACAAATTTCTGTATCGATTGTGGTCGACCAACTTTTAATTCGAGATTTATACAGATTTGTTCTAGTCTTGGATAAGCGATGGCTTATATATTCCCGTTTTTTGAAGACAGCCTGCTTCAAATTGCACACTGGTATTGCCCGATGTTCATTGAGAATATGCGCCGATAGTAAATTAATTAAACTATTATTTCTCTTTCTAATCTACATGACATCTGGATTGTTACATGAATGCTGATCGTATCTTAACGAGATGACGAATATTCTAAAATTTAGCTCATTTAGATGTAACAGGCAAACACGTTATAATTGTTGAATTGGTATTTCTGGTTTAAGTGGATAGTAAATTGTACAGCGGCAACTTTATGGGTAGTAGGAGCCTCTGGTATCATAGCCTAATAGTTTTTGGTAGCCTTGTTGACAGGGCACTGTTTAAGAGGTGTTCCTGTGAAGAGTTTTAATCGTTCTTTAATTGACTTAGTACTCAAGTTTCTGCTAAACCAGGAGTGCACATCTACTTATATTGGATATATTGCATCGGTTTGATTCGGTATCGAATCATATACACACACGTTAATATCTTAATGTTTATTTTACTTGGCAAATATATAAATCTCCTTGGTAATCTTTAAAATAATACAACATTATTTGTATGTGGTTTTAAAATATGTGCATATTTGTAAAATTTTACTTTGGTTGATTACAGCGACTCTTGTAAAGAAAATAAATTAGATACCAAATTATTGCTTTTCTCTCTTTTCACGAGATCTACTCAGTTTTTAGTTTTTGAAAGAAATGTGTCTGGTTTTTAAGATATGGGTCTTTTCGGAAATACATCACTGCGCTAAATTTGTGCGGATCTGTGATTTTTTTGCACCGCTGAGACAAGCAGCCGATGCTCATTTATTGCATCAGCAATTTTTGTGATGCTTATTTTTATGTTGTTTGCGCATCAGCTGCTTTACTGTTGCATTTTAAAACACTTCTGTTATGCCAAGAGTTCTTTTTCCAAATGTACTGCGCATAAGATGCAGCGCAGTTATGCATTTCCGAAAAGACCCAAGTGTCATTTTGTCAAAGCAATTGCGGTACTTTTAGTTTGACCAATCGTAGTTGTTTTAAGTGTCCTTCTTTCAAAGCAATCATTCTGTTTTTAAAAGGACTAAAAGTGTCTTTCTTTTAAAGCAATAGTGATACATTTTATATGCAATCGAGGTACTTTTAGTAGTAATAATCATGGTTATTTTAAGTGTCCTTCTTCTAAAGCAATCGTGGTACTGTTAGCAGGACTAATCGCGGTTCTTTTAATTGTCCTTCTTTTTAAGCAATCGTGGTTCTTTTAAGTTTCCTTTCTTTAAAGTAATCGTAGTACTTTTAGCTGGACTAATCGTGATTTTTTAAGTGTCTTTTTTAAAGCAATCATGGTACTTTTTGAAGAACAGGACTAATCATGGTTCTTTTAACTGTCATTCTTTTAAAATAATCGTGGTGCTTTTATCAGTACTAATAGCGGTTCTTTTAAATTTAAAGCAATCGCGGTACTTTAAGTAGTACCAAACATTGTCCTTTTAAGTGTCCTTATTTTAAAACAATCATGTCCTTCCTAATTGTCCTTCTAATTTGTATTTAGTCTTAATTTAAATCATTTATATATATACTGGGTGTTTTTTTTTTTGGAGTGATACAAGTTTAAGTTGGCGTCACTGCTTTATTTGACCACCCATTTAACAGTTGATAGTTGCTTTTTGTTTAGTTTGCTTTAACATTTCATTACAGATCTACTTACACCAGAGCAACGCGTGCAAATTGTGGAAATTTTTAATCAAAGCATAATGGTTCTGTTCGTCAAACTTATCATGCACTTCGGTCATTTTATGGCGTACATAATCGTCCTGCTGCTAATTGTCGCATTTGGAGTGAGGAGAATCCACAAGCTTTTGTCGAAACACCATTACATCCACAGAAAATTACTGTTTGGTGCGCTTTATGGACTGGCGGAGTCATTGGCCCATGTGTCTTCAAAAACGATGATGGTCAGAATGTTACTGTCAATGGTGAACGGTATAGGAACATGATGCGAAGTTTTTTGTACCTCAATTAGCTGGCATTAATCTTGCTGATATGTGGTTCTAACAGGACGGAGCTACATGCCACACAGCGGGCGCTACAATTGCTTTACTCATGGAAACTTTTGACGAAAAAATAATTTCACGAAATGGCCTAATTAATTGGCCCCCAAGATCGTGTGATTTAACCTCATTGGATTATTTTCTTTGGGGTTATGTAAAGTTACTTATGTACGTTGGTAAACCGCAAACAATTGAACACCTGAAAATCAACATTCGAAGAGTTATCGGCGAGATACGGCCGCAAATGCTGCGAAAAGTTTGTGAAAATTGGTGCTCCAGATTGCGCTTTCTACGCGTCAGCCGTGGCGGCCACATGGCCAAAATCATATTTAAACATTAATGTCATAAAATTTTCTATCTAATAAAGACCGTTTTATTGATATCAAAAATATATTACAAATAATTTAATGAAAATTAAATTTAATGAACTCGAGCCTAACTAAAAACACATCAAAAATTAAAACATTAACAGTTCGACTAAGAATAATAAATAATCTAAAAATATATTACAATATTTTATTATGCTTTAAACTTGTATCACTTGTAAAAAAAAACACCCGATATATATATAAATTCCCACTTAAGAAATATCATCTCAACAAGTCGCTAGCCAAGAATACTCAAAAAGGCTCTTATTATACACCTAAAAATTCTAGCACGTACGAAAATATTGCCTTGACGGAAAAAAACGTTTTCGCGCAAATAAGAGAAAAAATGTCAAAGTTTTGTATTTTTTTCCCTTAATCATGTTGGTTTAGATATTGTAAAAAATTAAATTTTTAATAAACTTTTGTTATGATTTCAACAGCTACTTGAGTGATATTAATATGGTATAGTGTGCCTGACTATTTCTTTTTTAATTGTTTCATAAAATTTATTTAAAATTAAATTAGTTTCCTATCTAAATAGTTAAATTGTTTATAATTTAAAATATATATTTTTATTCTAGCTTTGTTTTTGCCCTTTAATAACATTGTTTAGAAAGCACAGCTAATGGCCTTTTAAGTACTTATACTCAACATTGTTTTTAATTACTAACAATTAAGGGATTTTTATAAAAATACATACATGTATGTAACAGGGTATTCCACGTATTTCACGTTACCACAGACCTAAGCTTTCTTTTAAAGTTAAATTTAAATCAATTTGCTTCAATAAATGTATCAATTTACTGAATTGAATAATGCAAATGTTTTGTTAGACATAGCTAGATATTCAAAGATATTCGAATTTAGAGTGCTGTAGCTTAATTGGTTAGCGCATTTGATCATTAAGAATGAGTTGGTACTTGTAACCCGGGTTCGATTCCCAGCCGCTGCCACTCAAACAACATCAGTTTCTGATAATTATTAGTTTTCTTTTCTATCCATCATAACTAATATTTATCACAACGCCACCGTTGTAAAATAATTAAATAAAGGCTATACAATCAAGCTCTAACATTAATGCACTTACTCACCACCAGAAGCACTGCAATTCTGCACTAAAAACAAACAAATATATTAGATTTGAAATCTAACTTTTGTTCCACCCTTTAACAACAAATTATTATTGTTGTTTTTAAATTGAATTATATAAAAGGTTTTTAATTGAAGTAGAGCAACAAGTACATTTAGCGATGTTGATGGTACTTAATAGTTATTGATAAAAATTGCAAAAAATAGAAAAAAGTTTATATTTTTTACTACTTGGCTGCATCTATAAAATGCTAACATATTGTTACACATAAGTTATTAAAAGAATAGATGAATATTGTTTATTTTTATATCCAAAACAAGGTGGTCAGATTTATATAAAATATATTGTTATAAATCAAACAGTGACCGTATTAATTTTGATTAATTGATTGATTAATTTTGAAGCCAAAATTCGATTATTATTCTTGGGTTTTCCGTTTTTCTATTTAGAACAATATTTTTAAATCTAAAATTTATAATAGTCAACATTATAATGCCCTTATTCATAAAAAATAAAGTAGGTTTGAAGTGTGCTTTTAGACAAAATTTTCATACAAAATTTTCTTAAAGTACATTTGAAGTCTACTTTAATTTTGTATGAATAAGGGCATAAGACTACAATTAGATAGGGTGAAAAGTAGTGCTCGCTCATATCGGGCCATTAGTATCCTTACAGTGGTGAGGAAGACCGAAAATGAAAGTCCTTCTGAGTTTCAGTTTGACTTTCTGGGTGCGCTTGACTATCTTTCTTATGGTAGTGTCTCCAGCAGTCTGGAGAAAGTAGAGTGCTGGAAGTTGGCTCTTTAAGAGAGCTACTTCAATTTAATACAAGATAATATACTGCCTTTGTCATGGGATGAATGGAACTCTAGAATGCATATTTGGAAACCTCCCAAAAAAGAATATTACCAATGCATTTACTAGTTATCTACATATGAAATACATTTTTAAATCATCGATATTATCAAATGTTTCTTCTTATTACAGGAGGTTTCAACAAGAACTTTACTTTTATCGATTCTTTTATCAAAATTATTTCGTTAATTACGTCACATATTTTGAGTTTTAAAGCTGTAATCGATTCGATTAGATCTGCATAGACTTTAATTTTAACATGGCCCCAGAAAAAATAATCTAGTGGTGTTAAATCGCATGATTGGCGCTACCGGAACTTATCAGTAAATTTGGTTTGAAATAAATTCGTTGTTTCGGTATCTGTGTAATATATGGCGCCATCGTATTGAAAACACATGTCAGTGATTGTGATACAATCAATAATAGACCAAAATGCAAAGGCTAGTCAACAATTGCTTCTGGGTTTTCAAAAGCCAAAATGCGGCAATTTCTTATAAAAATACACAAATATCCACTAATCATAATGAATTTACGAGCGAAATTTAATTCATTGTAACAATTGTCAAACCTTTTGCTACTGATACGTTAACTTTCATTTAAATCCCATTTGCCCCAATTGGAAAACAAAGTTCTTGTTGAAAAGGCTGTTATATTATCATTTTTTAATTTTTTTTTAACTGAAACCGTTTCTTTTAAATTGTTTGGTTTTTTGAAAACTCTAATAACTATAAGTATTTCGTTCTTCAAAGCTATTTTACATGGTAAAAAATTATCTCTAAACAAAGAGTTTCTAAATGTATTTTTTGTGAGTAAATTCTCATGAGGAAAATTTGTGCACTCGTTTTTCAGAGTATGTATATATTTTTTTTTCTATTCTAAATACGACTGTAGATTTTTGTTAAGTATTTAATGCCAGCATTATCTGGCCACCTAAAACTGTATATATGTATTTAATATATTTACGAACAATATTGCATTTCTATACTGACTATACGTTGTATATAAAGTTATTATCAATGTTGGATAATTAAATTTAACTGCACAATTACAACGAACCTATTAGGTTCAATGAAATTATACAAGCATAC
Source organism: Bellardia bayeri (assembly GCA_950370525.1). Lineage (NCBI taxonomy): Eukaryota > Metazoa > Arthropoda > Insecta > Diptera > Calliphoridae > Bellardia > Bellardia bayeri. Next base: position 86,236,541 of record OX493267.1, read on the forward strand.
AAACATACATATTGTTTTCTCTGCTGTTCTGTAAAACTGTACACTCAAAAAAATAAACAGAGTAATACATGCCAAAACAATCAAGTTAGGTTACATATTTTTTATGCAACCATTAATTTTTCGAGTGTGTTTGTTTTTAAATGAATATGCTGCGAGTTCGAATGAAATAGATTTAAATTGCATTTTACCCAAATAGTTGCCGGGATAGAAACGTGTAAATGCTTTTGTTTTATAATAGTATTATTGCATGTCATGTGTCTATCAATAAAATAATATTACACGTATGAACTATTTTGGCATATTGAACAGTCACACATGCCTTAATGTAATTGCGACCATTGAAATATGCAAGAGACAGTGTAATGCCACCTGTTGTTCATGGCTGTTTTTTTGTGTATGCCTCACATACACACATGTTTAAATGCAACACCATATAAAAGCTGCAACTTCAATAACAATAAAATGATCGACTAGTAGGATTTGTTTAATTGGATACAGCTGTAGTTTTAATTGAATTTATTTTTCAATATTAAATTTTATTATAACAAAAAGTATACACACCGCCTATACATAATATATTTCATTCAATTACCAATTTGGTGCATACGTATGCATGTGTTTTGTTTTCACCGTTTATATCAATGATTTCAAAGAAGACTTAAATGTATAATGAAATGCCATACAACAACAAAGAAAACCCTTATTGCTATTAGCCAGGTCAAGCTGTTTGTAAAAACAAAAAGGAAATTATAATTAAGAATTAACAATGTGCTATTTACCGAATCTATAAAGGCATTTAGCGAACAGTTTTTGGTCATTACAAATTAAACATTAGCTTTAGTTTGTAAAATTTTAGCTGTTTTGCAATATGGAAATTCTATTTTTTACCAATTTGCAAATTGCTTAATGAATTCGTAAGTTTTAGCTAAATTGTGCTGATATTTAAAATAGGTATTGACAGTGCGCGCAAATGTTGTCATTGCAATATAAACATTTAACTACAACTATCCCTTGATATTTTTTGGATTTAAAAAACCTTTATATAAACAAACTATTGTTCATATTGTTCAAATCCGTTTGCATAAATGTTTAAATATTTATTTAACAAACAAAAAAAACGATTGAATAGAATATATTCACAGTTTTTATATTAATATAAAAATAATATAAATATAATAAAAAAAACTGAACGTAGGAACTCAAATACTTTTCCTATTAAAAATATGAGTTTTTATTTTCATGAATCACGTTTTTAATACTTTACTTGATATACACCTCTAATTTACCAACGAGTGAAAACTTAACCATTTTTACATTTGCAGACGACACTGCTATTTTGACCTCACATGAAGATTCAAGTGTGTCATCTAGAATACTGGATAATTATCTGAGGCGTGTAGAGACATGGTTAAAAAACTAGAGAATATGTGTAAATGAAACTAAGAGTAGACATGTTGCGTTTACGCTTAGTAGAGAAAATGATTCACCTGTTGCACTTAACAATGTGAACATCTCATACATAGCGTCGCCACATAGCAGCCCAGAGGGTCCATATGAGACTGAAATCTTCTAATCAGCACTGGCTTACTAACGACTAATCTAAATTAAGCCCTGGGGCCAAATTACCGCATTCGTGTTCGAATGAGCTATCGTATCGAAATATGATTTCGATATCGAAATTATTATAAAATGTACTAAATTTCTTGCTCAATATCGAATGCCATAATTTCAAATAAGAAAATTACGATAAATTTTACTCGATATCTAATGCGGTAATTTGGCCCCTGATTTGAAAGCCATTCCATATAAGACATTTTTTTAACCAATTTGGACATATGGCATTCAATTGTTGGGAACTGCAAGTAATACCAGTATTGATCTTATACAGAGGGCCCAATTGAAAATTCTGAGGACCATGACGGGAAAACCGGGAGCACATTCGTGTGACATATATCTTCAAGTTGCAAAAACATCCGAACCCACTTGCAAGATTACTTACTGTAACTTAACCCGGGTACCTTTGGCGTTTTTAGTCAAAGTTTTTTCATTGAAATTGATAACTTGTATATCTGAAACTTTTTGAGAACTACTAACTTTCAAATAATTTAGTTTTTTTGTAGTTGTACGTCTTTTTTGTTTGTAATTTGCCTGACAGACCATTTTACTTTTAACTCCCTTTAATGTGCATCAAGGTAACCGGGTACTTTACGTGTTTTATATTAGAAAGCGGCCATTGCAAGTATATTATTTGAAGTTGTTAGTAGCTTGCAAACATTAAGGCGTTAAGAAAAAATATATAAAATATCTCTTAACTACGCTCCAACAATGTATTTAGTGCGAAAATACTTTTTCTCTACTTAAATCTCATATAGGTACCCAGGTACCTTGCAGCACATTAGAAGGGTTTTTTTTTGCCGCATACATAAGGGTTAAACAGAAACAAGGCTTCGTAGAGCAGATTTACCATCCTACTAATTTAAGGCTCAATTTTCATTATGGCTTTCTCAACTGATAAGAAATACATAGTTTAAAATGTTTAGTAATAAGATTTGAATGCTTATTGTAAGGCCTATAAGGCAGATTTAATAAATAAATAAAAAAAAAGATTAAACAAAAGTTTGAACAAAGTCTGGGGACGAACCCAGCGCTGTAGACTTTTTGCAAAGCCTAAGATAGAATGCATACATTTTTAACAAAAAAAAAAAGCTATTCCATTGAAAGTTTTTATTTATGATTGTTGTTTAACTATTAAACAAGGTGGTAGATCGGCTAAAAATTCTAACTAATATTTCAAAACAAGATATTAAAAATTTACGTCTCTGGCTAATCTTAGCGCACATCTACAAATTTTAAACTCGATTTCTACGTGGCTAATTCTATGTATGCCGTTTAGAAATAATTAAAAACTCAGGCCCACTGTGCACTACTTGCGATACTTACACTGGTGTTGTATTGGTTGGAGAGAACTGGATTATTAAACGTAGTCTTGTCTTTGTCAGCTCCTGGACCAAATTCGACCAGATGGGCTTAATCTAACAGCAGGTTTAAATAATGTTTGCATTTATAAAGTTTGGTTGTATCATTTTATTGTAACCTTATAGTAGGTACCTTACAGTACTTACAGTTTTTAGAGTCTTCAACTTTTTAGGAATCAAATAAGACTACTGCGCTGATTATATTATTTTTGCCAGAATGATGGTGGCAGTATCCAAAAACCATAACTCTTGCCAAAAGTTTTTTAAAGCAAGCTTTTATAGTGTGACCGTATTTTATACTTAGTTAATGCTTTACTGATCTGTTGCTGAAAGCAGAGCCAAATAACTTTTATACAACTTCTTTATTAATAACTAACAATTTTAAAATTTTCTTTACTTCCATTTAAATACCTACTTCTTTTAATATTAACCTTTAACATCTTTATAAATGCATATAAAAATAAAAACATACAATATTGTTGTTTCCTACAAAGACACATACAATATACACATAATAACAATTTACATAATAGTCCTTTAAGTCTTTTGCAACACTTACATGGCAAACAAACAAAAAAAAAATGTAGTAGCAAAAACATTACATTAAAATAAACACATGTAGTTTTTTTTCTTCATTTAAATGGATGTCACTGTGGTTGCATTAAAACATAACCGAAGGCTACAACATACAACATACTACAGATGCAATATGTACGTCTGCAACAAAATAAACAGCAATAGCTGTAAAATAACAACGCACAGTATAATGAGTTGTGACTACCGTTCACAGAAGAATGTGTGATGTTTTGAATGATTCTAAAAGATTTGTTTTAGATTCTTCTTTTTTAATAAATTACCTAAAATTTATGGTTAAAAATTATTTAATCCTATTTTTGGTAACGTACAAATTAAGGCATTTATTTAGACAGGATTTTATGTGAACAATTCTTTAGGACATTTTTATTATAATGCTTTCTGCCTAAAATTTATATAGATTTTATAAAAATGGAAACAAAATTTACCGATTTTTAAAATTCAAAACTGCCTGCAATTTTTTAAGGAAATGTATCATATATAGTAAATCCCAATTTACACGAGGCAATTCTTTAAGCTAAGATGATTACCTTTTAGATATCGGGCTGAGGGGAAGATAAGATGTGGACACACTTGATTATACTATCAATTCGTTATACTCTCTTAGTCGTATTACACATGTGTATACAAATGTGTGTATACTCTCAAATAAAAACAAGTTAAAAAGTATAGTCGGTCAAGCCCGACCATGTAATACCCTACACCTAGTATATGTATAAAAAGTTTTTCAGAAATGGGCGCTATAACCTATTATGGACCGATCAGCCAAAAATTTAGTGTTATGATTTCCATTAAAATAAATATTAAAAGATATATGCAGGTTAAAGTAAATTACGGTTTCTTATATAAGAGTTTCGACTAATTATGGACCGATCATTATAAAATTAGGTGTCCTCATTTCTGTATATATGAAACTTATTTGTATGGAATTTTATTTAGATACACAAATTTTTAAGAAATTTATGGTCGTTAAAGTGATTTTCGGAAGTGGGCCTATATGGGAACTACGACTAATTATGGACCGATCATCATAAAATTGTACCATATTATTCGTGTAGATACCAACGTTTTTGAGGGAGTTATGCTCTTTAAAGTTATTTTCGCGAGTGGCCCTTATATGGGAGCTATGATAAATTATGGACCGAAATTGTAGATCTGATTTGGCTTCATTTACCACTCATTTGTCGTGAAATTTGTTTTAATATTTGCATAATTCAAACATAATCTCCACTATGGTGGTGTAGGGTATAATATGAGTGATTCAAGCAATTATTTTGTGCTGTATGAACACCGAAAACATTTCAAAAATTGTATAAGTCTTAAAAATTGCTTCGTGTAAATTATGACTCAGTTTTGGGGTAATTTGAGTAGTATCATTTTACCTGTTATTTATATTTACTTATTTTAACATTCAACTTATTACTTATGCCCAATAAAACAGTGCGTATTTAATTGGCAAATATTTGCCTAAAAAGACGTAACCACTGAATGAAATATATCTTTTATGTATTAAAAAAAAAAATTTCCTTTATTTAGGACACGACACAACAAATATTTAGTTTTATTTTATTTAATGCAAAACTCTTGCAAGAGTAAACAACGTTAAACAAATTTGTGGTTACGATTTTTTTTTTAGTAAATATTTGCCAAATGTGACCGTACCTTATGTTATTGAGTTACTGTTTTAATGCAGAATGTGCACGAATGTTTAAATATTTATTTAAACGTGCGATCTATGTAATTATTAAAAAACAATTGAACTACTGTGCATGCCATAATAAGAATAAACATGCTAAAATGTGTATTTCATGAGACCATAAGATAAATATAAGCACTTCAAAAAGTCTGAATGCCGTAACTACAGCGACAGCTACAAAATATTTTAAAAATTTCAATTTGTTTTGGAAAAATATTTTTTTTTTTGTAATAATTAAAATGAATTGTTTTTATACTTGAAATTAATTTCATCAATTACACTGTGCTACAAAATATAACAAATACATACAGTTCAAAAACAGTATATTGAAGTTTTTAAATATGTACCAAAAACATTTACTGCCGTATTCATAAAAAAATAGACTTGAAGTGTGCTTTAAGACAAAATTTTCATAAAAAATTTTCTTAAAGTACATTTGAAGTCTACTTTAATTTTTTGTGAATAAGAGGGGGGTTAATTCATTAGATTTTTTTCACTATTAACCAGCTCAAGTTCTCTGCTTTTTAATGCGTAAATAAAGGCTTTTTTAACAAGAATTTTTTTTGACAAAAGAAAACAAAGACTTTATATGTAAATAATTGAAATTTTGACTGTTACCAATGCAGTCAATGAGTAAAATTTAGCAAATATAAAAGAAAAGCGAAATCGAACATGTATACAGATTTCATTCTTTTATCAAAATTCCTATTATAATTTGGCTAAATTTCGTGTCTATTTTTTTAATCATGTCAGCGATTTTGAGTTTTAACGCTATAATCGATATGATTGGCTCTGTATAGACTTTGTCTTTCACATAGCCCCACAAAAAGAAATCCGAAGTTAAATGAAATTATTAAAAGCAGGAATTCGTGAAATTATTTGAACTGGAATTTCGTTTGCAATAAGTGCATTGTTTAGGTGGTTGTGTAACATGTGCTACTATCCTGTTAAAGTCTTACATCAGAGATATCAATATTACTATTAATATTGTTAGTATAATAAATAAAAATGTATTGTTAAAATCTTTCAATAAGGTGATTCATTCACTGTAACCGCATTTCGAGCCAAATCACGTTCTTTGGCCACATAGCGGATCATACAATGACACGTTCAAAATAAAAAGGCTTCCCAAGAATTTCAGATGTCAAATGCTTGAATTTAGCTTGGAATATAGAAAGGACTTTTATTGAAAATTATTATTCTAGTAAAAACTGCGGGTTGTTTTGGAATGATATCTTCAAACCTACTTCGAAGTGAATGGTCATATTCTTACGCAAAATTCGCCATGTTTTCATTAAGGATAGCTCTAATTTTTAAGAATAACCAAGAATTGAAAAATTCTGATCTTTTTCAATACTGCTGCTAACGGCAATGGCTGAAATATATTCACTTGGTGTTGGTACACGTTGGTGTTGGTATATTATGCGGCGAGTTTAGAAATTCAAATTTATCGAAATTTATCTTAATAAGCCCTTTCAAAAGCACGATTATGTAGATTGAAAATATGAAATTTTTATTACGAATTTTATGAAATGTAGCTTTTAAGGATGCAGCATTTTCGAGAGAAATTAATTTCATTTAAACAATTGTCACACTTCTACTGCTGATATGCCGAAAAATGTATTCCAATGTGTCAATTGTCTAGAAAATATAACTTTACAATGGTATTATTTGAATTATTAATTAAAATGAACTCATGCCAAAATAATAAGAAATTTCCTCTTATAATAAATATAAAGTTCAATAATTTTTCTTTAAAAAAAAAAAAAACAGGAGCTTCTGAAAGAAAAATTAACAGAACATGAAATGTAAGCACTTTCATGTTATTTAAATATACATCTGTTGCAATATATAAAGCTATCCATATATCTTGAATATTGGTCATATTTAACAATTGAATAACATTTTTATTACAAAATACATTAAATGTAATTAATAAATATGAACAAAAGCGATACAGATCACTTGGAAATAGTTTTCTTAAAATAACTGAAAATGCTTAACTGCACTTCCTAAATACTTAATAATTAATATTGCGAAATCAACTAACATAACCTACTTATACATTTTCATGTATAACTAACTGAAAATATAATGTTAGTGTTCGATCGTTATTTAATAACGCTCAACGCTTCCATTGTAGTCTTGCACATGCAATTTAAAAAAAGAAATAATAAGAAAGGAAAAGAAATGAAAATTAAGAACAGAAATTGTAAGGAAAATTGCTAAAGACATCATCATTTGTTTTCACAAAGATACATGTTCTTTGTATATATCATACGTATGATTGTATGAATACATAATGGTTTGTTTTTTACGCTTTCATTACAAACGTATTAAGCTTTTGTTTCTTATTTCTTGTATTTTAATTCTTTTGGATACTTTCCTTTTGTCTTTCCTTTTCTCATATTCTCTGTGTGTGTGTTTGTTTATTATTGCATCTTTTTTGCCTCTTAGTAGTAGTAGGTCATAAGTTAATTGGCTTGGCAACACTCTGTTATAAAGCATTTCTCAAATATAGGTATACAAATCCTCACACACTCAAAAACACTCTTGCCACATAAGTATGCAAATGTAAACACACACACACGTACATATTACAAATACATACTCGTATGTGTATTTAAACATATATGGTAATTGTTTGTCTGCATATAAGTGCTTGTGTTTATGTTTTGCATACATAGAAACAGTTACTGCAATGTTTTATATCGTTTATACAATTGTAAACATTTCCGGTACATGTTTGATATTGACAGCAAAATTGTTTTTATTTCAATTGTTTTTGTTGTGTTGTTGTTATTTGTGGTTTGTTGTTTTTAGAATATGTGGTATTTTTATGCATATTTTATAAATACTTACAATGTTACCGAGCATATTTCTAGGTATGGAGGAATTTGTGGTGTTTTTTTATATTTAAGAGTAGTTTTAAAATTGCTGCTTTAATATTACTTATCCAGTTGCCAAGCCTTAATTACTGGAAAATATCTATTTAGCTTTTTATACTTCTACGTTCAATATATAACAATTCTACTGACCCTCTGTTTTCGATAATCTTAATTCCAAAATATTCATAAATAAGTGATACTAGTATAAATGAAATATATATATATAAAACAGAATTTATATGAATATCATTCAAATGTTTATTCTATTGGAAATAATAAATTTTAACAATTATAAATGAAAAATGATATTCGACAGATGACTATCAAGATAGAAAGTTCGATTCCTTTATCAAAATATTCAGTCATATTTTGGAAAAATGGTGTATATAATTTCTTAATATGTTAATATGGATTTTGAATTTTAAGATTGTAATTGATTTGATTGATTCTGTATAGACTCTATCTTTAACATAGTTCCACATAAAGTAATCTGGTGGAGTTAAATCGAATGTTCGGTACGGCCAACTAACAACGTTTGCGAAATTTGGTTTGCAATAAATTCCTTATTTCGGTGGCTGTTTGACATGTGTTATGTGGGTGTCACGACTACAGACTACACAACGCCCCATTAAATACCAGGCTCAGAATGCAAAGCCTTGTCAGCAATTGTTTTTAGATTTTCAGAAATCTAAATTCAACATTTTGCTTGTTAAAGTATCCAGACAAATGAACATGGACTTTGTATGAAAAGGTTATTAAAAAGGACGAGTAAGAGTGTGTAGTATTCGGCTTTACTGAAACTTATATACCCATCCTGTGTATGCTTGAAATAAAGTATCTATGCATACTAGAAAGAAAGTTGTGTAACCTTTGTATTGGTAACGATGTTTATACGAGTTATTTTATTTTTCAAATCCCTTATATTGTTTCTATTACATGTTATGTGATGACCTTAATAAAATATTATACTATATTTGAGTGTTATGGTGAATTTCATATCTCAGTAACGAGATATCTTAGAGTTTTTATTAGTATTCAAGTTATTCTCGGAAATGGATTAACTATGACCAGTTATCGACTGTCCTGCACAAAATCCAGTAGTAAAATTTTTACCTACATATAACTGATCGGAGAAAATTTTTAGTTTCATAACGATATTCATTAGAAATCTACGAAGGTTAATGTTTTTTTTTTTTTTTTGGGAAGTGGTCCCTATATGGTAGCATGACCAATTATTAACCGATCATCATAAAGTTGGTTACTATACTTTATATACACATATATGTGGTTTATTTCTGAATAATTTCATCTTGATAATAATGATGTTTAAAGACATTTATGCTTATTTAAGTAAATAAACCTCTTTTAAAATTTATGTGCATTCAGAAAATTTTGTGTTGTGGACTTTACAGGGAGCTATTGTCAAATATGAACTTACTGGCATCGGTACGCTAATTTATGTATATTTATACTTGATAGTGATTTTTATAAGAGACTTTTGACCATCAAATATGGACCGTTTGTAACAAAGTACCGTTTTGTAACTTAGCTTTACGTGAAATTAATATTTGACGAATTGGATATTGCTTTTCAAAAGACCTTTACATATGTAGAGTAATATTACGGGAAGACATTTATATACTATGGTGGCAATGAGAAGTCGTGTACCAATTCTATTAATTTTTAACAGAACTAGTCCCTCTATAATAAAAAACAAAGTGTGTAAATTATCTGCTTTATATTTAAAGAAAATAACAAAAGAATAGCTGAAAAATATCGAGGTTGTGTGATACTTTGGTATGTAACTCGGATTCAATTTTTTTTCAGTGAAACAAAGAATATTAAGAAAAATTTTATTGTTCTAAGTCTCGGGCGGACATGACTAAATCGTCTTAGAATCTTATAACAACCCAGAATATACTCGTATATTTTTTTTGATTCTATGACTACTATTTCGATGTGTTACAAACGGAATGTCAAAAAAAAAACAATACTCTATCTATTTGGTGATGGTTATAAAAACATGTCTTCTGGAAGACGGTTAAAAGTTGGAATTTAGCTTCTCTCCCTTACAAAAATACCTACATGTAAGCTCCAATTTTCGCTGGGATTGGAGTAGTCTACTAAATATAACTTTTAATTATTCAACATTTAATTGAAATCGAATATAGGGAATCGAAGAAATTAACTTAACATAAATTGCAACTTCATTCGCGTAATCTTTTTAAATCATTAGTATATTCGTTTGCTAATATTTAAGTGTTGAATTTATTTGAAAATAAATAAATTATATTTTCGTTTTCAGAATATATGTATGTGAAAAGATTTATGATTTTATTTTTTTATTATTTTACATGACTTTTGTGTAGTTGGGATTTTTTCTGAATTTTTACTATAACAAAAATAGTCTACATGGGAGGTCAAATATTATTTATTTAATTGGTAATTTTTTAAAGGTTAAATATAATAGACGAAACACATTTTCAGTTAAAAATTTAAAAAAATATTGTAAAACAAAAATGAATTCTAATATTTTGCTGTAAAACTCGCTTATTTTAAGGGCAGCTTTTTCAAAATTTAATAATAGTTTTATTTTTTATTGCATATTTATTATATTTTATTTTCACGTACACATAAAGTAAATATTTTTGTTCTTCATGAATAAACAATATTCTTTTTATTTATTTATTTTTTTTGTAGTTTTTTTGCAGCAAATTCAATCTAAATATTTAATCATATCCACAAATGTATTTTAAAATATTGGTTTTCAATACAATTATTGAATAAATAATAGAGAGGAAAAGAAAAATAACAAAAAAATCACCTTTTTGCTACGATATCACTACTGTCACACCTTAATATTAATTTAAAACTAAAATAAAAAAATATTTCTATATTTTTAACACATATTCATTCTGTAGCTAAAAATTTTGGGAATAGACAAAAAAAAAACGAAACAAATATAATAATATTAAAATTTTGCCTTTGTTTTTGTAGTTTCTATTTTGTATATTTTTTTTTTTTTTGCTAAAAATATCTATTTGGTTAAATGGAAGTGGAAAAATATATTTAATGCTTTTATTCCGCACGTTGGCGTTGTGTCTCCCAGTGTCCACAGTCACAGTTTTAGACTCAGTCGCTCAGCACAAGAAAATTGTCACATCTTATTTTCGTTTTGTAGTTTGAGTAATAAAGTAGAGACATTCTAAAAGTGGCTGTGTGTCTGTCTAGCTGTGTGCTGATGTGTGTCGAAATGAAGCAGATACAAAATACACCCATACTTGTGGATACATACAAATTAATAATAAGCAAAATTTGAAAACTTTTCGATTTTTCTTTAAAATTGGCCAATAAATTTTTGTTGTTTAATTTTTATTTTCGTCTTTTTTTTTTGCCATTTGCTTTATTATTTTAGAAAATATTGTAGAAAAATTATGTTTTACTAAATGAGTACATGTTGTATACGTCATGTTTCTATAAACAATACAAATATTTATACACAAACCAGCTTTATTAATAGAGAATATTGGTTTGAAAGAACCTTCAATACCAGTCAAACATTAAATTTAAAAAATTTCTAAAATTATAGGATAATTATTATTTCATAATCGAACTGTTAATTTTTACTTCTTGATCATTTTAGTTCGGCTCGAGTTCATTAAATTTAATTTTCATTAAATTATTTTTACTGAAGTTAGGAATTACAAAAAAAAAAACTGAAAAAAAGGAAAAAAACAACTATGAATAGAAATTAATAAAGAATGATAATTACAGCAAAAAAAAAAAAACTTCGAACTACCAGAACTAACACTGGTTAAAGGCTTGATGTTTGTCTGTTGGCTGACCGGCACCGCAGTGGTGCATGTGGTAGAACGCAAAGAATTCTGATGAGAGAAAGTGGGATTTCTCGAAACATATGTAAATTCAACAACCCAGGTTCGATCCCCAGTCAAGAAAAATTATCAACATTTTTAATAATATAAAATTTTTCAAGTTGTCATTCCTAACTTCAGTAAAAATAATTTAATGAAAATTAAATTTAATGAACTCGAGCCTAACTAAAATTTATCAAGAAGTAAATTTCTAAAATTCTCAATTTCTTTTGCATTTGTAGATTAATGTAGTTTACCATCAATATATCCCATTGGTGGCAACATTAGCCTGTCTATTATTTTTGTCATATTCTTATTACAATTATATATTCGTTTTAACTGAAATCAACTGTATTTTCATTTAGACTACAACAAATATGTTTATGAGTATGTTCATATATGTAAATAAATATTTATTCGTGCATTTTTCAAAGCTATTAAAATTATATTATATGTTTAATGAATAAAATAAATGAAATGATTGTGAGAATTATTCCACATTAAAAATCAAAAGTGATGATTCAAGTGTCGTTATTATATATTTTAATACTAAAGGAGACGTAGGTATAATAATATTGGCCTCATATTTAGTGCTTTTTAAAACAGGTGTGTCTGCCAATTTGTGAATTTAATAATTTGGTAATGACTAGTATGAAAAATATCGCTTTGTTGTATACCCCACGCAGGCTATTATGCATTTGTGCCGATGTTTTTAAACATAAATAATATTAGTCTAAACACCTAAATAACTCCCAATAAACATCTGATGAATAAATATCATAAACAATTCTCCACAATCGCCAGATATTACATCGTTGTCCGAAAAATGTTCAGAAAATGTCTAACAACCGTGTAAACTTAAAATGTTTGCCTTTCAACGTTGTAAGAAAAAGCATTTTCAGTACATTGGAAGACAAAAATATTATCAGACATCTAACAATCGTGTAAACATACAATTTTGTCACTGTTGTTGTTTTAAGACAATTGTCAAACACTTTTCATTGTCATATATGCAAAGTTTATGCATCTGCCAATGGCAGCATTGTCATAGAAATTATTTCTAAATGCAACGCCGTATATATAATGCATTAATAAAATTTTTGAAAAAAGTGTAAAAAAAATTAAAGAAAGTTCGCAGTTGGATGAGTAATTTTGCATAAAAACTCTCCTGTTGTCGCTGAAGCACCTAATCCTTCACCCAAACTTTGCGGCGTTCTTTTGATATTTTATCTTCATCCTCGCAACACTGCATTGCATAGAGTTCATAAACGTCATTGCCTGTTTTTGACAATGCCGTAAATTCATTAATGCATGACAACGCTTTTGAATGTGCAACAGTTGTCAAATTTGTGCAGTGTTTTTATTTCTGATGCTTTATGAGTTTTCAACAATTTAAATGGCGGCCATATTAACGTAAGTTAAAATTTGATATAATTTTTATACAAATATGATTCATTTAAGTTTTTTTTTCTATGAATATACACATATTAATTTATGAGATTCATATAACAATTACACCTAATTACACGAAACGCGTTTCCAAATAAATATTTCATTCTGTTTTTATGCGACTAGATTAGATCTAAAAATGTATGTATTTTTTACCAGAAAAACGTTGCTTGCACTGGTTTTGGAGAATTTTAAATTAAACACATAGTTAGGTTAGGTTAGAAGGCCGGTGTGAGGTTGTCCCCACACCATCACCCAGAGACCAATGCGGTCCATTGTGATGCCTTGCAGAAATAGTAGGAGACACTTAGTACATTCCAGGAGCGAAAAGCCTAAGACCTCACAAAGCCCCTTCCCCTGTTGCCCAGCCAGGCCATATTCATTACGAATCCTTTGAGGTCCCCAAGCCTACAACCCGAGATATCCCCTAATTCGTTACTGCCTAGCCATCTCAACCTGCTAACTTGCAACCTGGGACAATGGCACAAAATGTGCTCGATCGTCTCCAGTTCCTCCGGGTCCTCGCATAACCCGCACATGTCTGACAAATCAGATCCCATTATTCTTGGCCCGTGATAACTCCTATCATGCCAACACATAGTTGGTAGCACTAAAAATCGTCTGGTACGAAAAACAACCGCACAATTTCAATGTGAACTGAAATTATTAATGGGTAGTTAACGTGAATTACATAACAGTCTTATAAAAACTGGAACTCAACGATTAATAACGGAATTTGTGACCAAAATCACTGAACCATCACCAGCAACTGATCATGATTTCGAAAATATTTCTAGCGATGAAAGTGATGTCTTTCGTAAACGTATGCGATTATCAGAAAGTGACAAAAATGTTTATTTTTTAAGTTTTATGGTTTTTTTATGGTTTTTTGTTATTACTTTTCTAAATGAACTCTTTTTTCTATTGGTTTTGTTTAAATAAAATATGTTTGTGTATAAAGCAACATGAATTTGAATTATTTATCTTATTTTACCTGATGTTTCATACGTGGAACCAATTCCCTCATTTAATATGGATACTCTATCTTTTTTTACTCGAGTTTTCGAGGAACGTATCTATCGCGTAAAAACAGAATTAGGTGTATTTTTATAAAATACCCGAAAAAACATACGAAAAGTAGTATTAGCATTCATAAACGTTTCAAAATGTAATTGCATTATTTGACAACGCAGTGTTGCCATTAAGTATTGCTTTGCATTGTAAACGCATATGTTTGCAGTGTTGCATTGCATACTGCGTTTATGACCAGATCCCCCATATATAGTCAACTGCAAATGATTCATATATGTATGTATGTATGTGAAAATCCTCGTACTGACTTTCATGATAATCAGTCTATATTTGACCATAGCACTCCTATAAAGTAGACTCTCGAAAATCTCTAACATGCTCATAAATATTTTATAAACATAACAGTCAAGTGGAAATTTGCCACAAAATCAGTCTAATTATTTATAGTATTTCGGTATCCATAATATAGTTAAGTTACGATTCAGATGATTACTACAATTATATATACGATTGTAGTAGCTATGTCTATATTTGTGGCAATCATGTTTATGATGAATCTATTTATCATAATTTTTTGCTATTTTATTTTGATAGAGAACAACGTAATATGGTATGGTCTTTTATCATAACACTGATTACTATAAATATAATTGCTATTTTCATATATAATATAATATATAAATAATCATATGAATCGTAACTTAATTATATTATGGTTGCCGAAATCATATAAATAATTACAGTGACCATAATATTTAAAAATATTGAAATAGTTGTGGCAAACATGCACAACTATATTTTGTCATTGTGATCAGCTCATAATACGTCGTAGCTGTCATTTGACTACTTCCGAAAAACTCAAAAACCTAGGTAAATATATAATACCAATATCGAACCGAAATTTTACACATCAGTTATATGTTATATATGAATTTAGTGTAGGTTAATCTATAATTGGCCATAACTCCCATATAAGATTGACTTCCGAGAATAAGTGCAATATCCATAAAATTCTTGTAAATATCGTTATTGTCAACCAAAATATGTCTCAAATACATAGAAATTACGGCGCAATATTTTATGACGATCGTTGTATAATAGGTGTTAGATGAGATGTGCGCTGTGTATGTTATTAGCTTTTTGCGACCTTTGATTTGTGATTTGGAAACAGTAGAACGTCTTTTGTTAATGCAATTCAAACGGTAAAATTGGTACGCAAAATTAGACAAGTGTGTCTGCATTTTCCCAAAAGTATTATTTTATATTTTGTATTGTAAATTATTTTGTTTAACATTAAAGTCCCGGGGCCAAATTACCGCATTCGATATCGAGTAAAACTGATCGTAATTTTCTTATTTGAGATTATGGCATTCGATATCGAGCAAGAAATTTACTACATTTTATCATAATTTCGATATCGAAATCATTTTTCGATACGACATCTCATTCGATCACGAATGCGGTAATTTGACACCTGGTTTACATTATGAAATTTTTGTCGCCGCGATTCTTGTCGTATATTCTTTAAAATTGTATTTGCGTATACATTGTGAAATTTTTGTTGCAGAGATTTTTTGTGGATGTATACATGTTTTTATATGTTTTGTAGCTAGCACATACATACATACATACATGTATGAATATAAAAAACAACGAATGAGGGAACAAAGCGTGTCTCACGAGTACATGCCTATGTGTACCCCTTTTAATACGACTTACCGCTCTCGACAACAAAGCAAGAATCGCAGCGACAAAAATTTCATAATGTAAACCGGGACAAACCTAAAATAAATGGCAAAACAGTTTTTCAATTTTATTTATTAGTTTTATTTTAATTAAATAAAAAGTAAAGTGCACTATGCACTAAATTATAAAATTCTTTTCTCAAGATATTATATAAATATGACGAAATAAAAAAAAAATAATTTATGTATATATATATATATGTATATATGTACATATGCATGTATATTGTAACTGCAAAGATAAACATCTAGATTAGTTTTTAATAATTGTTTAGAAGATTATCTTTATGTCCCAGTTTGTTTGAATTGTAATGTTTATTTATCAAATGTAAAATGTGTATAATTTGTACAAGATTTTCAAAAGATGTTTTTTATCCGTCTTACATATTTCCAATATGTATTATCATGTACTTTAAGTTCTTTTTATTGTTCAATACAGCCAGGCACCCTCACTCAAGTAAAAGTTAAAATATCTTTTAGATTGTTTGTTTTGTTTTTGTTGCTATTGTTGGACTTTATGTTCATGTTGATTATATTAAAAAATGTTATGGCCACGTTTCTCATGCTTTCAGACTGTGATTTTTTTTACTTACTTTTTGCTGCTTTTTTTACGGAAAATATTGTGTTTATGTTGTAAGTTAAAGAAAGTTTATCATGAAAAGTAGAGTGAGTTATAAGAATATATTTTTTTTTATTGGAAACGAAACGTACAAATTTGTTTCTTTCTGTTATTGTTTTTGTTGTGATTTTATGTGAACTTAGTGGTACCGTATGCTCATAATTACAGTTCGAAGTAAAACTGTTGGTGTGAGATACAGAACAAAAAAAAAACAAAAATGAACAAAAAATTTATAACAAACGAAAAAACTTTTTTAAAACTTAAACGGTGTTATGAAAAATCAAACAAACAAACAACCAAGTAAAGAAAAACTTTTTTTTTTTTGATTTTTTGATAGGCTACATAATGAGTGTGGGCATGATAGACTGAGGGTATTTTACAAAACGTTATTATTATTATCACAAATACAATGCAGCTCACACTGTACAATAAGTAGAGCAATGTTTAAAATATTTCATTTATATTATGGGTAAAGCAGTTTTTACTTCGCACACTAAAGTAAAGGTACGGCCACACTAGGCAAATATTTGCCGAAACAATCCGTAACGACTAAATAAAATATATTTAAACCCGTTTATTTATTTAAAAATCCGTTTCTTATTTAGGCCAAATCACAACAATTGTTTAAGTTGCTATAAGACGGGATGCATTTTACATATGTACTAACACTTTTCTTACCCATATGTAATTCCGTATGTATGTCAAAAGTTCCATTTTACATACGATTCATAATTTTTGCTATCACATCTGCTTATGTTTTTCCGTATGACATAACCTATAAATGTAAACAAAAGCTAATTTTTAAACGTGTATACATTTCAAGAATTGCTAATTTTTGCTATCACATCTGCTTATGTTTTTCCGTATGACATAACCTATAAATGTAAACAAAAGCTAATTTTTAAACGTGTATACATTTCAAGAATTGCTACTTTTGGCCAATATAACTGCAATAAATTAATAAACATAATTTGAATTTATTAAAAATCGAAAAATACTTATTTTTCCATGTGCATTATACATTTTCTTTAATTTTTCTTTACAATATATTTTTTCAAACAATTTTGTTTCAAAACAAACCAGCTGTTTTGTTTATGTTTGTCACAGGAAAATAGAGCGTGTTCTTATCGAAAACAATTACATATGTATTTCCACATGTATTTTATACATGCAAAGTTTCATATGTATCACACGATGTGTACAACTTTTACAGTTGGAAAATTTGGCAGTACATATGTAAAAAACATCCCGTCTAATAGCACCTTTAGTTTTAATTTAAGAAACCACAGACTATAATACTATAATAAAATAAAATATTACGTTCAACAATGCAAAATTCGAAAAATACATCCGTTTGGGGCTCAAACACATACAGAGACCAACATTTTATGTTGCAGCGAAACGAGCTTAAAAATATACAAGAATAAGTATATTTTGTAACAAGGCAATGACTTCGGATATTTAAATAAAAGAATACATGCTGAAACGCTCATAACTGATAGACGTCACCACTGTTCAGTAAAAGGTTGGTTCGATGTAACTGCTTGCCATTATTCCAAAATTTAATTGGATTGTTATGGAAGAAATCAGATCGATGTACTTTAGTTCTTGACTATAACAATTTAGCCCTTATCAGACTGACAAGGTACACGGGTACCTTTTAGGTTTTGAAATAATTCTTTTGCAGAAATTGTCAACCATAGTACTTGAAGCTTCTTAAGGGCTTCAAACTTTTGATATTTTATTGTATTTAAAATTTTGCAACATTTTAAATTTTGTTGCAAAATAGATTGTTGTTCATAAGATTTGTATAAAGAAGGTACTTATCGTACAAAACATGGAGTTTTTTTGTTAATCACATAAGGGCTAGAAAAAGTATGCAGTGCAGGTGGATCAAAATTTTGTGGAACAATAAATGCAATCCAGCAAAACAAAAACTAATTTTAGTTTATATTTTTAGCATATAAATATTTATAAATGAGTATCTATTTGTGGTTCAAATTAAATCAAGTCCATTTTTGTAGCATAAAAATTACAACATTTTACGATCGGATTTTATAAATACAATGTTTTTTATATTTGTAAATTATTGAAAACATTATAACTTCTTTTAGAAAACTTTTTTCACAATAGCAGCATTTCTACAATTTTTTTTTTTCAATTAATAAATTTCGAAAATAACATTGATTTTATAACTCATTGTTTAACTAACAGTAATCAGTCATAAATTTTTTTCGATATTGTGAAAAACTAGTATGGTGAAATTTGAATTTTCGAACCTATATAACTCCCTAATTATGAGAGATAAGTAGCATATGTTTTCATGTTTTTATAGAGGCCTACGGATATATTTTATATAAAATTTAAAGAACATGTCAAATAAATAACATATGGTGCCCTACTTGCAGACCTCACAGACGTCTGTGGGATATGTGAAATTTCATATCAATTGTTAAATTCAGTAATAAATTGTAAAATTTATTACCCATCTAACAATCTATTACATTTCACTCAGTTTTATCAAATTCTACCAAGGTATATTAAAAGGTTTATTAGAAGTTGTTCTAAGCTCTGTCCTGTGATACAACAAAAACTATAGCATATAGCATAAACTTTTCCCATCGTTCAGGCAACATATATTTACCACACCAAAGGAACTGCTCATCTTTTATGGCCAATTTCAGGTAACCTGTTATTAGAAAGAGCGTTCTGCATCGTTTAAAGTAAATCTGGCGGAGCAAAGTTTGCACTGCCAGGCGAGTGAGGCAAACTACTCTATCACTTCTATCTAAATAGTATTGCAACATGCGGCCGAGCACTATCATGATGGAGTGTTACTCTTCTATGTCTGGCCGCAAATTCTGGGAGTTTTACGACCAGTACTCGCTTCAAACAAATCAGTTACATTCGGTAAAGGTTCCCTGTGATTATCTGGCCAGAGTTAAGTAGCTCGTTATAGATGGGAAACTTTTCCTCACACGTTTCATCATATAGAGCCATTACCTTGCCACATAGATATTTCTCTTACGTATGTAAAGATTCGTTTGATTTATAGTATTATCCATTTGGTAAACAACTCTCCTATTTTTGGATGAACCCTGCTGATAACAAACGTTTTTAGATTGATGTTTGCTACCAATGATTTTGTATTTTCCTGTTGAATTTGAGAACAAACTTCAATGAGTAATGTAACGTATTTTTTTGGTCCTCAAACTTTTTTGGTTGTAATGGACGATATTTGCCTTCTGTGTAAAAATCGCCACTTCGGAACCGCACGAACCATCTCTCCCACGCTAAACTGATGTAAAACATTCATCATACGATTCGGTAAGCAATCGTTGGCAATTTAGTGTCACTTTTATAATTTTTTTTTTAAAGATAATTAAGACTTAGGCAATTAATATGCCTATATATTAATTAATTAATTGTGTTAC
The DNA here is from genome assembly GCA_950370525.1 of Bellardia bayeri. NCBI lineage: Eukaryota > Metazoa > Arthropoda > Insecta > Diptera > Calliphoridae > Bellardia > Bellardia bayeri. Next base: position 86,256,845 of record OX493267.1, read on the forward strand.
TTTCTTTGGAAAAGGGATAGGTAGGAGAAGAATAGGTGGCGAAAGGAGAGAAAAGCTTTTCATATGACAACACTGTAATTGCGCGTTATGTTTATTAGTAGTACAGTATTGCAGTGCCTCTGGTGGCGAGTAGGCGCGTTAATCATAGCTTGATTTAGACCCATTATTTATTTATTTTACTTCGATGGCGTTTCAAAGCTATACAACCGTAGGAGGGCGCTGTGATAAATATTTGTTATGATAGGATAGCAGACTAATAATTATCATAAACTGATGTTGTTTGAGTGCGGCTGGGAATGGAACTCAGGCTACGAATATATAAAAATAAAATTTTACTGAAATTTTCAAAATTTTTTTTTTAATTTTTAATAACCCATTGAATGTGCCTCTCAAAGACCTTTCATGATACCAAATGTACATATAGTTCCTTTGAAAGAAATGTGAAAAAATTAAAAAACCTCAAAAAGGACATTTTTATCCTTTGATCCAGCGCACAAAATATTGACCGCAGGACAAACAAATTGAGAAACGCAGTCTCAAAATGAAACAATTTTTCATATTAGTCGGGAACATCGATACCTTATTTTTCTCCATACAAACGGGGCCACCCTAATGTTCATATGTTTTTCTATTTACTTCGCTCTGATTTCTACAATACCAAGGGGTGTCCAAAAATTTTTCTATTACTTCAATCCAATATCTTCTATACCAATCCATTATATCCCTACGTTTCGCTTTCTCTTGAGCTGTTTAAGGTTAGTTTTAATAGACATAGTTTTGAAAATCTGATATAGTTCGATATTTAAGAAATCTTTGCCATCGCTCAGTCTTCGTATAAAATACAAATATATTCTGACTTTAAATTGTTTGATACAGTGGGAAGCAAAACTGCCCGAATGTTTTGCATTAAGGAAGTAAGGTAATTAAAATAATACAAGAATAGGTATATTATCATATATATGCAATTTTTTATTTAATTGAAACTTATTCTTAATTCTAAAGCACAAAAATTGACATAAATTGCTACAAAAAAATAAAAAATTCAAAAAAAAAACAAAAACAAAAAAAAAATGCTTATTTCTTGCTCTGTTAAAATGTAAAGGTATTTGGTTATTTTGTTTGTTGCCATCTCGTAATTAATTGCTCTATTTTTGCCTTATTGTTTGACCTGTGAAGGTCACCTTTCTTGGTATGAAGGTTGTGGTTGTGATATAATGTGCCCAGTGGGCCACTTTTGGTAAGCAGAACTGGCGCTGTGGGATGAACCAAACGTAATGTTACGGTGCCCAAATTTACTTGATTTTTAAACAAAACATTAAAAGATCTATAAAAATGAGAAAATATATAAATAGCTTTGATAAATTTGTTGAAAAATAATTATTCATGCCGTAAAATAGCTGAGTAATTTAATTTAAGTAAATCCACGGTAAATGATATAAGAAAACGGCGTAATGTAGCTTCTAATAATAACGAAGGGTGTCGATCAAGACTGCTTTCTGATGGTAATGCCCGGCAGATTGAACGTTTGCTACATAATAAGGACACCAAGACCCCGAAAAATGGAAAAATGCTGCAAAAAGTATTGTTAAGGATGTCGGTTTCTGGACGGTTAGATGCGCATTAAATAGAATTGGCTTAGTAGCCAGTGTGAAAAAGAAAAATCCAACACTTTCCGATAGAATGTGAATGGCAGCAGAATGGCCACAAAAATTTGGCAGCAGATGACTGGAAATGTGTTATTTGGAGCGACGAAATGAAAGTCACCCGATACCAGTCTGATGGAAAAGAAAACTATTGAGCGCATCCAAACGCACCATCCTTAATGCAAAACATCCGGACAGTTTTGCTTCCCACTGTATATTTAAAAACCGAATACTGGACAAATTTAAAGTTTCGCCTTCAGATTTCAAACAAATCTTTTATAATGTGATTGAATTTTATGTAAACAATATTTAGTAAACTACTTTGGTAGAAAATTAAAAATCCAATGAAATAATATCTCTAGGCAACAGATACAAAACTGCTTTCTGATTCATGCAGAACGTTCATTTTAACATAAGTTTATTTTCTGCAGAAAATATAATCTCTATTCACAAAGTTCTTACTTGAGGACTATTCACTGACAAAGCAAAGATAAGAAAAAAGAGCAGTCTTTTTCCTACATAAAGTGGCCATATAATTCGTTCTATATCCATAGAATGAAACAATGCAAGATTTCGTTTGCTTTATAATTTTATTAAATTTTCTATTATTTTAGTACAAATATTTACAGTGCCATGAAGTACAAATAATTCTCTTAACTGTAAAAAATATTTTGATAATTTTATTGTTATTTTTATTATTGTTATTGCTTGACGATTTATTTCTGTTTTTATACCCTTCACCGTCATGAGAAGGGTATATATATAAGTTTGTCATTCCGTTTGTAATTTCCACAATATAATTTTCCGACCCTATAAAGTATATATATTCTGGATCCTTATAGATAGCGGATGCTATTAAACCACGTCCGTCTGTCTATCTGTCTCTCTCTGTCTGTCTGTCTGTCTGTTGCAATCAGTTTCCCCAGATATCTTCGGGATCCAAATCTTCAATAGTTCTGTCAGACATGCTTTCTAGAAGTTTGCTATTTAAAATCAGCAAAATCAGCCCATAGATAACGGAGATATGAGCAAAAATCCGAGACAACCTCTGAAAATTTCATCAAAAAAACTAAGTGTATTAATATTGTTACGAATAATTTCATCAACAGATGGCGCTGATCAAACAAAGTATTCGAAAAGTTTAAGTGTGTTCTTAAACCGTAATATAAGTGTGTCAAAAGACAGTGTGTTCATTATACCCTTTTTAAATTGGCTTTGTGTATATTTAAATAAATAAAGACTCGTTATATTTTCTTCAAACTACTTGACGTTTTTATTTTGCAATTATAAAGAATCCGTTTTATTTAAAGGAAATAAACCACCGTTTTTAAAAGGTAAAAACGTAACAATATAATATATATATATGTATATATAATTATGCATCCACAACAAAGGTTTAAGGTATATAAGATTCGGCATAGCCGAATATATCACTCTTAATTGTTTTTTGTTATTATAGTTTAAACTCGCAACAGTGCACAATCAAGTCATTTAATTATTTTTCAAATCTAACTTTTTGCTGGCAACTTTCTATTTGTTTTTCTAAGCTCCTACAAAGCAGCAACAACAACAAAAAACTAAAACACAGTAATAAGCAAATCGAGGCTATTATTAACTTTTTTCATTTGTTTATCTGTCTGTCTGTGTGTGTGTGTGTGTGTGTGTGTGCATTTTTTCCACTTTTAACAATTCAATTATTAGTTATTTCATTAAACTTTATCTTTTTTATCGTATGCTGATTCTCTGCTTTTAGAAACTACCAAAAACTAATTTGATTATAATGTACTTGGAATTTCATTTAATTTTTTTCTTAGTTCCTGCTTTTTTATTTCATTTCATTTCGACAAAATGTTTTTCTAAAAAAGTTGTAAAAATTATACAATCACTTTTTTCTGGCTTTTTGTCACAGGGAAAGAACAACATACAAAATATAGAAAAAAAAAACAAAAGAGGAAACAACTACAGCAACAAAAATATGTCCAAACTAACGCGCAAATAAATTAAAACACTAAAACAATTAATTAGAAAAAAAAGAAGAAGCAAAGAAAACTTTGTTAGGACGAGTATTAACGAACAAACACACTCACTTTTAACAACAAACGGAGGAAAAATATAAATGAAGGACAGTAGTTGCTGTAGAATTAAACTTTGTTTTGCTTGCAATTTAAATTTCATGATGTTTTAAATAAAAAATTGAGGGCAGAGCCTTATGATCCACAGAAGTTTAAAACTTCAAAATCATATTTGTGATAATTTAAAAACCATCCTACAATCAATCCAATCCTCACCTCTATGTCCGGTTGCTACGGGCTAACTGAGAGACGATGTCCATTACCTGTCCTACCAATCTCATTACTCTTAATATTATAGTCTGATACAGATCCACCTAATAAAATAGTACATCGAAGTAGTCTGTCAATATTTCTAGGATACGTTTATATCTATGTACTAGCTTGTATTTCATTCTATACTCTTTTAGAGTTCTTAATGCTACTACAACCTACATTCCTAAGACCAGATCAAAACATTGCCAAAACCGAGTTTCCGAATTTGAACGGCTCAACTCTTAAACAAAGAATACCAAAAAAATGCAAAAGACACCATCAAACTACAGTGCGTAATAGAAGAAACATCAGTTAAGTACAACAGCAAACATTACAAAAACTATTTAATTTGCCAAAAGTGAAAAAGGGCATAAAACAACAACTGAAACAAAACAAGAGCCAATGTAAAACAAGAAAATAATAGAACCAAAAGTACTTTATATACAACCAGTAATAGTTAGAGAAACAACATGCCAAACAAAAAAGCGGAAAAAATATACAAGAGGCACTTGGTCAGATAGCTGCCATTAAATTACAAGGACTTCATATTTCTCTATGCTGTTATCTTTGCCTTTATCACTGTGAAAACAATATGACCAACAAAACTTATACTTATTTTACATACTGTATATGTGACTGCAGTAAGAGTTACAGGAGAACATAATAACAAATAATTAGTTATATAAGCTATATATATATATATATATACATACAGTGGTGGTCATATAATTAAAACATTTATCATAACAGCCACTTATTCAATTTAAGTTCTATTTATAAAGAAGTTCACAAAAATTTAATTCAGTACACCTGTTTGCGCATATTTGCGCCCCTCAAAACAGGATCATAAATCTAAGAAGATCAAAAAAAATTAAAGAAAATCTTTATTTAGCTTGAATATTTTGTCGGATAGCCCTTATTTGTTATCACAAGACATAAGAAAACATCTGTGTTTCATACTTCATCAACATTTTTTCATCCCTCAATTCATCAAAATTTTTGCTGTTTTTCCCTTTCAAACTTTTCTCAACTTTGTTACACAAGTTCTCAATGGGATTGAGATCAGGGATTGTGCTCTCAAAGTAACGCTTCTCAAGTCTTGAAGAGTGTTTAGAATTAGTATCGTGCATTATTATCATTGTATTTTCTAATATATTTTTATAAAAATGTAAAATAAAATTTGAAGATATTCTGGCTATTGACCTAATCCCGTGCCAAGAAAACGCACCCCAAACCATCACATTACCACCCCAGTGTTAGTTATTTTTTATGGTATACTTAAGATAATGCTGCTAATTAATCGGCTGCCCTACATACCGTTTTCCATCAGAATTCCAGCGGCAAAGCTTTGGTTCATCATTCCAAAGTACATTTTTCCAAAAACTTATCAGTTTTTTTAAAGTTTTCTTTTGCAAACTCTAGCCTTGATTTTATATTCTTTTTCGAAACAAAATGTTGACATTGTGCGATGCAGCCATTGTTCTAGATGAAACATCAATTCCATGCGATGACTGCCCCTCAACCAGTATTTGTCTGGAAGTTTTAAATGGATCAGTTTGAGAGATTCTTTCTATAATTTAATATTCTCTTTTGATTATTTTATTTATTTATTATTAATAGCAAATTTATTATTAATATCAAGATAATAAGAAGAGGCAGCTGGCTGCTGTGGCCAGTTCGCTGTTTTAGAGATCTTGCAATATATTTAATTTTGTATACTTTTTCTCTGGAGCAATCAAGCAAATTAAACCTTTGTAATACGGTTTAGCTTATTAATAAGTTTTCTGTCTGCTTCGGAACAAGTTAGTGTCTTACACATACCTAACAATGCAAAACTTTATAAATTTGCATTTAAACAATTTCTTAATATTTTTGGGAACAATTTAAAAATATGTTATTTTACAATTAATTTTCAAAAAAGTTGAAAATGTTTTAATTATGTGTTTACTCCGCAAAAGGTATTACCGCAAAACAGCGCCTTATTTTACAAAATAAATTTATGATAGAGGGAAAGAACTGAGGAATTAAGAGCGTAAGACATAAAACAGAAAATAGTACAAAAAAAAAAACATTAACGAATGTAAATTGGGTGAGACTGGAATTATATTTTAATTATACGCCACCACTGTACATATTTGAAAATAGCCTTAATGAACAGTTTAAAGATTCCTTTAAGTTGAAACTAAAATCAATAAATTGAAAACATCTTTTTCAAAAAAAAATTTTAAAAATTGTAATTATTGAAATTGTTTAAAATAATAGTTTTCTCGTAACAATCTATAATAAAATTTAGTGATGTCATACATATTTATTGGTCACATTAAGCACATTAGGCGACATTGAATTTTCATCATGAACATCGTGTAAACTTAAATCGTAGGTTAAATTACTCTGACTATTGAATTTGTTATACACATATACAAACATTTGTATACAGGTATCTATGTATAAGTACATTCATATACGTTATCGAAATTGCATCTGCCCTTTGTTACAAGGTATAAAAAAAAACATCATCAGAAAATAATGTCAAGTTTTATGTCAACTCCACTTAAAGTTTAGTGCAAAAACAATTTTGTAGCCACTTGCACTTTTTCGTATTGTTTCCTTTGCAAAAATATTTGTTTAAGAAGTAGTGTGATTATAGATAGTTTTAGCGAAATGCAAAACGGTTTAAGGTTAAAAGAACATAAAATAAAAGTAACAAAACTAGACACTATATGTATTTTTTTTAACAGTTTAAAGGTTTTTTTTATATTTTGTATGTTTATCAAATTTTCAAACTATGGCTTGGATTATTATTTTTTATTTGATTAATACAATAATTTCTTATCCAAAATCTATATTTTCTTTAAAAATTCAAAATAAATAAATGTGATCAGTCAGCATTGCATGGAGTTTTCGGTATTATCTCGTAAATACTAAAAAAATACCAGAAATAATAACGAACATTAATTATAATTTGAAGGTGGTAATAAGAAGGCGATGAACGCGTTTCATTCACAATTAAGTAAAGGTATGAATTTCAAAAATTTCTTCGAGATATGCACAAAATGTACAAGTTAATTTTTCTTCGGTTTTTAAAAGAATTTTGTGCATATCTCGAGCAAATTTTTGAAATTCATACCTTTACTTAATTGTGAATAAAAGCGAAACGCGTTCATCGATTTTCATGATTATACCCTACACCACCATAGTGGGGAGGGTATATTGGATTTGTGCTGATGTTTGTAATACCCAGAAAGACTGGTCCAACACCCACGTTAAATTATACCGATCGACTCAGAATCACTTTATGAGTCGATGTAACGATATACGTCTGGCCGTCTGGCTGGCTGTCCATGTAAAGCTTGTGCGCAGACTACAGGTCGCAATTTTGAAGATATTTTGATAAAATTTGGTAATTGATATTTTTGGGCCCAAGGGCGGAAAGGATTGAAACTGGTGGAAATCGGTCTATTATTTCACCTGGCCCCCATACAAAAGTCTTCCCGAAATTGGGGTTTACCGCTCATAAATGTTTGAATTATGCAACAAACTAAACAAATTTCATCACAAATGAGTGGTAAATGAAGCCAAATCACATCTACAAATTTTGTGCAGATCGGTCCATAATTAGTCGTAGCTCCCATATAAGGCGCACATCCGAAAATTACTTTAAGAGCATAACTCACTTAAAAATGTTGTTATCCAAATAATATTTAACACAAATATATCTCATACGTATACCAACAATACGGTACAATTTTATTTTGATCGGTCCATAATTAGTCGTAGCTCCCACTTCCGAAAATCACTTTAACGATCATAAATTTCTTAAGAATGTTGGTAATCAAATAAAATTCGACATAAATAATATACAGAAATGATGATTTTATAATGGTCGGTCCGTAATTAGTCGAAACTTCCATATAAGACCCTCCATGTTATCAACTTTGACCTCTATAAATCGTTTAAAAGTATTTATATCGAGATAAAGTTTAATATACACAATATTTATATTCACAAAAATCATGACACTAAATTTTTGGATGATCGGTCCATAATAGGTCATATCTCCCATATAGGGCACATTTCTGAAAAACTGTTTTATACATATAATAATTATATGGTCGGGCTTGACCGACTATACTTTCTTACTTGTTTATGTCTCATTTTGTTCATAGGTTATGCGACTTTACGCGAAAGTAATAGGACTTGACACTTTTTTTTACCGTTTTGGATTTTTTATGAATTAAAAATAAAAAAATTAAATTATTTAGGCAAAAAATAGTTTTTTTCTTCATACATTTATTTACAACTGCAAAACTGTTGCTTATGTAGCGAAACGTTGTATGAACAGATTAAAGGAATTGTAATTCTTAATTTTTTTAAATTTGTTTCAGCTTATTCGGACTAGTGGTTCGCGAGTTATAACAAACAAAAGAGCCTAAAACGTGACAAATTCCCTATACGATACTACTAACTTCAAATTAGTTTTTAAATTATTATTTGATGTAACATGACCAAACGAATGATGCAGAAGTTCTTCTTTTTGGGGCTAATTTCATAAACAATTATCAGAATTGAGTCCCGAATCAATCACCTGAAAAATGTTGTACAGTATTAGGAAAGAGTTTTATATCTACTTTTGTGGAACTTTGTAATCAATAAAATCCGTTTTGAGGCTAAATACGACAGTTATCATAAAAGCTGCGGATGTGCGTTTTACTAAAAGAACAATTTTATATTCTACACCACCATAGTCAGATATTTATGCTGATGTTTGCAATGACCATAATTATTAGTTCAACACTTTTTAAAGTATACCGATCGAATCAGAATCACTTCCTGAGTCGATTTAACGATGTCCGTCTGTGTGTACATTTGGCTGGCCATGTAAAATATGTACGAAAAGTACAAATTGCAATTTTAAAGATATTTCAATAGAGTTTGCTACATCATATGTTTTTTCGGCCAAGGACAGTTGCGTTTGAAATTGGTTGCAATCGGTGTATTCTATTCACTTAGCCCCAATACAAATGTCCTCACGGAGTTTATCGTTCATAAATGTTTGATTTATTCGTGTATGCAAAGAAATTTGAGCACAAAATAGTGACTGATCACATCTACAAATGTTAAGCAGTACTGGTTATAATTAAACATAGCTCCCATATCACTCCCATTCCGAATTATCACTTTAAAAATATTGGTATCCTTATATATTAACAAAAATAAGTTTCATATATACAAGAATCGTGATACCTAATTTTATGGCGGTATATAATTAGTTTAAAGTTTTTAAAAGTGTTTATATCGCGATAGAATTTAACACAAAAAAAATATTTATATGCACATACATTTTTTTTATGCTCGGTCAATAGTTAGTCGTTTTTACACATAAACTGGATTTAGGTATTATTATTATTGACCGACTATACTTTCTTACTTGTTTATCATGAAATCAGTCTTGGTCGTACAGCTGTTATGGTTCAATGTAAATGTCTTGAAAATTTATTAAATAATGTAAAAAATAAGAGGAATGCCATTGCCAATATTAAAATTTTTAACATTTTTATATTTTAATGCATATCATTATTAACACTGTTATGATTTTTGCTAGGTTTACAAGAGTATTGTTAATCAGCAAAAAAAAAAAAAAAGATTTATCCAAAATCGGGAAATATTTATATCCGCTATTAACTTTTATGTGCTCGGGATCGAAAACTTACGTGGGCGGTCGGAAGACTACATTTGTAGTAACATTATTTTTGTAGTACATTGTCCTTATAAAAAAGAAAAAAAAATGTTGTATTTATTTTATTTTATTTAAATATTATTTATGTAGGTACATGTAGGTATAGGGTAATTTTAAGTTTTATTTATAGAGCAGCATTTTCCAAATACGTAAGTTGTGAAATGTGCATTGCACACCGGTTTCTTACACCAACTACATATCTTTCGTGTGTTTTTGCGATTTCTAATTTCACATGCTAATATCATACAGGATGTTTTGGCAGCTTATCCTCAGATGTATCGGGCAATTGAATAGTAGCTGAAGCGAAAGAAGTTGAATTTGGCAAGTACCCTAGCGCCATTACGATAGCGAGGCGTGTTGGAGTGTAGCCTATTACCCTTGGAATTTTTGACCGTTCTATAATTGCTGGCATAAACATCTGTTTTGTCAAACTTCTCAAGAACTTTCTTCGTTTGTCTGTTTGCTGAATATGTCTATTATTTTCTATGTAAATGATATAAGTAGCTAAGGCAGATATACTTATCTGGCAAGTTGAAAAACATTGCCAATGGCCATCGCAATGTTTTGCGTTTTGTGGAATATGCTGACTGTATTTTGTACATTGCATCGACGCCTCCTTTGCTGACGTTATAGTCAAGTATATACTGCGGCTTATTTTTTTTCTCTGCCACAATATCATTATTCAAGATTATACTTGATAATATAACAACTGCCTTTTCCTTTTTTGGCACATAAGATGATAGTGCAAACTTTGAGTCAAAAAAACCAAAAACTGATGAATATTCTGCACGTTTACGGTCAGCTTTCATTTCGTTGGGTACAAAGGTTTTATTTTGACGAACTGTACCAAGAATTGCAAGGGCTTTGAACAATAAATATTTATCCAAATTTTACGATGTAAAAAAATTATCATAAACTATTGTTCTTCCGGTATTTTCCCAGTTAGAAATCAGTTTTTTTACTACATTCTCTCCAACATTTGCAGATCGACTTGTATTCGGGTTCTTTCCTATCTAGGTTTCATATCTGAGCGGATAAAATGATTTTACATCGCAAGCAAACAAAAATTTAATACCGTATTTCGCAGGCTTTGAAGGTATTTACTGGCTGAATTTGGTGTGTCCACGATATGGAAACAGTTGTTCATCCACTGTTATTTCTCCACATGGCTTATAATATCTGCTAAGATTTTGATTCATTTGGTTCCAAATGGTTGAGATTGGTGCTGCTCTAGTACGCTGGCTATCAAAACGAATAAATCAAAGTATTTGCTTGAATCGAGATTTTGACATTGATGCGCGGTAGTAGCATGAAGCCTCATAGCACATCTATATCCTCGTCATTTGATTTGTTTACACCACCCAAAACTAGAAGACCAATAAAAGCTTTCATTTCAATATCTGTAACATTAATCCACAATTTTGTTTTTTTTTTGGTTCTGCGCTTTTCTCTTTTAAATTTCGAAATGTTGTCTGTGCTTTTCAAATGGCGGATTCAGTTAATCCTTTAGTTGATTGCGATGATATCACGGAATACATTATGAGCATTTGTACGAATTGCTTGATTGGGTAAAAGAGTGAGCTATTCAGTGTGGTGCAAAGAATTCTTTTTTTTTTTTTTTGCAAAAATAAAAGCAAAACAATGTGTGCAACTGTAATAAGCAATAAATAAAGCTTCTTTGCATACAAACCACATAGTGACTACAAATGTAGACTACCGGCCACGAGATGATCATTTTAAAAAACGTCCCTTTAGTACCTACGAAATAATTATTTTTACATCACTAACGTTTAAATCTGCTTTAAATAAGATTTTAGGAAGCAACTAAAAACCTCAAATTGTTTTACTAACGTTTTTAATTTTTATTCGCTAATCCAATCAAAATTACTACGAGCACATAAAGGTTAACAAAAAATCAGACAAAAGTTAAAAATTTATTTTTCATATGCGAATATCTCGTAAACTGTAAGGACTATAATATATAGCTACAAGGAACTTTTTTTTAGTACTCGAGTAGTAGATTTCATATACTAGTTTAAAATTAGAAATCGAATCACAAAGAATGAATCAGGATCATTTCAATATCTCACTCTCCCAACAAGCCCTAATTTGGGGATCGCTGGCCCCGTCCGCGTATGGTTTATGAAATCCAATTTTTAAAGGTTAACAAAAAATCAGACAAAAGTTAAAAATTTTTTTTTCATATGCGAATATCTCGTAAACTGTAAGGACTATAATATATAGCTACAAGGAACTTTTTTTTAGTACTCGAGTAGTAGATTTCATATACTAGTTTAAAATTTGAAATCGAATCACAAAGAATGAATCGGGATCATTTCAATATCTCACTCTCCCAACAAGCCCTAATTTGGGGATCGCTGGCACCGTCCGCGTATGGTCCGCGTATGGTATATGAAATCCAATTTCATAAACCACTTCATCTCCACTTCAGATTTATTTCACATATTTTTCCAAATTTCCTTGCTGTGAGTCGTTATTCGTTAGATACCGGTAGCAAAGCCGAAAAGAGTAATTGAAAATTATCCTTGTACGCCGTAGTAAGAATCTGGCAAATTTCTGGTAGTAATAAAGATTACGACATCTAATTGTATTTTTAATTTAAAATTATTTATTATTGATTTCACTAGCTACATAAGTATGTATGTATGTATGTATATCTGCCAAACTTACTTAAGAGAAATTTCATTATTATTAAATTTGTAACTGAAAAATTCACCTTCTTTTTCAAATGTATTGCAAACTGAAAATTAACAAGAAACAAGCAAAGCTCATTTATCACTAACTTTTCTAAAGTTGTCAATTAAATTTTTTAATATTCTTTAAACATACTTACTATAATATGTTGTTAATTACGAAATAACCGTTTAAACATGTACAAGTAAGCAACTGCATACATATTTTACATGCCGCTAAGTTCAAGAGTTTCATCTACAAATGTTATAATAAAAAATAGGGGCAACTTTTACATTATGTAAATTTTTGTTTTTTATTATTTTGTAGTCTTTTGTTTCCGTTACCTTCAATGGCGCAGACATTGGAACAACAAGTTTAACTTTTGACATGGCTGTTTATGTTATTAAATTATTATTTTGTATTTTATAAGTTGTAAAGGGAATTTTACCGGTTACGCTTTTATTTTGTTAAGGCTTATAAAGAATCGAGTCTTACAAACAGACATTACAGCGTATAAAAGGAGAAAAGGAAAATTTCTTATATCCTTAAAGCAAACAGGGTATTATAAGTTTGTTTTGGCGTTTCCTTAAAGTTTGCGAGAAAGCAGAGAAATGAAAACATGAACAAGTAGTGTAAAGTACATGGTTGCTAATTTCTTGGATTTCTATTTTAATGATCACGAATTCAAAATCATTGTATTGAGTAGAAAATATTTTTCTATCAAAAACATTTCAAGTACATTTTGTTTGTGTTAATTAAATAAAAATTCAATTCGATTGATTGAAAACAAGAAATTTAAAGTTCTAATACTAATGATAATACTAATATATTTTAGATACACCTAATTCTGTTTTTACGCGAGAGATACGTTCCTCGAAAACTCGCGTAAAAATAACCGCGTAAAAAAAAATAGAGTATCCATATTAAATGAGGGAATTGGTTCCACGTATGAATATCAGGAAAAGAGAGTTCATTTAGAAAAGTACATACAGACATGCAATATCTTTTCGTCTTTAACACTTAAATTTGACTAAATTCTTACACTCTAACTTTCAACTAAATTTATTTGAAAAAAAAACAAAGGAAATCCCCTGTTTCGATCGTGTTGTTTTTCGTACCAGACGATTTTTAGTGCTGCCAACTATGTGTTTAATTTAAATTTCTCCAAAACCAGTTCAAACAACGTTTTCTGGTAAAAATACAAACATTTTTAGATCGCGTTAAATCAAATCTAGTCGCATAAAAACAGAAGGAAATATTTATTTGGAAACGCGTTAAATCAAATTCGCGTAAAAACAGAATTAGGTGTATTTTAAAGTATTATGCCCTTATTAAAAAACGATTATTAAATTTAACAAACGTTTATTAAGACAGATTTGCATATAAAAATTTGCTTAATAAACGTTTGCTAAATTTAATAATCATTTTTGAATATGTATGTATATGTTTTAAGTTATATATTTATAAGTTTTTAAATTCTTGAATTCCTGCAACAAAATCCACACATGAATACATAACTGTTGTAAATGCGTTCTAAATTTACAACATTCATAAGTTTTGAAGTGCACTCACTAACTGCATGCGGAATATCTTTTGGTAAACCCATTTTTAACAACATGTCAAACATTCAAATTCCTTGGAGTTCATCTATGTTGCATTGAAAAGAAAATTTCCAAAATTCACTTTGATGTTTAAGACTGACAAACGAAAGAACGTATGAGAAAACAAATATACGTGTATACAATATTTTTCTTTATTAATATTTCAAACATATTCTTCACGTTTATTCATTGGAATTTCTTTAATATACTCACATTCCTATACTTATGCACTACTCCTCCTACATGTCTACACATACTAGCTAAAAATACTTAACTATCGCAAACGAAAAATGCTAAAAATTGTATATAGTACTTATGACTTCATACAAATGTAAAAGGCTATACTTTATTAAAAAGTGCAAAAGGAGTTCATGATTTCCTTTATCAGATGTCAACTAATATAAACAACCAATATTCACAATAATTTGCTTAAAGGAAGGAAATTTTGAAACGATATTTATAGAAATCTAGACTGTTAAAATGTAAAGTCTTTTCTGCAGTTTATATTTTATATTTCTTCCTCATTATTCTAAATGTGATGAGGCTTTTAAATGATTTTATTTAAGGCAAAAATATTTTTTTTATGAAATTGAAGAACAAATTATTGAGGTCTCATTTATATATATAGAGATTAATGCGAGACATTTTTTATAAAAAAATATTCGATAATTTTGGCTGTTACAATTTTGGAATTTTTCAGGAAGGCCAAATATATTGTCGTAATTTTGAACACTATGAGCTTTAAACACTCATCAGCTGAAGTCTCAAAATATACTGAACTTGTATATTTTACTGAATTTTCATATCGATCTTAAGATGTTATCTGAACAATTGTGCTCCATCGCTACTAAAACACATTGCTCCATTGGTGCTTTTTGATGCACTCATGCGGCCTATGCCAATATTATTTTTTTCCATCAGACTTTCGTTTCGTCGCTCCAAATAACCCGTTTCCAGTCATCTACCAAATCATCATCTGCCAAATTTTTGTGGGTTTTACAGAAATTAAGGCGTTTTTTCACATTTCTATCGGAAAGTGCTGACTTTTTCGTTTTCACACTGTCTACTTAACCAATTCTATTTTATGTGCGTCTAACCGTCTAAGAACTGACATCCTTACCAATACCTTTTGCAACATTTTCGAGATCTTGGTGTCCTTATTATGTAGCAAACGTTCAATTTGCCGGGCAACACCATCAGAAAGCAGTCATGGTCGACCCACTTGGTTATTATTGCAAGCTAAATTTTGCAGTTTTTATATATCAGGATGAATAATTATTTTACAACAAATTTATCACATTGTTTTCAATATCAGTTGGCTTTTTTCTCATTTTTATATATGTGTTAATTTTTTATTTAAAAACCAAGTAATCACTTCACAAGCCAAACAATAATGCACAAATAGAGCAATAAAAGTGATAATGTTTATTCATTGCACTGTGCAAAAGTGTCCGAATAGTGAATTTTTTTTTTAAGCAATTTATGTGAGTTTTTGTGCTTTATAATTTAGAATAAGATTTAAATAAATAAATACATATGTATGTATATATGATATATACTATATTTGTATTATTTTCATTAACTTACTTCCTTAATGCAAAACAGTTTTGCTTCCTACTGTACAAATACATATGTTCCTTTCTACAGACAAGTCTCAAAAATGCTACACTTACCCACTTTTCTGTCTACATTAAATGTAGGGCGTTTTTTTTTTTTATGTATAGACTAAAGTGCGGCACAAACACAACAAAAATGTCTGGCAAGCATTTCATGAAATTGCAATTTGTGTGTATGCATTATTTGCTAATTGCAAAACACATACTTCCGAAAATATTTCTTTTGTTTCACGTTCAACATATTGAAGAAGAAAACACAAGTACAGCAAAACAATGTTAGAATGGAACAAGGCTGAAATAGAAGAGAAATGAAGTAGAACATCAAAACTATTTTGGAACATTCAAAACATATTTGAATAACTCGTAGACAAACTGGCAAAGAAACTATTGCATTTTTAATGAACATAGAAAATCGTATGTACTTGTATGCAACAATATTTTTTTTTAATTCACATTTGGAAAAACAAATAAAAAAACATAAACAAATAAAAAAAAATTATATTATTTAATAACACTCCTGTTTACATTTTTTTAGTGTACTCGATGCTTTTGGTGCAATTTACCGTTTTTTATTTCATTGTCTGTTTTTGTTTTGATGTTCTACTTCATTTGAACATACAATCATTAACAAAACTATATACAAAAACTTTTCGAATGGTGCTTGTTTTGCTTCAGTAAGAGTCATGTTTTGTTATGCTTTTTTTGTTGATAATGTTTACACTGAAATAAACAGCTTGGAAGTAGTGTGCTTTAGAATACCGATCATCATCAATCTTTAACCAGTGGTACTGGTGGTTCGAAATTTGCTGTGATTATCATTTTTCAATTTATTTACATGTTGCCATGTCAAGACATAGTTAACAAAAATGTAATCAGGTTTCAAGACAAAGTCTTGACAGAAAGAATACGAAAAAAAAACTGAAGAAAAGGAGGCAACATGTAAATAAATTGAAAAATTATAATTACAGCAAATTTCGAACCACCAGTATCACTGGTTAAAGATTGATGTTTGACTGTTGGCCAGCAGGCACCGCAGTGGTGCAGAGGTTAGAACTTAAAGAATTCTGATAAAAGAATGTGGTGATTCTTGAAACATGTAAATTCAACCCAGGTTCGATGCCCAGCTCAGCCAAGAAAATTATCAATAAATTTTAATAAAAAAAATTCATGTTGTAAAAAACAATTACTACCTTCAGTAAAAATAATTTAATGAAAATTAAGTTTAATGAACTCAAGCCTAACCAAATAAAATATCAAAAGTTAAATTCTACTTCCAAAAAGTGGGTCAAAATGTCGCTGGAAAAAATAGTGTATAATTTCTTGTTCAAAATTTTCCTTCTATAAGTGTGTAAGCTCATATGCGCTATTTTACATGAAATTGCCACTCCAAAGTTGTTAAAAGAATAAGAGTAAGCATTATACTCCATTTTAGCCTGTAGAAAAATACAATTTATGAAAACTTTAACTCATAAAAAGCTTATAATAATATACACTATTGTTTGAGAAATAGTTGAATTCCGACCATTTCTATCTCCAAAATTTGTGCAAAAAGAATGTAATTCCTCGTGGCTCGCAGTCATTTTTTTCAACTTACAAGATGGAAAGAAGTGAAATTGTTTAGATGAGCCAGATGTAGCAGAGTAAGAGAAAGAAGACGAATGAATTTCTAGTTATTTTTGATTTACGCAATGTATACCTTATTTTGTCATAATTTTTTGTTTATAATAACCAAAAATTGGAAAGCAATGAAAATGTGCCACTTTATTAACAAAACTATGAATTAATCACTGTTTTATAATGTTACCAATGGATATTTTTTGAGATCAAATATTTTAATAAAAATACCATAAAATTATTGAATAAAACAGGGTATACCATACAAAATAAAATAGTGTATCTGATACATCATACGAATTTCTTAAAAAATAGCCTATATGGAGGACTTGCGCTTTGAATGACATTATTATGGTATTAAGGGATGCGTAGAATAAAAAAAAATTGGCCAATTCAAAGACAAGAAACGGTATTAGTAGCTTGCCGAAAAATCCAATATGAAGAAGTTTTATTTACCGCGATATTGACGTTTTAATAGACATCCGATTTGACAAAAACTTTAAACTTTATTTTCTCAAAACCCCAAAAAAATTATACGCTATTGTTATATTGAAGGGACTATATTATTGCTGATGACTTAAGCATCTCGTAAAAGAGTGTCAGTAAAAAGTTGAATACATAGATACATATTTGCTAAAAAATATATGTTTGGTGATAAAAAGTTATAAATTAAAAGATTTAAATAGTTATAATTAAATTTCTAAAATTGTTTATCAACACATTCAAATTGTGCCAATACTTAAAGTAGGTTTTTAATAATGTATTAATACATAATTATGCATAGCCCCTAGGAAGCATTTAAATACAAAACACTTTTATTATAGTAACTAAAATTTTACATTATTAGAAAAATGATTTTTTTGGTAAAATTTTGGCCTGATTTAGCACACTGCAAGACACAATAGAAAACTATTTGAATATTTGTAATAATTCTCAGTTTTACCCAATATTCGGCTTTTGTCAAAGTAGTATTAAAACCGAGTGATAGTGTAGTTCTGGACAATACAATAATGTTGCGATAATTATGCTCCATATGTGGATCAAAATATTCAACACTTAATGCATTGCATCAAAATAAGATGGAAATTAATTGTAGTTTCATTTGTTAGCTTTTTTTAAATATTAATAAATGAGGATCAGTTTGTAGTTCAAAATTACTTTTTTTTTTATAATATATTAAATAATATTTCGTATTTAGTTTAAGTCTTAGTTGCTTGACTTATAACATGACAACTTTTATACAAATGTTGGTTTTAAGTTTTCAATTTCATTTTCTTAAAGACACTTCACAAGAAAATCATTTGTTATATTAAAATATGTACATATGCATATGTGTATGAATGTCTGTATGTATGTATATACATACATATACAACCCATAAATGTCACTTAAACAACAATATGCAAATTTGCAAAACAACAAACCATGTTTGCAAATAACAATGATAAATGACTTTTTATTACAGTTTTGTTTTCAAAAAACACTTTTCTGTTGTCAGAAAACGATGGCTTAAAACAATTCCTGTATCGTATTAGACTAACAACAGCTACGAAACGATGAAACAATAGAAGAAAATAACCAACGAAATTGTTAAGTGATGTATGCTAGATAAATACATTTATACGAAAAAAAAAGAAAATAACAAAATATAAATGTTATTTTAAAATCCATGGGGTTCATACTTACAAATATATTAAGTTATATAGTGGTTATCGTGTCCTGTTCACCTTGTACGTTTTTCTAATTTAACCAATACAAAGAGAATAGTTTAAATTTTGTATACATTCAAGTATTTGGGTCTATTTAAGAGTCTTTTGTTTTTAAAGATTATTAAATATTGTAAATATAAAGATTAACAATTCACGTTGTTGAATAATAACAATAATACTCTTCAGTTTCTAAATTTGTTAAATAATTTAAATTTTTTCGCTTTAAAATAAATTAACGTTAAATTAATATCATCATTTGCCACAACAATTTTAACCACATTGGTTAACAAAATACTCCACAAAAATCAAATTATATAATATATACATATGTATGTATATTAGCGTGATGATTAAATTAAATAATAGAATATGTCATTTTGTTGATACTCTGCAATAAACAGAAAAAAAACCTTAAAATGCGTGCTAAACCAACTAACTGATATGTACACGAAATAAATATATAAAATCAATTCAGCCTACTTATTATTATTGTCCAATTATTCAAAATAATATAAGTAAAAAATTAATGGATTCAATAAAATCATTGAAAAAATATTAAGATAACAGTACAAACAAAATTGTATTTAATTTGTTATATATATAATAAAAATAATGTATAGTTCACACCAAAGCTCCCAATGATTTTGCAAGCACTTGTTCAGTTTGACAATCTTCATAGAGTAATGCATCCAATTCTTGATCTTCAAACTATTTTGTGTGGAAAACCAAACCACAAATAATTGTTTGCACATTGAAACCCATGAAACATATTCACCATAAGCTTCGGTATAAAATGATGCACAATAAATCTCATCCTTATGATGTGATCTAAGAATGCGTCTGATCAATATTTAGCAGAATCCAGGTCTTCTTTGACACCAAGATAGCGGCAGTATACATATTCTAAAGAAATGCGACTAAGATTCATAAACCTTTAATGATCACACGCAACTAGGAAACCGCAATCATTTCTTTCATATATAGAAGTACGAGGATGAGCTGAATACCACTGCTGTAGTGATCAGTCCAAACAAGGCAAAAACGGAACAAATGCAGACTTTTACCTCATTATTGCACTACTCTGAATACGATTACCAACTCGTTCATTCTTATATATTTACATTGAATAGGGCTGTGACATTTAACAAAAGAGCAGCCCTTTGATGCATTTAAATGAAATATTCGGTGTGTTATATTTAGTCCCTAGAAATAATAGAAATACATTTCTTATGCCCCTGCAGTCTGTATGGCTCTAGAAACAGGATGGATCACGCATTTTATTAAGATACTAAAAATACTTGCAAAAAATCAAGCTAACCATACATAAACTTATCGTAAAATTTATTGCAGGCCCTAATTGATGAACGCACGTATTAAGGATGATTTTTACTGCGTTCGTTTGCAACAAATGTTGAAAAATTATCAATATGTTTCATCAAGTGTCATCAACGAGAAAGTTTTCTTAAAAACTGCATTGGAGTAATTGGCAAATGCGAGAATACAAAACATCAACATGGGTTAGGAGCATTTACATATGTTAATTGGAGTCTTTCAGCTAAGTTGCGTTTTATTATGATTAACCTGAATGAATACAAGAATTCAGATTTGTAAGGCAACCGGCCTCCAAACAATGGTCTAAATTATGAATCTGTATTTTGCTTAAAAATGTTATTTCTTTTTCCTTATTTCTAGTTACAGCTCTGGTGACCCAACGGCTGATAATACCTATAATTTTTAAGGAGTTTCCTTCAGGCTAATTTGGATAATACCACCTGCGTACATTCCTTACGATGTAATTTAAATTGTTCTAATTAATTTACGAGTATTATTATTGTAATTTAAGGAATTGTATTTACATAATTATGTAATTAATAAGGTGCTGGATTTTTATAAAAAATTAATTGTCTTTTGTGAATAGGAGAAGAAGATAATAAAATATCTTCTTGTTGTTCACACATGTCCGTGTGGTAAAATTTGTGTTATCGCATGCATCCGAATAGAATTTTACAAACATTAGGGATAACAACGAGTACGCACCTTCATGTACGCAAGCCTACTATATACTCATGATATTATAAGGTTCATAAAAAAGTATGTCTGTAGTGTGTAAAAAATTAGATATCATTTGGTATCATTGAAAATAGTGTGGGTTGTGGGTGAACTGGTACGAAGTTTAAGTCAAATTGTTGCAAGAAGGTATAAATAGTAATAAATAATTGATTAAATTATCTGACAAGTCAGACAAATTATAAACATCAGTTCATATACAAAAAGCTCTACTTTCTATAGAATAACCTTGTATCAACACTAATGTTATTATATTATCAAAACCATTTCTTGTTTTTTCCGAAAAATTTGGAAGTAAAGTTTAAAAAAACTACATAAATATGGTTAAAAACGTACAAACGTTTGAACAGATTAAAACCGACAATGGCCAAAAACACATCAAAACGTAAACAAATAGACACATAGCAATGTTTTAAAGCCAAAAAAAAACAAACTGATAAATAAACAAAAACAAAATTAAACAGGAATACAAAATATGAATAGCTGTTTGTATGTGTGTATTTATAAATCAACAACAGCAGCAAAAACAACAAAACTAAAACATAAAAACAGGAATAAAGTACTTAACACCAATGGCGGAACTAACATTTAAATGCTACTACACTCTAAACGCATACTTACAACAACTACTCAAAAAAACTAACAACTCACACAAATATACATTTCTACTTCCTTGCATGTACGTGAGTATATTGTATATGTATGTATATGTACTGGTATTAGTAGCAGCAGCAATAGGGTAACAATACTAATAATAACATCAACGTCATTGTGTTGATATTTTTCCATTTTTGGTGTACAATTACATGAAGAGTAATATACTAGTAGAGCTAAAACAATAACATCAGTAAAGTAAAAATGGTTGAAAAAATCCTGCATACAACAAATATGTACATATAACGAACATGTTCTAAGTACAAATAGTGGCTGTAGTAGTAGTAGTAGTAGTTGTCGAGTAAAAACAAGTAACACACCAACGAACTAACCAACAACTCTAACAAATAATGACAAAATAGGCCTGATTTATGTTTACAACGCGAACGTGACAATCTTAGAAATACGTGCCAAATTGCCACAATTGCATAACTCTGCGACATTGTATGAATAAATCAATATACACAGATTCGTATATACATAACATACATACACACACACACACATATAAAATATACTCATACACATTCATTTCGATGTAGTATTATTGTTGTGCAAAACAACAATAAAAAAGTATGAAAAATACGGAGACATAAACTAACATTATGCTCTTGTGGACAGTATTGCAGACTAACAATGTTATTTATAGTAAATAACGGTAACACTACATGATACTACACAAATACACAACCAACATATTCATAAATACATATATATGTATATATCATATATATACTTATATATACGTAGATATATGTATATAAAGTAATATACCAATTCCCAGTATACACTCATAAGTAAATACAAATATTTTAATGCGTAAATATGTATGTATTTATTTACAAATAAAAGCATGTGTGTATTTCTTTGGGTAGATATAGGTAAAACATTAAACATTAAACTTGAACAATTGTGCTGAAAATGCTAGCAGATTAACATAGGTATTTAAAAGAAGAAACTTATTTTTGATTATTTAACTGATTGTTCGACCTTTTTTATTTATTAATATATTTAATATTAATATAATATTATTAATATATATATTTATTAATATTTTTCATATTAATATTTTTGTTTGTGTAATATTTAAATTTTGACAATTACTGTTATTTTGAAAAATATTTTTATTGTTATTAATTTTAAAATTTGTTATTGTTTCCCTGAAGATGCTACACATTGCTGTAGCGAAATATCGGAAGAAAAAAAATTGAAAATGAAAAGAATATTAGACCATATTTTCGAAAAATAAAATAGAAGAAACTTATTTTATAGTTCTAATTCTAAGTCATATTCTCATTCATATAAATTTATTTTAATAGTGAAAATTGAAGGCACTGTATTTTTATACCCTACTTCATCACAAGTAGTAAATGGGGGTATATATACGTTTGTCATGACGTGTGAAACTTTAATAATAATCTTCTAATACCCAAAAGTGTATTCTGATCCTTGTGAAATTCTAAGTCGATTGAGCTATGTCCGTCTATGTAAAACACACTCTCTCTCTCTCTCTCTCTCACGACCAAACTACACAACAACTATTATACAGATACAGCATGGTAAATATTAAATACTATAGTGATATTTTTGAGCGTAAAAGATTCATTGTAACAAGTAGTAAAGCTTCTACCATGGGACTAAGCTACTGAAATAGAGCTTTTAAAGCTAAGATTATAGATAATTATTGTGTACAGACTGCAAATGTTCGTGTTATTAAAAAAATATTTGCTTAAAAAACTTTGTGCCGATTACACAAATGTATAATGTGTCAACCAACATTAAATATAGATACACTTATTTTGTTTACTGATGAGTAAAATTAATTTAGAAAAACATTTTTACCACTAGCGTTGCTATTATTTTAAACTTGCTACACATATGCAAGTACATATTTCTATACAAGTACATTAATATATTTAAGGTATATGTCTAAACAAATGTGTTTATGAATGTATGTGTATATGAAATGTAAGTTGTTGTTTTTTTTTGTACTTTACAAGGAGATCAAGCAGATGTACAAGAAGCACCAATAACACTAACATTTACAAGACAAAGGATAATGCAATATAAGCCAATCAAATCTTTACCAAATCTTTCAATTTATTATATATACAATTTTTTTGACTTTCGGTTGTTGTTCATGTTCAGTCGTGTTTTTGTCGTTGTTCTCTTACACATATCCTTTCTTTCTTTTGTTTGGTTATCAACCTAATGCTGTGATTTTTATTTGAATGTAAGAGTAAGCGTTTGTGTAACAATGTTAGTGTTGTGGGTGTTAGTATGTAATATATTTTTATACACTTTTATCCCTGATGTTACTGCTATGGTGTGAGTTATGCAAGTAAGGATTTAGATGTATAGTATATTATTGTATTAAAGTATTGCCAGTTTGTTTGTTTGTTGGTGTATGTTTGCGTGAGTCTGAAGATTTTGTGTGCGCTTTTAAGTGTTTCACTTTTCCTGAAAGTAAAATCCAACGAAAATAATCATGTACATGTGTGGGTTTTAGCTGACATTGTATAAATACACGTAAGGTAGATAATTTTTGCAAAGTATCATAAATTAGCAAATGATTTAGAAAGTTTTCATCTTACGTTAAGCATATAGCATATACGTAATTTAATGTAGCCATTTGAAACACATACCTATATACGAGTAGTACAGATTTATTCAATGACTTTTTTTTGTAAATTGGTAAGAAAATTAAATTTAAGAAGTAATTTTAGCAGAAAATTAGGTATTAACATTGAAAGTATTTTTTGTAGGCTTTTGTTAATGTTAAAGAGTTTAAATTTAAATGGGAATTGCTTATTAATGGAGTTTATAAATTTTACGGCTATTTATTTAAATTTATTACTTATAAGTGAATATAATGATAGGAGCTGGTAACAAATTCAATAAAAATTTAATTTAAAAAATTATTTATTTCTTACTCTAAAACATCTATAAAGATTCTTCATAAACAGTAGTAGTTATACATTTAATTGAATTTCACTTACAAAAATATCAGCTTTTCAAAAGAAAATAAATTACAAACTGTTTATAAAATTCATTCAAATTGTTATTGTATTGAAAAGAATAAAGTTTGATAATTATCGAATATGTAGTTGTTCACCACGAACGACCACGCATACAGATGAAATTTCTCTCAATCACATTTTGACCAAATGCCGGCACAGATATTGAAGCAATGGTTTTATATCGCATGATCGGTGTGGCCAATTAACAGCTGAACTTTTGTGAATTTATTCTGTTTCCATATCATAATTAATTGGCCTCTCGATAGCATGAATTATTTGCTCTTACCTCATTTCCAGTCGAATTTTCGAAAAAATGGCCCAACCACTCCTCGGCTAAATTCTAAATAGCATTCCAGAAGGACTTTTACACCATATCGTAATAAAATTTCAAAGATTATAGTAAGTTTTCAAGCGATATTGAATTATTATGCTATAATATTCAAAGCTTCTACTATTGCTTTGTCAACAAAAAATGTTCATGGCTTTTCAATATGCCACTGCAGGAAAGCAAAGTTTTTGTTGCAAAACCCTTCAACCAAGCTACTGAAGTACATGAATTACATGAAATTCAAAAACCTTCCTATATTAAACCAATTCATCACGATTTGTTTAAAGCACTTCCACACTATAGAATAGGCTCAAAGTAAGGATAAAAGTCGATAAGAAATTTTTAGGGCAGTATGGGGATGATACCAATAATGTCATAGAATGCGACTGATATGACTAAATAATCTGGCAAACTGCAAAACAGATTTTTCAACCAAAACACTAAAGCTCAATGACGTACTGCTCTACTTATCACCAAATCATAGCAATTTGTTCAAAGCATAACTAACTAATCTACAAATGACAAGAAATTTATTAGAAATCAACTTTTTGTTATACATATTTCTTCTGTATTGTAGTCTAAGTCTATGATGAACATTGCAAAATCATTTCTTTAAAGGAAATTAAATTTCTGTATTAATTTGAAAATTTATAGTAATATTTTTCAATTAAACTTTATGAGGAGACATTTTAAAGATTCACATATAAATATTCAAAGGAAAATTTTTAGTGTCATCTTACACAGATCTACTTGTCAAGAATTATATATTCTATATTCTAGTACAATGCAATGGTAAGATTAAGATTAAATTATACAACGCATGGAAAGATTACTAATGTATTGGCTTTAATTTGGATTACAAGAGCCAACATTAAAATTTATTTTTTTTTCCTTAAAAATTTCTCATTCTTGGAGTTTGCGAAGTATTGCTGTCATATCTGCCAATATCTCAGATTTGTTTAAGCATGTTTTACGATACAATTACGATAAACTCCCCACAGTTTTTTACGTGCGATAATTGGCTGCTGTTTAAGTCCCTCGTTTACCAAAAGAATACTTAACCTCAATACTCTACACCACTTCATCATCAACAGCAACATCAGTTACATACCCTACCCCTATGAATACTTGCAGCAGTTTATCATCAAGAATTCTTATATCTTATTACCTTCTAAAAACTACTTTTCTTCCTAAAACATTACCCCATTTCAGTTACAACAACCCTCTGCACCCATCATATTCCCAGACTGGTATCCTCAACATTGTCAGCATCATGATTACCAATATGAATCTCACCACCAAACTCAAAACAAATTTGATGCTGTTGCTAGATTTTTCCGTTACGGATTCTTTTTCCAAGCGACACTTGGTAAATTCACAAGTTTAATAATCTTAAGTACTTTTTTGTTCTACACATTATTATTGTTATGAATTGACGATTTTTTGTTGTCAATTTTATTTATTTTATTGGAAATGTTTAAAAAATTCTTTGAAAATTATTAATTTTGGCTGAGAAGTGTAAAACAGTTGGAAGGTTTATCACACACAGGCAGTTTATGATGGTTTTGGTTTCTGTTGTAGACAAAATGGTAAACAATTTTAATATATGAGTGAGAAAAGCACTCTATATCGGTTGATCTATTTAGTAAACTGCACTTGTTGCCTTGGAATATGCTTCAAGTACAATTATAAAAAAATTATTTACACAACTAGATAATAAAATGTATAATTTATAGAGTAAGTTTTATGTGTGTGTATCATTATTTATTGAAATAAAATATTTAGCTGCCGATCTGAGTAAGAGAAAAGATAACCTTAAAATAAATAAGAAATACACATGCATAATACATGTGTTGCAGGTAGTTATAATTAGGTTTTAAGATACTCTAACTACATCATTATATTGTTATATATTAGCTGCTGAAAACCGCTAGTATTTAGGTAATATTAAGCTCATTATCCTATTAAATGAGTTGCTGTATTCAAAAATAACTATAAAAGACTGGAAAACAATATTACCCATTATATTTCTGGTTACTTGTGTTATAACATATATAGTAAAAGTTAATTCGTTTTCAGCTTTTTATATATTTGTCACTTAAACTAAAATTATAAACTATATCTTGATACTAACTTAACTTTTGCTTCAATCTACAACATAGAGAACTACTTGTAAGTAGTTCCCTACCAAAAGTGCCATTCTACTGCTTACACATAAATATGCATATCTACGTTGGTATCTGTATCATGTAAATCTATTTTACAACAACTGAAACATACATTTATTGCATGTCATTTACATTAAAACATGTTTTATTATTATTATGATAATTTTATGTTTTTCTGTGTTTTTTTTCTCTGCTTGTTGTTGATGTTGTTGTTATTGTTACCATTATTGTTGAATATTCCATCATTTTTTAAAGGAAAGTGTCACGAGTGATGTGACGATGTTAAATGCAAATGACATAGACGTGTTTCTAATGACACTGTGACTTGCAGTTATGATTTTTTATTTTTCGTATTCAATATCTTTTTTTTTGTTTATATGTAAACATATTTTTTTCATTTCTCGTAATATTTGCAAATCATAAAGTACAAACAAAAAAGTGGCGTGCAACAACACAAGCACATAGCAAGACACTTTAACTCACATACAGTCATAAACACTTATTACTTTATAGCTAAAAGGCTTATACTGCAGTTGAACTAAATGAGACAATGATAAATGATGGCGACAGGGATATGAGAAAGACACAAACACAACAACAAAAATACAATTTTTGGGGAGTGCTATAATCGGTTTGTTTGAATTACTCATAGATACATAAATATTGTGGGAAACAGTAAATAATATTTCTGACACAAAATGTTGACCAGGATAAAATGACTACATCATTAATAGACCGCCTTAAAAAAAGAAAAGAAAAACTAGAGGAAGTGTATACGTTTAATACTATAGACAAGTGTGAGATCAACACTTTTCAATGGTAATATAATTATAACTAAACACTATTCTCAAATATTAATATTAGTGAAAAATTTCAGTATAAGAATTTTTATGATTTACTCACCTCAAAATGTAAAAAAAATATGAGGGATTTCAACTAAGACGTTTGTCTTTCATAAAATATATTATTAATTACGTAATTCCGAAACCAGTGCCAAAATAATTCACGCTTTTATTTTAATGAATTTCGAAATTATACAAGTTCGGATGCGTTTAAAATATGTACGTACATATGTAAATATTAATTTTTCGATTTAAATATAACTCATACGTCCCATGTACATTAACAGATAATTGAATAAAATATATAAATATGTAGTATACTTTAGGGAGGTACATCTAATCAAATATATTCAAGTATGTATATTAAATTCATGATTAATATTAATGTGTACAAAATTTTATAAAACATGCGTTTATTTGATTGTGAATCAAGTTATAGATTATTTTAACTATCTCAGTATGTATTATTATTTGGTAAATATTAATTTTTTCAACAATTTTGTAAGAATTAAAAAATAAATTAACAAATTTGTGATACCACTTACATATATTACGTTTAAATTTCTGTCTATTTCAATAAACTCATTTATAGAAATTTAGAATTTTTATATTAATAATTAATTTTTTTTTTTAATAGACTAAGGGTATTTAATAGGTAACGGTGATTGTAGTAACTTCACATATGTTATTTTACGAAAGGAGGCTATGCTATAGCCCACAGTAGGTCAGAATCGAGTTTTTCTCACATTTTGGTCCATAAATACGATTTTGCTGACTATCAATGACAAACTTTCTGAAAAAGGAGTAAGAATACACTGTCATATGCTCACAGTTAGCTTGTAGTGGCAATCGTAAAAACAACGTACATAATGTGGTAATAGACGGAGGAAGAAAAATAACTATAAAGAAAAACTTGCAGCTTTTGTTTTTGTTAGTTTAACTACTGATGCTTTTTCCAACAACATATACATATATATACCGGCAAACATACAAAGACTTTTGATAAGTACCCTGCAGATAACGAGACTAGTCTATACATGCATGCAAATACTAGACCAAAGTGGAGTAGGAGTGCTCCAAAACTACTCCAAATGTATGAAAAAAGGTGGTCGTTTTAACATTGCGATGTCCTAGGATTGGACCATATACCCATCGGAGTTGAACCAAAACTACTCCATGGAGTACTCAAGAGGGTTAGTTTTAAAACTACTCCATGTCACTACCTAATGCAACACTATAAATAACTTTACGTTTAAGCTTTTTATTTTTCTTTATTAAAAATAAAATAACAATAAAAACAAAAAAAAAAACATAAAACAATCAACTTTTTATAATACATTTATACTTTTGAAAATTGTCAGGCCATCTATATTAATGTCACGAAGGATTTCATTATATATTTCTAACAAATGTGCCTCTTTCATTAATTTTTGTCTTATGCCGAAATGTGTATATCGACCTGGATGCAAACTTCAAATAAAGAATTAATAATGGATGCCAGTGTTACCAACATATAACTCAATATTGTAGAGCATACAGTTCTTGGCAATTCTGCATGTTAAAATACTGGTTGTATTTGTCACAACATGGTTCATACTACAGAACATTGGACCATGTTGTAACTAGTCCATTTAAGCCACAATGGACTACGTAATCCAATATTATCTGCAGGGTATTAGAAGATGTATACATACATATACAGTATATTTACTATTGCATTTATACTACATACTTGTGTACATGTATGTGCAGATACTCTTGTAGTTGGAAAAATAAATGACTGTTAGAATGAACAGATGAATGAATGAATGAATGAATGGTTTTGACTAGAGCATGTCGCCGCTTTAACTCAAACTCACACCACTTGAGCTGGTTAAATGCTAAAGAAAACGTTATAAAAAAAAGTTAACAACGAAACAACCAAAAAAAAAAACAAAAAATAAGAAAAGTGTAGTTTGAGCTGAAAAAAGTTTATGACATATAGGCCAGAAGTGCATCAATGAAGTGTGTATGATTTACTAAAGATGATACGAGCATGATGATTTATCATCACTTTTATTAAGAGTTTATCTTTAAGTTAAAATTTGTTTTTTTTTTTGTTTGTTGTTTTGATTCACATTTTTGCATATTAATAAAAAAAACTAAAAGTCTTTTATGAACATAAATGATGAAGTTGAATGAAAGTATTATTTTTTTTATTTCAGAATTTTTACTGCTGTCATTGCAGAAAATGAGTTTTAAATTATAAATGAGTGATAATGCTAAGTTTCGCTTGGTTATATTTTGTTATGCAATGTAACAAAATATATAATATTTTAAAGCAAGCTCTTATTCTTGCATAAAAGGGAAAATCAAATGCAAAGTTTCGTAATCCAATGTGTAAGAATTCACACATATGTACATCTTTTAAGAACTTTAAAGAAATGAATTAACAACAGTGCTACATATACTTTTTAAAAAAGCTGCCTATTGAAAATCTTTTGTAGAAAAACTTATATCATTTTTAAATTATTACTTCCTTTATTATACACTATTCCACGTTTGATATATCATAATGCTACACATAGAAAATTATACAATTTTTAAGACGTGTACCGTGGTATTTGCTGTAGAAACTTATTTAGCTACTTATTTATTAAATAATATGTCTGTTAATCTACTTCTTTACTTTAAGATAAATTCTAGTATGCTATAGGTGTTTACAAAATATTTAAATTATTTCCTCTATTTAACGTACAAACTAGTTTTGCAAATATTTTCGTTTTTGTTAATTTTTATGACAAAAGGCATCAATTTATTATTTCGTACATATGTATATGCACCCGTTAACACTAAAACTAATACATACTCGTATTTTCACTATTTTATTTTTGCTTGCTCCTTAAACTATGCTTTTAATAAAATACAAAAAAAAAATACTCACATGCTGTCGTAAATATTTCACATCCGGAACAACACCTTTATACTTCAAACAATTTCAAAATAAATTTCCATACAAATAAACAAAAAGAAAATAACACAATTATAAAAACAATATGAAATACAAAATCTTACGAGACATGAACAAACTCATTAAAGAAATAAAGTGGGTTCTTTGGAATGAAACAAGCAATATCACGCGGGGTAATAGTTGGGGGCTGCAGGGAAGATATATGAATATGAAAACTTAAGGCAGCAAGTTTTAGAAGCGGTTAATATAATAAAGAAGAATAATTCTTCTGAAGACAAAGGAAGTCAAACCATACCTTATTTTATGTCTAAACTCAAATTGCATAGTACATGGATATGAGTTATTCAATACGTATATATGCAAAAACTATATTATTAAATTTTGTGAAAGGTAATCCATAATTGGACATATTTCCCATATAAGTTCTACTTCCAGAAATAACTGGAATAGCCACGCAATTCTTGTAAATAACGTAATTGTGATAAAATTCAACCAAAATACATAGCAATTAAAGGGCAATATTTTATGGCAATCGCCCCATAATAGGTGTTAGCTATCATGCGGGGGATTTGAAAAATAAAATAACTTATATAAATGTTGTTATCGATACAAAGTGTAACACAAATTTATTAAGTATGAATAAATCACACTACGAGAATATTAGTGTTTTTTATTATTATTATCCTCCTAAAGTAGCTTAACATACAGTAACATATAGTAAACATTTATAAAACTTACAACAGGTTTATAAGAGGTTTATAAAGCAAATTTTGTATGAAAATTTCTTTATAAACCTGTTGTAAGTTTTAATGAATAAGGGGGTTAATATCTAAAGCCAAATGCGATTAAAAAAAACTTAACTTTAATTATTCAGTAAGTGTAAACTTCAAAAACAGACAGCAAAGTAAAGAAAGCTGTATTAACAAAAAAAATCTACACACTGAAACTTTTATGTCAATATGGTGTCAACCTTCAACTTTAAACTTATAAATACGACGAGGAATTATATACATCCGACAATACACAATGACTATGGTGTGGGTTTATTAGAAAATTTTCAGTTCAGTTTTACAAACTAAAAACATCAAAGCAATACAATACGTGCTATTGCAGGAACCAAATACTATGTATGTTTTCTGAATATTAGGATGGCAACAGGAAAACATTGTAGGTGTTCAGAAGCAAACTAAAACTTGCTGGCCAATTTCTATTATGCCATTCGGTGAGACTTGCAAAGATTTTTGTTATTATATCGAACTCACCACCAGCTATGTCATCATTATTGTTGGCAGTATCGTCTACGTAGAGGGACCTCCCTAATATACATATACATATGTATTTGATCCCTTATACTGCTATATATGTTTAAAAAAAACTTCAATATAATTGTAAAAATGTATTGGATATGTAGAATAGTAATTCTCGGATATGTATTACATGTAATGTATTGTTCGCATAAAATCTGGAAGCACTAATAAAACTTTTTTAAAAACCCTGTTAACATGACTCGATTTTTCAGGGACTTTTTAAACACAAATGCAGTCAAAAAATTTTGTCCACATGCATATTAAAAATTTGTTTTTTTTTTTTTTTGTTATAGAATAGAATCTCATTATTATTAGTTATTTTTTTTTGCTTTACTATTTTTGTCTTATTCAATAAATTATTTTAAAGAATTGTTGTTTTGAAATGAAATACTAACTTCTTTTCTTCAATGGGAAGGATAGCTAAAATAAAATGTCAATATATGTAAGTTAAAAGTCATGTTTATTAGGGACAGGTATTAAAAAAATGGGTATTATATCTGTCCTAGGTGTTCATTATTGAATTGGAAGGGAAATTTGTACCCCATTTGGTTTAAGACCTTGCCACTCTCTTAGTAGAAAACTATTAGTTTTAATTGTTTAACATATCTTCTTTGCATTTTAAATTTTATTTTGCATACTCTATTGGTATGAAGAGTATGTATATGTTTACGCGTCAGTCATTACTCGGGTTAAGAACCAACATTAATAAAATAAGAGCTAGCGGGAAAACTTTTCATGCTCTTAACTGACTGATGGAAAAAAATTTTTTTTAATCGTTAACTGGCCGGCGCGTAACAAACTCTAACTGCCGTATTCATAAAAAATGAAGTAGGTTTAAAGTGTGCTTTTAGACAATATTTTTATACAAAATTTTCTTAAAGTACATTTGAAGTCTATTTTAATTTTTTCTAAATAAGACTGTAAAACTTTGTCACAAAACATATCGTTGTTTTTTTTATTTTTTATCGGTTTTTTGTATATTCGTGCTTTATTTCCAAAGAAGCCGATCTCTCAATCGATTCCAATGTTTCCTTTTGCTAGGAAAAATAGGAAACCTATTCAACAGAAAGCATTTATAGTAAAAATGTTATTTTTTGTATCCGCCCAGAATTGCGTACGAATCTAATCTATATTAAATATAAAGCGAAAAGTAGCAGCTTTTCAGGGATGTCATATTGGAATTGGATTTGAAACCGACAAAATATCATGAAATCCAATGTTATCGGTTTTGTGTACGAATTTGAAATTTTATTGGTTTTAGGTGTCACAGAAACCAATGTCAGTGACTTTGTTATTGGATATAATCCAACCAGCAAACAGCTGTCGGTTTATGTTATTGTAAACAAATTAAAAAATCTAAACAGCCATTTTCATTTCATTCTGTTGTTTTTTTTTATATTTTAGAAAAATGTAAGTATGTAAATTAAATTTATTTATTCAAAATATGCATTTCTTCATAAATTTTTAATCTTTAATCATTAACACTAAAATCTCCATAATTATGGAGTTTATGGCAAAATATGCAGACATTGCGCGGGAATATACAAAGCTCGATGATTGATGCTCTTTGGCAATAATTAGAGGAATCACTCAACAGCGCAGGTCCACCGCAAAAAGAAGTAAATGGTTGCAAAGGTAAGCATAAGTTGTGTAGCACACAATACTCTTGTACAATTGTGTTGTTTAACCTATGCAGACATGAACTGATGTGACTGAGACATGCCAAAAGAATACTAGTCCAAAATCAGTTAGAGTCCAAAATAACTGGTGAAGGACAGTTTTCTATAAATCGAATTACAAGCAGCGAAGAAGCAATTATTCGGATTTGTAGCATTGCACAATCGGTGGAAGATATTTCTGGCAGTTCAAGGCGATTGCTATAATCATGTAAAAATCTTCTTTTTACCTTTTCTGAACGCTTTTCCTCTAATAGTCAAAATGCAAGCAGCGGCCATTTTATTTATATACTTAACAATTTCTTTCTTGCGTCAATTTGATTAATAAAGCACTAACTTTTAATTTTTTATATTAATAAAAACACAAATTTTTAAAATTTTCATTAAACACAGTTGGTATTTCATAAAAAAAAATACAATTAAAATATAAACATTTATACAAACAGAAACAACAGCTGCTTCGAACATCGGTTTTATTTGCATTCGAAAATATCAAAACCGATTTGATTTCTATAATACCCCTGTATATTTCAGTTTTAAGCTTTAATGCAAACCGAAATTGTTTTCACACCTACCCAATATATTAGCAAATAGCTATTATATTGACTTCTGCCAACTAATAATAAGAAGTTTCTATGCCATACTTATTTCATAACAAGCTAAACAAAAACTGTACAGGGAAAAAAAGGTGAAAACCAGCAACAATAGCAACAGCAATACTAATAACTATTTAAAATCAAACAGTTTTTATTTTACACACTTTAACACTCATGCACAATTTCCCCTTAATATTTGTTAACCATTCATGTTTCTCTCGTTTCGTAGCTGCTATTTTGTGTTGTTAGTTTCTTGCCATTGTTTAGTTGCTTGTGGCTGGCAGTACATCACTTAAGGTGAGTTTGTAAGTGAATGCAAGTAACTATACATACAATTTCTTACCTTTATAGTATGTGCATTTTTCCCGTAAAATTAACCAATAAACATTTATGAGCTAAAAAGTTCTTAAGTATTCTCATGCACATGTACAAGATGTATGCATTTTTCAATTTGACACACTAGCAACTGCACACTTTAAGCTCTTACCACACTTACACACTCCTTATTGTATCTATGTAAGCATGTTAATGTGTATGTTTGTATAGTTTTTATTTTGTTTAACAAAAATTGTTTTTGTTGTTACTGTTTTTCCTCAAGTGTTATTTTACACTTAATAGTCACAAGATGTTTCAATTCACAAGAAGCTTTACACCTTCTTTTCATGTCTGACTTCATTGAATTTTTGCAAGCTAGCGCGCTCTGCCAATATAAGCATGCAAAACATTATTACTCCTACTTAAAATTATTCGTACTGTGGTGGATCGATGGTGGTGTTAGATGAAGTGCAATGAAGCCATATAGCCACTAGTTTGTTTTTTCATTCTATGCAAGTTTTTTACTTGCACTTTATTTATTATTCCTTGATAGAAAATTGTTTTTTTTTTCGGAAATTGTTGATGTTGAATGCACAGAAGTGAAGAAAAACAAAATAAATATTAAACAACAACAGCAATAGAGAAAGAAAAACATGCGTTCTTAATGTTGTTGATTTTTAAAGCTAAATGTTGCAAACAACTATAATATCAATACAGACACAAACAACTTTTTTCTGGAAATTTTGAGGGAAAAAGTCTGGCAAAAAAGTAGCACAATTTTAAGTGAATCAATTTGCAGGCAGTCAAACCGAGAGCATAGCTTCAAATTCATTAATTCAATTTTCAAAAATCTAAATTCTATTAAAAAATTTCAGCCATTCCCAACACAACAAATTCTTCAGCTTCATTCGAAGTTTCTTATTTGAATAGATTTCTTTTATTTTTGCATAAATTCGTAATCTTTGACTACTTAGTTATAATTTTAAAGAGAGTTTGAATGAATATTGGCTTTGAATTAAAGAAAACTTAAATCATGAAATAAGAAATTAATTCTGTGGAGAATTTATTCTTAAAAGAATGTATTCAATACATTTCAAGTTCTAAAGAATTATTTTTAGGAACTAGTTCACAATGAATTTGTTAAGAAAACAAATTTAGCTTAATTCTCTCAGAGCACGTGCCTTGCGACTGAGCAATATTGTTGACGATCTTAATGAAATTACTCGTGATATTTATTCCATCATTTAGTAGGATAACTGGAGTCATAAGTATAGAGTGGCACAAAAGATCACATATATCACTGGGCACCTTATGAAAATAAACTTTTGGCTTACAGTCTGAATTCCTTACAACTGGCTTCAGGTGTTTGGGTGGTGCGTTGGCGAATAACTCAGTGCGACCTTGATGTTAATCTTTTATACAAAGCGTGTCCCAATAGACCTCTGATCAATTTATAATGATAAAGAGACTAGGCCTACAAAAACGAGCTATTCAAATGTTAATATCAAAGCCATGCTTGAGAGTATTCGTGAGAGTCCGGGATAATAACTTCTGCTTCAAGATGCTTAAACTCAAATCCATGCTTACAAGGTTAAATTGATACAAGAACTGAATCATACAGACGTTGATCGAATGGATTGTTAAACATCAATAAGTGAATGCTGAAAATTATTCTAAGCGAAAAAGCTAATTTTATACTTGATGTCTTTGTTAATCACAAAAACTTTAGCATTTGGGATTCAGATTGATGGGTTCTATGATTGCCGAAAGACAAATTTATCTACAAAGTGTCACTACTTGTTGAGAAATTTACACTGGAGGTATCACTGATCCATACTTCATCGATAATGGGGCTGGTAATGTAGTAAGTGGTGCTTGATGATAGAAGAGCTCTTTTTGCCAAAAGTCAAAGCTACTGATGTGAACGAATATGATTTCAACAAATGAACCAATTCAATTATTGCATGTGACATTTCCTTACGAAACTTCATCAACGAATTTCATGACATACTTGCCTACTAACCCCAGCTTCTTTTAAAGGTTTAATTCGTTCCTTTAACCTTTACATCCAGTATATTTGATAACGAAAAGTTATCTATATGTTTGTAAACAATTAAAAAAATCATTAACTTACTTGTTAATCTTTTAAAGTCCTTCCTTTAACGTTACATAAATGAAATGCTTAACCTGTATTTATATAAAGTGATAAATTTATTGCCATTCATTTAAAACATCCAACAATCTCTGGACTTTTCGTTTTATTCCTTGATTTAAAAATATTGTCAATAAATTTTTTTCGTTTCATTTTTTTTGCAGATTTTATCACAATCATTGTAAATTACAAAAACATTTTAAGTATTTCCGGTATTTTACGCGTGCAGTTTCTTGTCAGAGATCAATGCGCGTTAAGAAAAAATTCAGTGGAAAAAAAATATATAAAACTAAATTTTCTCGAAAAAATTGTAGCAAGAAAAGATTGATTTAACAGTCACTACAAAATGCTCTGATACCAATAAAATGTAATTCGTTGCTGTCGTTCTGTTACGTTTGTCGCAAACAAATCGAAGGCAAAAGCAAACAAAAAAAACCTCGTCGTCCTGGCGCAAAGGATGCACGCTAACAGAGTAACAAATCGCTACTATTTGTTGCTGCTGTCATTGCTATTACATTTATCTATTATATTTATCCGTTTCAGAACTATTTGTAAATAAGAAAAAGCTCTCAAAATGGAAATAAATAAAGGGAAAAACTACAAAAAATACTATAACTACGTATTGAAAGTGCAGTTAAATCAATATAAAAGAAACACATTCAAGTATCACAGGATTTACTTATAACTCATTTCTACTTCTTTTATTTGTTTCTTTTTTTTTTAAATGGGGGAAGAACAAATAGAAAAGATTGAATGAAATATTACTTAATATTCTATTGAATATTTTTTAGTGTGTATTTAATATGTCTCTATAAGTTTTAACCCTCTTATTTGAGGGTAAATGCATATAATCTTTTTACTGATATAATTTGTGTTGCAAACAAAATTAAGGACACGGATTCAGCTATACAAATGATACAGTTTTTTTTTTCTATGCAATTAAATGTTATTATACCACTAATGGAAGCTCTATTTGTATACGTTCATCAACTCTGTATTTTTATATTAAAGGAATAGAATAAATAAATACAAGTATTTGTTATATCCTGCAGTCGTTGAGTATTGCGACGGAATATAAATACATACATACATATAATTTGTCCTTCCTTGTAAAGCACTTAAAAATATTCATAATACTAAGACCCCACCAAGTATATTTATTTTTAATTCTTTTAAAATCTCTAACCGCTTCTCCCATCTGTGCACTTACCTGTTTGGCTGCCTTTTGTAAAATTATGTGAGTCATATGGAACATTTACTTATCACATTGTCCTAAGTAGTTTTGTGTTAAAAAACCTAAATAGGTTTATGCTTTTCATGAGAAAAATTTTGTAATAATGCTGTTTAGTTTTTTAGTGTCAGTAAAATCATCTTGCACTAAATGTTTGTTCCAATTTACACGAAATAATTCTTATTGAAAAGACTGATACAAGTTTTTATTGAAATATCTTCGGTGTACACACTTAACAATTCTTATTGCTTAAATTGCTTTATTTGGGAGTATTCACACATTTGTATACACATACATATGTAATACAAATAAGAGAGTAAAACGAATTATGTATATAATACTCTTGTCTTCCCTTCATCACGATGTCTAAAACGTAATCAGCTTAGCTTCAAGAATTGCTTCGTATAAAATGGGACCTTTTAGGAATAACCATTAATATTGAGGTGAGCGTAATTTTTTGACATTCTTTTAGGATATATGTATATTTAATCCCCCTGTTAGTGTTATGTCTTTTCATTTGTGTTATCAAAGGACATGCGTCCGCATTTGTTAATACCTTCTTGTGACCTCTGATTTGTGGTAGGACAATAATAGAACGCTGCTTTGCACTCTTATGACCACTGATTAATCTACATACTTTTAAGTATTTAGCTATTACTAGCGTAGCTATTAGCTATTTTTTATCATTGCTAGAATATTTTCCTCAATGGCTCCTGTTAGTTTCGTTATTATTTATTATAATTGGTATTATAATTTAATTTTTGTTGGATACTTTACGAACTTTATTATTTTCCATTTTGTATTGTAAATTATTTTGTTTAATGGTTGATTGGATGGTAAATAAATGACAAAGACCTTTTTAATAGATTTATATAAAATAGACTGGGTTATTACGTAAAATAAATTGTGTTGACCATGGAAGTATTTTAACGACAAATTTTACCAATTAAAAATTTCACAGTATTTCCAATATATTGTTACAAATTGTATTTCAATTTAAATTTAACGGCCCGTATCAACATCCAGCACATTTATCTACATACAACATGTTTATCAATATACAGCATGTTTGTCAACATACAACTTGTTTAGCAACATTTGCATTTGTACAAATTTCTATTTTCAAACATTGTTGATAACACCCTGTCTGATCAATATGTCAACATTGAGTTTTAATGGCTTTGGCTGAATATTCTCGACACGAAAATTCTAGACAAGAATATTTTAGTATCTGCGCTCCAAATCGCCCAAAGACTATGATTGGTGTATAAATAGACTAACAGGGCCAATCAAGTCCATCAACATCAAGCGTTCTCAAACTGTTATTTAAGTGTGGTGTAAAAGGCAGAGTGTTCATTAAAATTGTTTTTCTGTGCATTGAAATAAATAAAGACTCGTTATATTTTCTTCAAAGTACTTGACGCTTTTATTTTGCAATTAAAAGAAATCCGGTTTATTTAAAGGAAGTAAACCACCGTTCTTATTAGATGTTTTCATAAAGGAGAAATAAATAATATTTTTTAACGATATTATTAATAATTAAAAGCTATTGTCCTCGACTTAACACAAATATCATTATTAATATACGAAGGCGTATAATTGATATTATTTATTTTAATAACATATCACTTATATGCAATATAAATACTATTCATACATACATTTTAATCCATAAAAATATGTTTTTATATGCAACAAATACATACCTGGAAATAAATAAAAAAAAATAATTATTAATAAAAACAATAATAAAATGTTAAAAGCTTATGAACTAATTTACGAGTATTAGGAGGCAGCTATAGGATTATTATATTATATGAAAGCCCCATGTATTTTATATAGTTTTAAATCGATTATAAAATAACTGTTTGGGAATTCGTCAAGTAAAAAACAAATATTTTACTACAACACAAAAGTTTTGAAATACTTTAATATTTCAAAAAATGGAACGAAAAATTACTCAGATACGTCTAGAATTTGGTGAATTTGTCGCTTGTTTTTGAAAACGGTTACATGTATCATAGTCAGTCGATTATTGTCGACAAAATCTATGTAAATGTGTTTTCGTTTCAACTATAGAAAATTATATCTTTAATTACAAGTAATGTTGTATGTTGTATATTATATGATACAACTAA
Organism: Bellardia bayeri; assembly: GCA_950370525.1. NCBI lineage: Eukaryota > Metazoa > Arthropoda > Insecta > Diptera > Calliphoridae > Bellardia > Bellardia bayeri. The sequence continues at coordinate 86,297,227 of OX493267.1, forward strand.
CTGATTGTTAATATAATTTTGAGTAAAGTCGTATTTTTATGTTGTAAAACTTTCAAAATGTCAAAAGCAAAATATTAAAAAAATTAAAAATTAATGAACCAAGTAATAAAAACCAATTAATTTCTGCATTGTATAAAATTTTATATGCAAAAATATATGTAAATAAAATATAATGCCGACATTATAACTATTAAGTCAAGTTAGTAAAAATGATTGATCGTTTTTCATAAATAAGTACAATTACATTATATTATTTAAATTTGTTGCATATTAATTTTGTTTTCTTCTTTTCAATTTGGTAATCAGTTTATAAATTGAGTGTTACCCTTTGGTTATTTTTTTTTTACCAAAATGAGTAAGTTTTAGATTGAGATATACATATGTTTGAACTTTTGGCAACACTTCAACTTTCATACAACATACGAAAAACATACATATGTAAAAATGTCGTAGGTGTTGTTCAAAAAATTTATGTAGAAATTATCAACAATATTTGTACTACTATTGTAAATACGGACAACGTACAACTCCTACAACATCACTTGTGAATTGAACAAGTATATTAAAAAAAAATTTATTCCAATTATTAAATTCTACGCAATTTCCATAGATAAGGCTCTTCAGTATTTTGCTGTTTAAAAAACTACTTAGTGCATACTCATACCTAGTTATTTGGTAGTTGTTGTTTTTAAACAATGTTAGTATTCAAGTGTTACAACATTCTATGTACGAATTAAACATGTTCTTAAAGTAACACATATTTTAAAGAATTTGCAAAATAATTGTCTTTAGTAGTATGTACAATTAAAAACATGTTGCAAGACCCCTTTAATGTTGTATTCTTTTAATGTTGCACAAATTACAAGTCTTATTAAATTGTTGCTTTTAGGTGAATAAATACAAATGAAATATCTCAATACATAAATACTTATACACAAACACACGCACAATTCTATATATATTGGTTGAGGTATGTTCAAATGTGCATATGTATGTATGTGCTATCAACATTTTATTTGTGTCCTTTAGCTCTTTTCCTCTCTTCATGTGTTTGTTATTATTTTCAAGTTTAGTTGATTGTTGCAACATGCTGTTTTGTAGGGGTAGTGAATAAAAAGTTGAGACGATAAGAAAAGTTTAGCTGCTGTTGTTGCCGTTGCTGTTTTTAGTTTTTATTTTTGAGCTCACCATGACACCCTGACATATGATTAGTACTTGTATGTAGTCTGACGCTGATGATGGTATTCTGCAGTGTCTGTTTACATATTGTTAAAGTTTTTCATTCATATATTATTGCAGTTGCTGTTGTAGTTTTTTCTTTTACATACACATACGCCCCTACCCACATACACTCATATTACACACACACCTATATGTACACTTACAAATATATCTTTGAGCACTTCATATGCTCATGTGTGTTGTATGTGTATGTGTAGTTTTCATTGTAAGAATATTTGTTTCAATACAAACTTAAAGTTATAAATGTTGTATGTTTATGTGCAGTTCATTAAACTGATACATAAAAATGAGCTTCTGCAATTGGATAACAACTATTGATATTTTCTATAGTAAATTCCGTTAAACGCAAAATGTTCTATAGAACATTACGTTAAATTTAAAATAATTTGCAGGTGAATCACATGATTCCTTATTAACTCTAACAAACATTTCTAGGTCATTATCAAATTGGCTCAGACCTTCTTTCTAGGAGTTAAGAAGATATTTCACGAGTTCAATTTGTAATTACTTTTTGATAATCTCTTTGAGCAAAAATGAAAGTGCAGCATCGGCTTTACAGAGATTTATATCGCTGTATCAAAGGAAAAATTAAAATCTCTTAGTAGACCTCTATTATTATTTCTTATTAAAACTAATCGAGATGCATTGATTTATGTATCTTGAAGGTTGATGATTTGTATTGTATTGTTAGTCAAAAACACTTCCCTGGATCTTTTATATAAATACACATATCATGAGAGTTTTTGGGACAAATAAATTCCGAGTATCAGTATTTGTGTAATAGATCCAGGAAAACAAAACACAGCATGACCAAAATATACATTAAGGAGCTATAGTATATATCCTAAAAGAATATCAAAAATTACACTCGCCTCAACAAACATTTTACAAAAATACTGATATTCGGAATTTGTTAATCCCAAAAACTCCTGGGATTTTTTTTACACAAATCCCGGATTCGGGATTGACAAGGCAGAAATAAAATAGAAAGAAAATCGCGTATAAATTCTTTGAAAATCCGATATTGTTGTGTTCAATGATAGCAAAAAAAATCTAAAACATATGTTCAATTCACAAGTGATGTTGTATGTTGTACATTGAATGCTACAACTGTCTGATTGTGAAGACAATTTTGAGCAATGTTTAAAATATCAGAGGCAAAATATCAAAGCAAATATACAAAACTTAATAAATAAAATAAATAATAGAATAATACAAAAATTGTTATTAATATCAACTTATAAATATATAGTTCAACAAGCATGAAAGTAGTTTTTATTTTCTATTGGTATAATTTTAAAAAATTATACAGGACATTAAAAAATATGTCTTTTTTTAGCATATTTGTTCACTTCACAAGTGATGTTGTATGTTGTACATTGTATAATACAACTATCTGATTGTGAACACAGTTTTAAGCAAAGTCGTATGTTAATATTGTCAAGGATTCCACATGTCAAAAGTAAAATATCGAAACAAATATACAAAACTTAAAAAATAAAATTAATAATGCAAGTGAGAAAAACAAAATAATTTCTACATCGCGTGAAAAATATAATGCAAACATTTTAACAATTGAGTTAAGTGTAAAAATGGATGATCGTTTTTATAAGTAAAATATTTTTATCTCGCTTTTCAAACGAAAATCCCGCTTTTTGCTAATTTGGAAGAAAGTATAAAAACTCAAAACTTGTGATCGCTGGTCTCTTCTGTAAACATTCAATGTACTAATATATTTTAATTACATTATTATCGTTAAAGTATTTTACCAGAAACGAGTGAAAAGTAAAAATCCCAGTTGTTGGTATTTTTGTCTTATTTTCTGAGTATTGCGAGGTTATACATGTATTTGTGTTCAAATAGTCCCGATCAGACCAGCCATTTAGAAATGGAAAACTTATTTTCAAAAAATTTAGATTCTTTCCATGCGGATTTTAATGTTTCGTCAAGAATAATTCAATTTTGAAAACTGTTCAGATTCTTGGTTTTGTTTGATTTGTCACTGCTTTTTAAATCAATGTTTTGTGTTTGAATAAAATGGTAACTTTTTTAAATTCTAAACGAAAATATATGTACGTGATGTCATTTATTTTACAGCAGTGAGTCTGGTTTTGCTAGTTTTAAAATTAATGAGGCATAAACAGTGTCAAAAGTTTGGAACATTTTAATGTATTAAAAATAAAAAAATAAAAAAATTCAAATTTTTAAAGTCAAAGCTTATTTTATGCAGTCAATTTCTTGTGTATCGATAGCTTAATGCAGCGTTGTTGGTTTTTCGTTTTTCTTTTTTACTTCTATCGATATTTTCTCATGAATTGTAAGTACCATTTTGTAGCGCAAGCGTCAGTTAAAAATAGTTTAAATGAGTCCGCGTACAACTATGGAACAACAACAATGGTCACTTGCAGCGAAAAATATTAGAAATGGTAAACATTAAAGCTAATACAGTCTAAAAAATCATTGAGCGCTTCATCCGTGGGTATTCATAACATAGTTCGAAAACACCAAATAAAATGTTTAATGAGCATGATGAGAGACACATTTGAAGAAAAATAAGGGCAAATCAAAGGATATCAGCTTGACAACTGGCCTCGGGAGTTAAGGCTGATCTGGGCAAACAAACTTGCATTGAAATTGAATTGGTGTTATGGAATACAGCTATGGTGAGCGGCCTCAGCTTTAATGTAGACAGAATTTAAAGAAGTCAAAACAAATTGTTACGAATGACTACAGTCGCCCCCTGGTTTATAAAACATTCGAATATTTATAAATTCTTTTTATGGGAAGCAGTCTAATGCATGTACATTAGGAACTAAGTATAATCATTAGAGTGGTCCGCATTGTGTGGTATTTTGTGAAAGGACAAAAAGAAATGTTGTAATAAATGGTCTAAAATTAGGAGATAACAAATTATGTTAGATAGCATTGGCAAGCAACAACGACTAGAAATTATACTTCAAATTAAAACAAAATTTAGTATATTAATAAAATAAAATTACAAAGTTTTCTTGCATTATTAAAAAAAACCTTGAGATATAAAAATATATGTAAATATAAAAAAGTAAAATATGTGTTATTAAACGACAGATGTCATTAGTTTCTAGATCTGATATTATTTAAATTACACCTAATATTTATTTAGGGTGTTAAAACAATATGTTACCCTAATATTCTAACATACAACACATACCATAAGTTACAGACAAATACCTACTATAGTTGTAGCTAAGGGTTAAGCTTTATATAAGCCAGTGTCATACTAGACGTAAGGCAAATATGTTGTGCCTTCTAATCTTTTTTTCTAAGTTTTTTTTTTGTTTCTTATTTTCTTCTTCCGTTTTTTGTTTGTTGCCTTTTTGTCTCTTTTGAAAAGTTTAGACAGACAAAGTTTTGTGGTAAATTTGAACAACTGTAATTTTCTTTGCTCTGTGTTGGATTTAACTTATACAACAACAACAACAAAAAGAAACTAAAACAGAGAAATGAAAAAAAACTACAAACAATTTGTGTAATTTTTGTTGATGTTGTTTGTAACTGAATGTTGTTAATACTGTCTTATTTTATTTTTATTTAATTAAAAGGGATTTAAACAGTTTCTATTTTCAAATTTATATCCCAAGATTATGCAGAAAACTGTAGTCGGATTTTCTTAGTTTCTTGAACTAAAAGAACTCTTGTCTATTTTATTTGAATGCATATTTTTTAGAAATGTACATGAGAGCTGCTGTGTTTTAAATAAATTTATTTATTTTTCTAGGTCAATTTTAAAGTTTTCTGAATGACCGCCAAGAGCTTATTACCAAATAAATGTTATAAAGTTAAAGTGGTGCTATAAGAAAAACAGCAATATATATAAACTTCAAGTATTTATCAGCAGTCCATAATAAAAAATTTAAAAGTAATGTATAATTGTTTGATTGAAACAAAATGTAAATGAAATTGCTTTAAAAATTATTTGCTAAACACATTAGAACAGTAACAAGCTTAAGCAATATGGTTCGATTCATCTGCACTTCATACTTGTTCCAATTCACTAATATCTTTCTTTTATCAAGAACTACAGCACTATTCCTTTAATTTAAGTTCAATTGACAATGACCCAATATTACTTAATTGGGGACAATAGGGGGCGTTTGTATATTTTTCTTTTTCAACGATCTAATTTCTTCCCATTAATTTCAGCTTTTGAATAATTATTGGCTCCCAAATCAAACCAAATATTTCCTGATTAGTGGGGAAGTATAATAAGAGACAATTATTATAGGTACTTGACCAAATATATGCGTATAATTTTTTGACCCAATAATTTAAAAGAGGGTAAGTATTGCCATCAGGATGTATGATTTTCGACTGCAGTATTATACATACGAAGAAATTATGGTGGTGAACTTTTCTATACATTTCTATGAACGCCAGTTCTATGCACCGAAAGTGCACTCGGTCAAGGAGAGTCAAAGTTTTTTTTATTATTGTTTTATTGTTTTTTTTTTTTATTTTCAAGTATAAATTAATTGAAATATTGGTCGCGACTACGATTTAGGTGTTCCATTCTGAAGGTCCAATTTTCAATCACATCATTACTGCCAGTATTTCACGAATAACGTTCAAACGCTCAAGTGTGATGCTAACAAGTTGTGGTTTCGAAATCAAACACATTAAATAATGTGTAAAAAATATTTAGAGGAATCAATGATGTAATACATATTATGGTTATATATTGGTTAATTTTCTTTTAACAAATTGATGAAAAAGAAAATTGAAATTTATGACATTTGTGTCAAAAAGTATTTTACTTTTTTCCTGACCAATTCTCCAATATCTATGATCGCTGTTCCTTATCTCTAAAACCTATTAAAATTAGTGAAAAACAAGGATTTTTTTTAGAAAAATTATTAAGGTTTATAATATTAAATCACATACATACATATACAATATTATCTTACACAAACATAATAATAAAACAAAAAGAGATATGCACTCTAAGCTTAAAAGTAATGTAAAAAAATGAATAACAAGTTCATTTGGTTGTATGCATTAAAAGAGGATTCCCCCTAATGTATTTTATTTAAAATTGCTCTGACCAGTAAATTTGCTTGTATTCACAAATAGGAAAATCCCCCAAATTTGTGATATGAACAAATTTCGCAAAAATTTAGTTTAACCGAAAAAAATTTAAAATCTGTTTTTCAAAGCATGTAAAAAGGGCCGCGTAAAAACATAATTAGGTGTATACTTCTTTTAACACTGCGTTAGGTGAGAATATCCCTGAAGACCTTTTTCATTTTCAAACTGAAATAACTCCTTTCTGGTCCTTTGAAAGTGTACCCGACCCTCATATGTATTCCAAGGAAATTTTATATACAATCGTTTTGATTTTAGAAAATTTTCTATTGAGATTTAAAGGTGTTTAGTATGGGAACGTGTGCAAAGATCCCCTGGGACCTTGTATTAAAAATTCAAGAAATCATTTATAAATGCACTTTCTTTTGCCTTGTTGTATTTATTTTTTGTTTTATTTATTATTTGAACACATTACAAATGTGTTTTTTGAAGTTTAGTTACTTTTTCGATTGTTATATTGTGACTTTCCTAGAAAACATAATGAACTGACCGTCCTTTTTTGAATTTCTGTTAACTAATTTATGTTTGAACATATCACAAGGGTGTTCTTTGAATTTTTTTTTTTTTTGTTAAATACAAATTAATTTAAATAATTAATTAAAAATTTGATGCATAATTAGTAAATAGTAATAAAAAGCAAAACACAAAAATGACATTTTCATATAAAATTCCATACAAATAGAAATAGGTCGCTGTGTATCTTGTACTTCGTATAAGGGCAACGCATGACTCACTCATCGGAGGGTTAATTATTTCACACCAATCATACGCACGCATGGTCAGTGCGAAAAATACAAAAGTAACTAATAATTATTTTAATAAATTATTACAAAAATTGTTGGAAACGTGTTCTCCAATTATAGCCACTTTTACAGAAACATAAGTGTTAGGTTCGTACACAGTGATTTCTATAATAAACCGAAATTTAGGTTTTTACAAAATGAGTTTGTGAAAAGCGTGAATAAATAAAGGGTGTTATTTTTGGGGGATTTATTTTTAAGTGGGATAAAATAAAGATGTTTTTTTTTTAATTAACATTAAACTTACTTTATTCGAAAACTAATCTTCTGGCATTATAATTTAAATATGACTTCTGGCATATGACCGTCACAGCTGGCTCGGATGTAGTCTAATCTAGAGGTCCTATTTTCGATGACATTTTCCAACACTTGTGGCCATATTTTTGAAAGCACAACTCATACACATCATTATTATTCAGTTGATGAACAAAAAATTAAGTTGTCATGGCTCTATAGCGGTCATCGTTCACTGTAACGTCATGGCCAGCTTCGTACGGACCAATTATTCCACAAGCCCATAAAGTACACCAAATGCTGTCTCTACACACATTAGAGGATTTTAATCACTCCAAATGTAGCAGTTTTATTTATTAACGTATCTATTCAACCAGAAGTGTGCTTCATCGCAAAACAAAATTCGCTTATGAAAATCGGAATTTCGTATTTCCAACAGAACCAGGATTTTCAAAATAAATTTGCATAATTTGGAAGCGTTGTTCAGGCGACAGTCACTTCAAAGTTGACAAAATAGCCGCCAGCTAAAGTAGTGTTACCAACTTCAATTTCTATACATCTAAAAAAAGTACCCTTTATAATTTAGAAACTACACCAATTGAATGATGTTGAATGGTGTTACGGATTTACAGTTTTTTACTATGCAACTTGCTTTAATTTTTTTTGAAAGTACAGCCTGTTAAGTTTAAGTACCTTCAACTAAAATCTTGTATGTAATCTGAAAGGAAATACTAACCAAAAACTATTTGTTTTACCATATGATTTTCAAAATAGCACTCATATGCATTATTACAGACACAACAAACACTTATCATGATTGCTTTTGCAAGTGTTGGTACCTTAGGTTTCAATTTAAACGATTTGTTTGTATTTATTCATAATTTCGCATATATGTACATTAAGCCCAAAATATGGAATTATGTTCCAGGAAACTTAACATCACATCTGATTACAGGTAGTCATTATAGACAGAATACTAGTAATGCTCGTTGCACTATTAGCAATTTACGATTAGGAAAAAACAACAAAGATAGTAATGGAAAATATTGTTTGCAATTGCAGGTGCAGCAGATGTTGCTTGTAATGTAGGTAAGTAAAACACAGTTTTTAATTAATAATGTTCATATGTAGCAAATGAAGGAAGTTTCAATGAAATTAATGTTTTTGTAGTCAAACTTAAAAACAAATTTCATTAACTTGAAATTTAAATTAGAATTATAATTTATCAGTCCTTAATCCTTCCTGTGCTTTTTGTACTCAATATAAGGGCAGGAAATATTTATTTTTTTAAATATTATTGCAAATTCGAAAACGACAACTTATCTTTTATGCTATTTTCATATTAAAGCGGAAACTTGAACAATTTCAATTTGAATTTGCATAAGCTCTTCAATAACACGAGTATGTACAATCAATAACAGCAATAAACAAAACTGATATTCAACACAAATATAACTGAAGGTCACAATCTTCATACAAACATAACACATATGAGAATAACATAAATATCTACGTATGTATACACATATTTATTGTTTTCAAATATTGATTTTGTACAAAATGAAAATCTGTCATGAATTTTAAACTTAAATACTCACGAAAGCCACCACCCCACACAAAACGTTATTTGAATTGGCAACTTTATCACAATAAATTAATACGTTTTAAAGTATTTTCCATTTAAGAACATTAAAGTGAAAAACGCATTTATTCCCAGACAAACAAATTTACATACACACCGGCACACAGACAGACAGACAGACAAACATATACATACACCAAACAATCAAAGAAAATAAAGAAAAATACAAATCGTATTATTTACGATAATAATAACACAAGCACAGACAAAGATGAATATTTAAAATTATTTTCATGCAAAATCACAGTTGAACGAATATGAGTTTCATTTTCATATAAAACAAACGTACCGTGTAATACTACAGCCAAAAACAACATCAATAACAGACAAAAAAAAAAAATTTGAACGAAAAATTCAACAAAAAAAAAAACCTAGGCGGAAAATTTATATCTGTATGGGAAAAATATTCATATATTATTTCAGGCACCCTACAAATTAAATTTTAAAAGCAGCACTGGTATTTTAGAGATCAAGTAATTACATTGATCGAAATACAATCACAAAAAGCATTTTGCACATAAAATTCAGCCACACTACAGAAGTTTTTTTTAAATAATTAAGATTATTATTATTATATTACATATTACTGTTTTATTACTAATATTAATGCAATAAAAATAACAAGTACTCGTATACTATTCATCACCAGGATCATAAATATCAGAGAGTCTAAAGTGATATCCTTTTCTTTACAAATGTCACAGATTTCGATTTTTTTGTTCATCAAATCGTTAAGAGATAATCGACCCAATCATGAATAAAAAATCCGCGGGAGTTTTTGGCTTTTTTATTTTTTTAACTTTGAATTTGTATAGCAAAAATGGGAAAAGGGATAAAACTCCCGCGGAATTTTTATTCATGATTTCGATGAATGTGATCAGTTTACTTAAAGCATTGATCACATAAAATCCCACTCCACTACAGAAAATTGTTTCTCAAACTTTGTTGAAAAAATCTTTAAGACATTCAATGTTCAATGATTGCAAATAAATTTAAAACTTTCAAGAAGGAACTGCAAATTCTGTTATAAAATAATGCAAGCAAAAATGTCATTAAAAGAAACCACCAACACACAAAACCAAAAAAACACCATGCAAATTAACACGACGCAAAGTGTATTAAGACCATGCAAAGATAAAAGTTAGATTCTAGGGATACAAAAATACCAAGTCGTCGGCTTTCTTTCACAAAAGATTGGTTCAATGTTTGCTGAATAGCTTTTTTCAACGTAAAATAAATGTCGTTATAGTAATTGTCTGTATTGCTACCACTAGAATTATCGTTCGATAATGCCTTACTTTTTATGTCATCATTTTCAATCCAAATAGAAAGAAAGGACTTAATTTCAATCATCAAAGTACTTCTAGTACGGGTCATCGTTTTAGCATCTAATGGTGTTGCAGATTTCGCATACATTTAAAAAAATAAATAAATAATCAAACCAAAAATAACGCAACTTGGAAAATCTAACGACGTACAGTGAAAATTAGTACTAATTAAACAGCGACGCAACGTCGAAAAAAAAAACGCAAAATGAAACGACGCAAAGCGAGGTATTGGTGTAAACGACTATGGCCGAGTAAAAAAATCAGTATAAGTACAACAAGTTAAAAATATTTAGTTCGTTTATTTGACCTTTTTTTAATATTTAATAGTTTCTTTTTACAAGCAATTAGGCCATTTTAATTTTATATAAAAATATTTGATTAAATTAAAAATGTTAAAAATGGATAATGGTTTTCAAATTCATAAAGCAATAAAATGTTCAAATTGTTGTGAAAAGCAGAATAGTGTTAATAAAAATTGGACACTCATTTTTGACAAAAATGTTTAAACAAAATTTAACAATTGACTTTTTTTTGGGATGACGTAAGTAACATAATTGAAAGTTTTTGACAAACAGAGTTTTGTTCTGATAAGCACACTTTTTATCAATTTATCAACGTTTATAACTGGGATCTGCGCCGAATGCAATTTATTCGTTTGAAGCAAGCACTGCCCGAAAAACGCCCAGAATATGCAGCGTAATATTGCAACGGTCGGAGACTAAAGTCTGAAATTTAAGCAACTTTCTTTTTCGTAAGACTCTGTCTGGCAGCTGAGCTATTTTCCTGTAACATATTATAACTGCTAAGCATGTGCAGTTTGGTTTATAATATAACCATGATTCGACTTACAAACGAACAACGCTTGCAGATTATTGAATTTTATTACTAAAATTCATGCTCGATTAAGAAAGTGAAGATACACTTTTTTATCGGGAAATTCTGTTCAGCAACGAAGCACATTTCTGGTTTAATGTATATATAAACAAGCAAAATTGTTGCATTAAGCGAGAAGAGCAGACAAAAAAAAAATGCCAGAACTGCCAATGCATCCAGAAATATGTATTGTCATCTCGCTTAAAAAATATATGCAGTGGGGAGCACAAATGAGTTCTTATGCTTTGAACCTTGTGCTCTTTTTTTGCATAAGAATAAAACTAATAAAAACAATTTTAAAACGTGGTTTGTCATTCCGGATTCAGCGGGAATAAGAGAGTATTTAAAATGAAGTTGCTAAACAATTGCTAGAGGGTATGTCAAAACGTGTAGAAAATGTTTTAAGTAATAACGAATTGGGCTTAAATATTAAAAATATTATCATTCCGTATGGTTTTTGTATGGTGTAAAATTGAGTACATGGGAGTTGTTTTAGTTATGTTTATTTGTTTTTAAAACTTGATGCTTTTAGTTTTGATTTATAAATTAGTTTGTTAAATATTAAACCTAAAATAAATAATAACAATTTTACTTTACTATTTTAATATATACGCAATAACAAGTGCACATTGTACAAACATTTACTCATTTTTGCTTCCCACTGTAATTTTCCATACGAATTTGAAAAATCACAAGCTTTATGACATATTTGAGATCCTATATACTATACGAATTTAAAGATGTTGTTCCCGCAATTTAATTGTTTCAATCGTACAACATATTTCAAAGAAAACTCTCTTTTGAATTAAGCTTAAATAAACTCATGACTTCTTTGTATACTGATATACATTTAAAAAGTTTTAATTTGAAACTGTAGGACATACTTTGATTAACTCTGATATACCACGAGGACTACTATTTTAATTTGTTTCATTGGTGCTTACAACAAATGTTCAGTAACGTAAATAAATTGAAACTTAAAATTATGTAAAGCTTATTTATATAAAAAAGTAATAGTCTTAGCAGTAGTAGTAATGCAAACAGAGAAAAATTTAATCATTTATATGATTATGAATCATAATACTAAAATTTAAAGTTATGGATTAAATTATGGCAATTATATGCAATATATTTGTATCAATTAATTTACGATGAATCGTCAACATATAAATCTTAACTTTAGCATGATCACCGCAATTATAAAACAATTACCGTGACTATAATTTATTGTTAAAAGAAGTTTATTCAAATGTTTTTAAAACATTTTTTCTGTGTGTAGTGTAGTGTGTAGTATTGTCCATACAAACGTCAGCACTCTCTAACAATGTGCATACATTCGGCTAAATAGAGTGTAATAGCTGTAGTGCTGAGTAAGTACGTATAAGAAAGACTGAACAGTGTTGAATACTAATTTAACGCGCTGTGCGTTAAAATAATTTTCATAAGATTTGTTAGGGCGCAAACAAACAAACAAATGTACAAGTAACATACAACTACAGCAAGAAATAAGAACAATAACAAAACGAAAAGAAATCAACATGAGCAACTATGTGTTACAACAGCTGCTGTTTACTTATGACTTGGTGTTTCAAAGAAATTTAATTCTAAGCTCTTACCAACAAATTTTACATACAAACATAATATTACAGCTACACACTTACAAATGCATGTAAACTTACAACACATAGATACATATGTATATGTACATATAAACATATACGAGTATATTGAATAAATATATTGCAGTATTATTCTTGCCTTTTTTTTTGCTGGTTTACATACTTTAGGTATAACTTATGTTTAAACAAATCTTAAATATACGAATGCACGCATACATCCAGACATTCATAAAACCATCTCCTTAAAGAGCACACACACTTGTTTTTGCATGTATTTGTGCTAATGTTTCTACATATGCATGAATATTTGCGTTTCTTCGTGTTACTTTTGCTTTGCTTTGGAAAATGTTATTACTATTGCAATGATTTATTGAATACAAATAATGGGTACATTAGAGTGCTCCAAAAAATAAAGCAGTGAACTTTGGCCGTCCCCCCTCTAGGAAATATTCTTTACATTGTAGAAATACATTCTGAAAAATATGAGTAAGACAAGTTACATTAATTGGTGCCGCAATGGCTCTGAAATTTTAAAATGCTTTTACAAGGAAAAATTACTATTATTTTTAAGTTTTTGTAAAAATGTTGCGATTAAATTATTATTTTGGTATCTTAATGTAAATGCATTTAAATTTAAACGTATATCTTATTATTCTAATAAGATATAAAAGACAACAATTGGTTAATAAATTTTAAAGTTTTTCGGTCTTACTCATAAACAATTTTTAAATTTAAACACCGTTTTAAAATCAAATTTTGTATGGAAATTTTGCTTTAAAACATTGTTTAAATTCAGACCGCATAAATAAGAAATGTAAGAATAAAATTAACAAATTTTGAAAAATATTCCAGTAAAAACATAGTTTTACTTTAAATGTATTCATATTTATTTGTAAATATCTATATGCGTTTTTATCTTCGCAGCATAATGCTCTATCTAGTATGTTATAAAATTTTCAGCATACCAATTTAGGAGCGCTGCGAAAAGGAGTCAGAAAAGAGTCCAACTAAAAAGCATTTTCGGAGCGAAAGAAAAATTTTTTTAAAAATTTATTTTTTTCAATTTTTATATACTTTATTTAAATGAATTCCTTTTTTTTTTTACTGTAAACACAATTTATTTAATTTTTTTTCATTTCTAATTTAGTTTAAAAAAAATTATAATAAATGCAACCTTTAAATTTTTTGTATTTAAAATTGCAATTACTCTTTTCTGACATTATCTAAGAGCTCTTTAAGGGCCCAAAAAAACCCCTCATAAAAGACTCTTTTCTGACATTATCTAAGAGCTCTTTCTGACGGACCATTTTCGAATGTAATGACCCTCATTTCTGAAGATTTTCGGAGCAATAATAATTGTTTTTTGGGCTCATAAAGAGCATGAACGCTCCGGAAAAAGTGTCAGAAAAGACCCTTTTCGGAATCATATGGCTTGCTGGGTTATTGGTGTTTTAACGGCCATTTCAAAACTGTATTTAAAATATTTGTTAAAGTTTTTTTTTTGAATTTATTAAGGATATAAGAGCGAAAAGAATATAAAAACTATGTCAATACCTACCATAGTTTTTCCATACCAGCGACTTTAATTTGGTAGATTTCTGTAAACATTAAATTTTTAAGCCTATTTGGGTGAATATTTCTGATACAGCTAACTACTTTGTAAAGGTTTTACTAAAACATTAACATTAATCTTAAGTCAATGGGCAACATTAATCTTTAAGTCACAAATGTAAGAGGTCATATTTCGCGATTTTTTTTTTTGTACTATAAAATATTTAGAATGATAGTGAAATGTTATTTTTGGGTCGAATTTTATGTAGCTTGCCATTTTTGATCTACACACTCTAGGAGCATATTAATGTACATATACCGCATGTAATTTGTAATCAGGATTCGTAACACATATAACTTATACAGTGTCATCTTAATGAATTATGACCGGAGTGTTGTTCGGTTGTCTAATATACATTCTTATTATTGAAATAGATAAAGCAATTTATCTACTTATGTATGATAAGTTTTAAATAATGCTATGTGACACATTTTTATTTTATTAAACTTTACACAAATCACAATGCACAATTTTGTGAAATTTGGTCTTTTCTGGTTCTTTTTAAGAGTCAGTTTCAGAATTTGTGGTGAATATGGATAAATTTTTAACCAATTGGCAAATATAAACTAATTATTAATTTTTAAATTTGTTAAAATACACACAAGACTGCTATCATAAACTGACAAACTATATAAATAATGATTAGAATGAGTATTTACATGAATTATAAATTATAAAAATTTGGTTGTACGTTAAATTGCCTTTCAAACAATATATGTATAAAATACTAATAAACTAAACTGAGTAAGTCCTATTACAACTGTAGTCTTTTAATTCACATTATATTTAGGAATAGGTTTAACGTTTAAGATTAGGCTCAACCGAATTTAGCACTCGAACTTGTCTTACATTTTGTTTGCACAATAGAGGTACCATACCTGGACTATGGACTTTTAACTCAGATTTCTGTAGTCTATTTACAATTGCACTAATAGTAATAAATCAGATGACTAAAATTTGCTTATCGCATTCTACCTTGTCTCAGGTGTTAATTTCTGTGAATTGCTGAAATATTTATGTAACTACTGTATTTTGTAAAGATCCGTCGATATAATATCCTCTTCCGTGATCTTATACAAAAGTGGATCTTCCAGACGCAAACACATAGAAATCGCAGCACAATATTATATGACGCTCACCTTTTTATAGTTTCCCAAGTATTCTTGTTGATTAGAAAAATTTGGTTATGAAATTGGTTAAATCGATTTTGGAATAAAACGTCTACCTATCCCTTATTTAAAACACCATAAATCAATATTATTAATTGTTATTGCAGTCATTTTGTTTTTGAACTGAACTAGTTAATTTTGAATTATCTATCGCTAAATCACCTTTATACTTTGCATCAGCAAAAATCTTACACAAAACATGTAATTTCTGCAGAAATTTTGCTGTTGCAAAAACATCTGTCATTACAAATGTATATGTACCATTAAAAATTGCAATAAAATACACAAATATATACACAATAAACATGGTATATTAAGTTATAAGAAAAATAAAAAGAAATAAAATTTGAGATTGATTAGAAAAAAATATTGATTGCAACTGCAAAAGAAAATATCACACATGTAATGATGCTGAATATTGAATTTCATTCAATTTAAATAAAGAAATATTCTATCGTAAGCAATCTTTACAATAAATAAAACGTAGCATATATTAGATATGGATTATTTTTAAAATATTAAGGGCATTCACTGTTCTGATATATCTAATATCTTATTTAGCAGTTTTTTAAACATCAAAATGGTTTTCAAAAGTAAATTATTGATTTTTTAAATTATTTTTTTATAATTTTTTGAAAATTTGTAGTTCGTAATTTTCTTTGAATACTCTTAATAGTGTTACTAACACGTCGTAGAGTAAAGAAAACAACTAAATAAAAGCATCATATCTACAATAAATAGCTGATACATATGTATTTGTCAAATGTACAAATGTAAATAATGATTTATATACAATTTATATTTATACACATATCCCTCAATTTACACAATACACATGCTCCTGAAAAAAACATATAACTCATATTAAGATAATCAGATAGTCCCACAAGAACTGAATTGGATTTTGGTAAGAGAACTGCCGAGTATGATCTAAGTTTCACAATTTTGTAAATATGCTTAAGACCATTATCCTGTTGAATAATCCAGCTCTGCGCTAGTTTTTATTTCTCTACACTACACACACCCTAAACCAATGTAGTGCATTGGTTTGTAAAATGTCTAGCTAATCTTCCTTTTTCATTGTTGATTTTAAAAATGTAAGATTACCGACCCCTGATGCTACTATACAACTCCTGACCATTATTGAGCCGAAGCCATGTTTTACCGTCTTGGTAACATATTTATTTCTAATGCCCTCGTTCTTAGTTCGCCATATTTGTGGAGGGTTTTTGAATTCAAATATCTAAAAATAACTTCCATTGATAAAAAAAAAGAATATTATTCCAAAAACTTTGCAACTTTGCTCGAGCTTACAGGTTTTTCACAATTGTTTGCAACATTTTCAGCTATACTTCTCTTACTACCTATACAGTTCATACTTCAGTTTTTGTAAGACGCTTTGGTCGTTTTGCACCATGCAAATTTTTCACGTTATATGGTATACTTGTCCATAATTTTTTTATTGTACAGAGATGCCTGCCAACGATTTTACATATTTCACGTTGAGTCTTAATTGATGTTTGTCTTCCCATTGTAAAATTTTCAGTACTTAACGCCACAACGTAATTATTCAATTCACAAGTGATGTTGTAGTGTTGTAGGAGTTGTAAGTCGTCTGAATTTACAATAGTTGTACAAATGTTTGTAATTTCTATATAAATATTTTGTACAACATCTACGATATTTTTACATACATATGTTTTTCCAATATTGTACGAAAGTTTAAGTGTTGCTAAAGATCAAATATGTATATCAATAAAAAAAATTAATTATTTTGGATAAAAAATAACCAAAATTCCCCCAATAAGTACAAAAATAAAAATATAATCTCTCACATTTGATATGAAAATAAAATTCATAATTTCAGGTTCGGTCGAAATTTGTAATTTTTGTGTAGAAAAAATAATAAGGGGAAAATTTACAATGATTTGTTAACTATTTATATTTAACATATTACATATAATACATATATATATATACATATATACATATTGAGGATGGAATTAATGATTGTGTTTAACTAAATATTAATCAGTGATGTTCAAAAATAAAAATGAAGATGTATTGCTGAGACATTTTACCCACCAAACATACTGTTAGACGTTTGTTTTGATTTTATTTGCTGTATTCTCTACACAATACTGTAGGGTCTGGCTGGGCCCTGGTGTTACAAACATGTTGAGAGTAATTACCTACAGATAAAAATTTAAATTTTTTTCAATTCTTTATGCAAACCACCTTCAATAAGGAATTAATAAAAACCTAAAGGACTCCGCCTAAAATATCTAACAAAAAACTATAAAAATATTCAAAAATGCCTTTCCAGTTCCCTGGTGTTTGCTTAAGAGTTAAACAATTGTTCTGTGGGCTGAACATCACTGGTTAAAATATGTGAAGTTATTAAATGCGGCTTTAAGGTGATGCACCCATTTATTTCGAACAAACATTTTGTTCGGAGAAAATGTTTTCACTGAGAGTTTTTTGTAGCACGATTCACCCGTTTCGACTGATTTTAATGGAAAATCAAAGCTTGGGAACTTATACAAATGCATAAGCAATTTAAAGCTAACTTTCAGGTGGCTCTTTGTCCACACGTGCACATTTATGTTTAAATAAATGTTTTTATTTTAACAAAAAGCTATTAAATGACAATGATTTATAAATTTTGTAGTAAAATATACGATACTATTTATTACATATATTTTATAAAAAGAAAACTTCGAACCCGACACGGCATACTTTATCCCCTTTTTTTAATTTATGGGCCAAAGTACTAAAATGTACCGCTGTGGCAGCACTAAATTGTGTTTTGTTAATTTTCTCTTGTTTTCTTGCTGTTTTCAACACTTTCTATTAAATTAAATTCTTTTTCCATTTTTTTAATTTTTAACAAACAAATAACGGGTGCCGTACGGAATGTGCGATCAGTTTTGCTTTTTGCTTAAGCAAATGACAGTTGAAAAACTTTACGAAAAGTTTCATTAAGTACATTATAGTTTGCCACATACAATTTATATGTATTGGCACGGTTGCTTAAGCTACCACATCAGTGATGAAAAATGGTTTTTTTTTGATTTCGTACCAACTATATAAATAAAATGTACTTTTTAGACCACCACAGTACCATTTTTAACCTTTGATAAATAATAATGAAACTTAACCACAAACTCACTTTGACGAAAATTCGATATAGTCACTTACGGCAAAATTTTTTACATTATATTATATTAGTCCCGGTTTACATTATGAAATTTTTGTCTTCTTTAAAATTGTATTTGCGTCTACATTGTGAGATTTTTGTTGCAGAGATTTTTTGTGGATGTATACATATTTTTATATATTTTTTGACAATTCTTTTTCAAAATAAACAAAAAATTGTAACTAAACACATGTATTTGATTGTAGCTAGCACATACATACATGTATGAAAATAAAACACAACGAATGAGGGAACAAAGCGTGTATCACGAGTGCATGCATATGTGTACCCCTTTTAATACGACTCACCGCTCTCGCCTACAAAGCAAGAATCGCAGCGACAAAAATTTCATAATGTAAACCGGGACTAACGAATATTTAAACAATTTTATACTCGAACGAACAAATTTTTAACTTAGACATTTATAACAAGAATGTCTGAATGTTTGAATCGTCGAAGTCTAGGGAAAATGTAGTTTTGTTATTGATTTGGTGATAAAAAGGAATGCGGTGTAAGACTTCTTCAAAGAATCACAATCTAACTCTATTGGAAAATGCTGCCAGATAAAACGTTTGTTCACGATATACAACTAGTGTTACAAGAAGAAAGTTATCAACGGATAGAGTAATAATTTTATAGAATAATTATTATTTTATAATCGAACTGTTAATTTTTACTTCTTGATAATTTAGTTGGGCTCGAGTTGGGCCCAGTCAAGAAAAATTATCAAAATTTTTATTAATAACATTTTTCAAGTTGTAATTCCTAACTTCAGTAAAAATAATTTAATGAACTCGAGCCCAACTAAATTATCAAGAAATAATAATTTTATTCATTCATTTGAAACAAAGATAAATTAAAGGCAAAAAACCAGCTCTATGGTTTTATAACAAAATGTTTCCTGTAAATTATCTTCATTCGGTGTTTGCTGTATTTGTTTTTATGTATAGTTAGGCTACTTCTGAATCATTAAGAATATTATTTTTGGCTATTATTATGATTATCTATAACATTCTTAATTATAAAGTACATATATTCGTACATACTTGGATTAGATTTCCATAATTACAAAAACTTTTTATTTCAAGAATATATTTAAGATATATTAGGGTTAATTTCTAATGTTTTTTAAATTCTGATTAACTAAATATTAAGCTTTAGTTTCTGAATTCAGCCTCATAATAATTTAATGTGAATTAATATTTCAGAGATTTTCATTTTTCGATAATTCAACCAACAATTTCTTGTCGTGATATCTAACCATATTATAGATACATATTTAAAGATCATATGGATATAAAATCCAAAATGTTCATAAAATTGAATAAAATCATATCGCCTACTTGCACTACAATACAAAAGTCATAAATCATATATTTATCTATATATTTCATTTGGAATTTCAAATGCAACATTATTTGGAAATTATACCATATGACTCGTGGTAGTACCACGGTACCAGCTGTGTCTAAAATGTAACAACAAACCATAACTGTACCATGTTTGCAAACACTATTCCATATGCACAGTGCCAACTTTTTTTTGGAGAAATCATCAAAATCGTCAAGTTAAAAAGAAAAAAAATCGTCAAGACAAAAAATACGTTAAAAATACCAAAAACTATTTTTTTATTAACTTTTTAAATATTTTTATTTTATTTACATGTAAATAAAGTTATTATTGAATAAAAAAATAATTAATTTAATTTAATTTTGGTATTATGTGACTTTACTCTGGTACATTTTTGCGTGATTTTTTTTAATAAGTCATTTTTAATTGCTATATTAAAACACTGAGAAATATTTAAATTAAGATAATCTTTTGAAAACAATATTCCTTGTAATGTTGAAGAATACAAAGCATTTTTGGTTTTTGTTTTATTTAAATTTACAATATTAAAAATTCTTTCAACGTTGGTCGACGAATGTGGTAGTGCCATTAAACTGGAAACAAATTGTGTTAAAATTGGGAAAGCCTTTGCATTATTGACTGAATTTAAATTAGAAACATTTTTCCAAAACGTTAATGTTTCGAGTTCGGTGAATTTCATATTACGTAATTCTCGCACTTCATTATCAAGTTCTTGATATTCTTTTCCATTTAATAAATTTGGAAAAAGTTTGGCCAATTGTAAAATTGAATAATTTTTTTTTTGTTTAAAGCTACGCTTGGTTCAATGGATTTTAATCCTTCTATAAGTTTATCGCCAAAATCAAAACGTTGTAAAATTTGTTAAACCAATTCAATATAAAATTGGACGCAGAATTCAACAAATATATTATATTGACTATATTCAATATTAAAGCTAGATTGGTTGTCCCCCACGTAAATGCCAAGATACACTTCATCTTTATTTAAAAATATGTCTTCGTTATTAAAACTTTGAATTTCAAAATTAACCAAATACTCTTCTACAAAAAAATTTCTAGTACAGATGGTAGTGTACTACACACTCTATTTTATTACCCCTCGCCAACAAACTTCGCCTGTCTACCTTTTAATTTTTACATTGCAAAAGGGGACTTACAAAATTTGAATTTTAGAAAAAAAGTTTACCATATGTTTTGCTTTTAAAAAATCGTCATTTTTGTTTGCGGGAAAACTGAAAAATCGTCAGTCGTCATTTTAATAAATTTGATTTCAAAAATCGTCAAAATAACGATAAATCGTCAAAGTTGGCAGCGCTGCATATGCATATTGTAATTGAGAGTAGTTGATAAAATATATTTTCTCTCTCTCTCTCTCTCAAAAAGAGAGACGTCAAACTTCATGTGAAAAAAAAACTTTGTCTGTACCAATATTTTGTTCAGAACGAATGGGTGAATCCGCCTTTAGAATTTACGTACGTGTTCATGAAGAGACTCTTAATTTATTTTAAAAATTGTTGTTATTCGAATAATTCGATTTATTTTAATTTATTTATATCACACAATTATTCGAATAAGTTAAAATTGTTCGTTTTATTAAAAAAAAAATTTCTGAAAAACCTAAATATTTTGTGAAATAATAACTAATTTTAATATTACAATTTATATCACACAAGGTCTACATTTGTATATTTATTACATATTTAGTTATTTTAAAATGTTTAGATTAGAGACTTAATTCTTTAATTTTTAAAATTTGTCATAAAACTATATATTTTTTTTAAATAATCCGCTATCTGTTCTTTTCACTTAACATTCCTAAAATGTTCATCGCTTACTTCATTTACCAGTTTATTACACTTAAAATAAAAAGCCAAATTCTATAATATCTATACGTTTATCTATATAATGCTCGTATTTGTATCTACAATTTGATCTTGGCCACCCCATGCAGTGCCAAGTATGCAACGAAATCTTGTAAATTTAAATAATTTACCTTAACCTGTATGCAGATTGAAAAACATGCAGGACATACATACATACATATTTGTAGTAAGTGCCTAGTTACTTGGCAATCTATTCGATAAAATGATTGTGCACTATGATTTTGAATAAAAATTTACTTTTTCATCTTTTAACAAATCCATGCATATTGCAATATACAAAATTCAAAAGCATGGTTACATTTTTATGGGATTTTCTCACTCTTACATGAATTTAGCATTTTATTTCTGGATTTTGCACTCCATGCATCCAACAAAACCGGCTACTTAAATGCTCTTTTCACTCCAGCAACGTACAATGAAAATAATCGTCGTCATAAGTTTAGCATTCTTATACTCGTAGACGTTGTTTTTGTTGGGTGGTCGGTATTAGCCCGTTTGTTGCTAGACTCCATGAGTATCTATCGTTTGCCAAATCGTTTGCATATTTTCTTCCTATTTTTACTAGTTTAGCTTATGGCCAATTTTTGCTCTGTTTTTGTTTCTCCAAAATAAAAAAAAGGAAATGAAAGTATAAAAACATGAAAACATATTACCTTGGGTACAAATGGAGTATCTTGTACTGGATTTTGTTTAAATGTATAAGTATTTTGTTTGATTTTATTTTTTGCCAAAAGTTGTTTTTGTTTTTTTGGGACTTTTTTGTATATTTTCGTGTCTGACTATATTTGTGAAAATCACGTTTCACGTAAATCATAAAATATTACAGGTATGAATGGTCACAGACGAAAAAGAGATGAAAAACTAAAGATATATCTTAACAACATAACCATCTATTATTTGCGGTTGAGTTGAAAATAACCAAATGTTTGTTAAATTCTTTAAGTAGATTTATATATGCACGATTGATACAATTCTCTGTTAAAAAAAGAAATAGTTTTTTGTTTCTTTTCGTTACTATTCAGTTATTTTTAATAATTAATTGTGTATGTAAAACGTGCTAAGTGATGTTTAAGAACTTTTCAGGAGAGCACAAATAGTGTTTATTTTTATTAAGGTGAGAAGTTTATTTAAAAAAATAAGGCTTGCAGAATTATTTTGCATTTAGGTTTCCTGTCCATCTTAGAAGGTAATTTGAGTGAATTTTTTGTTGTTTAAAGATCTTTTTATATAATACAGCCGTACTAAGTAAGCAGTTTTAGAGGAACTAACCATTTAATAGCAATGTTGAACCCAGATACCTATGAGCATTTTCAGATTCTTTAAGAAAAAGGAAGAACGAAAGTCTATTAGTTAGCCCTATAGTTTTCCCTCCTTTTAAAATGAAACAAGTAAGAGTTTATATGCGCCTGTGCCGAATCTTATATACACACCACCAAATCAACTATTATAGAGATTTATAAGGGAATTATGCCATTTTAAGTGATTTCCGGAAGTAGGCTTTATGGGGGCTACGGTCAAATATGGACCAATCGTCAAGAAATTTGGTACGACGATTTGATTGTATATTTTTTTTTATGTTTGTCGAATTTTAACTTGATAGTCTTTTTTTACAAAAGTGAATTTCGGAAGTGGTCTTTGAATGGGGCTATGTCAAAATTATTGACCATTGCAAACATAATATTGTTTTGAGATTTCACTTTGCATGAAACTTACTAGTGCAGAATTTTGTTCAGATACGGCTTTTCCATAGACATTTATGTACTGAAAAACCATATTCTGTGTAGACATTTGTATGGGGGCTATGAGAAATCGAAGACGGATTCCTACCATTTTCATTATATTTGAAGAAAACAGCAAAAAATGTCTGATAAATATCGAATAATAAAATAAAAATAAATAAAAAAAAAATGAATAAAAACTTTTCACTTAAATAAATATTAGTTCAAATCCTTCTCTAATTAATAAAAACAGAACACCATGGCGCGGTGTATCAAAGTATGTAGTCATCATCCCATCTCCGGTGTTTCGTAGTTACAAAAAATAACATAATCCACCAGAAGAAAAAGAGGAGAAATGACAACAAAAACATACATACATTGCTGTTATTGATCTACCAAAAAGTAGACGCAGCAAGAAAAGCAAAAACAATTTGTAATAATACAAATTCTATAAATAGAATGACATATAAAGAATACACACACATTGTAAACGTACGTAAATTTCGTTCTGACTCACAACACGTAAAAAAGAAATATGATAATTCTCATATTCTATTTCTCAAAAAACGGTGAGTTTAATAGATGATATTTACAAATTGATAATGGACAATGAAGATTGCTGATGACGCCCTTGGCCGGGTAGAAAATGCATTCCAATTTGCCAATTGTCCCAATACGTTACAATAGTATTCTTTAATATAAATTCTTGAACTACTAGCCTGAATAAAAACTTTTCACTTAAATAAATATTAGTTCAAATCCTTCTCTAATTAATAAATATCGAGTTAGTCTAAAACTTTTGATATTTATTTAGTCGGGCTCGAGTTCATTAAATTTAATTTTCATTAAATTATTTTTACTGAAGGTAGGAATTGTTTTACAACTTGAAAAATTTTTTTATTAAAATTTTTATTGATAATTTTCTTGGTTGGGATTCGAACCTGTGTAAATTACTTTTTTTAATTCTAACTAATGTAGTTATTCGTAAATCTTTTGGTGAGTAAAATCACTTTAAATAAGACTTAAAGATTTGACTATTAATTAAAAAATATTGTTATATCAACTTTAAATATTTTTAACATGTAGCAGTCTTGAACTCCTTAACTCCTTAATAATATTTAGCAAGTGTTAGTAAAAGTTATTTTCCATAATGACAAGTAAGAAGAGGTTTACAGTGGAATTCTTGAGAGAGCCCAAATATCTAGGTGTAATTTTAGACTATCTCCGCGGAAACGTAGTTTCTTAACAGGATCTTTGGCGACTAGCCTATCAGGCAATTACAATGAGTGCAATTACGATGAGTTTTACTGCTCAATTCAGTCTATAGACGATGCGGCGCACACTTCAACTTTTAATTTTCATCAGAAACAGTTCTCCCATGATAAGATGTATTTTATCATTTTAACGGAAATCGGATTATATGGCATTCATATACTATATTTAGTATATACTGTCTCTAGTACTATGAATTTAGACGCTGAGCTAACTTCAGTGAAAACGTTCTCTTAGACTATCTAATATCTATATTGTTTGACCAGAGAATATGTACTCAACAGCATCCTTTTCAATATAATCGCAGTGAAGGTCAAACATCCTCGTTATTACATATATATGTATATACTGAAATATAGTTTGGACATCATCATACAAATTTATTGCCTGGGATGTGCTTTCATGCCCCGCAACGAGTTAAATATGCAAGGGTTTGGTTGCGTTATTAAATATTAGCGATGAATGGACATTCAAATAGTGATCGTTGGTCTACAGTTGCAACTTGTATAATATTCCGAGTACTGTGGCTTAAAATGGCCAGTTCTTTTAACAACAACCTAGACAATTTTGACGTTTAAGTAGTCATCAAAATTTTATGATTTTTTAAAGATTATTTAATAATATTGAAAATGTGTTGATCTCTCGGATAATGCTCGCTTTGTTCTAATAAAAGTCAGACTATTAGAGAAAATTTCATATTATTTCGGCTTGAGTTCATTTAATTAATAACTCAAAGAATACCATTTTCATTAACAAAATAAGTCTCTAAAAATTAAAAGTCAGACTTTTATTTGACAGCAATCTTAAAAAATCCCTCAAACATTAAACAAAAAACTCATAATGTAATTTCGTGTGAACCCTGAAATGAGGATAAGAAACTATATATGACATTTAGTTTGAATATTAATCAATAAAATAAACATCAAAATAAATTAGTGCCGCAAATATGCACAATTAAATTGTAATTATTTTAAAAAGCTTTTTTTTCTCACTTCCTAAAGGTGAAAAATTATTCAATTAATTTGCTAACAATTGTGTCTACTTGAATTGTTATTTAAAGTCAAAGTGAAAAGAAGCGACTCACAAGTATCACTACATTGATAATACTAAGGAGGTATTTAAGAACAAGAACTTTGCTTCAAGAAATAAAATGAAAATCATTCAAATTATATTGTGTTAGAAAGACCAAGGTTTGTCAATTATAAAAATTTGAAAATTGATTTCGAAAAAACGTTAAAAAATGTGATTGATAATGGCTAAAACCATTTTTACATTTACATAAACTAGGGACAACAATATATGAACAGGGAAACTAAAATAACCTTAATAAAATTTCTAATATGCCAACAATTTCACCATAATTGAAAAAGTTTTTAATCTCCTTTATATTTGCAGTAAACTTCAGTTTTGGAATACAATTATCGTATTAATTAAAATAATTTACTACTCGTATACTCTACTGCTATTGTTTGTGTATCTCGTTTAAGGTTTAATATTGTGTGTGGAGACAAAGTCAGGCAGGCAGGCAATCATTAATTTTCAATTAAAACCATAAAAAAGGTAATAAGCCATCACAATTTTGTGAAATGAAAGTTGATGTGTTAGTGTCTGTGTGACGCATTGAAAATCTTTAACGATTTGAATTTATGGATTTGCATGCTAAATATATTTTACTTTTATGAGTTCTTTCCAATGTTTTATTTGTTTTTGTTTTAAAATAAAACGGCTGGTAATGAAGACAAAATATCTGCATGCTGATATTAATGCTTTTTTTAGAGCCCTTATAATTTACCGGCGCTACTGTTAATTAAATAAAGTGAAAAATTTGATTGATACAATTTGTTACTTGCGTTCATTAATTAGACTTATTTAACCTTTTGGCCTTATTTGGCGTATAATATGAATTGTTATTTAAAGTCAAAGTGAAAAGAAGCGACTCACAAGTATCACTACATTGATAATACTAAGGAGCTATTTAAGAACAAGAACTTTGCTTCAAGAAATAAAATGAAAATCATTCAAATTATATTGTGTTAGAAAGACCAAGGTTTGTCAATTATAAAAATTTGAAAATTGATTTCGAAAAAACGTTAAAAAATGTGATTGATAATGGCTAAAATAGGGAAATTGATCTAATTAAGGAACTAATTAGCAGATAAAATGACGGAGCAGAAACTGAAAATAGAGAGGTTATACAGGAGGTGATGGAGAAAATTGATTTGCAAAGTTTGAGGTGGAAGAGTCAAGAGATTACGAATTGTAATACCAGTTGGAAAAGCAAAGTGCCCAGCAGTGAAGTGAAACAACCAGATGAAGTCTGGCAGAAGATTTGTGACGAAACAAACTTGTATGCAATACAAAGTAATGGAACGGAGTTAAAATGTAATGCGTCTGAAATAAAAAGATATGTTGTTATATTACTATACCTTGCTTTAGTCAATATTCCTACATATAGAATGGCATGGGCGGAAACTTTGAAATTGATGGCTGTTGCAAATGCATTGCCAAGAAATAGATTTTAAAAAATTAAACAATTTTTTCATCTAAACAATAACTCTGTTCTGCCTCAAAAGGGTCAACCTGGGTATGATAAATTATACAAAGTACGCCCTTTGCTGAATTTTATAAAGAGAAAATTCAATGAAATTCCCCAAGAAGAATTCCAAAGCATCGATGAGCAAATGACTGCATATAAGGGTAACTCATTTAATGTACATAGATAAATAAATAGCTTTCTATCTAATGCAGAAATATATTTTTTATTAGGTCCACACAGTTTGAAACAATATCTTCCAAACAAAAACGGATTCAAAATGTTCACTATCATTGAAGCTTCTTGTAATGTCATTTCTTTAATTAACAAAACACACAAATAATTTAATATAGCGTGATTCATTTCGAAGTTCACTACTTTTTTAAAGAGAAAAAAAACACAGAAAATTAAAATTTAATGGGGAATGTTTATTATCATTTGAAACAATATTCTCTGGCATTTACATATTTTTTGAAGATTATGTCTATCAAATGTTGGCCGTTGCTACATAGCAGATGGTCTAGCCATTGAGTCCAATTTTCGATGACTCATTTGAGAATTTCGACTGGTATCTGGCGAATGACACGCCTGATGTTTTCCTCCAAGGCCTGAATCGAAGCGGGTTTATCCGCATAAACTTTAGACTTTACACATCCCTACAGGGATGTGATATCACAATCTTGGTGGTGGCCGATCGACCGGCGCAAAACGTGAAATTATGTTCTCAGCGAAGTTTTCTCTTAATAAATGCATTGATTGATGCCACGTGTGGAAAGTTGCGCCGTCTTGCTGAAACTAAATGTCGCCGAGATCACGAGCTTCAATTTCAGGCATCAAATAGTCGGTTATTATTGCGCGATAAAGGTCACCAGGGACAGTTACGTTCGCATAATTTTTAAAGAAATATGGACCGATGATTCCAACGGCGCACAAAACACACCAAACCGTGGTGGATGTGGTCTATTCGGTTGAATATTATCCAGTGATGAATGCTGGGTCTCAAAATAGGTGTTGCGAATAGTAAGCTCAGTAGGCCGATTATTATGTTGACCATAAGTTGAGCGAAGTGTACAGAACACATTCCTCACATAACGTGAATTTTCGTAATAAAGTACATAGAACGATTTGCAAACGTTGTTCGGCGTAAGTCTTTTCATTATGAAATGCCAAGCAATACTAAACAAAAATAACATGACAGCACGACACGACTCAGACGTTACCAATCAAAAAAAGGCTATTGAAAAAAGTATCTTAATTGAATTACCCTTCATATTAATGGTCATTCTAAAAGTTGTGTAACTTTTTACTACCATTCATCAGTAATATTTAATACAGAAACCAAAGGAGGATTACAAATCTTCCGTTGGCCGTCAAAACATCAAGGAAGAGTGAAGTTCCTTTAAAACATGCAATTCGTTTAAATTTAATCAAATGCTGGTGATATAGGGTCTTCCTTAAATGATATCTATCTATATAGTAC
Source organism: Bellardia bayeri (assembly GCA_950370525.1). Taxonomy (NCBI): domain Eukaryota; kingdom Metazoa; phylum Arthropoda; class Insecta; order Diptera; family Calliphoridae; genus Bellardia; species Bellardia bayeri. The sequence goes on from OX493267.1 coordinate 86,326,322, forward strand.
CTACTACTGTTTTTGTAATCGTTAGTTTAATAAATGTCTGGACAACCGGAGGATAAAATATATTGATTTGTTTGGCTAAAATCGCTAATCTTTTGTAAAATTTAATTTTATTTTAGTTTAAAATTTGTTTTGTTCAGAAACTTAATTCTGGCTGGGTTTTCTTTGTATATAGTATATTTATAGCAATAATAACTTATTATTAAAATGTAAACATGTCAAACATTTCAAAAATGTTCATGTTTTGCCAAAAAAATTTAAATTTAAAAATAAATAAAAAAAAAAATACATAAAAAAAATTAATTTCAATTAAAAATTTAAAAAATTTTAAATTTAATTTCAAAATTATGTAAATTATAAATTTTTTTCCGGAAATTCCGGACGGTTGTTTTCCAGAAATACCCGAACCTCAATCCCTAATCATATTCCCTTACAAAAATACTTAATTTTTTATCCCACCAAACCGAGTCTCTAGTATCTATGAAAACTTATGACAACGTTCATCTGATGCATAAATTTTATTTTTGTAAATATAAATTTTAAATTTTTGATATTTATTTTAGTTAGGCTCGAGTTCATTAAATTTAATTTTCATTAAATTATTTTTACTGAAGGTAGGAATTGTTTTACAATTTGAAAAATTGTTATTATTAAAATCTTTTTGATAATTTTCTTGGCTGGGATTCGAACCTGGGTTGTTGAATTTACATATGTTTCGAGAAACACCACTTTCTCTCATCAGAATTCTTTGCGTTCTAACCCTCTGCACCACTTGCGGTGCCTGCTAGCCAACAGACAAACATCAATCTTTTAATCAGTGTTACCTCTGGTGGATCGAAATTTGCTGTAATTATCATTTTTTTTATTTATTAATTTCTATTTTCATGTTGCCTCCTTTTCTTCATTTTTCTTAAATTTAATGAACTCGAGCCTAACTAAAATAAATATCAAAAATTAACAGTTCAAATAGAATATAAACTTTCTTAACAAATCTTTCTAATTTACGGACATATAGACATTTCTAGACAAAACAAAAATTTATCCTCTATTATTGTACTTATGCTGATCTAACTTTCTTAACGAATGCTCATATCATACAAAAGTTATGAGAAATAACAACAGGAAGAAAATTCATGCTAACAAAAATCCCACATGTTGTTCCTAAATTTATGACTCCAAGGAGAAAGTGCATCTAGTAATAAGAATTTTGTTTCATGTAAATGTTTTCTTTTTTTCACTTTCTGCAGAAACAGTTTTCTTGTTCCCTGTCTGAAAGGTGGAAAAAAATATAATGTTTTTGTATATACATGCATGTGTATGAATGTGTGAGAAAGTTTAACAAAAAAAGTAAATAAAAAAAAAAGTAAGTTTTATATATTTAAATAGCTTAACTACACAAAAACCACCGGCAGGAAGAGCAGGGAAATGAAATAGAGTCACAACAAAGATACATACAACATTTATTGCGGCTTAATATTAACAGTGTTGTAAAAGTTGTTGGTCTTTTCTATATGGCTCTTTTGATAGACAATACACAGGGTACAAGTGTGCTGCCGTGTTACTTTATTTCGCTACTTTGGTTTTTTTTTCCTACCAGTTGTACTAGTTGTTACCATAAGGTCTGGCATACAAAAGTACTAAACAAACAAATAGAAAATATTTTGCGCCATACATGTTCTACTGTAAACAGCAGCGTCCAACTGTGGGCCCTAATACTAAAGAAGATTAATATTGAATCCACACTGAGATAGATTTGTAAATAATAATAAAGATTACACACAGTTTGTAAACGTACGTAAATGTCGTTCTATTTCTAAAAAAACGGTGAGTTAAATAGATGATGTTTACAGATGGATCGTGGACAATGAAAATGCTGGTGACGCCCTTGGCAGGGTAGAAAATGCATTCCAGTTTGCCAATTGTTCTAGTAATTTACAATAGTATTCTTTGAAATTATTTGAAAATTTTAACTATTAGCCTGGAAGAATAAAACTTTTCTCTTAAAAAATATTTAAAAATAATTACAATAATGTAAAACATCTGTAATTCATTTACCTAGATTTTGGATTTGAATTATACTTGCCTTCAAATTGAATTCCAGTAGAAATTCAAATTCAGAGATGTTTTAATTAAATTAAGAGTCATATACTGCGGTTTTAATTATCTTAAAATCCTATGATATACCAATATGAATATAATCAATATGAAGAATTCATATAAATTCAATTTATTTAGTAATTTTTTAATATTAATAATATTGCATTTCCATAGGCATAGTTAAAAAGTCCTATTTTAGATAGACATTTATTTGTATGGGAGCTATGGCTATTTTCAACAGAATATATCCTTTTGTAATAAAAATAATATGAGCAAAATTGTATGATATTATTTGCAATATATTTAAAGAAATTGGCAAAACATTTGTGCAAAATATTAAAGTTGTCTCAAATAATTCCACATAACTTCTGTTCTGCTAGACTGATTTGGCCTAATTTCAATATCAAACACTTCTGATAAACAAAGCACATTTCACCCTTATAAGTCCTTCCTGCGGACATCGTCTTTTTTTTATAAGAACCTAGAACACATTTTGTTTCTACTACCAATATTTCGTATATACTATACAAAAGAAACCGTTTATGGCAGAACGAATGAAAAAATCCAAATCTGTGTTTTCTCAAATCTAGGGAAAATTTTGCAACATTTTTTTTTGAAATATAAATCCTATGATTTTTCTTTTAATTGAGTAAATATTTTATTATTCTATTTTCTAAGTTAATACAGCAGCTCCCTAATCTGGACAACGCTCCCTCATAACATCATATTGTACTGGGCCCTCGAGCCATCTATATATGTGTTATATAATAAATATGATGGCATGGTTGTTCTGTGGTGTTCATACATATAACAACATGTATGGATATATCTATGTGTCTATTTATGTATAACATATGTACTTATATATATACATATATTTTTGTTGTGGTGCATACAAGAAAATACACACCTAGCAAAAATACCATACAAGGTATTCCAAAGTAAAATAGTGAAAATGTACTTTTTTTTTTTGTTTGTTGTAGGTGGCATTTTGTTTACATTTCAATTTGCTCTAGACTTACAAACGCTCTCACAAACCCACATAAATTTCCTTGTTTATGGCTGTACGAAGTCGTAGTGTGCATCTATTTCGTGGACGATTAGCTGCTCGGAGGCTAATTTTATTTTGCGCCAACAAAATTTATGTAGTGTAAACTTAAGACCATAAACTGTTATGGCATTTAGTATTGTTGTTACTTTTGTTGTTGCTGCTGCTGTTTTTAGTGCATGTTTGTATACTTTTGCTTATAAATGAATGAATACTAAATATTCCATCCGCCAACATAAAAAATAATCCTTAAAAACTTACAAACATAGGGGAGTAATTTCTGCCTTAAAAAAAAACAAGCAGCATTGTTTCAAAATCATCATCAGTTGTTACTGTAGGAACAAATATGAATAATATTATTCAATCTAAATTACCACTAAAATATACAGCACGTTGAAGAGTGTAGTGAAATGAAAACTTCCGGGATTATTTGGCTAATTTTGAAATAATTAGATTTTGAAGCATGTCCAAGAAGTTCATTTATATTTTAAATTATTGTGATTTTTGGAAAAAAGCAAAAATTTTTATACTATTTATAATAAATTTTTTTCTCATTTTATTATTATTGTCAATAACCTGTTACCATCGTCTGGTATTTCCGACATTGAATTCGAATATAAAATTTGTTCATAGATAAAAAATATGTTGCAGTAGGAAGAAAGAACGAAATAAAAAAACAGCATCATTAGTCTTAGAAAGTTGTTTTTACTTCGAAGGAAAGACAAGACAAAAAAAAACCAATAACAATCTATGATATAGTAAAATTTACAAATGATGTCAATTAAATTGAAAACATAGTTTTTTCTTAGAGTTATTTTTTATTGAAATATAAAGCAAACATCGCTGCAAGCGAAGGGGAATCTAAAAGTAATTTGTATATCCTTTACCTTCATGAGAAGGGTATATATAAGTTTGTCATTACGTTTGTAATTTCCACAATATAATTTTCCGACTCTATAAAGTATATATTTTCTGGATTCTTATAGATAGCGGAGTCTATTAAGCCATGCCCATCTATCTGTCTGTCTGTCTATTGAAATCAATTTTCTGAAGTCCCCAGATATCTTTGGGATCCAAATCTGCAATAATTCTGTCAGACATGCTTCGAGAAGTTTGCTATTTAAAATCAGCAAAATCCGTCCATAAATAACGCAGATATGAGCGAAAATCCGAGACAACCTCTGAAGATTTCATCAAAAAAACTAAGTGTATTAATATTGTTACGAATAATTTCATCAACAGATGGCGTTGATCACATAAAGTGTATTAATATTGTTACGAATAAACTCATTAACAGATGACGTGTTTTTCGACATAATTATGCATAATATAATTATGCATCCACAATAAAGGTGAAGGGTATATAAGATTCGGCATACCCGAATATAGCACTCTTACTTGTTTTAAATTAATATCGTCGTATTTTTATTTGTGAGTATATTTGACATTTCAAAGCGGGAACGTTTCTCGCAAAAATTTTACAGACACACTTTTTCGGTAAAATGACCAGTAATTTTCTTACGTGACAGTGCTTATTCGCCAAAAAAAAAATTTACACACAGTTTTGTGAAAAAAATAGCTGTTTATTTCAATTTATGGCATTTCAGTTTTATTCCACCCATTTTAATTGAAAAGTTGCAGCACATGGCTACAGGGTAATATTACATCTCCTTTTTTTCTCTGAGGTAATATGAAGTCAAAAGTCGTTATTCGCGAAACATCTGCTTACCTGCCATTTTCAATATAGAAAAATTCAAGTCAAATGTTCACAAACACTACTCTCTCTATCCTCCCTCCCATAACCTATTTTCATAGTTCCAACACAACACAGGGTAACCCCTGAGTGCTGGTCCAAGAAAAAAAAAAAAAAAACACCGGTAGCAATGCTAAAAAGAGTAATCGAATGGACCATCGACAGTTAAGTCGTGGCCAACATATTAATGAAAAGAGAAAATGTTAAAGGTTGTTATTTAGGGCAATACTAAAGATTCCGATATCCAGTTCTATTTTAAATGTTTTACTTAAAATTAAAAGTTGTTATTTTTATATTTTTTGTTTTCAAATAAAATCTGGAAGGCTTTTAAAAAATTATTTTAATTTTCATTTATATTTTCATTTTGTTGAAAAATATTTGAAATTTTCCTTGTGATAAGCAACAATTGTTAAACCAAATCGTTAGATATTGCAATTTATTATAAAATATAAAAAATGTACGTAAAGTGAAAATTTCCGTCATATACAATTCAATCATATAGAAAATTTTTTTATAAATTTTATTTTATGTTAATAAATTTTATTTCCCTGAAGGGAGAAATAATAAATAAATAAAAGAAATTTTGACCCTAAGCTTATAGAAAATATAATTTTTAAGAAGGATAAAAAGGTCAAACAATTAGTTTAATAACATATACAATTTCTACAACATTTATGGACATGTTCTTATTCAGTGTCAAGAAATTCATGTTTGACTAATAATACATGCACATATTTTATTACATATTTACGAATTTCTTTTTTCTGTACACAAGTATATAAATCTTAATTTGCTTTATCAATCCTAATAGTATTTGGTAGTAATGTTAAACTCCTGTTCCAGAAATACATATGTTTATGGGCTATGTGAAATCATAAACAGATCATATCTATTTTAAATAGCCATCTTCTAAACTACTAACAGTATTTATATTAGGTTTGTATTAAAAGACAGACGACAGCCACTCACAGGTACTAAATGATATTGTTAAATCAGTTTAGAAAATTATTCATAGACTATTCGGATACTTGAAGGTGTAAAAGCTATTATATGGATATAAATATACTTGTTACGCATATTTGGTCAATTAACTGCTTAGTGTGACCAGCGTGACTTGAGTTATTAACTAAAAATCAAACTTAATTACTTCTAATAAATGAGCAGCCGGAAATGGATGAATATTGTAAAAAGCCTAAAAGTTATACATATAACTAATAACATGCCATTTGCCGGTTATTAAAAATCACCGGCTTACAATAACTTAACAATGATTTAATTTGTAAATTAAGTAAAAAGAAAACATCCCTCTGTAGTTAATGTGGTAGAAACGATTAAGAAACTTTTTGGCTCTTTTGTAAACAAATACAAATGTACAGCAAGTTTAAATGTAAACCCTAACAAGGACGATGACTACAACAGCAGCAGCAACAAGAAGAAAATATATGGCTACGATTTAATTTGTACACGCATTGAATTCCGATACTGAGATTTTGTTTTCTCTTCAGCTGTGCTCTGTTTTATAAAACCATTTCCTTTTGTACATGGCAAATGAGTGTGTGTGTATTAGAGTTTGTGTATTTGTACTTAAGAATTTCCTTGTGGGTTTAAAACTGAAATCTAGAAAAGGAAATGTTAAGGAAATAACAAAGAAAAAAAAATTAACTACAAAGCATAAAGGTAGAAAAACTTATAAAAAAAAAACAACACACAACACATTGAAAATGGTTTATTTTTCTATAAGGATCTAAACATTTCTTTTCATTTCTGTTGCCTTTTTCTGGCTTAAATCTATTTAAATAAAATTTCATAAACCAAAAAAAAAAAAAACAAAAGCGGATGTTGAGTTTCTTATTCTTCTGTCATCTTTCTGTGCCCTTCTTAGGCTAAAACGTTAATATTTATTGTATTTAGAAAGGTACCAAGTACCACAACGACCTATTTTTTACTTATTTACTTGAAAGTACGTATGTACGTTTGTCTGTGCTGTATATAAACTTTATTTATTCTTATGACTTGTTCCCTGAGGCACAGGATCGGATGTAGGCGTGAAAAACAAATTCTATATGGTATTTACAATATTAGCCCCTAAGACGCGGTTATAATCATATACTACTACACTTATTCGTGCTATATTCATCTTCATACAACATACAGCCCCAGAAACAGCAACAAACCCAGTTAACGGCCAAGTGTTCTTCTACTTTCTTCACTAACATCATTTTATACATTATAAAAGTTTGCTTCCATTTTTTTTGTTCTTCTTCCAGCCTTATTTGGTTTTTAATGGACGACTGACAAACAACAACCTAACAAGCCACCATAATAAGAAGCCAAAGAATATAAATATGTAGAATACGAAAAGGACCTGCCTTCTTATTGCAATATATATATATATAAGTGTGTATGTTTATTAGGGTCGTACTTAATAAGCTTTTTTGCATTAACATAAATGTCAGTGAGAGAAACTTAAGACTTCAACTTTGGATAATACTTAAAATTATTTTTTCCCTGAAGATGGATGACCACAAAATTTGGTCAAAATATTGGAAATAAACAATAAAAATGTATATTTTTTATTTGTTTTTATATTTTTACCCCTCTATAACATACTGGCTGGCAACAAACATGCCATCTCTTATTAACAGCCACAGTAACAGTTACTATGGCTTATCAGACCATGTAAACTGTAGTTAACATTATGTTCTTTGCATCAAGTGCAAAGAACATGAGCAGACACAAAGTTATTGTTTGAAATTCTGCTATCAGTCATACGATTTCGGAGAGTTTCAAAAGTAAATACATATTGATAAAAGTAAACAATAAATATAAATAGTTTGTTTACATTTGTTTTATTGTTTTACGTTATTACGCTAGGTAAGTGTCCAAGGATTAATTCCTAATCCAGTAATTTTTGAATTTTATTGTTATTTTTGTGGAACATGAAATTTAGTATTTGCATCTTGTGAGCTACAATATGCGCAAAGAGACCTACCTATAATAGGGAAACTTATAGTAGTATTATTTTGTATAAAATATTTTTTGTAATCTACTGCCCATTTTAATGAAATTGTTCTATTTAAATAAAAATTTAAAAATTTTGAACCTTCTTCTTTCGGACTCATGTCTGGCCAGATCTTTTTCAATTTGAAATTTTATTTAATATATTTAACACTTAGTTAGAGACGTGAAATTTCAGGTTCCCTTCCACAATTTGGTCACTATAAATATTAAAAAAAATAAATTCTGAAAATAACATAGAAGGACACTTATTCGAATATTTTCCTGCACACATCATATTTGTAAGACATGGATCTGGTCAGATCCATATACATATATTTTTTATATATTTTATTGTATTTATATCTATTAAAAAAGGAAAAGAAACAATAAACTTACGAACAAGTAACTCCATCTAGTTAATTCATAAGGTACAAGTTTTATTGAAACTGTCGTTACACTTTTCACCATCTCTGCCTTTATGTTTGTGTTGATGATAATAAAAGCTGTAATTCCTCTTTTATATATATACATATGTATTATTATTTACATTTAATTAAAAAGTGTGTATTGTTTTAAAATTAAGTACATGAAAAACTAAGTGGGTCTGGCCAGACCTCATGCATTAGACGGAGGGTTTAAAAGTACTTGTGTTAATATTTATCAGAATTTATTTAAAACAGACATCAGGTTAATAAAACAGACCTTAAGCCGAATTAATAAAATACAACGATTTTAAACAATATAAAAGGTAAAACATAATAAAAATCACACAAATGTAAAATGTAAAAACCTTGTTATGTGAATTTGCTTAAATTTGAAGTATTTGATTTCTATAGGACAGTAAACAATTTTAGAAGATGACACCATCGAAAATCCAAAGACTACGAAATAGTAATCACCCTAATATTTATATATGTTGGTACGAGTGTAACCAGTTATTTGGCCGGCAGCTACTCGTTAGTATGCATGAGGATTATGAGATTTTTTCATGGCTATTTTATTATTGTTGCTGTTTTTTTTTGTTATTGTTTTTATTGTAGTTGTTGCTATTTACAACGTTGTTGTTTTTGTTGTTTTAGACCCATTTTTATGCGTTTAATTGTAATGTTTGCAAATAAGTTAAACAGAAAAATAAAAAAAAAAAAATATAGAAAATAAACACAAGTCAGTAATAGACTTGTTAATGGCAATAGTCGACCAGTTTGTATAGTTTTTTGTATAAAATTTTATTGCTAAAACGAACAATCACTCAGAACAGATAGTATTCCTTGCCAGGAAAGAGAGTTTAGTATTGGCCAAAACCTAAACACCCAATCATTTATTTTTTTTTTTATTATTGAAAAACACAAACCTAAGGAATTCAGAGTTTAATAAAAAAAAGTTTAAATTCAAAAATATTTTAAGTCCCAAATATAAGCGGACTAAACTAAAGCACCCTCAATTTAAGGTACAAAAAAAACTATTAAAAGCAATATTTCGTTGCGAATTCTTTATTATGGATGACACACGCATTTCTTTATGGAATAGCGGATATTAAATTATTAATTATATCAGATGATATTGCTTCCCAGGCTATGTTTGCGGCTTCAAATAAATCTGCTTTGGTTTTGCAATTTTCTCGGTTGATTTTTAATTTAACGATCTCCCACAAGTTCTCGATTGAGTAGGCCAATGGAGAACTTATATCAAATTGTTCTTGGAACCACTCCTACCTAATAAGGATTCGCAACGAAATATTGATTTTAATATTTTTTTTTTTAAATTGGGGGTGCTTTAGTTTAGTCTGCTTACATTTGCAAATAAAATTATTTTTGAATTTTAACTTTTTTTTATGAAATTCTGAATTCCTTAAGTTTGTGCTTTTCCATAATAAATAAAAAAAAATTTTAGTTAGGCTCGAGTTCATTAAATTTAATTTTCATTAAATTATTTTTACTGAAGTTAGGAATTACAACTTGAAAAAAAAAAGAAAAATTATCAAAAAATTTTTAATAATAAATTTTTCAAGTTGTAATTCCTAACTTCAGTAAAAATAATTTAATGAAAATTAAATTTAATGAACTCGAGCCTAACTAAAATTTATCAAGAAATAAAAATTAACAGTTCAATTATGAAATAATAATTATTCCAAATAAAAAAATTTTATAACTTTGTTTTCTAAAAAAATTATAATTTAAAAAAATGTTTAAAGGGGTGCTTAGATTTAGGCCGATACTGTACATAACAGAATTAATGTGGCAACTAAATAAAAGCCATTTATAATATATAAAAAATATGGATAAGTAGGATCACACATGACATATAATTAGTCAAAACAAAATGAATTAATTAACAACCCTTTGAATTTGTTTACTCTTACAAATATTTTGTAAGACCAAGCCTAAATAGAAGAAGTTTTTGAAATAATTAAACGAATTTGAATATATTTTATATAGTGGCTACACATATCTTTAGGTCCAAAAGTCTGCTACTAAGCCCACATAAAATATCCAACAATCTGATTCGAAAACCTTGTTATCTTCATAAAGTAGAGAAAAATACAATCAATGCTGGAACAGCGATCCTCTCTGTACACATTGAACTTCACATTAATCAAAATAACAACAAGTAAGATTTTATATTCGTCTGTGCTGAATCTTATATAACCACCATCAATATACCAGAAGTGTAATTTATTCATACTTTTTGTTACATGTTGTATCGATAACGAATATTTTTTGGATCCATTACATGGCTGCTAACACCTATTACGGGGCAATCGTCATAAAATATTGTGCTATAATTTATATGCATTTGTGGCATATTTGGGTTGAATTTCATCTGAATAACGATATTTACAAGAATTTCATGTGTATTTCAGTTATTCTCGGAAGTGGATCTTATATGGAAACTATGGCAAACTATGGATTAACCTTCACAAAATCCAATAGTATATGTTATGCATATAAATATGTATATAACTGATTTGTGTAAAGTTTCGTTTCGATATCTATATTTATGAAATGAAATTCCGTATGACGATTTCTATATAGCTATATATGTGATATTGATAGTGATGTTTATAAGATATTATTGCGCATTCAAGAAACTTTCGGATATCTATTTTATTTGGGTGTTATGAAAAAATAAGTAGCTATGGACCAATGCAAACCAAATATCGTTTTGTGATTTCTCTTAGCATGAAATTTATTTTTGCTGAATTTTGTATGAATACTGCTTTTCTCTGGATATTTATCTACCATAAAATCAAATTCCGGCAAGACATTTGTATGGGGGCAATGAGAAAACGTAAACTTATTCTTACCATTTTCAATAGTAATTGTCATTTTATATTAAAAATAAAGTGTGCAAAATTTTATGATATTATGTGCATTATATTTGTAATATTTCTAAAGTGAATGCCTATAACTCGGTTCCTACTAGACCCATTTTGGTCATTTTTAATACCAAATATTTTGGTAAAACAAAGAATGTTCGGTAAAAATTTCATTAGGCGGAAGTCACACGAATTTTATAAGGACCCAGAATATACAAAACTTTTTTCAACTACCAATATTTCGATGTGCTACTAACGGAATGACAAATAATGTTGGTGGTTTAATAAAACAGAAAATTTACACCGTTTCAATGCTGTATCTTACACTAACTTAAACTTTTCCATTTGCTAAACACCTAGTATCCTTAACAAAAAATAATCTAGAAAACCACATATTTTATCATGCCAAAAACTTTAAATATTCTATATGTAGAGCAAGTTGTGTTCTTAGTCGAAAATATTCCGCAAAATCATGTATAACATTATTGGTCATCGATAAACTGAAATATCATAAACATTCAAATTCGATGACTCGTAAACAACTAAAAAGTACACAAGAAGGCTTGACCATATTTCAATGCTGATACTAAAAAAAAACTTGATGTAAAAATGTGAATTGAGTATTGAAAAATTATATCTATGTCCCCATGCTTATATATGGAATCATACAAACCAATGTCTTGAAATCATACAGTTGTTCATGCTGTCGAAATATCAGTAAAACGCACATTACCACTATAGGATTAACCGCTAGAGTCCTTCAAGTTTCATGATTAATAGCAAAAACCATATCAACTATAAATAGCAATTGATAGATAGCAATTGATACAATACATATTCTGAATGTATGTATATCCTAAAAAATTGGATAGTGAATGGCCATCGGTCATTCATTAAAACTATTGACAACCCCACAAAATGCTGTTAAATTTACAAATTGACTGTAATTGAATGTAATTTTTTGATTGACATTGCATCTTCCGATATTATCCATGATTTCAAATGCAAAATATAACAGGAAATTCGTTCACAAACTTTTCATCGCCAGGATAAGACAATAAAGGCTGAAAGAGATTGTTTGGCAGAATTTTTAATACTTTCATTATAATTAACTTGCTTTCGGTACTTGGATTAACACTTGGCTACTAATTAGATAAAAGACATTCAGACATACCGCACTTAAGATCTGTGCCTACTGCTGGCACACTAACTACATGATTAAACGATGAACTTACAGAGTAGCATGATTAGACAGGAAAAAACATGATCACACAACTGTGACGTCTGAAAACTTATTGTTCGGAATACTCTATTTTGGAAACATCTTAGCTTGAACGAAAAGTGTACGCATTGATCAACTCTTTTATACTTCGCAAAATCGAAGTTGAAATGAAAATCATTGAGGCACAGTGACAATATATTTTCGCATAAAAAGCACGCTTAGAAGTCTGATGATGTAGCAGATTAAAAGTCGTCACCAGCGTTGTCAACTTGGTGCGTTTCGCACAATTTTTGGTGCTTTTTTAAATTTTTCGTACGATAAATTTCTTAGTTGGTGCGCAGTGCGCTTCTTTAAAATTTCGGCGCGTTTTTTAATTTTTTTTTTTTCGAAAATGTGATGAAATCTTTATTTTTACTAATTTTTAATTGCAGTTTTTTAATAATTCATTATCATGAAATCTATACGATGAAACAAGACCCCATTGAATGCATTTTATATACGAATGTATGATAATTAAACATTCGTCACATGAAGGTTATTGCTAAAGCTGAATAGGATGAATATTTTTGTTTGAAAATAAAATTAATATTTTAAACATGAAAATAAATATTATTGTGTAGCCAAATTGGGTTGGAATCCCAGTGAAGCCCTAACAAATTTTGTTGAATATGGTCAACGAATTACTTAAGTACTTAAAATAAAACACAAAAATATTTTAAAAAAATATGTACTGAAATCAGCCCTTTTTTTTAACAATTAATTCCGAATAGCATATTGTGTGTTAAATTTTGAGTGGTTCAATGCCCTAGGGGCGCTGAGACCACATTATAATGTAAAATTGTAATTTTGAATTAATAAAAATAAAAAAACATTAAAAAAATACTTATTTTATCCTTATTAACTCATTAATTAAAACAAAGGTTTTTACTATTATTACTATTTTTACTAATCTATTTTTAAATAGTTAAAAAAAGATGAAATTAATTACATATCTAGTACAAGGGAATTCAAACAAATTTGTTTAGTTTATTTTTTATTTTTGTTAAGTTTTATTTTTGTCTAAAAACACTGAACTATTGAAGACTGTTTTAATGTTGTATTTATAATACAAAAATATAATAATTTTTATGTAAAATTAATTGAATAAACATTTTAAATAAAACAGAAAATCTAAACTTGGTGCGATTTTTTTCAAATGGCGCGTTTTTTTTTCTTTTCCATTTTGGTGCGTTTTGAAATTTCAAAGTTGACAACGCTGGTCTTCTTCATGATTCACTGTTCATTCTATTTAATATGCTGTTGTATTCTATAATGGATAAATATAGTGAAAAGTTCAGTACTATAAGTTATTTGCGAATGAAATAGGAAGTATCAGATTCCGTCACACTTGCATGAATTGCGAATTATTAATTCTTTTTATTCCTGATTTCGCAAAGAAAATAACACATTTATATAATGCATGTTCTTACACATAGTGATAGGCAATAAAAGTTTGATTTCTAGAGCCACCATTTGTTGGCTATTGAATAATATAATTTTACCGCTCTGTTCTTTATAATCGCACTCAGTTTGTTAGAGTTGCTGATCTAGACTCTTAGTTACCGCATTTGTATGGAGTTTTTCACAGAGATCTTTATTGAGACCACAGTTTTTTATTACAAATTAATGAAATACTTACACCTACAGACAACATACGATTTTTTTATCTGCTGATTTTAAACGATTTGAGCTGTAAGTTCTTTTCTGTTTAACATCGCACAGTGTAGGGTATATAAAGAAATTTTAAAGAAAATGCAAGAAGAAAAACGAATCAAGAGAAAAAAGTTTTCCATTTAAATACAAAATATCTAAATTGGAAAGAATAAGCGAAAAGTCGTCAACATTATATTCATGTGACGTAAAATTTCCCCATGGTGCTGTAATAATTTAAAAATCTTTTTAAAATTCCAAACACGATTATTTTGGTTTATTTAAAGTTTAAGAATTTATTAAGCGAGATTATAATGAAAATATAAAAAAATCTACAACCTTTCATGTAATTAAGTTTGTAACTTTAAGCCCCAAAAGAAGAAACACAAAATAAAAAAAAAAACAAACAAAACAAATGTTTGTTAAATGTTTAAGAAAAATTGGCTTAAATAAATAATATAATATAAATGTGAAAGGTATGTTTGTGTGTGTGTGTGTGTGTGTGTTTATAATATGTCTTTATATGCAAATGTACAACTACAGCACTTAAATATACTTGGTGGCATATTAAATGTATACTAAAGATATGAGAATTTAATAGAAGACTTTTTGTCAGCAAGTTGTACAAACGACAATTGCTGTCCACATCCGTAAGATTTTGTATTTGGGGTACAAACTTATGTAAAGCAATGTTTATAATGTTATTCAGAAGTTTGAAAATTTCAAAGTTCACAATTTTATTACGGTAAATTGGGGAAGATCAGAAAACAATTATTTAGTTTTTACGGAAATTTTGTTATTGAAACATAAACAATTTACTCCAAAAAATTGTGAACTTTTAAATGTTTAATTTAAATTTAAACTTTCAAATGTTAAAGAATGAAAATCTAAAACAACGTACTTTCCAATTTTAGTAAAATTGAGTAGTAGTAGTTTATATTTTATGCAACTAAAAATTAAACAGAAGATTTTATAAAAACCTGGTTTCAAGGCTTTTGATTTTTTAGTGACTTTTACTTTAAAAGGGAATTTTGAATCGCTTTCTTTCTTGAAAATCACCCAATGACATGTTGACACTGTTATTATCCTCGTAATGTCCATCCGTTTTCTATTCGGGAGTTGTGACTGCTTTTCTAGTTATAGCAGTCTTGCAGGTTTCCAATTTGTGCCATTCGTTATTAGCCTTCTGAAGGTAGTATCTAAAAATTTCGCTTTTAATTGTGCCAAGCGCTATTGCGACAGAAACCGTATTGCAGAAATTTTTAATATATCCTTCTCTGGCAAGCTACTCTGCCTGTTTATTACTGTGGTAGTCTTTATGCGCTGGTATCCAAATTAGAGTAATGTCAGTTAAACCAACTAGTCTAGACAGTTGTTCATTATACCGACCGACTAAAGAAAATTTAGTAGTATAGAACTAAAGTGACTTGACTGAAGACTGTCTGTCGACAAAAATGACAGTGATACTGCAAACACTCCTTTAGCTTATAATTCTATATGCTTCCGTAATCGTTTATATTTCAGCCGCTAGCTTTATTTGGAAGGCGTATTGAACACTTTAATCCAAATTGGTTGTTTGGTTTGAACAAGAGGGAACCAAGTTCACAATTCAAGCATAGATTTTAAAAATTGCGACCTGTACTTTGCGCATAATTTTTACATGGACAGCCAGACAACTAAACGGACGGATATCGTTAAATCTAAGTGATTCTGAGTCGATCGGTATACCTTAAGGATATAATAATAATGAGCGTTACAAACAGTAGCACAAAACCAATAAACCTTCCCCACTATGGTGGTGTTTGATTAGCTAAAGCGCTGATGAAATAATCATGATAGCACGTAGTTATAATAGTTGACTTTTGCGTGCAGATACCAGAGTTTTAAAATGCTCTGCAGGAAAAACCATTTACTGAGTGTTTAACTTTTTATTACTACCTTTAATTAATGCAGAGATTCAAATGCACTTTAGTACTATAAAAACTGTGAAAGGAAATCGAATTAAATTTAAAATTTTAAATGCATTATTAAATATTCGATGTTCCTTAAGAAGGTGATCTCCTGGTTCTAATTTAAATTTCACACTTTGGTATCTAAAACTAATCAATGAAAATTTTTAAACTTAAAAATTAACAAAATTCCATTTCAGACGTCCGATTAGTATAAAATATAATAATATTTTTAAAGAAATCAGACAAAGTAAATTGTTTCCTTATTTCATAACTACCGCGTTAGCAAATTGTCCTTAAATTTTAAGTCAATAGGTTATAAAAAAAAAACAATTAGTGAAATAATTCATGAGTTATATATATATAAAATAATCAAATAAGACCAAACCCATAATATATGTATGTACATGAATTCATATATTTTACTTTCATAAATATGTATAATTTCTAATGATATCTTAATGGGCCATACTACCTGTTGTAGATCTGTTTCCGTTGAATGACCCTTTAGATAAACGTTTTGCATCTTGAATTTCGTGAAGGGTCAGTATTTTCAATAGGAAATCTTATGTACTGGGCACCATCAGCGTTATGATTTAATCTAGTTCTGGTCATTTGTATGCACAGAAACTATCAATGGCTTACACAATTTTATCATGTGAGATAATGTTTCCATTGATTGCAGAGAGTTTATCGATTTACCAGCAGTCACATTCTTGCTGCTTTGGAAAGGTGCAACGAGTATGATAAACATGGATTCCATACACGAATCATCAATACATTAACCCTATATTGGGTGAGTCATCCGTTACCTTTATAAGAATTGCAAGCTCCACAGGGACCTATTTATATGAAAACGCCTCTTTTTTTGTTTTGCTTTATTATTATTTATTAATTAAAATTAATAATCAAATTCTTATTTGATTTTTAAGTAATTATTTAATTTATTTTTATTTAAGAAAAATTATTAAATAACTAAAATTCAAATAACACGTTTGTGATGTGTTGAAACATAAAGAAGCCAACAGAGATTCAAAAAGGGCAGAAAGTTTACTATGTTTTCTTAAAAAGGCACAAAAAATAATCCAAAAAGTAACTGAAACGCAAAGAATATGTTTGTGATGTGTAGAAAGAAGCCAAAATAAAGTGCATTTATTAATGCTTTCTTGAATTTTCAGTACAATGTCCCAGTGGACCTTTTCACACGTTTTCGTACTGAACAGCGTTAAATATTAATAGAAACTAACTTGTATTTCTGATCGCCTTGAACTTTTTTTTGGACGATTTTAGATAAAATTTCCTTAGACCACATGTGGGGGTCGGGTATACTTCCCATTGATCATCAAGAAGTAATTTCAGTTTGAGAATAAAAAAGATACCCAGGGACCTTCTCACCCAACGGGAGGTTAGAGATTTGTGTATTCCCTGACTGGGACATTATGCAGATTTTACAGTTCCCTGTAATCTTAATGGATTCACAAAAGTTTCTCCATGAATTTCGTTTGCGATTTCTTCTTACTAGCGTTGAACATAACCTGATAATTACTTATTTCTGTATGAAATATTATAAGTACTATGTGCTTTCTTTCTTAGTCTTAAGAGTTACGTATTTCATCGAGGGTAACTCATCTTAGCCATTGTTAGGGGGCAAGAAATTTCAAAGGACTTTACAATGGTGCTACTTATATTTTCTTGAACAAATCAAGACGCACACTTGTATCTTCCAATACTGACATTCTACCCAATTTGTGTTTCAACATACAATTAAACTTAAACCAATCAATTCTTCTTGGATTGCTAAAGCATCCTCCAATCTTAAAGAATGTCCAATTGTGGTCTAAAAAAGATCTTGCCATTTGCTGACCAACAACTTAGTCTTTTGGAGTGTAATGTTAAAATCCTCCTCAAACCCATGAACATTTTCCAATAATGGAAAAATTAAAATTGTTTTTAAAACACAATTATATATAGTCATTAGAAGATATTTGAAATCAATTATGTACATACTTACATATATAGCATATATTAAAATTTTTATGATACCGACTTTTATTTGAACATTGCTTTGGTACCTTAGAAATACTTTGTTTTACTAGTTAACTATTCCATTGTCAAATTCACAAGTGATGCTGCAGTGTCGTAGGAGTTGTACGTCGTCAGAATTTACAATAGTTGTACAAATGTTGATGGTAATTTCTATACAAATATTTTGTATAACACCAACAACATTTTTACATATGTTTTTCTGATGTTTATGAGAGTTTGAGTGTTGCCAAAATTTCAAATGTGTTTGTATGTATGAATATCAATCAAAAAATTACTCTTTTTGGTTAAAAAAAATTAACCAAACGGTAATATTCAAATCGTATACTGATTGACAAATTTAAATCAAGAAAACGAAATTACTAACCAAAAAAAAATTGAATAATCGATATTGATGAAAGTTAGTTACGGTAGTTTTAATATTGAAAAATATTTATTTTTTATGTTTAGTATATTTGTTTTTTAAAATATTTTGCTTTTGTCATTTTGAAGGTTTGAAAACATTAATTGTGTTTACCATCAAATAGTTGTATTATACAATGTACAACATACAACATCAACAGTGAATTTAACACATATATTTAGTTGTATTTTCAACATTTCCCCACATAATAACTTCAGGGTATAACTGAAATACCTTTTTAAATTTCAGTTTCACAGCGAATTTGAATACGAAAATATGTATCCTTCTTAATACGGGTACTTATCTTAAAACAAAATAAAAACCAACGAGTTCCAGTTGGTTTTTTATTCAAATATTTATTAAATTATTATATATACATACATACGTATATATTATGTTCGAATACATACACAATTCCCCAAATCTAAATGTTTTAATCTGAAATAAATATAATGAACAATATGTTATGTATACAAACATTTCAATACATGTCGTGTACGTACATATTTTCTTATTATCAAATTAGTAAAGTAATATACCCTTATGCTTTTACAGTAAAAATAACATTGGTTTTCTGGCATTTTGGCATACGTGATCATCAGTTATGGACTGCCCCAGAAAGCATTATTTAAATCACAATAAGCATAAATCGATAAAGGGAGTATAAAGCAGAAATGAGGGTGACGTAGTTAGAAAAATAGACACAAATTTAAATAAACAAATATGGAAATCATATTAAAGCCACATCTAATACAGATTTTTCTTTACAAATCTTAAAACAACCACACTAAAAGATTATTCATGCTAAACAAAAGAGACACAAAAGTCACTCGTCATAATTATTATCAGTTTGAACATTATCATTATCATCATCGTCAGTCATCATCTTAATGTATGAAAATGAAAAATAAAGTACGACATACAAGAACAATATCTGTGTATGTAGATATTTAAAAAAACATGTCCTTACATATTAAAGCAGGGAAACTTTGTGCTGGTTACAGTAGCGATAAAAATTATAGTGACATTTTAAATTATTGCATCTGATTGTCGAAAATTATAATTTATGTACTTTATGGATGGATGCCTTTTGCCAGAAATGTACGACTGTGACATTTGTATGTAACTAGAGAATATTAAATCGAAAGTTTAAACTAGGGCCCTATTACACAAAACGACTTATCTACTTTTCACATTGCACTTATGCAATATTTTGTCAATTTGCAAAACTTTATGTTCCTCAGAACCAAGTTATCCAACGATCGATTCAAGTAAGTCCCAAGTCGGCATATACCTTCATATAGGAAGCTGGAATGCTTAAATCTTGTACTGAAAAACAACTGTGTAAAACCGTAACAGGGTACAGTTAGACGACGCTAAGCATTAAAAAATGCAAGAGTGCGACGCAAATCTTTCGAAGGCAGCGAAAAAAGGACGGCCTGATTGTCGTTGAGCAATAATGACAATGACGCACAAGTTCTTCGTTTACCCAGAGCTGAATTACGACTGTGAACTATACAATTTAATAAGTGATAAGTTGAAATTAATTAGTGTAATTTTCAAAGTTTTAGAAATTTTTATATTTATATATACAATGGGGCCAATCTTGCATATAAATGCAAAGGGATAGCCAAAGGACCGGTACCAAATTATCAATGAATAAATGTGTAGAATTTTTATATTTGTTCGTCATCGTGCAAGTAAAGTCATATTGATTAAATCTTGTATATCTAAACAAAATAAAAACTTAGAAAACATAATTCATAATAGTCAAGCAAACTTAGCTGCTGTGATGGTTGCCCAGTATGGGAACAGGCCATGTGAGAAGCAAAGGCATTCATGATTAATACCATAAACATTCAAAGACTGCACTTGAATTTATTAGTGGTTATTGCGAAAGCAAGCCGGAATCAGTGGTTTAGAACGACCTCTCCTTTATACATTCCATTTAGAATGGTAACGTTGTTTAGGAATGTTTTTACCGCTAGCCATGTGCTGATACAAAGAAGCGGTTGGTGGATATTTCGCAACATAATGACTACCAATCTACTAATATTAATAAGTAAGAAAATGTAATCAAAAGCCCGACCATATAATACCCTAAACCCAGTTTTAATAGCAAGTTTAAAAAGCAAGACTGTCCTGATGGAAGCAAGGTACTGAAAATAATACAAATATAGGTACACATAAAAATTGTTTTTTCATCACAGTCAGGGCACTTTTTTCGTGCATGCTCACCGCAAATAGCTAACCCACAATTGCAATAAGTGGTGGCGTATCTACGTTTGCTATAACTACAAAAATTACAGTACTTTCTTGGCCCCTTTTAGTATTTTCCGGCACAATGGGCCTCTTGGCTTGCGCCTACAATATTTTGAATGGATTTTTTCAACGCCAGGCTTATGTTTGTATTAGTCTGCGGTAAAAAACAGTTTGAAGCAGCTGGCAGGACACAACGAATTTTTTGCATTTGCTGTTGGGGCAGGGCGAATGTAAACAATATTTTTTGAGGGAGTTTTTTCACCTAGCACAGCAACAGGTACCTTACTCCAAATAAAATGTCCATCTTTTCCATTCAGATTGTTGGTACTGTGTGTAATAATTGTAATTACCTCTTCTGTTTCACGAATTTCTTGAGCAGCTGATCTTTCATTTCTTCTCCCCTCACTAAGTTTCTGTTCTTGACGTTTGCTGCTTCCAGGTGTTTCTTTCTTTGCAGCTTCTTCTGCATTTACGACTCCGTGTATCAAATTTTCTTCGACATCATTTAATTCTTCCGTTTCTGGTTGATATTCCGGATCTGCAACACTCTCCCAAGAATCATCATCAAAGTTACAAAGCTCCAACTCCAAAATGTCTTCTTCCTCAGATTCTAGTTCAAGTATTGCATCCAAAATATTTTGTTCTGATAGCCCGTGACCTGCCATTTGTTTGCTCTATAGTTTTCTTTACGGTAACATAATACCAAACAAAAACATAATTTTCATAGATCAGACACGTAGTAAGTTACTGATAAGTGAATATGACTAACCCAAATTAGTACTTAAAGGGTACCGATAAGTAAATTTTACTCACTAACTTTTTTTTAAATTGTCCACAAGCGCGATACATCAAACAACACCATTCACCATTGCTTGCGGCAGCCGACTAATGACAGAGTGGGAAATAATTATTTATGCCGTAAAATTTCTGAAAAATGAAATTTAAGTAAATAATGATATAAAAAACCGCCGTAATGTAGTTTGCAATAATAACCAAGGGGGTCGACCAAGACTGCTTTCTGATGGTGATGCCCGGCAGATTGAACGTTGGCTACATAATAAGGACATCAAGACCCCGAAAAATGCTGCAAAAAGTATTGGTAAGGATATCAGTTTCTGAACGGTTAAACGTGCATTAAATATAACTGGTTTAGTATCCAGTTTAAAAAAGAAAAACCTGCACTTTCCAATAGAAATGTGATAAAGCGCCTTCATATCTGTAAAACCCACAACAATTGGACAGTAGATGACTGGAAACGGGTTACTTGGAGCGATGAAACGAAAGTCAACTGATACCAGTCTGATGGAAAAACATACTATTGACATAGGCCGCATGAGCGCATCCAAAATCAACAACCTTAATGCAAAACATTTGGACAGTTTTGCTTCCCACTGTATGTATGTATAAAAACAGTTCTTCAGAAATGTAAGCTTTGATCATACAACAATTTAATGGCATGACTTTTATTCATAATAAACTATTTTTTATGTTAAATTATATCTCAATATATGTACGTAACTGATTTTCGAAGGGGGTCCTATATGGGCTTGTCTAATTATGGAATAAACGTTATAAAATTCAGTGTCATGATTTCTGTATTTATGAAACATATTTGTGTTAAATACTATTTTGATACTAGAGCAAATTTTAAAAGTGGGCCCAATATGGGAGCTATGGAGCTAATTATAAACCGATCTGCACAAAATTTGTAGACGTGATAAGGCTTCATTGTGCTTATTTGTGGTTAAATTTCATTGGGTACGTGCATAAATCAGTTATTTATGACCGATAAACACCTATTCAGGGAGGATATTTGTATAGGAAGTAGGTGAAATAATGTACCGGCCCAAAAAATATCATGTACCAAATTATATCGAAATATCTTTAAAATTGCGATTTCTTTTTTTGGAAGGTTTACATGTACAGCCAGATGGACATTGAGTCAAAGCGTTGAATCGAGTCAGGAAGGTGGATATTAGTATAATATCAGCACAAATCCAATTATGCCCTCCCACTATAGTGGTGTAGGGTATAATAATTACTCTAACAATTTAATAATATATAAACTGAAAGCCGGACAGTTGACAGTAAAAGTTAGTGAGTAGAATGGTTGTGCCCTAAAGTAGAATAAAAGCATTATATAATTAAATCAAAAATATAAAAAAACTGAGGGAACTAAGTGACAATTGACTCACCAATAGATTATTTTTGATGGATAAAATAACTACCCAGTAAAAAATATGCTCCAAAAGTAGCAGGTTTTATGTATGAATTCATACCTCAAATCGCTTCAAACCTGCTGATGGGATGCATGATTTTTGTATGAGATGTTCCCGGTTTCTGCTGATACTACTTTCTGCTGATAGTAAGCGCTTCTTTTAACCTAATCAAACATGCAACTAAAACACTTTCCTAAAGTGTTTTTTTTAATTTTATCTGAATGTTTTTGCTTAAGAAAATTCATAGTAACTGAGAAGCGCGATATTCGTTTTGTAATTGACTTTTGTTGTCATACGTTAATCTGGAGGCTATAATTTCATTTTTGTTTTTTCGCTTTAAAATCTTCTTCGTTGTCAGCACTAAAAATGCATTTTTTTGTATATTTTATTCGTAAGCATTTACTGCTTCAAAAGAGCGCTTTTATTGAAGTGCTCGATTATGCACTTTTTCTCTTAAGTGCTTCAAAAAACACCAATTTTTTTTACTGGGTAAGTTCTAGAATATAGGGTAATTTTTAAATGTATAGAACTTTAAGTTGACAAAACTTTTTAACTGAAGGCCATTTTGTCAGCTGTCAAGTGATTTATAGAATTCGTCAAAACTGACGTTTGCTAAAGGAGTATATCAGCTGTACTTCAATTAAACCCATCTAAAGATAAGGATAGCAATACTTACGACGGGGATAAATGTGATGCCACTTTGCCACTTTATAATAGTAGTACTGGCCGTTTCGTATCTGATCTTATATGTGGCCGATAGAGGACAACATTCGCGTTATTGCCGATATACGGAAAATTGGACCTCTAGACTGGACATAAGCCAGAAGTCACATTTAAATTATATTGGCAGAAGATTATCTTTAGATTAAAGTAAATTTCATGTCCATTTAACAAAATCATCATTGTTTTATTCCACTTCAATGTTCTGTACATCTAAAAAAAAAACAAGGAACTATGATTTTTAAAATAAATATGCACAATTTGGAAGCGCTATTCAGGCGTCAGTCTATTTATGTTAAAATGCCAAACCAAACTAAACATAAATCACTTGACAGTTGACAAAATAACCGCCAGTTAAAAAGTTGTTGTTGTCAGCTTAAAGTTATGTACTCTATATAACATATATATATATAAAATCTATAATATATATTAAAAAAAAGAAAACACCCTATATAATGCAAAAAAATACTAGATTTATTTTGGTTAAAGTAGTTGCTAGCGGCATACACGCATTCAGGCGTAATTAATTTGATTCGCTTGATTACTTAGATACTATAAAGAGACAATTGATAATTAGGGATGTATAAAGTAACCAATTTACTTCGGATATGTATCAAATAAGCCAAACATATATAGATTGAGTGGATACAATTGATCAGACATTAGTGAAAATGACTGCCTATAAGGGATATATTGACTATTTGTAAAACTTTAGAGAAGTTATGCCAATGATTTATGTAAAACTTAGTTAAAATCTCTCAATTGCAGATAAGGAACATAAACGATTTTAACTTATTAAATGCAATTAAATGCAATATTGTAGGCAACAGATATACTTTAAAAAAATGCTGCAGTAAAATTTGTATGAGATACTGGAAAATCATTCGTTCTTTGATAGCAGTGTTTTCATGGATTGGTGACTAGTAAGATATTCATAATATCGAACACATACGTATACTGCAACAATAATTTTCATTCTAACGTGTCCGCCATTTAACATTTTTTTTTTCAACTAGTGCTTATTTCGTGAATAAATGATTTGATAGATAATTAGTTTAATCCTTCCGCTGAATGAATATGGTTGTGTATGCGCTTGTCTTCGCTTCGCTAAGTGGGCCTGCGATCGACTTACAGAAGATGCCGATTTTTGCCAAAAAAAAAAAAATCATCTTTTCAGATGAAGCTTGTTTTGATCTTGGCGGGTATGTAAACAAGCAAAATTGAAGCATTTGGGGTACAAAAACCCGCACGCATACATTGAAAAGCCGATGCACCCAAAACGAGTCACTGTTTGGTGCAGATTTTGGTCCAGAGGCATAATTGGACCATTTTTCTTCGAAAATGAGCTAGAAGTGGCCGTTACAGTCAATGGCGATTGTTATCGGGCCATGTTGAACGAATTTTTGTTCACACAACTCTAAGGGGATGATATTGGCAACATTTGGTTTCAACAGGACGGCGCTACGTCCCACACAGCCGAAGCTACGCTCGCTGTTTTGCGCCCTGTTTTTGAAGATCGCATTATCAGCCGCAGTGCTGATGTTGTTTGGCCACCTTGGAGCTGCGGTTTGAAACCGTTGGACTATTATTTGTGGGGTGCCGTCAAAGATAAGTGTTACTCCGACAAGCCAGAGACCATTGACGCTTTAAAGGACAATATTCGTGAAGCCATTGGTGAACTACAGCTGCTCACAATCGATAATGTGCTTAAAAATTGGACCGATCGTGTAGGCTACTGCATGGCCACCCGCGGCAGCCATTTGAATGAAATTATTTTCCATTATTAACCGGATGGATTGTACTTTCAAATAAAAAAAGAAATTTGAGAAAATATTCAGCAGTTTTTTTGTTTATAGCATTTTCAAAAAAAAAAAAAAATGTTAATTGGCGGACCCTTATATATCTATTAACTTAACTTTTATCAAAAGCTTAATAATAATACTATGTACATACATATATATTTATCAAAATCATATGCGTCTCTTGATAAAATTGTTAAAGAAACTATAACTGTTTTGTTTCTTATATATTTTTTTTCTCTCAACATTTGCAAAAGAATATTTTCTTTTTGATAACACTTTAGTTTTTCAAACATTGTTGAAAAAAATAGCGTGTGTTTCATTTTGAGTAGATACAACTTTCTTTACGCAAAGTATTCTCACAGTCTGTGGGGTTGTTTCTAAGCAACTTTAAATATGTCGTGTACTCTATGATATTAAAAAAGACTTTTATACCCACCATATCTTATAAATAGCTAAAGTGTACGAAGCATGATCTTCTTTTTTTCGCTCTACGCACAACCATGAGCATTATTTTGTTGTACATAAATATCTAAAATGGGTTGTAAGTTCTGTGCAGTGGTACGATAAACGCCTTCTACATAACAAATGTTGTGATGCGTTATGATGTTGCAATGTGCAGGTTTTTTACTCCTGCTTGTACATATATCACATACTTTGTACAGATACTAAGTCAATTTGAAAAGTTTTCTATCTAAAGAAGTTTTTAATTTTTTTTTTTTTTTTTTGGTGAACTATTACCGAATTTATTTAAGAAATTAATTTTCAAAACGCTGTTTCTGTAAGAAATAACTGTATTTAAGTTTTTTAAAATGATTTTAGTAATATTTTAAGCTTTAGTTTTTTTTTTATAAAACAATTTTCGAAATAAAATTTAAATTACTAAAATCTGAATAAAAAAATTCAAATAAACAATAATAAGAAGTTTTTTTAAAATGTTCAGAGTTGCAGTTTTATGCCAAGTTTCAGATTAATCCTACCGTATGGTTTTTGTTATTAGTAATTTTGATGTCATTTTGGGGGGTCATTTGTTCTCACTTAGTTAGTGAACATTGTTAGTGTAACGAATTTTGTGCCAACAAAGCGTCATATGCGGGAAGTACGAGCAATGGTTTGTGCGGTTTAGAAGTGGTAATTTTGACACGGAAGACAAAAATCGCCCAGGCGAGCAAAAAAAAGTTTGAAGACTAAGAATTAGATATATTACGCCATTAATACTGTTATCAAACTCAACAAGTGATTCCAAAAGCATTGCCAATTACTCAAGCAGCAATTTCGAAATGTTTGAGATTAGCCGGATTCATTATAAAACATTGAAATTGGGTACTACATGCATTAAAGATTAGTGACCTTGAAACACGACTTTGAATGTCGGAAATGCTGCTTAAAGCTATAAAAGGAAATAATTTTTTTGAATAACCAGAAGCGTAAAAGAGCGCAAGTGAAGCTCGCTCAACCAGCTGATTCAACAGCAAAACTAAATATGGATAGCGCTAAAGTAATACTGTGCCGAATGGAACTGATTCGTTTTAAATAAGCATTGAAAAAAAAACGGCCAGGATATGCGACCAGACATAAAAGAGTAATATTCTATCATGCCAACTCTCATACCAGTTAAAAACTATTTAGGAAGAAGTGGTTGCGAAGTTTTACTCTTCTAGTCCGGACTTTTCCCCACACTAACTACTAAAATTCAACATGAAATTTGTTTCCTATTAAAATTCAATGTTAAAAAATAAAAGGGAACAAATTTCATGTTTGATTTTTATTCACGATAGGGGTGTTTATGTATATTATATTCTTTTAATGCAATAATTATGTATAGCAGATGAATATATTCAGACAATTTAGTATCACAAACAACAACTAAATCCAAAATTTTATATTTAGATGAAAAAAATAAAATAATAAACTTTATACCGAAATCAATATATTACACCATCATGACATTTCTCAGCATTAAAGGTACCGTCACGCGAAAATATTTGCCGAAAAAGACGTAACATATATCTGAACTCGTTTATTTATTAAAAAAAACCTTTTCTTATTTAGACCAAATTCCAACAAATATTTAGTTTGAATTTATTTGATGCTGTTTGATCTTGCAAATTTCTTGTAAGAGTAAACAATTTCAAACAAATTTGTGCTAAAACAAGTGGTTATGCTTTTTTGAGTAAATATTTGCCAAATGTGATCGTACCTTTAGTCATTTTTATTGCAGCTTAAATAATCTTTATTTTGCAAAGGGTTAGTAATCAACACAAAATCGGGTGTTATTTGGATCCGCCATTGGCAAAAAAAAAACAGACTAGGGTGGTTACAAAAGTTTAAAACTTAATTTTCATATGCGAATATCTCGTAAACTATAAAAGATAATATTACTAGTAGATTTGAAATCGGCTCACAAAGAAAGAATTTGGATAGTTTTCACTTTCTTACATACCCAAGGTGCCCCATTTAGGGGACAGCTGGCACCGGTCCTGGTGCTTTTATGAGGGTCAAAACTCAAAAGCAATTCCACCCTAGGTATGTGAAATTTTATTGCAAGCCGACTTTCCGTTTATTAATTACTGGTTTATTTCTCTTTTTATCAAAATTTTCCCATAATTAATCAAATCTACTTTAGCAGACACATTTGTATATACAATAAACCGGTGCCCATATTATATTGGTGGATAGTATCTTTATAAGATTCCGCTCAACCGAATACAACGTTCTTACTTGTTATTTTTAAAAACTTTTACCGACTTCCGTCTACACAAGCAATCATGTAAACACGCGCATCATGCTCCTTCTGAAATAGTTCCATTATAAATAGTGAGGGAATGAGCGAGTGAGTAAGTGAGTGAATGAGTAAATTTGTATATCTGTGTAGGAGAAAAAGTCTTGCATGGTATGTATGTGTGTTCAGTCGTACGTACAAGGTAATGTGTGATATTTTGATATAAATCTGACTTTGTGTCTCTGACAACTTCACATCTATATTTATCATTTTTGTTGTATTTTTTCTATTCAGCCTCTCCTTTGCGTTTTTTTCTGTGTTAGTATGGTGTTATGTTTATTATTCTTTTTTTTCGTATATTTTTTTAACTTCTGCTGTTTTTGTTTTCATCCTCTAAATCGTGTTCATTCATGTTGAAAAGAATTTTCTTTATAAATATTTTGACTGAAAAATGTTATGGTATTGCTGTTGTTTGTGTGTTATTATAGAGTAACAACAACAACAACAACAACAATAGCAAAAAAAAAACTGACTAAAATAATTTTTCAGGTATAGTTACTGTTGCTGCTATTTACTAAATATATGTATGTACCCAGTAAAAAATTTTAATGTTTTTGGAAGCCATAAAAGTACAAGAGCGCTGATATATGCGCTGGCTATTACATACTACTTAGAAGCAACAGAGAAGCGAAAACCATTGAAGTGAATTTTTAATATAAGTAAATGAAAATTATTTAATAGCTTCGCATAATCCCTTATAAGTAAGCAGGTTGTAAGGGAATAGTTTAAATGATTATTTTAAAGAAAAAATTACGACCAAAGTTCAAAGTGCTTCTGTTTATCCCTTACGTGGAAGCACGTTGTATTGCAAAGATTTCAAAATGTGTTTACGATTATTCCCGACATGTTACCGAAAACAAAAGATGCTTAAAATTACTTCTTTTTTATTACGCAATCAGTCATCAAATTCTTTTTGAGCAGAGAGGACGCAAGCAAATTGAACAAAAGTGATAATGAAATATATATAAAAATATATAAAATACATACCTGCAAAAAATATAAAAAACCTATTAAAATTAAATACAACTAACAGTAAGTATTTTTATTAAATACAATAACACATACATACATAAATTTTTTAGTTTATTATTTTTGTGTGGTCAATTACTTGATTTGTTGTTGTTTTCTTTTTAATTTGCGTACAGTTTGTTCTATTTTAAGAATTATTAACTGTTTTGTGTGTTTGTTTTTCGTTCTTTTACATAAGTTTTTGTGTTGCATGTGAATTGTAGGAGAAAAAAATAGTTTAAAGAAATGATTGGAAAAAGACAGCTTAATAAATTAAAGCAAAAAGAAAGGTGTAAAAATTTGTTTTTAGAATTGATCAAGTATATGGGAAGCTTGTAAATCTTCCATTTAAAAATAATAGATTGCTTATTTCTTTACTACACACATGTGTATAAATTCTTTTATTTACACTGCACTATATACATACATACATATCTGTGGCATTTTCACAAAACATCTTAAGTCGAGATAAGATAGCAAAAAAGTTTAAAAAAAACTCGGGGAAAAAATTATTTTCATTAAAAAATAAAGTAAACCAAAATTAAAGAAAAATTTCTTCTATAATACAAGATTTTAAAAACGTAATCAAA
This sequence comes from Bellardia bayeri, assembly GCA_950370525.1. Taxonomy (NCBI): domain Eukaryota; kingdom Metazoa; phylum Arthropoda; class Insecta; order Diptera; family Calliphoridae; genus Bellardia; species Bellardia bayeri. The sequence continues at coordinate 86,356,219 of OX493267.1, forward strand.
AATGTTTATTGAATGAAAATTCGTATGATTAACAACATTTTTAAATTTGACTTAAGATGTTTTGTGAAAATGCCACAGATATGTATGTGTGCATTTTTTATAAAGATTTTTAAATTAAAGCTTTTTTAAGTTATTTTAAAAACAATTCAAATATGACAAAAAATACAAATTTCTATTATAATCAATAATTTTAGAAACATGCCTCGATCAGCTGTAAAAGAAAATTTGCAACATTCAATTGAAGAACTATCTGAGAGAATTAATGTTTTAAAAGGTATGTGAAACATCAAAAAATAAAAACACAAGTATTAATCAATTTATTTAACTTTAGAAACTGTTATTACTCAAAATAATATAATTGAAATATCAGAACTTAAAGGAAAACTTGATGTTTTAAAAGGTGTGTGTGTATACACGTTCATATTTTTCTAATATATTACTCCCTTATGCAAAAAAAAAGTTAAAATAATTAATGTGTTAATTAACTAATGTGAACTTTAACTTTTTTTTTGCATAAGGGGGCTAATTTTTAATTGATTATTAAAAGTTTCGTCATTCTTTTATTGCAGAAATTGCTGAACATCAACAAAATACAATGGAAGTCTCAAAAATTCAAATAAAAGATTTAAAAGGTTGATATAGTTATTTATTTATTTATTGTATTATTTATTTGTTTTTTATCTTTTAAGAGCTTGTCGTCAACCAAAATAAAATAATAGTTGGTCTGGTTTCTGAGCTGAAAGTAATGTTAAAATGTTTTGTAACACCAGGACATGTTTCTACAAAATATTCAGATTTACTTCCTATCCGGTCGGCAGGCGAATTAAAAGAAATTGAAAATGAGATCAACGATGAAAATATGCAATGGTAAAAACATTAATTATTCACTTAGTTCCCTTTTACAATGTGGCAAGTGAAAGGCAGTCGGACAAGTTTGTTGGCGAGAGGAAAGAAGTAAAGTGTGTCACACATACAGCGTCGCCCCCTTACCAACAAACTTCGTCTGTCTGCCTTTCACTTGCCACATTGTAAAAGGGGACTTATACTTTTAACTAAAAACTGTAGTTTGTATTTACAGGTGGCGACACTCAAAAATATTTTAAGTCAAGGCGGGTTAAACAAATGCCTTACAAGTATATTTGATATAAAACTTTTGCTTAGTTATAATGTAGATGGCAAGCAAGGCAAAAATCGACTATTGGACTTTCCAAAATTTATAAGCGCTATATATGGTAAACTTTTTAAATATAGTATACATATAGATAAACATTCCTTATAACATTTTTTCTTTATAGAAGCACTTAAAGTTGATAATACTCTTTCGAAGAAGAAATTTATTAACGATTTCCGTACAGCACTAAGACTAAACAAAAATCGTTGTTACAAAAAGAAAAGCTTGAGAAAACATAGCAAGTCCAACAACTCATTTTTGAAATCTGACAGTGATGAAGGGTCTGATGCGGAAAATATATTTCCGGACAGAGAAGAACAAACTCCAATGAATACCTCACTAGATTAAGTTCAAGCATCTTCAAACATATTATATTGCAGTTTAAAGCAATAGTATTAAATATCATATCACAATGTTTCCTATTTACAAATGTATGTATTTTAAGTTTTTTTTTTAAGTTTATCGATGAATTTACATATTAGTTTGTGTTTTTTTAGTAAATAAAAATAAAATGTACAAAACTAAAAAAAATAGTAATGTTTTCATAGCTTATATAGGAGGCATGAATTAAATGCTTCCAGTAAGCAAACACAGTAATAGCATTGGGTAAGGTATGAAATTGCTATATAAATAGAGACATGAAAGAATCGCTTCTTGTATATAGTATAGAAGCAATACATCACAGGTATGCAAGCTGCGGTTTCTGGAAGCTTTTCCTTCACGCAATAATGTAAGCCATGAAAAATGCTGTGATTTTACAAAAAAGTAGTGCTTCCAAGTGGGAATTCGCCATATAAAAATCATGCCTCTTGTAAGCAGGTTTGTAAGGGGGAATTGTGCTTCTCTCCCTTACAAACCTGCTTACCAGTAAGCACCATTTTTTACTGGGTATGTACATATGTAGGTACATTAATATGTTATCAAGAAAAAAGTCATTAAAATGACACATTCAAAGAATTTAAATTGTATTGTGTAAAATTTATATACACATACAGTGTATTGCAAAACTATGTCGCCATTCATACACATACATATATAAAATTCTAAAAATCTAGTAAACATTTTTGTGTAATTGATAATAGAATAGGAAACCCAAAAAAAAAACTTTAAAAAATATTAATTTAAATTATTATTGCATTTTATTAAATACCCTACACCACCATAATGGGGAGCGTATATTGGATTTGTGCTGATGTTTGTAACGCCCAGAGATATTGGTCCAACACCCACCTTAAAGTATACCGATCGACTCAGAATCACTTTCTGAGTCGACTTAACGATGTCCGTCTGGCTGGCTGTCCAGGTAAAGTTTGTGCGCAGAGTGCAGGTCGCAATTTTGAAGATATTTAGATAAAATTTGGTACGTGATATTTTTTCAGCCCAAGAACGGATGAGATTGAAACTGGTGGAAATCGGTGAATTATTTCACCTGGCCCCCATACAAATGTAAATATTGAGGTTTACTGAACATAAATGTCTGAATTATTCAAGTATCCAAACAAGTTTCATCACAAATGCGTGGTATATGAAGCAAAATCACATCTACAAATTTTGTGCAGATCGCTCCATAATTAGTCGTAGCTCCCATATAAGGAACACTTCCGAAAATCACTTTAAAGAGCACAACTTTCTCAAAAATATTGGTATCCCAATAATATTTAACTCAAATATATTCCATGTGTATACAAATAATACGGTACAATTTTATTATGATCGGTCCATAATTAGTCGTAGCTCCCATATAAGGCCCACTTCCGAAAATCACTTTAAAGAGCATTACTTTCTCAAAAATGTTGGTATCCAAATAATATTTAAAACAAATATATTTCATATGTATACAAACAGTACAATTTCCTTGTGATCGGTCCATAATTAGTCGTAGCTCACATATAATGCCCACTTTCGAAATTCACTTTAACGTTCATAAATTTCTTAAAAATGTTGGTATTCATATTTGACACAAATAAGTTTCTTTTATACAGAAATAATGACACCTAATTTTATAATGGTCGGTCCATAATTAGTCGAAACTCCCAAATAAAACACTCTCCGTAATCCAATTTAAGCTCCATAAATCTTTTAAAAGTATTTATATTGAGATAAAGTTCAACATACATAATATTTATATTTATATACATCATGACACTAAATTTTTGGATGATCGATTCACAATAGGTTATATCAACCATATAACGCCCATTTCTGAAAAACTGTTTTATACATATACTGGGTGTAGGGTATTATATAGTCCGGCTTGACCGACTATAATTTCTTACTTGTTTTAATCATAATCTGATGGTCACAAAAGTATTTTGCTTTATTGTTATTATTATACGCTCCACCAACATAAGTGGTAATGAGGGTATGTATAAGATTGTCATTGCGTGTGTAACACTGAGAAATACTCATCTGAGACACAACAAAGTATATATATTTTTGGTTCTTAAGAACTTCTAAGTCGACTGTGCCATGTCCGTCTGTCTGTCTGTACGTCTGTCTGTCTGTGTAAAAGACTCTCCCATCCCAAAACCACAACCAAAATCAACAAAGTTTACAAAAACCCGTTTGTATTACTCCTAAGCAGTAGTTACACCATGATATTCTCCTTGTATCACATTTGATACATGCTTTAGTTTGATGGATTTTGTGATAGAACAAGTGTAATTGATGAATTCCTCGAAGTTAAATTTCTTGGGCGATATACTCAAAATTATCAAGTCAAAATTTTCATGAGTCTAATGACAGTGAAGCCGGCTTGATATACGGTTAAACTAAACTCTATGTTGACCATCGGAATCAAAACATATTGTCGACACGCAACATTTTTATTTTTATTAATCTCAGCTAATAATAAACTCTTCAATCCGCTAAATAATAAAATAAATGGTTTTTAACTTGCCAGACGACAGATTTATTTATGGCTCTAAGCATCCTGTCCTTAAAATCTGGCAGGAATAAATGTAGGTTAAGCGGTTTTCAATGGCTATTAGTTAGTCTTTCCTTCCCTGCATTTAGTCATTTTCCGGTAAACGATTTCTGTGTTACATTAAATTGTTGACTACTTGACAACATCTACTAAATATATTACAAAAGTTTTTAATATATTTGCCCTAATTTTAAAGCTGTAATATAATTTTTTCTTCGGCAATGCTAAATATTTTCCCGCCGCCCATTTTAACGCAAAGATCTTTATACTTGTGCACAATATTTACAAAATTACCACTAAGAACAATTAAGAAATACATGGCAAGTATTCTTTGAATAAAAAACATTAAACAAATTTTAAAAACAATTAAGAAAATCACCCAACAAAATTAACTGAAGTTTCCAACTGCAAATTACTCTTATGACCTGCAATTTGTGATGCAAATTAATAAAATAAAACAACAACTAAACAAAAAAGGACGTTGTTATAATTTTACGGAATTTTCCGCATTTACACAATGGGTACTATCAACTTTAAAAAAATATATTTTTACATATTTTTTATAATTTTTTCTTTGAATGCTCCAGAAATTTCTCTTGAAAATTAGTAGTTAATTTAATTGTGTGACAAACTGTACATAAATATATAATCTAATTTTAGAGATTTTGATCTAACGCAAGATATTGTGACATATTTATATTGTGAAAATATGCAGTGAATAACAAAACTATTTTCAAATTAATGTGGCCAGTGCAAAAGCCAAGTATGTCATATGAATTACTGATTTATTTTCTCTTTTGTTCAAAATTTCCGGGCTATGCGACACTTGTTTGATTCAGAAATGTAGAATTTTCTATCGCCATTGAATATAATATATTGCCAACACGGAAAAGTATTATTTTTGTGAACCTCAGCAATCAGTTATTTTCCATCATGAAAACTAGATTAAAAAAATCCTACTACTAATCAGCCTGGATTGGCTGGTAAATTATAATGCACACACACACCAAAGAATAACAAATATTCCTAAATAAATACTGCTGTAATACAGAATCTGAATAGAATACGTGTATGTCTTAATAAACGATATCTCTATAATAAGAGACGGAGTACAATGGGATGAAATAACGGGAGTATGATATAAACAAAGAACAGATTTATATACGAAGTGTGAATAAATGCTTTCGTTCCCTAGATCATAATATTATTTTTTAGGCTGACATCATGATAAGTAGAAAGGACATTAAATGGTTGAAGAGAATTGATAACAAAGATTCAACTTGTGGCTTTATGAATCACTTATGGAAAAAACCAAACCCTTCCTAAGGTTTAAGAAAGAAAGCACTAAAGGCTTTCTTAGTTCTAGTCCATAAACGAACATGTTAGATACTGGAAGAACTTTACAAACGGCAAAACAACCAATATACTTTGACGAAACCCAAACCTAAAAATAATAAAGAAGTTTTTTTTGAATACTTTAATACTCAAAAGACTAATTGATTATTTAAGTGGACGCACAGTTAGAATTTAGGAATGAAATAAACTAATACTACAATTGCTATGTATAATGTGTTTCCAAAGGACTGGGACATAAAAGAATATTTCATAGACTTTAAGAACTGTATAGTCGACAGATCAAGCAACATCATTTGAGGAAATCTGAATAGTCCAACACTCATAAGACTATTTGTTAATTGGAAACACTGGCTTATCTTGAAAGCAAAAGGATGAAACATTGGAACATTAAATGTGACACTGTGCTGCTTTTAGTCGAAATAGAAACGAACATTTTTAAATGGATTCTTAGGCTTCTGGAAATAAAACTGGACATATGAAGGCAATTAACGAGTCAGTTATATACAGTCAGGATCTCCCAAATTCTGTTGTCTGGAGACCACTTCGATATAAGCAGAAGCATTCATAGTATTTATTACACGATGACATAATCAGAACTGCAATTTATGTCAAGGTAGTTATATGACTTGGAGCTTAAACCACAAAATATACAGAAGGGACAGAAGGGGATTTTGAAACGTCAAAGTTGTCCCCTCTGTATACTTTGTGGCTTAAACAGTAGACTTCAAGACTTAACATTTTATAAAGCGGCAATAAATATATTTGACTTCTACAAAATTGTGAGTATGTGAAAATTATCCGACGGAATTCATAGCTGAAATAGCTTATAAACTTTGGAATGCCGAAAGTAAAGTTCTGCCAGTCTTTAACATGTCCGTTTATGACGCACTCCTTTAGTTTCGTAAACCTAAAGAAGAGTATGGTAGTTTCCACACGTGATCAATAAAACCACGAGTTGGATATTTTTTATCAGTCCTCTTCAAACTAATCATCATGATGTCAGGCTAAAAAACAATATTATGATTTAGTTCGTTAAATCCCTTTCCAGTTTGGTCACCAAACATATCGTAATACTACGTTTCCACGGTACATGCTTCGCTCTCTATTCATGCTTCACACCCCAATCATCAGCGAAACAACTTGCTTCACCAAACAAAATTTGAAGAGCGAATCAAGTAGATTCATATTGAATCTACTTGCGAAGCATGAAAAATTGCACTCTTCTCTAATTTGTATCGCTCTAGCTGTAAAAATTTAATATTATTGTAAACAAAGCAAATTATTTTCTTGTTGCTGGAAATAAAGAAAGTAAATACGTACGAATGTATGTTTTTTTTCAAGTAAGCTAACTAATTACCATCACCTTTTTTGTCAATTAAAAAAAATTATTATCCACAAATTATAAATTCGGTTTTTTTTGTATTCTGTTTGTTTATTAAAAACAACTGTCAAATCGAATCAAGTTTATTAGTCATGTAAACAGCATGATTCATAAACATGATTCAGAAAGCGAAGCAGGTTATTCAAGTCGTCATGGAAACATAGTATAATAATTTCAACAACTGAGCTATTTGCTACAAATTTCTTTGAGTGTATCAACTCTTCTGTTTTATTTCTTTTATGGCACATATTTGTTGCCATTGTTTTTATTTTTAAGAAACGTTTAAGTCAAGATATGTGCACACGTTGTACGTATGACAATATAACGTGTAAATGTTATTTGAATTTTCCACACATATAGTACCACATTGTACTTTTTGTTATTTGTTCCATTCATTCTGTCATTTCTTTCAAATTCCATTATACGTGGCTATAAAAAAGAAATTACAAAAGATTTAATGGCTTTACCTTTTTTAAGGACTTTTGGTTGTTGCGTGGCATCATTTGTGTGTGCGTTTTTTTCTTTTGTATTGTAAAGAGAAAAGGGCTTAAATTTAATTTAGTTCTCCATTGTGTAAAGGGTTAAAAGGTACATCAAAATACATGCACGCCCTTAGAAATCCACATAAATGTGGGTAAAAAGTATTTATATTAACTTACCTGTAAATACATACATATGTATAAATGAATGAGTCGCTGTATATATTAGACCTTAGGTGCATGTATGTAAGGAATTTAACACTATTGTCTTTTTAATATATTGCTAATGACTTGTATTAAGTTTTGGGTAAAGATTTCAATTTATAACAACAGCAAAAATTTAACGACACCAATATGTAGTAGGGTGATATTTTTGTACAACAATGTTAAGCAAAATGTACAACAATTGAAACTTAAGGGTTAAATGAAAGGTAATTTGTTGAGCTCGAACTTTATGAACCATATAATGTTTATTTATTTGTAAACGGCTTTGAAAATTATTTATTTATAAAACGAAATATCTAAAATTACCCAAGCGGTTGTTATGACTACTCAGATAGGTTTCTTGGGGAAATTCAGGGAGTAATACTGATCGAGTTTCTTTATTCAGTTACATATATACATACATATGTTGTAACAGACAATCAGCTGTTTTCTTTTAATATAAGAAACAAATCTACTTTTGATTTCACCTGCACGTTCTGTATTTTACAGATAATCAAATACACTGTTACCAACTATAGGGGGTATAAGACACTTTTAGGTTCAGTGCAAATATTCACCTAGAATTACCCTTTAGTTGGCATTCTGCCTGCCCAGTATTCAAGATCGCATAAATAAGCTTTATTGATTACTAAAACCGTATGGATAAAGAAACCTTGTTAGCTATTTATAACCTCATGCATTTGAGGCATGCAAATAACCTCAGATCACCATCTACATGAGGAACGTATCACTGGACGGATTGTGTACAAAGGGCTGATTGGGATATTTGTTTTAGTAAAATTAATATTAGTTAATTATAAAACGGTTAATGTGAGTAGAACACGCCATCGAGAGAAATTAATTTGATAATTTCATTTTTTGGGGCTATGTTATAAATAAATTCAATGCGGAGTCAATAGAATTGATTGCAGCCTTAAAACTCAAAACCCGTGACGTGATTAATGACATCTTTTCCATAAAATGTTTTATTTAAAATTAATATTTCCATTAAAATTATAATTTATAATTATAATGATTTTTATATATTTTTAACACAAAAACTATTGAACTTAACTTACCGTTCGTTGAAATTTAGCTCTGCTTAAATAAATAATTTTGTGCTAAATTCTGTTGAAATGTACTTCTATTTTACATGATGTTACAATTCAGTTCGAAATTTCTCAATCATATAGTCGATAATTATACAAGTTGTTTTTGAGCAAATAAATTTGTATTTTTTATTCATTGTTTTTTATCACTACTATTATCGATTAACTCAAAGAAACGAAATAAAATAATATATAAACAATTTAAATAAAGGACGACCCCAAAATTTTAAATAACTAAAGCAACACGTGCCAAAATCGTAAAAGGCATAAGCCTTACGGCACCGGCCCGTGTCGTATGCGTATAACCGGCGTTTCTTTGCGCGCACTTCAAAATAAACTAAACAAATTTTGATATGAAAATTATTTCAATTGCTTTCGCAAAACAAGAGCAACAAATTTCAAATTTAGAAAATTTCAAAATAAATAAGTTCACATGCAAAAAAACTCATCAATTTTAAACTCAATGTGTTTTTGCAGTAAAACCACAACGCCAAGCAACAAGTTAATTTTTTTTTCGTTGCAAAAAAAAATTGGACAATTACAATAGCGGCGTTCAGTGTTCAGTGCAAATGGCATTAAAAAATGGGAAATGCAAAACATCGTAGTTTTTATGGCAAGCCAACAACAAAATACACACAATTGCATTTGTCAAAACATTGCGTTCATGCAATACTAAAATGGTATAGTTTTTTTCGTTACTTGTATTGCGTTTGCAACTCTGACATTTAAACAGCTGACAGATGTAAACACTAATAAAATAAATAAAAGTAAAATAATTGAGCAAACGATTCCACAGAAGAAAATTAAAAGGGAGAAACCAAACAAAAAGTGGACGCCTGAAGAAGTATATACTAAAACATTAACTGCCGTATTTATAAAAAATAAAGTAGGCTTGAAGTGTGCTTTCAGACAAAATTTTCTTAAAGTGCACTTGAAGTTTACTTTAATTTTTTATAAATACGGCAGTAAATGTGTATGTACCCCCATTCCAAATTCTTCTTCAAAAAATTTAACAATTTTTTCTTTGGCACTTTTTCGTGGCATTTTAAAAATACGTTTAGAAATTTTTGTTTATGTAGATCAGCTGTTTAATAGAGTTCTCACAATCAATGTCAAAACATTTGCACGTGCAAACTTTTGCAATACAAAACGCATCGAACATCGAATACCACTAATTTAAAACTCTTTAAAATTAGTTTTATTTTTGTTTTCGTTTCGTTTTTTGTTTTAATAAAAAGACTTGTGTGTTTTTTTTACTCTAAGATACATAATTTAAAGAAGCAATAAAAACATTTTAAAGTGTGTTGAGTGAGTAAAGAGGACCAAACATAAAAAATAAGTTAAGTGCTAAATGGATTAACTCACTGAAAAGTTAGACGGTTTTTATAGTTTAATTTTGACATTTAATGTTAAAAAAAAATTACTTTGTATTTCAATTAAAAATTAAGTTGTTTAATTTACTATACGATGGTTAGACAGCTTTGGAGTTAATGGTGGTAAAACTTATTTCTCAAGGAAATTTCTTTTGCAAATGAATAATTAGGAATTAGAAAAGTATTTTAACACTTAATTTAAAACATTCAAAACATTGAGTTAATCTATTTTGCATGCGAGCAATACAGTTGTGGTTCCAAATGAATTTCTTAAAAATTACACTGTAAATGGCGAATGTTTCTCCGAAAACCAAAAAATATATTAATAAGGTGCTATTGCACTGTATTATATGACAGATCTTACTAAATCTAGAATGTTGCTGCTCCGTCCACAGTATGTTCTACCTAGTGCAATATCAGAGAATAAACTTCTCTCGTCTTCACTGATCGTCAACTAATTAATTGCATGTCTTAGATTGTGAAGTTAAAAAAAAACATTCATTTAGTTGAATATTTCGATCTTTGTACCCAAAAATAATTTTCTTAATTTTATGAGTTTAATAAACTCTCCACAATCTTAAGAAAATGCAAGTGGTGTCAGCCAGCAAAATGTGTATCTCGAGTTTTTTATCCGTTCTAATTTTAGCTAGAAACACACCCAAATAACACACACAGAAATATTTATCTCTACGAACGAAAACTAGAAAAAACACATGTTCATTTCGTCTAAGTTTTGTTCATTTATTCAATAAAATTTTTCTGTATTTTCTTGATGCAGTTTTTACATTTATTTATTTATATATTTATATATTTTTTGTTAACGCTCTAATGTCAATCACTTTGTTTTTTGGTTTCAACAATTTTTAGCTGAATACTTGCTTGTTGAATTTTATTTTTTTTATATTATTGCTAGCAATTTTGTTTATTTTATTTTTTAATTAAATGGATTATTTTTCAGCACTTATTGAGCTCTTGGGTGACGAAAATATTGGACAAAATTATCGTTTTTAAGTTTGCATCATTTGCGGAGACAAACGAATGCTGAAGAGTTTTTACACCGAACACTTAAATAATGTGAAACAGAAAATACCTTCCAAGACAATAATTTTTCTATTACGTTGACCTGATTTCATTGATAATGCCAATAATGACAGGAAACTAAATCAATACTTTACAGACAAATAATTTGTCTGGCAAATTGTTTTTTTTTTTTGGTATTTGTTTAATTATTTTTACTAAATTTTACTTAAATTTTAGCATTACTATCTGAGACTGTTTTTAAAAACTATTTAAAATAATTTACTTTATGGTCGATTTTTTCTGTAAGAGTTGATAGGATTTCTCTGTTAAAATATTTAATATTTTATCTGTGTTCCTATAGTCTGAAATATTTTGCCTCTGCTACTTCCTTTCGACGGTTAAGAGCTCTTTAAATTTGTTTATGATGCGAGAATGTATTTGAAGATGCACATCCTATTGGAGCTTTCCGATAATGATTCTATATTGTCTTAATGATAAATTTAACATAGTGGTTGAATTGAATTTGTGCTGATGTTTCTAACGCCCGTAAATATTAGTTCAAAGTCCCCTTAAAATATACCGATCGATTCGTGCGTCTGGGTGGGTGGCTGACTGTCCATGTAAAACTCGTGAGCAAAGCACAGTTTGTAATTTTGAATAAATTTCTATAAAAATTGCTACATGATATTTTTGGCCCAAAGACGGTTGGGACTGAAAATGATTAAAATCGGTCCATTATTTCACCTAGCCCCATACAGGTGACCTCCCAAAATAGGGATTTACTGGTCATTTAAATCTCTATTATTATTTTGATATCCAAATGAAATTCAACACAAATAAGTTTCATACATATATACATAAATCATGGCACCTAATTTTATAACGGTCGGTTCATAACTACTCAAGGCTCACATTATAGACGGCTTCGAAAAACACTCTAATATGTATAAGGCTTTTAAAAGTGTTTATATTAAGATAGATTGATAGCTGCACAGAAGTCAAGCCACTAAATTTGTTGATGATCGGTCCATAATAGCTTCTAAACTGTTTTTACACATATACTAAGTGTAGGGTCGGGCTTGACTGACTTTACTGTCTTACTTGTTTTTTTTTAATATTGAATTTCTGAAACTAGTTTAATCAATCTGTTAAGTTCAATCGGTTTTACAAAAAATAAAGTTAAGTTCATTCCACATTTGTATATACCAAGCAAAGCTTTAGTATCATTCCTTTAATTTCTAAAATTCCCAGTTATTATCTGCTTTCCTTCCGTCATATATAACTTCGTTCACAACTCCCTAATGCCACACCCTCAATGTCATCTTTTAAGTATTGGAATGATAGTTTTAAACACATTTATATTAGTATTGTGTAGCGATATATCGACGGAAGGAGCAATGCTAAACCTTTCAACTATTTCAATCTAAATAGTTTTTAAAAGTAGTTTTCAACATGTGGCCGAACGCTGTCATGATGGAATACAATATTTTTTTCATGTCTGGCCTAATATTTTGGGCGTTTATGGTCAAAGCTCGCTTCAAACGAATTAGTTGCATTTGGTACAATTTTCACGTGAAGGTCTGATCAGATTCCGGCAGCTCATAGTATTTATATAGGATACTATTGGTGGCACAAAATATGCTTTAGATTATCGAACTGGAACCTTTTTTAGTGCAGAAATGATTTCCTTTTAAGGCACAAAATTCGATAAATTGAAAGCAAAACAAACTTTGTTGCTTGCACTATAATGTTCATTAGAGTGGTTCGAAAAAAAGTTGTGTCACTCACCCCCTAGGATTAAAGATAATGTAAAAACAATTCCAGAAATATTTTTTTATTTTTTGCCACGCCTACAAATACCGCCCTTTTAGTTTTTTGTTCACTGTGTCGCTATTTTTAGTCCGATCAAAACATTTTGTGTACCGATGTTCATGGCTCTGTAAGGGCTACATTTCTGTTCTTAATCATTTTTTACTACCACGTTAAATTCTAGTCATGACTTTTAAAAATTCCTTCAAAAATATTTATTATACATATATTGTGGGTACGAACCGAGTTTTTAAAAGTTCAATAACTAACTGAAAATAAATGACAGATTTGTATCCCTTAAAATGACGTATATGTTACTAAGGTAAAAACTGCGTTCCAAAGATGAATTTTTAAACTGAATTTTTAAAATTATAAGGTGATTTATTGTAAAAATATTAACATTAGATTTCATAATGAATTATTGTAACCACACAGTTTGGAGCCATATTTTATGGTTTCTCATTTCTACAGTTGGCTAGAACTGATGCGATTTTAAACCTTAATGTTAGCAAACTAAAATCTTTAGCCTTACTACTGTTCTTGTCTTTAGATTTTTGATAGTTAATAATAATTATTATTAATAATTAGGGTGCTGTAGCTTAAGTTGGTAGCATGAGTTTGTATTTGTAACAACATCATTTTCTGGTAATTATTAGTTGTCTTACTATCCATCATAAATAATATTTATCACAGCGCAACCGAAGTAAAATAATTAAATAAAGGCTATAAAATCAAGCTTTAATATTAATGCGCTCACCACCAGAGGCGCTGCAATTCTGCATTAAAAATAAACATAATGCGCAATTTCAGAGTTGTGATATAAATAGCTTTCTTCTTTCACCACCCTTACTTCTTCAACTGTCCCCTTTCCAAAGAAAGTAACGCAATTATATATAGACATATTAATTGGCTGAGTGTTACTTCCTGAGTGTTTGAACTTGAAGTCATATTTTGTGTCCGTAAAAAACAAGGCTTTCCACCATCAACTTGGGTATCAACTAGTTCCAAGAGGTCGTAACTTTTCGATGATTTAGATATTTAGGTTTAAATTTTGAAACTTCAAATAGCATTACTATACCCAGATAGAATAGATTTAGATATATTTATAACTAATGAATTCTGAAATGATCTGCAATCAGTTGCGTATTGAAAGAACCTTTAAAAATCTAAACACATACAAAAAACATAAACTTTACTACACATATTAATCCAAATGCAAAAACCACTTTTATACAAAAAGACATAATTTTGAATGGCGGTTTTTTAATTTTTAAAAACCTTCCTGTTTCATTTATATACATATGTACATATGCATGTACTTATATATATTTTTTGTTGTTTGCAAACACTTTTGCAAATGTTGCAAAACCAACTACAACTAGTTGTAACCCAATGTCAAAGATATGTAAGTAAATGTAAACATTCAACAAAATTATTTTGTATTTAACATCAACAAGTGTCTTTTGTCAAGATTAACATTGGATGAATGTACGTTAGTGGAAAAGGAAAAAATAATGGTAAATCTTGCCATAAAACAAAAGAATTGTTATGACAGTTGCCACTATTGTGACAAATGTGAACAATTCAGGCAACGTACGAATTGTTCATCCCCTCACAAACACGCATACAACACAAAAAAAAATACACCTATACACATAGACAGTTGTGCATATAACAGCCACAATAACTACAACTACAACAATGTTGTATTAACGTACGAATATGTATTTTAACATTTCAGTGAATGAGCAACAAAAATGTCATGTTTCTTTGAATTCATTGTTGTCATTGTCATTCTGTATTACAAGGAGTTCTTCCACCAACAGCCAACCAGCCAACAATAACTACAGAAGCAGCAGCAACAGTAGTAGAAAAAAAAGAGATTCTATATTTAGCTTTAACATTAAAAAACAATACAATAGAAACATTAACAAAACGCTAAAAAAAAATAGAAAAACCTTTTAAAAAACAAAGCTTAATTGTAAACATTAAGATGAAAAAACATTTTCCATTGCTTGTTTAGAAAGGAAATGATGAAACAAACCCAACAAATCTGACAATTTACGCAACAATAGTAAAAAAAACAATGTTTGGTAAAAGCTTAAGATGATTACTGATGACCATGGAAATACTCTACCTTGAGGTATAATACAAATATTAACTTGGAATTTGTGAAATTAATATTTCTTTCGGGGGTTTTTGAAGCAAAATAATATCGAGAGTTTTAAAAAATTTTTGTGAAAAGAAAAAAACTAAAATATTGGAAGAATAACTAATGTATACAAGTTCTCATAAAAATTGTTCAGTTGTTACAAATGAAACAAAAGACTGCAAATATCACCCCTTTAAACGATGTTTGCCATAATCAAATTAAGCTTACGAGCAATGAAACAATTATTTTCAACACTCAACAATACCCTTAGCAGATTTGGCATTGTAGTGGCCAATATTGTGTCTTACAATAATAAAAATGTTTACGATATAATCATCAACATCATAGTCAACATAATTATCATTGTCTTTTTCATCATCTTCAAGAAACCAGAAAAAAAGAAATAAAAGTCACAAATAACAAAACAGCAACAAACTACAAATATTAACATTACAATCAACAAAATTTGTGTAAAAGTATTATGTAAAATAAAGTCGACTATAGTTTACATGTAAAGAAATACACACACAAAACCACTACTTACAACATACATTTGTACTTTTACAACATTGTTTAATATAAAATCTAAGAAACATCACCAATGACAATGGCATAGAATGGCAACGACATCAAGGAACAACATTGTGCAGCTACAACAGTAGCAATAATAAAACTAGTAATGACAACAGCAGCAAGGGACACAATCATTTTGCTGCCTTTATTTTGGTTTGAGTCCTTATTTTAGAGGTAACCAACATCAACGAAGCAACTGAACGAACGAACGAACGGCCGGCCGAACAAATAGTCAGTGGGCCATCTAGCCCAGCCATAGTTGTTACATTTGCAACACTAAACAATGACAAATAAAATCCTTTTGATGTCTCATTTAAGAAATTATATACAAGCATTTGTGTATATAAGAGATTCTCCTTCTTCCTTAAAGAAATTACAGCACAATAAAATAAGTAGCAACAGCTCAAGCACTAACAGTAATAACTTAGAACAAAGATGTTGACGATGTCTTTGTGACATTTGACTTTTCGCTTCAAAGTACTAAATGTAAATATATTATTTTTTTTTTTTTGCTTTTTTTATTGCAGTTTTTTTTATTTTTGGACACTGTAAATGGCTGCACGGGTTAATGGAAGAATTTTTGCTTAAGTGTCCTTCACTTTTTATAACTACAGTGTAGGGATCTTTTGTGAGGACGTTTTCGAATGTTGTATAAATTATTGTGATAGATGTGTAAAAGTTTTAGACTGTTAAGATTTTTAAAAAATTAATTTGGTTATTTAAAGGAGATTTTATTGCTGTTTGTATTTTGTATAAAACTTATTTATTCTAAATTTTAGTTAGAACATATTTTTTATTAGGGATTTATAAAATGAGGCCTCGACTTGGATATCTTTACGTAAGAATCAGATCTATATAAATTGTATAATATTCTTATACAATTTTTTACATTAAGTTTTTGTGTTTCGGATCTATAGTAGATATTAGTTTAGCTTAGCAGGCTAAACTAACTCTATAACTGTCTGTTCAATTGGACGGGAGGTGCATTATTGTTGGGATTATAATTATCCTGGGCTACGGCTGTCATAACGTTAGAATTTATGCTAAGTGCTCCATGGGCGGATGGAGGCACTTTGTTAGAACTGTGTGTATCTGGGGCAGTGACACTCGGTTAGTATTTTCCCTGTATTGAATTTGTGCTGACACTGACACCGTCACACTGCCTTCTTCGGGAGTGAAGGAAGCATTCATTGTTCCCATTGTATTACCAAAGCTGTCGGTTCATGTGTATATCAGTAAGAGTGTTCGCCATCACTCTGTCCGAAAGGATCCCACGAGCAGAGACTCGACGGATGTTATTATTAATATTATTGCTTATGCCTTTCGATCGAAGGTCGAAGGAGTTGGCAACCCCAGGAACGCTAAAGCCTTGTAAAGTTGGCCACCCATTTGAAATGAGTGTTATCGGTTTGCACCACGAGACACCTGAAATTGTAATGAGCATATGTACTCCAAGGAGCAAATTCGGAACACTTCCTTTGCAAACCATTCAATAGTACAGCTCACTAGGATACATTCAGTTGTTCGTTTGGTGTTGCCTGCAAAGAGAAGAACTGTAGAAAGAGGTAGATATGAAAATAAAAGAGATATCTTAAAACTTGAAAGATGATAAAGTGCAAGAAGCCAAGTTAAAAGTTTTTAGAAGAATAAGTCAGAAATAGAAATCAATTAAGAACTCCAAGTCATTTGGCGAATCTAAGAATAAAGACGCCGTATTAAAAGTTTCGGAAGAAGAGGTCAGAAAAAGGAGACAATTAGGAATCCGAAGTTGGATGGACGTTTCAAAAGAAGAAATAAGATAAAGGGCAGAATTACTAGTTACAAGTCCTATTGCTGAGAATGTGCAAAATACTTTAATCATCAATTTCAATATGGCAGCTTGACGAATTTACATGAATGTTACAGAATTTTAAGCACTGTAATCCAAACAATAAATATTATATCCCCTGTTTAATATTGGTAATATCATTCTCTAAGAGGAAGGTAACTGTTCCAACGAAAACTCTGAGGACGATGCAGGTCCACAACAAACACGCAAACATCGGCCTTTGCAAACAACGTCGAGCAGAAAAACCCAACGAAAAACATTCAGTTCATCGATGAGACGCTTCAGTTATATCATAAACCATTGAATAAAGTGATTTTTAGCTATATAATCTGAAGATTCCAACGATGGGAGGCTGTAATGATGAATCCATAACCAAAAAGCTTTATTTCCTAAACGGTTTTCTGGTGCAGCTGATATACTACAAAGTTTAAGCCTCATATCCAGCCATTCAACAAGATTATTATAGAAATACTACGACATGGAATCTTTTTACGAAAATTTCAATTGGCGTATCGAAAAACTTAATCTCAGCCAAACATAAGTCCTTAATCATGAATAGTCTTGAATCATGTAACTTCATTAAGGCCATCGAGTGATGTCATTTACAGAAAAGTTCGTATTTTTAAACTCTAGAGTAGTTTCCTTTAGTGAAAATCAAAACGATAATCTTTCAGTAGTATAGTGTCAACAAAGGCAACTGGCGCATACTCTGCGTCCAATATAAAAAGTGAACACGACCTATGCACCAGTCGGGCAATGGTGCAATGAAATTGGTAGACTGACGGCCAAAGCTAAGTCCCATCTAAGAACTAAGGAACACAAATATGTCGAAACTATAGTCAGCATTCCAAAGCATTATCACAACATCACATCAGTGGTACGTTGAAGGATTCGCACAAAACTTACATTGAGTCACCAAGATAATATTGCGCACTTTACTGGGATACTCACCCCACCAAAGTTTGTTGTATACGCTATTCCAATTAAGCCCTTACATACATTCTTTAATAAGCAGGAAATATTATCATATCATTACCGTGGATACTGTTCAAATATTATAAAAAACATAATTTTAATCCAATTATCACTCTATACAGATTCACAACATAGTTTTATATTAGTATTACATATAAATTTTAAACATTTCTCAAAATCGGAAACAATTCCATTGTTATCTCAATCCCGTTAAAATCAAACTTTAACTAAAACTCTATTTACAAACATTCTAAATGCCCAGTAAGTACTAAAAAACTGCCAAAGTGATTTTCCTCTTTTTCAAGACATTCATTTCGTTTGTTGCTCTTAACTCATTCATAGGAGCTGTTAAAATAAGGAAAGGAAAATAGTAAAAAGTTCTTACCAAATAAATTTATCATAATGAATTTTTTTTTTTGATTTTCTATATAAATATAAAACAATTTGTTACTTTTTAAATATTTAATTATTTATAATACATGTAATTTAACTATATTTTCTAAGCAAAGCCATGCAAAACAATTGATGTCGTGATTTCGAGTTATTAGAATTTGTCATCACTTTGTGTGATGTGTTTATTTGTCGTCAAATAATATGCATGTTTAGTTAATATGTTCAATTAAATTTAAAAAAAAGTTTATTAATAATAGTTTATAACAAAATGCATGTAAATTAGTACACACTATAATATTCATACATACAAGTGTTATAAACAAAAGTTTATCAGCATGGATATTAATGTTGAATTAAAAAAGTTGTTTTTTTAGTAATTTAATTTTAAATTAGTAATAAAGTAATAAAAACTTTAATTAAACTCGCTTTGTGGCTGTGATCAATTATTTACTGAAAATCCTTTATAAACAGAAAGTAATTTGTATTTAATAACAAATAAATATCTAACCAATTCCTCCACATTTGCTCGAGTTTGTGGTGAAAAACTCATTTGGTGAAGAAGGGATATTTGAGTTCAACTGTTGCCATTTCAGGTTGAGAACTTAAAGGCGTATCAAATGCAAAATATTCGAGTTGTTATACGCTCCTGGTTAGTATAAGATAATCCACGGCAGCTAATAACTTAATTTATTCAACTTTAGAAGGTAATAATTCTGCAGTAATTTATATCATTAAACGTTCCTAAAGAAGCTTGAAGTTTTTAATTTCCCATGTAGACTATATCTTTCAGATAAGAACTTTGAAGATTCTCTAAGAAATAGGAGAAATTAGTGCCATTATAGACAAGCTTGAGGAAACAACCTTGTCGAACGAAACTGTTAAACGTTGTCAGAATAATCTCATGTAAAAAGCTAAAGCATGTGTCGTAGTGACCAAATATACTCTAAAAATGAGCGAATATGCAAGTAGCGAACGATGTCCTACGATGTCCTGCCTTTAGCATTAAACACATCCGCCGCAGCAGGCTGCATTTAAATATTTGTTAGGGATTGTTTCAAAAATTTCTTATGCTTAAATCAAAGAAGGTATATTTGTTGGCCCTCAGATCAGAAAACTATTGAGTGATGACAATTTTTCACTGTTTATCAGAAAAAAATATGCAGCCTGGAAATCTTTAAAGAGCATCGTGAAAAGTTTTCTAGGACACAGTAAAAGTGAAAACTACGGTCAAATTGTTGCTGATTTATGGAAATATTATCACGAATTAGGTACAAGAATGTCCCTCAAAATGCATTTTCTTCATTCGCATTTGGATTTGTTTCTACAGAAGCTAGCTGCGGTGAGCGACGAACAAGGGAACCGAACTCACCAAGATTTAATGAAAATTGAAAGCAATTATCAAGGATTTTGGGACAAAAGCATGCTAGGAGACTATGGACTCTAATACGTGAAACTGAACCAACAAAATACAAACGACGTTCAAATAACGCCATTCACTTTTGAAAATTCATTAATTTTTGAGTAAACTAATGAGTTTTTATGTAAAAACGAATAAAAACATTTTTTTTATATCTTCAAAACCTAACGTGATAGAGAAAACCCAATTACAGATTCGAGTTCAGCCCACCAAATTACACTAATAATGATATAAGATTGCTACAGTCCAAAACCTTGTTGGCAAGTGTAATCAAAAAAGGAATATACAAGAAAGTATCACTGTCAATAGTACCTCATTGACGATCTAGTGTTATTAAAAGCCTGTCTTTCCGTCAATGAGAGTGCAAAAAATACAATACCAGTGTCAGTATAGAAAGAAGTATTTGTGTGGATGCTGCTTGTTCGACATACCGTTCAGTTTAATATCAAAGTCGTAGTGAAAAGCAGAAAAGTGTTGCTATAAAACGGAAACACAATCTTTACCACAAAGTTTAAAATTCAACAACTATGTTATTATTAAAGAAAATTATGTAAAAATGGACCTATCGGGAACGACCAAAATTATATATTTACTAAAAAGGCTAACAATTTTCAGTTGTGTTCTGAAGAGAAGTCATATTTGCAGAGAATCAAAGGGGTGTCATCTCTTT
This sequence comes from Bellardia bayeri, assembly GCA_950370525.1. Lineage (NCBI taxonomy): Eukaryota > Metazoa > Arthropoda > Insecta > Diptera > Calliphoridae > Bellardia > Bellardia bayeri. The sequence continues at coordinate 86,377,055 of OX493267.1, forward strand.
AAATATTGCTTCGGATATTTACATATGTTAAACGTCACAGCTGTTTAGTTAAGCTTTTGTCCAATTAATTTCCTTATCTTTATCAAAAAGCTGCAATTGTTTTGTACCAAAGATATCTGATTAATGTTGTAGAAAAATATATGAATTGTTTGTGAAAGTTTCGGTCAGTTTAACAATATTATTAAGGTATATTAATTAAAAAAAAAACTTTTCCTATTGTGAGCAAAGCACAACAAATATTTAGTTTTAATTTATTTGATGCTGTTTGATCTTGCAAATCTCTTGTAAGACTAAACAACGTCAAACAAGATTGTGCTAAAATAAGTAATTTTTTAAGTAAATATTTGCCAAATGTAACCGTAGCTCTAAAGTTGTAAAGTTAAAGCTGAGTGGCACGGTTTTTCTTGAAAATTTTACAGATTTGGGAATAAAGTGTTATTTATGGTCGAGGTAGTTCATAACGTTCTGCAATATCTTTTATATATAAAAATCTATTCCTATGTCAATTCTAAAATAAATTTAAATATGTTGGCTATACAATATCATATTTACATTATCTTAATTTATATTATCATAAATTGAATATAATTTGAATTAAATTTCTATTGCAAATCTGTGTTCTTGTCATTAGAAAATGCCAACGCAGCACTAAACTGCAGAGCCCAAATAAACCATTATGGTTTTATGTTATAAACAACACACAATTGTTACTCATACAAGTAAGTTTCTTTGTCCACTACATGAATGAATGTCCTTCTATGTGAACATGTAGTAAAATATAATGAAATTATATTCCTTTGTTTAATGTCAGCAAATGCAAACGCATCTGTTTTGTACTTGTACTCATACTATATCGTATGTCCACGTTCATATTTCCTCTTCTACGAAATGTGGAAGTATTAAAAAGTATTAGAATGTGTAGATGGGTATGTAAACAAATATTTTATTAAGTACAATCACATTTAAATACAAAACACACACTTAGGGGCGCACAATCACTTACTCACTCACCCTAACCCAACACACACGAATGAGCGAACAAACAATTCAACAGATACATTGAATGAATAAGTGACTGGCTGAGTGAGTGAATTACACATGCAAACAGGCAGACGTGTGTATGAAAGAAACAAACCTTAATGGCATTTCAATTTAGATGTGATGACATTTTACTGTGATGTGTTGTATTTTAGTTTAATGAGTAAATGTGTTGGTCTGGTCTTTTATTTAAGTCTTAAAGCCCTACAACTTAAAATATACGTACATTTACTGTTTTAGTATGTACTGTGAGTATTTCCTCAAAATACAATGAATGTGAAATGTAATAAATAAATAGAAGAGTCTTCAAACAATAAAACAAGCAATTTTTAAATATATACATACATACATTCACACTTGCACGTAAAATTTACATTTAATTCATAGACATACAGCTCACACATTCGTCCTTAAATATTCGCAGGAATTGCAAAAGAATTAATTCATGCTAAATTATGTATTCTCTTTTACAGGAAAAGTCTTAAAGAGACAACTTTTGTTTAGGAATTCCATTGATAACTTATTATTAAAAGCTCTAGGAGATTTAAGGAAAGTCTTAAAAAAATAAAGATTGCATTATTTTAAATTATCGCCTAACAAAAGTATGTGTTTGCAATACTTATTTATGTTACTTAAGTGATGTAGTTTTGCCTTTGGCGCCATTCAAGTTTTTAAAGACTTTAATATAAATGAATGTTCTTTTGTCACGCAATCTAAACAACAATGACTTACGACCATCGGCTATTTTGTTGTAAAAATATTGAATGAAACAAACGTTTTAATTTAAAATATTAAGAAGTCATTTTAATGGAAAATTTTGTGAGTCGGCAAAGGACGACAGTCAAAGTGACATAATTGCATTTAAAGGAATAAACAATTTCTACATTTGTCTATCTTGGACTGAAATTGACCAAGTTAAGACAGTATGTGTACGACGTCACAAAAAATGTTATCCACTAACTTGAAAGTATCGTCAATACTTTAGAAATTTCTGAAAAACTACAGATTATAAACTCTAAAATATAAGTAGAAATAATGTTCACATAAAATATATAAATTGATACTCTTCAAAGAATATTTAGGAGAAGCTAAAAAACAAGTATGAAAGAATAATCGATCAAACAACATATGTACATAATACCCTAAAACCAAGTCCGATCATGCAAAAATTTACTAATATGACTTTTGTATATATAAGTAAACGAGATTTTCAAAAGGACTAAATATGGACCGACCGATATAAAATTAAGTGTCATGATTTCTGTACACATGAAACTTATTTGTGTTGAATTTTATTTGAATATCAACAATTTTAAGAGATTTATGGTGGTTAAAGTGATTTTCGGAGCCTATCAAATTGGGCCGAATGAATTGTGTATATATGAAATATATTTGTTTTAAATATAATTTTCACCTGAGTCAGTTTTGCATCAATATGAGCGTTCCACGTTAGCCGAGGTAAGTACCAAGGTACTTGACTTCATTGTGGTGCGGAATTACTTGATTGTTGATTTTGATCGGCAAGCATGTTCCTCTGAGTAGTGTGAATGTTACATGGGTACATTTCTGTTCATTTACCTTGATCTTCCAAAGTTTATGCCATTTTTCTAAATTTTCAATAGCTTCCTGAAAATTTCGCGAAGCTAATTGTGGATTCGGGATCCTGTTGGCATGTTAGACGCGCATATTAAACACAAAGTAGGAAGTCAGCCGTCGTGCCACACTTTGTCAAAAGCTTGAGAAACGTCAATAACCAGAGCTGAGCAATATGTTTTGTCTTCAATAGACTTTCTTATGACATTGACTTATCTGTGAGTTTGTTCAACGGTGTTATGCTTAGCCTTAAAACCGAATTGATGAATACGTTAGCATTTAGTACGGGAGTCAAATTCATCATCAGCAATTTGTCATACAATTTAGAAATAGTTGGCAGTAAACTTATTGGCCTATGGGATTCTACAAAAGCCGTACTTGGGCGAAAAAAATATCAAATTTTATAGAGATACTTAAAAATTTGTTGCCTGTACTTAGCACACAAGCATTACATGCCATTTAGTTAGCCAGACGGAAGTAAGGTTGGTGTTGTACTAATATTTACAAACATCACCCCACTATGGTGGTGAAGGGTAAAAAAAAATGTTCACTTCCTTTTATAAGAATTCTTGTTTTTCTTATTATAGATTATTTGACCTTTTTTTTATTAATATTCCAACAATTGTTTAAGCTAAAGGTCTTTGATAAATAAAATCTATATGCTCGATATTTCGCTACTTTGTTGTGTAACCTCTTCAGGGAAAAATAAAATAAACAAATTTATTTAAAAAATACCTTAACCTTTAAGCGAATACCAGGTCCTGGCCAAGCATTCTTGAACATTTTTATAGCTTTTTACTAAGATATCTTTGGCGGAGCCCCTTAGCTTTTTATGAATTCCTCAATGAAGGTGTTTTTAATTAAGCTTAAACAATTATTGAAACTATTTTGGCTTTTTTTTTCATTTCTCTTCAACATAAAGTTTAGGTCTCTGTAGCTGTTTGAGGTTCATTTTTTCATATGTTTAATCATTCATAATAAGGCAATTTCTAAATGTATTCAAAATTTGCCGTATAATATTTCATTACGATTTTAATATTTAATGTCAAACGAAAGGTTTGAAAATCATCATTCACTTTTATTAGTTTTGCTGCGGTCCATATATCGGTGTTGTATTTATTTTGGCCCAGATTTAGTATTACTGATAGACATATAGGGTGTATAAATTAAAAGTCAGGGATTTTTTTAAAATTTTAGCTTTTATTTTAAAACATTTGTACAATATAAATTTATTCAAAGTGTTGGTCATAGCTAAGACCTTTTCTCATCTTTCTGACAACATATGGATTTATTCTTTAAAGGTGTGAACAAATCCAGCAATTTTCAGCTACCCTGAAGTGAGCGCGTACCAGAGAGAGAGAGAGAGGGAGATCGCTCTGCATTGGTCGAGTTTTACAGCAATCTTCATGGAGTAATGAAGATCTTTGTATTCCAGGATTCAGCTAAAATTCAGCTTTACCTTCTTTGTATTATATTACGCTTAGTGAAGAAATTTTGTAAAGAGCATGTTTTCACAAGCCCTTTGCTGATTTCGGCGCAATAATCCAGCAACAACTATACAAACCAGCAATTCACTATACTGATATTCAAAATATTGTTACGAAATTGTGTTTATTTTTAATTGTTTTTGTATACATTTAAATCAGAGATGATCATTTCATAGTGCAATTGCGTATTTGCCCAACCCACTTGCTTTAATTGTTTTTCGATACAGTACGTAAAAAAATTATGATACCATTACGAAAATTTTTTGTAATCAAAAATGCATTTGGTAATTCTCAATGCATTTTGTGTTATAAAACATTTAAAGATCACTGGGAAACAGTTTTTTTTTTTAATTTTCAAGATAGGTTTAAAGAAATTGATTTTCAAGATCTTTCTAGATCTTTTTAAAGCCCCCTTTGAAGTTGAAGTTACAACATATGAGTTAAAAATACAAACGAAACTCATTCTTTTGTGAAGCGAAATAATTTTTTATTATTTTTTAAACCGAAACAATTTTTTACGTTTACTATTTTATAAAAATTGTTTGTTTACTTTTTCGTTTTACTGTACCTTTAAATTAACCGCTTTTAAAAGGTAAAAACGTAACAATATTTTTTTAATTTGATAAACTAGCTGACATCAAACCGATTTTGTCTCTATATACTTAAAAAATATGCCATTAAAAAAGGTACTTTTCATAAGTGGCAGATTATAAAATATTGCAAAATACTGTGACGCCTTTTTGTTATTCCGATATACTATTTTGATATGGTAGTGTAAACTGAAACAGAAAAGTCATAATTTTTACTTGTAAAAAAATAACAATTTTGTTGAGAGCTATTACATTTTCCAAGTGGTCCTATCCAGCAGCGTCCCCAAATAATTTTTTTAATTTTATCTCTAAATATGAATAAACATAAAATTCATTTATTTACATGACAGACAAATATTTTTATAGTGTAGATTTTTTTTACCATAAGCTTGTTTAGGCTTCAATGAAACACCCCATTATTTTGGCAGCCAGCTAAAATCTTTAAAGCATCAAAGCAAAAGTCACTAACCATCTCTGTTGCTTTGCCCATAAATATACAAAATCATAATATACCCCCCATCCATATAATTTGTTCACAATTTTCCTTTAATTAATATAAATTTATTTGTTTCCTCTTAATCCCTCATTTTTAGCCCCAGACCAGCAATTGATGGTAAAATCGATAACGAGACAAAGATTTATTACAAACTTAATATCAAACTCAACATACAGACTTATTTCCTTCCCTGTTATTCTCCTCCCAGCCGGTCTTTGTGGATGTGGACGTGGGTAGAGAAACAAAAACTATAAAAACGCAAAGTACATTTGCTGTTGTTGCTGGTGTTGTTTGTGTTTTATTTTTGTTTTAATATTTTTTATTTAATTCTTTTTCCCTTTGTCTGGGATTTCATGAAGACATAAAAGTTGAAGCTTAAGTTGATTCTATTTCCTCTGTTTCTGTTTTAGTTTTTTTCCTCCTGCTAATTTTTTTTCTTTTCGTTTTTGTTATTGTTTTGAGCTGTTTTTATTGTTGCTGTTAAGTGTTTTTATACTTTATTATTTAAAAAGCAACACAATATTATTATAATGTACAAGAATTGTGTTCTTTTGCAGTTGCTAATTACATTTAGAAGGAAATTTAAAAACTTTGTTAATGTTATTTTTTTATGAGCAAATTAAGAATTAAAAGTGTTTGCGTACATTTTACCATATGTGTACATTTTCATTTTAATCAGTGACATTTGTTGAGGGATAGCAACTAAAGTAATTGGCAGCTGAACATGTCAGCTTACTGTGAACATCCATTTATAATGGATCAAAATAATATGGTAAACATTTCCTAAAGAAAATTTTAGAAATTCAAGCGGGTAATTTTTTACTACAAAAAAAATAGGTTAACAGCGTTAATACTAATTATGTATTGGATTTATTCACATTATACAAAACAGTTAAGTTAAGAAACCATGATAACATTTTTTTGAATATATGAATTATGAACTCCAACCTGAAATTTCAGGAATCTTCTAAAGTCTGAAAATGTGTATCTGAGGTTATTAACAGCATAATGGATTTCAAAAAAGGTGCCTGACGTAGATAATGCTGTCGATAAAAAAAATTATTTGATCTAGAAATAATTATAGTAACCAATTATTATTGTAATCTATATTTGAAAAAAGGTGCATAGTTTTGATGTCAGCACATCATTTAACATTTTCAAGTTCTAGTTTCATAACGTTGCCAATAAAATAATACTAAGCAATGAAGAAAATTTTAACGAGTGAAACTTGGCCTTGAAGCAAAATATGACAGAAGTTCTTAAATACAGACGTACCAATTAAGGTACGGTCACATTTGCAAATATTTGCCCAACTATGACACATCTACACTTTCGCCAAGGAAACAGGTTGGTTTAACTGAAACCAGTAGTGCTGATTGATTAACCAGTTTTTTACTTAACGGGCAACATTATAGGACCAACTTATGCACCCAAGTGAGATTTTCTAAGAATGTCTGCCCATGATACCCAACCTAATCTACTTTAAAAGATGATAAAAAATGACTCAACAGACAACAACGTAAATTGCTTACTAAACCATTGACTTTTAAAAAAATTTTCAATTTTTGTATATCGATGGCTTAATATAAAAAAGGCCTAACTCAATTTTGTTTCAAAAAAAAAAAATCAATGAAAAAAGCCTTTCTCCGATACCTTCATTAAAACAAAAATAAATAAAAAATAAACAAGAAACAAAATGTGTTGCTTTTTTTTATTAAAAATTGTATTAAAATGTTTGTTGTATCTAAAATTTTACAGATTTTATTAAGTTTTTTTTCTTCGTCTGTAAAGTAATAGAAAATCGAGTTAGGTCTTTTTTATATTAGCCCTTATGTGTGCACCAAGGTACCCGGTTACCTTTGGCGTTTTTTGTCAAAGTTTTTTCATTGAAATTGATAACTTGTATACCTGAAACTTTTTGAGAACAATTAACTTTCAAATAATTTAGTTTTTTGCAGCCTTACGCCTTGACTTTTTTTGTAATTTGCCTGAGAGACCAATTTACTTTTAACACTCTTTAATGTGCATCAAGGTATCCGGGTACCTTTACGTGTTTTATGTGAGAAAGCGGCCATTGCAAGTATATTACACTGTGAGACAAATGGTAGGGGTCAGTGATTGGGAAGGGTTCAAACTACCGGGGAAAGTTATATCGGTAAAAAAGAAGTTATACGTGTCCCGGCGTTTCGCTGGTAACAATTTCCCCTATATGATAGTTATTAACTTCAAAACGATATATCTTGCTTCCTAGACGTGACCCAGCGAAACGCCGTTACACGTATAACTTCTTTTTTACCGATATAACATTTCCTTTTGGTTTCATCCCATCCCGATTTTGACTGTCGCATAGTGTTATTTGAAGTTGTTAGTAGCTTGCAAACCTTAAGACGTTACAAAAAGTTATATAAAATATCTCTTAACTACGCTTCAACAATGTATTTAGTGCGAAAATGCTTTTTCTCTACTTAACTCTCATATAGGTACCCAGGTACCTTGCAGCAAATTAGAAGGTGGGTTAAGCCATCGATATTTGTATTTTGAATCTGATTATGTTTCAATCTTAATAATGTTGATATTGAATTCCGTTAAAACTTTGTCCTGCAGAAATGTGTCCATTTTATAGCAACAGCATTCTGTTTTTCACATCGTTATAATTATTTAATTGTACATTTAATGTGACATTTAACATCGTGATGCCTGAGCGATTTTGAGCGATCATTGTCGGATGTGGAATAACTAACTTCAAAATATTGTATATACGAGTTTTTTTTTTTTTGCTATAAAGTAAATAAAACAAGCAATATTATTGTTTTTCTTTTCAATTTTATCAAACCTAGGATATTGTGATAAGCTGTATATTATTTATATATTCAACTGTAATTTTATTTATTCAACTGTAATGGTTTTCCAATATCTAATTAATTATATAAAAGAATAATACTGACTCAAGTATACATAAATAAATTCATCATAAAATTATTTATAGCATAAATTATTAGTACTATATAAAAATATATATACAAAAACAATGAGCAGTAAAACAAACAAAGAAAAAACGTTTGAAAATGTTTAAGAAAAACACTTGGCCTTAATTCGCTTTTGAATGCCAAAAATTCATAAGCCATCTTCAGACTATTCAACAGCATAAGAATAAGTTTGGAAAGAAGCCAGACAATGAAGCTAGTGCAAAAATACGATTGGTTGTGTTTTACAAAATGCAAATAGAGCTAAAACAAGTTAGAGTGCAATATTCGGCTGTGCCGAATCTTTAATACCCTCCACATAAACATAATAAGAAATACAAAAACTGCACTGGCTATAGGACTAAAAATTGCTTATTCTGTATTTTTATGCAGTATTAGTGGAAATTTTTTTAGTAGTTTATATATTGTTTGAAAGACAATTTTACTACAGAGTATGTCTTATTGTCATGACAATCTAACAATAAAAAAACATGTTTCCATATTCAGCACAATTTAAAAAACAGAGTATAAAAAAAAGTTAAGATTATAAGATGAGGGTTGGTTGAATTTGATCTCAAAAACATTATTTACAAAATATTTATGAGAGGCATAGTAGATGTGGACCAATTATGGACCGTTAGCTTTTAAATTCATTATCCACTAATCTTATTTCTATGTATTTTAGGCTTATTTTGCTTGAATTTAATCTCAATAACATTATTTAAAAGAGTAGTATGGTAGGTTGTTATACTCGGAAGTGGTCTTAATTCAGTAGCTATTATTGACTGACAGCTACAAAATCCAGTAGCATATTTGCCGTATAACCGATATTAGCTAGTATGATTTCTGGATTAAAATTTCTGATCTGTATAAAAATTGGTTCGATGTCAATATTTATTAAGCATTTTTGTGGGTGAAATTGTTTTTCGCAAATAGTTCTTATATGACAGCTATGGAAAATCATGGACCGATCTTCTTCAATTTCGGATTGAATGAATTGAATTTCAACATAATAACAATATATTTAAGATACATATTAGTATAAATGTGAATTTCGGAAGTGGACCTTATATGGGGGACATGGTCAAATATGACCCGATATTCTCAAAATCTAGCAGGTTGATTTTGGCATGTATGTAAATGATCCGTGTAATATTTTGGATCGGTACCGTTATTTATAAGAGACCTATTAGTATAGAAGTGATTTTCGGAAGAGGGCTTCATATGGGGTATATGGTCAAATATGGACCAAAATTCAGAAAATTCTGCAGTATGATTTTTGTGTATATGCAAATTATTTGTATAAAGTTTTTGGTCAGTACCAATATTTATAAGATATACATATGTATATATAGATTAGTGACTTTTTCGGATGTGGTCCTTATATGGGAGTGATGACCAATTATGGGCCGACTACTATAAAATTTAGTACAACAATTTATTTGCCTATAAGAATTACTTATATTAAATTGTAACATTATTTAAACCAGTTTTATACGTATTTAAGTGAATGTTTAAATGGTCAAACATGGACCGAACTAAAAAAAAATTAGTTTCGAGATTTCTGTTTGCATGTAAATTATTTTTGCTAAATCTTGTATCAATATTCCAATTTTATAGGCATTTATGTATAATTGAGCAATATTTGGGGAAGATTTTTGTATAGGGGCTATGAGAAATCATGGACCGATCATACTATATTCCTCACACTTTCTTCTTTTATCATAAAAAGAACGTGTACAAAATTTTATGGCATTATCTGTAATATATTTAAAACAATTGCAAAAAAAAATCGATAAAAATATCAAATTTTTATGGAGGTTGTCTGACATTTTGGTACGTACCTCTGCGGCTAATTTACTGATTTTGCTAATTTACAATACCAAACTGCCTAAGACAATACAAAATAGTTTTCTGTAAATTCTGTGAAGTTAAGTTATGTATTTTGGACGTGAGAGTGTTTTACACGGACGAACAGACGGACAGACAGACGGACATGGCTCAATCGACTTCGAATTTCAGTAGGATCAAAAATATGTTGGGTCTCAGATGAATATTAACAAAGTTTCACACGGAATGACTAACATAATATACCCTCATTCACCACTTATGGTAGTGGACGGTATAATAATACGGTGATGTGTTTGATGTATTTTTGTTCTAGTATCACACTATAAAGCTAGATTTACACGATTGAAATTTTCTTCAAAATTGCTCTTCAAAATGCTTCAAACTCGTGTAAACAGCAAAAATTCTTCAAAATTTATTTATTTAATAGTTATTAATAGTTGTTAAATAAATCAATTTTGAAGAAATTTTGCTGTTTACATGAGTTTGAAGCATTTTGAGGAGCAATTTTGAAGAAAATTTCAATCGTGTAAATCTAGCTAAGTGTGATGTTTGATAATGATAAAAATGAGGAATATTTTTGTAATGCATATTGAAATTTTAGAATACACATATACACATATATTGAAGAAAAAACATTGCAACAAAAATGTTTGAGTCTGATGGTAATTTTTTTACCAATTATCCGAATTTATTGAAGCTTGTCATCGTAATGTGAAAATGCATCAAACTTTATTTTTTTTCGTCTATAAAAGATATTAAATAATATACCAGAGACAAAAGAATTCTGTGGTATGTAAATGTATGTACATATATAAATGTTGATTGGATTTCTTCTGAATGACAATATTTAACAAGAATGTAAAACTTTGTAATTGTGTTGAAGCTTTAAAGTAGTATATTTTTTAATCTAATCTAATCTAATCTAATCTAATCTAATCTAATCTAATCTAATCTAATCTAATCTAATCTAATCTAATCTAATCTAATCTAATCTAATCTAATCTAATCTAATCTAATCTAATCTAATCTAATCTAATCTAATCTAATCTAATCTAATCTAATCTAATCTAATCTAATCTAATCTAATCTAATCTAATCTAATCTAATCTAATCTAATCTAATCTAATCTAATCTAATCTAATCTAATCTAATCTAATCTAATCTAATCTAATCTAATCTAATCTAATCTAATCTAATCTAATCTAATCTAATCTAATCTAATCTAATCTAATCTAATCTAATCTAATCTAATCTAATCTAATCTAATCTAATCTAATCTAATCTAATCTAATCTAATCTAATCTAATCTAATCTAATCTAATCTAATCTAATCTAATCTAATCTAATCTAATCTAATCTAATCTAATCTAATCTAATCTAATCTAATCTAATCTAATCTAATCTAATCTAATCTAATCTAATCTAATCTAATCTAATCTAATCTAATCTAATCTAATCTAATCTAATCTAATCTAATCTAATCTAATCTAATCTAATCTAATCTAATCTAATCTAATCTAATCTAATCTAATCTAATCTAATCTAATCTAATCTAATCTAATCTAATCTAATCTAATCTAATCTAATCTAATCTAATCTAATCTAATCTAATCTAATCTAATCTAATCTAATCTAATCTAATCTAATCTAATCTAATCTAATCTAATCTAATCTAATCTAATCTAATCTAATCTAATCTAATCTAATCTAATCTAATCTAATCTAATCTAATCTAATCTAATCTAATCTAATCTAATCTAATCTAATCTAATCTAATCTAATCTAATCTAATCTAATCTAATCTAATCTAATCTAATCTAATCTAATCTAATCTAATCTAATCTAATCTAATCTAATCTAATCTAATCTAATCTAATCTAATCTAATCTAATCTAATCTAATCTAATCTAATCTAATCTAATCTAATCTAATCTAATCTAATCTAATCTAATCTAATCTAATCTAATCTAATCTAATCTAATCTAATCTAATCTAATCTAATCTAATCTAATCTAATCTAATCTAATCTAATCTAATCTAATCTAATCTAATCTAATCTAATCTAATCTAATCTAATCTAATCTAATCTAATCTAATCTAATCTAATCTAATCTAATCTAATCTAATCTAATCTAATCTAATCTAATCTAATCTAATCTAATCTAATCTAATCTAATCTAATCTAATCTAATCTAATCTAATCTAATCTAATCTAATCTAATCTAATCTAATCTAATCTAATCTAATCTAATCTAATCTAATCTAATCTAATCTAATCTAATCTAATCTAATCTAATTAAGTGCAAATTCAATAGCACAGATTCTAATGGAAAGCCGTATGTGTTGCTAAATTGTTGTAAAAGCTTATATCAAAAAACAGCATGCATTACTGTAGGTTTAAGATGGTATCTTTTTCGGTAGCTGAACCGGTCTGATTACACTTTATTGAAGGGGTAATGGTGCAGATTGATTAACTGGATATTTTTACAATCAAATTTGCCAGTATTCAAGGTAAAGCTGGGTCCTAATAACAACAACCATTTCTATCAGTAAAATAAGTCTTATAATCTGAGGTCATAGTTGTTGTATAATTGTCCAAATGTTATAGAGACACCATCGCAGAGTCTCCACGTTAACCCCATCGAAAATGTCTGAAGTTATCTCGATAACAATATAAAAAACAACACATTTCCTAAAGGAAATGCTTGCAGATGAAGGTGAAATTACGGGCCCCATTTTCTTTTAAGGTTGTGCAGCAACTTAGAGATGTTTATCCATTTTTTAATATTATTGAAAGTTTGTCTTAGACCTCAAATTTATATCATGTTATTTTATTTACGGTAATTACATGTTATTGCATTGGTTTTAAGTGAATTTGCTATTTCATTCAAATAAAGTATTTGTTTCGCTATTAATCCCATGAATAAACTTTAGATGTATCTATTGAAACTATCCTACAAATAAAAGAAATATAGAAAAAAAATATTGCTGTTCGCTGGGAGCTATTCTATTTCTCTGTCTTCATTCAAAATCTACACATTTCCAGTTTCGGCAAGTTGAACCATATTGTGCTATTTTCAAACGAATGTAAAATTCATGAGACATCACAGATTGTATTCCTTTTTCAATTTAGAGCACTATTAAATCTAGACCTATAATTTCGGTTCATAATTTTGTTTTTGCTAGATCAATTTCAATACCAAACATTTCTGATAAACAAAGAATTATTGCGCAAATAATAATATAATCTCCATTAGTGTTTTCATTTAGTCGCTTTAGAACCGTCAATAGACGGGAGGACATAGCTGGAATTTTCTTCTTACAATTTTATAAGGACCCAGAATATACTATATAACAAGCGGTTTATGTAAAAACATTTTTTTTAATCCCTTAAGCATACACAAGGGCCTGGCCAGGACTTTTTTTTTTAATAGTTTTTTACTTAGATATCTTAGGCAGAGCCCCTTAGCTTTTTATGAATTTCTCAATGAAGGTGTTTTGTACAAAAAAGTTTAAAAAAGATTTAAAATTTTGTATCTGTAGGCGTGGTAATTACTCCCAACATGTTTGTAATACGAGGGCCCAGTCAAGCCCTAGACTATTATGTAGAGAATGCAGCAAATAAAATCAAAACAAAAGAGAAAGAGATTACACAATTTTATAACTATATATTTTGTGTTTTGTATAAAAAGCAGAATCAAAATATAGTAAAAAAATTTTTTTGAAACAGTTTTAAAATCTGAACCTAACTATTACGACAGATTAGCAGAGGCATTTGCCAATGATATAGAAAACGATTCAATTCAGAATGTGGTTGATGGAAATGAAGACGATGCTTCTGATTTTGGGAACGAGTTTGAAGTTCATAATGAAATTGAAGATTTTTAATTTAAATCCATAAAAATATGTATAAAAAGTCTAAACTAGGACCTCTGGTTCGCTTAAGTGAACACATGTTGGTGCTTGTTTAAGGGTTAAAGTAGAACTGGATGTCGGAATCTTTCTTATTGACAAAAATAACTATCTTTGATACTTACTTTTTAAAAATAATTTCTTTCAAATGTTGACTTCTTCCCGAATTGCTACCGGTATCTCCCGAATTACGTATGTAATGTTAGCTTCCAAGTGTTGCATCGTAGTTGGCTTATTGACGAAGACATTGGACTTTTAATTAGTTCACAATAAATCCAGAATTGTGATATCACACGATGTAGATGGCCAGTTGACCAAACTGGAACGGGAAATTAGTGAAGCTTGCTCGAAGTGTCCAAACAATTTTTCTCACAAAACGCTGATTTTCGATATTCAGCTGAATAATCTGGAAATGTTTGGTGTGATAGTGAATGAAAATAAGATGGCAGTATGATACTAGTCAATCGCAACTATTACTTTTTGTTTGTATAAAGAATATAAAGATATTGTATGAAGAATATACAATATCCTCATCATATCGCAAACTGTGAATTTTTACACCCTAGTAAATGAATTGTCAAAAATTACATAAACAATTATTTACTTATACTTCGTAAATTAGACCAAAAATTTTGGCTCGTAAACCTGCATTGTTCGATTGTGCATTTAACTGAATAGCTGATTTGTATGTACTTAAAAAAAAGCATTTGACAAAGAAAATTGTGTGATTTTGGCATTGCATAGCGAAAATATTCTCCAGCTGCAAGAACATAAGTGAAATCTTCGAAAATCTCTTCCTCCGCCTTTATCTATAAACAATCAGAAAGGAAAAGTGATATAGTGACATACACAAAAGAATTTATGCTTACCATCATTTTTACCAAAAATCCAAGTGTTCCAATAATCTGAGTAATTTAGAGTTTTGGCTTTCTTTAGACATTTAAAAAAAAAAATATGTTTTTTAAAACAAACATTTCAAGTTTATTTTAATTATTTTTTTGAATTGACGTTTCTCACAAACTGACGCTCTTAGATTGCACAAAAATTAAAAAGAGGCTTCAAGAAACAAGTCTCGCAAGTTTGCCCAATTGCACAAACGGCAATTTTAAGCAATATGGTGAGTACCCCTAATGTTTTGTAAACGGAATGACAAACTTGGTATGCCCTCCATCTTTTTGGTGTTGGCCATTCTAAAAGTGAGTGTCACAATTAGTTTTTTATTTTATTTAAGCCACCTATTTAATGATAAAATACTTAAATAAAACTTTTCTAAACTATTTGTAATTAGTTTATGCCAACAGTTTTTGAATTTTCTAAATAAAATTAGAAATCTAGCAAGTTAGAAGTGTTGTTATCAATATCAATATATTTACCAATTAGGAACACAATCTCCCTCCTACTCATCGATATACCAGAAAACGCACATTTATTTGCAGAATTTGCTCCGTAGACTAGAAAATGTAATTAAAAAATCAAGAATGACACACTTGAATACTTATCAGAACACACTTGGCTAAACTTTGAAATGCAGTAAATACAACAAACTATATGAATTTCTGTATTTATGTGTATCTATGTGATTGGTTATTTTATCTTTTATATTTAAGCTGTCACTACGACAACAATATTACAAACATATAACCATACACCTATACAGCTCACTTTAGTTTCTGCCTTCATCCATGTTATAGCGCTAAGCTTATCATCTAAAGCTTATTCGCACACTTGGTACTAAAACTAGAATATATGTACATACCAATACTTACACGAACTCATACATGTTGAGAATAGAAAACTCTCTGACATTTTGATGTTAGTATTAGTCACCTTCTCTAAAAACCGCAAGCGTATTTCATCAATCACTCAGTTTGACTGCAAAATTTTCCAAATAGTTGATGAAGCGATGGAATGCCGCAAAATTACTTTTTTATACTTCTGATACATGTCAAACTTGGGAATGTGTTTGTATTAAAGTACGATTAGATTGGTATGTATGTATGTATGTATGTTTGTATCTATTAGTTTGTTTTTGTGAGTGTGTTAGTTTTGATTTGACTTTTTACTAAGAACCCCAGTCTTTTTGCCCGATACTTGTTCTGCCTCTGTTGATATCGGCAGTATACATTGCCTTATGAAGTAAAAGAGGTGTACTTAACTAGTGGAGTAAGTCGAAGTGGGAGCTTGGTTTGGTTTGCATTGTTGCTTTTAGTTTGAAACAAAAACTTTCACGATTAATTTCGTATAAAGTTCACGCAATGTGAATAATAATCGACTAATGAAATTGATGGTAAGCTTTCAACTTGTCTTACCTTTTGATAAACACAATATAAAATGACAAACACTATTGAAAATCTGGTTTTAATTTGTTCTATGTATGTTGATAACCAGCGGCATGTAAGTAAACATATATTTACTAACAGTAATCTATAGAAACTTTAATACAGGTATAGTAGAGCCAAGAAAAATAGCACAATTATAAGTGAAACTCTTTTCTACAAAATTATCATTTTAAACATTTAGCTTTTTTACTTGATTATAATCAAAAATACAGTGGCACTCAGATTCCTCACTCTCATTTTTAAACTTTATGCCTTTTTGATATTTCTACGATTGATAGATCAAACAAGATTATGTCAGCAGTTGGTAGCAAAAAACTTGCATGTTTTTATTTTCACACAAGTGTATTTTTCAAAATATTTCCACAAAATATCAAAATTTATCGTTAGATTTGCACGTGTTTACTATGTTATGACTTAAAAAAAAGCATTAATTTGCTGCTAATTTAATTGCATTTGCTAAACACTTTTTGCAAATTATCCCAAAAAAAAAATCAAATTATAATATATAATGAATCAATGACTTGACAATTGATTGCAAAATGAAAAAAGTAGCTATTCCAGACAAATAATAGCGTAACAGTTTAAATTAAGTCAATCAGTAGTCATAAGAGTCCAAAAAGGCGTTCTATTGCTTCCAAACTGCAAAACTGAGATCGAAAAAAGCTATTAATTAAACGGATGCACGTCAGACAACCAGTACAGGAAGACGAGCCTTTCGCGATATTGGCTACATCTTAGCAGTAAAACATATAAAACCAGCATTGTCAGTAAAAAATATTAAGATATTATTTAAGTTTGCTAGAGAGCATAGAAATTGCACACTAGATGACTTGAAACGTATAATTTGATCAGACGAATCCAAATTTAATCGTTTCCAATTCCCATGTTGTGAGGAACGTCATGATATGTGCTTGCTTTATATGGTGGCGCTTTGGACTACTGCAACGAATTGAAGGAATAATGAGGAAAGCAAACTATGTACGTATTTTGTAAACTGTGTATAAAGTTACTTCTCAGCTGAAGCACACTTCCAAAATCGTGAAAGAATGGCTTAGCGAGCAGAAATTTTTTTTAATGCAGGGGCCATCAAAAAACCCCAACCTGAATCCGATTAAGAATTTGTGATCGAACGCAAATAAATGGTTGGGATAATACCAATTAACTCCCACCAGTTAAAATAATTCACTTTCCAAATTCACTTAAATTGTATATATATTTTTTATAAAAATAGTTATCAGGTTCACAACATAAAAATACCCTTTTACATAAAAAGCGACATACCGAATTATATGATGATCGGCCCATAATTGATTATAGCTTCCATATTAGGAATACTACCAAAAATCCCCTAAATAAGCATACATCTCATAGAAATATCGAATATAAATATCAAAAATTAAATTAAAAGATTTTGTAAATATCGGTCCATACTTGACACCATATTCTGGGTGGTGGATATATTAGATTAGGCACAGACCTATTTATTTTTTAAGACTTTCCAAAGGTTTTCAATATAGTTGAAGTTTAGGTGTTGTGACTGCCACATCATAACAAAGACTTACTTTGCACTTACTTTTACATAACCCAAGATTTACCTAGTTTTGATGTATAATTGGGATCATTGTCCTGCACGAATTCCCAGAGAAGTGGAATTTATTTTCTAGCTTAGGGTACCATTTGACTTCTGTGTAATCTATGGTGCACATTTATTCATTTATCAAAAAAATTGGATCAACACCAGATGAAGAAATTAATCCCGAATATATAACGAACCTTAGCGAAAATATATTTTTTCGTAACCAAAAAAACAAAGATTTTGCCATCATAACAAAACAAATGTATCTTCGTTTAATCTAAGCAAAACAGATTTCCCAGTTTATATGTTTCTTAAGATACGGTCACACTTGGCAAATATCTGCCGAAAAATAAAATATTTTTGAAGTCGTTTATTAATTAAAAAAAAAGTTCGTTTATTTAGGACAGGATGCAACAAATATTTAGTTTTATTTTATTTGATGCTGTTTGATCTTGCAAAACTCTTGTAAGAGTAAACAACGTCAAACAAATTTGTGCTAAAATAAGTGGTTACGAGTAAATATTTACCATATGTGCCCATACCTTTAGCAAAACACAACCTATTTTTTAACATACTGATGGCCATAATGGGTTTTTTTTAGCTTTTGCTTATTAAGCAGTAATCAAACCGTGTCTTTGTTTTTCAGCTTTCTGTCTCTGGTTTTACTTTTCTGTGAATTGCAATTTCACTAATACTTTTTCCTTGTTTCGAAGCATTAAGATAATTTATTTGTTTCAAATAAAGTGCAGTGCTTTCTGAGAACATAAGCGTAGATATTAAAATGGTTTTTATTATTGTTTCTATTATAGTCTTCTGGAAATAAAATTTAATAATATCTTATATACAAAATTTAAAATATCATTATTATTTACTTATTATTTTTTACGAGCAAATTAAAATTTTCCATGAAATTTGATTCAACAAGTTTTTCGTTTTTAAGTTTTTTTATAATTATCATTCAAAATGAAGAAACTGTTTTTATAATTTCTTCTAGCACTATGTTAGAATGAATTTAATTTCCCTTGGAAATACACTATGAAAATGGTGTATCTGTAAAGGCTACATTTCGTAAAATTCGAGTTTTTTTTTAGCATAACATATCCTTTGGCCTTCTCAAAAT
This sequence comes from Bellardia bayeri, assembly GCA_950370525.1. Classification (NCBI taxonomy): domain Eukaryota; kingdom Metazoa; phylum Arthropoda; class Insecta; order Diptera; family Calliphoridae; genus Bellardia; species Bellardia bayeri. The sequence goes on from OX493267.1 coordinate 86,396,020, forward strand.
TCAAGAGCAATTGTTGAGAAATATTTTAGTATTTGATAGCTGAATGTGTTACAGTACTAGGTGTTTTTTTTTAAGAAAATTCGGTTGGTAATTCTGTAATTCAATGGATCACGCTATGAAGAGATGTTGACAACTATTAGATAATTTCACGAAATTGTGCTTTTAATTGGTTGATCTGGTCATGTGATTTAACACCACTGCATTATGTAGACTCTGTCTTAACAACCTAAACATTTTAAATCCATAAAGATATTAATGAAATAGACAAGCCATTATGGTAAATGTTGTTAAATTTGTTTATGAAAGCATCGATATCATTATTTTATTTTTGTTTTTTTTTTTGTTTCAAAAAAAACACAGATCTTGTTGAAAAACTATTTTATGTGCTATTTATTGCTGCCTGGCTGCAATTCGGATACTCGACTATGCTTTCCAAGTTATGAGTCGGTATGTATAGGTAAGTATTAATATTATACTGAATTTAAAGACTTTGGCTTGTAGGTTTAACTCATTACAATTATAAGCATTTTCTAACGAGATGAACAAAAATAACAGCAATATTAAAACAACTAAGAAAGTATATTCGGTCAAGCCCGACCTTATAATACGCTGCACTTAGTATATGTATAAAATAGTTCTTCAGAAATGGGCGTTATATGGGAGATATAACCGATCATCCAAAAATTTAGTGTCATGATGTCTGTGAATATAAATATTATATGTGTTAAACTTTATGTCGATATAAATACTTATAAAAGATTTATGGAGCTTAAATTGAATTACGGAGAGGGACTTATATGGGAGTTTCGACTAATTATGGACCGACCGTCTTTATTTATATATATAAGAAAGTTATTTGTGTCAAATATCAACATTTTTAAGAAATTTATGATCGTTAAAGTGAATTTCGAAAGTGGGCTACGACTAATTATGGACTGATCACAACAAAATTGTACCGTATCATTTTCGTTCATATTAAATATATTTGCGTTAAATATTATTTGGATACCAACATTCTTGAGAGAGTTATGCTCTTTAAAGTGATTTTCGGAAGGGGGCCTTATATGGGAGCTACCACTAATTATGGACCGATCATAATACAATTGTACCGTATTATTTGTATAGATATGATATATATATATATATTATTTGTAAACCAACATTTATGAGAGAGTTATTGTCTACGAGTAATTATGGACCGATCTGCACAAAATTTGTAGATGTCGTTTGGATTCATTTACCACTCCTTTGTGATAAAATTTGCATAATTCAAACATTTATGATGGGTAAACCCTAATTTCGGGAGGACATTTGTTTGGGGGTAGGTGAAATAATAGACCGATTCAATTCCGTCTATCCTTGGGCCGAAGAAATATCACGTACCAAATTTTATCGAAATATCTCCAAAATTACGACCTGTTCTCTGCGCACAAGCTTTACATGGACAGTCAGCCAGTCAGCCATATGGACGGACGCAAGGACGGACATCGTTAAATGGACTTAGAAAGTAATTCTGAGTCGATCGGTATACTTTAAGGTGGGTGTTGGATACAATATTTCTGGGCGTAACAAACATCCGCACACATCCAATATACCCTCCCCACTATGGTGGTGTAGGGTATAACTACTCTGATGATGGTTTAAAGCGATAACACAGAAGCCCTCGCATGCTCTGCTACACACAAACCCATTAAGCCGAACATATGCACTTGACCAACATTCAATATTCTAAGCTTGTAAAGTTGTCTCCAAATAAAACATCACGTACCCGTGTAAACTTCAACACTTGTACTTCATGTGAATGTTAGTACACATTTACTACGTATGTCTATGTTTATAATTGTATATATGTCTATCTGTCTGTTTGACTGACTAGCTGACAGACGTACTGCTATTGATTCATTGAATATCAACTTAAGCCAACGGTGACTTTGAAATTAAATATTGTTTATAGCAGGCGTATTTACTGTTAAAGTTGCAAGAGTAAGTAATTACAAGTGTGTGCTCTTGCAAGTTGCTGTATAGTCGGTACAGTAGTTATAAGTACACATACGTTTTTTGTGCTTTAAGATAATCATTTAATCGTGATTTTGATTTATTAAATCAGCTTTTTTGTCTTAAACTTAGCTATCTTGTAACTAAACTTATAACTATTTGCTCACTAACGAACTAGTTTATTGGACGCTTCGTACTTTATTGAATTCTAGTCATATTTGTAATGACAAAATTTTAATAAACGAATTGTTTTTCTCTTAGTGTATGCCAGTTTATTTAGGTTGATATAAGCTTTAATATTGTCAGTTTTCGGCATAAATTTGATGGCTTAATATTCCCCAAATGTTCTCAATATGGTTCTGATATGGAGAAAATGTCAGCCATTCAAGTACATTAATATTTTTCGAAGACAATCATTCAATGCAATGTATGTATGTTCCTGTTGTCATTTCCCCTCTTTTCTTTTGGTGGATTATGTTATTTTTTGTAACTACGAAACACCGGAGATGGCATTATGACTACATACTTTGATACACCGCGCCATTGTGTTCTGTTTTTATCAATTATAGAAGAATTTGAACTAATATTTATTTTTAAGAGAAAAGTTTTTTTATTCAGGCTAGTAGTTCGAGAATTTATATTATTGCCAAATTGTTGGCAATTGTATGAAAACGGGTTGTCTATGGCGTCTAATAAGATTGCAATAATGATTGCAAACATAGATGACGCCATATGACAACCCGTTTTCATACAATAGCCAACAATTTGGACAATTTGACAACAAAAATGACAACAAAAATGACATAGTGAAAACTAAGCATTATAATGTTTTAACAAATTATATAAAAAAGCGTTAGACTACTTTTGAAACCAAAATTGATACACAAAATTGATAAGAAGAAATTGAAATTAATTTCCTCGCATTAACTGTTGTACAAAATGTTCATCAACCTTTAGATTTATTCCAAATCGCTGACACAGAACTATAGTACAACTCCTATTTACCTTTCCTTTGGCAGTAGCAAAACATTGTTCAATTGACCGAAGCTTATGGTAGTTACGGGACAGTTTATACATTTTTTGTTGTCTTGAATAACAATTTAATGGAACTTTTGGATAATGACTGAAGAGGCATACTGCAGCCATTCTCTTATATAAATATCCCACGTCCTTTCGAATGGACAAAAAACTAAGACAACATTTTAATGAAATTATTTTTAAAAGCTTAATGCCAAAGATTGTTTCTTTGGTTAATTACAAAGATTCTGACATCCAGTCATATTTTAAGTGTTTTATTTAGAATAAAAAAGGTTTTAATGTTTCACCTTATGTATATATTTTACATTTTACAGAAACATTATTTTGATTTGTTTCTTATTTACTATTCAATTAAAACTAACATTTCAACAAACATATGCCAACCGCATGCATTTAATGCCTTATATTTATTTCATAGAGTATTTGATTGTTATTTTTGTTGTTATTATTGTTAACTTTTAACGAACTAATGAAATAAGTAAAGAAGAAAATCAATTTGATCAAAAAGTTTATTGCAGCTTTATTGATTACATTAATCTCTTCGCATACCAGTAGCTACAGACATTCGAATACTGCTACATATATACTTGCATATATATTTACTACATCTCATCATACACAAACATAAGCTTACACCAAATAATTTTATTTAATTATCAGACTATTTTCCTTTTTGTTGTGTGTATGAGTTTGTATGTGAGTGGATTTTTTTTATAAAGTTTGTTTACTGGTAAATGTATAAGTTTTCTATATGTTAGTTACTTACATACACACAATATTACATGTAATTAAGACGTAGATTGTCTGTTTATCATCAGTTTAAGTAGAGCATTAACGCCAACATTGTCCAGGCTACAACACAACGTACCAGCGGTTATAAAGAACGAAAACAAATAGTCATTCTATAGTTCTTAAAACGGCACAAAATAAATGTAATGAAAAATTAAACAATAATCTCATGTTAAAATTTATGTAATTCAATTCATTGAAAATTGCTGTTGTGATTTAAGTTAATGGCTAGAAAATTGCAATTATCTTGAGAATTTGTAGTTGTTAGTTAATCATTCATTCGCTGATATTATCCAAGGAAATATTATTCATTGACACCAACTACCAAGGTCTCGCAATATTGATTATATTTCTCCCAAACGTTAAATGTTTTGAAAAAATGACGGCTCTATCATTAGTATTGAGTCTTGAGGATATAACGTATTCGATTGTCTCTATATAAAATATATATTTAACAGAGCCCACAAAAAGCAATCCGATGGCTTTGACAACAAATATCAATGATAACCATATCATCAATAATTGCCCAAAATATTAAATAAACATATGATTATTTAACATATCTAGCATACTCATGCCTCTAAACTACTATACATAGCGTACCATACAGTGACATGTTCAGCATGCAAAAGTTTCTCAATAATTTCTAGAAGTTTAAATGCGGCAATTTTTTTTCTGGATGTTCCAGATAAAGAAAATAATGTTCGACTGTTAAAAGATTTTTCCAGAAAAACTTGCGTGTTGTTCATGAATAAATTTAACAAATTTAATGTATTGTAGCAAGTAAATAGAAAGCGAAGTTCTTGTTAAAATTCCCTTTATATTTGCATTGATATAATTAGAGTTTTAAGTGTTTGACACATACAGTTATCGACTGTCGTTTGTACCCACATACACTTTTTGCATAACTATAATTACACTTAACCCCTTATTCAAAAACGATTATTAAATTTAACAAACGTTTATTAAGACAGATTTCCATATAAAAATTTGTTTAATAAACGTTTGTTAAATTTAATAATCATTTTTGAATAAGGGGGTTAATGTTTACTATTTGTTTGAAAGTTACAAACTGTTTTTCAAACCCTGTAAATTCTTTTAACAGTATAGTTAATGATCTCTTTTTATCCTATATTTGGTAGTCGACTTTATTATTTTAAGAGAGAAATTGTGCATTATTATTTTGTTGGTATTTCATAACTATAATTAATACTAGAAAAACAAAAGTGACTTTTTGATTTTTTTCAGTGATTTTGATAAAGGTGAAGTCTAAGTTTATTTAAAAAGTAGTTTAAGTTTTCGAGCAATTGACAATAAACCGGTCACATGTTGCAGCAACAAATTTTGCAAACAATCTAGATTATTATGGTAAAACTAAAAATGGCGGCCTAAAAAAAACTTTGTGATCGGGACATTCTCAAAATTATAAATTGTGAAGAGTCATGGTAAGATTATAAATTAATATGTGTGTAAATGTGTCCTAATCTACCATAAGTATATTTATAAAAAAACCCTGACTATTACTTGACAAAAGCTGTTGCCAGCACCAAGACTATAATACCGCCACAAAACTGCTAGGCTTGAATTCGCTAAAAAAAAATATACCTACAAAGTGAATGGAAACAGGTACGCCGATAATCCTTGCACTATTTAAACATATGATTTCAACAGCTATTAGCGAGACCTTAGGAGGGAACCATGATATTTCACAAACATGAATTTTGCAGATGCTGGTTTAATCATTTTGGGAGCTTTTCGTGAATTAATTAGGTTTGTCTGGGCATTTTCAAGCACATATGCTGAAAACCGACAATATAAAATCATATGTCATCTGAAAGAAACTGTTATAGATGCTTGGAGATCCATATCTGAAGATGAATAGTATGCCTCATATCTGGTGAATAGTATGCATCATCGAATTTTTTATTTGATTAAAAAAAGGTCTAAATTTTTTGTGAATATTGGTAATTTCTTGATAAATTTTTAAGAAGTAAAATATAAAATAATGATTTTTTTTAGTCAAAAAATGTTTGTTTTTTGTTTTTTCCACTTTAAATTAAAAAATTGAGAAAAGTTATATGTATTTATAGTTATGTAATGCAATGTAGAATAGTTTTAAAAATTGCTGGCATTTGTTTATTATTACGATTTTATTATTTGCTCTTAAAGTAAAATAACTAAACCAATTACTAATATAACTAAACCAGTTACCAAGGTAGCAGTTTGTTTTAGATGTAATTCTTTCAAATTGTTATGCAAATTTCGGAGACCTAGCTCTGAAGTTAAGCATATCCCAGAGAAAACGTTCTGCATGAGGCCAATGCTAGCTTCAAGCGAATCAGTTGCTTTTGGTATAGGATGCCTGTGATTTCTGGAGCTCATAATAGATAGGACTCTTTTGGTCTTATGAAATACAGAACATTACCTTAGCGCCATGATTATTTGGCTTTGGTGTCGATTCGGCTGGTTAGACTATGAACATGCAAAATCACCTTTCAAGGTTTCTCGGCTTAAATTCATATGGTACCCAATTTTCCTGCTTTTGGGATGAATTCTGCTGCTCGTAAAGCTCTTGTTGAGTTTAACAATACTATTCGTGAAATAATGTCTCCAATTCTGTGTCAAAGTCAGCATTTTTTAAACGCACAAAACCCTCTTTGCCATATTGAAAACGATGCAACACATTTTTCATAATCTGTATACAAAATAGTAAGAACGAAACAATAATGATGTGTAATTAATTTGTACGATTTTTAAATAAATTATATAAAGAGCGTGTAAATGAATTTCTTACCAAAATTTCAGTTTTTCCCTTAAACTACAGCAAAATAGAACTAATCTCTTCTAATTGCAATAAAAATTTCAATAAATCCGTAAAATTTCTTTAAAAATAAGAGGATGCCTTTTGGGTACAAACTATTGTCTATCACCGTATAAATACATATAAGGAAATAATTAAATTTTTTTTTAATGTTTTTTTTTTTTTTTTGTTTTTTGAATGTCCTCAACCAAACATTGAATAGTGTAATTAACAACACTAACACTTATTTGATACCCTGAATATATTTAACCAAGCGAAAAGTAATAATCTTATATTTTTATAGCCACTGACAACTTAAAAATCTACATTTTTGTTTGAAAAATCCACCGGAAGCGGAAAGAAACTACATCGCCTTAAAATATTCACCAAAATGTTAGCTTACATTTTCAACATTCTAAATAATACAAAGAATACAAATTATTTTATATTTCAGCCTAAAAATAAAACGAAACAAAATATAGAAATACATAGATTAGTAGTAGACCAGCAAAATACACAATAATATGACATTTACGCACGTAATGTGGCCAAAAAGAAATTATTATGATTGCAATATATAGAAAAATTTGTTTTAAACGTGGGGAAAAAAAAAGAAAATACGGAACGAAAAAAAAATATGTATGTATGTATGTCTGTATAAAATATATATATTTTGACAGCTATACACTGGGGAAGCATCAAAACGTAAAATAGTGGTTGCCATAAAACGTGACGAAATTGGCAATAATTTTAAAAAAATATAAAGAATAAAAAAACCAACACACAACGAAACGAATAAGAAGGAAAATAAATGCTACTCTTAACGAAAATAAAAAAAAACTTAAATAAATTGTTTGCATGTTAACTCCAGTCAATTTGATACTCTTGAGATTTGGAATTACATTCATTCGCTTTCGTTCTCTCTTGAAAGACATTAGCAATTAGCATTACATACTTTTTAGCATTTTCTTAATATATTGAGCTGTAGAGCATAAGAAATTGTAAAAACATTAATGACAACAGCAACAAACAGACATTTAGAGGAGGACAACTGTCAAATGCTTATTTATCAATTTGTTTATATCCTCAAAGTAATTGATATTATTTTTTTTAACAAAGTTGAATTATTGTTTTTTTTTTTTTTTTGTAAGGAAAACGTAAATTAAATGAATTAGAGGATTATGTATGGTAAAGATGACTTTATTGTTACTCTACATTGTACCAATGGAATATGCAATTTATGTCTTGAAATTGTTTTCTTCCCCATATTCAAAAGACTACAAAAACAAATGTAAATTACGTTAAAAACCTCTGCATAGTGTTTAAGTCTAACTATACTAAAAACAGGACGTTGGTAGAGGTATGGTTTCAGCTTCCTGCGCTTTAAGAGATTATTAGATTGTATAGCATGACATACTCATGCAACTATCCCTTTAGTTCGCAATAATACCGTTATGACCTGTGATCCATATTATATGAAAACTTCAGGGATACGAATGTATTGGAGGAAGTGTTTCTTGTTCTTATAGTATAAAAATTATTTCGGTGAGATAGATTACAGTGACAGATGCACTTTACTCTTGTAAGTCTGTCTTTGAAACGTCTATCGTGGCCTACTTTAGTGAAAAACAACTATCCACCTCGTCACAAAGAAGATATATCGATCGATAGATGTTGGATATTTTATTTAATCCAATAACCTGCGCTGTGGAAATTTATGTGATACCCCAGTGTAATGAATATATAGACGTTTTATTTCTTAATTCATTAGTATAGTATATACATTTATTCAAGATGTTAATTCATGAAGATAGAAAAAGGAAGTGAAATATTAAGTGTTATAACTTCAACTGTTATAAACAATAAATGGTTGTATGTATTTGGGTTGTAACGTAAGGTTGCAATTTTTCTTACAATAGACAATCCTTTTTAATTATGAATGTGTTGAATATTATAAATAATTTCCGGTGTGTATTCTTTAGGATTTGTGTATATATTTCAGAAGCTAGATACCGGCCCACTGTCAATAATAAAATTAAAAAAAAAATATTTAAATTAATTTTAATATCATATTCACTAATGCTTTAACCATTGTATAACCATAATATAGTATTATATTATTATATTTAAAGAATTGCATCACAGTCACAGTGGATGTAAAAATTTAAAGTTGCGTGTAGTTTGAGGAATTTTTAGCATATTTTTGTCCTGATATAAAATAACATCAGGTTGGGGTAAATCACTAAGATAACATACAAAGAAGGGAAGTTAAAGATAATTCTTAAATGCAACACTGTTATAAACTTGTGATTTACTACCGCCAAATCAATTGCTTGCTACATATTTTACTCTACTGTCCTCAAAAAGAATTAAAACTCTAACAAGCAAGAGTAGTAATAACAAAGGAATGCTACAATGTAAATGGTAGAAGTAAATCTATTTGTCGAGCCATATGTTTGTATGTTCACAAACAATATAAAATATAAAGAACAATAGGGCAACTGTAGTCAAAAAGCTGATAAGTAACTTCAAGGAAACGTAACTTTTCACTGTTAACCAAATCTGAAACTTTTATTATTCATTTGTTCAGAAATTTCTCCAACTGACTGATTTTAGGCTGAAGTTTTGACCAGATTTGTTAAACATTCATCAACTTTTTGTTACAATTCGGCAAACAGAGTGATACGTCTTGTTTTTATACGGCTAGTGTATTTAAAGCAATTCTCATAAATTTCACATAGGGATGGTTATTATTTTATATATTAGTCATCAATTTAATTCATTTTATAGATTTTAATAGTTTAATTATTCGTCATTGCATTTTCTATATTTAAAGACTTGTGCCCTTATTCATAAAAAATTAAAGTAGACTTCAAATGTACTTTAAGAAAATTTTGTTTTAAAATTTTGTCTAAAAGCACAATTCTAATCTACTTTATTTTTTATGAATTCGGCAGTTGCAGTTTAGTCAAGTAAGACATTCAGTTAGAACTATTGAAAACTGCGTTACTAACTAGTAAATACAAAACTCGCCTAATAACAAAAACATCAAAGAACAGATACTGTTTTGGAATTTATTACTTGATTTTCTTAATCAAATTTTAACTGCACACATCTGGGTCGTATCTGCCTACTATTTATGGAGCGTGGGAGGAAAAGGATGAAACAGTGGCACATTATCTGCTTCAAATTTTAAAGCGTAAATTGGAATTGGAATTGTAGACAAAAATATTCATTAGATGGCAAAATTGGAACATCTTAGGGATCTTGAGTGGAAGTCATTAAGCAATTAAAAGTCCTTTAACTAGGCTTTTAACTCAAACGACCATTGACATACCATATGATACCATAGGAATGGACCATAAAACAGTAGTGCCGAATCTTATTTACCCACCACCAAATACAAGTAGTGTGATCTATGAATACTTTTTCGCATCCTTTAAATGGACGACAATGTACCGAGATTTCTATTTATTTTAGGTTTATTTGGATTTCATTAAGTTCAATTTAATCCCAATAACAATATTTACAAGAATTGTATGTATATTCCATTTATTTCTCAAAGTTGTATATTTATTTATTTCTTTTAGAACTACTCTTTGTTTATTAGAAACTGATTTTGGCGTTTCGAAATTGTTATCTCTATATACTCTATTATATTCTCTTATTCTCGGAAGTAGATATTGTATGAAAGCTTATGGACTATCCTTTTGAGATTTCTCATTGCATGAAACTTATTTTTGCTGAATTTCGTAAAGATACTACTTTATAAGAAATACAATATAGAGTGTCATATAAAGCACATAAAGCAACGTTAAAACCGAAAATTCTATTGAATTTGTTTAATAAAATTTATTTTTAAGTAGCTGAAAATCGTATCCGACTTAGCGCTAGTCACATTGATAAAAACTCCTTTTCTTTGCACTAGCAACCATAAATGTGTCATTAAATTGACTCAAAAGTTATTTGAAATAGCTTAGCTGATTACCTTTTAGACATCGGGGTCAAAGGAAGATAAGACGAGTACACACTTGATTGTACCAGCAATTCGTGTTACTCTGTTATTCGTATTACATACACATGTGTGTATGTATAATTGTCACGCAGCACAACGAAGAAATTTAAAAGAAAAAATTGTTAAATAATCTTTTCAATAAAAATTGCTTCATGTAATTTGAAACAAAGGGTTTATAATCACGTTATATAAAATGTTCATTTAGAGTTCCCATTTAATTCGATTGAGTTGTGTGTCAAAAATTAATAATTGTTTTATCTTCCCTTGAAATTTAAAATATCATTCTGACGAAAGAATAAAACTTTAAAAATTTTATGAAAAAGTAACAACAAATTTCATTTAATACAAAATTTGTAATAATAATAATAATAACAAAGAAGAATATACACACATTGTAAATGTAAGTAAATTTCGTTCTAACTCACAACACGTAAAAAGGAAATATGATAATTCTCGATTTTATTTCTCAAAAAACCGTTAGATAATGTTTACAGATGGATCGTGGACAATGAAAATTGCTGATGATGTCCTTGGCGGGGTAGAAAATGCCAATTTGCCAATTGTCTAGAAAAATATAACTTTACAATGGTATTCTTTGAGTTATTAATTAAATCAACTTAAGGCGAAATAATAAGAAATTTTCTCTAATAAATAATATAAAAAGTTCAACCATTTTTCATTGCGAAAAATAGTAGTCACTACAAATTAATAAATCTTATGAACTTTTAAATAATAATATGCTACGAAATAAAGCACATCAATAATATATTATCTAGTTTAAATAGCACAGTTGCAAACCATTTCTTCTATCCCCAAAATGGTTTGCGCGTAAGATATATGTTTTCATAAAGCTTCTAATTTAGTCCGAATTAAAAGAAGTGAAAAAATTTAAAAGAAATGGCATTTAGCCTTTTCTGAATGTTATTCTAATTGAGTAAATAATGCTTCCAAAAGTATTGTCCAAAAGCTCTTCGATACCTGGTTTAATTAAGTATAGTCCATCAAGATTAGGGTCAACACTGAATGGCTGATTATTTTCGTCTTTGAAATGAACAATTTATCGTATTCTTATCGGAGTGATTACTACTCATCTGTTTTTTTTTACAATGATCGATTTTGTTTACCAATAATCTTTTGTGCCTTTGAAGATTGATATATACAATCTTTGTATAAAATACAATAGATCTTCTTAAATTTTATTAAACAAAATTATTTCGTCACAGGGACTAGAAACAAATAAGTCCAAACTCTATATTGTAGTAGAAATGCCATTATATATCCTGGTAAACTGCTATTACTTTTAAATTATAACTGCTGGCCATTAAACTTTATGTGACTGGTTTACCACATAACTCTTTAGAAATCGGAACCCTGCAGTTAATATCTAAATTACGAAATTCTGGACGAAAAGCATTTCAAGTACTTGTAATTATAGTATGCGGGATATAATCTGGAAAGAATTGTATTTCCATAGACTGAGTTTATTATTTAAAAATTCAGTATGTTTTAAAATCTTTAGCCTTTTGAAATATTTGTACAATATAAATTTATTCAATGTTTTTACTCATGTACGTTTCCCATCTATATTTCCATATGGACGCCGAGCAAATACAGCATTTTGAAAATGCAAACTTATCTTTTCCTCGGCTTTTGCTTGATTTTAGATGACTGCTGCTGTTTACAAAAGTTTTCAAATTTGTGCTTGAGTAGTTTCCAACGAATTTACAAGCTCTTGTTAGGTTTAACAACATTCATGGAGTAATGCCACCAATTCTTGGTCTTTAAACATTTTTGTCTGCCTGTCGATCAATATCTACCGCGTCAAAAACACCACTTTCACCATTAGCTTCGGTAAGCACTCGGCGTACAACAGCGGCACTTTTCAATTTAAAGAAGTAAAGCAAATCTTTCAACATATGACGCTTTGTTGACAGAAAGTTCGACAATTTCGAAGCAAAAAAAAAGAACCTATGAGATTCATTGACGAGAAATTCTTTATATGACGACTATTAATCTTCCTGTCCATGCAAAGCTTATAAGCAAATGACAGGCCGTAACTTTGTATATATAGCTATAAAATCAGATACATACGCTTGGGATGTTTTTAAGATTTCAAACTGATTTAAATAGTTGTATATGGCTGTATATTACATTGTGCCACACATAAAATTTAAGCATATAAATTAGCGCAAATTGATAGTATATTTTACTGTACTGCATCTAATGTTCAATTTGCTTATAGATTTTCAATATAATTGTGGTATTGTTTCTCACTTGGGAATTTCTTTGAAATAATTGGATAATAAATTGATTACATAAATGGTTGTGTGCATGAGTTTGATGCAAATACAATAAATGTGCTTAAAGGAATACATCAAATAACCAAAAGCCACTACTTGTACTCAGCTCATCAAAATTCTCATGCACGTCCTAAAATTGGTAACTAGTAGCGCAGGAGATTATCACATACAAATGCTCATAATTACACACACAGATACACATAGAACTGTCATTTATAGAATAAAATGTATGAGAGTGTATTAAAATTTCCTTGTAGCGTTTTTCGATATGAGATGGGAAGATAGATTGATACCGAAAACATGACACTGTAGTGTTAAATAATAATCTTGATAAAGATGAAGCCACTATGAGTTGTATTCGTTTCTATATATGTAATCGTATATAACTGTCATTCATTTTTATATATGTATGTGATCATCATATTGTAGGTGTTTATGACATTATAGGTTAACACATACATACATATGTATGTACATTCGACACAAATGTACATATACACTTATGTATGTATGTTATTTTACTTTAGGTGTGGCTGTTTAGATTTTCCTTTTTTTTACTTTTCCACTTGTAACATGACACTCCTTGTATTTTCTATGTGGTATCAAAATAAAAAAAAGTCATGCTTTAGATAGTTTTGGTTTCATATATAAACATAATAATCATCATTATCATCATTATCATCGTTACAATCATCCTGCAGTTAGATTTGCAATGTTGTGCCTGTAACAAACTTCAGGTATTGTAAATGTGATTATTTTTAATCTCAGTTGAATTCGTAGCAGCCTTATTCCATTCTAACTATTCTATTTTCAATTTACATTCGATTGATATATTCCTTTCTATCGAATTATGTTTCCAAATCAATGATTACTTTTGAGTCCTTACAAAAAGATAATGCTAGCTTTGTTTTTTTTTTTTTGCTATATTCCTTTTTATGTTGCTTACTTTTGTTGCTGCTAAAGAATATTTATTGACATAAACGGAACACTTATGGTTAAAAAGGGAGATTAATGCGTAAAGGTATTTTGTGTTTATGTATGTGACGTGTGGATAAGTCAAACGATTGAGGACACTTTGCTAGTGTATGATTTTAAAAAGGAGTTTACTATAAACAGTATGTTTTATTTAAGTATTTCAAGCTACATGCATATGTTATACACTACACTCACATGTAGTAAAGTAGTTTTATTTTCAAGAATAAATTGGAACTAAAACCTGCCAATTTTCAATGATTAACCCTAAAATACACTTGGTATCTTTAGAAATATAAATATTTCAAAAACTGATACCATCATATTCCTTACAGTAGGCGTATCTTTTAGTTTCGAGTAACTTATATGTTATTTGGAAGACTTCTTATCTGTCATTTATTCTCACTTAGTTATTGTACATTGTAGTGTAAAGAAAAACGTTCTGAAAATGTCGAATTTTGCGGAAAGTTTTGCTTGACTTCTTTAATTTAAGAAAAAGTGCCTCTTGAGAACATCGATTGCTCACCGAAGCAAAAGTGTTAGATGACTATGAATTGAAAACGTTACTCTATGAAGAGTGTTGTCAAACTCAACAAAAGCTTGCAAAATCAGTGGGAGCTATTCCAGCAGCAATTTCGAAACGTTTGCGAGGCTTAGGATTAATGTATAACCAGGGAAATTGGGTACCATATGAATTGAAGCCGAGAAATCTTGCAACGAATCGTTACTTGTATGTAAAATTGGATCCATTATAATAACCAGTATCTTAATCCTGCTGTTAGATTAAAAACTTAATACGAATCCTGTATTAAGAAACCATTTGGTCCAAATTACGTACACCCAATTTAATCCAAATTACGTACACCCAATTTAATCCTATTTTCACATGCAATATATGATTGAATGCTTAATTAGTAAGACATACCGGTATGTATTTAATAACATGATTGTATGTAAAATTTTAACATAACACGGGAACAAATTTAGATATTCATGACCTCTTTGATGCAAATTTTTGTCGCCCAATTTTCCTTGCAATAATGTCTGAAGGTACTTTCCACATGATTGCAAGATTGTATTTGAAGCCTGGCTAACCAGTCGTATTGACGGTAAAGCTAAATTTTTATGGTAATGTATCATGGCCTGTATTTTGTGCAATCGATAGGAGTCCATCTATAATAAGCTAACGAATGGAACTGATTGGCTTAAGCAAACATTGGTCAAAAATGCCCAGACTAAGCGGCCAGACATGAAAGCGAAATATTCCAACATGCCAACAACCGGGCAACAATACCTGTTAAAAACTATTTATAAAGCAGTAGTTGGAAAATCTTGCCTCACAATTCTTTTAAGACCTTGCCCCGTCCGACTACTAATTGATGCGAGCTTTACGCAACGCTCTCTCTGGGAGATCTGGGTATCCGAAATTGGCCTCGTTCTTTCTTGGCCTCAAAAGATGGGCAGATCTTTAGGCGTAGAATATGTTGTCAGAAAGATGGGAAAAAGTTAAAGCTAATAATTGAATCGTACAAATTATTTAACATAAAAGCTAAAAACTTAAAAAGATGTGTAGTTGGAAAACTTTACTTTTAGTACGATCTTCAATCTAGGATTCTTTTTGTATTCCTTTAGTAACACATTGCATTGAAAAGCCCTAGACTTCATGTAATTGTTAGTAAATTAACTTAACTTGCTCACACTTAAGTCCTACAGATTAAATACCCCTAAAAAGTATGCGACTTAATGTTTATAATCAAAAAAGAAAGAATTTTTTCGATTTTTGTGTTCTGAATACAGTAAATGGAAATTAATCTAGCAGATTTTATAATAATTGATATATAAATAAGTCATTTATTTAAAAAAAAATTACACTATTATATACAATATATGATGTTGCTTTCCGTATAAAATGTATATTGTAAATATAACTCAAACAAACGAATTGTGTCCAATCACCACTATTTCCGACAAACACAAAAGCTTCAAAATTAGAAATTTTTAGTATTTTGTTGAAAAATATCAATATATATTCTGCACACCAACAAAATTCTTAACCCTTCATATGGTAATTTCATAGACGCCAGTGTATTGTCAAAAAACTCACTGAAGCATACATACATACATCTTAAAAATTGTGCATTTACAAACTATGTTTTTTTGTCATGTCAAAAATATTTCACAGCACTCACACACATACATACATATATTCACACCTGTACTTTGAATTGTGTTGGTTTGCTAAAAAGTATCAAGTGTAAAAGACATATTGTCATACAAGGAAATTATGGTTACAATAAGAACTTTGTAATATTTTTAAGATATTTCATATCATCTATAATGCACATAATATATTTGATATGAAAAGAATAAATGTTTGAAATAAAAATAAACACTTTAGCAAGTGAAATCCTAAAATAGGATTTAAAATTTTGTAAGCTGTTAAAAATATATACTTATATTTTGTGAGATACTTTTATAGCAGCTGGCTATAAAGTTTGTTATACACAGCGTTATAAAATTCTATCCTGTGAGAATGTGGTGTGAAATTAAGTTGGTATAAATTTTTGACAAAGTGATTATTATATTTAAATTGTATTGATATTGTGAATATTTTTTAAAAAATTAATTTTCCTTATTTGCATCATATGTAGAAATAAAATTTGTTATTTATATGTATATCGATTTAGGGTTTTTAAGAGACTTGCCCCCTTATTCATAAAAACTTGTAACATGAGTTTATAAAGCAAATTTTGTATGGAAACCTTATAAACCAGTTGCATGTTTTATGAATAAGGACATTAGATTTGTTATCTGTTTTATAGTTTCATATAAAATAATCATAAAATTCAGCAGCATTGCCGTAGCTGGTTTTTAATACCTGTAGCCAATAGGTAAATCTGTCGTAAACTTTAATCAGTCGGAATATATTTGTGTGGATACTAAGCAATGTTAAATCATAATAAAAAGAAAATCATGCAAAAATTCATATTTTACTAAATATGAAAATTCGATATTGAAAAAAACACTAAAGTTTTCAATTAACTTTAAATTATGCTATAAAGCGATACAAGCTAACCTTTGAAATCGTATCACAAACGAAAATTTTTACTTTAATTTATTTATTGTATCTTCAGATATCTAAGATATCTAAAAAATTTCAATTATTATTCCGGCCAGAGCCGGACGAAAATTGTTCGACCATTATTTATTTTTTTTATTAAGTTGGCATTCTTCCTTTTTGTCTTTCGCTCAGATCAACAGTATCCCTTCTTTTTAGTCGAACATATCCACTATTATTTAATATGTTACAGGCTGATGGGTTTGGGTGTACTTCAAGCTTTTTATGTGATTTTCTGCGTTCTTTTATCTAAGATTTTACCAAAGGCACGTTTAGGTCTTTATGGATATTCGATTTTTTTATATACCAGGGAGCAATTGTGATCATTCGTAGCAATTTATTTTGGCGTCTCTGAATTGTGTCTACATTTGTTCCCCAAACGAAAAATTGGGATTGTTTTAAATATTTCACCCACCCTAGGTGTCCCAATTTGGGAACCTCTGGTGCCGAAACTGGTAGGTGGGTTTATAAAGCCAAATTGAACAACGCTTGCAGATTATTGAACTTTATAATCAATATAGATGTTCGGTTAAGAAAGTGCATCGTGCACTTCTTCCATTTTAAAGTCAGTTTGGGAGACCATCTGAGGCATACAAAGATTGCGAACAAAGGGAAATATCGCAGCTGTATCCACAATTGCTGTTGATGACCGTGAATTATAGATTCGGTGTCATTCGCAGTAATTGTGCCTCTGTTATTTTACTATTTGGAAAATTTTGTGGAAGAATTTGAGTGTAAAACATTTTAAAATACAGTTTGTGCAAAAATTGAAGACACACTGCCTACCACAACGTCTAACTTTCAATGAATGGGCTCTGGCAAAGTAGGATGAATATCCACTTTTTAACAAAAAATTTTGTTCAGCGGCGAAGCTCATTTCTGGTAGATTGAATACGTATACAAGCAACATAACTGCCAATGCATCCTGAAAAATGCACTGTTTGATGTGGATTATAGGCCGGTGGCATCATTCGACGACAAAGGCAACAACGTTACTGTGAATAGCGAGGGCTACCTTGAGATGAGTACACATTTGTTTTTGGCCAAAATGGAAGAGCTAAACTTTACTTAAATGTGGTTTTAACAAGGCGGTGCCATATGCCGCACAGCACGTGAAATAATGGCCCAATTGAGTGGCGAGTTCGATGAACAGTTTACTTTAGTTTAGCGCTTATGGCCGGACAATTGGCCGCCTAAATGGTGTGAGTTATCCTTAGGAATAAGTCACCAACGGTTGATGCGCTGGAAGCTAATATTGAAGAATTTATTCGTGAGATATGTTAGAGAGAGTATGCCAAAATTAAACCCATCGTATGAACTATTTTAGACGCGCTCAATATTCGTCTTCAAGTATTGAATTATTTAGATCATTCTATCGACTCAAATAAAAATTTCGTAGAATATCAAAATTTAATGTATTGTTTTTAATAAAATCCGAAAGCTCTTAAAAAATTACTCTTTACTACAAAGAACTACAATATACATCTTTTGAACTTCGGCAAAAAGAAATGCGTACTCAAACAAATATCCATCATAAAATAAACTCCTACAATTTAGTGTAATATTTAGTTCATGTTAAAAGCTACAAATAAGTGTTTAAATTCATAATACCCTGTTTAAATATTGCGAGTTTTAAAATCACATTGCATTGAATGCTACACCTAAATATACATTAATGTTTTCGCAACAAAAGGAAAAAAACCAACTTCATTTACATATATGACACAAAGAATTATAAAAGTGTAAATACGAGTATACGAGTACATATGAATACCTTAATATAGTGTGTGGATAGTAGCAGTTTCTGCTTAATTGAAACCCTACAAGTGGTTGATATATAAATAGTTTTTTGATTGCATCAAAAATAATAATACTAACTCATACAGAATATAAATGGAATTTTTCTTTTTTTTGTTTAGTTTTTACATTAGAGTGTCTCGTAGGCAATAGTTTTTTTTTTGAATTAACAATAATCACAAATGGAAAAATGAGGCAAAATATCGAAAAAAGTTTTTGAAAAATTCTAGTGTTGACAAAAACTACTACAAATCGAACTGTAAGTACTTATGAAAATCTACCGTGTTAAAAGAACCTACAAAAGTTGAGATTGAAATCTCTCGAAAATCTAATTCCTAGTTATTTTTTGTTGTACAAGCATTATAACATTGGCATTGCGCATTCCTATACCAGATTTTTAAAAACGTTGTTTTTTTGAACACTCTTCATACATTGACGTCAGGTCAGCTTTTCATTCTGTTCATTTGTGCGATATTTTTATTACTGCACACAAACATCGTATATGTGTTTACATAAGTTTGCCTATGTATATTAGGGCTATCACTTTTTAACACCTTTTGCGAATATCAAATAGTCGAGCAGAACATTAATAGATATTAATAAAAAAAAAATATGATAATTTTTTCAGATCGCTAAACAAGTTAACGCAGGGATCGGGTAGAAGTTTGAAAACAACCATTTTTATCTCACGGATTTTTTAAAAATTATACACCGGATATTTCTCTGTATTTGATACTTAAATGCTATTTTACAATTCATCGCGGTTCAAAATTCGTTATACGTAAAAACCTGAGTAGAATACCTTTTGTTTAAAGCGATATAAAAATATAAGCAATGATCCGAATTTCATAGATTGTACCATCACTAATTGCCTAAATTATGATCGTTTAAAGGAGTTTTCAGGAATACACCGTTTCCAATCAAAATTCATACAAAATTAAAAAAAATCACATATTAAACAAAAAGTCGTAAAACTTTTGATTTTAAAAACTTTTATTTCGTTTAGAAAGCATGAAAATTTCTGCGTATTTATATCTTATTAAATTTTGTTGTTTGTTTGAATTAATAAAAAATGTCTTTCAAGAAACGTGGTTTAAATGTCCAAAAAAATTCTAAAGTCTGGTGGTTAATTTTCGTATTCATATGCGAATAAATTTTCATTCGAACGTTCAAATTTTTTAACATTTGGGATTCCCTCATGTATCGAAATTTCTAATTAAGGCATTCGATAACTAATGATCATTCGAACGCAACCGAGTTTTTACTTGTAAGCAAAGAAGCATTCGAAATAACGTTTTTTTTAGCAAACAGAAGAAAAAAAGTAAAGTAAAAAACTTGTTACTTACTTTAAAAAATATCATAATATAAAAAATTTTATTACTTATTAATACATATGCATATATATATATATATATATATATATATATATATATATATATATATATATATATGTATATACTTATTTATACTTACTCATTGTTTGTCAATCTTAAGGGGTCGGAGGTGTTTCTTATTTGTTTCCTAATGTCACTAATGTCGTCATAGTCAGAAGACGATGAGTAAAAAACATAAATGGATCCATTTTTAATTAAAATAATTTCTTTAAAAATTTTTGCTTTTACTTGAGTTATTTTTTTCACAACCATTTGTTTTTTATTTACATTTTCTTTTATTTTATTCAGTGTTGTAAATCGTACTTATTTAAGTTTTTTTACAACACTGAAGCAATGAATCGATTCGTATGATGGTATCATTAGAAAATTTTGCACTGTCCAAATAAATTTCTATTCGAAAACAATTTTGGACACGACTGCCAGAACAAATTTCAAGATAACGTTTAAATTAAAATTAAAATAAATAATAAAAAAAAGTTTCCAAAAAAAATTTCTTGTTAGGTTTTAGAAATTTGTTTCCCTGCGTGAGTTTTTTTTTCGCAAAATGACTGAAGACAGGTATTTTCATTAGTAAAACATTGTTAGCCACTCTTGGTTATAGCCCTATTGTTTATATACATATATACACACGCACGTGTGGACACAAGTTCTCTACTTTAGCATACACATATTTGTTTAACTTTGGTATGCACACTGGGACCAAGTACATGATAATAAATACATACAGTGGGGAGCATAAATGAGTACATTTTAGTACTTTGTACACTTGTAATTGCATAATAATAAAACTAATAAAGAACATTGAAAAATAATTTTTTTCATTTGTTTTTTGTTCAATATTTAACAAAATATTTTACAAATAAAAAAAAATAAAAATATTTCCCTGTAATATGTTTTGCTATCCTTACCTTTCAATGGGTTTAATTGAAGTAAAGCTGATATACCACTTTTGCAAACGTCAGTTTTGACGTATATGTATATATGTATCTGTACCCAACAATGTTGGATTTTCTTCGTCAATGTGGTTAAGATAAGAATATGTTGTTCGAAGATTATTTATTTTGTTATTTATTTATTTAAATTTATTAAATTAAATGTATTAAAAAAATTTTAAATCCTACAAAAAAATAATAAAAAATTTAATGAGAAATATTTTTACCTTTTTCATTACGTTTGGCATTCCGTGTGAAACTTTTTTAATATTCCTCTGAGACCCAACAAAGTATATATTTTCTTGCTCCTTATGAAATACTAAGTCGATTTAGTCATGTCCGTCTGTCTACCCGTCTGTATAAAACACTCTCACGTCCAAACTATACAACCTAATTAAACCAAATTTCCAGAAAAATATTTCTTATTTTGCAGGTAACATTGGTATTGAAAATCAGCAAAATCGGTTTAGGCCAACCAGAGTTACCAGAGTACCAATATGTAAGACAACCTCCATAAAAATTTGATATTTTTTGTCCATTTTATTGCAATATTTTGAAATATATTGCACATAATATCATGCAATTTTGTATACGTTGTTTTTATGATAAAATAAGAAAGTGTGCGGAAAATAGTAAGAATCGGTCCATGATTTCTCATAGCCCTCATACAAAAATCTTCCCGAAATATTGCTCAATTATTCATAAATGCCTATGAAATTGGAATATCAAGACAAAATTCTGCAAAAATAAGTTTTATGCAAAAATAAATCGCAAAACTAAATTTTTTTTAAGTCGGTCCATGTTTTTCTATAGACCCCATATAAAGTCCACATCCAAAATTCACTTAAATACGTATAAAACAGATACAATTAATGTTAAACCGCTAAAATTTTAAATTGTTGCACTAAATTTTATGGTGGTCGGCCCACAATTGGTCATAGCTCCCATACAAGGTCCATGTTTAACCATAGACCCCATATAAAGTCAACTTCCAAAATTCACTTAAATACGTATAAAACAGATACAAATAATGTTAAACCGCTAAAATTTGACACAAATAATCTTTATAGGCAAATAAATTGTTGCACTAAATTTTATGGTGGTCGGCCGAGAATTGGTCATAGCTCCCATACAAAGACCACATCTGAAAAACACATTTATCCCTATATATATTGTATAAATATCGGCACCGAATCAAAACTTTACACAGATCATTACATACATACAAAAACCATCCCACTAAATCAAACTGCTGGATTTTGAGACTATCGGTCCATATTTGCCTATGTCCCCCATATAAGGTCCACTTCCGAAATCCACGTTAATACTAATATATATCTTAAATTTACCGTTATTATGTTGAAATTCGACGTGAAATATCCTTATAAGCATGAAAATAACTGTTCCAAAATTTAAGAAGATCGGCCCATAATTTGTCATAGCTGCCATATAAGAACCATTTCCAAAAAACAACTAAACCCACAAAAATGTCTAATAAATATCGATATCGAACCAACTTTTATACAGATCAGAAATTTTAATCCAGAAATCATAATAGTAGCGGTTATACGGCAATTAAGCTACTGGATTTTTTAGCTTGTCAGTCAATAATAGCTCCTGAAGTAAGTCCACTTCCGAGCATAACAACCAACCATACAACTCTTGTAAATAACGCTATTGAGATGAAGTTCAACCAATATAATCCTAAAATACATAGAAATTACATTAGTGGATACTGGTTTTAGAAGCCATCGCCATCCATAATTGGTTCACTTCTACTATGCTACCTTTTAATCTCTTGTAAATAAAGTTATTGAGATCATATTCAATTAAAGAAGCCTCTCCTTATAATTTTATCCTTTTTTATACTCTGTTTTTTAACTTGTTGCGAATATGGAAATATATTCTTTGAATTTTGTAAATTGTTAAATTATACTCTAGATTATTATGAAAATCAGACAAGCTCTGTAAATTACAGTAAGAATCGGTAATTACATCAATTATAAATGGTCAAAATTAGATAAAATTTCAAAACATTCAAAATAAAATTAGTGAATTACGACCAACAGGTAATATTGTCTTCAAACAATATATAAAATATTAAGAAAATTTGCACTAAGACTGAATAGAAAACACAGATTTAGGATATTCTAGTACTATAACTAGTGTAGTTTCTGTATTTCTTATTGCGTTTAGGTGGAGGGTATTAAAGATTCGGCATAGCCGAATATTGCACTCTAACTTGTTATTTTGATTTGTTACTGCTTTTTACTCTTTTTTTTTATTTCGTTTATTTATTCACAATACATAAAATTTTAACTATAAATAAACAAATAGTATGCATAAATATATACTATAATAAACAGTCCCTTTCAATGGGCACTCAATTACAATATAACTATAATATTATATAATTTATTATGTTTAGCAAATATTGTAATTAATTGATAGTGTGTTTGTTTTTAAAATTATATTTAGAATGCGAGACAAAAGTTCGAAAAAATCTCACTTTATTATTTGCAATTAAGAGTGTATGTCAAGGGTTAAAAAGAAAAAAGAAAAAAAAAAACTTGATGGAAATTATTCAGCGAGCCACCAATATTTTTTCTTGTTTTGATTTGTATTTGTCTTTTTATCCGCTTTATAAATATTAGTATCAAATCTGCAATTTATATTTGTTAATTGATCACTTGTTATGGTTTTATTATTGGCTCGTCTATAGATGTGATACCGTTTTGCATAAATCCATGTTTAACAAGATAAAGAAAGGCTTCGGGAGAAATAAATCCTTTTTGACAAAAAAAAACTGTAGCTAAAAACAAAACCTGAATAAATCCAGTTTAAAGAAAAGTGTGACCAGATTTTATGTAAACTATCCGTTATATAAAATGTAATATTTCTTTTCTAATAATATTATGCGTGTTATTTTGAGTAAATAATTTATATTTACATGGCTTTGTGTACCACTGTGCAATGTTAGAGTTCTAGTATTACAATATTTACACATTCATGCATATATACGTTATTATGTAATGGTATGTAGGAGTTGTTGTGTGAGAGAGTTAGTTAAATTGTATTGTTTAGTTTTACACCATGACAACGAGAATCTGGTCATGATAGAATTATGGTCATAATTCAACTGTAACAAAAAATATAAAAACTAAAAGAAAATATCTTTTGAGTTTATAGCGCAGCATTTGAATTTTTAAGTCGTTTGTAAAAAAGATTGCTTTTTACATTTTTGTGTTTTGTAAAATGAAATGTATTTTGAGTTTAAAATATATGGGCTATAATGTTATTTTAATATACTTATATGATTAATCTGAAGTTTAAAAGTGAGTTAATAAAAATTATACATATGTATGTATGTATGTATGTATATATGTATAAAAAATAAGAAAATGAAAAATATTTGAATATGGTAATATTTTTAAAAGTTTTTTAATGGTGAACATAGCTTTGCAAAAAAAATAAAACAAGCAAATTATGTATCATTCAAATTTTTATTGTATTGTAAATAATAAGGGTTGACTATACAACATATTTATTGTTTTTATGGCTGTGTGATTGTGACTGTGCCACATAGTCTGGTTAAACACACAAGTCAGTAATAACCATCTCATAAATAATAGATCAAAATTAAGTTATTAACATATTTCGATAGTGTCATAGATGTATGTGCAATGTAACCTAAAAATTCGCTTAATGACATGTTCATGCTCTAGTCATGACCTTTAAAAACTAAAGAAAAATTATTAGCATTATGACTAGGTAGTAAAAAATGATTAAGGACAGAAATGTAGCCCTTTCAGAGCCATGAACAACAATATACAAAATACAGTACACTCGGGAAAACGTCAACGCTCGTTTACGTGAACATCCCAAAACGTCAACCCTCATTTAAAATGATCTCATTTAAAATGTATTATTTTGGTTCTAGTTGTCTTCTATGGCTCTACTCAGGTTGAATGCCTTTTTGTTTCCTTTTTATACCCTACACCACCATATTGGGGAGCGTATATTGGATTTGTGCTGTTGTTTGTAACGCCCAGAAATATTGGTCCAACACCAACCTTAAAGTATACCGATAGACTCAGAATCACTTTCTGAGTCGATTTAACGATGTCCGTCCATCTGGCTGGCTGTCCATGTAAAGTTTGTGCGCAGAGAACAGGTCGCAATTTTGAAGATATTTCGATTAAATTAACAATATTTTTCGGCCCAAGAATGGATGGGATTGAAACTGGTGGAAATTGGTCAATTATTTCACCTGGGCCCCATACAAATGGCCTAACGAAATTGGGGTTTACTGATCATAAATGTTTGAATTATGAAAGTATCCAAACAAATTTAATCACAAATGAGTGGTAAATGAAGCCAAATGACATCTACAAATTTTGTGCTGATTAGTCGTAGCTTCCATATATGGCCCACTTCCAAAAATCACTTTAAAGAGCATAACTCATTCAAGTATGTTGCTATCCAAATAATTTTTTAACGCAAATATATCTTATATGTATACAAATAATACGGTAGAATTCTATTGTGATCGGTCCATAATTAGTCGTAGCTGCCATATAAGGCCCACTTTCGAAAATCTCTTTAACGGTCATAAATTTCTTAAAAATGTTGGTAATCAAATAAAATTCGATACAGAAATAATGCCACTTAATTTTATAATGGTCGGTCCAAAATTAGTCGAAACTCCCATAAAAGACCCTCTCCGTAATTCAATTTAAGCTCCATAAACATTTTAAAAGTATTTATATCGAGATAAAGTTTAACATACATAATATTTATATTCACAGACATTATGACATTACATTTTTGGATGATCGGTCCACACCAGGTTATATCTCCCATATAACGCCCATTTTTGAAAATCCGTTTTATACATATACTGGGTGTAGGGTATTATATTGTCGGGGCTGACCGACTAGACTTCGTTACTTGTTTTTTTTTTTAGTTTTATAATTGAAGCAAAAAGTGTTGAAATTACTTGACAATTTTAGAAAAATGCCAAGAATTTTTTAAAAATATTATTTTTGAGTTAAAATTGATGTTTTAAATTCGTATTAAGTTTGAATTTAACTTAAGTTAAATTAAAGAAAAATTATGAAAACGCTTTCTTATTATTTTATAAGAAATTTCATATTCGAAAATTGGAATATTTTTTTATATTTTCGAAATAAAGTAAACTTACCTTGGAATTTAAAAAAAATATTTATTCTTTCATGATGCACTACTTGTTTGTACAAAATAAATATTTATATTTATTTGTAGTACATATTTTAAAAATTATTATTAATTATTAAAATAATAATAAAAACAAAATGAAAAATAAGCAGGTGCACGTTGAAAAAAAGCTGTTCAGCAAACATTTGACCAATTTTTTGTGAAACAAAGCCGACGACTTAGTATTTTCGTAAGCCTAAATCTTATCTTCGATCTGTACATGGTTTGCTATAGAAAATCTTGAATCACTTTAGTGGCATGACTTCTATGCATGTTGTTATTTTTGTTAAATTTTATCTCTTTACGCTTTTAAAATGTATTTATAAATTTATATATAGATTTATACATGTTGTGATGTGATTTTCGAAGGGGTTCTTATATGAGAGATTTGAGTAATTATGAACCGACAATTACAAAATTAAATGTCATGATTTCTGTATATAGGAAACATATTATTTTGATATTAAAATTTATAACAGAGTTTTGCTTTTTAAAGTAATTTTTGGAGGTGGGCCTTATATGGGAGTTGTTATCAATTATGGACCGATCTGCACAACTTATTTGTGACGAAATTTGTTTGGATGCATAAATCAAACATTTAAGAACGATAAACCCCTATTTCAGTAGGACATCTGTTTAGGGGCTAGGTGAAATAATGAGCCGATTTCAACTAATTTATATTGACTAAGAAAGTGGTTCTCACTCAATCGGTATACATTGTAACGACCCGTTACTGCTATTTGCTGAGGTAACCCAACGGGTTCCAGGGTCAGTGCACAAGCCAATTCATAAAACACCGGTTGGTTTATAACGTTATAATACTCTTTTATTATTTACTTTAAAACTATTTACAAAGTCAAAACTTTCAGCCGTCGACGGCAGCATAGGTGAGACGTAAGCCGGTACTCGGTGTAGCCACACACGTACCATCTTACGGCTCAACTCGTGCTTCAAGAACGATGCGTACTCGCCTGGGAAACCAACAGGCAGTACCCACCCTTCTAGCCTACTTATGCTGAAATAAGTACCACTTAAGATGTGATCGCAGCTTGTTTAGTGGTTATTACCCTGGGCTGATAGGGATCTAATGATTTGAGTTCTACTTAGAATGTGATCGCACTTTCCTAATCGTGTCTTACCTCACGTCGATCCTGTCACCAACTGACTCGCATTTGTTGATGTTCGCGCTTTTATACGGTTGTGCTGTGTACACAGTCATCCACACACACACACACATAATGCCCTGTCAACAATACAGCTGGTATCGTCACGGGTTGTATTTTTGTGTAGTAGACTGGTACACTTGACAATTTGGTGGCGCGGCCAACCTAATTTCCGTTAAATTCAAACTTACAACCTAAACAACGTAAATATAATTATAATTATAAACATAAATATTAGTTTAAATTCAGAATATAATAATAATAATATAATAATAAAAGTCAATTCAAAAACAAA
Source organism: Bellardia bayeri (assembly GCA_950370525.1). Lineage (NCBI taxonomy): Eukaryota > Metazoa > Arthropoda > Insecta > Diptera > Calliphoridae > Bellardia > Bellardia bayeri. The sequence continues at coordinate 86,423,863 of OX493267.1, forward strand.
AGATATACTCCATACAAAATAATAACCTAATAATACTTCATCATACAACTGGTGGCAGCAAAACGAGACCTATCGACTTTGCTCGTTACAACATTAAGTTGGGTGTTGGACTAATATTTATGGGCGTTAGAAACATCATTACGAATCCAATATAGCCTTTCTACACTATGGTGGTGTAGGAATAATAAATACCTGAAATTTAGTTAGTTTAATAAATATGTATGTACATACATACTCGTATATGTAAGTATGTATCTATTCCAAGTTTTATATAGACAAACACATTAATTTCAAAATGCTTTAAATACTTATTAACATTTATAAAAGTTTTTTTTTTAATTATTTATTATAAATATATAAATTTACCTTGATATTTTTAATTACATTTTTATTTATTTAAAAATTTTTATTTCAGTTTTTAAAACCCGAACCGATTACCGTTTTATTTACACTATTTTTAATATTGGCAACTCTTTTACGTACTACTTGCTTTCAACTCAAAACAGAAAGACTTGTTGTTTTGTTTTTGTAAACAAAACAAAAACACCACACTTTTCTTGCTTTGCTTTTATTACTGAGAGATTATTTTGCTTTCTCTTCCTTTTTCTTCATGCAAACAAATATTACAACAACAACAACAACCGACATTGAAATGCAAGTCAAAAGACACACACACGCGTATGAAGAGCGCTTTTAACTAGACACACTAACAACAAACAAAACAACTACTAACCACCGCTAATAAAACAACAACAAATGACATTTTTGCATACACTACACTTTATGTTCAGGAGTAATTCTTAATTTTATGAATTATTTTAATAAAAAACTTTACTTTAACACATCGTTTATGTAATTTTGAATAGATTTCTTAATAAATTACTTTAATATGGAAAATATTTTATAAATTTTCTTTTAAATAAAACATTTTTACTACAATTATAATGCATTTAAAGACGAATGACAAACAATTAACAACCGATTTAACAAAAGAACGTGTGAGAACTAAAATATGTCTGTTGGCCACGAGAACAGAGTTGCTTACAGCAATAGAATATAGTTGTTGAAAGGGATTTTAGTAAAGGGCAGCAGAAAATCTATGCCTTTTATAAAATTTAAATTTAAAGAAATCTATTTTAATCTTTAGCAACCTGTTGTTTAAATTTAAGGCTTAAGTCAGTTTTAGTGACTTTTTTCAAATCACTATGAAAATTTTATCACTAATAGAATTTTAAATTCTGATTAAAATAAAAAAACGTATTAGAATTTTTGGAATCCCCATACCAAATGGATCTTCCAAACTTAATAGTAAAACGTCTCCAGGACGTGATAAAATGGACTCCATTGTTGCAAAATCACTTTCAAAGAAAGGCATAATAATTTTAACACTTATATATAATTCTATGTTGAGACCTTCATTTTTTCCATCCATTTGGAAAAGAGCGGAAATTATAATGATCCAAAAACCAAATAAACCAGAGAACAATATTTCATCCTACAAGCCAATAAGTCTACTAACAACATTTTCGAAAATATACGAGAAGTTGTTTGTATCAAGGCTATTACCGATTTTAGAGAAACAACGTATTATACCTGATCACCAGTTTGGATTTCGTCAAAATCATGGCACACCAGAACAGTGTCACAGAAAAGTAAGAGTTATAGCAGACTCACTAGAGAGAAAAATGTATTGCTCTGCAGCGTTTCTTGACATAAAGCAGGCTTTTGATAGAGTATGACATAACGGATTGCTATTTAAACTGAAAAAAAATTCTACCTGCTCCATTTTTTGAGTTGCTAAAATCATATCTGTACAATCGAACATTTTATGTGAAAAGTGATGACGAAGCATCAAGTATAAATCAAATATATAGCGGAGTACCGCAAGGCAGTGTTTTAGGGCCAATACTATACACTTTATATACTTCTGAAATGCCTACATCCGAAAATGTCGAAGTTGCGTCTTATGCGTACGACACCGCTATAATCTCTTCCAATAAATGCCAGATCGAAGCCTCAGTTGTAATGCAAAGAGAGCTAAATACGCTGCAGCAATTGTTAATCAACTGGAAAATTACTATAAACGTAGAAAAATGTAATCATATAACATTTGCTTTAAGGAAAGCAGAGTGTCCTCCGTTATATATATGTAAATGGCTTACAATTACCGAAATCGAACTGTGTAAAGTATTTGGGAATGTATATAGACAAACGTCTCACTTGGAAAGACCACATCAAAAGCAAAAAAAAAAAATTACCTTAATGTGAAAACCAAGAAAATGAACTGGTTACTTAGAAACAAGTCCCAACTTAGTTTAGAGAACAAAATAAAATTATAAATATAAAGCTATATTAAAACCTATAGGTCGGCATTGAGCTGTGGGGAACTGTCAGTAATTCAAATATTGCAATGCTATCAGTCCAAACCTTAAGGTATATTTCTGGCGCTCCATGGTTTATGACCAACATTCAAATTCATAGGGATCTGAAAGTACTATTTATTTTAAATGAAATAAACAGATATAGTGCTAGGTATATAAATAGACTAAGCAACCATCAACGCCCTTTGGCGATTTCCTTATTAGATGAATCAAATGAAATTAGAAGACTGAACAGATTTCACATGTTAGATCTCCAATATAGAAACATAAAGTTAGGCTCTAAGAACACCAATCTTTATATGGATACTTATTTAAGCACGTTCATATGTATATCCTATATTGTTTATTAAACTTACTGTAGTTTAATAACACATGCGATAATCTTATTTAAATCATTTAATTTACTAAATATTGTAAAATAGATTGTAAATAAAGTTGAATTAAATAAAAAAAAAATTGACACAAATAAGTTTCTTTTATACAGAAATAATGACGCCTAACTTTTTAATGGTCGGTCCATAATTAGTCGAAACTCCCATATAAGACCATCTCCGTAATTCAATTTAAGCTTCATAAATCTTTTAAAAGTTTTTATATCGAGATAAAGTTCAACATATGTACATAATATTTATGTTCATAGACATAATGACACTAAATTTTTGGATGATCGGTCCGTTTTATACATATACTGGGTGTAGGGTATTATATACTTTCTTACTTGTTGCATTGATTTATGTTTGGTTTTAGTTTATAATAATGGTCTCGGAAGAATAATAATAATGACCGATATTACGAATTTTAAGAACTGTAGCTTTAATAGAATATGAATTTTTGTAATTGATAATTGTTACAATTGTGGCATACTAAAACTTTTTAGTTTTAGTTAAACACATTAATCCTCTTTTAAAGATACATTTAGATATATAGGGTGTTTTTTTTAGATGTATACAACTTTTAAATGGAATAAAAGAAAGATGATTTTTTTAAATTGATATGAAATTTATTTTATTTTAAAGATAATCATCTGACATTATAATTTAAACACGACTTCTGGCATATAACGGCCACGGCTGTCTTGGACGTAGTCTAATCTGGAGGACAAATTTCGAATGACTTTTTCCAACATTTGCTGCTGTATATCGGCAATAATGTGACGAGTGTTGTCCTCCAAGTGGTCAATTGTTGTATCCGAAATTTGTATTTAATATTGTCACGCTTAGAACTAGTTTGAGAAGAAACAGACAAGGAATTTGTATTGCCTTTTAGTTCATTTAGTTTCTAATATTCTGAGCAAATTTGTCAGATTTCTTAACGATTCTTTATTTAAAAAATGTTATTAAACCAGTTTAAAAAGTTGTTTGGAACTTATAAGTGATCTATAGAACTGGTCTAGAAGCAGTTTATAACTAGCGCAAAATAACACTGTGCTAGTTGAAATAACCGAAAAACGGGGCATCCAGTGGGTGAAGCTTAATCGAGTACGCTGAATCCAGCGGTGCTAACCGTTTTTTTAGTTTATTTCTAGTTTTTAAGATATAGCGTTATTTATAAAATGGAGTAGTTTGCGCAATAAATATTCGCGTAACTAGAAAACTGTTTAGGTTATTAAATTAAATAAAAAAAAAAACGAAATTCGGCGATAAAATTATCATTAAGTAGATTAAAGACCAAAGAACACGAGTTGATTGTGATTGTATTTATTCCACAACTAGTTAATTTACAATAAGTTCTGAACATTTTCCTAAATCGTTCATAATATTATGAGTTTTTAAAAATCCAAAAACATTGTTAATTAAATTAAATGCCTTTTAATTTAATAGCCAATTGAAAAACTCAGAAACTTAATTAAAAAAATTCAAAATTGCTAACAGTAAAGCAAATGTGCTTCTAATTTAATTCGATACTCTGGCAAACAACATTGGCAGGAAATGGAATGGAAAAATCAAGAATTTAAAATGACATTTACTAAGTCTATGCATGTACTTCACTTTAAATGATTGTATGCTCATACATATTAATCGCAGACATAATACATACATATTTCAGGTAATTTTATGCCTCATAAACATTGTTGGCCCGTTCAAGTTACTACTGTATGAAGTACGGAACACATGTACATACATTATGGACATACTCCACTAACAATGCTAATGAAGAATAAAAGAAAGCAACAAAAATAAAAAACCAGATTATTTTCATTACCATTCATTCATCCACGTAGTAAAAATGCATTTTCTGTCTCATTAAGAGTGTGAAAAAGTGCCGGTCAAGTATAATTTTACTATGAACACATTTTCCCCAAAGTAACACTCTACGTATGAGTCTGTACAAGGTACTTAAATGCACCAGACTACTGATTTTAATGAACACACAGTATCTGTTAAACATGGACTCGATTCAGTGTTTTTTATGGCTGGCATTTTGTGCAAGAGTACGTACAGTAGACATTTTTTTAAATTAACTGCATAAAGATAGTGAAGTAAGAAAAAAATGCATTATGTTGCGAATGTAGGTTTGTGTAAGTTTAGGTTTATAAAGTGTTAGAATTATAAGGGATATTATACACACTTGCGAGGTCTAACTAAAAAATTATATAAAATATATAGTAAAAAATACACAGCTTCCTTGACAATACAATGCAAAATAAAACATGATATACATTTGTATAACTTTAATGGGTCATGCATTTCATATATGATCCAATATAGGAAACTACATTGAAGAGCACAAATTTCTTAAATTTTTTCGTAATTACAAATATGAGTACATTCTGTTTCATTTTTGAAAGGAAATAATTTGCTGGCGAAAGGTGCCAAAGTAACAGCATATCAAAAACGCCTAAAAGAGTTAGAAAAAATCTTTAATGTGAATGATGCAAAAAATTTCGCTTATTGCAACGATATTGAAAAGTTAATGGAGACGATAGGGTTAACCTATAAAAAAAATGATTGGCGTTTATTCATCGATAGTTCACTAATCAGCTTAAAAGTTATGCTTTTCCACAAGACAAATAGAATGCCTTCTGTACCGTTTGCGTATAGCACTGACACTAGTGAAAATTTCAATAATTTAAAACATATTCTGGAAGTAGTCAAATATAACGATCCACAGTGGCATATTTGCTGCTACTTCAAAATAATGTCATTGATTACAGGCTTAACAGCATCTGGGCGTAAAAACTATTCGTGTTTTTTGTACGATAGAGACTCTCGATACGGAGAAGGTATTCAAGGAAGAAACCAGTACAAACAGCATAACTGGATTATTCGCATTGGACGCGAATGGCCTAAAGACAATGAAAAATTTGTTCCTGTTACTACACATTAAACTTGGCAGTCCTAAAAATTCAACCCAGGTTCGATCCCCAGCTCAGCCAAGAAAATTATCAATAAAAATTTTAATTCAAATTTTTTCATGTTGTGAAAACAATTCCTACCTTCAGTTAACTAAATAAATATATCAATTTTTTAAAATGTATCGAAAAACTACCAGCAGAATTCAACCGCTTAAATGACATTTTCCCAAGGCTAAGTAACGCCAAAATTCAGGAAGGGGTTGTTAATGGTTCCAACATACGGAAACTAATATGTAGTCAAGATTTTGATTAAGTTCTGATACACCTAGAAATAAATGCAAGGCTCGCATTGAAAGCAATCATTAAAGGACTTTTGGGTAAAGGCAATCTGTTGTAAAAATGTTGGCAGCTTTCGATGAAATGGTGGTTAATATGTCGTACAAAGTTCATCTCTTGCATCAGCTTCTTGATCAACACGCTCAACAGTTGCCAACTGAATCTGATGAGCAAGGCGAACGTTATCACCAAACTGCGCTTCCATTTGAAATAATGTAACTATCAAGTGTGCATATTTTGAATTCCTAGATTTTTCTAATATCTTTGTCAGAATGCACAATTTAAAAATGTTAACGATTGAAAACCATTTTCGTTTCAGGTACAGAGGAAAGAAATCCCCAATACTCGCTGAAATTTGTTGGTGGTATAAAAACAGCTTTGAAGAAAAGGAAGACGAGGAATAAGAGGAAGACAAAGATGAAATTCCAGAAAATCAGTTGGACGAAATTATCGACCTTTCTAATGATGATGACGATGCCAAGATATTAGAGAGAGAAGTGATGTTGATCCACAGCCACCTGCTAAACGGCAACTGGCCAAATCAATAATTTAATTTTATTACTTAAAACTTTTCCTAACTAATATTTTTCCAACATTTTGCTTCATAAGCACCACAAACATTTTCTAAATCAATTTTTTTAAAAATTTGAATTGTTGCACAGGTCTCTAGCAATAGTTTGGCTTTTACAGATTTAAAAAATATCAAGTAGTAGACGAGTTATAGTCAAAAAACCATATAAACAATATGCTGAAAATCGGCATTTGAAAAAATTCGAACCAACATAAACCAACGCCGCGATATGGGTCTCTTGATTTAGACTCTATTTTCACCTCTTACTCTCAGAATCCACCTTTTGCTAACCTGAATATGTTCCACAGTAATCTTGTACAAATTGTCCAGGTCACTGAATAGCTACTAGGTCTCTTACTAATTCCTAATAACTTTATTAATTCGTAATTAATCCTTGTAGGTCATTATATGGTCGCACTTGACCCGCTATAGTTAATGCTTGTTTTTGCCAACTCAGAAACGATCGCTAGAAATATTGTCCGTATAAACAAAAAGTATAAAAATTCATATAAAATTTCAATATGGCCATCTCAAAGCACGATCGGGCCTCTGGGGAAGGAATGAAGGACAAAAAAAAACTTGTTTATCAGAAATGTTTGATATTGAAAATGAACAAAATCGTTTTAGCAAAACAAGAGAACCAAATTTAAAACAAACTTGTTACTATTTTCTTAAATAATATTGCCAATTCATACCATCATAAAGAATGATAAGAATCGAACCATGAGTTCCTCTAGCGTAAGCAATAATTAAATAGATGACATAAAGTGTGTCCCATTTTATTTTTTTTAAAAATTTATAAATTTTTGTATTTTTATATTTCGGAATGACATCCATTCATTGCAACATAAAATTTTGCATCCCGATAGCTGTTGGAGGTGCAGTTTTACTTATGTTTTATCCCTAATAAGCCAGTTGTAGAATTTTGTTTAAACTTTGTAGTTAATAATTCATGTCCGGCATTTATTTACCGTTTACAACACTAATGGCCGAATTCACAGTCTTTAGTTAGCTAATGGCAAATGCTTAATGATTCTTTATTCGCAATGCTTAGTTTTCCATAAGAATAACAAGTAATAGTTAAACAATAGTTAGTAATTTAGTTTACCAATGGCTAACTAATGACTGAGAATTCGGTCATAAGTATTTTGATGTTGTAAACTGTGATTACGATTCAAAACACTTATCGGCTAATCATATGAAAAATGCATGTTGTATTGTAGTCGAGACAACACAACATTTTAGTGATGTAAACGATAATCGGGCCCTTAATTATACTTTACGTTTGAAAATCAACATCCACGCGTACTCTTCTTGCATTACTTACACTTGTTTTATATTTTATATTAAACTTAGTATTTTATATGAAAGTTTCTGAATTCTTTTAATAATATTTTTACTTCATTTTTGCTGTCTTACTAATTGAACAATATAATTAAAGATTACGCGATATTTTATTTGTGTACATTGTTTACATTTACATTCGAGATGTTTTTAAAAATGTTTAGCATTTATTTTGAAACAATATACGAGTAAATGTATTTAAAGTATTAACCGTTGTTAACTACGAACTTTTTCACCATCTTTCTGGCAATATATGGTTTCCGCGCCAAAAGAACTTTTTATATATGGAGGCCAAGAACGAAACAAGCCAATTTCGGATACACTGTTCTACAATAAATATATAGTAGTCGGACGAGCTAATTTTGAACTGTAAGAAGGAAGAGGCAAACATATCCAACCACTTTTTTCTAAATACTTTTAAAAAGTTATAACAACATGAGGCCAAGCGTTGTCATGATGAAATATTACGCTTTCATGTTCTGGGCTTTTTTCCTGTAATGGTCTGGTCAGATTTAAACAGAATTTCTTTGATCCCATCTTTGTTTTCCGTATCAAATTTACCACTTTTGGACAGGAAAAACCATTTTTCGCGTGTTAAAATCGCTGAAACACTTTAGGAATTAAGGAAATACAGCAAAACTTCACCATATGACACTTCTTTTTTATTTTCTTAATAAAACAAAACAACGGACAAAGCTTTTATTGAATATTCTTTATCAAAATATTTTGATACGATCATTGTGTCACTATTGAAGATGAGTGCAGAGTAGCACATCTGACTGACTTTGTTTACAATTTACTTATGTCAAATGTAATACTTGAAAGTGTTTTTGACACATTATTTTACACAAACAAAATGCCTATTGTTTCTGTATTGTGTTGTGTTTGTTGCCGATTTGCAATCACCTTGTTTAGAAAATCAATTGTTTTCGATTACAAATTCATAGATCAACTGAATTATAAAATTATTATTAAACTAATTGTGAATTTTAACGATTTTTGAAATCTTCGTCCATGAAAAAAAAAACAAAAAAAAAGTCTTTGGTTTAACATTTATTAAGCGGCTAAAATACGTATATACTTTCAAATGTGGCTTTTTTAGATCCTTTAAATTAACACAAAGTTGTAAGAACAGATTTCTTAGAAAAGAAAAGAGGAATAACTGTTTGTGGTTCAAATTTAATTTTTTAATTAAAAATGTGTTGATTATTTGCTTTGTAGCTTTTTAAAAATAAATGAGCAGTGAAAACATATTTTTGAAAACTTAAACAAGAACATTAAAAATATACTATTTTAAATCTGGGTGTTACTTACCTATGGCAGAATTTTTTAAATTTTGCTGATAACATTAAGAAGACTACGATAAAACTAACACCACGCAAATTTGACGTACTACGGAAGTTCTCCTAAAGCGCTTCAGTTAATGTGGGAATATTTGTAAAATTTTCGCTTTTTATACCCTTCACCTTCATGAGAAGGGTATATATAAGTTTGTCATTCCATTTGTAATTTCCACAATATAATTTTCCGACCCTATAAAGTATATATATTCTGGATCCTTATAGATAGCGGAGTCGATTAAGCCATGTCCGTCGGTCTGTCTGTCTGTCTGGATGTTGAAATCAGTTTTTTAAGTCCCCAGATATCTTCGGGATCCAAATCTTCAATAATTCTGTCAGACATGCTTTCGAGAAGTTTGCTTAAAATCAGCAAAATCCGTCCACAAATAAGGGAGATATGAGCAAAAATCCGAGACAACCTTGAAAATTTGTTAAAAAAAACTAAGTGTATTAATATTGTTACAAATAATTTTTTTCATAGACAAATGGCGCTAATTGTTACAAATAATTTTTTTTCATATATAGATGGCGCAAATTGCTACAAATATTTTTTTTCATATATAGATGACGCTGATCAAACAAAGTGTTTAAGTGTGTTCTTAAACCGTAATATAAATGTGTAAAAAGTTTTAGAAAACTTTCAGTGTGTTCTTAAACCGTAATATAAATGTGTAAAAAGACAGTGGTTAATTTTTTTTAAATTGTGTTTGTGTACATTGAAATAAATAAAGACTCGTTATATTTTCTTCAAAGTACTTGACGCTTTTATTTTGCATTTAAAAAGAATCCGGTTTATTTAAAGGAAATAAACCACCGTTTTTAAAAGGTAAAAACGTAACAATATATTATATACAATATGTATGTATATAATATAATTATGCATCCACAACAAAGGTGAAGGGTATATAAGATTCGGCATAGCCGAATATAGCACTCTTACTTGTTATTTATTAAAAAACTCATATTAAGCAAACTCATTTTAAATTTATATTAAACGCAGTAAACAAAACGCTTTTACAAATATGACAGTATGCGTTTTTTTGAGTAGTGGCAATATTTACTATATATACTACATATATATATAATTTTTACATGCCACTTTTAATGCCCTCGCTCTAAAAGCACTTCAATGACCAAAAATGCCTTGTTTTCGGCATGTATTGACAGTCACTGTAATGCTTCAGCCTGGTCTTCACACCAAATAGCACAATTTTGTTTGTTTACGTAGTCATTCAACCAGAAATAAGTTTCTTCGCTAAACACAACTTTCTGATAAAAAAAATACACGATGCAATTTCTTGACCAAGCATAGATTTTGACAATTAAATTCAATAATCTGCAAGCGTTGTTCGGTTTTAAGTCGATTTATGGTTAAATTATTGACCCAACTGAACATGTTTCACAGTAACATATTACACGAAAACAGCTGAGCTGCCAAAAACAGTTTTGCAAAAAAGAAAGTTACTAAAAAATCACTCTTTATTATTGTAATTGTTTCAAAAAAAGTAAAATATGTCTTCAGAAAATCATATTTTGCACAGTTAGTTAAATTAGACAAATTTTGTGAGATGTGTAATCAGAAACAAAAATATTATTATCTACTGTCAAGACAATTGTCTCGTTTCGATTAAAAACGAATACGAAATTCTAATATACAAAATTCGGCACAATAGCAGAATACTTGTAGATTGGTAATTGCTAACAAAAAATGACAAATCAATTACTAAAGGTACGGTCACATTTGGCAAATATTTACTCAAATAGGTGTAACCACTTGTTTTAGCACAAATTTGTTTGATATTATTTACTCTTATAAGAGTTTTGCAAGATCAAGCAGCATGAAATAAATTAAAACTAAATATTTTTTGTGCTTTTTAAATAAATAAACGAATTGAAATATATGTTATTTAGTGGTTACATCTTCTTTGCAAACATTTGCCAAGTGTGACTGTACCTGAATTCTTTTCAGATAACCCTCATTCCTATAAACATAAAAACTTTAGCCTGAACTAACGAAAAAGAAGTATTAACTACAATAGTTTCTGGTGAAGACTAATTTAAGCATTTGCCACAAAAACTCTTTACATTAATTTGCGTATTCTCCTTATAAAGAAATTCGAAAATAAAAAACATAAAAACATTTACAGAACCTCTTTTAATTCGAGCTTACTTGTTGTCACTCATTAGCTGCAATTGTTTTTTTCTTTTGGAAGTATTTGTTTAATCTATTTTGTTTTTGCCTTTTGCAGCCAAAATTAATTTGTTTTCCTTGTGAAATATATTATGAGATGTTGAAATATATGAAGTATTTTAGTGCACAAAAACAATGGCATTATAATGAATGAACGAATGCTAAAATGTGTGCATGACAAACGTGTTAAAATTATATTCAGCTACAATAAATAATTACTATACGGAGATAGACGGAGTGTATAAAAACGAACACTCTTAGTTATCCAAAATTTTAAATATGCATATACATACATACGAATGTATATATATATGTATGTTAATACGTATGTATGTATATGTTTTTATGTACACACTCTACTAAATGGAACTCAACAATGTTTACATATGGTTAAATATACATACATATGAGTACATATAAGTATTTGTAAATAAACAGACATACATACACACTTACTAACGATATCCCAGCATTCCATTCTAGGAGCGCTCCGAAAAAGGAGTCAGAGAAGAGTCCAACTAAAAAGCATTTTCAGAGCGAAAGAAAAATTTGCTTGTTACTGTCCTGGTTCGGCACGCACTATGACTGAGAAATTACACTTAACTATGTGTGTACCAAAGCGTTGTTGTCCTGTTATTTGTGCTTTGAACAAAAAAAAACATGGCTGTAATACACAAGAATGATGAAAACAGCGCCCAAAAAAAACCCTCATAAAAGACTCTTTTCTGATATTATCTAAGAGCTCTTTAAGAGCCCAAAAAAACCCTCATAAAAGACTCCTTTCTGACATTATCTAAGAGCTCTTTCTGACGGACCATTTTCGAACGTAATGACCCTCTTTTCTGAAGGTTTTCGGAGCAATAATGATAGTTTTTTGGGCTCATAAAGAGCATGAACGCTCTAGAAAAGGTGTCACAAAAGACTCTTTTCGGGCTCATATGGCTTGCTGGGATGTAGAATATATATTTAGCAGTTATTACCCCGTACACATTTGTATAATTGTTAAGATATATTCATATAGATCGTATCAGTTGCTTAGTATGTAGTACATTATTATATATTTATTACTAGCTTTATCTTTTTAACCAGTTTCATAAATCATAAATTCTTGCTGTTCCTTTCATTTGGCCACTGGGTTGTATGCTTTTAAGTATTGTATGATTTGTTATGGTAGCAGCAAGTATATTTTTCGTTTGTTTGTGCATTTGAAGAAAAATTTTCACACGTAAGTATCTGTGTGTGGTGAAGCACTAATTAGACCACATTAGTTTCGTGTTTGTAATTTCTTGAATACTCATTAACGTTGTTTATACAGTATTCTATTTACAACGAAAACAGTATATTATAATAATATATTGCAGTGACTGGATTTATTTTTACAGCTTTCTCAATTCCAGTTTAGACAGTCTGTTGTTCAATGTTGTTGATTCATAATAATGCATGTTGTATGTTTTACATGTGCCCTTAAAAAAGCATCCACAAGTCATCTAATAGAACAAAATGAGACATAAATCATGAAAATCGATGAATGCGTTTCGCTTTTATTCACAATTAAGTAAAGGTATGAATTTCAAAAATTTGTTTTAGATATGCACAAAATGTACAAGTTAATTTTTCGCCGGTTTTTAAAAGAATTTTGTGCATATCTCGAGCAAATTTTTGAAATTCATTTTGTTTGAAACTCATTTTGTTCATAGGTTATGCGACTTTACGTGAAAGTAATAGGACTTGACACTTTTTTTACCATTTTATGAATTAAAAATAAAAAAATTAAATTTTTTAGGCAAAATAATAGTTTTTTTCTTTCTTATATAAAACTGCGAAACTGTTGCTTATGTAGCGAAACATTGTACGAACAGATTAAAGGAATTGTAATTCTTAATTTTTTTAAATTTGTTTCAGCTTATTCGGACTAGTGGTTCTCGAGTTATGTCAAACAAAAGAGCCTAAAACGTGACAAATTCCCTATACGATACTTACTAACTTCAAATTAGTTTTTAAATTATTATTTGATGGAACATGACCAAACGAATGATGCAGAAGTTCTTCTTTTTGGGGCTAATTTCATAAACAATTATCAGAATTGAGTCCCGCATCAATCACCTGAAAAATGTTGTACATTGTAAGGGTCGGCACAGCCGAATATAAACTCGTACTTTTTTTTAGTAGCGTTTTGTGTACCTCAAAATTTGTTATGTTCATTGACACAAAATTATTGACTTTTTTGTGAAAATCATAAATCCTTAAGAAATAATGAACATACCTATAAATATAAACAGTTTCACAAATTTGAAAAAATAAATGTCTAAAATTTTACACAAATGAGTTTAATGTTACATAATTTTTTATTAAATTCGTAAAATATTTACCAACTCTGTCACAAGTAAAGTACATAAGTAATCATTTCTTTCCCGGTGTATTTCAACCTGCACGTAAACTTTTACGAGTATATTCAGTCAAGAAGGCATTGTCTTTAATTGCAATTTTAGCTTTATGAGGACATTTTTTCCAAAATGCATAAAAGCAGAGTATCTATTCGCTATAAAAGGTTTACATATGTATATACATAGATAATTTTATAGTTCTTTTTTTTTTTATTGTTTTTATGCTTATTTTGTGTTGTTCATGTAAGTGCACATTTTAGCCAAAAACGATACATTTTGGTTAAAGCACCACTTACTTAAATGCCATAGGTTATATGTTGAAGAACATAATTATTAGGGTTATGATGTGCTCGTAAAAAATCCACCATGAAACTGTATAAAACGCACAGCTCTTGAAATAAGATTTACAGCGATATAAAACGGCATAAACTGCACCTGATATGTGAGAGTGTATTCATTTGTTTTTCTGCAATTTGTTTTTTGCCTGTTCTCAGTGCCTTTTGCATTTAATGAACTACTGGTGTAAGTGTGCATATTTACATACTAACTATACATACGAATACACATGAATATGTATTTGTGTACGAGGGCAGTATTTGTAATTATGTGAGATTAAGCTTTTGTGTAATACTTTAAATATTTTATCGCTTTAATGAAATGGCCAGTTTATTCATTAATGGAAATCCTAGATCACATCTAATGAATTTTATCCTATTTCTCATTGTTATGAGCCAAAGTTTGTATTTATAAAATAATTTGCACATCATGGAAGTTTTGCTAAATTTATAGGAAATTATTTAGGATTTCTTTTTGATTTCTAATTTTGTTATCAATATAAAATTTAGCATAAATAAGCAATGAAAAAATTTAGCTAATGTGGCAGAGGCTGAAGACATAATTTGTTCAATAATTCAGTGTCTCGGGAGCTATCTTAACGAAATTACTCATGGTTATAAGTGCGATTATTTAGAGTTATTTGGTTTCGTTTGCATAAGGGCAACCAACGAGTGGTCCCTCAAAGAGGGTCATCTCAGGTTTAATTCAATTAAAAAAAAATTTAAAAATTCTATATATGATCCAAGCATAACACTTAATTTTGACCCTTTCAGCCTCAGATAAAGCTTTTCCTCTACCCATTTTAATTCGAAATTGTTTTTACGGCTTAAAATTTTAAAAACTTTGGTAACAACTAACCATTCGCAGTTAAGTAATAGTGTAAACTAATAAAATGTGTTGTAAACCTATTCTGATGAGCCAAAAAAAAGTGCTTTGTTTTTTGACAAAATTTGTTATACAGAGATTATTTAAATAACGCTTCAATATTGTCGTTCATTTTGTTGTACAGATTTCAAGTAATGCATATCATCTCTCAATAAAACTAGTAATATTAATTTTTTGAGCAATAGTTTATGAGAGAGCTGGTAAAAAAATGTATTAGGATATTCAACCTATTCAGGTGAGCGGCAGTGTATATCTTATATCTTCCATAAAAGATGTAAAAAGTTCCATACTTTTAAACTTTTTCCCAAAAAAGTTCCTATATATTTTTTTTGATATGATCTGGGAAGTGAACTTAATGTATAAGCAGGTAAAATAAAATTTGACGCATTTAGGCGGAAATATCCCTCCCCAGATCTATCTAAAATTGGTCAATTTTGAATAAAAGTTTTAGGTTTATGTTAAAATATCTAAAACCGCAAAGCACTGATCCTCTAAGAAGTTCATAATTTGAATAACCTTATATGTTACCTAAATACACTGAACAATTGGCACTTATATAAACAAAGTTCTAATTTTGGAACACAATTTCCCCGTTTTAGGCATTTTCGTATTTAAAAATAAAAACTGGCCAATAGCAGAATGCCATTGACTGAAGAACATTTGGATCTATATTGGCATTAAAGGTTACTATGATATCTTTAACCGTTAAAAATTTTGCATTAATTCAAGGAAAATTAGCATATTAAATTTTTTTTAGTATTTAAGGTAAATTACACCTAAAAAATGTATAGAATTAATTAGCATTACTAAATTATCAATTTTCAAGTCTTAAGTGTTCCAACAATACCAAATACTTATACAAAAAACTTATATCTGCTCTTAAAGAGCTCCACAAACCTTGGCCTCTTTCAAATTTTAATGTTTTTTCATATACATATTGCATGCATGAGGGTGCTGTAGCTTAATTGGTTAGCGCATTTGATCATTAAGCATGAGTTGGTATTTGAAGCCCGGTTTGGATTCCCAGCCGGTGCCACTCAAACAACACAAGTTTCTGATAATTATTAGTTTTCTTTCTATCCATCATAACTAATATTTATCAAAGCGCCTAATGATAACTAATTTGGTTCTAAAAATATTTCTAAAAATGAGGCATCTTTGATATGAAATTTGTACAGGGTGTTTTTAGATATACAGAACTTTAAATTGGCAATACTGGATGCCATCTTGTCTTGTGTTTGGTTTATAAATTCAACATAAATATACTGACGCCTGAACAACGCTTCCAAATTGTGCAAATTAATATTGAAAATCATGGTTCTGTGTTTTATTTTTTAGATTTATAGAACTTTGAAATAAAATAAAACAAAGGTGATTTTTTTTTAAATTTATAATTTACTTTATTCGAAAGACAATCTCCTGGCATTATAATTCAAATATGACTACTGACATATGACTGGCTCGAACGTAGTCTAATCTGGAGGTCCTCTTTCCTATACAATAACAATAACTTTTCCAATACATTAACACTGCGAATGTTGTCCTCCAAGTTGCCAATCCTTTCGGGTTTATCGGCGCGGAATAGCGATTTCAAACGTAAATCACTTGACAGTTGAAAAAATGCCCGCCAGTTATATAATTGATGCCAACTTATGTTTTATACATTTAAAAACACTACCCTATATTTAGCTTAAATTACTTATGAATTATGCAATATAAATCGTTTTAAATTTGTACTTTACAGAGATAATTTTCAAATATTGTCCTTGCCGTTTCGTATTAAATATATTTCCTATTTCACAGCTAAATATTTTAGTTTTCTTTTAATTTTTTACGAACTGCAGGTTCATTTTGTATATTTGTTAAATTTTTGTATACCATAAAATTATTTTAATGACTAATTTAATATACATTGAAATTTTTATTGTATTATGTTTATAATTAATGATTTTATTACATAGTATAAATATATATCTTTTGAATCTCAACAAAACACAATGTTTATCAAAATTTAGATGAAATTGCAAATAATGGAAACTATTTAATCCATATTTTACCAGAACTAAATTATACTTATATTAAGTAATTTCCGATCTGTCTCAAAAATATTCAAGACAATATTTTGATATAGATTTTACCATATTTCTAAAAAATCGAATATCGCTCTCTATTATAGTGGAAACCCAACACGTTTACACATAAACTTTTTTGCTTTTCCATCCATAGTCTGACATAGCTTAATTGACTTATAATTTCATAAGGGTCTCAGTCAACTACATATTTATAAATGTTACGGCTGGAATGACAAACGCACTTGTGATATAAAAATATAAAATGTGATATAAAAATTGTTAATAAATTATGAATTTTGTGGTTAGTAGATTAGCTATGTTCTTGAGAACGTGTGATTAAAATAATAATAAACGATGCCGGATGCTGCCTACAATTCGATTCTGATTTAAATCTGTTATACAAGCCTGCCCTCGTATGTTTGAATATATGTAGGCATGATATGCATGAGGATGTTATTAAAATCTTAGTTATTGCATTGTAACCAACTAAGTACACACACACACACACACACACACATTCAGACATAAATATACAGTCATATACATAAATACATAGTAAATACAGAAACTCACATTATGAAATAAAGCTTAGGTTATGTTATCATATATGCACACTCAAATATATATACATACGTACGTACAACGTATACACTTGCATTTACGCAATCACACACACACACACACAGATGAATACTTAAATATACTTAAAAATTTGAAATACAAATTTCATGTTACATTGTTTAACACTCAAAACGCAATTACAGTTTTAAAATTTCTAGAGTTTTTACATAATTTCATGTTGAGCGGTTAAGCTCAGGCAACTGACACAAAAACTACAACACAAACACACACAATCGCTCTTGTACTTTGTAGAAACCATCCCACAATTATGGTCACAGATTAAAGTTGAAGTAGAATTTTTCCAAATAAACATTATTTTCAGCCTTTAAATTATGTACTAAGACTAACAATGCCATATATTCGCATACAACACATGCATTAATGTTTGCTATTGTGAATGGAACAATATTGGTGAGCCATGCCGAAAATAAGGACATATTAATTGAGAAAAGAAGTTTAATGTGTGATAACATATACAAAAGTTAGTATTGTATTCTTAAAAGTCTCATTAGTAACTTTGAATATACATATAAGTATATGAGTTTGTAGAAATCCGTAGACCCCTTATATCTGATCAAATATTCAGAGTTTTAGCCACACTGACACGTTAAAAAAAATATCAAAAATTACTAATGCATTTAAGATAATCAGAAAATTTGTCATTTATGTAATTAATAAAAACCAAAAATTACAATTTATCGCTACACTGAGTACAAATTCATGAGAATATATTTTACTATAAAATTTCTCTTAAACTTTCCGAAATGTTATTTTAATGCCTCCACATAGTTATCGTACATTTAATAAAAACAGGTATTAAAAATACAATTTAATTTTTACTGGCGATCATATATACAACATGAACCATTTCACGTACACCGTTAGCTGCATTAGACACAATTTGTAGTTAGTTTTATTTTGTCCAATAACGTTTAAAATATATTGCAAATTGTATTGTAATGAAAATTCTAAAAATCAAATGCTACAAATTTTCATCAACCCACTTTAGTTAAGCTTAGTAGCAGATAGCAGTAGTTTACAAACAAAAAATACGTTTTCGGGCTAGAGATGTCCATTATGAAATATTGTATTAATACGCTAAAAATGTGTTATGCAAAATAACAGGCAATATTTTTCCAGCCGCTGATTACAATGAGTTGCACAACCAAAATATGGTCTTTGCTACAACAGCTCATAAAGTACACTTACTAGCAGAGATAAATGACCAAATGGACCACATAAAAGTTGTTAAATATTAAACAATATCATGCAGAAATTAATAATGCTTGCTCGTTGTGTATACACTGAAAGAAATTACAAATAGGGGGGGTATTTAGATTTATATACGAGTACATGTCATAAAATAATTGTTAAAAAAAGAGTGTAAGTATTTCATAATGTTGGAGAGGACAAACAAAGTAGTGTTCACATAAAATCCGGTCGCATACATTTTTTTATATTTATATAACAAAACAAACCGTTTGAATAATTTTTAAGCACAAATTAATACTCATTCATTAGATAATATTTAAAAAATCTAAAAAAAAAATAAACTTAATATCCTCTTTAAAAATCTGTGTTTTTGATGAAAGCTACATGAATGCTACTCTGCTACATACTTATTCCAAATTACCAAAAAAGAAAACGTATTTGTCAAAAACTAAAACCGCTTTTCCCTTTGAATATTTTAAGAATATTATTAGTGTACAAGTTCAAGTTATATTTTGAAATGCCCAACACTGATGAAAAGCATTAAAAAGCAGAAATCTTAAAAGGACGAAAAAATAAATCTATATTTAATTTGTTTGAAAAATCATTTTCCTTTATTTTGGGCTAGATTTAAAAATAAAGATTTAAATGAAGCTAAAGAATTTATTTCAGTGAGAAAGGTCTTATGAAACTTGGTTTCCAATGTCACAAAATCTGTGCATTTGGGGTTTGCAAATGAGGGTGTTCTTGGTGATTATTGAAAAACACTGTTTGGTACGGATTTTAGTCTGGAAGCATTTCTTTAAATATAAGGCTGATCAAGCAATAAAATTGAAAATTTAGAAAACTCAATGCATCAACGAAACTCAGCCAATTTGTATGCAAAGTAGCCATCGAAATTTTAATATTAATATATATATATAAAGGGTGGTTAAATTGTAAGGGCCGATGTTGAATGTGAACCACACCTAAACCCCAAGCTTTTTTCCGAATTTTATTTGACATTTCTCTATTTCAGACTTACTCAATTTCTATTCTATTCTATTCTATTCTATTACAGCGATGTTAATTTTGAATAAAACACAAACTATTTAGGAAATTATTGTAATTTTATTTTATTATGATATATTGGTATTACTCAATTATGTATGGAACAAAATATCGGCCAAATGGGCGCCGCGACCACGGTGGTACACCTCCATCCGATGGTCCAAATTTTCGATGACCCTGAGGCATAATGGAGGTTCTGTGCCGTTAATGTGCCGAATTATCTCATCCTTTAGCTCTTGAATTGTTGCTGGCTTATCGACGTACACCTTTTCTTTCAAAGAACCCCAAAGAAAAAAGTCCAACGGTGTCAAATCACATGATCTTGGCGAACAATTGACATCGCCATTACGTGAGATAACACGGCCATTGAATTTGTTGCGCAAAAGAGCCATTGTTTCGTTAGCTGTGTAGCAAGTGGCATCGTCCTGCTGAAACCACATATCGTCCACATCCATATCTTCCAATTCGGGCCATAAAAAGATCGTTATCATCTCACGATAGCGAACACCATTCACAGTAACTGCCTGACCGGCCTCATTTTGGAAAAAATACGGCCCGATGATGCCGCCAGCCCATAAACCGCACCAAACAGTCACTCTTTGTGGGTGCATTGGTTTTTCGACAATCACTCTTGGATTCTCATTCGCCCAAATGCGGCAATTCTGTTTATTGACGAATCCACTGAGGTGAAAATGTGCCTTATCACTGAAGATGATTTTCTTCGAAAATTGATCATCCACTGTTGCCATTTCTTGCCACCATTCTGCCCATTCACGACGTTTGGAATGGTCAAGAGGCTTTAGTTCTTGAGCCAATTGCACCTTGTAAGCATGTAAATGCAAGTCTTTATGCATAATGTTCATCAACGACGAGCGTGAGAGGTGCAATTGTTGGGCACGACGACGAGTTGAGGTGGACGGCTCTTCAGCCACACTATCGCGAACAGCAGCAATATTTTCTGCAGTATGAGCATGCACTGGTGTTCTCACATCTTCTACAGACCCGGTTTGCTCGAAGTTTACTACGATTTTTGCGATTGTACACACATTTGGACGATCAAATTGACCAAAAAAATCACGAAGTGCACGATATGCATTTTGATTTGAACGCCCATTTTCATAATAAGTCTGGATAACTTTAACACGTTGCTGGATTGTGTATCTCTCCATAGTTCAAATTGAGTAAGTCTGAAATAGAGAAATGTCAAATAAAATTCGGAAAAAAGCTTGGCGTTTAGGTGTGGTTCACATTCAACATCGGCCCTTACAATTTAACCACCCTTTATTAAAAAGTGTTATTTTCTTTTTCTTTCTGCAAGGAGTTTGAGCATTCGTTGCAGTAAGGAGCAATATGTTCAGAGCAAATAAACTTGTTGCATTCTGTGCTGGTGTGACTAGTTTTGCGATCATTTGCAGAAGGGCAAACTTGATATCGTTTACGCACACCTGAAACTTTTGCAGGAGCTTCTTAAGAAGAGTCTGTTGTGAAACACTGGATTCGGTTTCGCATTACTCTCGGCAATTGGATGATATTTTTACCAGTGTTTAGGTGATCACTTATAAGAGAGAGGCCTAAGGTTTTCAGAAACTTATTTTGTTTAATATTGCTTTATTATTATTCTTATATATAATAAGTTCGTTGATTCCAGCTATATTTAGCATTCATCCATTTTAGCAAAAAACTGAAATCAGAGCTTAATACACTAAATTCATTTTTTTTTAAATTGGTGAAATCTTGGTCAGCTATCTCTGCTGACGTTCAATCACCAACTGAAACGAAATAATAAACAACATGCAAAAACGTTACACTCCAGCTACTGAGAAATTTGGCATCGCCGAAAAACGTTGGAAAGAGTTACACAGCAATTTAAGAGCATATGGGTCATAATGACCCAACCTGCATGATGCCGGGTTAAAGAATCGCCAGTTGTGTTGTTTGAAAATCGTCATATGATGACACTTTAATGAAATGGACACATTCTGATTTTTGAATTTGATTTTGTTTTTGGATTTTTTTAGCAACAAGTTTCTTGGTGTTGCAGAAATGTTGGATGTTTTGGTGAAATAATGTGAGATAAATGATTTTTACATCGAAACTCCAGAAGTTAGTGCCTTAACTGATGAATATTTGAATGAAGAATTCGATGGAATATCAATTCTTTGGCTCGTGATAAAAAAAAGTTGCCAATAAAAACATATTAAGAAATTTTCCGACCCCATATATCACAAAACAACTATATACAACATTGATTCGTCCCATTCTTGAATATGGAGCAATTATTTGAGATCCTTGCTATAATATTTATATTAATAGTATTGAATCTGTACAAAAGCAATTTTTAATATTTTGTTTAGGAGGCCTTGGATGGAACTGACTCGTGCTGCCATCATATGAGAGTAGACTCAATATAATTTAGTTATCTATCCTAATAAGTCGTCGAGTAATGTTTGGTATTTCATTTCTGCTTGGGTTAATTCATGGTGATGTTAGTTCCGAGTTTCTGCTCGGTAAAATTAATTTTAATGTACCAAACAGACCAACACGCAACTTTCAATTATTGAGAACAATGTACTATAGATCCGTTTATGCTAATAACGACCCTTTTCGCCATATATGTGAAAACTTCAACAAATGTTACCATATTATAGATATATCCGATAGTATCGATATTGTGAAAAGAAAAATTTTTTTGTATTTAAATTCTTAAATGTACTTTATTTAAGTTATATTTATATTTCAACTCGTTTAATTATTTAAAAAAAAAAATCATTTATTTGGGACAAGGTACAACAAATATCAAGTTTTATTTTATTTGATTAGTTGACTCTTGTGAAAATAAACAACGTCAAAAAGGTTGTGTTAAAACAATTGGTTACACTTTTTTGAGTAAATATTTGCCATGTGTGACCATAACTTTACACACAACTGCTTCGTGTAACATTTCGGTTCGATACCGGTATTTATAAGAACTTACGCAGTTTAATGGTGTTTTTAAGTGGTTGTCATATAGAAGCTATGACCTAGTGATAGTGATTTTTTTAAAAGATTTTTGCACATTTAAGTGATTTTGAGAAATGGACTTTGTCAAATATAAACCTAACGTAATACAATATTTTGATTTAAAGGGGAATTTTTTTTAGCAACTTTCTTCCGTCTTTTTGACAAGACTGTTTTTCGCAGCTTATAAGTTTTTGTGTAAATCGTTACTGTTCAGTTTGGTTTACAATTAACTATGAATCGACTTTGAAACGAACATCGCTTGCTGATTATTGAATTTTATTCACATTATTCATGCTCGGTTAAGAAAGTGCATCGCGCACTTCCATCATTTCATGGTCAGAAGCTCACTTGTGGTTAAATGGATATGTAAAGAAGCAAAATTGTTGTATTCGGTTTGAAGGGCAACCAGAAGCATTTGCAAAAACTGCCAATGCATCCCAAAAAAAAATGCACTGTTTGGTGTGGGCCGGTGGCTGATATGTTGAAAAGAGCATTCCAAATTTGGACCCAGTCTTTGAGTCGTAGCCGCGACCAACATTTACATGAAATCAACTTTAAATTTTGAATTATATACATAGATCGACTTAAATAAAAACAATCAAATCTTATATTTCTCTAAATTTGTATGTGTTTTTTTTTCAAATTAAATCCGAAAGCTCTTAAAAATCACTCTTTATACATACATGTGGATTATTTGTATCAAACTTCAATGTGATGGTGATTTCCATAAGAAACTAATGCGCATTTCTGTTATTTTCGTAAGTTAACTTTTGTGAGGGCTTTGATTAAATTTGGCCTGTTTTTAACAAAATAATGATTTGCGATATCTCTTCACATAAGACTTATTTTTGTTGCATTTTGTATGAATACTTATTTTCTGTATTTATATCCAAATACCGGGAACACATTTGTATGGCAGATATGAGACATCGTGGATCGTGTCTTACGATTTAGATTGAACCATGGTTAATAAAAAGAAAGTGTGAAAAATGTCTTGACATTATCTGCATTATATTTGAAGAAATTTTAGTTATAGCTCTGATTCTACTTGACCATTTTTAATACCAAACATTTCGATGAAACGAAAAATGTTGGGAAAAAATTCTATTGCTCTATGTCTTTTTCCGAAGCTCTATCGTGCCTTGTAGAGCTAGACAGTTGGCCAAACATGGCTGTATTGTCTTAGAATTTTATAAAGATCCTGAGTATATACTTTTTAGTTGTATGATAAATATTTCGATGTGTTTTGGTGATCGGTAAAATAACAATCTCGAAGCAAAAAGCTGTTTTTATATTTAATTAAAATTTAGGTTAAATTTTGGTATAATACTTAAGGATATATAAGTTGTCTTAGTTGAAAATAGCAAATGCTTTAGATTAAGGCTATTTAAATAAAACTCTGCTAAAAGCAAAACCATTGAAAGGCTTATTGCCAAAGAACATATTTTGAAAACCAAGTTTTCCATTATAAACACTAACAACCATGTTGGTGATGGTAGCAAATAGAAAACTATTTCCATAACAAAATCAAATCACAACGGTTTTTGCTTCTCTGTATTCCTGGCAAATAGAAAACAAACATTGAATATACATAAGTGCGTTTGGCACATAATTTTAAGGGTATTTGTCGAGTAAAATATTGATTTAACATGCAAATACGAGTATTTGGTCAGCAATTAGCAGGTGGAAGCCTGCCTGTATAATATATGCAAATTGAGATGAAAATTTTATAAAATCTTATTTATGTAACAATGTTTGGTCAACTGGTTAACGAGTATGAGTGTCTAAATTTGTATTTGTACCAAAGGCATGTTTCATAATATGCTGCTGTTTTAGGATATTAGCAAGTGTTTTCTATTTGCTTTTGAAGAGGATACAATTAAGAAAGTCAATTTGAACTGACTAAAACATAATATATAAAATTATGTATTTCAATTTTATGGGAGCACATTTTTATTTGCAATTGACATTTACTAGCAAATTACCTTTGTCTCACCGAAATAACAATAAAAAAATATAAAAAAAAAACTTGCCAAAAGTTACAATTTAGCGTTTGACTTCATTCCCTTACACATACTATTGACAGTTTTATTATCAGACATTTAATTCGGCTGAAGTGCGTGTGTTGCGGAAAGAAAATTAAAAAGAAAAATGTAAAGATATACTCGAAAAAAAAAAGTTTAAATAAAACTTTTCACATTTGAGTTGAAACAATAAAAGTTTTGTAATTCTAACCTTGACTTGGTAAAGTTTGTTAACACCTATAAACGCATATGTACATACATATACTTACATACCTAAGTATTTGAAATAAAAAAAACAACAATCTCATAAAAAATGGGAAAACTTTAGTTCTTGAAAAGTCTTGTCCATATATAAAATGACAGCATGCATTTATTCAAACATACATACATGAATGTGTGAGTGTAACGATTCATGTGAGAACCGCTGCCATGTTGAAAGTAAAAAATTTGTCAAAAAGAATAAAATAAAAAAAAAACAAAGGAAAAGAAAATAAAAATCTATGACGACTATTATGGAGAAATGTTTGTATAATCGCAGCGGGTAAACACGCATGTGACTACACCTTGGTTTCACTTTAGTAGGTACTCTACAGTATATACAGGGTGATGCACCATTGGCATGTACTTTCCTAATGTTTTGTAAAGATTTAACAAACATGAAATATGTAAATTGTTTTGCTTTAATTTGTATTACAGATCAATCTGCATATATAAACCATCGAAAACTGGTATGTTTTTGTAAAAAGTGTTAATTTCAATTAATTAATCAATTTTGGATGCTCCGATAGATAGCGATATTGTGCCGGACTATCAGTCAGAGGAGTCAGATAGTTTTCTGCAGATAAGCCAATAAGCTTCGCAGTTTGTGTTTGTTAAAAAAAAAATAAAAATTCTTAGTTTTGTAATTGCCATTACACTTAGCTAGTAATTATCGAAACATAGTATAGATTCATTTAATATTGGAAATTATTGGAAAGCTAAACCTCCTAGGTACCATTTTCAATATTTGCTAAATAATAATAAAACTTAACCACAAACTTACTTTATCGAAACAGTACAATTTTATACTCGATTGATATTGATTTATAGCAAACGATAAAAAAATAATATGGTTAAGACTTCTTCAAAGAATCATTACCTAAATTCTGGTGCTATTATGAATGCAGTTAAACTGGTCTCGATTAGAAAATGCTACCAGATAAAGTGTTTGTTCACGATATGCAACTAGTGTTCCAGGAAGAAAGTTACCAAAGGATACTCTAACAATTTTATTTTAATGCAAAGTAACAGTGCTCGTTTCGTAATAAAATGTTTCCTGTAAATTATCTTCATATAAGATTTGTTTGTATTTGTTTAAAGTTATTTAGACGATTACTTCTAAATCTTTAAGAATATTACTTGCGTTTTTTATTGCCATTATCTACAATATTCTTATTTATGAGGTATCGGGTTATTTTCCAAAAGTTAACCTTGTTAAATATATACATATGTATATATATTCGTGCATCCTTCGATTGCATTTGCATAATTACTAGTTTTATTATTTCAAGAAGAGAAGCAATAGAAGGGTTAACTGCTGACGATTTTGTTTTTGGCTTCAGCTACAAAAATCATTTAATGTGAATTAAAATATACCAGCAGCTACAACTGTTCGATAATTCAACCAACAACTTCTTGTCGTAATTATCATCTTATAGAAGCATATTTAAAAACCAAATTGATATTCTTCATGAAATTAAATCTTTGGCATGCTCTATTACACAAATAGTAACTTAAACGATATATATATCTATTTCATCTGAAATATCAAAATTTGATGCAACAGGATTTTGAAATTGTACCAAATAGCTCGTGGTAGTACCACGGTACCAACTGTGTCTAAAGTGTATCAAAAAAAGTACAATTGTATCATGTTTGCCAACACTGTCGTAATGTGCTGAATTTATGCGTTTATTTGTATATAAATTGGTTCGTAAATGAAATGAGATAAGAGAATAACGCTTAAAGTATTTTGAACTTAAACGAAAAATTTGTGAAAATCTTCAAATATTATTTTATTATCCACGTTACAACTATTCTGAAGTACGAATGTAAGAACTATGGACAGGGCTTTTGCTTTATTGAAAACTTTAAAATTAACGTTTTATAGAAGAGATGTTTCAAGTTTTAATTTTGGCGTAGCTATTTAAATAGAATATATAATATTTTAAATTTTAAGATAAATCTTTAAGGAATTCTGTTGTCTAACCACGTCTTAACCCTGCTGTTAGATTAAAAAAATTTACGAATCCTGTATTAAGAGATCTTCATACAAATTTAATTCTATTGTAATTAATAAAGTAAATCGGTATGTGCATTCTTATTTCATTTATTTACTAACACGATTATATGTAAAATTTGTACATGACAGTGGAAAAAACGAAGATTTTCACGGTCAATTTGATGCAATTTGCCGTGCAATAATGTCTGAAGGTACTTTCCACATGATTGCAAGTACGAATGCGAAGTAAGTAAAGGTTTGCTTGTATTCGTAAAGTGTGGGAGCGTTGGCATATTCTCACAATGAATATCACACTTGAAAAAAGAAAAGCTAAAAATGTAACAGATCCAAGCGAGTTGTGTTGGCAAAATTTAACACGCAACAATTTATTTTCCTCTTTTGATTTTGTAAAACAATTTCTTAAAAGGAAACTTACATATGTAGGTACAGTGTGCCAAAATAAAACATTCACACCCCAAGGCTGCTGAATGTAAAACAACTCCAATTATACAAATATACGTTTGATTTCTGTGACATTTTTGTCACATTTATTTTTAAAAATTTTTGAATATTCTTATAGAGCCCCTTAGCTTTTTATGAATTCCTCAACGAAGGTGTTTTGTACAAAAAAAATTTCAAAAAAAAGCTTAAAATTTGTAATCTGTAGGCGTGGTAATTACTCTCAACATGTTTGTAACACCAGGGCCCAGCCAGGCTATATATCGACAGTTCATTTCCAAACCATGCTATGTCGACTTAGCATGTTTTTAATTTCTTTGCGTTTTTTAATTTAGATTTCTTCAACTTAAGTTCTGTAAAATTTTAGTTGTGATTGGCTAGTCTGATCAATAGTTATAAACAACAAACTTCTACCTCATATGGTTTTTTAGATATCGCCTGTCAGCTTTAGGAGCTTTTACTGCAAAACTCAGTTTTTCGACTTAGCATGTTTTGGAATTGAGCTGTTGATATATATATATTGTGTTTTGTGTAAAAAGTAGAATCAATGTGCTTGAAGGTTTCAGAAATTAGTTTTTTATTGTTGTGTTAGCAATTAACAAGTGTATAGTGTTACAATGAGTGCTGAAATAGAGAAAATCTTTGAAGCAGTTTTAAAAGCTGACCCTAACTATTATGATAGAATGTCAGAGGCAATTGTCAATGATATAGAAAACGAAATTTAAAATGAGGTTGATGGAAATGAATACGATGGTTCTGATATTGCGCCCTTATTAGGAGTAATTGTAGATCGATCATGATTAAATTTAGCAGAATGATGGATATTTGAATTGAGTTTATTTGGATGATTTATTTGGTGAAAGCTGTGTCAATAATGGATCAAACTGTACAACATTTTTAGATTAAACTTCAAAAACAACTTATTTTTATAAACTTATGTTTTGTAGATACGTAATTAATTCAAACGTTTTTAACCGATAGAGTCATACTTCGAGATGACATTTTTGTGGGGGTAGGTATAATAAAAAACCGATTTCAACCAATTTCAATTCCAACCGTCGTTGGGTAAAAATATATCATGCACTAAATTTTATTGAAATATATTCGAAAGGTCGGCCTGCACTTTGCGCACAAGTTTACGGTCAACTAACCAGACGGATGTACAGATGAGCAACTCAGAAAGTGATTTTGTATCAATCGGTTTACTTTAATGTGGATGTTACAAACATCAACACATATCTAATATGCCCTCCCCACTATGATGCTGTAGGGTATCATAAATTACAATAAAAGTCAGTAATAAAATGTATTCACTAAAAGCAACAATTTATTAAATTATAAACTTAATTCATAAATTTCTTTTAAAAACTGACAATTCATTGACCGAATCATGAAAATTTTATTATTTTGCAAAAAAAAGTTTTGCTAGAAAAATTATTGGATTCAAGAACTACTACTAATACTTTAACTCGCGTAGCGTTTTATGTTATCGGTGAAACTCAACTATGCGTTCATACTATTTATGGTACTTAAAAAAAAAACTTCCAACTTTGTTTGTATTCTTTTGTGGTTAGAGTATATATTTGTCATTGTTGACAGTTTGAAAAGGCAACTCAATTATATTATTATTGCCTGGGGCTATAGAATAAAATTGCTATGCTTTAATAAATGAATAAAATACATACATATCGGTTCTCCTTTTAGTTGTTCCTATTATTATAGTTGGTGAGTATTCTGTTCATATTAGCTTGGGGTCATAAACTTTCTTATAGCTAAAATTAAATTAGTCAAAAAAAAAATAACTATGTGATAATTGACAAATACATATAATAATACTCGTAACCATACATTAATAATGCTATTAATATGAAAATTTAACCATGATTGTATATAGGTTTAACAAAACCAAAAACAAATTTTAATTTTATTCACAATTAGTGAATTAAAGCACAAAAGAGTAGACATCAATTATGAATATTCAATTATTTAATTAATTAGTTAGTTTGTAACTTACACACACACTGCCACACAAATAAATAACATTGATGACTAACTCATTTGAAGGAGCATTGAATATTATATTGTATATATGTATTTATTCAAATATGTATGAATGTATAAATATAAATTTGTAGGTTTTTGTATGTAAGTAATGTTTGCTTTCCTTGGCATTGTACTTTTAATCTTCACACATTTAAAAGTTATTCATTAAACACTCTACATATTTTATAACTTCCGTTCATAGCCAGCAGTAAACATTTTATTCAAACAAACATAATTTTATTATGGCCTGTATTTACTTGCTACGCATTTTTGATGCAATTAAAATTAACATAATAACAATAAAGTAATAATGATAACAGCCTAGAATAACTAATATAATTGTTAAAGAAAAAAGCGGAAAATAAAAGGAATATATGTATATGTATGTACATACATACGAAAACAGCGCACAGGAAGGGTGATACAAAGCATCTGCCAAATATGGGCTATTCCATGTAAAGTAGATATCTAGATTCTAGAAATTCATTCATTTGTATATTAAGTTCTGGTGGTAAGTTTTAATGTTTGTTTGGTTTTTGGGTATTTCAGTTATTCTCCGAAGTGAATCTTATATAGAAGCTATAGCATATTATGGACTAACCTTCAAAAAATCCAATAGCATAGTTTTTGCATATACATAAGTGATTTGTGTATATCGATATATATTAGAGATTTACTTAAGATATTGAGTTTTTTAAAATGAGGACTACATATGGGAGCTATGACCTATTACGGGTCAATTACAAAAAAATCGAAATGGACGATTCATATACACCGAATTCCGTTTTTAGATGGTAATTGGTTCCAGAAAACTTTATATGGACGCTATGGTCAAATATGCACCAATCGTTATAAATTTAAGTAGAGCGACTTTTATATATATATGAATTATTTGCAGCGAATTGAACTTGATACTGATATTAAAAAAATATTTTTGTACATTTAAGTTATTTTCGGAAGCTGGCAAACAAAATATCGGGCCTGTTCGAAAATGCATCACTGCACTGCATTTGATACGTAGTACGTTCGGAAAAGCAAAAGGTTGCAACACTGCAAATGCATTGTGTTCTAAAATGCCTCACTGAAGCAGATGATGCGCAAAAAAACAGCAAACAAGCATCACAAAAATGGCTGATGCATTGTATAAATTTTTTTTAATAAATTTATTTTAATTGATTTTGTATACTTTTTTAGAATAGAAAATGATGCAAAATTCTTCAAACTATTGGTGAGAGTCCGTTTGGACATGGAGGACATTGCTTTATAATATTAACATATTTAATTACTTTCGGGATTTGTCTGCTTTTGGAACACAAAGTTTTAATAATACCTGCCTTTTTATATTTCAAGCGCCTTTTATATTGCTGATTGCACAGTTTTGAAACATTTTTGGTTTCATCTAAGTCAAGAAATAAATTTATTATTAATTTCTCCATTTTTAATATTCCCGCGTTGGTAATTGTAAACAATTCATATATTGTTCGTCTGCGCATCAGCAGCGCAAACTAATCACATATGCGCATCAAGTACAGTGCAGTGATGCATTTCCGAACAGTCCCATCGTTTTAAGGTTTTTTTTTTAGCATGAAATTTAATTTTTTTTATTTAATTTTGTATGGATACTGCATTTCTTTAGGCATTTATGTACCATAGAGCCAAAATTCGAGAAGACATTTGCATGGGGTTTATGAGAAATCGTGAACTGATTCTTACCACTTTCAACACAACTCTACTTTCTATATTAAAAACAAAGTTCGCGAAATTGCATGATATTATCTACATTATATTTAAAGAAAGTAGCTAAAAATATTTTAAAAATATCGAGGTTGTCTGAAAATTAGTCCTACAACTATGATCTTAATGGACCGATTTTGCTCATTTAATGGTGCTGATTTTTGTAATAAAGCTAAATAATTTGGAGACGTTGTTGCTATATGTGAGCTTCCATAATGAATTATCAAACAAACAAGTTGACATTATAACACAAGTCAAAATACATTGATTAACATGTATTTTATTGTTGAAAAAACTTACGTTGTACCTTTAGTTTTACCCTATGGTTTCTATCTTGTGTATATAATTATATTTTTATAAAACAAATCACTAAAAAGGACAGAAGCGTTGACACCAAGTGTTTGGCCTGGTTTTATGTGAGCAATGCTTTAATACATACTGATTACTAAGTTTTTTGACAGCAGTTTTAGCTATTGAGAGAACTCCTCTTAGCTATATGCTGTCATAATGCAAGACATATTTCATGAATCAAATAATAAAGATTGTAAACAAAATTTATTCTCTCCGCTCATGACGTCACAGGTTTTTTTCCGTATAATTAACATGTAAAATATAACTTTTTCTAACAATTTTTGAAGAAAAATTAATTTTTCGTAAATTTTTGATTCAAAATAAAACATTTAATTACTATTTAATTCATATTAAAATGTATCAAATATTAAACTATATTGTAGTGTTTCAAATATTATATTATTGTACTATCAAATTATTAATTTTGTTATCTTCCCCTTGGGGTTTTTTTGTCTCATCCACTAGGAGTTGATTTAGTTTTCTTATTTGAAAAAACATTCTCGATTAAAAAGAAGTGTTTTAGCTTTGATATCCGCATAGTACTTGACTCATTAACATATATGCTTTTTTAAATACTTGTTGCAAATCAATAGAGTTTTACTATTCAAAGATTGGAATACAGCTTCCAGATTTTTAATTTGACACACAAATTCGTCTGTAGGAATACCTAACATAAAGTATCTTAAATGAGAAAAGGATCTTAATCTGCGATCACTGATTCATATCTCATTTTATAGATATCATCTGCCTTAAAGTGTTCAATACAAACTCTATGAGACACTTTAAATTTTTTTCATCAAGGTGCCAACATTTTGCCAAATGTTTTTTTTTTAAATATAAATTTATGTTATTTTTTAAATATTTCCGCAATTAGAAACGGCACACTTCATTTTAAAACTTTGATTTCAATTTAAAACTTTGCATTAAAATTTATATAAATGTTAAGCAAACATAAAAATATTTTTGACTTGTGACGTCACAAAAAGAAATTTTTCTCACACTTTTTGTAAACTGTGCAATGCGTATTCTTTATTATTTGATTCATGGACATAGTTAAGCTGAGCTGTAACAAAATTTTAAAAAATAGAACTACACACAGAAAGAGTAAATGCTTAGAATATTCCAATTTATACACATGCTAAAGTATAGAATTGAATATTCTGAGTAATAAATGCTATCTCGATAATTTATAATTAAAGCACATCAAATATATTTTTGAATTATAAAATCTAATAATTTTCTCTCATGACATGAAATTTATTGAAAATCATTAGGCTTACGTCGAATTTAATATTATGTTATTGTATACTAAACTGCTTTTATTTGGAATTTTATCACGAAAACTAAAACTAAATTAAATAGCCCACTTAATACACACAAAAATACACCTACTAACATTATGTACATATGTATGTATTCATATACATACACACACACATCCATATAAATAAATAAATATAAGTGTGTGCGTTGTTTTGTATGGATGTGTACATTTATAAGGTGCGTTTATCATAATATAAATGAAATTTTAGTGCCATTCTCATTCTCCCAAACTAAGTAGAGTATGTACTCTTAATAGTTATGTTCCTTCAACAAACACTTACAATTCTCCATCTAAACGTAAAACACTGTGTGAAACTTTATTAATGAGCAACAGCATTTCCGGCATTTAACAGCCCAAGTAATAGGAAAACTAAACAAAAAACAAACAAACAAAATGAAACAACCAGCCATTCATGCTTCCATCCATCCAGCCAACCGACCCCACCTCACCGAAATGTACCCTACCCGCATTTAGAATTTTATTATTAAAGAGTCCTTAAGAAGCTTTTGTTTAATACAATTTTTGTGGGTGGCATTGAACTCAAAATCATACAATAATTATATAGTATATTGTGTTTGTGTTGTTGTGTTTTTATGAGTGTGAATACAAGTGTTTACTTATGTGTGTGTGTGTTTAGAAGTTTGTAAAAGTATTTGTAGTTGAGTGTTATTTCAACTATTAGCTGTATTATCAGAACTCATTTCATAAAAATATTTACGTGCACAAATACTAAGAATATTTAGGCAAATAACTTTTTTTTTGTTGTGCCACGATTAAAAGCCGTAAAACAACAATATATAGTTGTTGTGTTCATAATTAATATTTGTATTGTTTTACAACTTCAAAATATTTAAATTAGCATTTAATGTTTGCACAAGGTAAAAATGTTCTGGGTTACGGTGAATACCTAACAACATATATTTATTTTCATACATCCAGACATATCCAGATATACTTATATTTAATTAGCAGTGTTAAGTGTAAATAATGTTTTAAAAGTCTTTACTATAGTTGCTTTAATCAAACATAAACATATGGAATATGTATGGGAAAATTTAAATATTTTTAAACGACTCATTAATTTCTGAAGCAATCTAAAAGTATTTTTGTTCAATCCAAGTTCTTTTTATAAACCCATTTGCGCCCACCGTGCCATAATGAGGACGGTTGTTTAAATAAGCATAGCATTTAATGCCAATGTATTTTATTAAGTTTGTAATTAAGTAATGCCAAAATAATAAATAAATTTTCTTGATAGCTTGATTAAAATATAAGAATTTATTCCCTTGAAAAACTCGGCTTTTAACCTAAATGTGGTAACGTTGTGTAACCGAAACAAAAAACATGTGATTTTTCTAATAAAAAGTATAAAAAAGCCAACAAAAGAAACACTAACAATGAAATTTTAAATAAAAGTGAACAACATTTTCTAAAAATGCCCCCAATTTCAATTGTTGCTGTTTTAAATGAACAAAGACATCAAAACGCAGTTGAAAAGCTACGAAAAAGAAATTTAAGAAATGCATCTGATCCTCGTCATATTCCAGTGCTGTGTAAATATTTTTAATTTTTGACACCAACTTTGAAATTTTTAACATTTTATTTAAATATCAATATTAAATATCAAAAGTAATTATTTAATTGTTATTATAAATTGATACAAGTTTATTTTGTATTTAATCTTAAAAAACAAACAATTCCACTTTAGAAATCTAAAGTGGTTCATTCCGAAAAAAAAAATTCGTTTTTTGTTTTCTAAAGACTCAATTTACGGAATCAAAATCACTTTCGATCGTAATGAGGTTCTGTGACATGACCGTATATTCGTTGTTTTTAATATGGATCTCATCTTTTTTGACAGCTGAGCCATTTATCAAATGCAACTTTTCCCACGAAACAAGGGTAAAATTGTTAAAATATTTCAAAGTTTTACTGTGGTTTGAGGGGTTTTTTTTCGAATGTATTTGATATATTGCTGCTATAATATATACAGAAACAGAATCGTTTGTAAAGGTGCTATCAGACGTATGTATTTTACATATGTACTGTCACTTTTCTGACTTGACAGCTGACAAAATGGCCGCCAGTTAGTGCTGCAAATAATCTTCACATTAGAATAACATATATTTTTCAGCACTGCGGTTTCGGAATGTAACAATATCATCAGTATATACAAGATTATCAACTCCATTAGCAGACATGCAGTCCATATCACCATTAAAACAGTCACCAAAATTAACCGAAGGAACTTACACGGGTTGGAAGCTGGATAGAGTCTCAGTGATTGTATCTAGAACTACGGAATCAGTTAGAAGCCGGATGAGTTGACCCTAATTTAACTATTGGGGTGCAGGATCCCTAACTGAAAATTGGTTGAGGTCCCTTCTGGGTACACGTAGTGGCTGTGGTTGATACAAAAATGACTGTTAAAAGACTGATGTTTGTTTGAGCAGCAAATTTTTGTCCACGAAATTGTCCTAGATGCTGTTGCTGAACAACAAGTGAGCCATTGAAAGAAGTGGTGAAACTTAGCTCGATGCTCAGGATTTTTTTGTTGTTGATCCGACTTTGGACAGGGTTAGATAAGCGGTCTATGGCAACCGCAGTAATTTCTGATCTGAGTGTTGCGATTGCTGCTTTTCTAGTAATTGCCCTGGATCATGCTAATTGACCAAACTACGGATGGCAGGGATTAGACAGCTAAAGTTAGAAAGCAAGAAGCAGTATCGAGAATGTATCGGAAAATTTCTAATTATATGCTTGTGGCAATTTCATAAAAGTGTGTTCTATGTGTATTCTATGTTCTTGCTGGGCATACAATGCGGTTGTAAGCCGAGTTCACACTGCGCTTCAGCTTGACATGGACATAGGCCTACAAGACCATGGTACCCATGTTAATCTTAAATACATCTGTTCATCAATAAAATTTTACATGACATACAATTTAATTTTAATACTCTCTTTTTAAACATTTTTTCCCTGTTAGAATTGATATTATGGTATAAAACTTACAACAAATGTCTCTCTAATGTTTCCTTGCAATGAAATAACTTTTAAAGCAACACCCTAACGAGCTTTAAATTTATTCAAAAGTTATTTTCCAATAACAACAGAAAAACCTCATGCAATTTATTTTCGTATATTTTATATTTCAATTGAGGAAGACTAGAAGAATAGAAAGATACTCATAAAATAAAATTATACACATATAAACAATACCATGTAATTTAAGAAATATTTATCAATCAACGTCCCCTCAACTCAGCACTGACTTAATTTTCTATTGTAGTCTTGCTCATACTCACTGGAATATTGAATTCTATGTATTTGTGTACTTGCAGATATTTTGCATATAAATTTAACGCTGCAAACCAAATGCTGTATTTAAAGTATCACCATCTAGAAAACGTTTCTTTTGTTCCCACTGTCTATTTTCGTCGTTAATATTCCTCATGGCATGCCATCCTTGTAATGCCATACAGATGACTTCGCTGGCAAGTAGTGCTTGCACAGCCAAGAACAACATTAATATTGCCATGGACGAGAAGACATTGAAAGCTTCATAAAGTGTACTGCTGCTAAATAACATCAGAAATTCACCAACATTTTGAAACCAATTTTGTGTAAATGTTATTATCCATGGCACAAAACACATCCAATAGTATTTTTGCTGAACGCCCATCATTGATTGCTCGAAACTTGCTAGAGTAGTCCCATAAATATCAAAGCCCACGCTTCCAATGCCGACACTGCCGCAAAAGTAACCAAATGAGGCGAGTGTCGTAAAGAAGGCTGACTCGAACAGCGCAATCGGCGTATGATGATGCATGCGAATGATGCATGTTGACTGCTTTGCAGAGGAGAAAAATGATTTCGCCACCCAGGGTATATCGATATCAATGGCTGGATGTAGTACTGTAGACCAAAGCAATAGTTGAAGATACAGAAAAACGAGGACAATGGTAACCAGTTTTATAAATACATTTTGTTGCGGTTTTGCTGACATGTTCTTCCGGTACAACGAGATTCAATAATATTTTGCTGTTGTTGTTTCTTGTTTTTCTTATGGTTTCTGTTTTAAGTTTTTTTTTTTTTTTTTTGTTGCATGTACTCGTATGTAGTATTTTGGTTGATGTTGTGGCAATCGTAGTATATCACACCAAACAAAATGCAATAGTTATTTATTATTATTGTTGTTGGTGTGTGTTTGTTTGTTTGTTGCACAGCGACAACTTTTAATGAAGAATAATGTTTTGCGATTATTTGATAGAACTTTTTTTTTGTTTTTCTGATTAGAATTTCTTTGTTTATGTTGTTATGTTTTTAGTTAAATTTTTTCCTTTAAAACACAAGTATTAAAAAGACAAACGTTTACATAATTAAACATTATTTTCAACTAAAGGCAGACTTTAAATTTGAATGCTTTTGAATGAAACGAAATAAGTATCACTTATTTGCGCTATGATAGTCACAACTCAATATGTTCAGTGATTTAACTAAGAATTTTTTAATATAATTTTAAAAAAGTAGACCTTTCGATTTTCAAAAATAACAAAACGCAAAG
The DNA here is from genome assembly GCA_950370525.1 of Bellardia bayeri. Lineage (NCBI taxonomy): Eukaryota > Metazoa > Arthropoda > Insecta > Diptera > Calliphoridae > Bellardia > Bellardia bayeri. Next base: position 86,461,637 of record OX493267.1, read on the forward strand.
AAAATTCTAACTAGTTTCACGAGAGGAGATGTAACAAAATCAGGATCCATGAACAGATAAAAAAATAATGAAATGTTCAACGAATAATCCGTTTTTAAATAGGATCACTTGCTTTTTGTAGCCGGCGTTGCACTGGGTTTCATTATATTTTATTCCTGACCGCTAATAAATTTAATAACATTCAAATGTATCATATTGATCTTGGTCGCAAGAATTTAGTACCTTTAATTTATATATATGGGATATTTATATATTTTTTTGCAATGAAAGTACTTACGCTCATTCTGTAGGAAAAAAATGAAACTGTGTTTATGGAAAAACTTTGCCGATCCCCACAAGTAGTAAATGAGGTATATATGGTATATATGGCTTAATTCACACGAAATTAAGATTGATACAATTTTTTCTTTTAAATTTCTTCGGTGTTCGATGTCTATAAATCAGTTTAGCTTAAAGAATTGCTTCGTGTAAATTGGGACTATAATGTGTGTAAGATTGGGAAATATTCATTGGAGACCCAACAAAGTATATATTTTCTTGATCCTTATGCAAGTTAATTTGGCTATGTCCTTCTGTGTGTCCGGTCCCAAGTCCAAAATATACAACTAAACTAAACGGCATTTCCAAATAATTTTTACTATTATGTCAGAAATTTTGTTAATAAAAATCAGTATATTTGAACTATAGCAAAGGAACAAAATATGAGACAACCTCCATAAAAATTTTACATTGTTAAATAATTTTTTTAACGCAATTTTATACACGTTATTGCTATGATATCAGGACCTATAATGACTGTAATGAAAGAATCGGTCCAAGATATTGTCTTTTGGTTTACGTGGCTGCCCGCTACGTGCAAGCATTCGAGTAGTGTTTTTTGAATCCGTTTTGAAAAGGATATCACCTAGCTACCATACAAATTTACTTCCAAAATATGGCTCAATTGTACATACAGTGGGGAGTATAAACGAGTACAGTTTTGTGCCTTGTACATTTTTTATTGCATACAAATAAAACTAATAAAGAAAATTTAAAAAAAAGTAGTTCTATTCACAATCTTGTGCATTTAAGATTGCAAATATTTGCTACCAACTGTGAATGATATTTTTAATGTATTTTGCACTACTTATTTCTTGATACAAAATTAACAGCTGATTTTATCAATCAAACAATTTCTCTAAAATAAATAAAAAATATAGCCAATTAAAGCTTTAAGGACTTTTTAATAGAAAATGTTACTGAAGAAATTATACTAAAAGAAGGTGTTAAAAATTTAATACATACAAACATATGTACCTTTATTTAACACCAATATTTTCTAGATATGGGAAGTAATGATGACACAGTGGCATAAAATTTAGACTGGCTAGGGTTATTGTTAGTGAGCTGTCTATTTGCAATTAGATGTAGCATACTCAGAGCAAATAAGAACTATTGGTTTTAAGAGAGCAAAATATGCTAACCCTTTTTCCAAATGCAATGATACAAAACCATTTGCACAACACTGTGAATAGAACTAATGTTTCAGGTTTAATGCTAAACAAAATAATTTATTATACAAAATGGAAAATAATAATTTTCGGCAAATAGGCAATTGATATAAAAAAACTTGCATGTACTACATTTTTCACAAGTGAATCTTTGGAAATATTTGCACAAAAAAAAGTTTGCCTTTAGAATTGTATTTATGTGTTTGATTTATTTATGACTTTGAAATAATTATTTTTTTATATCAATTAATTGATAATTAATTATCTATTTTCAATTGTGTTATGATCACTGATTGATTTTCTTAAAGCTGTTTATTTATTAATAGCGTAAAATAGGAACTATTTGTCATTATTAGAATATTTTCCTCAATAGCTCTTTGTAAGTATAATTTGTAGTACATTTGATTTGTGTAGGATAATTTACAATTAAAATAAAATTTAAATTTAATTAATCTATGACAGATAGTAATAAATAAACAGCTTTAAGTAAATCAAGCAGTGATCATAAGAGTCCCAAAACGGCATTCTATTGTTACCAAACCACAAATCAGAGGTCGCCAAAAGTTATTAACGTATGCGGTCGCATGTCTCATGATAACACAAATGAAAATAGAGAATTGGTTAACAGCAAAATATGCTCTACAGTAATTGGGACATCCGCTAGTCAATTAAAAGCAAGACAATACCTTCGCTATATTGACTACATCTCCACAGTAAACAAATTAATACCTGCATTGTCAATAAAAATGTTAAATCACGGTTTAAGTTTGCCAGGGGGCACAGAAATTAGGCAATAGATGACTAGAAACGTGTAATCTAGTCAGACGAAGGCAAATTTAATCATTTTCAGGTCCACTTCTAAAAAAGGTACGATAGGTACCCAGGTACCTCCTTCATACAAATCTTATGGAAAACAATCCATTTTGCAGCAAAATTTGAAATGTTACAAACGTTTAAAAACAATAAAATATCAAAAGTTGGGAGCTTTCAAGAAGTTTGATGTACAATGGTTGTCAATTTCTAAAAAAAAAAAAAATAATTTCTAAATTTAAAAGGTACCTTGTCATTCACATAAGGTTTAAATGCTTAAAAACCTTTTAAATATTGTAATTTTAAACAAAATTTGTACACCAATAAATTCATGCAGGAATCAAAGTACTGAATTTTGTGAAGATATTATTTTAGGAAGATCGGCGCAAACTTGGTGATAGCTGCTATATAAGAACCTTTTCAGATAAACAAGTTAAACCACATAAATGTTTAATAAATATCGATATGAAGCTAACATTCTATACAAATCAGTTATAGAAAGCCGGAAATTATATTAGATATTATCGCTGCAATTGATTTTCCATAGTTTCCAAATAAAGTTAATTTTCGAGTATCACACTAATAAAAGTCTTATAAGTATCGTTATTGGAATGAAATGCAATTCAAACAAGACTCAAATACATAAAAAATCATATTACTGGATTTTGTAGCTTTCAGTCCACTATGATACCTATAAAACTCTTGTAAATTATATTAGTAAGATGAAATGCAACCAACATAGGACTCACCTTATAACATTGCTCTTTTTATGATCTTCTGTTGACTTGTAATGAATATGCAAATATATATTACAACTAATGCAACCAACTAGCCAGGTGTAGAGTATAATAATTACACACAACAAGTTTAGCTAATTACAAACAAAAAAAACACATCTTAGGTCACTGTGTTATTTGTAAAAAATATGTATTAGCCTTGACAAAAAGCAACTAAGAATTAAAAACTGCACATAATCTAAGCCCATACTCCTAGTACCACCTATAATCCGAAATAATATTGCTAAATTGAGCTTCATTTTAATAAAAGGAAATTACCGCTGTTAATTTTGCAAAAATCTGACATTTTAACAGTTCTCACAAAATACACACTTCACTTGTTTAAACAAAACAGCGGTAGAATTTCGTTGAAGCAATTGTTCGTTTGCGTTTGATTATAATCAGAAAAGAAAAAAAAACTTAAGTGGGGAAATAAAAACATATAATGTTTTATAGATGATTTAAATATAAATTTCTATATTGTAATTATATGTAGTATTACCGGTAATTTTATATTCTTTTTCATATTTTTAATAATAATTTTATGAGTTAGATTGTTTTGGATTGTGCTTGATAATTGTGGGTGTTTGTATGTATGAATGTAGGTTTATTAAAGAGTGTGAAGGTGAACAAGCGGAAACGGAAGTGCGCTAACAAGCACCATGATTGCAAAAGTACTTTGTGCATAACATACATACAGTACGCCTAAGTGTGTAATTATTTCCGTTCGTTTGTAATTTCTTATTCTCTTCTGCAAATCACATTTGATAATGACTGCGTGTTTTTCGGTTTTTTTTTTATTTTTGTTTTATATTCTGTATATTTAGATGTATTCAAATGCGTGAGTAACTGCAAGGGTGTTTGTTTGCTTTTTAGTGACTTGTTATTATGAAAAGTACAAATTAATGAAGTATTTCTTTTCTTTTACAAACTACAGCAAATATGATTCATTATAAAAAAGTAGTTTAATATTTGTAATATAATTACCGGAAACAAGGTATGCTAAAGTAATTTTTCTATATTTGAATTTGTTCTATATTTTTATTACACACATCAAGAAAAAACACTCAATTACTTTTTAGTTTAATACATACATACATACATATGTATCTATATTCGTATATATGTTTATATGTATATATATGTACGTAATATACATTTTTTATATTGGTTATAACTGTTAGATATAAAAAAGTAGAATAAAAAAAGAAGGAATAAACCTAATGTACGACTATTTATTAAAATTTATTTAGCGAAAATTTATAGAAAATTTATGTGTTTCAATATTTTGAAAAATTTATGTTATTCCAGCCACGTTCTGCTTGTGGTAATAAATAAATAGCTTGTCCTTCTACAACTTTTAACTAACGCCAGACTTTTCCAAATGACATACTAACAAACAAAACAGACAGACCGTCAACCATTCAAACACATACTCATACATGTACAGTTTTTTCATTCATGCATCCAAACAGCCATCCATCCATCCGTCTGTTGCACAGTGACAAATTTTCCAAAAAAAAAAAAAAAAACAGTGAAAAATAATGTTTTTAGTAGGCTTAAAAGTTTTTAACAATCATCAATAATGATGATTTAATGATTTAAATTTAACTGCGTATAACCGATGTGATGAAGTTACGCACTTTATTCGAAGTAAGCAAACCACTGAAATTTAACTAAAAAAGTAATGGTGCAAGACATGGCAGATCAGGGCTGAAAAACAATCAAGCATTGCTGGTTTTAACCAATCGAATGTTGTCACTTTTGTCTACTGAACGTTTGTAATGATAATATCTATAAAACAAATAAAAGCTTTAAGTTACAATGGTTTAATAAAGAAGCAATATATTCGGAAACAGCTTCATTATATTTAGAACCGACGTGCTCGTTTGTAACTAGCCCAGCAATTTAAAGCTACGCTTTTCCATCGGATGCACTCGAAACTTCAAGATATGCAGTTACACTTTCAATGAATTTTGCATTGTATGTACATATGTAGCTAGAATCGAAAGGATATCTAATCCCCAATAATTCACATAGGCCACAGGATTAAATGATAGAGCTGTACTCTAGAGTGTTTCAAAAAAAAGTTGTGCCAGTCACCCCCTAGGATTAGAGATAATGTAAAAACAATTCCAGAAATTATTTTTTTATTGTTTTGTCACGCAGTATTTATACTCGTATTTGTTTACTGTGTGTGTTTACCGGTGTTCACGACTCGGTAAGGGCTACATTTCTGTCCTTAATTATTTAAAAAAAAGTTTCGCCAAATAACGCGGTCCTTTTTTTGTACAAAAATATTTAGCATATAATATATAAAATTTTTATTTATATTTATTTATTTTTTTATTTATTTAAACTACAAGAAATTAATTCTAAGATTAAATTTAAATTAAGGAGCACTAGCTACATTGGCCATCAGCTCATAAAAATATAATAATGACTAGAATTAGAACACTTTTTCTAATATGCAAAATCAGTCGAGTGATCGTCGTCGATAATTCTTAAAAATCTAAGCATTGGTTTGTGTTAGGAAAATATTGAGCATCGGTATAAAACTACAAAAATAAATTCACAGTCATCGACATCATCTGCAATACAAATTTTTTTATTTTCTTTTTTTTATTTAAATAGTCTCTATCTTCTATATACTATATATAAAAATGAGTGTATGTATGCATGTATGTAACGTATGAGCCGATTTTGATGAAATTTTCACAGCATGTTACCGTAACTCTGGAAGGAATAATAGGATATATGAAGTTTTGATTGTACAAATGGTGGTGGCACCGCCCATATAAGCTACAATTTTAAATCGCCATATTTTGGGCATTTTTTGACCTACGTCAATGATATGTGATACATATGGTATTGACATAATTAGAAATACGTACCAGGAGAAAAGTGGGTGGGAATACGTCCCTTTTTAGGAAAACTAAAAATCTTTATATAGTCTTAACTACTGGACCGGTCGTCATTAAATTTTCACAATAGGATATTCTTACGAAATAATAAATTCTTGACTATGTAAATGAACAAAGGGGCATGGCCTCGGCCACTGAAATGCATTGCTCATATGATGCTCTTCAGTATCCTATTATTTTTCCACATGGAGAAAATGAATATCACTTTGTAATGCGTCAAATCAATGAAGCAACCCGTACGGCCGTTAATTATCCTGTTGAGTTCTTAAATTCACTCGATGTGCCAGGCTTTCCACCACATGTGCTACAACTTAAAATTAGAGTGCCAATTATTTTACTGCGTAATATCGATCACCACGGCTTTGTAATGGAACTCAACTTGCAGTAAAACAACTGAGAAATAATTTAATAGAAGCGACTATTATAGCAGGAAAATATGAAGGTACAGATGTACTTTTGCTACGCATTTAAATGCTACCAACAGATTAACCATTCGATTTTAAACAATTTTTTTCCTGTTCAGTCGTGTTTGCGATGACTATTAACAAAGCTCAAGGTTAATATCCCGTGTATATGCGTATGCTCCTGATGGGCAAACTAAACCTAAAGCATTGCATTAAATATATTAAAATTAAATAAATAAATGTTTGTAAATATATAAATACGTTTTATTTTATTTTATAACTAGCGGGGGTGTAGCGAAGCACACCGAGTTTAACTAGTCTTTTATAAACAAAAACTAAAAATCCCAATTTTTAATATATTACGTATATTGTTACTCAGCTGCTATTATAAGTGGTTTTAATAGTACCACAATTAATATTTCTACGTTGGAAGGGTTTCAAAAATTTACTCAGCGATTTACTAGCGATGGGAAACATTTTTTGACAACATATGCAAAATTTTTGAGAATTTAGTTTCATTGAGTTCAGACCGATTCCTCTGGTTCATATAAAATTTATATACATATAAATTAAATCACAAATTTCATTAATTAAATGAAATCAAAATAATATTTTGTGGAATATATAAAAATTTTGATTGCATCCTATTAAAACTAAACACTGTGCTACGTCCATCTATACACTCTAACCATAGTAAAACATCTGTAAGTATGTGTTTTTTTCTTTGTTTTTTTTTTTTGTTCATTTTTTCGGTTTGGGTTTCAACATATTTTTTGTTGTGCCTCAATATTGGATGTCAATTTCAAACTCGCATACTCTACATATACATACTCGTAGTATAGGGTGATCCATCTGGATATTTTTTCATTTGATTTTTTTTTCACATATCACTCGTGATTGTTGTTATACTGTCATCTTATTTTTATTCAGTATTGTTTGACAATTCATCAAGCTGTATAATAAAAATTAGCGTTTAGTGAGAAATATTTTTGGCGCACAATTGCTTTATTTAGAGATCATTTTGGTGAGTAGCTAATTTTAAGTTACGGGTCTGTAATCTGCTCTCTTAAGTGGTGTGATATCACACTTCTATGTTTTTTTTTTTTTTTGTGGTATGAGAAAATTTGTCGCGGCCAACATTTGAATGAAATATTTTGTTTAAAATTAACAAAAAGCTCTAAAGAAATCACCCTATTCATACAAACAAACAGATACATATTTCAAGGCATTTTTGTGAGTGTGTATTTGTTTGTATGGGCAAGTGATTGTCTTTGTGTGTGTGTGGCTTATGTCAATAATAAATCAAACTAACTCACTGAAAAGCACATAAACTAAATACAGTAAAAGAGTATATGAACGATGGTGCCACAGAGGCAAAGTTAGAGAAACAGAAAGAGAGCGAAAGTGATGTTGAAAGCAGAACAAAACAAAACAAACAAATTTTTTGTTTTTATAAAAATCACACAAATATTTCTAAAAATTCGAAATGGGCTCATGTTGGTCAAATTAATGCCTTGCATTTTTAAAATTTATTGAAATTTTTACCACATGGCTATTTATTTCATTTGTTTCATACTCGTTCATACTTAAACAAGTATTCTGTGTAGACGTGTAGCTGATTGTATTTTTTGCCGATGCATAAACATCTGTATATACATATGTATGTATATGTAGATGAACGTTCAGATTGATGTATGAATGTACGTCAGCATGCGTATTTTGTGTTCGTGTTGACAAACTGTCATTTCTTAAATTGACACTTAACTATATGTGTCAATAGAATAAACGTACATCATATTATAACGTATGTATATGTGTGTTTGCATAGTGGAATCGAATTAAAAACTAAAAATATAAAACCTCCATATAAAATGAAAGCAAACTACGTAACTAAATACATACATATAAAAAAGGACAATGTGTCTAAAAATAATATTGTAACATATTGTTGATTCTTGGACAATATATATATTTATAAATTAATATATATATTTATAAATTATCGCAACTAAAAAAGCAAAAGTAAAACAATTGTCAACATCATAGAAAATGGTTGGTTATTTAAAAAAAATATATTCATAAAACTAGTACCGAGGTCAATACTAATAATAAATTGAGCACACAGCTAGATTAAGTAACGCTTTAAAACATTTCCAGCGAGATCATGCACTTAAGAAAATATGTATGTATATTCGAGAATAATCAATGTGAATTGTCTTTTAATTAGATGTCCAATAATGCACAATACAAGTGAATGTTGCGACGTATCAGGAAGACCACTTAGAATTGAATTATATTAAACTAGAACTTTATCATTACTTAGCATCTCAAACTATGCGAAATACATTTGCGATTACATTTTTCTAAAGCAACACGTTTTGAGAAAACTCTCGCTACTGCACGGTTATTGCAGAATATGCTCTGTAGGCAAATTAGCATACTGTGAGCGTCAATATAAAGTATACAACTAATACTGTTTAAACAAATGTTTTCTTATATGCATATGTATACTACAAGTTAAAATTTAAAATAATTCATAAATAACTAAAGCAAAATATAATTTATTAAATGAAACTAGAAAAATAAAGAACAAACAAATATAATTACATTTTAACAGAAAAGTATCAGATTTTTTGCGCCAGAACAAAGTCAACAGGTATATGAAAATTATGCATTTGCATTTAATATTTTGTTTGTAGTCCATTTTGCCTTTATCACAGCTGACAATCTTATACACAAAGTATCGATAAGTTTTTTACTGAAATCAGACGAAATTTTGTTACATTCATCCTTGTAAGAAATATCCTTTGACTAATATTCCTTACAGTTGCTAAATGGGATTGACCAATCACTCTTTTAAAATTTTGGACGCCTAGGATAATTTTCCTGTCGAAAAATCTAGTTCTGCATTGTTAAATGTCGAGCTAATCTTAATTTTTCATTGATTTTATTAATGACAGATTAGCGACTCCTGATACCATATAAGCTTATACCATAACTAAGCCTGTGCCAAGGTTTAACGTCTTGGTTCTAAAGGCCTTGTTCTTGGTTCGTCATATTTTAGTGGGGTGTTAACTCCAAATATCTCAAACTTACTTCCATGAAAAAAATATTATACCCAAAAAAATTCAAGACTTATTTATACATTTGTTCACGAAATTTAAGCGTTTACGTTGGTTGTTGTTTGATATAAAGGGCTTCTTATAGAGTGCTACTACCATGTAGGCCACCCTTTTATAACATTTTATATAGAACTTTTGACTTTGAGAAGATTTTTAAACAATTACTTTTTTTAGAAGGTTTTCAAAAGTTGTTAATCCACAAAGAATATTTCAGAAAATCGTGATATATTTGTATCCGCTATTATCCAAAAACAAACTTAGGTTAAAAATTTAATTTTCATAAGCGAAACTATATAAGATAATATATAGCTACAACAAGTTTTGTTTTAGTCCTTGATCTTTGAAATCAAATCATAAATTAAAAATTGTAATAGTTTTTAATTTCTCACACTTTAATTTCCCTTTCATTTAACAAATTCCCACACTGTGCGTTGTTAGAACCGGCCAAAAGATTATTTTAAAATATCTATGATATTTATTGATGTATTATTAAAGTTTTGTTTATTGTTTATTATAAACTCGAGCTCGAAAAAACTTTTTATTTTATCAAAAGAAAGGTCGAAAAATAAATAATTTAATTTAGTTTATCATAAACTTTTGCATATACTGCCAGTCCGCCATTGGATAAGTGTAGTTCATGGTTCCCGCAAGATACTAATCATCAAGCAGAATAAAATTTATACAGAAAATTAAATTTTAGTTGTATTATTGTTTCATATTTAATAGATTCGATTACCGTTTGTTATGAACTATTTTGGACTCATGATTGGATCTCAAACTTTGTATTGGATTTGATACTACTTTTTTAACCTATTTGATAATTGAGGAGCGTTCTAATATGTTTTACTAAAAAACCTGATAATACCATCTTATTTATTGTAAAATGTGCAATCACATTTTGGCAATATGTCAGGTGTATTTCGTTAATCACTGGTATCTGTTTCTATCGCTCTTTTACCATCCAACAAATCAAACAAGATTTATTCCATTTGAAAACTACACTATACAATGTTTACAATGAATAAGAGTTTATAAGTATGCATTATGCATTCTATTTGCTAAAACAATTTGAATGGAATCGAGCTTGTCCAGCTATATTTTTTGACTTGTTGTTAAACTCCTTAATTTATATTCATACAAGGAACTATTTTTCGCATTGTAGATATATATATTTTTATTTCTTCATGCATAACGAACAATTCTGCATTCTACTAAAATGACTCTTACCAACAATATATTTAAGTAAAATAAGTATAAATGTCATTTCATGCCTTATGCTCTTCTTTTGTTCTCGTTTTCTTAACGCCAAGTTAAAACCAAGACATTAAACATTAATACAAAAGAAAACGTTACATTCTAAACAAAAAATAAAGGCAACAGCGTAAACGAAATAAACCACACAACAATGGAAAATAAGAAATCTCATTAAAAGCTGATATCTTTAGTAAAAAATCATGCACTGTGTTTATGAGAAAATTTTATTGTTACTGCTAAAACTGCATACAAATTCACGTAGAATAATAAAACTAGCCCTGACATATACTCTCTTACATATACATAGAGTTACATCCTTATTGGTTGCACAATATACCTGTGAATCCTTTCACCATGCAGTTAAGCATCTTTTGCACGGGCATAAAGTCATAAACATGTCCACGTACAATTTCTGGAAATGCAACACGTAACAACCATATACGTATGTATGTGTGTATACAATCCTATGTTTTTTTTTTCTATTTTTATATAACAATCCAAAGCTCGACAGTTGGTTACACTTAAAAAATATTTGCTGTGTAGCAGTCAGTAAGAAGTAAATTTAGGTAAATTACTATGATTATGATTTGATTTAATATTTACAGAGATATTTGCTTCATAAAAATAAAACTGAGGCTTTATGATTTTTTATTGAAAATCTAATATTATTTATTGAAAGGAAGGTAAATTTAATATAAATTAATAAAACAAATTGGAAATTTTCATTGCAAAATAGTAAATATTAAGGCAACGAGGTGACTTTCTATCTTACTATTCAGGTTGCATTGACAGATGTATTTATTTATTTGATATGAAGCAAGAATGATAAAATAAAGATTACGCCTTGCGCATGATTTCCCGTTATGTGACGTAGCTGTTCCATTCTAAGGGTTACCAAGAATGTTTCGTGTGTTAGAATTAAAATTTCTTGCGAAAAATGTATGTTTTATGTGATAGTTGGCAACCTTGCAATTTAAATCTCTCTGAGAGTTCTAAAATAAAAGCTGTTTAAAAAAGAAAAACAAACAAAAAAACAACAAAAAATATAAACATGAAGTGTGCAGTGAGCAAATGCAAGCAAAACAACACTAAAAAAAGTGAGAAAAAATTAGCCAATAGAAACACAGAACGTGTGACGTCACAGTTCCAAAATGCGCAGAACATTTTAAAATTTTACGCGCGTTGGCGTAATCTTTATTTTTATCAATCTTGATATGAAGTACAATAATTACTTATGTACAATACTAATACTATCAAAAACAATCATAGTTATATTCATTTGAGTTCAAGTAGTACGATAGTCTGCTCTTGATTTCCTCAGTTGTATCAGAAAAATCAATTAAATCATAGAATTTGTTAAATTCTGCACATATTTTTCGAATAGAATCAAAATTAATGGAATCTATGGAATTTCACATGAAGTGAAGTTTATGATCTTAGTTGTCTGTTTGGGGCAAACTTTAGAAACAAGATATTCGGAATCGAAAGTACCATTAATTAGGTTCAATAAAAAGGTAACGTTTGCAATTATTCTTATTATTGTTTTTTGAATAGACTCCAGCTTTTTTATATACACATTGTATTGCGGATCCCAGATTACAGATACATATTCAAGTATCGGTCTTATCAACGTTGTGAATAGATTTTTGATTATATACGGGTAGTTAAATTCTGCTGCCCAGCGTTTTATACAGCTGAGGACACCAATTGCTTTATTAGCAGTCATAGTTATATGATAGTTGAAGTTCAGTTTTCTATCAAAGTTGATACCCAAATCAATGATAGAGTCAAGGGATTTTAATTTTGAGCTCCCAATAAGATATTCATGGATGGACGGGGAATATCTCGAAAAGGACACAAATTGATGTTTTTTTAGGTTTAATTCCATCTGGTTAGTTATGTACCAGTTGTGGAATTTGTTTAGGTTTACGTGGTAGTTCACTACGTGCGAACACTTAAGTAGAGTCGAAGGTAGTAGGAATGGTAAAGGTCCTTGATGGTTTCCCTGTGTAACTCCAGTTATAACGTCTATAGTTTTGGATTTTGAATTATTGAAAATAACTGATTGTCTATGGTAGGAGCCCACCCATTTAAGAAAGGTACCTGTGAAACCAATACTGTCCAGTTTCAATATTAATAAATATTAATAAATCATATATATATCACGTCCGTTTGTTGATTTTTACTAAAACCAGAATTTATATATGAGATTTGTTGACGTTGAGCGTCCACGGCAGAAACCATGTTGGCTTATGGATGTCATTTGTTGAGACAGTATATCCGTTAAATCACAGGGTAAAATCCATATTATATTTATGTCTGCAAGCGTATAAGGTTAATGTACAGAAAACACTAACGTGAAAGGCCACAAAATTTCAGATTAGCTTGCAAGGTATGATATATTTATATTAATTGACAACAAGGCATATTGGTGTCTAATCGACATAAAATAACCGTAGGATGATGGGAGTCTCATTATAGAATGGGTCCCTGGATGCAGTAAGGAGGTGATTTACCCCTTCACTGGTGCTTTTCCAGCAATTTACATAATAATTCATTCATTAAATTTATTCATGATTGCAATTATTAAATTTGAAATATATTTTTTGTATGATTAAAATTTTGTTTATTTTTTCATGTGAATATTTTTACTTTATTGAATTTGTTTTTTTGTTTTTATTTAGTTAAATAACTTAAAATAGATTAAACTTAAAAGCAAATAAATTACTTAATACATTTTACTCAACTTAATTTGTTATGAGGTTTAATTTTGTTGTTTAGTTTAATTAATTTAGTAGAAAATTTATTCCAGCAGTCTAGCAGTACGAATAAATTAAGTTTATCAATGAATTTATTATAATTACACTGGCTTAAGAACAAAATTGATATTTAGAGTTTTCTGTTTATTCTTAATGAAAAATTGTTGTACATTTGATATTTATTATTAGAGAAATTTGATTTATAATTTTATTTTATTCTTTGAATTATTTATTAGCAAAGACAAATAAAATTTCTCTAATAATAAATATCAAAATTTCAAAATTTTTCTTAAAAAAAAAAACAGAAAACTCTAAGAATCAACAAAACACACAAGGCACAATGTAAAAAGTCTCTGGTGTTTTGTAGTTGCAAAAAAGCCAAATGTAACAAAAAGGAAAAATGACAACAATAACATACATTACTGATATCGTCAACCAAGCAATGCAGCAATAAAACCAACAACAAATTTGTAATAACGCAAATTTGTAATGATAATAAGAATGTAAATTTCGTATTAACTCATAACATGTAAAAAGAAATATAATTAATTCTCTAAATCTATTTCTCAATAATGGTGAGTTTAATATGTAGATGATGTTTACAAGTAGATCCTCGAAAACAGACATTGCTGGTGGTGGCCTTGGCAGGGCAGAAAATCTCTTCTAATGTACCAATTGTCTAAAAATATTACTTTACAATGGTATTCTTTCGAATTATTAATTAAAATAAATTCAAGCCAAATACAATTTATTTAGTAACAAAATAATTTTATATTTACAATTTACACTTTTAAATTTTTAAGTAAGTAAGAATAAAGAAATACACTGTATATTGTGGGATTTCAACTGTGGAGTTTACAATCTCTAATAATTTACTTAAGCTCGTTGTAGTTTTATACCCTATAACACCGTAGTGGGGAGGGTATATTGGAATTGTGCTGATGTTTGTAACGCCCACAAATATTAGTCCCACATCCAACTTAAAGCAGAATCACAGAATTACTTCCTTAGTCGACTTAACGACGTACATCCGTCTAGCTGGTTGTCCATGTAAACCTTGTGCGCAATGCACAGGGCGCAAATTTGGAAGATATTTCGATAAAATTTGGTAAATAGTATATGTTCGACTCAAAGACGTTTGGTCTTGATATTGATTGAAATTGATCTATTATTTCACCTAGCTCCCACACAAATGTCCTCCCGAAATATGACCCGTTCATAAATTTTTGATTTATAAATGTATCAAAAACAAATTTTGCCACAAATAAGTTGTAAATAAATCACATCTACAAATTTTGTGCAGATCGGTGCATAATTGACCATAGTTTCCATATCATGCCCACTTCGGAAAATCAATTTATCGAGCATAACTCTTGGTATTTAAAAAAAAATCTATACACATAAGTCTCATATACATAGAAATCATGACACCTAATATTATGTTGGTCGGTATAATTATAATTAGTGTAAGAGTCCCTTCGAAAATCACTTTAACATCTTTTAAAAGGGTTAAAATCGAGATAAAATTTAACACAAAAATATTTATATGCACAGAAGTCATGCCACAAAATTTTGGATGATCGGTCCATAATACGTTCTTTTAGCGCCCATTTCTGAAAAACTGTTTTTGCACATAAATAGGGTGTTCGGGCTTAAAAGACTATACTTTCATACTTGTTCTGTCATATATGTTCTTAATATTTTTTCCATTTTTATAGCGTTTAAGCAGCAATCCCGTCATGTAAAACATCTTTCAAGCTTTATTGGCTTAAATTCATATGGGGACCAATTTCAATGCCTTTGTAGGAATTCTGCTGCTCGCAAACGATTTGGAATTGCTGCTTTAGTAGCTCCCAATAATTTTGCAAGTCCTTTATGAGTTTGAAAACAATCTTCATGACAATACTTTCAATTCTGGGTCTTCAAACCTTTTTTGGCTGGTCTGAGGGATTAGTTTTTGCTGAAAATCACCAATTTTAAAGCACAAAAGCCATCTCCCGCACGTTGAAACCACTAGAGCACATTGACCATAGGCTTCGGTGAGCAATTGGTGGGCTTCAGCGGCACTTTTTCTCAAATAAAAGAAGTAAAGCAAAACTTCCCCATTACATTTTAGAATGATGACTTACAAATAACTTACACAAGATAAAAACTATGGTCAAAAGATCTGTTAAGAATCCACCATTTTTAAGTTATATACCCAATAAACATTTTTAAAAAATATTTATTTATTTTAAGAATATATGATTTTAGAAATGTGTAAATGATTGTGTAATTTTTGTTACAATCCTTTAATGACTACATTCAAATTTATCTTATGAAATAAGTAGTTAAAAATTATTTGGTATTTTCCTTCTTTAATTTGTGTATTTTACTTACAATACTGAATATTTTGATAATTAATATTGACTATATTAATACGACATTTAAATCCTGCTCTTAGGTTTTTCTTTAAGTGTAACTGTACTAGTTGACTCTTTATAATGGTCAAAATAGCCCGTGCAATTTTGTTTTTAGTTCGTTTTTTTTTTGCTTTTTTTTTAAGTACAACTGAACATGATAGAAAAAAGAATTTGTACTAACTAGTGGTTGCAGCATTAGTTGTTATAGTTGCAAAGTACATACATAAGTACATTTGTGATGTACCAAATGTGAATGCATGTGTGTACCAATATGTACATATGTATGACTGTTTAGGACCGGAAATGATATAAGTTGTATAATGTTCCAGTTACACGACATGACGACACATGTAACCAACATTCCTCTAACATTCTCGTAACATGTATCAGTTGATACATGTGTAGAGGTGGATTGCGATAAATATCATCATCTGATATGTACGGTAATAGTTTGCAGAAACTGATCAATTATTAAAAAAAAATATCTATATGAAATTTATGTTTGTCGTGATGTGTTGATTACAATTTGCGATACAGTTTGAAGACTTACATACTTAGTGATGTAGGTGTAGTTAATATTAAATTGTTTAAGATATTTATGTTTTGGATTTATTGTATGTTTTTTTTTAAACGATAGTGGAAGAGTTGCTAAAAGGTCAATTTTGACAGAATGTCTGTGTTATTGAAATTTTATATACATACATCTTGAAGGAGATGTTGTCAAATACATTTTTTAAAAGGCAGTTGATTTATATAACAATAACTCAGCATTATTATTCGATATAATAATGTTTAGTCAGTACAAATAATACAGGGGTTTTCAACGATGATTTTTGAAAATAATACAAAGAATGTATATGGAAAAAGTAGGTTTGACAATTACATATAAATAAAAAATTATATAGAAAAGAAATCCATTCTTCCATCAAAATTCTAACAAAATATTTCATTATTAAATATTATGGTGTAACTATACAAGGTGAGTGCAGTAGCCCAGCTGACTGACTGTTTTTGACAGTAGTACATTATTTTACACAAACAAAATGCTTGTTTTTAAGAGAAAAGTTTTTTTATTTAGGCTAATAGTTCGAATAATCAAGAATACTATTGTAAAGTACTGAAACAATTGGCAAATTGGAATGCATTTTCTACCCTGCCAAAGGCGTCATCAGCAATCTTCATTGTCCATGATCAATCTGTAAACATCATCTATTTAACTCACCGTTTTTTGAGAAATAGAATATGAGAATTATCATATTTCTTTTTTCTATACGTGTTGTGAGTTAGAACGAAGTGCTTGTTGTTTCTGTATTGTGTTGTATTTGTTGCCGATTTGCAGTCACCTTATACAGTTACACCATGTCAAGGACTATTTGCGTAGGAGTTTTTTAAAAGTTAATATAACTTCAAATCATGTAATATTTAAAGTTGGGAAGAGAAAAAATCGAAGTGGGATTAAAAACTCTAATTGATGTAACTACAGAACACATATTAATTAGATGTATTTTCTTGTAGTATTAGCGACGTGATATGAGAGTAATTACACCTGTCCCTCGATTTACACGATAGATGCGTTCCTGAAAAAATCGTATAAATCGAAATAAAAAATTTTTGCATGAGAAATCGTGTAAATCGAGGAAAGACCCAAATACGAATAAATTTAAATTTCGATAGTTGCTAAATTAGAGCTAAGCCCTGTGAAATGTATCGCTGGAATGCAAGGGGTCTTTCAATATTTGGGTCATTTTTAAAAAAATTATTTCCCAATTTTCTGCCTAAGTCAAGCCGTTGACGAATATTTTTTGTTGTCAGTGCTACTGATTCCGTAACTCCCTCATCGAAGTCGTCGTGGTTTGTTTCGACCACCATATTTACTAAATCTTCAACATTTAATTCTTTATTTATCATCAATTCTTCAATATCATCTGCACAAAAGTCATCAAAACCTTCTCCTCCCACTGTATGGGCCAACTGAACTATTTCAGACATTTCATGCTCCAAGGATTGACAAGGTTGTAAGTATAATATTTTCTCCTACATCTGGCCACAAATTTTTCCAACAGCCTTTGAGCGTTGATTGCCTGAATACAGTATAAATCAATGCAACATGCTTTACACAATCTAATATTGTAAATTTTTTTCATGCATTCATTACTGTTAACCCTAGATTTATAATTTTCCATTTGATCTAAAAAACGATTGCTTTGTAACTATATGCTTTAAAAGTTGAAATTAAAGAAGTCGTTTTTTTTTGGTAGAAATACAACTTGCACATTCTCATGTTGCAAGTTTTGTGGATGTCCAGCAATTGTCAATTGCTAAAAGCACCTTAAATGGCAATCCCTTTTTGTTTATATACCGCTTTGCGTCTGGGAAAAATATACATATGTATAGTATGTACATAGTATTACCATACGAAAATACACATTTGGAAATATTCGTTAATTTGAAATAATTTTTTTTCATAATTCTTTCTAAAAAAAACATAATTAATTTGCTAATATTATTGAACCCTAGATGGTTACTCTTCATTTTTGTACATTAAGGTTACTCTTCGTTGAATCGACGAACAATTTTTAAAAATAATTTTAGCCGAGCAGTTTTTAAAGTTAAAAATAAACAAAAATATTTTTATTTAAGTATTTTATATAAGAAATAAAAAAAAAAAATTTAATGTAACACAAATATGTTTTTCTATCTTAAAATTCGACACGAATTTGACTCTTTTTTGTGAGTTATATGATACAGAGTAAATGAGCTTCGTCGATACGACGAACAGTAACCATCCAGGGTTAAAAATAAAAAATCGTGTAAATTGAGGTAATTTCCACATCCCTCGTTGTAAATGAAAACCAAAAAAATCGTGTAAAAGTGAAATCGTGCAAAAAAAAGTATCGTATAAATCGAGGGATAGGTGTATTTTATATATTATAGTTGTTTCTCTAACTTTCGCCTCCAAATCTATCATATGCCTGATATAAACACACAAATAAACATATCACTTATAAACAGCTATTTTTACATTTCTTTTTAAACCCGTATTAAATTAATGTCTTTAACTTTTATGTCATTTAATACAATTTCTAATAATTTGTTGCAAAACGTTATGAATATATTTTATTTATGACATCCCTAAAGACCACAAAATTACACATATGTACATGAAATGAAATGACAAACATATCAGACTTACAAAGTGTAACCTTTGCATAATGTACATACATATGTATATAAAAACAACATGATTACAATTTACCTTTATTGCTAGCTATACATAAATATAGTAGGTGTGGGTTTATTTGTTCACCTTAACACTTCCACGTGAGCATAAAGTAGATTGCTACTGGTTGTTGTTTATTTTATGCATAAAAAATTGGTAACATTGACGATAAGTACCATAAAAACGTAACATTGTAGCATTTAAATAACATTCCAGACACATACATCAACTCACATAAATAAAACATATCGAAGTGTTGTTTTGGGTAAATGGCTGAATTGAGGAAATACAGTCTATTTTAAAGAAATACCTCAAAATTCATCATAAACAATGGCTATATTGATGTATGTACTTTATATTATACGTACATACATAGTGAATAAAAATCGTCAGTGAAAAAAACCGTGTGCGGTTTATTCATTCGTTATTTGTTTTTTTCTTTCTCAGAGCTACGCACAAAACGATAAATTTTTTTATGACTTCTAACTATCGACTTGTTGTTACTTTTGGAAATAAAATACATAGAAATTTAATACCGTTGGGTAATAATATATCGTAAACGATATGAGTTTTAAGTTTGCATTTGTAATAACAATACAAAATACTTTATTGAGAATGTTAGGCTATGTACAAAAAGGTAAACTATGGATATACCTAAATTACAAAGTTCTGCTTTTTAAGGAGACCTTTTTGGCTATCAGAAGGAGTATCAGGAATACAATTTTGAGTGATGTTTCACGAAATGCTATGAAAAAACTTGTTGGGACGATCTCTTCAGATCACAACTGGAAATTGCTTTTCAAGCTTTGCTTTTTTTTTTTTTTTTTAACAAGTTTGTATATTTTTGTAAAAGTTTTTTCAACAAGAACTTTGTTTTCCAAAAGGGGCATATTGGCATGACATAAAAAGGTTTTTATATTTTACTTGTCGACATTTCAGTAGTTGAATTATTGATAATTGTCGCAATGAATTCAATTTCGTTCGAAAAATAACTTAAGAACATCCCTCAGGTTTTCCTGGTGCGCTATTTGCTATGGATCATTTTCATTACCCCAAATTCGGTTGAAAATGTGGTTACGTAGAATAGATCATGCTATCGAGATAGGTTAAGCGTTGTGTCTACAACCAGAAATTTTTTGTTCTGTATATAACCATCATACCCGGATAAGTTACTGTTTCTTAAATTCATCAGCAACATGTGTATATTATAAAAAAAACACTATTTCTCATCCCTTGTATCATGTATCGATGGGTATTCGTAAGTCGTTATATAAGATTTGATAATGGCAATACACGCCAGTACCGCAAAGCAGGTGATAAAGCAACTGTCATATCTGACATAATTCTAATATTAAACAGAAACCTAGAAAATAATTATTTTGCAGGAGGCAACATCACGGTTGACGAGCAGTTTTCGCCCTTCCTTGGAGAAACTGGATTCACACAGTATATTCCTTCAAAATCGGCGAAATATTTGATTAAGGTCTGGTAGGTTGTGATGCTCTAACATCTTGTCGTCTGATTGGAGCTAACAACATAGTCAAATGTCTTGGAGAATACACAACAAAACAAGAACAAACAAAATTACTACATATGTGCTAAAAGAAGATCTACAAGAAAAGCTTGCGAAGAATGCAACAAACCAGTATCATACCATTTGACATACGTGCTCAAACTGAATGCACAGATTATGAAAAAAAAATGTAATTTATGAATCTCTGTATCTCTAGTCTGTTTTTATAACCAGATGCAATATTTTAATTTATCTATCTATAAAATCTATTAAAACTAAACATACATACAACTATGTATCTTTTTTTTTTGCATTTTAAATCGAAAAATTGCTTGGCTTGTTCTGCGCCTACCCGGGTATGCCGGTTGTATATTTAGAGGTTGATTTGCATAAACTGCTTATGGACTTTTTTCAAAAAAGAAAATTTTTAAAATAGTCTTTTCAATAATTAAAAAACAATATTTTAGGAGTATATTTAAAATTTCAAGTCAATAGCTCAACTGGTGGCATAAATATTTCAAATTGAATATAAAAAACATAACCGAGTAGGTGGTTGCTGGCATAAAGTTAACAATTAAATTTTAACCTATTATTGATGATATCACTGACAAAATAAAAAAAATTTCAAACTAAATTTCACAATCGCTTAATTTTACGAAATTTAAGCTGTTGATTGGCGGCTGCAATCATGTGATTTAACGCTACTGGACTAGTGTTTGTGGCGCCTATGTTAAAGTTAGAGTCTATACAAAGTCAATCAAATCCATTGACAACCTTAAAACTTAAAATCCGTGACAAAATGTGATTCAAAATGTTGATAATAGAATCGATATGACGTCATTCCTTATTATTTCCAATACAATTAAAATTTTAATGATTCTTACATATTTTTTTTTGTTTTGTTTTTTTGTTTGTTTTGGAAAACAAAGTTCTCGTTGAAAAACTCTGTATATATGGATAGTACAGCTATTATAGAATCTGAGTATAATCAAAGAGCTGCATATATATTAATCTATAATAATGTAATTTAAGGCGACACACAATATTAAGAGGTTGACATTTTTAATCACATTTAGATATGTATGTATCTAGGCCCAAATACTATCAAATGAAGATATACAGCCATGTCACAGAATTTTATTCCGTTCGGAAGTGGAATTAATTGCACATTTTGCTTCTATAGAAAAAGTAAAACGAATAATTTTTTCGTAATGAAACTTAGAAATGTTTAAAATTTTAATTCCACATAGTAAATTTAAAGTGGTTTCATTCCGAAAAAAATTTTCGTTTGGTTCGCAAAAAACGGAATTAATTCCACTTCCGAAGAAAATAAAATTCTGTGACATGGCTGATAAAAGAGTTATTCCCGTTAGTTCCTTATAAATTAACATTAATTCCATTTACACATACATTCAGTTACTAAATGATTTGCCTAACTAATGTTTGGCTATCGGTTATTTCGTGTTTTCCCAACTAATGAATGACTATCGGTTAAAGTTCTAACCTGAATAGTGGTTATCTTGCGGTCAGCTATCACTCGTTATAAATTTCTGGGCTGTTTGTTATTTGTAAACAGTTTCTATTTGGAGATGAGAGTGAAATATTTTATTGTATTTCATGTAAACAATAGTAAAGATATACCGCCAACAATAAATTATTACGACAATGTTACCTACACACACTCGCCCACTCACACTTATGTACAACAACTTATGTACATATAGGTAGATACATACATATGTATTCATTCATTTTAATATCCATAGATACAAGTACATGAGTATGTACAATACACTTAAAAGATGTAGAATTTTATTACGAATATCATAAATTGATGTGCGAGAAAGCTCCTGTGGCATACATAAATACTTTAACACATACAAGGACATACTGACACTCATACACATAACCACACACACGCAACAATGACAGCCCTAATCCCTTACCACAATCTATCTATATGAATTAGGCTGGTGTCGATTTTTCAATAATTGAGATCAAAGTAGAAAAAAATAATTTTTTCTAATATTTTTTCCTCAGTTGTTTTAAAGTTACAATACACTGCTTTAAAATTATGAACAATGTCTTTAAAATAGCAAAAGACTTTTTGCAAAACAGCTGCATCCTATTGTACATATATTCATAGTGGAAAATGATCTTCATATTTGTGACTTTAGGATTTCTTTCATTTTATTGCTTATATTTAAATACATTTCATACTTACTTGTGTTTACTATTTTTAGGTTGGAGGAAAAGTATATTTCAGTTTTTGGTAGAGTCAATTATAATTTTATCTTACAATGTATTGTGTGGATGTGTAATTTAAAAATGCGGCACTTTTTAAAATTTTTAAATTTTATTTTGAAAAATTTGTACAGTACACTGCATTGCATAACTATAAATACATACAACTTTTCGCAATTTAGTAAGTTAAAGAAAAAGTAAAACAGTTTTACCAACACGTATGTAAAACGAACAAAAAAGGACAAATATTATTTAACAAAACAAATATTATTTCTTTTAGCTTTTTAAATTTTGAGTATTATTCGTATTTACAAAAGTTTAAAATTATTAAATAAAATAATAATATAATATAATATAAATAAATTTGTTTGACTCCAGAGATATCATTGCTGATTACTTTTATTTCTTGAGGTTGTGAACTTCCGCCAGTTTTTATACCCTTCACCATCGTGAAAAGGGTATATATAAGTTTGTCATTCCGTTTGTAATTTCCACAATATAATTTTCCGACCCTATAAAGTATATATTCTGGATCCTTATAGATAGCGGAGTCTATTAAGCCATGGCCGTCTGTCTGTCTTTGTGAGTGTTGAAATCAATTTTCTGAACTCCCCAGATATCTTCTTAATATTTAACTGGAGCTAATATTTAATAGGAGCTAAAACAATAAAAAAATAAAAATGATAAAAGAAGAAAAAACTGTAAAGAAATAGAACAACAATAGCAATAAGTATCTGTGTTCATAATAAAGCATCCTTCAGTATAAAACACATAATATTATGGTTACATACCCCTACAGATGGCGTAACACATACATATATGCACATATATTCACAGACACCCCTACTTATACATACAAGTATCAAAAATTGAGTTTTCGGTTTTTGCCAAATTGCACACAAAATATTAAATAGCTTAATAATCGCTTAAATATATGTATCTGATTATAAGAATGTACTAGTACTAACTTAACAAAGAAACCGGCATCAACAAAATAATTTTATTTATGACCAAAGTCATAGACACATTGTAATGGCCTATAGAAAAAAAAAGCAATTTTCTTTTTAATAACCTTAAATTTTCTCTAGCATTAAGAAAAGGATTCGCAAAGAGACTAAAAATAAAAGAAATTAAATAGAAATATATTGTATTTAAATGAATTATACAAATACTAAATCAATTTAAACATACTCTGTTTTGTATTTAATTATCCCTAATGTGTGCGGCAAAAACAACACATTCTAATGTGCTGCAAGGTACCTGGATACCTATATGAGAGTTAAGTAGAGAAAAAGCATTTTCGCACTAAATACATTGTTGGAGCGTAGTTAAGAGATATTTCATATAATTTTTCTTAACGCTTTAAGGTTTGCAATCTACTAACAACTTCAATTAATATACTTGCAATGGCCGCTTTCTCATATAAAACACGTAAAGGTACCCGGTTACCTTGATGCACATTAAAGGGAGTTAAAAGTAAATTGGTCTCTCAGGCAAATTACAAAAAAAAAAGTCAAGGCGTACGGCTGCAAAAAAACTACATTATTTGAAAGTTAGTAGTTCTTAAAAAGTTTCAGATATACAAGTTATCAATTTCAAAAAAACTTTGGCTAAAAACGCCAAAGGTACCCGGGTATCTTGGTGCGCACACATAAGGGTTATTGAATGTAATTTTAACAATTTAATTAGAAAATAAGAGTAATATTTTCTATACTAGGCAATGAGTTGATATGAGTAGGGAATAATAAGATGTTGGGGTTGATAATTTGTGTAACAGGGAAATACTCGAAGTTTTATAGGGTTTACAAATATTTTTGTTGAAAAGTCTGTCAAGCTCGATCATATAATACCCTACACTGAGTACATGAGCAAAAAGAGTTGTCGTTGAAAATATGGGAGCCATGGTAAAGATTGTTATTATAATTTGGTATCATGACTTACGTATGTATAGAATTTATTTGTGTTCAGTTTTGGATGAATAAATACATTTTAATACATATGCTTGTTAAAGTAATTTTTGTAAGAGAACCTTATATATGTAGTAGCTATAAATAATTATAGATCGATCATCATAAAGTGTATATGGAACACATTTGTGTTGAATTTTTTTTATATGCCTTTATTCTTATCATTATTTTAAGACATTTACAGTAATAGATGTGTTGTAATTTTCATTATGTCCCGAAAGAACAATCTCTCAAATTAGATTTTTAAAGATAATTTCATACAAATGTTGGCTGTGACTAAGTTTTTTTTTTGGAAGATTTCATGAAATTAAAATTTAAGAGTTATATTGACTTCCTGCTGTCTTACCGATAAAGAGCGGATGTGCTTTATTCACTCACTGATCATTCAATAACGTACACTGAGACCGAAATTGTGTTCCAAATTATCAAGTTATTTCATACTATAGAATAATTATTAATTTCATAATCGACTTTTAATTTTTACTTCTTGATACATTTTAGTTAGGCTTGAGTTTATTAAATTTAATTTTCATTAAATTAATTTTACTGAAGTTAGGAATTACAACTTGAAAAATTTATTATTAAAAAATTTTTTTTTGATAATTTTTCTTGACTGGGGATCGAACCTGGGTTGTTCAATCAATCCTTTAAACAGCGTTAGTTCTGGTAGTTCGAAGTTTTTGCTGTAATTATCATTTGTTTATTAATTTCTATTCATATGTATTATAATTTTTAAATTAATTATGAATAAATATTCACTTGATAAAAAGGGAATCACAACTTTCATTATCATCAACACAAACATAAAGCAGAGGTGGTGAAAAGTGTAACGACAGTTTCAATAAAACTTGTACCTTTTGAATTAACTAGATGGTGTTACTTGTTAGTATTTTTATTAATTTTTTCATGAATTAACCTAATTTACTGCTAGATATAAATACATAATAATAACTTATTAGAAACATCAAGAAAAATATAAAACCAGCATTTATAATACAAAAAATGTATGGGTCTGACCAGACCCATGTGTTACAAATGTGATGTGTGCAGTAAAATATTCGAGCAAGTGTCCTTCTATATCCTTTCCAGAATTTATTTTTTAAATATTTATAGCGAAAATAATAATGATGTGAATAACTCTTTAACTAAGTTTTAAATATATTATAATAACATATCAAATTGAAAAAGACCTAGCCAGACCCATGTGTAAGATGAGGGGTTAAGTACTCTAGTACTCTAGTTCATCAAGGCGGTTGAAAGTCGCTTGATGAAATTAAAAAAAAAATGGCAAAATTATAACATTTCGAGTGTAGTTTTTGATTATTTGGATTCAAAATGATACGTTAATAGAAAGTTCTTACCTAACACCAAGTAACTGGTATGAAAAAGTTTAAAATAGAGCAGACAACTTTAGCCAAAACATATACCACGCGAAGCCGTCGACAATATTACTGAGGCTCAGGAATTGGGTGACAATACTCAGCTGTGGCGGTAAATCAACACAAAGAAGAGAAAATACTTTGAAATGAAATGATAATGAAACTTAAACAAAGTATACTCTGCTGGAAATTAAATCTTCTCATTTATTATATCAGTAATTTAAGAACTATATATATATTTGTATACCATCAATTACCACATCTTCCCGAAAATCATTGGTATGCGTTACTCTATTTCAGATTAATTCAATCGAATTATTACAATACATGTGAATAACTCAGCACTTGATTAGAAAAATAAAAATAGATCCGCCAATTAAGTGTATTCTGTCTTCTAAGACTTTTGTGAAAAAAAGTTAATTAAAGCAATTCGATTTAGGTTCAAGTACTAGTGTCACCGCTATGAACACACTGTTTTACAATTTAAATCTGGGCAGTATTGGTCAATTTGTTTTTCAAGGTCTCTCATATAATACCCAGTTTTACTGCTGTTCGGAAAAGTTTTAAAATCGCTGCTGGAATAGCTTCCAATGATTTTACAAGCTCTTGTTGAGTATGACAATTATCTTTATTGTATGCCCTGAATTCTCGGTCTTAAAGTTTATGTATAGCATGTTGAAATCGATGACGCTTATTCACCATAAGCTTCGGTGAGCAACAGGTGTGCTTCAACGGCACATTTTGAAAATTAAAGGAGGTAAGCAAAACTTCCGAATATGACGCTTTGCTTAGTTATGGAAGATCAACTAACGTAATTTCAAATTATACTTTTCTGCTAATCTGGCCAAACATATTCTTTTAGATATTAAATAAAAATATGCACGTAAAAATAGTAATCAAATCACGTAATGTAATATAGGATTATAGAAAACAAGAACGGTGTAAAATTTGAAATTGCTTACAGTTGTCTTCCTCTCTGTTACACACTCCACCACAATTGTTTGACTTCCGTTCCATAAAAAATCTCTACAAGATTTTAAATCAGTATAAACAAAATGTCAACTAATTCCCGGAATTTAATGGAAACATGCTTCATTCGTTGATATTGCTGTCCATTGTAAATTCTATATCCTTTAATCTACGAGTATTAGTATTAACAATAAAAAAACGTGGTTTTTATTAGATGACGCTTGTGTTTTTATAGCCAAACGATAATTTTTTTTAAATACAATTTATGTAATCACAGAAATAATCATTTAATGGAAAAAAAATCAATAAGAAAAATAATATGGAAATTTTGAACACTTTAATTTAGTAAGAAGGTGTAGAGCACCGCCGTTGCATCACTCTACTTAAAACGTCACGGTTTTCCACTCAGCGGAGTCCATGATTAAGTTTTCGGTACAATAAAACACAATACTTTTCTTCACACTTTCCAAATCAAACAACATTACGCCAATTTGACCTTGGTAAATATGAAATGCTGTTGACATTTAATATCCTTTAGCATGATGATACTTTCCAAGCTATTTTAGAAGCTAGAAATAACTAACATCAAAGACTAACTTCGAGTGTTATAGGCAATAGTGACATATGGTGGAGGTTTATCCTCTGTATATACCACCAGCTTCCAACTAGTCTTCTTTTAAAATTGCAAATTAGTTTTAACTAGTCTTCTCACCAGTTGTTCTAAATAATTGTCCGCCAGCTAGTCGACTGATTGCATAGTTATTCCATAGTGTACTATGTAACTTTCTTATAGCCACCAGAAAAAATATGGGAGTTATATTAATATTGTCATTCCCTTTATAACACATCGAAATATTGATCGTAGAACCGAAAAGGGGGCTTGTAAAATTCTAGCCATGTTCTTGCGTCAGTAACTCTGTTGGAAATTTTAAATTTTTGCGTCGTCGAAATATTTAGTATTGTATTGCAAGTGGGCAAAATCAGTCCAGTATGATTGGAGTTATAGACCAACATTTGAGAAAACGTCAATATTTTTGAGACATTTATTCATATTTTCCTAAAATATAATGCAGATAATATCATGAAATTTTACACACTTTATTTTTATTATAGAAAGACAAGTCCAGTTGAAAATGGTTAATCAGTCCACGATTTCGATTTAATAATAATTTAGCAAAAACAAATTCAATGATAAGGGATATCATAATATGTTATTTTGTTAATATTAGTCCTAAATTAGGGATGTTAAGATAAATAAACTCGTATAATATACAAATCTAACACAAATTTGTTTTAAGTATGCGAGGATCACACTACTGGTACATAGCAGGTATATTAGATTCGGTACATTAACTCTTAATTGTTATAAATTGGTAGTATTGCATTTACATACGAGTAGGTATATAATATGAATATATATTTAATGATGAAATTTAATTTAAATACAAATGTTTTTTTTACAAAGATTTTGGTAATTATTAAAGCTTTAGGTCTTTTTTGTAAAATATATAAATTTTTATTTCAATATTTTGCTACTCTTTGAGTAGCTTCTTTAGGATACAATTTTTTATAATTTTATGAAAAACAGTAGCAAAATATTGAAATAAAAATTCAAAATTTAAATATTTTATAAAAATGACCTAAAGCTTTAATAAATACCAAAATTTTAATAAAAAAAAGGTCAAATAAACAATAATAAGAAATGTTTGTTTTCGTTAAATATTATTATTTATTAAATATTATTTGTTTACTTTTTTATATTTTTATATATCTATTATTTTATTAAATATTATAATCTTTTATGCAAATATCGTATATAAAAAAATTTCGGAAAAATAGGCCTCTGGCTTTTGTCATTATAAAATAATATAGATTTATATAAAATACTGCAGAAATGTTTAGAATATGAATAATATTAGCCTATTCTCAAAGGAACTTGAATAAGTGTGCAGCGCATACTTGAATTGAATTTTCACATACGTGTGTACGTATGAGTATCATGTAATTAACAAAATAATGCTCATACGCAATGTTTAGAAAAATTAAGATTGGCTGCTGAATTAAAACGGTTTAAAGGTAGCAGTAACACTATAGAGAAATATTTCGGTAAATGTGATTTATGAATACGGATGTTTGCTATAATGCCTGTAACGATATATTTTAAAAAAAATTTTAAAAATATTTTAGTAGATATAATTGCTCAAAAGTTACTCAAATTACTCAATTGTATTTTTATGATTTTGATTTATTAATAGTAAGTAAGTAAGTAAGAGTATTTTTGTTAATGGTACTGTGAAGATAGTTGAATTAGAATAGTAGCTTAGTAACGGCGTAGAGCTAATCTTTTTAAAAATCGTTGTTTATGCAACATTTAGCAGAAACTGCCATTTTAAAAATTAAGAAATATTAAAAGAGTGCAATCCTTGGCTATTTTAACTTTTTACACAAAATATGTATGTATATGAAAAAATATTTGTCATAAATCTGTTTTGCCAAAAACTCCCTACAAGTACATACATTTGAATATATCTAAACGTATCGAAATTATTGACAAAATAATTTAAAATTAACTTTCTAATTAGGAAATATTCAGAGCTTTGTAAAAAATTATCAAATGTTTACAATGCTTTATGCAAAGAACATGGTATAATTATATACATAAATGTTAGCATACTTTAAGGCAGTCTCTATTTTGTTCGTGAATTTATCTAATAATGTCATCTGGTTACATTTGATTAATGAATGTGATTAGACAATACCAATAGCAAATACACTTTTAAATAATACAAATACAACAGTTAAATATTATGTGACAACAATGTCCATTAGAGATTTGCTTTGCATTTAGTTAAAGCAAACACAACAATCTTTAAATGTCTTATCGTAATTGCCAAAAATAATCTATGTAAATTTGCTTCGTTATTGCTTCTTTGAATATATAGTTATTCTTCAGTTGTGTCCAATATCGTTATTCGAAATACAAACATAAGCGTCAGTATAATTTTCTACAATAAATAATTTTCTATTGAAAGTAGATTGATAAAAGAAAATCATAAAAATAGCATCATTAGTTATTATCTACTATAATTAAAACCACTAAATTCTAGTATACATACATATATAGGGGAATCTTCTAGACCTTTTTTCGTCTTAAAAAAAACACCTAAACTGAACTGGATGTCGGATTTTGTATTATTGCCAAAAAAAACTCTAAATAAATCACCCTAAACTAAATATTTCCTGAAAGATCTCTAAAATTGCTTAAAGTTAATTTTCTTAGTATTTTATTAATAAATGGAATCGCGAAACTTAACTCTGGAAATTTTATTGAATTGTAATAACTTTTAGTGAAAGTTTGCCGCCTAAAATAAAGAAACCAGCACTTTAATTGCGTTTCACCCTGTTTCTAAACAAGCCTGTGCATATGTGTTTTACTAGTATGCAATTTCTGTTAATGAATATAAGCGGTAAACACAAATTCATCATCACCATCATGACTCTGTGAACAATTTCAATAGTTAAAAGAGCAATTGTATACAATTTGTACTGCTATACTTCAATACACATACATGTGTATGTTTGAGGTTGTGTACCTCCGTACTTATTTTTTTTTTCATTATATCTAAAATTACATACCAGCGTACAGAAGGTACACAACATCTACACAAATATAAGTTAGCTGGAGAAAAATGTGAGTGAAAAAAAGAACATTTAGCCAAAGGCTAGAATTATAATAGCATTGTTATATATAAAGCTCATGTTGACTGGCTTGGCTGGATGACTGGATGTGTAAAGTTGTATTGTGGAAAATGGAGTAGTTCGTACACAGCTGGTTGCATTTCATAAGCTTCTGATGCAATTGTTAGTTTCAATGTTAATGGCAACTTTGGCATAATTATTGTGCACCGGTGTGTAAAATGAAATTGTCACAATTACCATTCATAGAGCCACTCGAACTCGGACCTTAAATGTATTTTAAACACTCACACACTTACGTTTGTGTACTTGCTGTTGTAGGAGAGCATCTTTTTAAAAATATGCTTGACGGCTGGTTGGTTACAATTCTGTTTTATGTTTTACTATTTTTCTGAAGTGTATTATACCAATTTTATTTTTCTGTTAGTGGATGTGTTTGTGAATATTTTCCTTCTGCCAAGGGAAAATGGATTTTCTACATTGTCGCATAAGTGTCAATTTAAAATTGTATTTTTTTTTTGCAGTTTTCTATGTGTGTGTATATTTGAGGGTAGTGTTTGTTTGTATGTATATAAACTTTTTTCACCAGCTGAATTCATTGTGCACCTACTACCTTCAATGCACACACACAATTTTGTACAGTGAAACGAAAATAATATTAAAAATTATATATATTTATATGAACCGTACTTTTTACATAACGCCAATTAAAAAGGTGAAGTGTATTGTTAAAGATTTTCAAAGTGGCGACCCAGGGTCCTGAAGGAAAGTCTAGCAAACGTTTTAAAAAGTATATATCCATCGAAATATACGTTGAATCATATTTTTGTAGATATTCTTTAGTGTAGATAATGACAATGTATCCATTTTCTAATAATTTTGCACTGATATCTGGATTATGTATAAATAATTTCTCAATAAAGCCATTGTGACAAAAAACATTTCCCACAGAACGCTGATTTTCGTAATACAGAAGAAATGTGTTGGACAATTTATTGCATTTATTGCCTTATTTTAAAAAGTTAAAAAAGTAAAATAAGAAAAAATAGAAAAAAGGAAAATGTAATTTATTTTAAAAACAGTTAAATTTTTAATAATGATGAAAAAATGTTTTCGATTTTCACTTGTATCTTTATGATTTGATTTCAAAAAGTAGTGTTCACTTTATCGAACATTGGACACTATTTAGTACTTTTGTTTTTTTTTTTGCTGACAAATGCTAGCTAAAACATAACAAATTACTATATTGAATTTGTTGCATTAAAATAGAAAATAGAAGAGCTAATAAACGAAAAATGTATACAGTTCGGAATTTGGGAGGCAGATTTGTCGGTTGATAAACAAACACGGTAAGCCTTCGGTTTGGTTATAAGTTATGGTGCCTCAGCTCTTCAACTGAATATCTACTCAACTGCATACCCTATGCCGGGTCGGCGGACAAAACAAGGCAGTGGGCTTAGGAGCCGATGTGGTTCTTCACATATTATAAAATGTAGAGTTTGCACATAGGCATACCGTGTATTTTGAAACCTTGAACCTGATGTGCAAATTTTTGGAGAGAGGCGATCATGATTTTCAGTTTGACAGCAAAAACAAAATTTTAATTTGCCGTTGGCAGGACAATAAAGAAGTCACAGTGGCTGCTAATTTTAATCAAATCTACTGTTCCTGTAAAAAGATGATAAAAGCAAAAGAAAAATAATGATGGCAGCATAATAGAACACGATCGTTCTCTTAATTATAACCAACCCCAGCTTTTGAAAAATTACAACAAAGGAATGGGAGGATTGGATTTGCATGACAATGCTGCATAAAATTATAGTGTTGCAAATTGAGCAAAAAAGTGGTACTGAAGAGGTTAATCGGAAAAAGATTTTTGTGTAGACCTTGCGTATTTTTTAATAGTGCAACAAGAAGTTGTTGATTCAACGAGCGATGACAGTGTTGTTGATTCACCAAGGCTTTCAAAAAATAGTCTTCCTATAAGTAATAGTAAGCACCTTGGCATTAAAATAGAGCAAAAGTGTTTTTTTTTTGTGCAATGTTGCATTTCATACACATTGTGTTGAAGCATATCATGAAGAAAAATAATACATATTTCTAATTTATATAAATATTTTTCATATTTTTCTTTAATGAATTAAATAAATTGGTTTGAGTTAGAAAAAAAAGTGGTTTTTCGTTATTCACAATATATATGTAGGAACAATAAAAGGATTATGCCAAATAGTGACCAGTGTTCGATTAATCGAACACCATTTTTCTTAGAAACAGAAAATCTAAAAAAAATTTTGAGTTGAAATTCGTGGTCCAAAATGACCTTTAAATAACCAAGTTTTATAAACTTCTTAACAAAAAAATTCTCTGGGACGATATGGGCTAATAAACAGACATTTGTGTATATGTATTTGCAAATTAAATTATTATTGTTTAGCAATTAAGCTTTATTTCTGATGGTGACAAAAAGCTTTAAAATTAAATTATATTAACAATTTTTAATAAAACGAAAGTTAAAAATTGCTTTTCAAACAATATAATTGAGTGCTGTGAAAGTTTCTTATACAGATATATAAAAACACTGTCATATGTTATATTTCTAAAAAGAAATATTTGATATTTACTAAAAAAAAAAATTAAAAAAAGAACTTTTTAAAACACAATGATATTACTAAAACACATTAATTCATCGAATTGAATTAATTAATACAGGAATACACAATAAATTATAGAAAAAGAATCATAATGGAACACTGGTACTTAATTGTCATCTTTATAACGTGACCTAAAATGGTGGATTAATGAGATGTTGAATATGTTGAAGTAAGTTATATTGCGAATAACGTTGCTGATGATAACGTTAAAGAACATAATTATTAATATGTATACAAGTGATACTATTAAAGATGACTTTACTTTATATACGACTTGATGAAGGAAAAACATTTTCATTTTACTTTGCTCAAAATATTTTAAATTATTCGTATAATTCACTTAATTTTAAATATCTAATCGAATTATTCGAACGAGTTAAAATCTTTTATTCGAACTAGTCATGCATCATGCATAAAAATAAAATAAAGGAAAGTAGTTCTGAATCTTCTTATATTTAAGAAAAGCCTAAAGCAACATGTATTTCCTCTTATACATATAAATGTTTGAATTTGTTTTGTTGGATCGAAATAATTATGACAGAACTACAGTACAAGTATACTTTAACTTTCATTTGACAAGAGCCTAATATTGTTTCATTTGGTACACTGGTGGTCTATTATGTCAAACTAATTTCTTTGAGTCCAATTCATTGCAGGTTTTGAGTAATGATAGGGAGCTAAGTTGCTGTCAAAATTATATATATATACAGTCTAATTCATAAAAACTTATCAAGGGTTTAAAACAGGCTTATAAAGCAAATATCCATACAAAATTTTCTTTATAAGCCTGTTATAAACCTTTGATAAGTTTTATGTATGTATAAGGGGGATAATATATATATATATATATATAAAAAGTAATTTTAATATGAAAGTTTTCTAACCAATTTATTAATTATTTATAATTTATAAATTTTTGCAAAATTGTACTTTTAGTCGGCATCTCCTCTTTTCGCTACAACATATAATTTTGGGACAAGTAGCCGTTTGAGGTTCAGTTTTTAATATGTTTCATCATCAGTAATAAATTAGTTAATGAATTTTGTTATATAGCTGTGGTAAAGAATGCATGTCCGTTTTATTACTGTGATTTGGAAATAATTATGTAAAAAATGGCTTATATTTTTTTTAAATTTTAACCTTCTTTGCCATCCGGTGTATAGTCTCTGTTATATTTTTATTTTTTTGTACTTTAATTCACTGGACATCCATCTTCTTGATATCCTTATTGGTGCTATCCTTTCCATGTCCCTTGTCATTCTCCTAAGACAAGCAGTTGTATCGGTAACCAGTGGCGACTTTATATTATAGGTTTTGTAGGTCTACCAATGTATTAAAAATTTAACGATGCAACTAAAAATGCTTTGTTTCTGACTACGAGGGCGGTTTGGAAACTTCTTAGCCTACCACAGAAAGAAAATAGTTAGTTTTTTACAAACATTTTTATTTTTCAATATAATCTCCTGAAACTTCAATACACTTAGTCCATTGTTTATCTAGTAATTGTATCCCTTGATTAAACTAGTTTTCCTCAAGGCCTTCAAAATAGTGGTTTAAAACTGTAACTGCATCTTCATTTGAGGTAAAACGCTTGCCAGCTAGGAATTTTCTTAGATTTGGGAACTGGTAAAAGTCACTGGAAACTAAATCAGGAGAATAAGGTAGGTGGTCAAGCAACTTGTGCTTAAATTCGTTGATTTTAGCCATTGTTAAAATATTCTTGTGCGCTGGTGCGTTGTCTTGGTAAAAAAAATATTTTTGTGTGTTGTAAGGCACGACGTTTTTCTCAAATTTTTACATTTACTTGATCCAAAATGTTGCAATAGTACTCTGAATTTATTTGTTTACCCTTTTGCAGAAAGAGAATCAATAAAATTTCTTTAAAGTCCCAAAAACTGTTGCCATAACATTACCAAACATTAGCCGATTGAATTGTTTTTGCCTTCTTTGGGGAATTTCCTCCAGCTTCAGTGCATTGCTTGTATTCTTCTATTGTATCTGGAGTATAGTGGTGGATCCATGTCTCTTCAACAGTTATAAAACTAAGCTTAAAATCATTTTATCTTTCTTAAAACGATCCCAACAAGCTTGAAAATTTTTCATTTTTATGCGTTTTTGGTCGACTGTTAATGTAGTTAATGTTAATGTAATATTTCACAATAATTACTAATGTATACTAAAACAAAAAATTTTGGAATTATATAGTGCCAAATGAAACTAATTCATTTTGTAAGCAAGGATCTTAATATTAACATTTAAGATTAGATTAAACAACAAAGCTATCTGTATAATTTTAGAAGATTACTAACAGTTTTCAAATATTTTGTATGTTTTATATTTCACTGTAATCGTAACGTCAGCACAATTATACCAGCACTTTCAGTGTTATTCACCTACGGAAAACTCATTCATATGTGATCCACATGCGACTATGTATATACATATGTACATATGTATGTAGTACTCTGGTATTTCCTGCGAGAAATGATATACAGTTAAT
Organism: Bellardia bayeri; assembly: GCA_950370525.1. Classification (NCBI taxonomy): domain Eukaryota; kingdom Metazoa; phylum Arthropoda; class Insecta; order Diptera; family Calliphoridae; genus Bellardia; species Bellardia bayeri. The sequence continues at coordinate 86,497,717 of OX493267.1, forward strand.
ATAATTGGAAAATATTGCATTGTGTGGTTTGTTAGTTCTATATGAATGTTGTAATACTCGTACTTTCACTCAACTTTTATATTCACTACAGTTCAGATTTTTGCAACTTTTTTATTTATAATTTTTTTTTTCATATTTAGCTTTATTACAATTGCCTTATTTTATGCGCGTGGTGCGTTTCTTATTCCAACACCATTTCTGATTCAGTATAATCTATTTTTTTTTTCTGATTCTTACCCATACATATATACATACATACATATTTATTTATTTGTGTTTGGTTAGAGGTAAAAGCCTGTTGGAGTAAGTGTGTGTGTGTGTGATGCATGAGCGTTTTTTAAATGAGTGGTTGTCTCAGCCGTTTTTATTCGAAAATTTGCGGACATAAAATGCAATCCAATTTGTAATGAGGTTTACATAAATTTTACTTGCGGCCAAATAATGTTCTCTGAAGTTATCTGTTGGTATTAATTTTTTTTTTTTGTGTTTTTTGTTTTTCAGTACATGTGAGTCTACTATACATTACCAATGTAATGTAATGAATATATGTACGAGTACATTATAATTTTCTGGTCAATGTTCATATTTTACAAATGCATTTTAATGAGTTCATTTATTCGGGAAATTCTCTTTTATTCGCTTATATTTTATATAACTTGATAAATGTATTTGTGTGGAAATAGTGTTTCTGTTTACATATATACAGCAAGGGAGTTTTTAAAAGTGTTTTAAATATTTATACATATGTATATTTATTTATAGTGAGGTATTTTAAGTAACACAATTACATATAATGTATAAGAAATTATTTGTATAACTTGCAGTGTTGCCAGTTACGATAAATTTAAGCTAATTCGGAAAAGATCAGTAGAGAATAGACTAAAAATAGTCTATAATTAATAAATAACTTAGACCTGTATTTATATTTTTATTTGATAAGTGAATAAGAATTTGTGTTAATTAAAAATATTGCAATAATAGTAAGTTAAATAACTGCCTACTACTATCTGGAAGCATTAAATCAAATATGTTAAAGCAATTGTATGTACTTCTTGGATTTTTGTGTTTCTCAAAAATTGGTAAGTGCTTTTGCTTTACTGAAATATTACATGATTTTTGTGATTTATTCTTTGTATAGAGACGAAATAACGATTAAGACATTTATTCGTCTAAATAGCACTTTACACCATATTGTAAGAATACTATTGAATATTTCACCAAATAATTATTATATATATTCCCGGCATTTATGCAATTATTCCTAACCCTCCGTCTTACATATATTTTGATTTTCACATTCGCAACGCATGAGTCTAGTCTGACCCACTCAGTTTTTCATGCACTTAATTCGAAAAAAATAAATTTTTATTAAATGTGATTAATTTATATATGTATTATAATTTTTAAATAAATTATGAATAAATATTCATATGTTGAAAGGGGAATCACAACTTTCATTATCATCAACACAAACATAAAGCAGAGGTGGTGAAAAGTGTAACCACAGTTTCAATTAAACTTCTTCCTTATGTTACTGGTTAGTATTTTTATTAATTTTTTCCCAAATTAACCTAACCTAAACTTGTTTATTAGATATAAATAAATAATAATAGATAAATTGACAAAAAATTATTAAAAACAGCAAGAAAAATATAAAAAATCGCATTAATAATACAAAATGTGTTACAAATGTGAAAGTAAATGCTCAGTAAAATACTCGAATAAGTGTCCTTCTATATCCTCTTGAGGATTTCTTTTTTAAATATTTATAGCGAAATAAATTGTGAAATTTCAAGTCGCTAACTAAGTGTTAAATATATCATAATAACATTTCAATTAAAAAAAACTTCTGGTCAGACTCATGTGTATGATGAAAGGTTTGTTCAAATCCAAATGAAAATGGAACAATCCTTGAAAATAAGCTCAATTTACCGAGCAAATTGTATAAAAGCTTAATATACGTACATACAAGGTGGTGCAAAAGTAAACTTCCGATGTTTTTTGGCTGTAATTAAAAAACAAAATGAAAAACTTTGATTCTTCTTGTGGATTATTTTTATTTGGTCTTTTAATTTTTTTTACATCAAGTCGAGAATATGAAGTCATGTAAATGGCCGCCGCCACAGTTGATTGTCATTTGAGCCCTTTTTATGGCATTTTCCATCATTTTGGCCAAAACTTCCGGCAATAGATCCTCACATTCTTGACGGATATTGTCTTTAAGAGCTGCAAGAGTCTGAGGCTTGTTGACATAAACCCGCGACTTAAAAAAGCCCCACAAAAAGAAGTCTGAAGCGTTCAAATCAGGCGATCTTGCTGGCCAGTGCAAATCGCCAAAATCTTGGTGGTGATTAAGGATGGCTTCAGCGTATGTTAGACGCGATTGGCGGTCAGCAGCTAACAGCTGATGCACCGTCTGAACTTTGTACGGAAACATCTTCAAATCTTGTACCAAAATTTGCTGTAAAGACCGTCGACTGATACCCATTTGCGTGGCACGTCGTCTGGTCGATGTCGACGGCGCTTCCATTACATCCTCGGCTACAGCAGCAATATTCTCTGCAGAACAGCTACTCCGGAGTCTGCCACGCCTGGCAGCATCTCGTGTTGTGCCAGTCTCTTTGAAGCCAGCGGCTAAACGTCGTAAAGAAATCTGCGACGAAATTCACGTTGTTCCAAAGTCACCGACCAATTATTGGTCAAATAAATAGTCAATAATATTCCGCGTTCTGGAGCAGTGTAGCGTAACATTGTTTATTAACGCGTATTTCGCATGTGTTTACTACACAAATGTCAAAACACAACTGACATTAGGGGACAATCGCAAAATGTATAGCATTTTCTGATAGGAGGATTACTTTTCCGCCACCTTGTATATTAAAAAACAACATAGCTAAAAATAATAAGTAATAATTTTTTCTAAATTTTGTGTATGTGGAGCGAACAAAAAAAAAAACAAATATTATTTAACAAATCAAAAACCATTAGTATAACCTACACTACCATAGTGGGGAGGTTATACTGTGTTTGTGCTCATGTTTGTAACGCCCAGAAATATTGGTCCAACACCCACCTCAAAGTATGCTGATCGACTAAGAAGCACTTTCTGAGTCGATTAAACGATGCCCGTCCGTCAGCATAAATTCGACGGTCCAATATTCCCCAAATTTTCAAAAAGGGGATCTGATCTGATGAACATTCAGATGTACTAATATATTTTGAAGACAATTGTCCAATGGTTTAATGACTTACATGCAAAAGTGCGTTATCTTGATACAAAACTAAATTGTTTTTCATTACTATTTAATAAAAATAATTAATTTGGGTGCTGGGAAATGCCAAATCAAGCATACTGTCTTCACAAAAAGCTCCCCAAACTATAAAAGAACCACCTGCGAGATCTCTCCAATAGTTGTTAAGGCCATCTGGAACATCAAGTTAAAATTCTTTCTCATCGGCAAATATCACGTACAACAAATATGTGTTTAATATGTGTTAACAGGGACTATCGGCTTACCTGTTTCCAGTTAATTTGTAATTTTCTTTTTAGCGATTTAAAGTCTAGCAGTTTTGTATCTTATTAGTAGCTCAGGCACAGACAACAGCTTTTTTCGAGTAATAGTCTGGTATTCTTTAGCAGTCTACTTATAGTTGATGTGATTACATTAACCTCACATTCATTAATAATTTCGCCAAGTCTCTTCATTGTGTTGCTGGTACAGTCTGTAATTCTGTGATTGTCCCGTTCAGAAAGTTTTTTTCAGGCCTCCGATTTTATATCTACCATAATAATCCGGATTACTTGCAAATATTTTTACTCCAACATGTGAAATTGCACTTTTATAGAAATGGAAATTTGATATTTTTATACCCATCACCTTCATGAGAAGGGTATATATAAGTTTGTCATTCCACTTATAATTTCCACAATATAATTTTCCGACCCTATAAAATATATATATTCTGGATCCTTATAGATAGCGGAGTCTATTAAGCCATGTCTGACTGTCTGTCTGTGTGCCTGTTGAAATCAATTTTCTGAAGTCCTTAGATATCTTCGGGATCCAAATCTTCAACAATTCTGTCAGATATTCCTTCGAGAAGTTTTCTATTTAAAATCAGCAAAATCCGTCCATAAATAACGGAGATATGAGCAAAAATCCGAGATAACCTCTGAAAATTTCATCAAAAAAACTAAGTGTATTAATATTGTTACGAATAATTTCATCAACAGATGGCATTGATCACACAAAGTGTATTAATATTGTTACGAACAAATTCATCAACAGATGGCGTGTTTATCGACGTAATTATGCATAATATAATTGTGAATCCACAACAAAGGTGGTATATAAGATTCGGCATAGCTGAATATAGCACTCTTACTTTTTCAAAATCACTAAGGCACGAACCATGCGGCAATTTAGAGCAAATTGTTGAAAATTTTATAATGAAAATAAATAACAGTTATACTTTTATTTTTCTAGTATTCTTCTTTGTTTATCATATAATGTAATTATAGTTATGCAACACTAAGAATATATTGAATCTCAATTTATTTCTTAAGTTAATTAATTTTAAAGTGGTCTTCCAAATTTTGGATAAAAAAATATCATTGAAAATACTCTTAAAATATTGTACATGTTTTAAAAAACTTTTTATAATTTTACAACAAATAACAAATATCAAGAGTAATTATGGTAGTGCAATATAGTGCATTTTCATTGTACAAATATATTAAAATTTTCAATATCCGGCCTGGTAAAATATTTTATTGTTTAGCAAACAAAATAAATTTGAGAAAAATCGCTTAAATATTCTGCCCGATATTCAAAAAAAACCGGACTAGTGTTTGGCAAAATTTTAAAATTTAAGTTTTCGTATAACTGGAAAACTATTAGAGATGAATAGCACATAGAAGTATATTTTTTAATATCTAGCCTAAGACTTTCAGAAAATATTATTGCCCTTATTCATAAAAAATTACTTCAAATGTACTTTAAGAAAATTTTGTATGAAAATTTTGTCTAAAAGCACACTTCAAATCTACTTTATGTTTTATGAATACGACAGTATATATATACGTATATATATATAAATTGGAAATCGGAAAAGTAACATAAAAGTATCACTGTCATTAATAAATTACAGGTAAAATTTTCCCTATTTTGAGTCCCCACAGCTCCTTATCGGCTTCATATTCATAACTTAATTCACCTCGGCTATACCCATGTAAAATATATTCTTTATTGGACCAGTCGTTTAAGAATGCCAGATTGATTTCCAAATATTTCTATTCTGCACCACTGTGCAGAGTTGTGATTGGGAGTTTCAGCATGTATACCTAACAACCGATGAAGACGGCTTAGCTTGGCATTCGACATTTTTAACGTGCAATATTTAATGTGACCTATCAGAACAAAAGCTGGTATTTTTATGAAAGGAAATTCGTTTTAGGTTTTCTTCATTATTTACAAATAAGTATCAATTTGTGGTTCAAAACTTCTAAGTCGTTTTTTTTGTCACATAAATACAGAAACATTTATGCCAGCGGATTTTATATGACCAATGCTTTATTGCTAACAATTACAAAAGCAAGCTGAAAATTAATAATTACAAAAACGAGCCAAACTCCAAATAGTCCCATTCTTAAATAAACTTTGATAATCTATACATACATTAATTTAAATTTACATGTTTAGTTCATATTACAGGGAAGAAAATGCTGTTACTAAAGTATGTTCAAATGTTGAATATCCAAATATCCATGTTTAGTTCACATTCGATGGCAGAAAGTACTGCTATTAAAGTTTGGCGAAGGAAATAATAAAAAATTTAACAATTGTCAACACTTCATTTAAGACGAAGTAAGTAAATAACTTTTTCTATTTATTTTTATTTCTTTTGTTTCACTAAACTTTTGTACAGACATTGAAAGAAAAAAAAAGCGAAAAATGAATAAGAAAATGTAATGTAAAAATGTGTGTCATTGTTATGTGTTCATTGTTCATTTGAATATTACGTTGAATTAAATTAAATATTTGCGTGACTTTTTGACACCCATTTACAATGAGAATTTTTTGTTTCTGTTTTTTTTTTTATAAATAATTTTTTTTAATAAAATCTGCCTTAAAAAGTTTTATTATTTAAATTCATTCATATTTCATTTCCGGTCTATTATGATCCGTCTGTAGTTCCCCCTTTATTTTTCTGCCTTTTATTATAAAGTTACACCCGCGGTTAAACAGAAATGAATTGGGAAAAGAGCTGAAAATGTGAAACACTGAACATGTTCAATACTAAACAGTGGAAGTGGAACTGGGACTGGGATGGCTGTGTGGATGATGATGTTAATGATATTGGAAATGTGCGTGAGATTGTAATTGTGTACGTGTGGTTTATATTATGTATATAATGTATTGAATTTAACAGTTTGCTATTTATGAACTTATTACTTGTACAATCAGCTCTATTCCATAAAACATTGATATTTGATGCCAGAACAAATGCTTTAAAGTTTCAGAAGAATCTAGACATTTTTCATCTAAATTCAATAGAAATATATTTTCTAAATAGTAATAAATATTATTTACGTCAAAAGAAGAGAAACTGTATTTTAAATATGTTATATTTTCAGGTACAAGTTTAGACTGCGCTACAAGAAAATTAAGTTGATTAACTTAAATGTGTAAAATATTCCCATTCTTTAGTCATTTGAAATATGTGTATGAAAGCGAATAATTTATTCCATTGCTTGCATAGGGCTGAATACTTCAAATATTACTAACCATTTATACACTGGAATTATTTCGAATTTCGTTTAATATTATATTATACTATTTAAATGAATAATATTTGAATATAGCAAATATTAAATTACAATAACCATAGTTATTGTATTTTAATGCCTTGTGACATTTTCGAAGTACAACTAATTAAATATTTAATAGCATTTCTATATTTTAACCTGTACGAAAACGGTGAGGTTTTAATTAAAACGACTACTGCTGTTATAGACTTTTATTATTTCTTTGAAAGTTTATTTTTATCCACTGACTTAATGACTTGAGTCTTTTTGTCACCTCAGGATGTCCATTCGATTTACTTTGTTTTGTTGTTATTGTATGACGCATTTGTCATATTCATTAATTGTTGTGTAGTAGATTTTTTGTATGTAGTGTGGTAAATTTATGTTATTAATGTACCTGTAATGTTTTGGGTTTTGTTGAAGTTATAAATTATTTAATATTATAGTTATTAACTGTATAAAATCTAAATAAGCTAATATTTAAATGAGTATTCAAAATAATATATGTACAAATTTGTAAACTTATTGTAAATGTTTTTTAATTATTATACTTTGTTCTAATTAAGCCACTTGTATTATTACCTCAAGAATACAATTTTATAAAACTAAATACACCAATACCTCACTTTGCGTCGTTTCGTTTTGTATTTTTTTTAAAGTTGCGTCGCTGTTTAATTTGTACAAATTTTTACTGTGCGTTGTTAGATTTTCGATGTTGCGTTGTTTTGGGTACGAGTCTTTATTTTTTTTTTAATTTTTGCAAAATCTGTAACATCATTCGATCCTAAAAATATGACCCGTACAAGGAGTGCTTTGATGATCAACATGTAGCCCTTGCTTTCTATTTGGATTAAGAATCAAGTTGCGCAGAGAATACCATTGAGTAAAATGGTAATTGAGACAAAAGCAAAATTCTTATTTGGTGACATGAAAAGCAAAGCATTATCCAACCACTACTACCACTAGCATTAGGTGGTAATATAGATAATAGCTACCAGAAATATTTTACGTTGAAAAAAATCTGTTCACCAAACACTGGCCCAATTTCTTGTTTTTTTTTTTTTTTGAACGTAACACCGACGCAGAGTGAAATATTAGTGTATATTATTTTTTATGAGCCAATACATAATCAGGCCGGTGATGAAAATCGAAAACAAAAACGAATGAGTTTTGAGTTTAGAGTTTTAGAAGTCAACATTGCTAGATCTGACAACATTGTATGATCTGACAACCGTCTATACATAGCTTTACTTAAAGCTGTTTTGATATTATTCTCGTAGAATAGCTAATTTGGTCATAATGTATTAATGATGGTCTACTTTGATATTTTTATGCAAATATTTCAAAAGACACACTTGATTACATGCTAGTTTTCTTTTTGTAATAATTGTTTAAATTCTGATAATTATTATTTTCAATTTTGTTTTGTAAACTATTTTGTTTTAAAATTTTTGTTATTATTTTCATTTTTATTCAATAAAAAGTGCACAAGTGAATATTGGAATTCAAAAGAAATTCTTTATATATTTGGCAAATTTAGCTTCAATTTATACTACACACGAGACAAATAAATAAATAACAATTTAAATTCATATTATTTATTATTCACACCCTTTAAAATTTTACAAATTAGTTGAATATTTTCGAAGTTATAGACAATACAAAAGAGTACACCTTGTATTAAATATTAATCATACGCCTAGTACGTCGAATAATTTCAAACTACGTTATTTGCTTTAAATTAGTAAATTTGTTATTAAGTTAAAATAAAAAGTGATGGATTGCAATCATTTATTCCAATGTTGTAGAATTTTCAAAAAACTTGTGCATTTTTTCTTTCCTCATTTATATTTGCTTAAAACTCGCAAACTCGTAGCTATATTTTATATGCAAATAACGTGAAAAGTTATAGAATTACACAAGGTTTTTAAAAAAGCTTCTATTGTATTCTTCAGAATGCTCTGATTTTACGTTTTTTTTTTTGGTAGTTTTAGTTTTAACCATCAAATGTGACAGATTTTTCTATCGCAATTCTTAATTAATTACTATTTTTATTACCATGCAAAGTTACTTTATAATTAGGAAACATATAACATTTCAATATTTGTTCCTAAACTTATAAAAACAATTTCAAAAATTATATATATTACAGTTGCTTTAAGTACAAATTTTCAAATAAATAACTGTAGTAAACAAAATCATTACAACACACAATTTTCATTATTTTTTAGTAATGACAACATTTTTTTGCAAAAAAGTCTTAATAAAATTATGTTACTTAACTTTTACTTAAGCACATTATGTAATAACAAACTTTTGTTTTCCTAATGTTTTGTTTTTTTTTTTTTTGTTCGTTGGCAATTTTATATTTTCATTTAGTTCAGTCAAGCTAAATAAGAAAAGTTTTATTGTTGCTTGGACAAGTAAAAGTAATTTACATTTTGATGAAATACAATAAAAATAAAATAACAAAATTACAAATTGTATCGCACTGATTTTATCAGTTTACGTCATGTCGTTGTATTTGGTGGGAAAATTAATCTGAAATAAATTAATTAATTGCTTAATAAAGAAATATTAAGGGTACTCATGATATGGCAATTGAGCAAACTTATGAAACTTGTTTTATTCGCTCGCAAAATCACACAATTTTCTTTCTCAAATGTCTTTAAAAAAAAAGTAAATAACAATCATCTGTTGAGTTAAATGTACAATTGAACAACGCAAGTTCAAGAGCAAGTCGTAATTTAGCGCTGGGTGGAGGAAAAACTCTCGCGTGATTGTCATTATCGCTTAAAGTTAATCAAGCCGTTCTTTTTTTCGCTGCCTTCGAGAGAGTTGCGTCTTACTCTTGCATTGTTTAATGCTGGGCGTCGCCTAACTGTACCGTCTTACAGGTGTCTTCGAAGTTGTGTATTAGTCACATGGTGACGTTTTTTAATACAATATTTGAGAGTTCCAGCTACCTATATGAAGGTATAGGTCGACTTGGGACTCCTTCAATCATACGTGGAATACCTGGCAATTTGTGGGAGCAATTCTTAGCTAACCGTTTATATTCAAAAAAAAAGTTTACGTGCCCAAAATTGTTGGTTCAAATTTACGATTTATGTGTAAATAATTTCTTATGTAATTCTTGACAATTCATTTACAATTCATGCACAATTTGCTAGACTTTTAAACGATATCATGAGGACCCTTATTATATTGTTAATAAAATATGTAAATGTAAATAAATAAAGCCAATCAATCCTTCAATGACAAACTGAAACTGGCGTTTCATATTAGTCTGAATATATTTTGTTAGTTTCGAAATATTTACTTTTAATTAAATTATTTTTAGAAAAATCAAGCGATACATCACTTTTAGGAGGTTCACATAATAAAATACTGTTAATGTAGACGTTTTTGCGATTTTGATAAAGAATTTAATAGCATCTGGGCCAAATAGACCTAATAGTTTTAATATTATTAAAACCCAAGAAAATACAAGTGTTTTTTATAAAAACATGTTACATGTCCTTTGGGAGCACTAGATTGAACCATGACCGACTAGCTTTTAGCATGAATTACTCAGGAGTGGTCCCTCCCTTCACTCTAGACTCAGGACAGTACCAATAAAAGAGTATTAAACACACACAAAAAAACAAACAGAAACTAACATGACTTCACTACTACATATTAAGACCTCAATACAATAAATCCATTCTGCTTTTCTTTAATATTTGGAGATTTAATTTCACGATAGGTTTCAAAACGATCATTCACGCGTATTCTGCTTGCGATACACCCTGGTGTTGTCACACGGTCATTAGATATTTTATTGAACGTAGTATTTCCTGTGTAAATTCCTGCTTTTTTTTTAATAACATTTTATATTTCTTGTTGTTTGCGATCCATGCGTAGAGATTTCTTCCATTCTTTTATAAAATTACTTACAATTGTTTTTCCAAGCTTCAACTTTGGACAATCATTAAACCCGTCAATGCCGGATTTACAATGAATTTATGAACGATTTTCTTTATAATTAAATTTTGTATTGGATATTACGTAGACGAATTTTATGTGAACAATGCTTTAAAGAATGGGCACCGTATTTGGACACCGTAACATGACGTTTGGCACATTCCACAGCACCAGTTCTGCTTATCAAATGTAGCCCACTGGGCACATTATATCACAACTACTGGAAGCAATATAGTCAGACTGAAATCTGTCTACTCCTGAAAATCTTATCGAATATTGTAATCTATCAACTGTTAGAAGCAATTCTAAAAACAATTTCGTTAACATTATCAGATGCACCTTTTAATGTACACAAACTTTCATCTAGCTATAAAAACAGATCATTAATTTCAACAAATTTGTAATAATTCTGTACAATCAATGTGTAGAGAGAGAGGTTATCGGTTACAAGTGATCAATAAATTGAAAAGTTAGCCTACTAAACCTAAATGTGTCTGTACTAACCAGCATGAGCTGAATCTCACCAATACTGAAGTAGTTAACACTCTCTGTAGAAAGGTTTAACTGCTTTCAGCCAACTATTGGCACAGAAATTAAATTTTTTTTTCCCCAAATATAATTCGTTTAACATTTTATTATTAATTTTTAGTTCTGCATATATTAATTTTACCAGAAGTTTCCTAATAACCATTTTCGTAAATGCTAATGTGTTTCATGTTTATTTATTTAAGGTATTAAAAATAAAATTAAATAAATTCTTTCGCAATGCAAATTTTTTTTTGTAGGATATACAAAATGTATAATTGGAAACAGGCTAAGACGATGCTTAAGAAACTAATTAAACTTTCTTTTAAGTTTCTAACGCCATTCTTTTTTCTCCGTAAACCTTCATTTTCCTGAATTGTTTGTAATACCTTGCAGTAAACTTTATATTTTTTGTTTTGTTTTCCTTAGTTTTTTGCGTTATTTTCGGAAGTGAAATCTTAACGAGTTTGTGAGTTTTTTTGTTTGGCAGAGAAGAGGGCTCCCATTCGTTCCATTTTTGTATTATCAACATGCAAACAAACAGAACAAAGTAGGAATAAAAAAACTTAAATCTGATATGCTGTTGGTGTTGACGAAAAACTTTCCCACAAATATTCCCACGATTATTTTGTTTTTGGTTTCTTTTAAAAAAATTTTGTTTCTGTTTGAGGTAAAACAAACTGTACAAAAAATGAATATTCTATGCGTATTTCGTTGCAAAAGTGAGCAACAACCAACATGTTTTTAGATTTCTGTTCTAACTAAACTACCTACCTCTAGAGTAATGCAGAAGTATGCAACACCTAACATACAGTGTACAACAATTAAGGAAAATACTATCACCCCTATCGTGAATAAAAATTCCACGTGAAATTTGTTCACTTTTCACATTTTTCTTATTTGAATTGAATGCTAAAAAAATAAAAGGAACAAATTTCATGTGGAATTTTTATTCACGATAGGGGTGTATAAGTTGCAAATATAATAAGCAATTTAATAAAACATTATTGTTTGCATTGTTTCCAACAGCATATGTGTGTGTAAAAAAACACTATTAAATTAATGACATTATGTTTATAATGGATACACTTTTGTGTTTGACTGTAGGTACTCTTACCAACATCCAATTTGCATACAGGTTTCGTTGTACTCATGGTAAAAAAAACCGCAATTAATGTTCCCCATGGTGTTGATACAATTAATTCGTTTAAACTTTTTCCCTATTCGTGCTGCAGTTTAATTTAATTTTTTCCAACGAAACATATAACTCTGCATATTATTATTTTGAATGCTTTTAGCTAATTTTTTTTCGTTGTTAGTTTATAGTTTTATGTTATTTTCCTAAGTGTTACTATGTTTGTGCATACCTATGCATTCATATTGTATGTTGGCTGATTTTGAAGTAAATAACAAATATAAATTTCGAATGCGATGTTGCTATTTGCCAACATTGGTGATGAAATAACAATTTAACGAGTTTAATTTTAAGTGTTGTTGAATTTCGCAGTCGGCGACAAATAGTGATACGACAGCTATGCAAATCAATACAGTAATACAACAGTTTCTCTATACATACGAGTGTATACTCTATACATATACATTTGTTCACTAACATATATGCTTCTCTAGCGTGGGTTATGTTCTTGTTCGAACAACATTGATTAGTGGTGAAATCTGTAAACTTTTGCCCCGATTTAGCTGCCTGTCATTATTAAGGGATTTAGCTTCTGAATGAAGCAACTTAAAAACAAGCCTCTAACTAGGACTAAAACACTTTTTTCGCATTTGAATTAAATTTAAAAATAGCATGAATAGCATATCTCTTATTCAATAAACATATTTATTTTGAACCTCATAAAGTTTGCAAAAAAATTTCGCATATGCGACACACATACATAGCGGCACATATGTAGGTGTGTATAATGTTAAAACCTAAAAAACAATTATCTTCGTACATTTACCACAAACTTTGTAAATTACGTGAATTATTTGTGCTCATGATTATAGTGCAAAACTCCTAAAAAGGAATACCAACAACCCACAAAAACATACTTAAATATACACATAGTACATTAAGATACCCCTATGCTAACATACCCAATGTGTAAACAAAGAGCATAAGCATATATTAGGGTAGCTGTTAATTTAAACTTTTTTTCAAAAACGTTTTCATACACAACTTAAGTGAATTCCATTTCAAAAATGGTGGACAATATTTGAATGCCTTCTGCATTTATTTTATAACAAGGCAAGAGAACAAAATCAAAATATTTTACAAATAAATTTGTACAACATAGAAGTATTAGGGTATATTTTTTCAGCATAACATTAAGCAACAGTAGGAAGTAGCGCTGTGGTATCGCAAAATATTAAAACTTAATCCGGGTTTTCCGCCAAAAAAAAAAATACAAATATTCAACCAGCCCTTTTTATACATATATAGATATAAATACACTGCATTACATAAAGTTTTTTTCAATTTTGAAAGTTAAAGAAAAACACACAAGGCACGGTGTAAAAATCTTGGACAATTAACATTGCTGATGACGCCCTTGGCAGGGTAGAAAATGCATTCCAGTGTGCCAATTGTCTAGATAAATATAACTTTACAAAGGTATTCTTTGAGTTATTAATTAAATGAACTCAAGCCGAAATAGTAAGAAATTTTCTCAAATAATGTAAAATGAACAAAAATACAAATATTATTTAACAAAAAAAAAAAACTATAATTATAAATGTTGATCGACCTTTTTCCGTTAATATTAATAGTTTATATAGTTTCCTATGTGCAGGCTTTCAAGGTCATTAATTTATTTTACTTCTTACAAATTTGAAAGAAAATTAATTAGTTTTCTAAAACTATAATTACACTGAAATTAATTAATAATTAAAATTACTTAAAATGCCTATATTCTGAAAAAAAAACTAACTCTTTAATAATGTGCAAGGCTTCCTCTTTTTTAAAGCAACTTGGAAAATTTGAACTGGCATACTATTCACAAGATTTATTCTTATTTCTTCAAATATAGATGTCCAAGCATCATTATGTAGATTTTCAGCATAATTACGATGTTTTTATAGACTAAAAATGTTCTTAATGTGGTTCTGATCTGGAGAACATGCTGGCCATTCAAGTACATTAATATATTTGGAAGACACCCATCCCTTTATTTGACGACTTACATGTGTAGATGCATTGTTGAAAAATATCATTTCTTTCATTACAATTTCCTAAAAATGTAATTAGAAGAATTAATTTTTGTGCTAGGAAACGCCAAATAAAGCATACACAAAGCTCCCCAAAGCGTTAAAAAATCACCTGTGAAATTTATTTTTGAGAAATATCGTGGTTCCCTCCTTAGATTTCTCTAATAGATGTTGAAATCATATATCTATATATATAAAATAGGATGTATGTATGTATGTGTAACGTATGGACTCCAAAACGGCTTGGCCGAGTTTGATAAAATTTTCAGGGAATCTTCAGAATATTCAGGCGGCTGGCACTGTGATCTCTGATTTTTGATTTTCGGTCTGGGGGTGGAGGGGCGTGGAAAAATCTATTTTTCATATTGCACCACCAATGGCATACGATATATATTTTGCTTTTTTTATTTTATTTTTTTGAAAGCCGTTGTCATGTTTTTCAAAAGGAGATATCAAACTCTTACATCGATTACATAGTTCCGAAGATATTTACATCATTCGATAACACAAGATATATTTTAATCTATATATATAAAAATTAATGTATGTATGTATGTAACGCATGGACTCCAAAACCGCAGAGCCAATTTTGATGAAATTTTCACAACATGTTACTGTGACTCTGGAAGGAATAATAGGCTATATGAAGTTTTGATTGTACAAACGGCTGTGGCACCGCCTATATAACCCAAAAATTTAAATCGCCATATTTTGGGCATTTTTGACCTACGTCAATGATATGTGGTACATGTGGTGTTGGCATAATTAGGAATACGTACCAGGAGAAAAGTGGGTGGGAACACGCCCCTTTTTAGGAAAACTAAAAATCTTTATATAGTCTTAACTACTGGACCGATCGTCATTAAATTTTCTTACGAAATAATAAATTCTTGACTACGTAAATGGTCAAAGGGGCATCACCTCGGCCAATGAAATGCATCGCTCATATGACGCGCTTCAGTATCCTATTATTTTTCCACATGGAGAAAATGAATATCACTTTGAAATGCGTCAAATCAATCAAGCAACCCGTAAGGCCGTTAATTATCCTGTTGAGTTCTTAAATCCACTCGATGTGCCAGGCTTTCCACCACATGTGCTACAACTTAAAATTTGAGTGCCAATTATTTTACTGCGTAATATCGATCACCACGGCTTGGTAATGACACTCAACTTGCAGTAAAACAACTGAGAAATAATTTAATAGAAGCGACTATTATAGCAGGAAAATATGAAGGTACAGATGTACTTTTGCTACGCATTTCAATGCTACCAACAGATTAACCATTCGATTTTAAACAATTTTTTTCCTGTTCAGTCGTGTTTGCGATGACTATTAACAAAGCTGAAGGTTAATATCCCGTGTATATGAGTATGCTCCTGATGGGCAAACTAAACCTAAAGCATTACAATAAATACATTAAAATTAAATAAATAAATGTTTGTAAATATATAAATGCGTTTTATTTTATTTTATATTTATAGCTAGTATATATATATATATATATGTTTAAATATATGCAACTATTAATAATGATTATCGGCGTACTTATTTTCATTTAGTTTGTAAGTTTCTTTAAGCGATTTTGGAGTAATAGCCTTAGCTGAGACAACAGTTTTTTTCGAGTAATAGTCTGGGATTTTTTAGCAGTCTATTATGGTTGATTTGAATATTTTTCGTTAATAATATGGCCAAGACTTTTTATTCATTTTTTGAAATTGCACAAAAATTTAAGCCACTTTTTAAATAAACAGATATTTAACATTTTTCAAAATCACTAAGGTACGAACCATGCAGTATTTTATAGCAAATTGTTGAAAATTGCATAATAAAACAAGTAAGAAAGTATAGCCGGTCAAGCCCGACTATATAATATACTCTACCCCCAGTTAAACTCCTATTGCGGGAGGACATTTGTATGGGGGCCAAGTGAAATAATGGACCGGTTTCCACCATTGTCAAGACCATCCGTCCTTGGGCCGAAAAAATATCACGTACCAAACTTTATTGAAATATCTTCAAAATTGCGACATGTACTGTGCGCACAAGCTTTACATGGACAGCCAGCCAGACGGACGGACGCACGGACGGGCATCGTTAAATCGACTTCAAAAGTGATTCTGAGTCGAGCAGCACAAACATCAGCACAAATCCAATGTGCCCTCCCCACTATGGTGGTTTAGGGTATAAATA
Organism: Bellardia bayeri; assembly: GCA_950370525.1. Classification (NCBI taxonomy): domain Eukaryota; kingdom Metazoa; phylum Arthropoda; class Insecta; order Diptera; family Calliphoridae; genus Bellardia; species Bellardia bayeri. The sequence goes on from OX493267.1 coordinate 86,514,417, forward strand.
AATACCAGTTATACCTTTGGTTTTCTTGTATTCTTCTTTGTTTAACATAAAATTAAATTATAGCTATGAAATACTAACGTAATATTAATCCACAATTTCTATATTATAATAATGAAGTGGTCTCCCAAATTTTGGAAAAAAAGGGATAAGTATTCATGCAACTTAAGAAATTGGACACGTTTTAAAAAACTGTTTGTATTTTTACAACAAAAAACAAACATCAAATTTAATGTAACACAGTGTATATTTATATGCCTAAACGAGGGCTAAAGAACTAAACAAAATTCGGAAGCACTTAAAAATTTTGCGAGTCTGAGATGCCTTATTTCATCATCGTATCATCCGATCATTATAGGTTACTGCTATGTGCTCTTTCATTTCAATTGAATTAGCTAGTTAGAAATGTCTTAGTTTATTCATTATTTTATTCCACCCACTGTGATGTGCAAACCACCAAGATGATTGCAATTTCACATGGTGATGGTAGATATTGATTTATAAATATATATTACATATTATGACAAAAACTTTATTCAAACAATATTATTCTATCACCTTGTGCATATTTGAACTCTCTCTACGTTCCCTTGATGTACCTTTCTTTGCGTCCTGAACGTAAAAGGAATCACGCTATCGGTTATCGCTATTAATGATATGTATATCACCAACATATAATTTAAAAAGGACACTGTCACATATTAAATAGTTTTTTATTTAAATTTAAAAATTAAAATTCATTTGTAAAAAGAATTTATCTCAACAAACCATCATAATTGTTTTTATACTTTGCTGGGTTTTATGGTATGTACTGTGTAAATTTTGTTTAACATCAAAAGACAAGCAACAGAAATGATAATATTAGTTTGGAGGAAATATGAGTGAATGCGAAAAATCAACAATTTATACATGAAACCGTTTTAAGTCGATACGAGCTCCCTAATATTATCTAAATCCAAAATATAAGAAGAAAATAAGAAAATTCCAATTTACACAAAGCAATTCTTTAAGGTAAGCTGATAAACTTTTAGACATCGCGGTTAGAGGAAGATAAGACGAGCACACACTTGATTGCACTAGCAATTCGTGTTAATCTCGTAGTTATTCGTATTACTTATGTGTATACAAATGTGTGTATACTTTCAAATAAAAATACGAGCAATTTAAGCAATAAGAATTGTGCTGTGTAAACACAGAATAAATTTCAAAGAAAAAACTGTAACAATCTTTTCAATAAAAATTGCTTCGTGTAAATTGGGACAAAAGAATGTTGTCGGCAATCTTCAATTTATACAAATATCTCATGCACGTAGAAGAATTAATATTTATTTGTATGTTTGTGTGAATATTCATTGTACTCTTTACTAACTACATATTGACTTTACCAACGTATTGAAAAGACATTGACATTTCTACACTTCTTCGTTTTTACACATACAAAAGTAGATATTCTGTCTTCTGTTTGTACTACTTACGCATTAATACAAGTGTATTATTAGCTTATTATGCTTACATACACATATTTACATCAACATATACTATTATAGTCACACACACTTCCTAATATAGAACAGATAGAGACTGTACAGTATTTGTGTTTCTTATTAATTTCGCAAAGTCATTAAATAATTTTAAGGAACAACACATCTTTGAACGTCACACATGAACTCATACGCTTAGTATGTTGTATATTTGCACCATACAGTAGAAACAGAACTTTAAATACAATTTTCATAAATTTAAAGTTTTACAAACAATATGAGTATATCAAGAATGTGTCGCCTGGTAAAGAATCCTTACATTTTTTGAGTTTAGCTGACAATTACAATACTTGATAATAAAATCGAAAAAGTCTATATTTACATACATATTTAACTCTTATGTGTTCACAAAGGTACCCGGGTACATTTGGCGTTTTTAGTTAAAGTTTTTTCATTAAATTTGATAACTTTTATACCTGAAACTTTTTTAGAACTACTAACTTTCAAATAATTATTTTTTTTGCAGCCGTACGCCTTGACTTTTTTTTGTAATTTGCCTGAGAGATCAATTTACTTTTAACACCCTTAGAATTAGAAGGTGTTTTTTTGCCGCACACATAAGGGTTAAAGATTGAAGAGCTTTAAATTATATTGAGCAAAGAATTGAATGTTTGAGAATTCTAATGAATTGCTGTAAGTTTAAAGATGTTCAAGTGCTTTAAATTAATTTTCAGAATTGGTAATTCTGCGTATGATTTGCCAAATTATATATCAATGGACACAAAGTTTTGTATATTTTCTAATTACAGAGATCCCATTTGATCTGAAATTCCATTTGAAATTTGACTTTTGTTGATGAAAATAGAAACATATACTAGATATTGTAAAGTGCTATGACACTTATTGTGAAAGTAAATTTGTATTTGGGTTTTGTAAAGTCTTGGCTTTGTAATGTATTTTTCTCTTCAGAGGTCTGCTTCCTTGGAATTTCAGAACTGCGTTGTATATTCAGTAAATGATCTGTGCAGGATTTTCAGAGGTATTCTATCTTGGAACTACAGAGCTGTGTGATATCTTCAGTAACGTTCCAGCCATTATTGGGATAAAGTCTCAAACAAAAACTTCTTTGTTCTTTGTAGAATTTTGACTCTCGGCAGATTACCGTCTAATTAGGGAAAAACAATAGCTACGGATGTAATCCGATGAAATAGTTTCTTCAGCTCTAGTCTGCTAACAAGGTAATGGCCTCGTATGGCTAACATTTTTTATCATAAAGCAGATTAAAGGGTGATCCTATTAGACCTTTTTGTGATTTGTTTGGAAAGACTCATACTGCAACAGCTTTCCCAAATCATTCACATGGCTTGCATCTTCGACCTGCACTTAATTCTCGATCCGGGCTGGTTAAATGGACGCCTAGATCGTGTGATATCACAGCTTTGGATTTTCTTGACTAATATGTTGTAAAAACTTTTCGTCGTTAATTCAGTCAGGATTCAACACTTGGAGTTCTGGTGAATTATACGAATGTTGTATTTAGTGAAGGATCGAAAATATAAAAATTTACATTTGAACTTTCTGATGAGTGTTATGGGTTTTCTACGTTGATACTTAGTTGGCGTTGGTCGAATGTGGAAACGTTGTCTATTGTGCATTTAGACCACTGAGCCATTACCACGGGGATGTATTGGGGGAGATTTCGCTAAAGCCTAACCATAACGTATTGTATTATTTTAACCCTCAATTACATTTTTAAATAAAATGAACTTTTTATTTAGTTTAAATTATTTATTTAAACTTAAAATAAATTATATTCTATAATTACTAGGACTATTGGATTATTATCCTTTACGATTTAATAATTATTGATTTAAATATAAAATTATATTTTAATTATGTATTGGATTATTATCCTTTTATTTGTTGAACATATTGGATTGTTAAAATTTATTACGTTTTTATAATTATTATCAATTTACAAATCTTTATTCTGATCTTTGATTTTTGTTATGTGAACTTTTCTGTTCTACTGCCAAAATCTGATTGGTCTACTTCTTGATACTTGATCACGATTGTGCATGCCTTGAGTTGTTTACTTAAATTTTAACGGTCTTTATAACAACAATAACAATAATAGAATAAATCTTATTTTAACATATTCTGTTCTATTAATAGAATTGCTTATGTTTGTTCTATTAATAACATTCTTTAAATTCTTTCGATTTAATTTAAGTAAACAACCAGTGTCATCGCATGAAGAAGGGCAAAAAGTACATATATATTAATATAATATTAATATTGATTAAAACTTTATTTTTAAGAGTTTTATCTGACTTTTATTTTTCCGTTGAAAAATATTTGTTTTAGATGGAGTTTTTGTTTTATAAACCACAAAATAAATGTTATAAAATAACTTTTTTGATATCACTTATAACCGTTACGGTCCCTAATTAAAAGTGAAATGTTCATATGTGCAATATATAACTCCTAACCAGTCGTCAATAAGGTAGATTTTATTATCTGAAAACGGCAAGTACACCAGTTTGAACCTGCATAGGTATGTCTTCGGGTCCTTAAGGCCACTACTGGTAGCTGTGAAAAGTGAAAAAGAAAGATGTGCGGGAACAAGGAATAGCTGGAAACTTTATAATATATTATCTGACATTACCTGAAACTACAAAGCCAAAGAATTGACTGGTTGACAATTTTATGATGGTTTATAAGATGTGGGTGACAGTTAGCCACACCGAAGGAATAATAATAGATACTATATAATTAAGGCCTATTTTTCTCTCAAATGTATTGAAATAATAATTATATTTTTTTAATCTTTACTTTCTTGTTAAAGGATCTTACAATGGACGCATAACTCTTCAATTCGAAGTGTACCTTGTGTCCTATACTTTTTAACTACCAAGTAGCCAGCAGAAAGTATTTAATTAAAATTAGTTTAATGTACAAATATATTTATTCCAGAAAAACGATCCAACTTTTGCGATTTCATTCTTTTACCAGCCCTTAAACACATATTCCAAAACTCAAAAAAAACATACAATGCTTAAGTATATGTAAGTGGCTCAAGTGTACATGTACACAGTCTATGTGTATGCCACTTTACGCAACGTGTTACACATGACAATTTTCTTTTTCAACACTTACCCAAGTCAAAGCAGCGTATCCTTTCTACTGAAATCGTAACTCTATCAAACTTGTTGGTTTAATAACTGACAGACTAAGATAACAGAACTTACGAAAATACTTGCAAGAAAAACATCAACAAAAAATCGTGTAAAAGAGTGTGTAAAAGAGTAAAATAAAAATACTGACTCATTGGAGTGTGAGTGCCGGAAAATAAAAAAATGAGCGTGTAGGGAAAGGAAGGGTGGTTGGCTGTTTGGTTTTAGTGGTGGAGCTCTCGTACTTGTTATGTTTTATGTTCCGTTGTGTTTCTATACGTATAATCTCTTGTCATGTTTTCCAAAATTTCATTAGTCATTACGAAAGAACTGGGCGAAAAAATAAGGTAGATATAGCAATTAATGGGTTTGAATCACATTTGACATTTTTAGTTGAAACGCTTAGATTTCTGCCAAATCATTTCACGAAGAGTAAAATAAATGTTCTTGTTATAAATTTGAAAAGGTGAAACCATTTTACAATTAAAATGCGTGCATTGCACAACGCCTTTCCAAATAAGGAACATTTTTTTTAATAATATTATGAAATCATATGAAATTATAGAAGTATGTGTTTATAAATTTCAACAAAATAATAATCAGAAATATGTGACTCCCTAATTTGTTTTACTATGCCAACTGCCTTTAACATGGCAATAAATAATACTGCAAGCACAATAAATGCTACATAGCCTGGTGAACTTCTTAGGTCCTTTATAGTTTTCTGAATATCTACTGATTAACGGTGGAAGGAGGGGTTCAGAGTAAAATTGGAAATAAAGCTTACTAAATGGACAGTTCAATATTAATAAAATTTGCAATGGCTAAAGAAGTGACATTGTTGAGCTCATATTATTAATATGGATTTTGCAAAACATCAAGGGGTTAAGCTTTAAGGGGGTCACTAATTTTATATTTTTGATTCGATAAATCACAGTCCACCACCTAGATAACAATCTTGCCGCAATGTGCTCTCCTTTCTTTATCCTTTTCTCTCCTTCTCGAAACGGGTAACCTAACAGTTCCTCAATGGTGCTGCAAACGGAAATATGTGATGTGGTAGATCGTGGCAAATACCAGGCTGTGGTAGATGAATACCTTAAGCCATTGAATTCAAGCTGTCTGAGCTATTTCCGGTTTACGTACTCGCCAATATGGTACGTCCAAAACCTTGCTTCTACTGTGGTGAGATTCATCAGTTTCTACTGTATTTTGTAAAATACTATATAGTTGGTTACCAGATCTGAAAGTAGTAGCATAGGTTTATTTTTTTTTCGTTTTTAATTAAATTAAACAACAATTTGGTACTCATTTATTAATATTTAACAAAACAAAACGAAGAAGCTAAAATTTATGTATTTCCTATTACTCAAATTCTTGTTTTCCTTTTGATTAATTTTTTTTTGACTACATTTCATTTCAAATGAGCTGCATACTTATTTAAGATCCATTTTTTTTTGGTGAGAAATAAAGTACCTCCCTACCAGTCGCTTAAAAAGTCCTTTCAAAATAGACCAGTATTGTTAAATTTACTGAAGCCTGGTACATATGGGTTCATATATTTTTGTTTTAACTCGACCTGATTTGTTCGATACGAATCCATTACAGCTTTTAAATGATGCTAAATCTAAACTAAATCGGTTTAAAACTTTACCGCATTGTGGTGATGTCTAATAAGAGGTTATGTCTAAAAGACCACAACCGATTATTAAATGCTGCTCATCTGTAATATGAATAACTAAAATTATTAACCACTTTTAGTTAAATAAAATTAATACATGAAAATAAATATTACTTTATTTACCTTAATACATTATTTTATAAAATAAATTCCTCTTTAGGCAACATTTATCGTAATAATAGACAGCAATTTGCTGAGTATACACAAAGTTTCTAACAAATCTTAATTGAAAGCTGAGAATATGTGTTTGTAGCACGTTTCCTCAGTGTTTTTATTTGCTTGTTCAAAAGTCATGTACATTTTGTAAAAATATTTTTTTCATTCAAACTCTAGTTAAATAAATAATAGTTTTGTTTTTCCTAAATCTTTATATTTTTATATTTCTTTTTATGTATTTTTGAGAAACTCGTAGTCATCACACAATAGTTGTTAGTTCTGTAGTGTAGTGTGTTCTGTGTAACACAAATACTCGTATATATTTACAGCATTTAGAGTAGAACATGCCTACAAGTATGTACATTGACATGTACAAGAATTTGTGTATTATTTTGACATTTACGAAATTTTCACATTATAATGTCACAAGTAGTATTGTTACACCTTTGATGCTCTGTGCTCAGAAGTAAAAACAAAACGAGTAAATGTGAGATATTCAAATACGACGAAACTTATATGCCCTACACTTTGTAAAGTTATTTAAAAAACTTAATAATTTTCAGAAATACACAGATACTCGTATTTAAAAATATGTAAGCATTGTTACAGATGTGTTTTTGTTAACGAACCTACATTACTCAACTCGTTTCAATTATAGGTACGTTAATTTATATTTTTTAATATATTGTATAAAACACTTTGAACAAAACTACTAAGACCAATATAATGTGATAATATCATTCGATGGCCCATTTTCTTCAATTTCAGCTACTGTTTTCAGCACTTCTACCTGAATGTAGCGAATTATGGAAGTGTTGTTAACATTACATTTCCCGATAAATTTACGGAGAGAATACATTAATTAGTTATACGATTTTGTTTTGGACGCTCATAAAAAAGTATTGCAAACTCAACAAAATGCTTAAATTCTTATAAACTTAACATTCTTGGTGAAGAGTGTAACAACTGTATGTATGTATCTCTGTCATCATCAAATTCCCAAAGAGTTTGAAAACTTTCTTCACACATTAACCCAGCAAATTTTTTATAACTTTTTTTGGAGTACTATAAAAAAAACTACCATGTTTCTGTATTATAACAGATTTCTAAGCAATAATTTGCTGTTAGGCTTTTTAAGGTGTCAGTGTTTTATAAAAAAAATTTTGTAAAAGAGGGAACTTTTTCGTATTAACCCATTAACCGGTTATTAGCAAATATTTACTTAAAAAGACGTAACCACTATTTTAAGCGTAAAGTTCTTTGACAATTTTTAATCTTACAAGTGTTTTGTAAGAGCAAAGAATATAAAACTGAACTTTTATTATCATTAGTAAAAGAAATTTTCAAAATAAACACAAGAATTAAAAGAAATTTTATTTAGTGGTTACGTCTTTTTCGTCAAATATATGTATGTCACTTGATTTCTCTGTGACTAAGTCAACTGCTAAGAGCAGACTATTAGACTGTTAAATTGTAGCTGATATCTGGTTGTTTGCAGTAGTAGAATAAACAGTTGACAACTTAAGATATTATTCATGTTTAATGTAAAACTCGTGTTTTAGTCAGGCTTTTAAGCATCATTCTTCGATTACAATCAGTATTATGAGTGATCACAAACCGAGGTCCATTACTCTTGGATTATTTAAAAGTCAAACACTTTATTTTTTTAACATAGGTATATTCAGGCTTCTAAATAATAAAACTGGTCTTAATTAAAGTAGGTGATTGCCCCCTGTATAGAACTAATCAAGTAAAATATATTTTGCAAAGACCACACAATGAGATAGTTGAAAACTATATCTAGTACAGATGCTAGTAACTAGGAGCACTAGAACCCAACTGTCCCATTTAGATATTAAATTTTATCGCACAATCTAAAACAGAAACAAGTATCTCAGATAGAGCATTCAGTACGTAAATAAGAACCAATTTGTACCTAAATAGATGGAGAGCTAAAAATTCACAGAGGAGATGAAAAACCTATTTCATACTTACTGCAATTCAGTCAACAGCGGCAGTAACATTTAAAGAGGAGTCCGCTTCTGCTTGAGTGCCAATTACATGCTATTAGCTTGGATATATCCTTCTGTTTTCTAAGCAGGAGCTGTGTTTGCATGTTTACACTTTGAGCTTTGAATGAAAACCTTCTCTGTGCCACTAACTCTGAAAACGGTTACATGAATCACTTATGGTGGCCATTATTGTGGTCAATGAACGTCCTTCATAATATGTCCTGCTGTATGTAAATCACCTTGACGCTGTTACAATGGCTAGAGTCCTATCTTAACAATCGGTTCAGGTCCCTTTGAGGTATACATGGTGGCTGTGGTTGATACCCAAAGCGGAAAGAATGTCAGTTAGTTAAAAGACTAACTTTTGTTTGCGCAACAAACTTCGGGCGACCACTTTGTCTCTAGGTGTTGTTGCTGAAACAACAGAGCCATTGAAAGTAGTGGTGACACATAGCTCTGTGCTCAACAAATGTACATGAATTGTGGCTTTCATGGCAAATAGTTGGCAATCAGCCTTTGTCAGTGTCAGATAGCGGACTTTGACAAACGTAGTCAAATTCTAATCTTGGTCGGTCAGTGCAAAGTTGCGATTGCTGCTTTCCTAGTAATAGTCTTGAGTCGTGCTAATTGACTAAGCCATGAATGGCAGGGTTTAGATAGCATAAGTTCTTAAGCATGGAGCTCTTTACATTGATCGTTGCAGTCATATACGGGAAAAGGTAATTGTTATTCCTCGCAGGTTCATACAGATATGTTCTTTGCAAGACATACATTAGTATGTTCATACAATGCTATGGTGAGCCTAGTTCACAGGCGTTTGAGTGCACCAAGAGGTTAAGCGAAAGGCAGGTACTTTCGTTAATCTCAAACAAAGCTGTACAACACGGATTATAAGTAAAAACAATGTTATTGGTTTATATTATAATAAAGTTAATCACTTTGTATGATTTTTTTTTAAATTTTATTAAATATAAACATTATTTTAAGTTGGATAATAAATAAATATATATACAAAAATTTAATTAACACTCCACATTAATATTTTAATTAATTAAAGAAATGCTAATGAATATAAATAAAAAATTACTTTATAATTGAACTTTAAATATATAAAAATATATATGTATGTATGTTTGTATCATATAAATATATATATACTTACAATATGTATGCAGACAATTATATTTTAATTTAACGCCTTTTTGAACATAAATATAAATAAACACAAAAAGTTCAATTAAGTGGTGCAATTTTTTTTCCAACATATATACAAAACCCGGTATTGATCGGTTTCAGTTACTCAAAATGATTTTGAAGTAGTTCCGATAGTGACAATATTAAATATGTATAAATATTGTTTGTGTTAAATTTTACCTCAATATAAATACTTTTAAAAGATTTACACATATTAAAGTGATTTCCGAAGGGGGTCTTATATGGGAGCATCGATTTATAGACCGACCGTCATAAAATTAGGTATCATGATATCTGTATATATAGTAATTATTTATATTGAATATTATTTGGATACTAAAATTTTTAAGAGAGTTATGCACTTTAAAGTGTTTTTTGGCAATGGGCCTTATATGGACATTTGAACCAATTTCAATTCCAAACAACTTTGGGCTCAAAAAATATTATGTATCAATTTTTATGGAAATATCTTCAAAATTGCGACCTATACTCTGCTCCCAAGGTTTACATGGACAATCAGCCGAATGGACAGACATCGTTTAGAAAATCATTATGACTGGATTGGTATACCTTAAGGTGGGTGTTAAACTAGTATTTTTAGGTGTTAAAAACATCAACACAAATCGAATATACCCTCCCCCAACGACAAATTGAAACGTGTTCTCTTCTAGACTAGCACTGGCCATTCCTGGTTATATATGTATTAATTTTAGATAATAAAATAACTTTTTAACAAAAAATATCCACGGACAAACTTAAAAATAATGGGTAATGTGTAAAATAATTTAAAAATTTACTGCGGTTGAATGTATGTAAATACAATTATACGAGTATGAATCTGCAAACATATTTTTTATACTTTTTATATACCACAATAGAGTGGAGGGTATTATGGGTTGTTGCTGATGTTTGTGACGCTACAAAATATTAGTCCAACACCCGCCTTAAAGTATCAGAATCACTGCTTTTCGATTTAACGAAAAAAAACTTACATTTTAATCACATTTTTAAATATTGTGCAGATCGGTTCCTTTGCAAAATCACTTTAGGAAGCAAAACTCTCTTGAAAATATTGGTATACAAATAATATTTAACACAAATATGTTTCATATATACACAAATCATTCGATGATCGGTACATTATTAGTCATATCTGCCATATAAGGCCTACATCCGAAAATCACTTTAACGAAAACACAAATAAGTTTCATATATACGGGTATCATGACAGCTAATTTTAAAGCAGGCAGTACATAATTAGATATATCTTCCACATAAGACCGTACTCTGGAAATTACTTTAACATGCATAAATCCTTTACAAGTGTTAATATGGAGGTAAAATTTAAAGCAAATTATTTGTATATGTACAGAAGTCACGCTCCCATTTCTGAAAAACTGTCATTATACGGGCATTATATGTTCGGGCTAGACCGACTATACTTTTTTAGTTGTTTTTCTCATATATACACTCGTACCTACAATAATACATAATTGCCTATTTTGTTTGCAATTTTTTCGACACATACTATATCCGACCATTTATTTTTTGTTTATTGCACTGTTAAGTAAACCAAGTACAACAAGAACAAAAATAAATATTTTTAATTATGGAAAATGAAATTAATCATATTTTGTTGACATGTGTATTTAAAGGATCTCTATGTGTATTTGTTTATATCAATTTCAAGAATTAATAAAAAAAAAATGAAACAAAAAATTATTTTTAAGCGTTAACGAAGTGCTGAAAAAAAATCCTTTAAATACTCATTACAAACTCATTTGTTGGAAAAGTTCAACAACATCATCTGTTGTCGTTTTCGCTGCCTTATTTGTTATAGTTTGTGGTGTCCTTGCCCCACCATATTGCTCGTCAGTCTGTGAAAGAGTGTTCAAGTGCCAGGAGCAAGTTTTCAACTTATCGTGTGTTTACAATTTCTTATGCAAATTACTAATTATCGCTTAAAATAACGTTGCATTTTTTGCCAACGCTATTGCCACACAAACTGCTGCATAATTTTTGCATGTTAAAATGTGGATGTTGTGTGCCTTTGTATAATTTTTGGTTTTTTATAATGATAAACCACATTGCGCCAAGAGATGTGAGTTGGGGAAAATGCAAATCCTATTTACACAATAAATAAAACAAGCATATAGGGGAAATTTATACAAATTTAAGGAGCCTTATAATAAAAAACTGAAAATATTTTTAATATAGTTAAATTATGTAGTTAAGAGTAATGTTAAACTAAGAAGGCGTGATAAATTCTAGACAAAATAATATTCAATTCTGTATATTTTATATGGGGTATTTTATAACAATATCTACTATTAGATCTACTATTAGACTATTGAATGTGAGTTACCGAAATATAATCTTTAATATATTATAAGCCAAAACCTCTATTTATTTTTGGTTAGTGACGTGAATTCTTTTTTTAAATAATTATACTACTATTGTAGCCTCCTTTTTGATAAGTGATTTATACTTATATTACTTAACTATAATATTGTATTTGAACTATTATTTAGTATAAACTTTGACTTAAACTTTGATCATTTGTCAACTATTCAAGTCATATTAGGACATACGTTACAAACACGAACAAAACTAATAAAAAAATTTAAAAAACAAGAAAACTGAAAAATGTTTTTGTCATTTATTTTAAGTTTAATGCTAAACAAAATAAATTACAATACAAAATGGAAAATAGTAATTTTCGACAAATAAACAATTTCAATTATTACGCAATAAATATATTTTAGAAATTGTGCTATAAAAATGTATTTCGTATTGAGAACCCTTAAATGTATATTACAGTTCAACCTTTGTATAACGAATCTTAAGGCGATTAGAAAAAAAAACGTTATATCGAATAATTCGTTACAATGAGGTTCGTTATATCGAGGTGAAGTTGCACCTCTATTTGTTATAACGAGGTAATAAAAATTTGTTTATATTAATCATCATCTGCTAACCATGTTATAGTGAACGATTTCCGCTAATAAAGCAAAACACATTTGAAGGAAAATACTGTACACAAACACTTGGCAACAAAAAAAATTTTCTTAGAATATTTCAGCCGTTAGTCTAATGCCTGCTGCTGTCGACTACGAATGTAGGTTTGCTGGAGACGTTGTCGTTGCAAACACAATAATTTTATGTGTATCGGTTTCATATAATTTGGATTAATTAATAGAAATCGTTATGCAAAGGTTGTAAGTTGACAGAATTCGTTAAATAGAGGTAAATAATTCTTTCTAGTTCGTTAGTCTGCAGTGAATGAAAGTTCATTATAACGAGGCTATTGACAAATATATTCGTAATAGAGAGGTTTATTTTGTATTAAATCTTATGAAGAATTGCAGGGGATTTCAAAAAATTCGTTAAATCGAGGAATTCGTTATAGTGAGGGTCGTTATATCGAGGTTTGACTATATAATAATCTCTATAAATCTCTAACTATTAACAAATTCGTAAAAAAAAATAAGCGAAAAATATTTTTAGTTACAAATTTATTATTCTGATCATCTAAATATTAATCATACGCAACATGTACAAATATTTCTCCATTAATAATTATTATTTACAAATATGTAGCCTACGTTAGGGGTTACTCTCTATTCAAGTGTTTATACAATACGTATGAGTAATATTTATATTCATTAAAGCTCAACAAACAGACGCATAGTAGGGGAATTTAAAAAAAAGGGGAAATTAACCTGCAATTTATAAACGGTGGAGACAAAGTGTTGTCGAGTTTATGTTTAGGAGTTGGAACTCATAAATGCATTAGGGGCGGTACCAGACGAACCAAAAATTGAGCATCTCGGTTATGTGAGAACTTTAAAAAGAATCTTTAATATGATTTCAAAGATTATGCTCGATATGAAATCAACTAGTCAAGGGCTAGTATATTATCTTTATAGTTTACAAGGTATTCGTTTATGAAAATTATATATTTAACTTTATTAGCCAGTCTAGTCTGGTTTTATGCTCTTAGCGGAACCAAATATTTACCGAATTTAAAAACAATTTTATAATAATTTTATTTTATAAACCTACTAATAAAAGTATTATTACGAAATTGTCACAGAATCAATCATTAAAAGTTATAAAATGCCAAAAATTTAATTTTTTGTTTTTTTTTTTTTAAGCATAAAAAGGTAGTTCTCCTTTTTTATATTATTTATGAAATTTCTAGAAGATTTACAATGTATTTATATATTCGCAAAGCTAACATTTTAGTAAATTAAAGAGTACAAGATCCATTTAAAACATGTATAACTATTTTTTATGTTAAATTAAAATATTATGTAAAATTAAAATATAATTGGCGATATCCAAAAATAATAACCACTATTAGATGGCCCAATATATGCTTAATTATTCTGCTAAGAGTTTCGATAATTCCACTACTATGTAGTATAGACAATAAAATTTTTAAGATTTTTCAAAACTTTTATAGGAATAATATTATGGGGTTCTTTATCGTTTGGAAATTTTGTTTACATTTTAATATTTTCAAGAGAATTATCTGTATAGATGCAAAATTTTATTAAAAAAATATTTAAACGTTCTATATTTTGTTAAAAACTAATTACAATTTCTTTTTCACTGATGAATAATACATCTATATTAATATTGCTTCCTTTTTATTTTTTTCTGGCAGGTAATTATTATTAACCCTTATGTGTGCATCAAGGTACCCAGGTACCTTTGGCGTTTTTAGTCAAAGTTTTTTCATTGAAATTTATAACTTGCATATTTGAAACTTTTTGAGAAGTACTAACTTTCAAATAATTTAGTTTTTTTGCAGCCGTACGCCATGACTTTTTTTTTTTTGTAATTTGCCTCAGATACCAATTTACTTTTAACACTCTTTAATGCGCATCAAGGTACCCGTGTACCTGTATGTGTTTCATCTGAGAAAGCGGCCATTGCAAGTATATTATTTGAAGTTGCTAGTAGCTTGCAAACCTTAAAGCGTTAAGAAAAATTATATGAAATATCTCTTAACTACGCTCCAACAATGTATTTAGTGCGAAAATGATTTTTCTCTACTTAACTCTCATATAGGGACCCAGGTACCTTGCAGCACATTAGAAGGTGTTTTTTTTTGCCGTGCACATAAGGGTAAATTTTTAATGTTAATATAATTAAGAAAGTAATTAAGGGATTTTTCACTATGAGTTCTTTACTATATGGATATAGTGTGTATAGTTTTGAGCAACCTTGAAATTAACTCTAACATTTATAGGTATATTTATAATATTTAACATATCTATTGTTTACCGATTGAGTTCTCTTAAGCCTTAAGCAAACACCAAAATGTGTTTACATAAGCGAAACCCAGAGCCTAGCTGGGACTTTTTATATATTGTATGGATTAAGGTTAAAAATCTTCAATTTCATTATCAAGTTGTAACTCGTTCCCAATATCAGAAGCATCGTCTTCATTTTCATCAACATTGTCTCTGCCAACCTATTATAGATAATAATTAGGGTCAGATTTTGAAACTGTTGCCAAGAAGTTGTCTACTTTAGTACTAATTGTAAGACAATACACTTGTTAACTGCCAATACAACAACAAAAAACTAGTTTTTGAAACGTACAAGCACATTAATTCTGCTTTTCATACAAAACACAAAATATATAGTTATAAATTGGTTTAATATCTTTCAATTTTGTTTTGATTTTATTTGCTGCACTCTCTACATAATAGTCTAAGGCCTGGCCGGGCTCTGGTGCTACAAACATGTTGAGAGTACAGATAAAAAATGTGCAGTTTTTTATTTTTTTTTTTGTACAAAACACCTTTATTGAGGAATTTATAAAAAGCTAACGGAATCCGCTAAGGATATCTTAGTACAAAACTATAAAAATGTTCAAAAATGCCTGGCCTGGCCCTGGTGCTTGCTTAAGGGTTAATAAGATTTTTAGCAGTATAAATAATATTTGTTTTTTGGATGTTTGAATATTAAATGAAATTTCTGCCTAAAAATGTAGAAACCTATTAAGACTATTCCCCTTTCTTATTATTATAGTATATAAATAAGCAACATATATATTAATGGGTATATGTATTCCTTAATGTCATTTGAAATTATTAGAATTAATCTTAACAGATTTGAGTGCCCCGATAGACTGCGGGTTCGCTGGGTGTTTTCAGCAGATAAGCCAAAAGCTTCGCAGTTTTATTCTATTGCATTGCCAGATATTATATAAAACAAATATTATATATTTTTGTATTTTTGTAAAACACATTTTTTTTTAATTCTTTGTTTTATAGTTAATTTTTGAATTTATTTGTCAAGTAGTTTTTCTATAACAACAACTGCTATATTTAGAGAGCTGAGGATCCCATTGAAAGTCCTTTCTTGTTGATCATATATCTGATTATCGTACTGAAATTATCCATTACCCATATTTGTGTTCATTTATTCTTTTTAATTTTTTTATGGCATTAATTACAATTAAAATTAAATTTAAATACATACTTAAAAATGTCATCGTAAGAAAAATCACAAATAACACTTACTTTTGGCTAAAAGTGTGACGTTTATTTTTGGTTGACATCGGTATAGATAAGCTTTTATACATATGTATGTGAAAATGTAAAAATGTAATTATTTTTAAATGTACATAACTGTAAACAAATATTTACAATCGTAATACGCAAAATGGCAAAATGATGTTTGAATATTAAATTATTAAATAATATTTATCGGCAAGTTAGGTCACCTTATAATTTTCAATATAGAATGGTAAATACCTTTACCATTCTATAATGATATTATTTTTTTTTTTGGTTAATATAAATACGATGTTATTTAATCGTAAGAACCAAATTATCCTTTATCAATTTATGTATGCACGTTTGGTACTATTTATATGTCCTTCACAAGAAACACATTTTTTTTACAAATCAAGCGAATAAAACTGAAATATTGCCTGATATTGTTTAAAAAGAAAACCGCTAGAATAACATACAGACATACATACACAAAAATGTTTGCAAATGTAAGTCAATCCTTTAATACTTATGTTCGAATGAATGTACGAGTACATATTTGCGTTTTCCCTCTGCATGTGTAAATAAAAACAACGACTACGAATTCCACAATGAGTATTTAAGTTTAATTAAAATTTTCAATTTCATCCATGAAACTTTCACATACCATCTCATAAACATACATACATGCACTCGCACACTCTTGCACAAATTATCGGACGTCTGAATACAGACTTAAAAAACATTCATCTTTTCTTTAACCAACAGCAGACATGCATGTTCATTGCACATGGACTTACATACAGCTATAGGTACGTTTGTATACATGTATTAATGTTTGTATGTGTGTAAATGAGTATGTGTTTGTGTTAACTTTTCATTACCAATTCAATTGGTCCAATACTAGGAGTAGGTACGAAGTTTATGTATACAAACTACAAGTTTTTGTGTTTGAGAAAACAAGGACGTAAAAACCAATTTAAAAAGTTTGCTGCTATAGGAATATTGTATGCAACACATACTTTGTACTTAACAGACCAAACATATTCTTGCCTTAAAACTGTAATCAAAAATACAAAAGAAGATTTTGCAGAAGCTTGTTAAATTGATTTAGTTGATTTGTATTTTGTTTATATTCCTTTTAGTTAGAATTTTAAAAATGTGATTTTACATGGACGTGTATTAAACGAGGATTGTAATAAAACTAATGGTTTTTGGAAAACTGCTATAAAGTGCTGTTATCTCTTTTAGCAAATAATAATTTTTAATATTGCATAATATTCATGTGTAAGAAACCACATATATTATTGTCTTAAATAAATAAATAGCTGTATTTATAAGTAAGTTAAATGTTAAACAACAAACAATGGTCGAATATAGGAAGTACTATTTCGTTATTGCATTTCTTTACTTTAAAATATTATAGAAATATGATGGTGTATTGTACCTGAGATTGCAAAAACGTAATGTAATGTAATTTATAACCACTGATACAATATGAATTAATTATATTATATAAAAATGGCTGTAATGATTCTCATTTAGTTAAAATAATTTCATAGGTTCGTTGTTATTTGTTCGTTTGTGTGGGTGATGTAGCTTAATTGGTGGGCGCGATTGATCGTTAAGCCTGAGTTGGTATTTATCGCCCACGTGCGATTCCCAGCCAATGCCACTCAAACAACAATAGTTTCTGTTTTTCTATTTGTCATAACTAATATATATCACAGCGCTCTCCTTGGGTGGTATAGCATTGAAACGCGACCGAAGTAAAATAATTAAATAAAGGCTATAAATCAAGAAAAAAAACACCAGAGCTGCTGCGACGCTGCACTAAAAACCAGCATAACGAGCAATTGTAGAGTTGTGATATAAAGTCATTATCAACTTTCACCACCTTTTCTTCTTCAACCTATCGCATTTCCAAAGAAAGCATGTATATATAATCATATTAATTGCCTGAGTGTTACTTCACTTAAAAAACTGCTTCTTTTGCCGACATATGCTTTTATATTGTCGGTTTTCAGCATGATTTCGACGGCTTAATATTTCCCAAATATTCTTAATAGGGTTCTGATCTGGAGAACAAACAATTAGCCATTGGTTTAATGACCTACATGTGTAGATGCGTTGTTTTTTTTTTTTTTTTGCACATTTATTTATTATATCTTCATTAAAACCGAACTAACAATAAGTTTTTGAAATCTTATATCTAAAGATATTCAATTATTAGTCCAGCCAGTGTCGGACGAAAATTGTTTGACCATTATTTATTTTATTTATGAAGTTGGCACTCTTCCTTCTTGTCTTTGGCTCAGATCCGCTGTATTCCTTCTTCTTAGTCGAATATAGCCACTAGTTGTAGTTCAAGCTTTATTATTTGATTTTATGCATTTTTTTGGATCTCAGTTTTTACCAAAGGCACGTTTAGGTCTTTATGGATATTCGAACTTTTTATATATTAGGGGGCAATTGTGATCATTCGTAGCAATTTGTTTTGGTGGCTTTGAATTCTGTTTACATTTGAAGCTGAGGCTGTTCCCCAAAGCTGTATTCGATAACACCATATACAGGTTTTATGATTGAGTTGTAAAGTAAGAGTTTGCAATCTAAACTTAGCTTAGAGTTTCTACCTATAAGTCAATTAGTTTGGATCAACTTCAATTTAATTTCAATGTAAGGCCACGATCGAGTTGTATTTAACTTCAGATTGTTGTGTTATTACTTGATTATTGATATAAATAGGAGAGCATAAATCTCTACGCAATCTAAAAGGTAGTGTGTGCATTTCTGCTCATTAACTTGTATCCATCCATTGCGTTAACCAGTTTTTTAATTCAGATATATGATATTGTAGGTAGCGAGATGCATCTTGAGGGTTTCTATGAATGCTAAGAATAGCAGTATCATCAGCAAATGTAGATGCAAAAGTACGATTGTTTGTTGGCATATCAGATGTATATAATAAATATAAGAAGGATCCCAGGATACTTCCTTGAGGTACTCCTGCTTCAAAAGGTTGTGCGGAGCTTAAGAAATCTCCTTCGTTAAGCTTAAATTTTCGACCAGTTAAGTAGGTTTCCAATAGCTTATGTATGTTTACGGGTGAATTTAGTTTCAACTTGTATATTAGGCCATCATGCCACATTTTATCAAACGCTTAAGAAATGTAAATAAAAAAACGGAACAATATTTCTTGTCTTGAAATATTTTTTTGATGATGAAATATTTTTATTGACAAGTCTATGGGTTTGTTCGATAGTACTGTGTTTTCTTTTAAATTCAAATTGATGATTCGGAATACAATTGTTTTCACTTAAAATCGGGTATAACTTGTTCAAGAGCATTTCGAATAGCTTCGATATTTTTGACGATATTTTTGATGAGTTGTATTGTGGAAAAATGAATTGCTTTTCATAACTATTTTCTGAAATTGATAATTATTTCTCATCTAGTAATTTTGGATAATCCTTAGAATTCATTTTGGTGCTTGGAAACTCCAAATCTTGCATACTGTCATCACAAGAAGCTCAAACCATCAAAGAATTGCCTTTAAAATTTATTGAAAAATAAATTGATTACTTTCTCCAATAGCTGGTGAAACCATCTGAACCATCAAGATTAAATTTATTCTCTTCGGAGAAAATCATCTTTATGTTTAAACAGCTTTTAACAACGATCTTCGGCTTACCTGTCTCCGGTTAGCGAATTAAATTCCCTAAAATTAACTAACAGCTTTTGTCGCCTAATAATATGGGATTTTTTCAACAGTTTGTTTATGGTAGATTTTGACACATTTACCTTACATTCATGAATAATGTAACCAAGATTATTCATTGTGTTGTTGACACAGTTTATAATTCTGCAATGGTTTAGTTTTGAAAGCTTTTCGAGCGTCCACTTTTATTTCGAGCATAATATTCATGATTGTTTGCAACTACAGCTTATAGCAGATTATTTTTTTTAAATGCTCGAAAATTTAAGCCCCTTTTGATACAAACTGAAAACACGGTATTTAATAGCCAATTGTTGAAATTTGCATAAGAACATTAAATAACAATTATTCCAGTATTCTTCTTTGTTTATCATAAAAAGTAATTATAGTTATGAAACACTAACAAAATACTTATTAATGCAAAGTAACCATTAACTCCAAAAAATATTAAACGTTTTAAAATCTTTTTATAATAAATATGTAATTGTAGCAATACAAACAGATTGCTCGTCAATAAATATTTTGAAGGATGCATTACCGATTGCTCAAATGTTTTATCTAAACCACTTTAAGCCACTGCAAATTTTTGTTGAAGTCAGTGAACAAGCTGCAACTAGCTACAGTCTCTTAAATGGAATATCTGATTAGAGTGCATGTAAATTACACCAAATTAGAATGGAATTAATAGCATATCTTAATAAAGAGGAGCCTCGGTGTAAAAACCATAAATGTATGTATATCGCATATAAAGGATTAATGAACAAACTATTCTGAATAACTTCAAATTTTCGATATAGTGATCAGTATTTTCTTCTATAGAGTGCAATAGAGTCTATAAACGTAGCATAGCTAATAAATATTCTGTTTATCATGTAATGAATATTTACTACTATTAAATTTAATACCAACCATAAAATTCTTAAATAATTCTTTATATTTTTTCCAATGGTTTTCATACTCTTTCTCATAATTATTTTTTCAATTATTTTCATACTCTTGCCCACACCTGCAAACACAAACCCGCATTTAATTTTAAACATATTAAACTTTCCAACAAATGTAAAATATGGGACAGCAGACAACATTGCGTTGCCTACAAATACATATGTACATGCAGGCATTACTCGTAATGTCGGCATTAAAAAGAAAATACCTAGAAATTTTTGCAACTGAAGTCAGACGAGAATTATGACCGACAAAAACATTAAATTATTACGCTGATTGCGAAAAACGAACATAAATTTATTTTTGAACAGTCATGTGTCTACCGCTCCCTTTCCAATAATTATTCAACTGGTCATGATGTGTAAGTTTGTGTGTCTATATGGGCATGAAATAATTGCGAAATTAATTAAAGTTAAATATTTGTTAATTTTGAGACGGTTTGTTGGCATCTTTACAAATGTATATTTTGCTGAACAAAAGTGAAGTGAATTGTATTTTATTTAAATGGTTTCGAAAGTATTCTGTAAATAAATAACATAATGGTAAATTTAAGGTTTTATCAGCTACTTGGTGTTTTCCAAATATATACCTACAATAATTTCTGTCGGATTATATTTGAACATTCAAATAGAAAATATGTTCTAAAGTAAAGTCGGTCAATCCCGAGTATATAAACAAAAAACTGATTTTTAGTAATGATTTTTAGTAATAAAAGTTTTTTTGAATACAAATATTTTTAAGAAATTTATTATTTTCAAAGTCGGAAACTATGGTAAATTATTGACTGATCTGCAGAAAATTTTTATATGGGAAACTATATTTAAGGCACAGCTAAAGTGTTGCATGGTATACAAATCATGTACAAATTCCTTGGTTGTCTGACATTGTGGAGTTAAAATTTAAAGCTTTCTAAAAGTACTGTCAATAATGCATCCTTATAAAAGTATAGTAACAAACCTGATGCAAAGACCGTAAACAATATGTTATTAAAGGAATTATGAAACTTTCAATGCAAATAGACAGATGGGCATAGATGAATAAACTAAAATTTGATCAGGATCAAATGAGTCTCAGATAAGTATTGTTTAGTAATGCACTGGGAATGAATTTATTTATAATGGGTTATTTACTTTTTTAGTTTGCTTTTTTTTCGCAGACTTTTTTGACTGATGTCATACTGTTATCCTATTTTTATCATCATGGAAAGTCTCGCACTGCAATAACTTCTCTAAATTCTTCAGCTGTATTGCGTTCCAGGCCTGTGATCTCTATGTTTTTTTGTTATTTGGTGTTATGTGCGTTTAGCGTTAGCGAGATACCGGAAGCAATGCTGAAAAGACTGAACAAAAATCAGACCTACTGAATAGATAACAAACAAGTTAGTCTTGGTCAATATTATGATTTGAATGAAATTAGTTTCGGTCAATAATAAAGATCCTGTTCTCTTTTATGCTTTTTATCTATTATTAAAATAGGTCTAAATGAATAACCCTATATATATAATAATTTACAGGGGAGCTCAAATATACACATTTTTAATATATGGTAAATCTATTTATAAATAAAAACTTAAAGCATAACTTTAAAAAAAAAAAGAACAACCAGAACTGAAACAATTCCAACCGTACAAAAGCTTCCATAAAACACTTTTTACACAGTTTGGCATACTGTCCACCAATTTATGAATTAATTCAAGTTAAATAGTCATTCGTACTGAAATGGGTCCGAATGGATTGTAGTTAATTGGTATTGCCACAATTGGCCAAATTACCGCATTCGTGATCGAATGAGCTATCGTATCAAAAACTGGTTTCGATATCGAAATTATGATAAAATGTACTAAATTTCTTGCTCGATATCGAATGCCATAATCTCAAATAAGAAAATTACGATCAATTTTACTCGATATCCAATGAGGCAATTTGGCCCCTGCTTAACCCTTTCAGACCTGACTCAAAACTATCAGGAAGTTTTTTATAATTTTTAGAATATATGATCTCTACAGCATATGTGAATATAATCAGTGATTAGGTTTTATCATTTTTATATCCTTCAAGGATACACTTGATGCGTCTCGGTCGCTTTTCATTAATATTTTTAGCTAAAACACATTTTTATTGCATGAAACGATTTCAATTAGTTTTAAATATTAAAATTTATCATTTTTTTAGTTGATATATGTGCACCTCATTATTTATAAACGAATAATACATGTGTAATTCAAGACACTGACCTACTTACTTCTATGGCTCATTTTGCTAAAACTGAATTTGCAATAATTCAAGTAACGGTAACTCAAATGTAAAAGAAATGTGAGAAGCAGATATAAAACACAATCAGCAAAATCGATGCATGCTAGTCTATTTCAAATTGGGTTAACAGAAGCAAAAATATTGAAACCGCAACTCATCCGCACAATTGATGCATCACGGTCTGAAAGGGCTAAAAGTAACTTCATCTACATGACAGACGCTCTTGTCTACAAAATCGGGAAGCAGAGTTTGCCAAATACACAGATAGCCTCTTGGCCTCGTTATACCTTCGATATAGTTTCCTAAATGGTGTCTTTAAATTCTCTGGGCTGTATTGCAATGCAATGTTGACTAGCGTCGTATTAAGAACGATTAAATTTGGATTCGTTTGATCAGACTAGGCGTTTTCAGTCATCTACTGTACAATTTCTGTGCTGTCTGACAGACTTTAACCGTCTGTTAATACGTTTTATCGCCAATGCAGGTTTTGATTTTGCTGAAATTGAACCAATATCGCGGAAGGACTCGCCTTGCAGTTCATCGTCTAATGGATTTGCCTAATGCTATAGAAGCAATAGACAAATAGAAGTATTAAAATCCTAAGACATGTGCCCGTAATTGTTAATATATTTTTGATACCTCTTATTTGTGTTTGTTTTACTCTAATAATTACAGATTGACTTTGTTTAAACTGTTTAGCTATTACACGCGTAGAATAGCTACTTATAATATCCAATCAGTGTTTTTTAAGTTATAACTAAGCAAACAATTTTAACAGTAAACTTTGATATTTTTGTGCAAATACTTCAAAAAACAAACTTTTGCTAAATTGAGAATACTCGTATACAAATTTTTTTTTTATTAATTGTTTATTTTCCGAAAATTATTATTTTTCATTTTATATTGTAAATAATTTTATTTAACATTAAACTTAAAAACAAGATATGTTGGTTACATAAATACGTATGATATAATGTGAAAAATGCTTTATGCATTGTCATTTATTTAATGTTACATTATTACCCGCTATTACTTATGTTTTTAAAATACTTTTTTTTAGAATTAGTTTCATTTGCGTAATGCATTAATTTAATGAATTTCTTATTATTGTCATTTAATAAAATTCACATTAAATGAAACCAAATGACAAGCAATTGTACGTATTTATGTAGCTGACTGACCTTTGTATTATTTACTTCGCATGCATCTGTTTCCGGCTTCCTTGGTAATGCTTTCCAAAACACGTAAATGTATTGTTTTCTTTATTTTTTTTTTGCATTCTTTCTCCTTTATTTAGTTTACTTTTTATACCCTACACTAACATAGTAGCAGGAGTGTTTTGGATTAGTGCTGATGTTTGTGACGACCAAAAATATTAGTCTGACATTTTCTAAGTCCATTTAAAGATGTCCGTCCGTCTGGCTATAAATGTAAACCTTGTGCGCAGAATATATTTCGCAATTTTACAGATATGTATTTCGATAAATTATGACACATGATATTTTTTGGGACCAAGGACGCTTGGTATTGAAACTGGTTGAAATCTGTCTTTTATACAAATGTTCCTCCGAAATCGGTCATAAAGGTTTGACTTACGCACGTATCCGAACAAATTTCTCCATAAAGCCTAATCTTATAAACAAATTTTATGCATATTGATCCATAATTGACCGTAGCTCTCATATGAGGCCCGCTTCTAAGAGCATAACTCTCTCAAAAATATTGGTATCCAAATCGTATTCATATACACAATAATCATTTAGCCTAATAATGTGATGGTCGGTGCATAATTAGTCATAGCTCCTTTATAAGGCCCACTTCCCAAAATCACATTATCATCCATATATCTCCTAATAATATTAGTATTCAAATTAAACACAAATAATTTTCATATACACCTAATTCTGTTTTTACACGGTAATTGCTTTCAGCACATTCCGTTAAAAAAAAAACATTTAAAAAATGACATTGATCGTGTAAAAAATAGGTGACTGGGTCCTTATCTGTAAAACGAAATTAGTGAAAAAGCAAGAATTTCTTAAGAACAACTATTCAGGTTTATAATATTAAATCACATAAACAATTTGTTGTACACAAGCATAAGCTTAAAAATAAGGTAAAAAAATGTATGTATGACAAGTGTATTTGATTGTATACATACCCCTAAATATATGCTATTTACAATTGCTATGATTAGTAAACTTGCTTGTATCCACAAAATGGGAATTCCCCTAAATTTGTGTTATGAATATATTTCGGAAAAATTAAACTTAACAAAAAAAATTGAAGCCAAAAGATTTTGAATCGTGTTAAATGGAATAAAATCGTGTAAAAAATGTAAAATTTTTTTATTTTATAACCGTGTAAAAACAGAATTAGGTGTATACAGAAATCATGACAACTAATAAGATCAACTTCTAAAATCAGTTTAACATTTATAAATATTTTAAAAGTGATTATATAGAGATACAATTTAACACAAACAATATCTATATGCACAGAAGCCATGCCACTACATTTTTGGCTGATCGGCCCCTATATAGAGCTCATTTCTGCAAATATGTGTTTACACATATACTGGGTGTAGGTTATTATATGATCGGGCTTGACCGACTATACATTCTTACTTGTTTGTTTTTATTTCTTTGCTTGGGCTTTTATTTATTTGTTCGTTTCCAACTTTTATTTTTTATATTTCAATTTCATGTTTGTAAAAAGACTGTGTGTTTTAAAAGTACTGTCCGCGTATAAAGAAGGCAATATTTTAAAAGGGAATACTTTATACATACATGGTAATGTAATTAAGGTAAACTTAAAATTCATAAAAAAGAAGTAAATTGTAAATTGTTTAAAAGGTACAGAGATATAATGAAAGTGTCAGTGTTGATTAATTTGACTATATGGCTTTGGGGCGTTAAAAATTTAAATAACTATGTTATTAAATATTGAATTATTTCAGGGACAACATTTCCGGCTATCAATGGCAATTGGAAAAATATCTAAATAATTTAAATCAAGTTATCTTTAACTAATTACAATTTCCTTTAAATTTTTGATATTGGCTGTATTCAAAATAGTGTATTTTACTTAAGTATTTTTCCTCATTCTTCCTTTTCTATTGTATTTTCAAAGTAAAGTTCGTTGGTCAAACTTTGTACGTGTTGTACAAATATAAAGTGGAAGTTGGCGATTTCATATTCAATAAACTAAATGAGGTGCTGAGAGAGAGGGTTAAATAATAATGTTTCTGCGGCAAGTGGCATGTCGTGTAAATGGTAATAATTCAGTTTTCTTGTGTTTTTATTTGGTTTTACTTTATTTTTATGCGCTTATTGTCCACAAACTAGAGGCATGCAATATATTCAATATAGAAAGACACAATTTAATGTGATTATAAATTAACCTAAATTATTGAACAAAGTAAATTTTAAATGATTGTTTAATAATTTTTGTGTTTAAAAATGAGGGTGTACGGTAATAATTGAAAGTCGAGTGAAGGATTTTTATATTGATATACTTTAAACTTTTAAACTCATATTTTTATTTCGAAGGCTTCGAAAAAAATTGTAATATACGAGTACATGAAACACCTACTACGAACACTACTATATGTAACTGAGTGGTTCCTCAAGTTCCCAGAAATAATAATTATATCTTAAAATCATTTTTAGCTGGGATCGAGTTATTATCGAATTCATTTAAATTTCTGTTACTTCAAAAATAATTGCAAAAATCATATTTCATAAGTTTGAGTAACTTGTTTGTTAAAACAAATTACTACTATTATTGGGTGTATAACCTAAAAATGTGATATTATTTTGTAGGTGGTTTTGTCTTTAGTAACTTGTATGCCCTTTTGAAGGCTATCAGTCATTTAATAATTTTCAATCGGTTTTTGACATGGATTATGGTCAACCTATAAGTTTATAATTATGCATTGATTAGTTTTAGATGCTAAACCATAAAATAAAATCAAAAAATCTGATTTGTTTGACATATGTCGTAATGTACATTTAAATGTATTTCAGTTTTTAAAACATCTATAATTATAATAATTTTCATTTTTAGAAGAATCAAAACTGGTATGTATTTGCATAAATATCACGAGGGTCTCGAAACTTTATGAGATCACCAGAGGTTTCAAAATCGTGCTAATATTGCATCGAATATTAGATAAAGCATTTATTATTTTAACTTTACTTCGGTTTTTTCGACATTTCTTAAAGGCAGTAGGAAGAAGCTAAATTCTAAATGTAGCATCTCAGTAAATGACTTTTCTTGCAGAGCATCTTTAAACTCTCACACCTCCAACCAAAGATTAACCGTTAGTTGATTCTAGGTTTGTCCATTTATAATTTGAAAGGCTTCGCTATTGAGCTCTAATCATGGTTATGGTTTGGTGTTGCAATTTTTATTGAATTATAAATGAATAAAAAGTAAATTTGCTATTAATCCATGTTTTGTACGATAACGTACCCTTGTAAAAACAATTAAATATCAAAAGTTGGAAGCTCTTAAAAAGTTGCAAGTATGATGGTTGCCAAAAAACAAATAATTTCAAAACCTTATGGTACCCGTTTACCTTATCAGATGAACAAAATTTCCAAAAAAAAATCAATTTTTGGTCTATTTTTTGGCAATTTTTTTTTGATAAATTTATATATTTTTTAAATATTGTAGAGGACTTTAAGAAAACCTAAAAGTTTTATAAATCGGAAAAGAAACTAAGTAAAGGCATGTGCTTATTTTATATTTACCTATATTAAAAGTGTCCTTCAACTTGCCCCACAATACAGCTACTGGATAAACTCGAACACTCGTCTGACAATCTCTTGTACAATTTTATCTCATTCAGATAAGCTGCTTAGATTTGAAAGATTTATTTCCAAAAATTTTTAATTCTGTCCCACTGTGAACTTGTTTGTATGCAAAATATGTTAATTTTGTTTGTTTTTATGATTTGATTATTAATATTGAATATAATGTTTAGAAATGAGCCGAAAATACGGTAAAAACTAACAAACATTTCTATTTTGTTCTTGAAATTAATAATACAAAGAAGAAATATATTACAAATCTCGTTGACAAACAATTATCTAAAGATAAATGTCTTCGAAACGCAGATAAAACATGTTGCGTGTTAATTTTACAATATTTTGGTTTAAAACAGGATCATAATTTCAATAAGAATATACAAACTTTAAGTTGCATTTACATACTCTTTAAGTGAAAAATGATTGGTAATGATAAACCAAACAGCAACAAGAAACCTGAAAATAATCAATATATTGCAGAGACTTTAAGTATTGTCCTTCAACACTAATCAAACTATCTAGAATTATTTGAAATACTTCTTTATTTCATTCAACATATTTAATATTCTTAAAAAATAAATTATTAATCCTCCGCCTCAAACATGTTTTGATTTTCACATTCGTAACGCATGCGGTTTAACCAGGCCCACTCAGTTTTTCATGCACTTAATTTGAAAAAAAAAAAAATATTTTTTTAAATTAAATGTGAACAATACATGTGCAAGTAAGAGTGATGTATTCGGCTATGCCGAATCTTATATACCCTTGACCTTTGATGTGGATGCATTTTTATATTATATACATACATACATATACATATTATATTGTTACGTTTTTACCTTTTAAAAATGGTGGTTTATTTCCTTTAAATAAACCGGATTCTTTTTAATTGCAAAATAAAAGTAGTTTGAAGAAAATATAACGAGTCTTTATTTATTTAAATGTACACAAACACATTTAAATTTTTACACACTTATAATACGGTTTAAGAACACACTTAAACACTTTGTTTGATCATCGCCATCTGTTTATGAAATTATTTGTAATAATATTAATACACTTTGTGTGATCAACGCCATCTGTTGATGAGTTTATTAGTTTTTTTTTTTTTGATGAAATTTTCAGAGGTTGTCTCGGATTTTTGCTCATATCTCCGTTATTTGTGGACGGATTATGCTGATTTTAAATAGCAAACATTTCGGAAGCATGTCTGACAGAATTATTAAAGATTTGGATCCCGAAGATATCTGAGGACTTCAGAAAATTGATTTCAATAGACAGACAGACAGATAGACGGACATGGCTTAATAGACTACGCTATCTATAAGGATCCAGAATATATATATTTCATAGGGTGGGAAAGTTATATTGTGGAAATTATAAATGGAATGGCAAACTTATATATACCCTTCTCATGAAAGTTAAGGGTATAAAAAAGGCCTAACTAGATTTTTTGTAAATTTACAGACAAAGCAAAAAACTTAATAAAATCCGTAATATATTTTAATAAAATTTTTAATAAAAAAAAAAACAAAACATTTTATTTCTTTTTTTTTTAAAGGTACCGAAGAAAGGCTTTTTTCACTGATTTTTTTAAATAAAATTGAGTGAGTTAGGCCCTTTTTATATTAAGCTATCGATATATTGATTATAGCTTTTAAATAAATTGTAAAAAAATAAACAGTTATTATTTTTAGTTGAATTGTTAATTTCTTAAATTTTTGGTATTTCTTTAGTCAGGCTCAATATATATAAATATATAAATATTCATATGTTAAATGATGCCCCTCACAACTTTTATTATCAACACAAGCATGTAGCAGCGGTGGGTGGTACACAGTTTAAATAAAACTTGTACCTTATGAATTATCTATATGGAGTTACTTGTTAGTAAGATTATTCTTTTTTCCTCAATTAACCTAAACTAAACTTGTTGAATAGATATAAATAAATAAACCAGCAAAATATATATATGGGTCTGACCAGAGCCATGTGTTGCAAATGTGATGTGTGCAGTAAAATATTCGAATAAGTGTCCTTGTGTATCCTTTCCAGAATTTCTTTTTTAAATATTTATAACGAACTAAATTGTAGAAGGATACCTGAAATTTCAACTCTCTAACTAATTAATTACATGTTCTAGTCTTAGAATTATTAAAGGGACGGAAAGTGACGTGTAAATGACTAATGAATGAAATGGAATTCATGATAAGAATGATTGTCGTCAACTAATTAATGATTTATAGGAAGAACAAAACGCCCTTTTCAGCTCTCCAGTTTAAAGGGGAGACAGTAATAATAATTTCATAGACGAGGGCGTTTTTTTCATAGAAAATTCTCAAATAAATAAAAAAAGAAATTTGTCTGAATATGTTTTCTTTTCTAAGTTTTGTTTAATATTAAAGAACAAAGTTTTTAAGTTAAAAAAATTCAGAAATTATTAAATGTCTGTATTATATACATTTATATCGCTTAAGTTATTTTTCATTTCTTGTATTTAAGCATAGATCTCATACCAGACTTACCATCAAAGTATTGCTGTTTTCATCGCTTCTGTATTTTTTCTTCTTGCACCTTCTTGTAAATTCTATTTGAATTTCGCAAATGTTGTAAAGTAATTAAAGGTGTGCCAGTTAAATGTAAATGCAAATATTATTAGTGTAACAGCTTGCCAACACAGTTAAATACACATTTACATTTATTTGTACAAATGTGTTTTTTATGGATTTCAAATGAGTATTTTCATTCAGTTTATTTTTTTTTGCTTTTCCCTTCTGTACTTTATCGGAGGGTTTATACACTTAATGCAGTGACGTATGTATATATATATATAATTGCATATATATAAATACTTGTTTGTATTTTTATATGGATTGTATGTCCATACAAATATTCTAATGTAATTCTACTTACTGGAAATATATGTACGAATGCATGTTTGGAAATGTAGTATTTATGTATTTGTTTAGTAGATCTAATCATAGTTAGTATAGACGTTCATACAACTTGTATCTACTGGTATTATTTGCAGTTTTTATACCCTACACCACAATAGTGGGGAGGGTATATTGGATTTGTACTGATGTTTGTAACGTCCAGAAATATTGGTCCAACACCCACCTAAAAGTATACCTATCGGCTCAGAATCACTTTATGAGTCGATTTAACGAAGTCCATCCGTCCGTCTGGCTGTCTGGATGGCTGGCTGGCTAGCTGGCTGGCTGTCCATATAAAGCTCAATAAAATTTGGTACGTGATATTTTTTCGGCCCAAGGATGGATGGGATTGAAACTGGTGGAAATCGGCCCATTATATTACCTGGCCCCCATACAAATGTCCTCCCGAAATTTGGGTTTACTGGTCATAAATCTTTGAATTATGCAAGTATGCAAACAAATTTCGCGACAAATAAGTAATATAGGTAATATCTCCCATATAACGCCTATATCTGAAAAACTGTTTTATTAATATACTCGGCGTAGGGTATTATAAGGTCGGGCTTGACCGACTATACTTTCTTACTTGTTTTTTTTTCTCTGACTGTCTGTCAGTTCTTGCTGTTGTGGTTGCTGTTACTGAAGAATTTTATGTCAATGTTTATTTGTGTTTAAAGGGTTTTGACTTAAGTGACAGTTGTCAGTTTTTTTTTGCACTATTTTGCTTGACTTTAATGTTATTGGAACATATGTATGTATTTCTATTTTGTAAGATTTAACGATTAGGCCTTTAGAAATCATGTCACTATTGACAACTAAACTCTGGAGGGTTCATATTATGTAGATGGCAGTTTTATGTCATTTGCAAATTAATTTATATACATATATTTAAATATGATGGTGAAATTAAAGATATATAATTATATTTTAAAGATAGGCCATGATGATTATAAATGAAAACAAGTAAGGGTTTATATATCTCATGTACTGAGTAGTAGTGTGATCTGTACATACTTGAAACAAATTTGTGTTACATTTTGTATCAATGACGAAGTTTATACGAGTTATTTTATTTTTCGAATCCATGATATGGGATCTGTTATTATCAATAACGATATTTTCCTCTTAATAACGATATATTTTAAAAGTTCGTTACGATGATTTATATAAATGGTGATGATACAGCAACTTTCTTTTGGTCGAGATGGTGTTTGGCAGCTCAGCTATTTTCGTTCCACATGTTAAGTTTGGTCTATAGTTTAACCATCATTATTGAATTTTATTATCAAAATTCAGTTGGATGAAGATCCACTTTTTTTAGCGGTAAGTTCTGTTCAGTGACGAAACTGCTTTGTTAAGAAAGCAAAATTGTTCTATTTAGTGTGAAAATCAGTCAGAAGCATTGGGAAAAATGCTCTGTTTAATGTGAATTATGGGCCGGTGGTATCATTGGACCATATGTTTTTAAAGATGACGAATGTAGGAGCGCTACCATGCAATGATTCCAATTGTTTTTTTTTTTGTACCCAAAATGAAAGCACTGGACTTGGCTGATATGTGGTTTCAACAAGACGGTGCCACATCCCATACCGCCTGCAGAACAATTGCCCAATTTAAAGGCGAGATCGGTGAACAGCATATTTCACAATTAGGGCCGGTCAATTGGCCGCCTATATCGTGCGATTTAAAGCCTTTAGACAATTTTTGGGGGCTATGTTAAGTCCTACACCTAAAAGAACAAGTCCGCAGTGGTTTATGCGCTGTAAGCTAATATTGGAGAATTTATTAGTGAGATATCGACTGAAATGTTGGAAAAAGAATGTCAAAATTTAACGCAGGGTGTGAAACATGAGAGGCATAGCATAGCAAAGTTGTCGTTAACATTGACATGAAATAATTTTTAAACATTGAATTAGACTTAAATAAAGATTTCATAAATTTTTAATTGTATCTGTTGTTTTTTTTTTAATCAAATCCGAAAGCTCTTGTGTCAAACTTGATAGTGGTTTTTATAATAGATATATGAGCATTTAGGGAAATAGTTAAATATGAACTGATGCACACAAAATATCGTTATATTATTTTCTTTAGCATGAAACTTATTTTTGTATGAATAGTGCATTTTATTGGCATTTATGTGTCATCATAGAAACGGGAAAACATTTGAATGCGGGTTATGAACAATCGTAGACCGATTCTTAAAATTTTCAATAGTACTTGTCCTGTTTTAATGAAAGTGTGTTAAATTAAATTGAATTGTTCTATTTTTGTACATAAATATATTTCATCATTCATAAAATGGCAGTTCTTAAAATGACCACACCGCCGACACAGGCGCCACACCTGAATGTTATCGAAAATTTATGGTCAATTTTAGTAATCAGAAAAAGGAACCACAAAATTTCTAACAAAAACATTTTTAAAAAAAGCGCTACTAACGGAGTGATCACATATTTCGCAGAGTAGTTTACAACCACTGGTCATATCTAAAACAAATCGCCTTAGATATGTTGTATCCATACGTGCTGCCTTTAATAAGATGTGACGGGAAAAACAGAATTTTCTTTTTATTTAGTTTTCATATATTAAAATGAACATTGTTTTTCGTGTGTTAGACCGTAACATTTTTTTTAAATGATACCAAATTCTTTTTATGTGCGTAAAGATAAGTTTGAAATTTAACTCGCTACACACAAACCATTTATATTAACAGAGTCATGTTAACTATTTAACAGAGATAATGTTAGAATTTCAAAATTTAATATATAATTTTACTAATGATATTTGAACACAAAAACAGAAATAAAAAAAATAAAAGTCTATGAAAAATGTCTCAGATAATTTAAATAAGTTAAAATATTACACTTAAAACATTTTTTCGTGGTGATTTCACTTTTGAAATATGTCAAAGGATTTTAGTCTTTCTTCACAATTTTTTGGAAATTGTAACGGTTTTTTCGAAAAAAAATTACTTTTGAAATTGCAAAAAGGACCTATGGATAAAGCACTCAATTTTTTTTGGACTGTGGTCACTTCTGCTGTTTCTAACTGTGAGTGTAAACAATGCCTATTTTATAGCAGCAACATTCTGCTTTTCACTACGATTGGGATAGTTACAAAAGGTTTGAAAACATGCATTCACGCGTATTCTAGTTTCAGTACTTACATTGATATTTTAATTTTCTATTCTATATTTTTATTTATTTTTTGTACGAGTATTTCCTTTTTTTAAACGTTGCATATTATTTGTAAGTTCCTAGTTTCCTCTTTTTAAAATGTTTGCTTTTTTTTAACAATCTGTTCTTATGGTTTGCTCGTAGCGTTACATCATGTACATATCTTTATGATAATCATTAAACCTTACAATTTTCAAGAAATTTGTGCACGATATTCTTTCTAATTTAATTTTCCAGTGCTCGGCACTCTTATGAATTTGTTCCAACTGATCAAATATTAGATTTAGAAAAATTTGCAACAAATCCTTACAAAAACATCCATATAAATTGAACTTACTTAAAATGTTGCCTATTTACACATAATTCGAATAGAAAGCTCTACCCAAACATGTGTTCTTATTTGTAATATTGTAGGTTCATTTAAAATTTTGATCATTCATCTATAAATATCATATAATTCCCATATATGGACCGGAGCTGTGAGGTGTAGTCTAGAGACTGTTTTAAAAAATGCCTGTTAATATTGTAGTAGATGAAGCTCTTATACGGTTTATTTATACTTTATAATATTGTCTGCTTATCCATATTATACAAATATATGTTTGAAGTTCAGTACAGATAAGTAGTATTTTACCTAATATACCTTTTCATTCAGGACGCACGATTATAACGTAGATTACAATTTATATACATACCTTTATATGAGACTTTAATTTGATAGTGGATGATTTCCCACCGGATGTTTACCAATTCAAGTTAAACGTCTACAAATTTTACTTCCAATTTCCAACTTCTTAAAACCATATTTTCTAACATCAACACAATGCACTGCATACATAGGGATACTTATTCCCTGAGTGTTGTGTGTATTGTTTACAAATAAAAAAAACATTTTCTGATACTTACGATTTATTGTATTTTGCAACAAATAAGAACAAATCAAATAATTTCATTTGAGACAAATAGATTTTGCTTTTTATTTCATTATTTATTAGTGTGTTATTTGCTCTTTAAATTTACTTCAATATTTATTTATTTATATTTATATATTTTAATACTTTAATACATCAAACTAAACCTATGCTAATGAAAATTGGTTTCTTTTCATTAAATTTTATTTTGGTTTTGTGTTGTTTAATATATTGAATTTCGTATAATAAATATTAAGATTAGATTTTTTATTTAATATTTTACAATTACACATACGAGATTACACAGACTTAGAAAATAAATTTTTATAATCTTTTACTTTTATACATACGCCCATTTAAGGGTTTAATGTCCGCAGACATTTTTTATTAATTTATTTAGAAGTCAATATGTTTTGCTATTATTTTTATACAACTCATTAATTATTACATACTAAACTTTGTTTTTATTTTAAATAAGTTTTATTTATGTTTACTTAAATCTACTATATTATTTATTTATTTATTTATTTATAAGAATTTCTGTTTACATGTATAAACTTTACAATAATTATTTGTTCATATTCGATTTGTTGTTAAGTAACTATTCAGTACACAAGAATTTTGTATCTTTATGTTTTTAATTTTTAATACGAGTTTTATTTTTTTCTTAATTTGCCTTCTTAAGTTCGGTGTTCAAAACATGGGAGTATTTAATTAAACTATTTGACATTATATATCAGCCTTATCTCGTATTTAAGTAGATTTTAGAATAAAAGTTAAATTATATTTGTTACACTAATTGGTTGTTTTGTAGTGGTGTTTTTTCAATTATGACTACAAATAAAAGTACTCTTATTATGATTAAAAAACAATAACAAATTATTAACAATTATATTTTTTATATTTTTTTATGCTAGCAACAATTTAAACAATTTCAATAAGATGCGCTTGTATAAGAAGCGAAATAATTGAATAAAACCAAATACAATTTCTGTAATCTCAGTGAACAAGGGAGCGTATGATTATTATGGAAATCACTTATATATTCATAATAAGTATACGTCTGTATATTATTAAAATATATATGTATGTATGTATATATAACTACCCTGCAGTAGGATAATCGTTAATTGTCTTTAAGCTACTGCTACGATTACTAGTACAGCAAGCACTAGTTCAAAAGGTGATAGCACATATATAGAAAAGTACTAGTACTTCAAGTAGTTCATTTGTAGATTGATTTGATATTACTTTTTGATGATGTTTTAACGGGAATTGCTAATTGCTAATTCGCATTTTCATTTATTTTATTTCTAATTGTTACAACAATTTTTAAACAAATTCAAATTTGAAACACAGAACAGTATGATGTGTACTTTTTCGCTGCACCGCCGTTGAAAATTATTAGAAGACTTTGCCGCCTGCATGTCAGTTTATTTATTTGTACATTTATGTAACTAAGTCACGTTTTTCTTATGTGTTAAAAAAGTGACATTTAAAATAACTAAAATAAAATTAAAAAGTAATTTTAAAATTTTTTTAACGTGGTTTTTATTTAATATTGATATTTATATATTTATATTTATTGATCCAAGAGCCATAAATTAGTATGCGCAAAACAAACAAAAATGTGAAAATGAGTAACAAAAATAGATATTTTAAAAGAAATTTAAAAAAACAAATGACTGTGTATAAAAATGGAGTACTTTTTAATGAAAATCCTCAAAAAATAATTAGATTTTGTGAAGAAATTGTAAATCGACCTGAACTATGCTTATATAAATAAATTACATATAAATAATTACACTGCTAATAAAATTTTAAAAACGTGTTTTAAAATATTGAAATTGTTGTGGTAAATATACACAACTATATTTTTTCTCTGCGTGTAGAACCTTTGTCTTTCTAGCACCAACAATATATTTGTTGGTCCTTTTTTCTGATAACTATTTATTTCTTTATGTATTTATTTGTATGATACCACATTTGGCCATGATGATTTAGCTAGAGTTTGATAACTTAAGAAATAAATGTAATCTTACAGTTTATTTTTAAATAAAAAATTATGTTTATTAAGCAGAGAACAGAACTATAACCCCTTTTGATGGCAGTTTTTAAGTATAGTTTTATTCTGGGAATTTTATCTGGAATATTTCTTAAGTTCAGCATGTAACCACTCCCGTCGATCACCATACAATATTAAAGCCATTAAGGAAATATCTTTTTATTAATGATTTTGTTGGCTTGTCTGCAGAAAACCGAGTCTTTTGGAGAATCGAACGCGCAACTCTTAAACTAATAATATACCACACTATCGTCTAATCTGTTAGGGCTTCTAA
Organism: Bellardia bayeri; assembly: GCA_950370525.1. Taxonomy (NCBI): domain Eukaryota; kingdom Metazoa; phylum Arthropoda; class Insecta; order Diptera; family Calliphoridae; genus Bellardia; species Bellardia bayeri. The sequence goes on from OX493267.1 coordinate 86,551,717, forward strand.
TGGAACTATGAATATTTTCCAAAATAATTGTACACATTTCACAACTTTCCACCCAGAATTGTTTAGTCTATAAAATTTATTAAGAGTTTTGCCTTTGTGCAGGTTTTCTGAAGCAACTGCTTATTATTTGTTGTCCTTTAAAATATTGAGGTATAGCTGTAATTAATTAGAATATGCTCGAAATATATTTTGATGACTAATTCTGCTCTCTGAAATCTGATAAAAACTATGTTGTCCTCCTACAGATGTTAGTGAACAAAATCTATAAATTATTTTTATTTAGTGAATACACTAAATATTTCAGAAGTCTTTGGAATGTTTGCAAAAAGAAGTCTGTTTTCTGTTGCAGAACATTTTCTCCGATAGCAGGGATTACTTTAAATAAGTGGTCAAAAAACAAGCAGTGACAATTTTACAGTAGCTGGCTATAAATCAAGTTTCCTAAGCCAGGAAAAGACCACACAAAAGTAACATCATATAGATCCAGCAGCCTATTGTCAAATATATCGATGCTACTCAAGAAGATACCCTCATGAACAAGTTAAAACAAAATTTAATTGAAAACAATTGCACTCCCAATCATCAATTTGGATTTTGTAGAAAACACAGTACTATGCATCAAAATCATAGACTTGTAAATATCGTCTATGAGTCTGAAGAAAAAAATAATAGTGTTCTGTTCATTTTATTGACATTTCTCAAGCGTTTAATAAAGTGATGATGGTAAATAAAAATGGTTTAATATACAAATTGAAATTAAATTTACCTGCAAACATTAATAAGTTATTGCAAAGTTATTTAACTGATCTGATTAACTGATTTAAGCTTAAGGCAGGAGACTTTTTAAGTTCCGCACAGCCTATTGAATCAGGGGCACTCATATTGAAACAGGAGTACTCCAGGATACACAAAAATATACTATATATACCAACAAACAATCGTAGTCACACAGCAGTATTTGCTGATGATATTGCTATTTTAAGCATTAATGAAAACCCTTACTACTCGTATATTTCAATTAGAAAAATTGTTAAAGCAATGGAGAATAAAAGTAAATGAGCTGAAATGCACACACAGATATAAATAATCAAACAATCCTATGTTAAATACCTCGGTATACACTTCGATCGTCGCGCCGCCCGACAATGAAATTAGGGATGGGCATTAGTGCCGAAAATAGCCATTAATTTTTTGTGTTATTTCGGTAAAAATTTCGAAAGATTAATGCTACCAGTCTTCTTATTTCAGTTGCCTCACTGCCTTATCCATCCATCCATTCACGAAATTGATTAAATTGCTAATTGTTTTTTTCTTTTTATGGAATTACAAAATTCATAAATTTAACTTAATATTTCACTACTAAGATTAGTAAACAATAAGAGCAAATTAATATGAGTTATTATCATTATTTCTTAATTTTTTTTTTGTTTTGGGTGTGGGGGGGGGGGGGGGGTAATTAGCAAATAAATTATACATAATTAAAGCCGGAAGCGACATACAAATATTCTCACAGCATGACCTTTAGAATAAGGCTTATTATCTCCACTTGATTAGATAAGCATATTATTTGATAGTACATGATGGCGAAACCTTGTACTCAACTGAGTTTTACTGCACCCCACAACTGTTAGAGACGCATGAAGTTTTACTAAGTTTCTGCTTAATACTATTGTGTAATATTGTGCTACCTTGAAGATACATTTTAAAGTTTCTATATTTATGCTGTAAAGTATTAATATACTAAATAATTTTATATATTCCAAGCGTAAATCGTTCATGTGAGTGTTGACGGTGTATAATTTCTTTGTAAGACTTGAAACTATTTTCCTTTGTCTTTGATTTGTTTGCACAATAAGCTGCGTAGCGTTTTTTGTTTTAATTGCAGCCATACTTTCAGAAGCCACAGCTATAACAATACCCATGGGTTTCTGCTGCAAACAATGATGGCAATTATGGTTTTGTTGCTTTGCTGCCTGATACCTTTTACTGTCAATAGACTCCACATTGTACAGCAGCACTTGGTCAAAGCTTTTGGTTGACATCTTATAACTCTCGTCATTGTTGTGCATCACAAAATAGCCCATTAGCCTTATTCGTATTTCCACAAGTTTCGCATATAATTGGTATTTTTTAATTACATTTAATTGTTGACATCTAGTTATCAGCCTCTGAAAAGTATGCAGAAAGTCCCATATACCTTGAATGTAGGCCACGGTAATTGTAAACGTCATTGACATTATTATAAGAATTTTTCCATTTGCAAACTGCTTGCTGACACTTGCACTGGCACTGGAACGCAATGCACTTTGTTCTTTCTCAAGACATTGTCGAAATTCTTTATAATCCACTCTTGTTATGGCACAATAATGATTCAGCATGCATACACCTTCACAGTTTTCATTCTGGTGGCGCACGGTATTTGCCCGGTAATATCTGCAAAGAATAAAGATAAAAGTGGAAAAATCAATAAGAGTATGAATTAAGTATTTGATGCGATTATTTTAACAAAGAAAATAAATACTATATAAATAAATACAAACATAAAGTAAAACAGAAATGTAAATGAAAATCAATTTGAAATGAAAATTATTTCAAACAGTTAATTACATACAATTCAATAATTCCCAGCGGTATATATGGCTAAAAAAATAATTTTTTGGAATAATGCTTTTAAGTGATAAAAACAATTTATGTTGCTTCAAAAACAGACTGGTTATAGAAAACCAAAAAAAAAAAAAATACTTTTGTTTAATATCTTAAAGACAATAATTTTATTTTCAGGAAAAAATTTCAGCCTTAAGTAAAAGTAAAAACTTTGTTTTACACTTTCTAAAGTTATGAAGAAAACTATCATTTTATTAAATATTTGGAGTCCAACATTTTTCATAGCAGAGTTTTACTACGGTTCTCCTTGTGGAAAAGACGGTGTCATTATATTAACCGTGGTAGTGTAAGTTGAACAAGAAATAACTCTATACGAGATGTTGTATATGGGATCTCGTAAAACGAGTTCAAGGTTTATTCAGTGATAACGCAAGGCTCCATTGTCCTACTATATTTCTGTGTTTTCTAAATGTCCATCTAAGACGAACTACAATCTGTGAATGCTGTCACATATGCATATAAACACTTAGTTCTATATTTTGACATATAAATTTTGATCATGTTGCAAGTGTATCAATTCGTTTTGCAACATTATTGAAAATACTTCACTGTATCTGATAAATAAATATATTTATCAGTGATAATTTAATGTTAGCTCCAATATTCATCCTGAGAAAGTTCCTTAGGTATAGTTTTATTTGTTATTAGTTCGAGAGTTGCTCGGACGTTAGCTTATCGTGCTATACGATTGTCATTGGCTATTTTTCTCACATTTTCAGTGGCCAATTCTACGCCAAGTGATGCCAAAAAAACCACGACCACATGGATTGCGGCTAGAGAATATACAAAATGCACGCAAAGCAGCCACGTTAACCATGTTAAAAAAAAGGACCATGGGCCATCTATTTGTTTTACGTGTTGTACAATATTTGGACATCATTTGGTCCATAACATCTACTCCGCCTTTTGTTTTATTGTTAAAATCATACATTTTTTTCTTTACGTTAAAAGCCGGCTCCCCTCCAGTATAGTGAAATATCGACAATAAATAAACACTTTTAATCTTTTTTATTACCACGAACAAACGAGTTACACCCTTAAGCACGGTGGCCACGTATCAAACTGATTTGACAAACTGAGTATATGTTGATGTGAGTTTGACGAAAATCAAAACAATTTAGATTTCACTGCCGCCGCTACTTCAAACTAAATATTACCAATACATTCATATTATTTGTCAAATCAGTTTGATACGTGGCCATCGTGCTTTACTGAAACCATATCGTAGCGTTCCTACATCATCCGTTGGGATTGTGCGTAACTCCTTCAGAATACACGCTCTTTTTTGACGAATTCCTCTCATTTAAAGTCGATTGGCCAAAGAAAGTGACATAAAAAAAAATTATCAGTTGTTACATTTATTCCGGATTTTTTTGTTAAAATCTACCAAAGCTAAAACAACATTTTCTCCCACATTTACTTGCCGCTGACTGCCAGGAGGTTTACCTGTATAAATAATTCCATTGAAAGGATAGCTATTGGCAGTGTTGCACAACTGAAATATTTTAATTCCATACTTAGCTGGTTTTGAGGAAATATATTGAGTAAAGCCGGTACGGACACGAGATGGAAATAGTTGCTCGTCAATTGTCACATTTTCATCCGGATAATAGTTTTCTTGTAGGTTCTTAGTTAGTTTTATATAGTGGTTGAGCGTAATTTCCCCAAAGAGTTGAAGGAGGATCATAGCTCGCATCTAATTCTTCTAATGAAATCAAGCGAAACTTGCGATGCTTCACTTTTAAAGCTGTTATATCTGCTGCATTTTTCTGGTGGAGAATGCAACAAAACTACGTAGGCATACAAAAAATTTGTATTTTACATTAAAATATTAATTTTGGGATCCCCCGAATTATAATGCAAGGCATTATATAGATATTTAAACCATACCGGAATAATTAAAGTACACGGGTAAAGTTGCCAGTACGGTTAGGGTTAAATTAGTTTGAACAATATTTAATATAATATTTGTATTACCTTAAGTAACACTTACTGACTGGTAATACTTTCAATAAATATTAAGCTAACAATGTGTAAATCCTATTGGCCTAGTTAATAACACATTAGAGTGTATGTCTCGGTGCAAGTGTGTGTCTTATTTTAATTTACATAAATTATAAAACAACGTGTCAATGTTTATACGTGTAAGTGTATCTTAAGATGATTTGCATAATTATGTCTGTGTGTCTTAGAAGATGCTTTTTTGTAAATGCTTGCGGTTCAATAAACATGTCTACATATGGTCTTTCATGACACACATGCATATTTGGTTGTTATAAGTATACAAATTGGTTTCTATGTAGTAGAACTACTTACAAACAATAGATGTATTTGTCATCTTAAGATTTAGGCATATTAACATATTTCGAGATCTAATCTCTGGCAAATACAATCTAACGATTAATCAACTCTATAAATTTATGAATATTAATATGCACATGTGAACCGAATAAATGAACCCTATTTAACATAATTTAAAATGACACATTTTCTTCGTTATCCATTTGAAATGTGCATAAAGTAGAATGTAAACACAAATACGCTTTGAACGTTCTACTATAAATACTTCAGTAAATTGTGGCAAATAGCATAGTCATCATTAGGCATCGTTAAGCCAACAACTCCTTAAACTCTTAAATACAAAACGACAATTTGTTTAAACAAATTTAAAACTATTATCTAACAAAATGAAGTTTATAAGCCTTTTTGTTTTAATTGCTGCTCTTTATGAGGTACATGCCGGCACTAAACGCATGTGTGGCCCTATGCTGGTACAAGTCTTGGAATCGGTTTGCACCAATGGCTACAACTCCATGATTACCAAGAAGTCAGGTAATAATTATAAAATACATATATGTACATATAATTTTTTTAACAAAATTTAAAAATTTTTCCTCCTATAGTACCCCTACACAATAATGAATTGGACGTTTTGGATATCTACAATGACATCGAAGATGATACGCCCATACATTCCAAAACTTCATTTTTGGATGATCTGTTAATGGGTGATCATGTCAATACCTTTGCCAAGACCAGAAGACGTCGCAATCTTTTAGGTATTTATGATGAGTGCTGCGTTAAGGGGTGTAACTTTGCCGAACTGACATCCTACTGCAAATAGATTGCTTTCAAAACTTCACTGCTGGAATTTTAGGCGACAATGACCAATGAATTTTCTTTAGTTAATGAATTGTGTACTTTATTTATCAAAAACAAAAAATAATACAAAAAAAAAAAAAATATATCAAAATTTTATGAAAATATTTTGAGCGAACAGAAAATTTATAATAAAACCTAATAAATAATTTACTTGTTAATTTGCTGCAAAATACTAGATATTGTTTTTACTTTTGAATATCAAAAAATTTGTAATGACTTGAAATTTGTTAAAAACTACTTCATTTTAAGTAGTTTGTTAATGTGCGACATATAATCTAAATAACTCAGATTTCATTCATAATAAAATTCTTTCAACCTTTTAATGATTACAGTTTTTTATTCAAATTTAATATTTTTTTAATTTGTTTAAAATATCAGTAGAAATTTATTAGTAATTCTTTTTTCTTTAAATTTATGTAGGTCCGGTTCAAGAAACTACTATTGCTCCCAAAAGCTTCTTTGTGTAAATTTCCGTAATCGTCGGCTAAAATCATTGATGAAAGAACTGGTTCCAGAACCGTTCTAAAGCTATATGTAACTACTGTAAGCGTAAATATAAAGTAAACATCTAATATTGATTAAAAAGTGTTTTATCATACTGCAAGCACAAATTTAAAACAAAATAAATTGCATAGTTCATAAGTCGTTTAAGCATTATATAACTGATTAACAGAAACTAGAAAAGTAAGGACCATAAAAAATAATAAAACTTTAACGGAAAAGTACCAGATTTTTCGTGTCAAAATAATGTATAAGAGTGCATTAAAATTATATAAAACATTGTACACCAATACCTCACATTGCGTCGAAGAATACGACGCAAAGTGAATTAAGATTTTCTATAGCAAACCATGTGAAGATCTAAGATAGGTTCGAGCGTTTAAAGAACTAAGTCGTTGGTCCAATGTTTGCTGAACAGCTTTTCTTCAGCGCAAAACAAATTTCCTTGTAGCAATTGTCTGTATTACTGACACCAACATTATCGTTGGATAATGCTTTACTTTTTATGCCATCACATAAGCTTTTTGCTTTTGTCTGAATTACCATTTGACTTAATGGTATGCTCTGTGCAACTTGATTTTTAATCCAAATGGAAAGCAAAGACTCCATTTCAATAATAAAATCATTGTATAAAATCATTGTTCATCATTTAGCATCTAATGATGATCAAGATTTTGCAAAAAAAAAAAAAAAAATGTTAAAGATTCGAACTCAAACCAACGAAAAATCGTAAATTGAACGACGCACGGTGAAAATTAAGAAAATTAATTAATTAATACTAATTAAGCAGCGACGCAACTTTGAAAAAAATACGCAAAACGAAACAACGCAAATCGCGATATTGTTATATTTAACCCTTTCAGACCTGACGCAAAACTACCAGAAATTTTTTTATAATTTTCGGAATAAATTAGGTTTTATCATTTCTATATCGTTCAAGGATTTTCACTACACGCACCCTTGATGCATCTCATTCGATTTTCATTAATATTTTTAATTAAAATACATTTCTATTGCATGAAACGATTTCAAATAGTTTGAAATATTAAAATTTGTAATTTTTTATTAGAGAAAATTTCTTATTTCGGCTTGAGTTCATTGTAAAGTTATATTTTTTCTAGACAATTGGCACACTGCATTCCAGTCTCTAGAAAAAATATAACTTTACAATGCTATTCTTTGAGTTATTAATTAAATGAACTCAAGCCGATATAATAAGAAATTTTCTCTAGTAAAAATTTAAAATTTAATAATAATAATAATAATAATAAATATAAAAGTTCAACCATTTTTCATTAAGAAAAACAGTAGTCTCTAAAAATTAATTTGTAATTTTTTAATTAACATAAGTGCACTTCATTATTTGTAAACGATTGATACTATTGTAATTAAAGACACTTACTTACTTCCATAGCTCATTTTGCTTAGTTTGCCATAATAGTTAAACCATAGTTAGTATTTTAGTTTACCAATGGTTAAATAATGACCGAGAATTCTGCCATAAATCAAAGAGAAGAGAAATAGGAGAAGCAAATATAAAACACAATCAGCACAAACGATGCATGCCAATCTATTTCAAATTGGGTTAACAGAAGCAAAAATATTGAAACCGAAACCCACCCGCACAATCGATGCATCACGGTCTGAAAGGGTTAATATTTTTTTTGTAATCATTTTGCCTTTTTTTCTACACATATAATCAACGAGTTGTTTTTAGTGAAATCAAGCAAAAATTTGTTCCAATCATCGTGTATTACAGCCTTTAGGCTATCCTTGCAAGAAATATTTATTTGCCTAATTTTTTTGTCCAGATATTTCCACAGATGCTTAATTGGATTGAGGCCTGGGGACTGCAGAGAATGATCTAAAGTTGTTCGTCAATAAATGAGCAATCACTCTTTCATAATTTGGCAGGTATGCTTTTTTTTAAAAAATGTCGAGTTTGAGATTTTATAAATATATGATTACCGACCCCTTGATGCCGCCATACAACCCTAGACCATTACTGAGCCGCCGCCATATTTTACCGATCTGGTTAAATATTTATTACTAAAGAATTAAAAAATGTGGAAGGTTTTGACTCTAAATATCTCAAACTTACTTTCATCGATGAAAATAATATTCTTCCAATGAAATTTATACGCGTTTATATGTACAAGTATATTTGTTTGCGAAATCGAAATTTTCGTTTGGTTTTTCTTTGACATAAACGGCTTGTAATATAATAAATTATAAATTAAATGAATTGCGACTACTTTCAGGGTTTTTTGCATGAAGATGATGCCGAGTAAAAACGAGTAAAAAAAATTGGTCTATTTTACCAATAAATCAATTAAATTTTTATGCACTTTCTTTTTTTTGAGAATTTAATCTTACTTAAAAATCTATATAAAAATGCAATATAATATTATTTATAATTATATTTAAAGGCTATTGTTTTAATAATATGTGGTGTTGAGTCCAGTATTAGCCATTATTCCAATCTTTCTGGCAACATATGGGCGCGTCAAAAGAACTGCTCATCTTTTGGAACAAACACGAATCAAAACAGTTTCGGATATCCTGCTTTTATATGGTTCACATATCAAAGAAATAGCGTTTTGTATTCGTTCGTCTGAACTATAAGACTGTGAAGCAACTTCATTCTAGATGGTTGTCAGGGTGTAATATTACTACTTCATGTCTGATTATATTTGGCCAATGCTTGCCTCACATGAATCAGTTTTATATCAATTCGACCTGGGGCCAAATTACCACATTTGTGATCGACTGAGCTATCGTATTGAAAAATTATTTCGATATCGAAATTATGATAAAATGTACTAAATTTCTTGCTCGATATCGAATGCCATAATCTCAAATAAGAAAATTACGACCAATTTTACTCGATGTCGAATGCGGTAATTTGGCCCCTGGTTGGCCGGCTGCACATGCAATCCCTTACTCTCTGGGTTATCGTAATGGATCCTTTATTGTCGCAATTAATGATTCGTTGCAAAAATTGTTTCTTTCTATAGCGTATATAATCCTACTATTCGGAAACTAAAAAAAAAATTGTTTGAATAGCTCCCAATGATTTTGCAAACTCTTGTGGAGTTTAACAACAATTACCGTTGTTTAATTCATTTATAATGAATTAGGTTTAACTGTTTTGTTAAGCCTTTTTTTTGTAAAAATTGAGTCCAATTGGTGGTATTACCAGTGGACTAAAACAACAACGCAAGCACTTAATAATTGGCTACAATCTTGTTTGCTTTTCATCTAAGAATGGCAAACATTTTTATTTTATTTCCTTAAATACTAACTTAATGCTATGTAGTCAATTAATTTACAACAAAAAAATATTAAAAATAAAATTCGTTCCTATCAAAAATTGCTGATTTGATGTCTGCATATTTTGCTTGTCTGTGTGATTGCTTTGTTTCCGTTTTAGCAAACGCACGAGTGTCAGAAATTCTCACGGAAACAAGAGACCCTCAGGCAATGCCAAACGTAGAGTTGACGAATTAACGTAGTGTAATTAGAGCCGTAATTCAATATAAATGCAGACATTTATTAAAAACAATATAAATGCAGTTATCAGCAGTTAAAGATGGTATCTGAAAATACAAAAACTAAACAAAGAAAAATAATGCAGTGAAGTTAATGTTGTTCATTAAGAATTTCAGTAGACATATCTTCATAAGTACGATCGTTTTTGCAAACAAACGCACTTATGCACATATGAGTGAAATTATTTGTGAAAGAATGAACAATCATGGAGTAATGTCTGTAAGTTTTGGTCATCAATTTTTTTTTTAGCTAACCTGGGCATTCTTTGTCTGCCGTGTCAAAATCACAACTAACCATCTTTCGAACTTTAAAACAACAAATTTACCATAAGCTTCAGTGAGTAGTAATGTATATTATATCGTGAATGAGCGCTATGAATTTTTAAAGATAATCTTTGAAAAATATATCAAAGTTTTAATTTCCAGGTATAAAACTTTTATTTCGGTTGATCAACCCAGTGTTTTTTAAAGGATAAAGAAATGTTTTTTGTCGTTTTCACAAAATTTCATAGCAGCCAAAATGTGTTACCCCAACTAGTATCATAATTGCATTAAATACAGCCATTTTGAAAATGGTGTGTTAAAAAAAACAAACTTAATTTTGTTTTTCTTTTGGACCATCCTGTACGCAGTTCTTGTTCATTGACATAAATTTATAAACTGCATATTCAAATACATTATTACCAAAAACTCACTGTCATGCATCATAACCAGCCAAGTGACATGTTAAAAAAAGTGGAAGATTTTTTACTTTTGAAATTTTGTTAAATAGAAAAGTGTCTTCATTTAAGAGAGCGCAAATTCTTTGTTATTTTCTTTGTTAATTCTTTACGTGATGTGGGTTGTATGAACGAAATTTTCAAAACAAAATATAATTTCTTTGGCGATTGTGCCAAAAATGTGTGCACTGTGAAAGCTACAGAAGGGGATGATAACCCCAAATACAACTTACAAAATGTATTATTTTTAATATTAAATTTCCACTACCGCTACTAGGATATCCATCCCATCTTTATACCCTCAATTCCTATAAAAACACTTGCATTTAATCTTCAAATTACAGTATACAACATAAACTACACTTAAAAATAACTACGTATTTCTAAATAATGAAGATTTTTTGGTTACTTTCTGTTTTCGTAATATTTTCAACTGCGAATGGAGATCTGGTTCTACGTTTATGTGGCCAGACCTTAAATGAAGTCCTGGCAATTGTATGCGAAGGAAATTTAAACGGTTTGCCGGTTAAAAAGTTTGGTAGTTATGCTATATTTTGTGATATGAAATTTTGTAAAATATTTGTTCATTTCAGATCCTACAGCGGTTTGCATTAATCAGCACAACAACTTTCTATTGGCAGACAATGATTATAAGTTTATTAATGGGTTAACAAAAACACGTCGTCGCCGTTATAATTCTATGGGCATATATGATGAATGTTGCAGAACCAAAGGATGTACAATAAAAGAGTTGCAGTCTTATTGCATTTAAAGATTTCAATGTATAAGTAAAACATACATATACATATAATTTTATTTGATAAACTTTTATACAACATAACACATATTTAAATGATAAAACATTAGTTTATAGTAACAGGCTAGATGTCGTACGAAAGCATTATTTAACTACATAATTTTCAATTATATTTCAGAAGTTTGTAGTTATATTTCAGAAATTTCAATTAAATTTTAGAAATTTTTAATTGTAGTTAAGAATTTTCAATTTCTGTTTCAGAAAATTTAGAAATATTAGAAACTTCTGTAAAAAATTTGGATTATTATGAAATCCAATTGCAAAAATCTGAAGGTGGACTTTTTAGAAGCAGAATATGTTTAGAAAGTTCTGAAATCTAAATAGTAATTTTTGAAATTTATTTGTAAATTTCTGCAAATATTTCGGAAACACAATTAGAAACTTCTGGAATAAAATTTTAAATTATGTAGTTTTTCAAACAATTATTCAATTCATAACTGATGACAAAACTATCTGAGTAGGAACACAATTTTAAGCAAAGTTTATTTTCTCAAGCCTTGAAAATGCCAAAGGTAAAGTATCAATAAATGTATAAAATAATTAATAAAAGTGCAAAAACTAAACAATTCTGCATTGTTGAAAATTCTCTCTTGCTTTATGTTGCTAAACAGCCGTAACGTTCCAGTTTTAAAGAATTTAGATGACCTTCGCTCAAATGATATGATTGTATCTACCAGAATGCAGCCACAACGTATACATTTAATGCGGCATGCTTTAAGATGCATCTTCCAACTCTGCTGCAGTCGCATACGGTCATCAGGCGATGGAGTATCAGTTAATTTTGAAAAATCAAAATCATATGAAAATCATATGTAAAAATTACCTAAGTTTCATATAGATATTAGCTACAACATTGTAAATTACTAAGACTTACAACTACTACGACACTACAACATTAGTTGTGAATTGAACAAATGTTTTCAGAATTAATGATTTTTATTATATTTTATGATATTCCCCAATTTTTAACGAATTTTGCCTCATATTTGAGGATTATTTAAACATGAATTATTGCATATATTTATAAAACTATAACATTTTTCCATTATTATAATATCTATTAATTTAAAGAACACCATCAATGTGTATTTAATACTCTCCTCAGTTGCACTGTTTATACTATAGTGCAGCGTTCAACAAGTTGAAATTTAAGTTTAATTATTGCTAATTTCATTAAATATTCTGACCCTTGATAAATTACGTGGATAACATCAAACATATAAACATACTTGACACATTCACAAGTCCATACATTAACAGACATACATGTAAATGTTCTCGTATCTATTATATTACGCCATTTAAATCAACAAGTGACACGTAGATGAACTTTGCACCTTGTAGTGGTAAATTAAAATAATGAACTAAAAAAGGTTTATTTACGTATATATGTATGTATGTATGTATGTATGTATATAAAAAAAAAATAAAAACCATGGAAAAACACAGAAGTGGTTTATCAAGGTGTATTAAAATGTCAGGCTGATATTTTAAATGTTCCCTACATACAAACGTACGAACATTAGTATTAAATATATACCTACATGCATAAATTATTTTTTTACCATTAACACTTAAATGTTTGTGACATATTCTTTATTTACAACCAACTACATACATCCCAGCATTCCATTCTAGGAACCCTCCGAAAAAGGAGTCAGAAAAGAGTCCAACAAAAGAGCATTTTTGGAGCGAAAGAAAAATTTGCTTGTTACTGTCCTGAGTCGGCACGCAATATGACTCAGAAATTCCACTTAATTATGTGTGTACCAAAGCGTTGTTGTCCTGTTATTTGTCTTTTGAACAAAAAAAAAACATAGCTGTACCACACAAGAATGATAAAAACAAGATTACACAAAGCCCAAAAAAAAACCTCATAAAAGACTCTTTACTGACATTAACTAAGAACTCTTTCGGATGGACCATTTTCGAATGTAATGACCCTCTTTTCTGAAGGTTTTCGGAGCAATTATGATTGTTTTTTGGGCTCATAAAGAGCATTAACGCTCCGAAAAAGGTGTCAGAAAAGACTCTTTTCGGACTCATATGGCTTGCTGGGATACATATTCTACATTCAATTAAATATTAATGCATGTGTGTGTCAATTAATAGCAGACTAAAATCAACAATTGTTTTACTATCAGCAACATACATATGTACATGGTGAAATAACTCTACAAGGTGATGGCAATATTACAACAATACAAAGGCAACAGAAACAATATGGTATTTTTATTTTTGCTTTCATGTTTGTAATGTCAAAAACAACTGGTTTTGTTTACAAACATTTTTGCAGGAAAAATAAATACATACATACAATTTTTTTAATTTCAAGATGAAAATAAAAATATTTTATAAATTTGTTAATTTATGAAACATTTAATTTATGGACAATTGTTTTTTTCACTTTTTTTGTATAACTTGATACGTTTGCTATTTTTTTAACACAACTTGAGCATACATACATACATATGTATATAAAGTAAAGTTTGACATAACAAACATGACTAAAAAAAAAAACAGCTGGCGTTTCAACACCACCTTGTATTGTATTCATTATTTTGGTCTTTAAACAATTAATTAAAGGCACGTAAGACTAAAGGAAACTACACAGGCATTATAATGTATATGTATTAGTTGATTACAGAAAAGCATTTATGCGTAAGACAGCATGAACCTTTTTTTTTTTGACAACAAAATAAAACACAAAATTAAAATGAAAATCATTAAAAATTTATTTTATTGGAGAGAGTAATGTCTGACAACATTATATTTGTCAGATCCCTCACCACCAAGTAAACCATTCGATTGTCTTTAAATAGACTTCATAATAACAAAGGCATATAACACAGCCCGAAAAAAAGGTTGTTAATTTTATGAAATTATACGATTGGGAAATATGGTTTACAATGCAAATAAATTTATAGTTTCGGTAGCTGTGTAGAAGTGGTATCTTCCGATAAAAAACACATATTAGTTATATGCATATCATCAATTCATAGCGTGTTCCATTCAATGTTATCGCGTTTCCAGTCGAATTTTTGAACCGGTGGCTCAATTATGATCCTTAACAATTGCTCTTAGTTATTTGTTTTTGCTTTAAGCTCCTTGATGTCAAAACCAGCTGACTGAAAATTACAAACATTCGTTGTTTTTATTTGTATTTATTAAGATCACTGATGACAAACATGGTACAACTTTAATTTGTTTGCTACATTTTAAACACAGTTGGTACCCTGGTACTATCACGAGTCATATGGTACAATTTAAAAATACTGTTGCATCAAAATTAGGTATTTCAGATGAATCAGATAAATATCAGCATATCACAGAATTTAATTCCGTTCGGAAGTGGAATTATTTCCGTATTTTGCTTCTAAAGAAAAAGTAAAACGAACAATTGGTTTCATTCCGAACAAATTTGTCGTTTTGCTTTTTCTATAGAAGCAAAAAATGGAATTAATTCCACTTAATTTATTACTATTATTAAGTGAGGCCTCAAGTACTACGACCTGTAAGATCTTTTGTGCAGATTTAGGCTGTATATAAAGCCAATTATTCTGTTAGATGAGAGATCAAATACATCTCCTGGGGCCATAAAGGCCCTGCCGAGCCATCTTGTTCTGCGTTTTGCCAGCATTGGGCAGTCGCAAAGAATATGTTCAGAGGTTTCGGATTCAAGTTCACAAAACCTACACTGTTCATTCGCAATATTACCTAAAGTAAATTGGTGATACCTAAAGCCACCATGTCCTGTGAATAATCCAGTAAATAATCTCAATTCATCCTTTCCGAGCGAAAGCAACAATTGAGATCTTCGTTTGGACAGAGTAATATAACTTTTGGACTGTCTAAATCCTGGTAAGTCGTTCTAAAATCAGGAAAATTCCGATTTAACCCAAGAACTAATTCGTTCCACAGTGTATCCACGTCGAATGCCAAAGAATGGTTCCGGGCCTATGAATGAGCGTCCAGCACCTCAATTGGCCACTTCCGAACGGAATTAAATTCTGTGACATGGCAGTATATCATATATGCAAGTTACTATTTGTGTAGTAGTGCAGGCAAAAGGGATTTTATTAAATTTCATGAACATTTTGGAACTAATATTAATTTGATATTTAAATATGCATCTATAAGATGATTATTACGACAATAAATTTTTGGTTGAATTATCGAACAATATGAGTCTTTGACATATTCATTTACATTAAATATTTTAAAGCTGAATTCAAAAACTAAAGCTTAAAATGTAGTTAATCAGGATTTCGTTAGAAGTCAACTCTTCCATTTCTTTTATTCTTACAATAATAATTCTAGTTATTTTGGAAATATATATATTTACCAAGGTTAACTTTTCGCAAATGACTCGATACTTCATGAATAAGAATAGTTATCTAATCGCGACAATTAACGCAATAATGTTGCTATAAGATATATCGAATTTTCGATAAAGTAAATTTGTGGTAAAGTTTTGTGACATTTGCCATCACTGATTCAGGTATGTGATGAAAATCGAAAGCGAAAACAATAATAATAAACAAATTTTGACACTTATAAGCATTCTGTAAACATAAACAACGTTTGACCCAAACAAAAAATCAGCTGTGTCTTCAAATTTTAAAACTTTCATGTTATTTCAATATGCCTCTGTTGAAAAACAAATTTCTTATTTAAAATCCCTATGTAAAAGCATAGTATGGAGAGAATTAATGGAAACTACAGCCGGGATTTCTGCCAAAAGTTTATCATGAGTGTTTGTCCTCGCCAGAAGGTCTCAATTTGAATTCCAAGTAAATGAGTGCGAATCAATTATGAGCCGATTATAATCTTTCAGGTAGAATATCGACTTCCGGGGCACAACTAGCAATGCCAACTAGTTCAAAGCTATCGTGCAATTAAAGACAATTGGACACGACGTAAAATATAAATATGCAGATGGGATAAATTTGATAAAAGACAACTGTTTGGCAAGTAATTTCAAGTACATATTTCCTCTGAGGTATGCTTGCAGAAATTTTTGATGCCTCTTATTACGCGTTAGCACTTTTCAATAAAGTTATGGCTGCCAAATCAGAACGTCTTAATGTAATATATGAACATCCTTACGGTCAATTGAACAATATTGGAAACGGAATGACAACACAGTCACTTTTCTCATTTTACTAGATCATTCAGAGGTATTTGACACAGTTGAACACCAAAAACTTGTAAAGAAACTACTGAAATTTTCTTTTTCTTTAACAGCTTCAAAGTTAGTGTTGTCACACCTATCTAACAGACATCAATGGGTTGCAAATGACGAAACAGTTTTTAACCAATTAGTATTATCGAGAGATATTTTACAAGGCCCTATAGTCCATCCACTTCTTTATTAACTATATGCCACAGCAAATGCGGTATACTCACATACAATATATATGAATATTGTTTAAAAACATAAAAGTCTCTCGTGACCAAATAGATACTAACCCCCTTATTCATAAAACTTGTCAAAGGTTTATAACAGGCTAACAAAGCAAATTTTGTATGGATATTTGCTTTATAAGCCTTTTATAAACCCTTGATAAATTGTTATGAATTAGACTGTAAATATATATCTTGCAGACTCCTAAATCGAATCGGTGAAATCTGTTAGGAAGCTTGGTATTATTTTTAACTGCTCGCTTACCTGAACTGACTATATTAATTAAGATTGTGGCAGAATATATGCTATCTAAGGTGTTTATGGTCAAGTCATAATTATACACCACCAACGTTTGGAAAAATGTTAACTAAATCATATCTAATACCCACACTCCTTTATGCATCTGTACTTTTTTACAAGCTGCAGTGTTAATGACAAAAGGAAAATTAATATTAATAACTCGCTATATCGTATTTCTGCACAAAATTATCACGACTTAAGAATCCAACTATCTATATGAAGAGATAAAATGTACCTCATCGTCAAGAAAAAATTCCTTCACGACATTTAACTCAGATGCAGCATATTATATCACATCTTCCACCACCAAACCTACAATTATGTAACTATACAAGGTGAGTGCAAATCGGCAACAAATACAACACAGTACAGCAACAACAGGCGTTTGTTTGTGCAAAATAATGTACTACTGTCAAAAAAAACTTGAAAAAGTATTACTTTTGACATAAGTAAATTGTAAACAAAGTCAGTCAGCTGTGCTACTGCACTCATCTTGTGTAGTTACACCATGGGGTTGTTGCAGAATCTAGTTGTTGTCAGAATATGTAGCTCCTTTCTCTATTTCTCGCATTGTAAAATTTCTCACATGAAGTGTGAAATAAAAAATTCCATCGTTTCTCGATTTGTGAGAAAAAAGTGTTTCTGTACTTGATTCTGTTTTTATTGGAATATTTCCAGCAACTAAGTGTCAAATGCAGGATAAACGTCAACAAGAAAAAAAAACTAAATAAAATCAAAACAGTAATGCCCTTATTCATAAAAAATTAAAGTAGACTTCAAATGTACTTTAAAATGATAATTTTGTCTAAAAGCACACTTCAAACCTACTTTATTTTTTATGAATACGGCAGTAAAAGGCTAAAAAATTAAAATACAACCATTGTGTTGTATTATTTAATTAAAATAAAAAATAATAATAAAATTATGTAAATAAACAAAACAAAATGTATTTATAATGTAAAAAAATGTAGAAATTTATGTATATGTATTTAAAAATATCTATATATGTATTTTGAATTGTGAGTTTCTTGCACCAATTTGAAATGTGCATTTTTTCATAGTTCTCGTGAGAATCTTTTAGCAAAATATTACAGAAACACTTGTGTGAGAAAAACCATTTTCTGTTTCGTTTTTTGTTGCAATTTACTAATTGCAAGCGGAAAATTTAAGTATGCGAAAAATACAGAAACAGGCTACTGAATTGAGCAATTATTTTGGTGTGATAGAAACCAATATTATCGGTTTCATTTCCGAATCAGAATTCTTGTAAGAATTTGGTGTCATAGAAGCCAATCTTGTCATTTTTTTTATCAGAAACAATCCGATTAGCTGGTAGCTGGCAGATTTGCATTGTTTATTTGGTTTTTGTTTTAGGCGGTTAAAAGATAAAAGAAATAATATTGCTGTAGAAAAGGAAAATGCCAGTTTCCTTAGACTTATACATATATCGATCAATAAAAAAAGTATAAAGAGTCCATAGTAGACTTAAAAGATGCACTTGTGAGTGTCAGTCCTCGAAGTCTGCAATTTAAGAAAAAATTAAATAAAAAAACAACAATTTAAATTAATGAAACAACCTTTGAAAATGAAATTAATGAAACGACACTTTCCAAAAATCTGCAAACCATTAATGTACATTATATTAATAAAAAAAAAATTACGCCAAATCACAACATCCACTTACGCTGCTTCTGGCAGTTTCAATGGAATGCTATGATGCCTCAATATTTTTCTTTTTGCTTTTTCACTACAATCTTCCTCCAACAACAAAAAGGTTGCTACAGTCTCAATCATTTTAAATTTGTTTCCACAAAAATTTTTAAAGCATTTACTACAAAATGTAAACAAATGAAATCAGCTGATTCGAATATGGGTTTTGCTTAAACTCGAAACTAGACAAAACCGAGAGAGATTCATGACAACAATTCAAATCAGAATCGATTTTCAATTCTGATAAATGACAATTCTTATTAGGATTCTATAACAACCCTGAATATTTACCAATGTCATATTATTATATCACATTTCTTTAATGCTAGCCCATATTTTAATACATTTATTATGATTATATGGGTATATTATTATATTTAATTAATTATGAATTTATTAGTGGCTACATTATAAATGTTATCTTGATTTTATTATTTTTATATTAATTTTTTTATATTTATGTGAAAATTGTGTCCTAATAGTTAATAACTTATTGGATTCTAATGCTCTAATTTATAAGATATTCTAACTTGTTGTCTTAGAAAGGCAAATAATAAATACACATAACAAATAAAACAAGTAGGAGTTTATTCGTTCGTCTCTACCGAATCTTAAATACCCATCACCAAATCACATACTATGGAGATTTATAAGTGATTTCCGAAAGCAGGCTTTATATGGGGCCTACGATCATCATCATGCCCATTTAAGTGATTTTCGGAACTGGACTTTATATGGGGACTATGGTCAAATATAGATGGATCAGCATGAAATTTTGTACGACGATGTATATATATATTGTGATTATGCTTGTCGAATTTCAACTAGATAGTCATTTCTACAAAAGATTAATGTTCATTTAAGTAAATTTTGGATGTGGTCTTTGAATGGGGCTATGTTCAAATTATGGACCGATGCAAACAAAACATTGTTTTAAGATTTCAATTTGCATGAAACTAATTATTGCTGAATTTTGTTTAGATACGGCTTTTCTATAGACATTTATGTACCATAAAACCATATTCCGGGAAGACATTTGTGTAGGGGCTATGAAAAATCGTGGAGCGATTACTGCCATTTTCAACATTACTCTTTTTTTTTGTAAAGAGAAGTAATGCTTAGACAATTAATATATCTATATATAATTGTGGTACTTTCTTTGGAAAGGGGATATATTGAAGAAGTAAAGGTGGTGAAAGTAGAAGAAAGCTTTATATCACAACTCTACAATTGCGCATTATGTTTGTTTTAGTTCAGCATTGCAGCGCCTCTGCTGGTGAGTAGGCGCATTATTTTTAAAGCTTTATTTTATAGCCTTTATTTAATTATTTTACTTCGGTGGCGTTGGAATGCTATACCACCCAAGAAGGACGCTGTGATAAATATAAGTTATGATGGATAGAACGGAAACTAATAATTATCAGAAACTGCTGTTGTTTGAGTGCCAGCGACGAGGAATCGAACCCGGGCTACAATTATCAACTCATGCTTAATGATCAAATGCGCTAACTAATTAGCTGTAGTTTAATTGTTCTTCTATAATAAAAATAAAGTGTGCAAAATTTTATGATATGATATTAAATGCATTATATTTGAAGAAAACAGCAAAAATATATCTGAAAATATCGAGGTAGTCTGGAACTTTGATCTATAACTCAGATCCTACTGGACCGATTCTGCCCATTTGCAATACAAGACATTTTGGTGGATCAAAGAATGTTTGGTAAAAATTGCATTGTTCTATATATTTTTTTCCAGCTCTATCGTGCCAACAATAGACGGACAGATGGACTGACATGGCTAAATCGTCTTAAAATCTTAAAGGATCAAGAAAATATAGACTATTTGGTTCTACAACCATTATTTCGATGTGTTCAAACGGAGGGACACACGCAATTTACCCGCCATCTTTTTGGTGGTGGGTATAAAAAATCATCTTTTAGAAATTTCCAGCATGATCTAGTGAGCACAAACGAAATTTCCTCTTCTACAGCGATCAGCCAGAGCCTTTTAAACTTAATCACCCCTACTGTGAATAAAAATTCCACGTGAAATTTGTTCACTTTTCACATTTTTCCTATTTAAATTCAATGCTAAAAAAATAATAGTGAACAAATTTCACGTGGAATTTTTATTCACGATAGAAGTGAATGTTTATTTTAAGCTGTCATACTCCACTCAATATTTATAACAAAGTGTTATCAACATTTGCTTATGAACAGCTGTCATAAAAATGTTAATAAGCACGATGAATGTTTATAACAGCTGTTAAGTTAAATTGAAATTAAAGTGCATTAGAAATACTTGAAATATTTCCAATAACGTTCCTAAAATTCACTTACAACTACTTTGATACCAAAAAAAGCTTATTTTATAACTTTGAAAATATCTGTTTTTCAATATTTTACCTTCAAAAGATTTATTTCATTTAATTCAACTCTTTATATTATTTAAAGTAAACATTACTACTTTATTTAAATTTAATTAAAACTGCTCCATCAAGATGAATATATGCATGCGGCAGTTAGTCAGTCACTGCCAGACTGACAGACACTCGCCGCCATAACAGTAACAGCACTCAGCACGGCTATAATGTTTAAATGTATTTACAAACTCACACACACTATTACAAACTCGTCTACACAGCTAGGAAAACACAAAGTAACAGCTATTTAAAATTCGATTCGAAAGAAATTAGCATAAACAAACATTTGGCAACGGCTGCCAAACTGAAACTTTATAAAACAAAAATTAATTTCAGCAAAAATATCGAGAATAAAAAATGTGTTCTTGTATTCATAAAAAAAAAAATCGCAAAATCAACAAAAACCTCAAAATTTAACGGAAAAATTTTATTATAGACAAGTATAATAAAGAATGGGAAAACTAAAAAAAAACAATAGATAAAAATGTACTTACTTGGCAAACCAGGATCCATCGTTGCTGGTAAAACGATCCACAAAATTGTGCAAGGAAATCGCTGATATATCACTTAAAGCATAGTAGTGTGTTAAATTGTATTCGGGCAGCCAGTTTGGTTCTCCCAATGTATTTGCCAACTGTAAATCCATATAGTACTGGGTATAGTCCAAAACCTATAATTATGCATGAATATCAAGGAGAAAATCAAAAACAATAAAAAACTAGTAAGATACCAAGAAAAACAACACAGAAATTTTATGAGCAAAGAGGTATAAAGTACTCTAACCCAATCTAAATACATACATACGTACATATGCATGTATACTCGTATATATTATTTTTTTATGTATTTTGTATATGTTTTGTTCATGGTTACAAAGTCAAGTGTTGAGTTTGGCATGGTCTAGTATTTTTTATGAGCTTTTTGTTTTCTCATTTTAGTTTGTAAGTAAATGGAAACGATAAATGCAAACACTAGCAGAAAAACAAGGCGGGTGGAAAAACTTAAATTTTTTCGTTTTTCGTCCCATAACACAGACACAGCACATTTACATTTTACCTTTTTTTTGTTTTTGTGTAAGAAATTTTATTAAATTTTTAAGTCTTGTGGTTATGTAAAATACATTAATATGCGTGGGTTAATTTGTAAGATTTTTGAGCGTCTGTAAAGTGGTATTCAGTTGATTCAAATCGGAAGTCTTATTATTTGGTTAGCATTGTTTTGTTAACCCTCCGTTTACACATGCGAGTAACAGTTCGAAAAACTCAATACACTCACATTTTTTTACTAATTCACTCACATTTTTTTTAACTTGCAGAGCTACTCGAGTTTTGCAAATAAGTTTTCGTATATAATACGTACACAGCACTCGCATGCTTGTACTCGCATGTGTAAATGGGGGGTTAGTTTTAAATAATATTTAAATAGTGACCAGATATTTGCAGTCCGGCATTATGTTGAATTGTTAACTGACAATTTAGATACATTTTATAAAAAAAAAGCTGTACATATGTGTGAGAGTTAAAAGGATCGTGGACACAAAGATCCATTACTTTGTAGAAATTCATTTGTGAAAAGAGCAAGAAAATATTAATTTTGATTCACTTGATCCTTTTAAACTAGGATTTCGAATCGGTAGAAATGTTTGAGAAATATTTTTTTATAAGTTTTCTTCTTAACCGTAAAAATCAAAACTTTTTTTGTTAACGCTCAAAACTAAAGCCCTCCTTTCAGGCTACTTTTCAAAAAATATAATTGTTTTTAGTTTTTTATAAAGATTCTTTTTTTTATTGAAAACGGCTTATATATATAAATTGGAGCATTTAGCTAGAATACAAAAAATATTTTATTAAAACCATTTCCTAACATAACAAAATACTTATTAATTTACACTTCCACATTTTGTTTTTTGCAACGAGATCATTAAAGTATAAATTTAATATATTTTTTAAATTTAAAATCAGAAACTTAAATTCACATTTTTCTTAAAGTTATTTCTGCTAGGTTTCAAAAAAATTAAGTATTTTCAGACTATCGTTTATATTTTGCTTTGTGCATAAAAATGAATTTTTTTTACGTCACATTGATAGTAATTTGAGATCTATGTATGTTCCAAACAATATGTTTTATTGCATTTTGCGCAATAATAAACACTCGTACGCTACTTGCCAAACGGACAGTAATTACACATTGATATTTTCCCTTTTGTTATTTCTGGTTTAGAATTTTCTTGCTGATCCTTGGAAGTATTAATGAAGTCGGCTATTGCTTTACGAACTCATTTTTGCATAAGTCATTGCATAATTCCTTACTTAGATCCTTTAAGAAATCTCTTCTGCACATATCTACATATACGAAACAAAAAACTATCACAACTCTTGGAAAAAACACAAAATTTTAATAATAACACGCAGTCAGAAAAATAACTTTAACACTAAACCTCGCCTCTCATGCAACACAAAGTAATAAATCTCCGCAACAAAAAAACTTTGTGCAATGAACGTAACAAGATCACACAAAAGAATACTGTGTTGGGATAACAGTTTGTGTTGTTACTTGCACTCGATCGTAATAAAGTGCGTTAAAATCACAGCATTGTAAAATTGATTCATTGATGCATTTATTCTCATTCGAATGATTTAATTATATCTAAAGATTTGTTTGATATACTGCTGTTTTCCAAACAGACAAATTTTGTTATGTGTTATATTGATTTGTCCACTGACATTTATTTTGCAACAACCAAATCTTTCTTAATGCTTAAGTTTTATAATGAATTTGGTAAATTTGTGGGAAATAAATTCGTATTTAATACCCTACACCCAGTATTCAATATATAAAACCAGATTTTCAAAAATGGGTACTATATGTGAACTCTGTCCTAAAATGGACCGAACATCCAAACAATTAATAGCATTACTTCTGTGAATATAAATATTTTTTGAATTATTTTATCTCGATATAAACACTTTTAACAGATTTATACATGTTAACCTTTAACTACGGAGGTAAAATATTTTTGCGTATATACTGTGGTGGTGGTAAATTTTACCCCTTTTTAATTTTTAGAAAATTTTGACAAAACAAAATTTTGTTTTGATTTATTTGCTTTTATTTGGAATTAGATAACACATTCTTAAATGAATAAAGTAATAAAATAAAGAAATCAAACTTCTAGTTAAACAAAACAAGGATTTTATTTCATATTCATTTTTCTTAAAACTAAAAAAAGTAACAAACATAACTTAAAAAAAAAAACGTATAAAAAAAAGAAACAAAAACATAAAAGGCATTTTTTCACAGCCAAATGTATAACATTAATAATAAAAAAGAAATCAAAGAAAAATTATATTGGGAAAAAAATTGTGATCAATGCATTTGTACTGAATTTTTAATTGTCTAATTTATAACTAGCACAATCCACGCATACGCGTTTGCTGCATCCCATACACATAGGCTTGCAACAAAACAAACAAACATGTGTAGTCTCTCGCTTTAACCTGCTAGGGCAGATGTAGCACAGCTTCCTGGCATTTGTGGTCGGCTCTACTGGAGGGGGAGTTACGGAATCTGGTCCTAAAATGCTACTTATGTTATCACGAAGTAACTTAGGTAGTCGTTGGTTATGCTCTCGCCTTTGCAAGTGTGGTAAAACTAATTGTCGGCCTAGACTTTTTAAAAAGTATGCTCTCGATTTACCATCAAACTCTTCACAAGATTGGTATATTACAAAAGCATTTGCAGCACATATATCCACTAATCTATAAAAAATTGCAAGTGGGCAGAAGAATAACAAAGAACGCTCGTAATTCAATAAGATCAAGATTTTTCATTTCACTTTTTTGAAAACGATCGAATTTAGCTTTTAGTTTTGCATTCGTATGCTCAAGAATTATGTTTTCTATATTTCTATCGAAAAATCTTGACCAATATCCAATTATTCCATTTTCGGGATTCTGCTGCAAAGCTTTTGGCAAGCGCACGATGTTATGTAGTGGAGTTTTGCTGCACCGTGAACGTTCCTTTGCTGACCACATGTACCCATTTTTTCCATAAAAATAGTTTGTTATTGGCTCAGTTGCGTCTTCTCCATTTTCTTCTGCAATACTTTGGCAAATTCCGTCAATAATATCTTCAAATTCACTGCCTGCTTCATCGTGTATGCTTATTACATCATCTTGATCACTTTCTTGAACGCAAAAATCAGGATCTGCAATTTCGTCATCAACGTCGCTTATTTCGTCCTCATCTTCCAGCAATCTGGCTATCTCTAAATCATTAATTTTCCTCGAATTTGACATAGTCTGTAAAAATAAATTGCAATAAACTTTTGGAGTGGTCAAAATGATTCCATGAAAAACTAACGCTAAACCTGAGGAGTGGTATTTTATTTTACACTAAATACTTACGCTAGGTCTGATGTGGGGGTAAAAATATTTCCAATAAAAAAAAACGTATACCCGGACGAGTGGTAATTTTTACACCAGCACGTATAAATATCCGCTTTTACGATACCCACGACGATCAAAACACAACTGAATAATAGTAATGGGATTATGAGAAGATACAAAGAGAATCAAATTCATAGCGCTCAACTGAAGAGAGTAAATTAAAAAAATAAATAAGAGAGGGTAAAATTTACCACCACCACAGTAGTTAAAGGTTAAAGTTAGTTTCAAAATGGGAGCTACCATTATAAAATTAGGTGTCATGATTATTGTATATATTAAACTTATTAGTGTTGGATTTTATTTGGATACCAAAATTTTTAGGAGATTTATTATCGTTAAAGTGATTTTCCGAAGTAGGACTTATATGGGAGCTTTGGTCAATTATTGACCGATCATCATAAAGTTGGACCAAATGGTTTGCATATATAGTTGTATATGAAACATATTTATTTGTATTGAATATTAATTGGATAACAAATATTATATGAGGGGTATGATCTTTAGAGTAATTTTTGGTAGTGGGTCATAGGAGTAATCTGAACCAAATTTGTAGGTGTAATCACTTATTTGTGGTGAAATTTGTTTGGTTACGTGCATAAATCAAACATTTATGACCGATAAATCCCTTACCAATTTCTACCAATTTCAACCAATTACAATCCCAACCGTCCCTGGGCCAAAAAAATATTATTTACCAAATTTTATCGAAATATTTTAAAAATTGCGACCAGTACTCTACTATCCTGTACGGTTTTGCTTCGAAATTTTCGTTGACCATTTCGCATTAATATGTCTGAATTTTGTTCAAAGAGCTTTGAATATTCAGGAGTGGCTATTAACTTATTAGCATAAATATTTGACTCTTAATAACTGCATACAATGAAATTAAATTGAGTTATTATTAGAAAACGGTTTTTGTAGCTGATTCTAACCTGTTCAAAACACGTGTCCTCTATAACAATATCATCTAATTTTGACAAAATGTCATGTCGCAATATTTAGTATTGTCCAATTATGCAACAATGTAATCGCATTGTTCTGTAGTGCATTGTTGCATTTTTAAAATAACCCTCTACTGTCGACTGCAAAACTGCTGTTTGCTTGAATTTTTTGATCCCCTTATATTTTTCTTTAGACATTAAAATGCTTTCTTTAAAAAGCCTTTTTTTAATGTCCCAAATATTTGTTGGTATTGATTTCAGTAGATTAATTAATAAAAATATTTAAAAATATGTTTCTAATGCTTTTGGATTATTGTAAATTTTTTGTCTTATTTGAGTCTTAGAATGTTGTCACAATATGAATCTGAACAAAAAGGTTCTTTTTTAATTTTTTTTTTGTCTTCAAAAAACACTGTAACATTTTAAAAATCTGCTGATTCTGATATCAAGACAGATACTTACAAGTGAATGGAAATGATTTTCTTCAATGAAATCCAATATATACAATTTTCAAATAATTATGAATTAACTCACGGCAGTTACTTCAGCACAACAATTCAAATTGCATGATGTTTTTCTCGTGTTCGTTTGTTGTTTTTTGTTTTGAACCAAAAGTGTGGCATAAATTTAAAACGCGTTGAGAAAATAGTTTGTGAAGAATTTAAATTGTAAAATATCATAAATACTTATTTACATATTAAATATAAGACTAGTTAATCGTATGTACATTTCCACTATGTCATTTAAAGATAGAAAGTTTTGTATTTTACACTTTTTTTGAAAAAAAAACTCCTTTTATTTACATAAAATGAAGGTAGGACAAAAAACTACGAAAGTTTGTAAGTGAGAAAACAAATATTATGAATATAGTCCAGATAAAGATTTTTAAATTAGCTTTTTATGGTAAATGTCTAATAAAACCTTGTAGTTATCGTAGGGATATAAATTATCTCTTGTTTTTATTATTTAGTTTACCAATCGTCTATTTTAAAAGACTATGTGATATTTAAACATGTAATTTTTAAACAATTTTAATTAAATAGACTCTGAAAATTGATTTAAGTTTGTTTTGTTTTTAATATTTAAGCACTTTAGTCAAACAGATTTAAAAAACACAAAGAAAAAAAAACAATTCTAGACCAGACACAAAAACCATTAAACGGAAATGAAAGTAGGACATTTGAGGCTTGTTATGTATGTAAAATAATTCTTTAAATGTACTCGTTTCAAGTATAATACACTTAAAAATTTATGTTAGCTATAATTGATGTGAGAGGCAAAAGAAACACCTGAATCTTGTCCTTAGAAATTAAGTGGATGGAACTAAACGGTAAGTTTCTTTTTGGCAAGACGGTTTTTGGCAGCCAAGCTGTTTTCGTGTAACATGAATCGTCTTACAAACAAACTTGCAAATTATTGAATTTTATTATCAGAATTCATGCTCGGCTAAGAAAGTGCTTAGTCCACTTTTTTATTGGAAAATTGTGTTCAGCTACAAAGCTCATTTCGAACAAGCAAAAGTGTCGTATTTTGTGTGAAGAACAGAAGCATTGAATGCGTACAGAAAAATTCACTGTTTGGAAGAACGACGAAGCCAGGAAGGTTACTGTGAATGGCGAGCGCAACCGTGCGATGATTCCCAATATATGTAGGGTATCAACCGTGGTCGACTTCTACTGACTTTTACATAACGCGACATCATACTTTATAAAGACGAAACGACGGACATGAAACAATTTGAAGTAGGGACAGACTGGAGAGAAAGAACGAGCAGCTGAAGGAAAGATTACAAAGAAGTGACAACAGTTGAAGCGGACGTGAAGTTTTGTAATAATAATATAAGGAAATTTAAACGTAATATAAGAAAATTAAAATGTACTGTAAATGAATTTAATAAAAATAAACAGTACGATATAACGAAATTCCTACTTGGCTGACATGTGATTTCAATCGGACAGTACCACATGCTACATAGTACGCGAAACGATGAACCAATTAGAGGCTAGTTCGATTAACAGTTGTCAATTGGTCGCCTAGATCGTGCGATTAATCTCCTTTAGACTATTTTTTGTAGTGCAATGTTAAGGCGCATAGCTATAGGCCAATCCAGGATTGGTGCACTAGAAGCCATAGAAGAATTTATTCGTGAGATAACGACCGATATGTTGCCGAAATTGAACCCATCCTATAAAGAATTTAAGGCGTAGCCACAGTCAATATATATATGAAATCATCTTTAGACATAGAATTATATAGATCGTTCTATCGCCTCAAATAAAAACTTCGTTTCTCTAAATTCTACAAGTCTTTTTTTTTTAAATTAAATGCGAAACTTTTTAAAAATCACTCTTTAAATAAATAATGCAGTTTGAAGGACAATTTTATGACGTTAACAAATATGATCTTGTTTTAATATTAATATTGCAAAAAAAAACCTATTGAATCCCAAATCGGTACAGATTTATTAGTATAAAAAAAACTAATAGTTTCAACGAACTTTCCATTACTCAGCTTCGTATATTATAACAGATTAAAATTTTTGACAGAACAATCATATTTATAATTAAAAAGCGAATCGCTAAAAACACGAAAACTTTGCGACCAAGTTTTTAAAATGCTTCTGTTTGTTAATTCATATTATGTGAAAAATGATTTAGATTGCAAATGAATTCAGATGAACTATTCAATAAAAAAATTATTTATTAGTTTTGCTTTATACTGTTATTTCGCTAAATCAAATTAATTACATTTCTCTCATGCATCATATTTTTCGAGTGAACTTTTTTATTACATTCATTTGCAATGATTTATTATTTTCTTTTTTTGTTTCGTTTTTTTTGTTTTTGTAACAAAAAACTTGAAACGGAGAAGAAGAAAACTTAAAAGTTGTACAATTGCGATATTTTTTGTCATATTACAACTGACAGAGAACTTAAAGAGGAGAAGCAGGAGCAGGAGCGAAAGGAGGACAAAAGGAAACATAGAGAAAATGTGAAACATTTACTATATTGTTCAAAGGCAACGCTTGGCAAAGTGTTGAAATTTACAATTAAACTGCAGAAATTGGATATTGTAAAATGAAGAAGTACTACTATGTAAATGTATAGACCCAGTAAGGACAATCCACAATATAGACACATTTCCAAGCACATAAGTACACATACCCACACACATAGAAGCGCACATGTGCATACATACATAGATACATGAGCATTTTGAATGTGTTGCAATGACACAATACATAAAAATCGAACAAAAGAAATCGACAAATCAAATGAGAATTGTTCATATGTAATGGCTTTCAACATCAGTAGTTCAACAAAAATTCAATATACACGCATGCTTACATACAGATGTACATACAAACATATATATGTATGCACTTGTACTGGAATTCCAGATACTTGCATAGATACTGCAGTACATGCAAGCATGTGTTTGTGGACCTGCAACAACATCCCAGCAGATATTGTAGAGTGGTATTTTTATTGTTTTCATCATTTATGGCATTTCGTTATGATATATGAGTATGTGTTGATTCAAATGGTTAGAACGTTTTGAAATATGTGTCATATGAAAGTGCTCCTAAAGATGTAATGAAAAATAAGGAAGAAAAACGAAAATTACAGCAAATTAATGTATCACACAATTATTTATATGTTTACCGCATATTTCTTAGGGGACAGTTTTGATTTAAGATTTATTGGAGTAACAATTTAAGAAACTTAAAAAAATCGCTCATGTTGTTTATAAAACTCATAATTGTAACTCAAAAATATTTGTTTTGTTGTGAGGTTTTTGGATCCAAAATAATCTGAAAGTGGTTGTGTAATTAAAACAATTTGCTAATAATATTTGTAGCTGAAATTTTAAATAAATAAAATAAAATCAAATGATCAACGCATTTTTGTTAGCGTAAATCTGCACTGTTAATCACATTTTCAACATGATATTAAAATATGGCTAACAGTACTTCGAAGACCCTGCGGATATTGTCATTCCATGGTTTTATACATTTTAAATTGGCACCTGCATAAGATATTGATATTGCTTATTTGGAAAATTGGTTCGAAAACTTCATGTAGATAGTTCTATTTTCTGCTCCGACAAGCATATAGACTCTACTTTGCGGAAGTTAAACTATTTTGTTTAACTCTTACAAATTTTGACTATCGAATATAAGTCGATCAATATGTGAACAGTATATATATATACACACAGTATATATATATATATATATTTCATATATTATACACCCAGTATGCAAGTATATAAGTTAACACCAGATACGTTTAAAGTCACCAACATTCGTCAATATGTTAAGGTATGTGCTTGTTCCCACCAAAAGTGCTGACAGCATGTCTAGCAATCACATTCCTTCATTGCTGACAGCATGTCTAGCTATCATATTTCTTCATTTGGTTCACACACAAACACGAGCCAGCATAAGAGTGGCGTGATCATGCAACGAGCTGGGGTAGTTAATAGGAATAAGAAAATTACTTGTATTTTTACCGTTGATTAATAAAGACGTTGTGCGGTGCAACCCACAACTAAAAAACATTTTTTTTATATAATCCTAGAATTGTGATTTTAATTGGCGCCCGAGCAGGGACCTGAAAAGAAAGGTCCTTCCGGTAGAATACAAGTCAAGCCTTGGTACTGGCCCCTAAGTAAACCATAGAGGTTAAAAAGGATCGAGTGTATGCCGATGCCAACCAAGCCCGTGACCGCGGAAATTTAGTTTAATTAAAAATAAAAGTGAAACATTTAAAGAATCAAAAATCGAGAAAAATAGAAAGTAAGAATAAAGAATTAAAAATAAAAATAAAAAAAAGTGAAAAACAAGAACAAGACAATTAAAGAAACTAGAAATTAAGAGAAATATATAAAAACGAAAAATCTAAAAAAAATAATAAATAATAGAAAATAAAAAGTAAAAGATAAAACAAGCAGATCCAAAGGAAAATTAAACTACTAAAACAAACTCAAACTTAAGTGAAACAGAAAATATAACTAGTGAAGCGAAAAGCGAAGAAAAAAAATCCAAGAAAAGATAAACTACTAAAACAAATCCAGGCTTACGTAAAACAAGAACAACGAATCAGGACAATCAGCATGCTGCGGATATTATTGTAAGATTATATCTAATAATTATATTTTAAATTCAAAGTATTTTAAATTTTCTTTTATTATTGAAGTTGCTTCTATTATTATTCTTTTAAAATTCCGAAAATTAATAATTAAGCATTGAACAATTATTTTTTGTAAAATCCCAGGAATTCTTATTACCTTTCAAGATTTCATTCCCTTTTCCATGCCTAACGATTCGATAGACGAAATAACGGAAAGACTGAATAGGACATTGACAATGACAACGTCAGGTAGACCTACTACTTCGGTCGGCCTTCCCGGACTGAACGAAGTACAAAAAGAACAGATAAAACAAATGATTCGGAACATAGCAAGAGTGGATAACGACATTGTGTTGGACGAGGGTACAGACCAACCTATAGGTACAGTCAGTGCAAATTTAGAAGAACTTGATAGGGTCCCAGATATCGTTCGTTCCATACGCGAATTCTCAGGAAAACCGGGAGAGTTCAACTCCTGGCGAAAGTCAGTTGATCGGGTATTAGAATTGTTTGGTTCGTTAAGGAACACCGGTAGATATTACACAATTTTACACGTTATTCGAACTAAAATAATTGGTGACGCGGACACAGCTTTAGAGTCATATAGAACTCCATTAGATTGGGGCAAAATAAAAAAATGTTTGATGTTACATTATTCCGACAAGAGAGATATAGGAACTCTTGAGTATCAGATGACGGTATTATGTCAGGGTAATAAGACAATCAACGAATTTTATCAAGCTGTGTATCAACACCTTTCACTGATACTTGACAAGGTTTCTTGCCTCGAACTTGACGAGGGTAGCCTTTGCGCGATGACTAATACGTACAGAGAAAAGGCTTTGGACACCTTTATAAGGGGTCTTAGTGGGGATCTTCCTAGACTATTGAGCATTCGAGAACCGACATCTTTACCTCAGGCACTGCACATATGCCTAAAATTGGATAACATGACGTTTCGAAGAAATTATGCACACGGACAGACTTCTAGAGCATTAATTCAAAAGGACAGAATTGGGTCGACAAATCCCATGAACAGTCGTAAATTTTATCCAGAGCTAGCTCATACAGGCGCTGATAACTCTTTTAGACCACCTATCCCACCGCGATATAATCCCGTAAGGAATTTTAATCCAAATATACGACAACCTATTTATCATAACAAATTCCCAGGACAATTGTTTCGCCCTCAGAATGCAAATGACATGAATAGCTATCCTAGACCGACTGGTGCGGAGCCAATGGAAGTTGATTATTCAACTCAAACTAAACAGGTTAACTACATGAATCGGCCAAATTTCTATCAGAATCCCAAAAGACCCGCTAACGGTTCTTCCCAAGAACCAATTAGTAAGATGCAAAGAAGCTTTCATATAAACACTGAATATGTCCCAGAATGGACCTGTTACCCACCTGAGGGTGGTGAGGTTGATACCCGTTCACCATACGATGAGTTCGGTTATGCTCAGGATTACCTCCAACAACTCCCGTACGAGTATGCTCAGGATTACCCTCAGCCACTCCCAGATCAACACGAAATCGCTGCGGGAAATGAGGAGGTCCAACCGGACAACGTCCAGCCTCTGATTAATTTTTTAGATTAAACTGTTCCTCGCTGCCATACTTTGAGGCAAGAACGAGGGACGGAAAAACAGTTTCATTTTTATTAGACACAGGAAGTAACAAAAACTATATAAGACCTGACTTAGTGAAAAATCCAAAGAACAACGAAGAGATATTCTTTGCAAAATCGGCTAATGGAGGGATAAGAATATCACAACATACATTTTTAAACCTTTTTGGAATTGACGACAAACCACTTAAATTTTTTTTGTTGCCGAACTTCGATTCATTTGACGCGATACTAGGTAATGACAGTATGAAAGATCTATCTGCTGTCATTTATACCGCTGACAACTATTTTACAATCAAAAATGGACAAAGAATTAACATCAAGCAGCGAACTTCTCAGAACGTGAATAACATTGAAATACGGACTCAACATTTAAGCGAGGGACAGAAATTACGCCTTGAAGCTATTGTGGAACAACATGGTCATTTGTTCGCAGAACCAAACGAAAAATTAACATATTCCACTGTGGTGGTAGGAGAAATAAGAACAGAAAACGAATCACCAATATACGCAAGAAGCTACCCGTATCCTATGGCGCTAAAGGATGTCGTAGAAGAAGAAATTGATAAGCTTTTGCGTGATGGTATTATAAGACCATCGCGCTCACCGTATAATTCCCCCATATGGGTGGTGCCAAAAAAGGATGACTTGTCTGGAAAGAAGAAGTTTAGACTGGTTGTTGATTTTAGAAGGTTGAATTCAGTCACAATATCTGACAAATATCCTATACCGGATATTAATGAGGTCCTTGCCAACCTTGGTGGAAATCGATACTTTACTGTGTTGGATCTTAAAAGCGGATTCCACCAGATACCGCTTAGGGAAGAAGATAGGGAAAAGACTGCCTTCTCCATTAATAATGGGAAATACGAATTTAACCGATTACCCTTTGGGCTTAAAAACGCCCCAGCTATCTTCCAAAGAGCGCTGGACGACATATTGCGGAAATTAATCGGCAGAATATGTTACGTCTATGTGGATGATATTATTGTCTTTAGTAAGGACGAAAGGGCTCATCTTAGACATGTGAATGAAGTATTCGAAACTTTGGAGCGAGCTCACTTGAAAGTTCAACTGGACAAGTGCGAGTTTTTTAAACAGGAAGTGGAATTTTTGGGATTTGTTGTGTCGAAAGAGGGAATAAAGACTAACCCAAGGAAGGTTGAAGCGATATTAAGATTTGATTATCCTAAGACATTAAAAGAACTCCGCTCGTTCTTGGGTTTATCGGGGTATTACAGACGGTTTATTAGGGGATACGCCGATATTTCAAAGCCACTTACGATTCTTTTACGTGGAGAAGAAGGCAGAGTGTCGAAATCAACATCTTGTCAGACAAAAATTAATTTGAATCATGCGGCAAAGAAGGCTTTTGATGACTTAAAGAATGCCCTTGTATCACAGGAAGTTATTCTGTCATATCCTAATTTTGATAAGGATTTCCAATTGACAACGGACGCCTCGAGCTTTGCTATAGGAGCAGTGCTCAGTCAGGATGATAAACCAATAACTTTTATTTCTAGAACACTTAATAAAACCGAAGAGAACTACGCAGTCAACGAAAAGGAAATGTTGGCGATCATATGGTCATTGGGTTCATTGAGGAATTACCTCTATGGGTCAAGGAAAGTGATCATTTATACAGACCATCAGCCTCTTACTTATGCTCTCAGCAGCAACAATACTAATTCGAAAATGAAGAGATGGAAATGTATCTTGGAAGAGTATAGTCACGAGTTAAGATACAAGCCAGGCAAAAGTAACGTAGTGGCTGACGCGCTATCTAGAAATCCTTTGGAACTGAACATTCTTCAGAATCAACCAGACTCTTCTACTGTGACTCAACACAGTGCGGAGAGTTCGTCAGAAAATCTTATACCCAGTGTAGAAACTCCGGTAAATGTATTTAAGAATCAATTGTTTATTGGCATCGGTGAGGTGCCTTCATATCAATTTAAGATCATTTTTCCAGGATACCATAGACATCTTATACTGGAAGCAACTTATGACGAACAAAGGTTAATAGATGTCCTTAAAAGATACCTTAATCCATCCGTAATAAATGGTATTAAGACTCCGGAACCGATAATGGGCAAGATTCAGAACATATATGCAGACCACTTTTCAAACTATAAGTGTAGGTTCACTCAACTGGTAGTCAACGACGTAATTTCCGAGAATGACCAGGAAAACATAATTGTAGAGGAACACACCAGGGCGCATCGCAACGAAAGGGAAAATAAAGCACAAATTATGGAAAGGTATTATTTCCCGGGGATGGCGCAGAAAATCAAGAGAATAATAAAATTGTGTTCAATCTGCAAAAAGAATAAATATGAAAGGCACCCAAATACGCCAGAACTTAAGGAAACACCGATACCAACGTATCCTGGTCACACAATTCACGTGGACATATTTTCGACCGACAAAAAACTGATTTTGACTTCAATCGATAAATTCTCGAAGTACGTACAGGTTAAACAACTCAGTGGCAGATCCATTGAGGACGTTAGGAAACCACTTAGGGAACTTTTATTTTTCTATGGAGTGCCAAAGAATGTAGTTATGGATAATGAACCCTCATTAAATTCAGCCTCTATTTTGTTTATGATGAGGGAAGACTTGAAAATAAACATCTTTACTACTCCTTCATATAGAAGCGAGCCAAATGGACAAATAGAGCGTTTTCATTCTACTTTGGCGGAAATAATGAGATGCCTCAAGGAAGAAGGAACATCTAGGGATTTCGAGGAGTTGTTAGAAAGATCTGTAAACGAGTATAACCATTCTATTCATACTACCACTAATAGAAAACCAGTAGACTTATTTTTTGGACGAACCGTAGACTTTTCACCACAAGATTATGAGACAACTAGACTCTCGAACGTTGAACGACTTAAACGCAAACAAGAAAAGGACATTGCTTACCATAATAAAAAAAGAACGCCAGTCAAAGAATATGTTCCTGGACAATTGGTCTATGTAAAATCGAACAAAAGACTGGGCACTAAATTAAGTAACCGTTTTAGAGAGGAAATAGTGAAAGAGAATCGAGGAACGACCATCCTGACGGAAAGTGGTCGTGTTATTCATAAAAGTCATATAAGGAATTAAATAAAACTCTATTTCGAAATTTTTCCAGGCTATTTCTTGTAACCGTTACGGCGGACCTTAATATTCTCGACTACTCTAACAACAGACTCGTGACAATCCATACTGGGACAGCAAGAAGACAGAATGGAACATTTAAGGTTGTGCATGCAATTAACATCGATCAATACCGAGATTTACTAGACAACCTGGAATCTGTATTGAATAGTAATATTACACATGGTCATCCGATCCGTCCGTTTTTAACACAACAAACCCTTGATATAAAGGGACTTATCAAACGTCTGAGTCCGAATAAAGTAAAAAGATCAATAGATGCTATTGGTACTGCATGGAAGTGGATTGCAGGTACACCTGACAGTCATGATTTTGAGATTCTGACGGGAAGAATGACTAACCTTTTAGAAAACAATAATAGACAGATGATAATAAACGAAATGAATATTGATAGAATCAAAGAAATATCTAAAGTTACTAATGAAATCTTGAAAGTTAGGAAAGAAGATTGGAAAACTGAATTAACTATTAGACTAGAGCGTAAATTAAACCTAATTGAAAAAGAATTGCAAAACATTGAATACGCCATACAATGGGCAAAAGTTAATATTGTAAACTCATTTATCTTATCCAAAACAGAAATTGAAACTCTAAATGATGTACTAATAGATTACAAAATACCAATATTTAATATAGATGAATTACTTACTTTTGGAAATGTAAAAATTGTAACAAATAACAAAGAAATTTTATATATTCTAAGCATTCCAATTACACATAATGATTCTTGTGAAACTTATTTGGCAAAACCTGTAAAATTTGGTAATTTAATTGATAAAATCGAATTTGATAAAATATTGAAATGTAAAAATGATTTGTTTGCTATTAAGGAAAAATGTAAAAATTATAACGACATAACCGTGTGTAATAAAAAGGATATAGTAGAATTAAGAGATGAGTATTGTATAACCAACTTATTTAAGAATAAAATAGGAAACTGCACCCAAGTAAACAATGATCACGTAGCCACGATAGAAGAAATCGGAAGCGATCTTATACTCCTGAACCAATACAATGGCAAAGTCACAACAAATGGTGAAGAAATTAAGTTAAATGGAACGTACCTAATAAAACACTTTAACGTATCCATAAAAATTGATGAACAAGAATACTTTTCACGGGAAATAAGTGGCAGTAAACCTCTTCCAGCCTTTCTACAACCAAAGGGGATTAGTGGCAAAATAGAAGAAGTACTCTCATTCGAGCGGTTGCAGAAGATAAACATCGGAAATATTAAACGATTAGAATTACTAGAGACCAAAAACAATATAATGGCGATAATCTTGATAGCCGTCCTAATCGCTACCATTGGAACCGCTGCGGGCGTTAGAATGTGGAGAGAATTTTATCACCCAGAAAAAAAGGAAGCTGCTCTAGAAATAACTAAAAATCCTGATACAGAACTAAAAGCTGAAAAAAAACAAACAAGCATCTACAATCTTCACGTACTTTAAACAATCGGGACGATTGTATTTAAGGAGGGAGGAGTTAACACCAGATACGTTTAAAGTCACCAACATTCGTCAATATGTTAAGGTATGTGCTTGTTCCCACCAAAAGTGCTGACAGCATGTCTAGCAATCACATTCCTTCATTGCTGACAGCATGTCTAGCTATCATATTTCTTCATTTGGTTCACACACAAACACGAGCCAGCATAAGAGTGGCGTGATCATGCAACGAGCTGGGGTAGTTAATAGGAATAAGAAAATTACTTGTATTTTTACCGTTGATTAATAAAGACGTTGTGCGGTGCAACCCACAACTAAAAAACATTTTTTTTATATAATCCTAGAATTGTGATTTTAATTTATATAAAACAGTCTTTCAGAAATGGGCGCAATTTGGGAGCTATGACCTATTATGGACCGATCATCCAAAAATTTAGTGTCATGATTTCTGTGAATATAAATATTGATATAAATACTTGTAAAAGAATTATAGAGGTGTAAGTGAATTACGAAGAGAGACTTATATAGGAGTTTCGACTACTTACGGACCAACCATTATAAAATTCGATGTATCCATTTCTGTATATGTATATAAAACTTAGTTGTGTTGAATTTTATTTTGATACCAACAACTTTAAGTGATTTATGATCATTTCCAGAAGTATATGTATGTATATAAAACATATTTGTGTTCAATATTATTTGCATAGCAACATTTTTAGGAGATTTATGCTCTTTAAAGTGATTTTCGGGAGTGAGCCTTATATGGGAACTATGATCCATTATAGACCAATCTGCACAAAATTTGTAGATGTGATTTGGCTTCACTTAGCACTAATTTGTGGTGAAATATGTTTGGAAACTTGTATAATTCAAACATTTATGATCGTTAAACCCCTATGTCGGGAATATATTTGTATGGGAGTCAGGTGAATAATGGAATAATGGAATAAATGGACTAGTTTAAATTCCATTCATTCTTGGGCCTAGAAAATATCATGTACAAAAATTGCGACTTGTACTCTGCGCACAAACTTTACATGGACAACCAGCCAGGCATCGTTAAACGATCGTTAACGAAGTTATTCTCCTATCTTTATGGGCATAAGAAACATTAGCACAAATCTGATATACCAATCAATGGTTCAAGTGAACTTAACATTAAGTTTGGAAATATTTTTTATACGATGGTAAAATCTATGGACTTTTAATCCACCTGACGCCATGCAGAGACTGATAAATTTGATTTGCATGTTTCTTTATAAAATTCATTTAATTCCAAGCGAAAACTTGGTAATGGTATATAATATAATTACTTAAAAACTCGATTTTTAGAGTCTATATTACTTAGAAGTAGTTTGATAAGGACTGACATGATATCGTTACAATATATAATTACTTTTAAACGTAATTGTGAACTAAATCATAGTAAAATATATGTCTGTAACCTTTACATGATTACATTTTTGTCAATTTAAATCACATCTGATTTTTTTCTTCATTTAATTAATTTGTTTAAACTCTTAAAAACTCAATAAAGAATATTTCTTTTATAAACAATTGGTAATACAGAAGTCGTTCCAATAAATTTTATAACAATCAATCGAAAATAGATCTTACTTGCTTTGATTACTTTGATTGATAGAAACGAACAATTCTGAACTAGACCGAATAGACCGTTGCTAATTAGGACCGGAAAAACGAGACGCAAACCGAATCACAGTTTTCCATACATTTGTATTAATTTTTATTTAATTCGTTCCGAGACTCATAATTTTAGTAAAAAAAAATGATTTTTCAATAGCAAATACCAATTTTTATTTGTGTAATAATAGTTTTTATTAAAGAAAAGAAAATAACAATTCATGAAACATAAAAATCTTAAGATTAAAACTTGTAGACAAATTTCACAAACAAATTTGCATTAGACTTCGACGGGAAATCCCCTTTTTCTATTTTTGCTTTGTACATACAAACATTTATTAACGACGCAAATCGAAACACTAACGATGCAACTTCGAAGCAATGCGACGCAAACTGAAGCAAAAACGACGGAAATTTTAAAAAGACGCAACTTCGAAACGACGCAAACCGGGGTATTGGTGTATTGAAAATATTGAAAATGTCATCTGTGATAAAATCACATTTTGTAAAATTTTTTTAAAATTTCAATTGTAATCTTTAAAAAATGCTATTCTAATTTTATAATTGCTGGGTATACATATATTTTAAAAATTTTCACAAATACAGCATAATATGTAAAAACATTTGTACATACACATATATATGTACATTTATTTACATTCTCAGATGTACTTCATACAATATTTTACAATGTTTTTTTTTCGAAACTGTTAAAATTTCTATAAACAAGCCCTAGCAGACTTTTATTTGACTTACAAACATTTGTAGCTTTAAAGTTCATAGAGTAATGTTAAGTGGTTTTTCTGGTCAATGTTCTTTAGTTTCAGTTTATATGTACGTATAACTGGATGTGTATATCGTTTTGTCTTTATTTGTTGCTTACTATTTGTTGTTGCTGCTGTTATAAATATCATTGTTGTTGCTATTAGGGTTACAATTGTTGCTACTGTTGTTGTTTTTGCCATTAACGTGTATTTAGTTATGTTTTGTAAATTGTAATTGCAAAC
The DNA here is from genome assembly GCA_950370525.1 of Bellardia bayeri. NCBI lineage: Eukaryota > Metazoa > Arthropoda > Insecta > Diptera > Calliphoridae > Bellardia > Bellardia bayeri. The sequence continues at coordinate 86,592,400 of OX493267.1, forward strand.
CGAAAGAATTTAAATTTGTGTGTGCTCAGAAGATGATGTCCTTATGAAAACAAAAACATGAAATTGAAATGGTAACGGAAACATCTTTGTGTGCTTATGTATGTGTGTATGTGTGTGTGTTTGTGTAAAGTTTGCGTTTAGGGTATTTCATTATATTTTGTATGCATTTATAGCCAAATGAATGTGTCTGAATATACTGTACAAATGGGTTTAAGAATGTGCTATGCTGGGTATTCATTATACCTTGGTTATTTTACCGCTTTATGAGTCTGCATATGTTTGTTTATTATTATATGGTTTTTGTGTATTACTCTTTAGAAACCCAGCGGGAAAAATTGCAAGTGCTTCCATTTGTAGGCCTTATAGAATACCTACTTACACATTCTACAAAACTCAATACTCATTCGACGATTCCTTCTCTCACAAAGCGTTTCATACACATTCAAAACTACATTTCAAATGAATGTCAACAAATTATGATTTCAATAACAAAGACGAATGAATTTGCCATTATTCCTGTAAAGTACGAGTAAAGTAAAGCAGTATTTTATATACTTATACATGAGATTTTTTAAATTAATTTAAAAAGAATTTAACATCCGTTTTTTAGCTGAAACCCTTACCGTGTAAAATTAAAATGATTTTGCAGTGCGGCTTGAAGTCGTTGTGACTGCAAAATAAGGCCTTGTGGAAGGCCTGTTTACAGTATCTTTTTCCCGCTGGGAATATGTGTATGTATTTAGGTACGTATGGGTATATGTACATGTAGCAAATACAAATACAAACATACTTATGTAATGTGATTGTTATTATACTGACCTGACCAGAATCTGTGTCGAACTTGTATAAACGCATGGCTGGATTGTTCGAGCCAACACTCATTTTCCTTGGTGTAACTGATGGTGAAATCATCATCCATGAAACTGGTGTGCCTGTAATGCATTTAAATTGAATAGATTTAGTAAATAATACAACAAACACAACAACATCATCATCAACAAAAACACAATAACAAATAACACATATGTACATACAAATGAAAGAAATGGAAAACTCCAGCAGAAGAAGGCAACAAACACAAAATTTTTTGGGTAAATGGAAAAAGTTGCAATACAAATTTGAAATTGAAATACATGTACATACATACATATACATTTGTATGTACAAGTATGTATATATGTAAAATTGTGATAATAAGATACATAACAATATTTTTCTCCCTATCTCTTGTAGTGGTTCTTTTTATTCGGTGTTCACTTCTTCCTGGCTGATGGAAAGTCTTTTGTTTTGTGTGCAAAATGCTTCAAATGAGAATTCTGTCCATTGTTTAAATTTCGAAATTTTGTCTAATGTCATTAGCTAAGCAAATAAAATGTCTGCAAATTGGTAAAAATGTGAAAATGTTCGACATTAATTTCTTATGAACTCATTTAATGCTTCCTTATTTCTCTTATAAGGTAAATATTTAAAATCGTTTTCAAAGTATGACATTTTTCTAATTATATTTACCTAGAGGTATAAAACTGAAACTAATAAAATGGAAACAATAATAAAAACGATGGCAGAAAATATTAAAATATGTTTTCCAGTAGAAAAATTTGATAAACAAAAAACTAATTTTAGGACTAATATATTGCCGTATTGTATATTTATTGGCCACAAAATATGGCTGATTGCAAGAAAACCAACAAGTAATAAAACAAAAACATATATCGAAATTAATTACAATTAAGTATAAAAATATTAAAGTATTTAATAAATAATTTAATTTAAAATGCTGACTGTTTGTAAGTTTATGCAGATTATAAAATTCCTCAGAAAAATTTTCACCTCTATATTTTGGCCGTTTTTGCAGTTTGTTGCTTATGAAGTTCAAAATTATCTAGCTTTGTTAAATTCAAATATAAATGGAATAACAAATTAATGCTCTATTTTAGAGAAAAAAGGATTTAAAAAAACATTTATAATTTTAAAAGGTCTGTAAATCTAGTCTTCTCATATAGTTTTTGATATTCTCAAAATTAATTTTAACAAACTTGAAAACAGTTCAATATAATGCAATCGCTTTACAATACGCTAGTATGAATACGATGCAATCTGGCTCTACTTTAGGCCAGATCGGAAACAGGGAACATTATCAATTGGTTTGGGTAGGACCACTATGGTGTCGATAACAGTGCGGAAGAAAACGTGATCGCTTCAGTAAATGGGTGAGTTTTAAGGGAGGGTGTGTAGCCAATAGAGGTATCAATGATTTCGTGAATCGGAAGATTATGGTTGGCTATAATCTTGTTATATTTATGCATTAATTTATATAGGGAGAAAATTAACCAGTACTGAAATATTACTTTCAGCTCAAGACAGTATTCGAAATTGGTTTTGGTAGGTTAGAGCTATCAATAAATTCGTAATATATTCAGGCAATAAAACATTGTATCTTCTCATTATACCCTACACCACTATAGTGGGGAGCATATATTGGATTAGTGCTGATGTTTTTAACGCCCATAAATATTACTCCAACACCCACCTTAAAGTATACCGATCGACTCAGAATCAATTTCTGAATTTAGATTTCTGTAAAATCTATTTATGAAATATGTTTAGTACCTAACCGCCAATTGTATGTTAAATCAGCAAAACATATTTGTTTTTTCTTTTTTTGTTAATTTCAAAAAGTTTCCAATATTTCTCAACTTTATACATACTATACAGTATTTATTTAAATAAAAAAAACTCTACTGGAAATGACTTTAATTTTAAATTTTCTGTTTGCATTAAAATAAAAATAACTATTTGCAATGTTTTTCATCTCAAAAAAAAAAAAAAAAAAAAAAAAACACTAACACAAACACAAACTTGCATTCTGTTGTACTCTAAAGTTTATATCCGTTTTAACTTTATCCACATCCTTTATTTTTTAACAATTTAATTTTTTCCCCATTTCTACAAACAATGTTAATTTGTCGACATGCAAAACTTTTGCTAACAACTCTCACTCCTTCTTTATGTTTTCATTTCCAAGCACCCTCTTCACCTCGGCAAAAATTACTGTAATTTTAGAATATTTTAGTTTTTGTGCTTTTTTTTTTTTTTGTTGCCTATGTTGTTTGTTCGCAGTATGTGGTAACCAAACCCAAACAAATTGAATTATGGTTTCTAAGTTGGTTTGTCATATTAGGGCGCCTATAAAATACGTGACGAATGACCAGAAAAACAAGAGGCTAACGAATTGCTGAGTAATCTTGAGAATAACAGAAAAAAAACAAGAAAACAGAATGAGCAAAATTGTAAGTACGAAAAATAGAAGCAAAAAAAAAAAAATAAAACGTACACGAAAGGAAAAGGATATTCAATGTTGAACTCTTAAGTGTCTTTTAACCTTAAACAACACATACAACCACATGCTGATACAGATACAGATTACATAGAAATAGTAATAGAAACACACACATGAATACGTTTTAATACAATTGCAATTTATAACATTCATGATGATGACTGTGAACAGTTCTTGACTAGACAAATACTAAAATGTTTGTCTGTAGCTTCAAATGTACGAGTATGTATTGATGTGTAACTATTATTGTTTTTTTTTTTTTTTTGAAAGATTTGTTGCTACTTTTTTTTTAAAAAACATCTATTTGGGTGACCAGGTCATTTGATTTAAAATCTCTTAACTTTGTTTTTAATATGTTCTTATTGCCTCCGTTTTAACATGGTAACCTTAATTTACCAAATATTTCTATTATGTAGAGTTTTTTTTATTGCAAACTCTAGAAAATCAATGTATTTATAAAAAAACCATGGACCATTATCCCTTATTAAAAAACCATATAAATTATTCAATGGCTTGATTACTACTTTGTATGTGTTTTAAGATATATGTATGTACATGTATTCGAAAAAGGTTCACAACAATTTTAAAGTATTTAAACAATTTAATTTTGATGTAGTTACTGTACAAAGATTTCCATAAGAATTTGAAGAAAAAAAATGGAAAGGATAAGAAAAACTTTTGCAAGTTTTGGTTTATTATTATGAACACTTGAACTGCTGGGAGTTGGAAATACAGTTAAACGGGCTTTCAATAAAAGCCAGAAATAGTTAAATCACTTTAAAAAAGGTTAAAAAAGGCCAATTTTAATTCGAATTTTCTGTTTTTTTTTTTATTAAAATAAAAGATGCATAAAGTATTAAAATTTCAAGTTAGTTCAAGTAGAAAATAAGAAACATATATTTTTATGTGCTTATGTATAAAAGTAAAATGAATGAATTCAAGTGCAAATTTTCATCGGTTATGTCTTATTATATCCTCGACCACCGCAAGTAGTGAATAAGGGTATATATATATGTTTGTCATTCCGTATGAAACTTTGATAATATTCATCTAAGGCCCAACAAAGTATATATATTATTGATCCTTATGAAATTTGTTTCGATACGTGGATAAATCAAACATTTACGGCCGTATTTTGGGAGGACATTCGTATGGGGCTTAAGTGCAGTAATGGATCGATTTCAACCAAGTTTCAACCGATTTCTAATACTTTAAGGTGGGTATTAGAAGCCTAATATTTTTGAGCGTTACAAACATCAGCACAAATCCAATACACCTTTTCCAAAGCTATATATTTCCTCTTATAGTATAGGTGATATTTTCATATGAAAATTTAATTTTTATCTTTTGTAGGCTGCTCCAGTTTTTTGCTATCGCAGATTCATATATTTCCCATTTTTGTATATTAATAACACTTTTATAAACCATGTTAAAAAGAATTGTTAAAAATTATCACAAGGTCTAAAGTTATACATATGTATTTAAAGTTAAAAAATTTTAAAAAAGTGTGATTTTTAGCAATTGCTTTTTGGCATAAAAAGTTACTTCTAATCGTTTTACATTATTTAAGAAATTTTCAAGACGACTTATAACGTACTTATATTTCGCGGGCAGTTAACTTTAAAGGAAATATGTTATAAATATATGAAAAAAATTCAAAAACTTTGTAACTGCGGGCACAAGAGTTATTCAAACTATAGCTATTTTTTATTTAAAATTCTAATTTAGGGCAAATGATTTTAATAACACCATCTCTGGAAACAAAAATTGTTTAAACTGATATATACATTTTAATTTTAAATAGTTTTTATTAAAGTATTGCATTTCTATGGACATTTTCGTGGAAAAAGTTTTACAAATAATTGATAATGTATTGGGTCATATTTGGCGATATCTTATATTCAGGTCTATGCAGGAAGCCACTTTCACCACAAATACGCGTTTCATTCACTTTTTGTTATTCTAAAATACGTTAGCGATGTGAGTACCAGAAAACAAACAGAAAAGCATATGTTTTTGTTCACTTTGTATGCATTCTAAAATAATTGTTCACCACACATCTACATAATTTTCGTTCGACGCTTCATTTAGCGCGTAAAAATAAAATACCTACATAACTGAAAAATAAATAACAAGCATATGCTTCAAATGTAAGTAAATATATGTATGTATATGTATAAAAAACATACAATGAAAGTTAATTCTGTTACTGTGTCCAGGTCTAAAAAACAAACATCACCGGAACACTTCAGAGCCATGGTCATCAATAGCCATGGTTACGCCTGGTATCGACGATTTTCGAAAGAAGTACATTCGGGCTTCTTTTTTTGTCTGTTCATCCATTTTGATACTTATCCATTTATGGCATAATTTCTCTTCGATTGCAACTAATACTTCAGACAGAAGTTTTGAAAAAGTTGACTGGGAAATATTAAGATGCCAATCCTTGCCAACTCCATGTTGGTAATTTCCTTCAGCGAAGAAACGAAGAGCAGCTGCCAGCTTGTCAACAGGTCCTAAGCATCCAAGCCGTGATTGCTGTTTGATTTTGTCTTCCAATTCAGATAAAATATATTTTAATGCCTCTTTGTTGATTCTAAAATTTTTCTAAAACTTCTTTTAAATTTGTAATAAACATAAATACATAACTGGCATCATTCATTTTAAATATATCCGGCGTATTATTTCTTAAATTTTTAATTACTCTAAAATTTTCAGGTTGTGCATTAATTAAAAATGCAATCGAATCCAGCTCAATTTTTATTTTTAAATTTTTATATTTTTGTTTTTAAATTTGTCTGTGTATTAATTAGACAGCTGTCTTCAATGTTAATGTTTTTCATAAGAGATTACAAAAAATCGATTACTGCAAGCGATAATTCTTCACTCGTATTTTAGAATATGTCGCAGACGAAATGTCGAAAGTGAACGTTCGACGACGAAGAAGTGAAGCGCGTATTCCCGAATATACCTGATTATGTAAATACATACTATGTAAATTTTACTTAGAAAATAGCTTTGTTAAACACAAACAATTTTTTTTAAATTTTTTTCATATTATAATGTTTCCTTTAAAGTCTTCCTTGAAATTCTTATAATACTTTTTTAATATTTATTTAAAATTTATTATAACAAACATTTGGTTTTTGACTATTTAATATTGGGTGGTTGTCAATAATCTACTGTACTTCTTTATTAAATAGATTATTCAATATCTATACAAAATAATTCTTAATATTCCTCTTTAGTATTATTAGGGTATATATAAGTTTGTCATTCCGTATATAATATTAAGAAATATTCATCTGCGACCCAACATAATATATACATATATTATTGATAATTATGGAAAGTCGATTGAACTATCTCCATCTGTCTGTCTGTGTGTGTAAAATAGACAACCAAAATCAATAGAGTGTAAAAAGAATCGTTTTGAATTCTCCTAAACAGTTTGGTTTTGAAAATCAGCATAATAGAACCAGAGTTATCGACCAAAATGTAAGACAATCTCCATAAAAACTTTATATTTTTCAATATTTTTCAGCAATTTTTTTAAATATATTGCAGATATTGCCATGAAATTTTGTGCACGTTATTTCTATGGCAAAGGAAGAAACTGTGAGAAAAATAGTATTGGTAGAAATATGGCTTAATGATAAAAAAATGCCTATAAAATTGGAATATTAATACAAAATTCGGCAAAAACAAGTGTCATGTAAAAAGAAATCACAAAACGAAATTTTGTTTTGTTGTCAGGAATATAGAAAAATGTTTTTTTTTTTAATTTTATAAATTTTTAAATTACACTCCAGATTGTTATGAAATTAAAATAAATTCTGTAAATTATGGTGAGAATTGGTAATTACTTCAATTTTAAATGATTAAAATAAGATGCAATTTTTAGAAATTTTAAATAAATTATGTTGATTGTAAATTTGTCTTTCAAACAGTAAATAAAATGCTAAGCCTTTAATATTAAAAAACACTAAATAAGGATATTCAGTCCTATAACCAGTGTAGTTTTTGTATTTCTCTTTATATTTAGTATAGCGTATTTAAGATTCGAATATTGCACTCTAAATTATTTTATATATACTTTTCGTATGATTTAATTTAAGTTTGTATGTACTTTAAGGAAACATAATATAAAGCCTCCTATACCTTTTTAAGCTTGCCAAGCTTTTTAGTTAAGTTATTCTCAATTAGTAATAATCAATTATAATGACACAAATAGGAAACAAAAATTCAAGTCAATTCAACTAGATTAAGGAGAGACCCCTTAAATTACTTTAACACAATGTCAAACCAAAAAAAAATATATATATAAATATAGATCATTAGGCATTTGTTGTACAGTAAATATACACACAAATATCCTCATATACATTTCGCATACTGGTTGGTGTATAAATAAAATGAGATACATTTAGACTTACATATTATGTAGCTCAGATGGTAAGATTTCGAAAAGGATGTTTATAGATTTGTATTACTTATACATGTAATACCTTCACACATAAAAAAAATTATATACATATGTATGTGTGGCTGTATACTTATGAGTGTGTGTATAAAGATGATATTTGTTTTTTCTATGCATTTCCTTATCCAAGACTTAAACAACAAAATTCTAGACAGATGACCCTTAAAAAATTGTTGTTTTAATTTCTCTTTACAATTTAACAATCCGCTAAGAACAGAATGTTTAAGGATTTTACATGGTAGCAACAATATCTTAAGAAATCTGTTAAAGTTTACTTTAATAATGTTGCATATTATTGTAAAGCATTGGTTTTTGATCTTAATTTTCTTTTTGCATTTATGTAACTTTATTTTTGTGTAGAATTTAGTATTAACTTTGTTAAGACTTTTGTTTCGTAACTTCCTAGAGTACATATATGAAAAACAAAGCCAATGTAATGCTTAATGAATATTAAATCAGTCTTGCGGTTTTGCAAGTTAAATAATGGAAATATAAAGAAAAACTTTTATGATTAGAAAATAAACCAGAGTAAAAACCACTACCAAATAAAGCTAATGTCATATGGTACAAGTATAAGAAATCATATGAGTAAATTGATTAAGAAGTCTAAATAGATTTGTTTAGTACTAAATGTGAATGAAATATTAATCGATCTTTATTTAGTTATGAACTCAAGTCACACAGAAATCAATTAAAATATTTTTTTTGATTAGTTTGGTATTTTTTATTTTTATTGTGGAAATTACCAAATTTTAGTGTGGTTTGATTTTAAAACAAATCACACACATTTAGTAATAAATAAACTGATATATTGTATGCATATATTTTTTTTTGGTTAAATACCAAGCAAAATAATTTACAACAAATAACTGAAAACAATAATATGCGGGAAATAAACAATTACTACTAAATAAACGCTTTCACTCGTGAGTCTTTTGAAATGTTTGCGAAAAATATAAATTTCAACTCTCATTTATACGCATTTACCATGTTTATGTCTTAAAAAAGCATTAGTTTGATATTAATTAACCTGTATGTGGTAAACACTTTTTGCAAATTATCCAACATAAATCGAATTATAAAAAAAAAATTAAAGAATCTGTCAAGCGCCAAAAAGGGGCAATATTCTACCAAATACAAAAGTGATTCAACACGATTAATAGTTGAACGAGGGCGTTTCGGAAAGTTCTTAGCCTAGCACAGAAAGAGAGTAATTAGTTTTTCAAGAACATTAATATTTTTCAATATAATCTCCTGAAATTTCAATACACTTAGTTCAACGCTTATACAGCAATTCTATTCCTTGATTAAAAAAAAAATCCTCAAGACCTGTAAAATGGTGGTTTACAACTGTAATTGCATCTTTTTTTGAGGTAAAACGCTTGCTAGCTAGGAATTATTTTAGATCTGAGAACAGGTAAAAGTCACCGGAAGTTAAATCAGGAGAATAAGGTGAGTGGTCAAGCAACTCGTACTTTAATTCGTTGATTTTGAGAAAGCTTGACAAATTTTCATTCTTATGCGTGTTTGGTCAACTGTTAAAAAATGCGACACCCATCTTGCAGAAAGCTTTTTCATCTCTAGTTCTTCATGAAAAATGAAATGGACTCGATTATTTGAGATGCCCCTGATATTAGCTATTTCACGTACTCTTATTCCTCGATAATATAATACCATATCGTGCACTTTGGCTACAATTTCTGTTGTTGTTGCTCTCTTTGGACGTATTCTATGCAGTTCATTCTGAATGCTTGTACGTTTGTACGTTTAAATTCAGCAACGCAATTTTTTACTGTTGCATATGAAGGAGCACTTTCACCTAACACATTCACATTATCATTATGAATTTCTTGCCCCGAAAAAAATTTTTTATTTAAATATTTATTGACACCAGAAATTTCTAATTTTGCCAAATCGAAATAAATTTAACATGTGTTTATGGCAGAGATGGAAGTGTTTATGGCAGAAATGAAAGTTTCCAAAACACTTAACTTTTTTTGTTAATACCGCACTTTCTGTTCTAGGCTAAGAAATTTTCAAACTGCCCAGTGGTTATAACAGTCCAAAAAAATGCGTTCTTTTGTTTCCAAACCATAAATCAGGGGTAAAAAAACAAAAATCTATCAACTAAAGCGAAAAAATGTCGCATCATAGAGCACGTGAAAAAAGACAAGTGTTTAACACCAAAATATGCTTCTATAGCAATAGGCACATATGTACGTTTGTTGATAAACAGCAAGGCGGCCCCTTCGCGATATTGGTTACATCTCAGCAGTAAAAAAGAAAACCCTAATTGTCGATAAAAACCGAAAAGAGCACAGAAATTGTAATGTAGATGGCAAAAGACGTTTAATCCAGAATTACAGAATTCAAAAAGTTCATGTTAAGGAAACAGTGAGGCACGGTGGAGAAAGCAATGGTATGGAGTGCTTTATATGCAGCCAACTTAAGACCACTGCAAAGAATCAAAGAAATAATGATAAAAATCTGCGTATTTTGCAAACTAATTTTCTTGATTTTGTAGATAAGAGCATCTATCATGTGAATGAAGTTACTTTTCAAAGGGATGATGACCCAAAGCACACGTCAAAAATTGTGAAGAAATGGCTTATCGAGTAGAACTTCCTTTTGATGCAGTGGCCAGCAATAAGTTCCTACTTAAAACCTATTGAGAATGTGTGGTCGATCGTGAAAAGACAGTTGAGATAATACCGATCACCTCCAACCAATTTGCAATGAAAAGGTATTTCAGATGAAGTAATTGAGAAATTGGTGAAGAGTATGTCAAAACGTATAAATAGTGTTTTACAAAAATAAAAAAAAAATATTATAAATACTATCAATCCCCTTAAGTTTTAGTATGGTGGAAAACCGAGTAGACGCGCTTTCTTTTAGTTTTGTTCGTTTATTGTTTTTACTTCGAACTTGATGATTTTAGTTTCGATTTATAAATTATTTTGTTAAATATTAAACATAAAATAAAACAAAAGCATTTTTTAGTTTAATTTCTATGCCATAAGTAGTGCACAAAGTACAAACATATACTCACTGTCCCCACTGTAAGTAAATTTAATAATTTAAATTATTTTCTTACAAATATGCTTAGATTTAAAAGAGATAAATTGCATAAAATGTTTAAATATTTGGATTTTGTAAATAAATATTTATTAAAACTTGTATTTACTAATAACTGCCTTAAAATTAGTAACCTTTAACAAACAGAAATACTATATTTTATTTTTAGTTATTTATTAAACCAACAAATATTGTTACACAATGGATGTGTGTTCCTTAATATGTGTATTAGGATGGTCCCCTTTATAATGAAATTTTAATTTAAAAAAAAAAGTTGTTCTGAAGTTGGTCATTATTACAATACTTGAATAAATCCTGATCAAGTTTTAATTGGGAACATTTTTTAAGAACAGTACGAAGTCTGGTTTTCATTTGAAAATGCGTCGGTAGTTGGGACACTAAAGGTGGATGCACTCATTCGTTCCGAAAAAAATATTTGAATCCAACTTTAAACAAACATTTTTTTTCAAATATTATTTTAATAGAATACAGATTTGAACTTAGATCACTACAAATACAGCCATCTTATTGTACATCTCCTTCCATGTCTCTTAATGAATCTCTTTCTATGTACGAGTACAATGTATGTAAACTTAATTCAAATAATTGTCTTCTACATTCTTTGGAGCAACAAACAACATCGACAACAACAGTATACACAACCACAAACAGCAATAGATGATAGTATATGTCTGTGTGCTGCAGCATGTACATGTGCTTTAGATTTGTTAATTCAAAGTGAATACTTTGTTGTAGTAGCTGTGTTAGTGGTGAAAGTCATCATCCATCTCTACATGTACTTATCGCAATGTGCGTGAATCTGGTCATTGTCAAACCGGCTGTCTGCCTACAAACACGCAGAAACATGTAGACAATACAATGTAAGTTTCTAAAGCTCAATAAACAGATTGAATAATACGAAATAAATGATGTTGCTTGCTTCCTTCCGTCCTTCGTACGTGTGTAGATATGTATATGCAAATATCTAATTTAAGTGTGTAAATCTGGCTGTGTGTATGCTTGTGTAATGTAGAATACAAAAGTAATTTGTAACGTGGCTAACCAATACAAAAACCAATTGCAGTATAAATATTTGTTCGAAGGCATGTATCAAATAATTTAAATTATTTGCTTCCTTCTTAGTGAAGTACGAATAATAAATCTTATACACATACATATATCTAAAAAGAAACTCTTTTTGATTATTAGATTTAAAATATATTCATGAGAATCCCTTACAGCTAGTTACAAAAAAGACTTTTACGACAACTGTGCAAAATGATTGTTCTGACTTTTTGGCACCACCCTCGTTATTTTATGTTAATTTTTAAAACAGTTGTGGTAAAAATACATATATGTTATTTAGTCAATATTAGTAAAGAAAGGGATTTTACAAAAACTTCAAAAAGTATCTACTCTTAAACAATACCTCGTTTCTCCATTTCATCTATGTATTAAAGCAATAACATTAATGTTTATTTATTGCCTTTAAAAGTTTCAATTATAAAAGCAAAAGGTTTTTCTTTTTAAATCAAAACAAAATGATTTATTTACTCTTGGTTGTAGACTTGAACACAAATATGCCAGGCCACTTGCCGCAACATGAGTTGTTATGTAAAATAAAAGTAAAACAAACAATTTATATGAAAATCATTCAAATGTTTATTGTACAATATTAAATCATAATTTACGAAATATGAATTATACAGATACACCATTTTCATAGTGGATTTTCTGGCAAACTTTCTTGTTATTTCAAAATGTTGTAAAACAAATTTCTTATTGCAAAACCATTTATTTAAACTGTAGTAATAATACAATCTATGACTAATGAAATCTATATTCTCATTTCATCTATATTATGGAACATTTTTAAATTACTTTTTATACTTCTTCTTTGCTACTCCTAAATTAAATGGGGATATGAAGAAAACTATAATAACTGGCGAATATTTATCGGCTCTATAATGCTGTCTATAAATCGATTTTGTGCCATAACGAAAATTGCAACAACTATGCCCGAATTATCAAAAAGAATAGTATTTTCAAAGGAATATTTCAACTATAAAATCATGGGGTAATTTGATCCTGCAGCCCAAAGTAAGATTAGTGAGTTCAAACATTATTGATTTCCTCATAGCTATTAAGTTGTCGATTGAAACATTTAAAATGTCAAGTTATCAGATCCGGATTCGTATATTCACTGGTAGCACGTATTGCAAATAAATACCAAAATCAATAAGACAATAGGACACCCATAGATAAGGATAGAACACACTCTATAGATATTATTGTTTTATAGCTTAAATTTTATTGACCTTATTCATAAAACTTACAACAGGTTTATAAGAGGTTTATAAAGCAAATTTCCATACAACATTTGCTTCATAAACCTGTTATAAACCTGTTGTAAGTTTTTATGAAAAACGGGGTATATGTTTGTATTTTATATTTATTATATAAAATTGTCAGATTTTAAAGTTTAGTCAGTTTATGTCAAGATTATTTTTTGGCCAGTTTTAAAATTTTTTATCCATACATAATCCTCTGGCTGACAAACTAGCCTTTTTGTTTTCGATAGTGCCGTAATGGCTTGAGAGTCATATTATATCAGGATTTCCGCAATTGAAGTATGAATTTATCTCATTCTTATATTATATATATATATATTTATATATATTATGGCGGGTTAATTTTTTTTGATGAAGCATATAGCAATAACGTAATCCATAGGTGATTCTGAGAAATTTTTCTCAAGCTCTAAGTCGGATTTGGAGCCCCCCCAAATTTCAAAATATATATTTTTCCATATACATAGAACAATTTAATTAAATTCGTCATAAAATCGGATAGAATTATAGTAGATTTCTCAATCTGGGCTTGTTTTTTTACTTTTAGTAGAGATATTAGGAAGTTTCTGTCGAAAAATAGCCTAAAATTATTTCTAAATTTTCTTCGATTTTTTTGTATATTTTTTTGCAGATTATGAAAGTTCAGATAATTTCCAACAACTTTTACTAAGATCAATTTTTTGTTTTCGAACTCCTTTTTGTAGGAAAATCGATCTAAAAAAATTAACATTTTCAAGGTTTCAACACAAAAATACTATTTTACATCACAAATTTCATGATTATTACCCCAGTCGATTGGCAAATCAGTTGAATATTACAAAAAGTTTATTTCTTATATATATGTTGCTCTGTTTGTTGTAACTGCTATTATTTCATCCCCATCTACAACAATCTTTATTCATATACTCCATATTTGCATGTATGTAGTATGTAAAATGTTCAGGGTTCATTACTGTAATGTCCAGTTGTGTGCAAATGTGTTTTTAATACAAATATATTATATGTAGTTGATTTGAGGGCGGACACATTTACTACAACACACACAAACCATTATATCCTGTAGGCATTTTATGATGCTACATACTAATGTTCTATACAATAAATTGTTTTGTTTATGATAATTTTGTAAAGAATCACCCTAGATATTAAAATAAAATGCATACATTAAACATTAAAAAAATTGATTTGAAAGCTAAATATTTTTTCATATACTTATTTATGTATGTAAAAACATAATACATATAAATAAATACATATAAACTTATAGCCTTAGGCTGGGTTGTTAAGTATATGTACATATAATTTAAATTAATAAATATTTGTTTTTTTTTCATAAATATTTGCATGTATATTGGTTATTGTTTGTATGTAACCAGAGGACCAAACAGGCAAATAATTGAAATTGTTGTTTTACATTTGTTTATACTTTTATGTTAATGGGTTATATATATTTTTTGTAATATTTACTATTATTATTGTTAATAAAATGTGTGGAAATAACAAGTCAGAGGGAGAGAGAGAGAGTTCAAAATAAGCTTTACGAAAGGATAGTGTTGAAGTATGGTCACACATGGCAAATATTTACTCAAAAAGCGTAACCAATTGTTTTAAAACAACTTTGTTTGTTGCTGTTTACTCTTACAAGAGATTTGCAATATCAAAAAGCATCAAATTAGATAAAACTAAATATTTGTTGTATTCTGTTCTAAATAAACAAAGGGGGTTTTTTTACCAGATAAACGCCTTCAAATATATTTTATTTAATGGTTACGTTTTTTCGGCAAATATTTACTAAATGTGACCGTACCTTTATATTTTCCCTGTCCACTTTAATAAATTTGAGGTATTTATAATTTCAGTAGTATTTTTCGTTTGTCTTATTTCATCAAATAAACGTTGTTTAATTTTTCTTCTCCAAATTGAACATAGCACTAATGCATTGTTAAAAACTTTCAATTGGTTTTTGGTGTGTTACGCCCACTAACTTTTTTGCTCTATATACCTTTGTCATCATAGATTATACGAAATGAATCCGAATGCAAATGACCAAAAAATTGACCCTGAATAATTGATGAATATTTGCGCACTAATTCCAAATAACGTTTATTGTTGGACTCCGTAAACGTTGTATGACCATTTTGCTGCAAACCAATGTGTCTCTCATCTGAACCGGGCGGTATGTGACCCACAATATACACCTGCAAGAAAAGATAAAAGCAAAATTAATTTAAACTTGTTGTTTGTTTTTGGCTAAGAAAAAGAGATGAAGCTGCAACAAAAATACATGAAAACAATTGATTTTCAATTATCATTATTTTAGCAAGAAGCTGTATTTTTTTCTGTGATTTTCTCTGTTGTTTTTAGTTTAAGTTTTTTGTTTTTCTTTTTTTGTCTATTACAAAACTTTCTCTCCCAGACTCTGGTTGGCACGTCTTCTATTACCACTTTGCTAAATAATAGAAAAACATTTTTGAAGATGATGGTAATGATGATGATAATGTTGGTAAAGATACTTATCTTACAGCTAGTAAAATAAGTTTGAAGTTTAAGTTATCTTCCAGTTGAATAGGCTCAAATTCTGCATTTAAACAACTTTAGAAACTAAACTTACAATAACAGTGAGTTGTAAAACTTTAACCAACTTGTTCAACTTAAGTTTACTTTTTCCTCTTTATGGCTTTTACCACATAACTACTATGTATGCAGACATATATTTCGTCATATTCTATACATAATCTCTTTTTTTCCGTTTGCTAAATAAAATTATTTAAAACTTGTGCGATAAAAAACCCAGCCTTTACAGTGGAATTTATGTACACAAGTGTGTCCTTATTTCGGTGCGAAGAATAAATATTTACAAGATTAGGCAGCAAAACTTAGAAACTTAAATTTTCAAGAAGAGATTAACCAAGTGCTATAATGTGTTTTTGCAAATATGTAATTACATTTTAAGTTGCAGTGTAAGTTGTTAGGAAATCTTGGCGTATACTTAATAATTATTTATATTTGCATGCAAATATTATTCATACGCTTAGGTTGCTGCAACTATTGTAGGATATTGGTCAACGAATTCATTTCTTTGGCAGTATAAATAGTTACTTTTATTTAAACATTAGTTTAGAATATTGTTCGTAAACAGTGTTTTTTTCTATAATTTCTTTATTACGGTTTTTTTTTTCTTTAACAATATTTTAAAAATACTTTTCATTAAGATTAATTAATTAATACATACAGCCAAGCCACAGAATTAAATTCCGTTCGGAAGTGGAATTCACTCCGTTTTTTGTTTCTATAGAAAAAGTAAAACAAATAATTTTTCGGTATGAAACCTACAAATGCTTAAAACTACAATTCCACATAGCAAACTAAAAGTGGTTTCATTCCGCAAGAAAATTTATGTTTTACTTTTTCTATAGAAAAACCGGAATAAATTCCACTTCCGAACGGAATTAAATTCAGTGACATGGCTGATAATTATAAAAAGAATGACGCTAAGTTTTGACTAACATTTTCAGACTATGATGCATCGATTGTGCGGGTGGGTTACGGTTTTAATATTTTTGCTTCTGTTAACCCAATTTGAAATAGATTGGCATGCATCGATTGTGCTGATTGTTTCTTATATTTGCTTCTCACATTTCTTTTCTGTTTGATTTACAGTTACTTGAATTATTGGGAAATTCTTCAGTCACATTTCAGTTTGGCCGTGGAAGTATGTAAGTGTCTTTAATAACAAAAGTATTAATCGTTTACAAATATTAACTAGAACAATTATAATTTTTAAAATTTCAAAATAATTGAAATGGTTTTAGGCAATAAAAATGTGTTTTAGTTAAAAATATTAATGAAAATCGAACGAGATGCATCAATTGTGCGTGTCCTAAAAATCCCTTTTGGATACAAAAATGATAAAACCTAATCATTGGTTATATTTTTATATGCTATAGAAATCAGATATTTATTCCAAAAATTATAAAACAAATCGTGGAAGGAATAAACAAAGAGTGTTCAAAGAGAGCTCGATCAAAAAATCGACAGAGGACTGTCAAAAAATAAATACATAAAATATTGACTAGAATACCAACGCAAGTAATAACAAAACAATTTGAAATAAATCCATCTATGAATATAATTACGGGTTCACAAGAAGCTAGTAACGTATGCGGTCTCACTGCTCATGATAACAAAATATTAAAAATGTTTAGCACCTAAAGATGCTGGCAATAGACAAACTTGTTAGTTGATGGACAGCAAGACAAACCCTTGGACCGAAATTTATTTTATTTTTTTTGTACTTATACATATTTCATTTTAGATTGTAAGCCCTTAGGGCCTAATTAATACAGATTATTCATATAGCAAATACAAAAGTTAAATTCAAAATTTCTGTATATGTGTTTTAACGCCCCTATTGTTAAATACTAATAGAAATGATAATAACAATTTGGATGGTCATACATTTTTACAGCCTTCTATAATCAGATTTTCCAAAACAATATTTTTAAATTTCGATATTGCATACGCAAAAGTTCGTCCTCTATAAGCTAGAATAGAATTTCATAGTCCATAAACTGGACAGTTGGACAGTTTGGATGTTCATACCAATCCACATTTAATCGTTTTCAATTAGACGTTAAGCAATATTGCTGATGCTAAACAGCACAGTTGGGCAGCAACGTCATGATATGTGGTTGTTTGACATAATAACATCATTACATATCAGCTAGATGATAAACCAAAGCACACTTCCAAAATCGTAAAGGAATGCAAAAAGTGCCACTCCCATTCCTATAAAGAATGTGTAGGCAATCGGTAAGAGACAGTTTGAACAATAACTATTAAATCCAACCTATTTGGATGAGCTTTGACAGCTTTTTCAGCGTGAAAGAAAGAATATATCAAATAAATAAATTATTTTAGGAAATAAAGGTTTTTAGACTAAATATTAAAAATTCTATCATTTCCTAAAGTTTTTGTATGGTGCAATTCTGAGTGCATGTGGTTGTTTTTGTTTCGTTTGTATTGTAGAACTTTTAGTGTTGATCTATGAATTATTTTGTTAATTATTTAACATAAAATATTTGGCAAAAAACATTTTAAAATTTTCTATAGTACTTTTATTTTTATATAATAACATGTGCACAAAGAACTAACATGTATTATTTTGTGTTCTCCACTCCATAACTCATTAACAAAAGATAAGAAAAATATTCTCCGAATGATTCATAAGAATAATTATAATCCCAGAATAGCTCTTTCGAGGCTTCAAAAATTTCTAGAATAAATATAACATGCTTAGTAAACTATATGCATATAAATATTATTCTTAGGTCACTGACAATTAATATGCCTTTAGGTATCCCACAAAAGTAAACACCTCAAACAAATTTTATATTTCTAATATTAAATTTAAGCTGCAAAATACAAAATAATTTTAAATCTCTTCTTTCAATTTATCAAATTTCTAAGAATAACTTATTTGCTTTTACAATCTCTATCCTCTTCAAATTGACAAATGAACATAATTTCAAATCAATCATCATCACCGATAACAACAATAAAATAATTAAAGACAAATAAATATTCCCACAAAATTTAACTACTTTAACACAAATTATCTACTCAATATTATTTTTCTATATACATACATATATTTTCTTTAGACATTTAAACTAAAAATCAATAATGGCCTAGCAAAACATTTTACACAATAAAAGCCTCAACAATGGCGAACAATAAGAACAAAAACAAAAAATAATAGAAATAAATCCTACCAAATTAAATCAGAAGCCACTCAAATTGATTGTTTTGTTTTATAAACAATAGAATTGTCAAGCAAAAGAAGCAGACCTACATATTTTCTAATGTTATTAGCAAAAGTAGTTGTGCACACAATTCCAACTAGAAATGAATATTAAATTTTTGCAACAGACATTCATTAAATTTTAAAGGAAATATACCAAAGTACATGTAAATGAATATTTGTGTATGTATAGGTAGACAAAAGTAGCCTAAAGATACGGTCACACTTGGCAAATATTTAACCAAAAAAAGCGTAACCATATGTTTTAGCACAAATTTGTTTGACGTTGTTTACTCTTACAAGAGTTTTGCAAGATCAAGCAGCATGAAATAAATTAAAATTAAATATTTGTTTTGCTTTGGTGTAAATAAGAAGAGTTTTTTTTTTTAATAAATAAACGAGTTCAAATATATGTTATTTAGTGGTTATGTCTATTTCGGCAAATATCTGCCAAGTGTGACCGCAGCTTAAGTACATAGTTTTTGTATTTCCGTAAGATTACGTTAAAGAAATAAAATTAAATAGTAAAATAAGAGGATATTCAAATGTCAAAAATGAAATATTATAAAGAATAAAAATCATTTTCTGTATAACAACAAGACATAATTTTAAATTAAAATTTACTTTTTATTAAATAAGTTATTGTTTATATAAAGTGTTACATATATGTAAATGAATTCATTAACTCTCAAACTCCCGTCAAAAATTCTTTCTTCTGTGTGTGTGTCGAGACAGTTTGTAGGTAGCGTCTGAGAATCAACACAGCTGATTATAATATTTTAACTTTTTTCCTCACTTAATTTCTATTATTCTAAGTACTATTTGTTTGAGTTAATAATATTTAGTGATTAGAATATGTTTTTATACTTTAGTTTACTATTCCAAAGGTATGCTGGCATAATATGGAAAGTTTAATAGACGTCATTTAAAGGAAACACCCACAAAGTATAAAGTACTAATTCTGTGTCAAGGATTTATAAATATAAGGTATTTTGATATAGAAAACGTCCACAGACTAATGTGTAAAACCACGTTGTCAAAAAATAATATACAAACTAATCATGCAATCATTTATGATATTTATATAAATTAAGTATACGATGGCATTAAAACAAATCGAATTATTTAAAAGACCAGAAAAATATTAGCATTTCAAATGCTATTCCTTTAACATAAACTATTTCGGTTAGCATGAAAAAGTCGTATATACATATTTTAAATGCATGTATTTGTTATTTAATTCTAGAATAATTTCGATATTTATCTTAATTGAAAGTATAACAACTATTTGATAAGAGAATTTTTTATTGGCCAGCAGAGCGCCACAACATAGTATCTTCTATTTGAAGGTTCTTTGGATGTTTTAAATGATTAGTAGGCCTGTCACTCATACAGTATGTAAACAACGCCTCCAAATATTTATAATGTTTATAATTCAAACGTAAATATAGAATATAAATCTAAATTTCAACTATGTATGTAACCCTTTCCTTTTCTCGATCACGGTCGATACATAATGAATTTGTGCCCAACAAAATAATAAGGTCAGATACTTTTTTCTGATTATTGATTTGTAACATTGTAAAAAATAACAGTAGCAAGTTTTTTACCCTTCCTCCTTACACGTAAGTCTAGCCAGACCTTTTTCCATTTGAAATGTTATTATAATATATTTAGTACTTAGTTAGAGACTTGAAATTTCACTTATGGCCGAATTCACAGGCTTTAGTTAGCTAATGACAAAGGCTTAACTAATAATTCTTTATTCGCACTGCTTAGTTTGCCATACGAATAACAAGCAATAGTTAAACAATAGTTAGTATTTTAGTTTACCAATGGTTAACTAATGACTGAGAATTTGGTCATTATACTTCTATAATTTAGTTCGCCATAAATATTTAAAAAATATATGGAGAAAAATATAGAAGAACACTTATTCGAATATTTTACCGCACACATTACATTTGCAACACAAATGTCTGGTCAGACCCATATATATTTTGTATTGTAAATGCTGTTTTTTTATATTTTTCTTGCTGGTTTTAATTATTTTTGGTCAGTTATTATTTATTTATTTATTATTATTATTTATTTATTATTATTATTATTATTATTATTAGTTAGTTATTTATTCTTATTTATTTCTACCTATTAAGCAATGTTAAGTTAGGTTAATTCGGGAAAAACTGAATAAACATACTACCAAGCCATCTAGTGAATACATAAGATACAAGTTTTTTTGAATTTGTCGTTTTATTGAAATTGCTTTATGTTTGTGTTGATGGTAATGAAAGTTGTGTTTCCCCTTTTAACATATGGACAGTTAATGTCGATTTATTTGAAAATTACAATACATGTACATATATATTTTTCATATTTAACCTTTATGTGTTCGGAAGTCTACATTTGTAGTAATTTTGATTGGATTAGCGAATAAAAATTAAAAAGTTAGTAAAAATAATTATTGCGTGCTAAGGGGACGTTTTTTTAAATTATCATCTCGTGGCCGGTAGTGTACATTTGTAGTCACTATGTGGTTTGTATGCAAATAAGCTTTATTTATTGCTTATTACAGTTGCACACATTGTTTTGCTTTTATTTTTGTTAAAAAACGAATTCTTTGCATCACGTGTATGCTGGAAGCGCATCAAAGTAATAACATTTTATCAAAAACAATAGAGCAAAGACAAAGTGTACGTTACTTTTATGCTTGCGATGCAAAATCATTTTATCCGCTCAAAAATGAAATCTACGTAGGAAAGAACCCGAATACAAGTCGATCTGCAAATGTTGGAGAGAATGTAGTAAAAAAAGCTGATTTCTAACTGGGAAAATACCGGAACAACAATAGTTTATGACAATTTTTTAAATTTGGATAAATATTTATTTTGTCCAAAGGCCTTGCAATTCTTGGTACAGTTCGTCAAAATAAAACCTTTCTACCCAACGAAATGAAAGCTGACCGTAAACGTGCAGAATATTCGTCAGTTTTTGGTTTTTTGGACTCAAAGTTTGCACTATCATCTTATGTGCCAAAAAAGGAAAATGCAGTTGTTGTTATATTATCAAGTACAACCTTGAATAATGATATTGTGGCAGAGAAAAAAAAATAAGCCGCAGTATATACTTGACTATAACGTCAGCAAAGGAGGCGTCGATGCAATGTACAAAATGCAGTCAGCATATTCCACAAAACGCAAAACATTGCGATGGCCATTGACAATGTTTTTCAACTTGATAGATAAGTATATCTGCCTTAGCTACTTATATAATATATATAGAAAATAAGAGACATATTCAGCAAACAGACAAACGCATAAAGTTCTTGAGAGGTTTGACAAAACAGATGTTTATGCCAGCACTTATAGAACGGTCAAAAATTCCAAGGGTAATAGGCTACACTCCAACACGCCTCGCTATCGAAATGGCGCTAGGGCACTTGCCAAATTCAACTTCTTCCGCTTCAGCTACTAATAAATTTTCTTATACATCTGAGGATAAGCTGCCAAAACATCCTGTACGATGTCAGGCATGTGAAATTGTAAATCGCAAAAACATCCGAAATATATGTAGTTGGTGTAAGAAACCGGTGTGCAATGCACATTCCACAACTTACGTATTTGGAAAATGTTGCTCTATAAATAAAACTTAAATGTATAAAATTATTTTGTTCAAGTTATCCTATACCTACATAAATAATATATAAATAAAATAAAATAAATACAACAACTTTTTTCTTTTTTATAAGGACAATGTAGTGCAAAAATAATGTTACTACAAATGTAGTCTTCCGACCGCCCACGTTAGTTTTCGATCCCGAGCACATAATGGTTTATTAATTAAATTGTTTTCTTTTCGAATTAAGTACATGAAAAACTGATTGAGTCTGGCTAGACTCATGCGTTACGAATGTGAAAGTCAAAACATGTGTAAGATGGAGCGATAAACAACTGAGGCTTTCGTGGGAACTTTAACAGACTACTTTCAGGGCTAATGACCTGTAGAATTTCAAGTATGTTTTTTGTCAGACGGGATGGTTATTTCACCAGGCCAAAGCTCCCCGAGAAACTCAACGGTGGCTTTGCATAACTGTTTTTTAAAATCTATTGCCTTGAAACCAGCCATTATCGGGTAAAACTTCTTGAACACCTCACCCAAAGCCCTAGTAACCAGTCTCAAAATGCATTAAAAATTGAATCAATGATCTTGCCTGATGCCATGAACATCTTTAGAACCGAAGTGTGTCTTCCGCAAACCGTTGCCATTTAGGCATTTTCTTTGGATGACAACCATTTAAGTTTGTAATCATCTGCGAGCGATGGAATGCCTGATGATAAAAGCACTTTTGGAAAGATTTTTGTGCATATGAGTATAGAACCAGAGGTCAAAGGAATCGTTTCGGGTGCATCGAATCATTCGCTTTAACTTTTATAATTTTTGACACAAAGGATTCTGTTTTAAAGGTGGAGTGTGAACTGCCTTAATGAGAATAAAATTTATGTTATACGTAATACGTAATGGTGGTATTACTTAAATTTTGCATTAAAACTTTACAAAATCAAAGTTTCCTTTAAGTTGTAGACTTTTAGTACAACTTTGCCATACAGAATTTGTCTGGGTTGGTGCCGCTTTCTGGATGCATCTGCAGGACATCCTATATTCTAGGCAAAGATATTCGGCGAAGTATATGTTTCTATTTTATTTTTTTTTTTGTGATCATTACGAAAACGATTAAACGATTTATGTCAGTTTCATATTATATCATTGTTATCACGTATCTTTATTATTTGTTCCAGCATTTGTTCATTGTGTTTATACAAATTGGGTTGTTGATTTCAGAGAAGAGTCAGTATTTTTACTATATTTTACATCCATTTACTAGAGATATTCTTATTACTCGTGTGTTGCATACCACCACACGGAGTGATGGGATATTAAATAGATAAGGTTGTATTTAAACAAGTGATCTTATCTTACTACTAGTTTAGTTAGCTATTAAAAACGTTAATGTAAATTAATTGTTACAACCAATCGCAACAGAAATATAATTTTATTAAATGATTTTAATTTTTGTACAATGATTGACAGCACTTAAAGATCCTACAAGCAGACTACGTATTATACGCAGGTGCCTGCAATTAATCGGTTGAAATCACTTGAGCTACAAATATAGCTCGTATTAAACCTAAAATGTAAAATCACTACTTTTGGACGAACTCGTTGAGAAAATTGCCAAACTATCATTGTATGATGTCAAGTTTATCGGATGCGTTAACGAAAAGGCCTTAGGTTTCCTGACATTCCACAGTCAAGATAGTAATGTAGACTAAGCGAAGTATTAGTTCAATATATACTAAAATTTTGCCAAAATAAATAATCAAAATGCTCCCATAATGTTCTCTGTTAAATACCAGATATAAATACTAGTATATATAATATCAATTCTATCAACCACTTAAATCCTTCCTTATTATTTATATTTAGTTTCTCTTTTGTTCACTTTGACGTGGCTTAACAAAAGTACATTATTTTGTCACTAAACACTTTGATTAGATGACAAAAAACAAAAAAAAAAAACAATAAACAAAAAACAAATGTTTAGAAAACCAACATGTTGATGAGTTACTGATGTTCCAATGGATATATAAAGCCAGTCAGTCAGTCACTCACTCAAACTGACAAAACAGCAAAGGTGTCTTTAGGTTCATTTTATTTATCATTTATTTTTTGTATTAGAATTTTATATATATAAACGTTAAAATTCAGCCTATCCAATGGTTAAACTTTTATTATATACTTAATGAAAACTGACAGCTAACAAAGAAACTCCATATATTTTTCCCTAAAGGATACTAAAAATTCTATATCCAGCACAATTTTCACCCTCATGCTCTACAACTAAAACTTGGGCAAAGTTTTATTTTGGTCTTTCTGTTTACTCTCCTAAAAACAGAAATAAAATAAATACAACGCCTACCAGCATACAAGTTTCTCAGAAGTGTTAAGGGGTAGGGGTTAACGAGGAATTTTTAAATGTCATTAGCAATGACATTAGAAGAAAATAAGTATAACTATATGAATTTTAGGGAAATGGTACATTTAAAGTATCATTGCATTGCTGAGAAATTTGATTCTATAATAATGGAAACTACACGCAGAGAAAAGATATAGTTGTGCATGTTTACCACAACAATGTTAACATATTTACAAAGTTTTTAACAATGTTATGGTCACTGTAATTATTCATATGATTGTGGTAATCATAATATGGTGAAGTTACGATTCAGATAATTACTGTAATCATATATACGATTCTAGTAACTATGTACGTATTTGTGGAAATCATGTTTATGATGAATTCATTTATCATAATATATTGCACTTTGATTATGTTTGAGAACCACATAATATGATATAATCTTTCATCATACAACTGATCACCACAAACATTACATAATTACTATAGTCATATATATGATTGCTATAATCTTGTGCATCATAACCTTAAGCATATTATTGTTGCCGCAATCACATAAATAATTATAGTGAACATACTGTTTAAAAAAAAATTTTAAAAATGTTACTTTTGGTAAACATGCACAACTATATTTGTTCTCTGCCTGTAGAATGTATTAATATATAGCTAGATAAACTAAAAATAAATAAAATATATATTTTTTTACATTATGATCTATTTTAACTTCCAATAATTGAAAAGCACATATTCAGAATTCCATTATTAAAGAAAACAATTTCTGCTTGTACTCGGTTGGCAGAAGATCATCAAAAGAAGCACCTAGTTATTGTATAATAATCTATCGGTCTGCTCCTTCTTACACGTATAGAATGTACCAAAACAAATATTTGTGTTTAAGCTGTCTTAGAAAAAATGTAACTAAGAATTTTAAGTAACTAAGCTCAAGTATCTAATAATTAAAAATCCTGCGAGTTTGGTATTACCCCTTATGACTATTATATAAATGTTTCCATCTAAATTTACACTGCCATACTTTGTTGATGAAGGCTGTTTTTAGTGGGGTTTTGTCAGTCGGTTTGTTGATAAAGAAAAATTGTAATTAAAAAGCACTAAACTTAACTTTGTTGTGTCTGCTTTAACAAACTACCATTTTTTGCATGTATAGTAAATATTGCTATTAGTTTAATTCAAATTAGTGTTGGGAAAAAGTTTTTACTCGTCAGTAGAAATAAATAACTTCCACTAATTTACTTATATTCCAAAATCACTTGTCGGAAACTATAGTTTAATGTTTTGGTAATTCAAAAAAAAAGTACAATAAGTTTAGGGCGATAATAAATAACTATTTAAAATAACTATTAAAATTCGAACTCAGAAGTATATATAAGTAACAATAAATTCTATGCAACAACAAGTACGAGTATTTTCCTAATTGTAAAACGTATGTGCAACTATAATAATATCAAGCAATATCTGTATAAAGGAGAAATTGTTTAGCATTAATAGAGTTATCAACCCATGGCCATCGATATAAATAAATAAAATGAAATCCAACAACAAAAGCAGAGACCGAACGGGTCCACTTTAATTTTAGTGGTTAATTCGCACCATTTACCAAATTAGTTATTTGTTTTTTTTTATCACTGAGAGAGTGATTTATAAGAGAACATTTTAGGTTTGTGGTTGAGAGAAACGGAAAAGAAAATAATGGAAATAATCAAGATGATTGAATCATAATTAATTTTTTTTCGTAACGGTCAGGTTATAATTTTTAGTATTTTCGAACTTTTAAAATAAATGACAAAAGTTCATTTAATGCAAACCAATAAAACTTGAATATAAAATTCGCTTTTTTTACTTCCTGCCCAATATTGGCAGTAATTTTAGTTCATATTCAATTTACAATTTGTTAATAATTTATAAAAAAAAATAGGCTATAGTATGTAAATAAAAGAGAACTCTGCATTGGACCAGCAGTACTCCAAACATAATCCATTTGTTTGAAAAAAACTAGTCCATTTAACATTACGATGTCCTAGAACTGGACCATATACTCCAGCTTTGCATAATACGGGACTAATCCCAAAACTACTTCTTGTAACTACATCAAATGTTTTTAAACATCGATTACGGTCGTTAAAGCATGAACAATTGTCGTGTCACAAGAAGTTCTGGGGCCAAATTACCGCATACGTTATCGAATGAGCTATCGTATCGAAAACTGATTTCGATATCGAAATTATGATAAAATGTACTAAATTTCTTGCTCGATATCGAATGCGGTAATTTGGCCCCTGCTTTTAAAATGAAATGATCCATAAGTGCATTACATAGGACCATGATGTAGTCACTACATTTTAGCTACAATGGACCACGTACTCCACAGATTTTTGCAGGGAAAGAATGTTAACGTTTACTAAGATCAACCACAATTTAAATAGTTTGTATCTCACCAAAGTATTAAAAAAGAAAAGACACTAGGAAAGGTCATACCAAACCATGTAAACAAAAATCATTTCATAACAGTTATAAGGAGTGACTTATTTTAACACAACAAAATATAAATCAGAATTTCGATTTTTATTTACATTTTCGGTCTCTGAACAAGAGACTATTTCCCAAGAATCATTTTAATGCGCTCACCACCTTAGATGAGTGGTAGATTACTCTATAAGGACTAGATGGCTAGTGGTTATATGCAAAATATACACATTATTCTGTTTTTACACGGTAATTGGTTCCAGGTAACCCCGTGTAAAAAATGACATTTATCATATGCAAAATAGGCGATTGGTTCCTTACCTCTAAAATCTATTAAAATTAGTGAAAAACAAGATTTTCTTAAGGTTTATAATATTAAATCACATATACCTGCAATGTGTTTTTACACAAGCATAGTTATTTAAGAAAACAAAGATGTGTCCTCTAAGCTTAAAAGTAATGTAAAAAAAATTATGACAAGTTAATTTGATTGTATACACTAAAAGGGAATTCCCTCAAATTTGTGATATTTACAATTGCTCTGACCAGTAAATTTGCTTGTAGCCACAAAAGGTGAATGGGCTCTTAAATTTGTAATAAGAACATATTTCGCAAAAATTAAATTTAAACCCAAAATATTTTGAATTGTGCTAAATGGAATAAAATCGTGGAAAAAATTTAAAATTTGTTTATTTTCAAACCGTGTTAAATCAAAACCGTGTAAAAAAGAACGCTTAAAGCAGTGTAATTAAAAAAGGGATTCGAATGGTTTTGTAATTCTATAATATATTTTTCACGGCCTTTCTTAAACGTTGTTTATACTTCATAGACAAATTTATTTTCACTAAAACTTTTGGGCAATTCTTAGTAGAAAAGTAGTTTTCCAGCTGATTCGATGCTGTGTGTTGGTATCAACAGAAAATATAGAAATTATTAATTAATATCTAGACAAGTCAATTAAATAGAGAGTAGTGGCAAAAACTTTATAACTCCCAATTTAGGCGAAGCAATTCTTGAAGCTAAGCTTTTAGAGATCGTGAGGGGAAGATAAGACGAGTATATACTTGATTGTACTAGCAGTTCCTGTTATTCTCTTATTCTTATTATATATGAGTATAAAAATGTGTGTATACTCTCAAATAAAAATACCAAAGATACGTTTTTAACAATAATATTGAGCTGTATGAAAAGCGAAGAAATTTCAAGGAAAAAATTTTATCAATATTTTCAATAAAAATTGGGTGGAAATTGGGTTAAAGTTTTCTTTAAACTATTTTAATTACAAGATATGTATCTTTAAATAGCTGGGTTTCTCATTTAAGCAATATGAACAGAAGCTGATGTATTGCATCTTGCACGGATGAGTTAAAGTTAGTGATACTTTGATTAAGAGAGAAAATATTATCAGCTTGTGTTTTCATAAGAAATTAAAACTTTCATAAGTAGGGAAGACGGATGATACTAAATATTGCCTATTAAAATATTTCCTTATCAGTTCCATGTTTGCTAGCAGCCGTCGTTCTCCAGTCGTGTTGTTTGTTTAATGAAGGTATGCATACTGATTAAATCATCATTAGGGAGACAGATCTTGTCAATAAATAAATGATGACCAAATATTTAACATATTCAGTCCAAAAATGCCTAATAATGACACATATGTTTGCATTCAATCTTTCTCATCCTACAGCTACTACAAAAATCACTTAAGAGTTCAGTGTTAGGAGAAATCTACGCAGATTTATTGTAAGTTTTGTCCTCTGCACATCTGCATTAGTCAAAATTTGTCTGGTCTGCTTTCAAGTAGGTCTTTTGGGCAAAATAAGTTGTTTAGTTATCAAGATAGGGAACCCATATGAATTCATTGAAGTTCTTGAGTTTGCATCAATATCTCATGTCCAGGAAAGCAACTAAGTGTGTAACCGGTGAATATGTATTTACATCCTCTAGAGGGAACTGAAATTCTTGTGTGGCTTAAATTATGCTATCGTAATCTGCAACGGTACCAGTTCTGTTTAAGTCAAATATTCTCTTAG
This sequence comes from Bellardia bayeri, assembly GCA_950370525.1. Taxonomy (NCBI): domain Eukaryota; kingdom Metazoa; phylum Arthropoda; class Insecta; order Diptera; family Calliphoridae; genus Bellardia; species Bellardia bayeri. The sequence goes on from OX493267.1 coordinate 86,621,943, forward strand.
CTTATCCCTGCTAACGCCAGTTTAATCTGAGACTTTTAACAAAATCTTGGTATTAAAATTCAATTACATGACACCAAATAAGAAAGTATTTGTTTTGTAACCAGAATTGCTATTTTAAAATTTTACGAAGCCTTTGTTGTTTGTAATTATCAACTCCAGAACTGGTTCTAAAGAAGCGTTGCGGAAATAGCACACGATCTACGAAACGGCTCTGGAACCAGCTCTTAAGCAGTCCTTTTTTTTGAAAATTGTCACTGTCGAAACTAGTTGCAATACAATAACTTCAATTAAATATTCAGTTGCATAGACAATTTTTTTCTCACTTAACCAACATTTAACAGTGAATGCGGTTGAATACATCCCTTTTAATAAAGTCTTTAAATTATTTTCATTTATGTAAAAATAAACTAAAAACTCGCATGTATATATAGAAATATGTAGGGGAAAAATTTTGCTCAAATAAAAAACATTAACTTTTGTAATTATCATACTGCTTTAAATATTAACATTGTACCAGCTTAAAGTGAACATTTGTTCACAACTTTGTTAAGTATAAATTAATATTTAAGTAGAAACATGTAAATGTTTTGCATTTCGAATATATATGTGATAAATTGTATGGTCTACATCACGAATACTTTGTCGGCAGTAATTTTCATTAGTTACTTTTATATGAAATGTTTGGTGATTTAAATTAATTCTAACCTGACAACTTTATTTTGGTATATTAGTATGGTAAAATTGGTATTAAAGGATGTTGGTATTATGTTTGTTTTTTTTTTACTGGAGATATTACCCCTCCATTACTGACTAACACGCAAACTTTTTAAATTAAAAAAAAAAAAAACAAGACGATATTTTAACTCAAGATATATGTGTAATCTAAATTTGTTTATATTTAAACGTTTATAAACAATAAACATAATTAATATTTATGATATTATGCATATAAAATTATTTAAAAAAAACAGCCTGGGTCAACTAGACTATGGCAATAATGTAACAAAGATTATGGGTCGATTACATATGGGTCATTACATAACTGAAAAATGTTTGCTTTAGCCATACCAATTTTTCTTTCTAACATTTTACTATTATATTTCAGGTTTCAAATGCACTTTACTTGACGTCAATATCTTAAAAACTCATAATTTTATGCGCAATTCGGCTGGATAACTAATGAAAACAAACTTAATTTTAATTTAAATATATAATTTGTTTAACACACCATTGTATATTAAAATTTAACAATAAAAGACTAAAATCTACCAAAAGAAGTATACGTTTTATCAATTTATAAGTTGAGACGATTTCAATGGTTAATACAATTGAGGGTCGATAAGACCCATGGTAAGTAACTAAGCGACATGATTTAAGGTTAGTAATGCAGGGTTAAAGCTATTGTAAGTTTGTTAGTTGAAATCGTGTAAAACAAATATGTTTTGATATTTCAAAAAAAAAAAAACAAACCTTTATAGTTTTACAATTATGTTGGCAAATGTATTTTTAATAATTATTAGCTGTTCTACTTATCTACTTATTTATGTTAATAATACATCAATAACCCCTAGATATAAATTTAAACTCAGGACTATATACCAACATATGTAGCTATCATTATAATTAGTCGAGCATATGTTTTATTTTGAAACTAACAATTAATTTTAATACCATAAACCGCTTAAGAAATATTTTCACCCTTAGTATATATAAACCTTAATTTACTTACAAATGTTTTTTTTTTTTCTAAAAGCTACATAAAATCAAAAATAGTTACAAAGACCGATTAAAAAAGAAACTTAGTTCAGACTCATCATACTAAAGTAACCAACATAGATTAAATTATACCACACTTGTAATTTAAATGGGATTTATGGCAATATACAGACTTTTTTCTTATTCAAAGCAATTACTTACTTAAAACATGTTTCAGTCTCACAAAGATTTCTTTATATCTAAGCCATATATCTACAATTAAAAAAAAATATATTCAGATTTTTTATCTTTTAAAATTTTTAATAATTGTTTTTAGAAATACTTACTACATACACATTCAATATGTTTACAGAATCACATATGTATACAGACAAAACCTTACATATATACACCTAGTTTTATAATAGTTTTTAGCCCTTAAAAACAACGACTTTTAGTTTCTGGTCAACATGTTTTTGAAAGCCAAAGTAGTTGTAATAACATAATCTGCTTTAAAACTGTTTGTACTATTGCAAATGCCATATGAAATAGAAAACAATGAAATAAAGATAAAGAAACATATATAATATACATTTATTCGTATGAAGCAAACAGATGTATAAGGGCGTAAAAACCATTTTTCAACAAACATATTTTCAAGCAAATCGATTTTCATTGAAATTGATTTCACAATTTTATAAACATGTTTGATTAAAAATATGCCCATTGTCAGGAAAGTTTTGAGAACTTGTTTTATAATAACTAGTTCTAGAACAAGTCTAATAATAAGCTCTTTGGAATATTCTATAACTGCCTTTTAACTTATGATGTCGCGACTGCTTCCCGAACTAATTCTATAGAATACAATTGTGATTCTAAAGTACATCTATGGAATTTTTATGAAACTAATTCTTTGGTACCAGTTATATATTTCTTATAGAGAAGTTCTACAGATCGCATATAAGTTCGGAAACAAATTTTAGGAACCGGTTTAAAAACTTAACAAAAATTTAAAACATTGAACAATTAATTCAAATTTTTTTCGTAAAAAATTCAATTATGAATAAATACAACTTTGAATTCTGCGACAATAGTTGGGAAATAGAGCTTTTTCCTCTATATACTGTATTGAAGACAATGTAATATATATTATATATTCAGCTGTGCCGAGTTTTACTTGAAACAAATCTGTATTATATTTTCTTTGTATAACGATGTTTATACGAGTTATTTTAGTTTTTAGATTCCTCCCATAGATCGTCATAAAATATTTAAATGTATTTGAGTCTTATGGTGAATTTAATCTCAATATAATGACATATTTTAGAGTTTATTTTTGGCATTTCTTTTATTCTGGAAAATAGATTTTCTATGGGAGAAATGGTCAATTATCACTCACTTACAAATGATCTGTGTTAAATTTCGGTTCGATATCGATATTTATAAGATATTTAAATAGGTTAATGTGTTTTCAGGAAACCATATGGGAACTATGACCAATTATGAGCCGAACACTATAATGTTCGTTACGATAATTTATATTTTTACATATACTCGTATAGGTGGATTATTTGTGTCGAATTTCAACTTGATAATGATTTTTATAAGATATTTAGGTTACTTTCGGAAGTTGCCTTTATATGGGGCTATGGTCAAATATAGACCGATATTCATGAAATTCGGTATAATAAATTATATATATAGAAGTGAATTTTGTAAGAGATTTATGAGCATTTAAGTTATTTTCGGAAGTGGTGTTTATATGACAGCTATGGTGAAATATGGACCAATAGTTATAAAAATTTACAAATTTATGTGGATTATTTGCATCGAGTTTCAACATTGGTTGTGATTTTATAAGAGTTTAATGACGATTTAAGTTATTTTTGAAAGCGTATTCTTTACATGGGGGCTATGCTCAATTATGAGCCAATGCAAACAAAATGTCGTTTTTCGACTCTTCTTTACACGAGACTTATATCTGCTGAATTTTGTATGAATAGTGCTTTTTAATACGTATTTATGCACCATTGAGCCAAATTCCGGAAAATTGTAGACCGATTCTCGATTCTCACCATTTGCAACAGGACGTGTTCTTCGATAATAAAAGTAAATAGTACAAAATTTCATGTTATTATGCATTATATTTATAATAAATATAAAATATTTTAAAAATATCGACATTGTTTGAAACTTTGGTCTATAACTCAAATTTTACTGGACCGAGTTAGGGAAAATTTCATTGTTCTAAGTATGATTTTAAAATTCTTCTTAGAATCTTAAAAGGACCCAGAATGTTTACATTTTTCGTTCTACAACCAATATTTCGATCTGTTGTAAACGTAATGACTTTTTGATGGTGCATATAAAACTTTTAAAAAGTAATACTTTGAACCAATGAAAGAATAAAAAATTCCTCATTTATTCTTGCTGACGCTAGTGCCGATGTTACAATTTCACAAAAAAAAAATTAAATAATGATGAAAGAACTGTTCTTAAACCATAAAGCTTTCTCTACAACTAGTTTCAAGTGTGAAAATTTCAAAGAGAAATTATTGCTTAAAGAACCGTTTCAAATAACATGTGGCAGCTTCGTAACATTTACTTCGAAATAGTTTTGGAGATATAAATTGTAAGCAAAAATCATTGGCCGCAAGAATTCTGGAACTAGTTGTATAGATCTAATACAATGTGGATTATTAAGAACTTTTTGTTAAAAATAAAATTTTAATATAAACTGATCTTTAATATTTCCTTCTTAAATAATTTAGAAGTGCAACCAATAATGTCCTTAAAACTTTAACGAATTATGCTCTCTTTATTTAAGTAACTTGACTTGAATTTTCCAATTTTACAAAAAAAAAAAAAGAAAACATTTTTAGGTTTAGGAGTTTTTTCTGATCATATGTTGGAAAAAGTAGATACAATATGAAATTCTTAAGTTTTATGATGTGTTTATCATGTCTGATAAAATTACACAAATTGTTTATATGACCTTTTACGCTCTCACGCTTCATATATAACTAAGAAATAACTACCACACATACGTATGTCCTTATACATATAGTAGTTTTATATATAACTAGTAGTTATATTAGTATATGATATGGTTTGATATAATCATATACTAAATACAATGTATGTATGTACGTATGTCTGTGGTATACCCGTATAGCGGTAATAGTAGTAGGTACATTGAGAACACTGAATTTTGTTGCAAAAAATTTTAATCCTTTTTTAAGCTTTTCAAAAATATTACTTTTGTATGTCTGACAAATAAAAGACATTATGACCAGTAAAATACACTTAAAAATTACGCTATCATAATAGCAATAAAGGAGAAATTAAAAATTTATATCTAAGTCCGTTAATTATTGTTTTTAATATATATATAATATATAATGAATATATTAAATAATAAAACACCATGTGTTTAAAAACGCTGTACGTCGTAACATCCTAATGTTTACATTCTGCTTGCAGATAGCTTTCCATGTTTACTAAGACAGCTACTAAAAAAACTAACAGCAGCGTTAATGGTAGTAATGACCTAAACTTCAGACATATCATGCTGTGCTATACAATTTTGTTCAACATTGCTTTCCTTTTTGCTTTAATTCTTTTAAATATATAAAGCAACAAAAAAAAAAAAAAAACTTAATAAAAACAAACAACTGGGGAATATTGGACTCTCACATACATATTTATACATGTGATAGATAAACTATGAAAAGTTATACATATGATTTATAAAATGTTCAAATTTAAAATGTTTAGGTTGTATAAAGAAAATGTTTAACAAGTAAGAGTGCTATATTAGGCTATGCCGAATCTTATATACCCTTCACCTTTGTTGTGGATGCATAATTATATTATGCATAATTATGTCGATAAACACGCCATCTGTTGATGAATTTGTTCGTAACAATATAAATACACTTTGCTTGATCAACGGCATCTGTTGATGAATTTGTTCGTAACAATATTAATACACTTTGTTTGATCAACGCCACCTGTTGATGAAATTATTCGTAACAATATTAATACACTTAGTTTTTTTGATGAAATTTTCAGAGGTTGTCTCGTATTTTTGCTCATATCTCCGTTATTTATGGACGGATTTTGCTGATTTTAAATAGCAAACTTCTCGAAAGCATGCCTGACAGAATTATTGAAGATAGCCAGACAGACAGACATGGCTTAATAGACTCTGCTATCTATAAGGATCCAGAATATATATACTTTATAGAGTCGGAAAATTATATTGTGGAAATTACAAACGGAATGACAGGTTATATATAAGACCCTTCTCTTGAAGGTGAAGGGTATAAAAATGTTTAACAATGTTATATACAAGTTAGATTTTGTAAATAGTATGATATTTTGAGGCATTGATGCTGCCAATATAAATTCAGTTTACGAATTTAATTATAAAATATAGGGACTGCTTAAAATGTACTTCTTAATGTTAAAACTATTTCCCAAAACTGACGAATAAACATGTGATTCATTTCAGGTGCTAAAAATTAAACAAAAAACAAGTAAGAAAGTATAGTCGGTCAAGCCCGACAATATAATACCCTACACCCGGTATATGTATAAAACAGTTTTTCAGAAATGGGCGTTATATGGGAGATATAACCTATTGTGGACCGATCATCCAAAAATTTAGTGTCATGGTGTCTGTCAATATAAATATTATATGTGTTAAACTTTATCTCGATATAAATACGTTTAAAAAATTTATGGAAGTTAAAGTGAATTACGAAGAGGGTCTTATATGGGAGTTTTGACTATTTACGAACTGACTATTATAAAATTAGGTGCCATCCTATTTGTGCATAAAAAAATCATTTTTGTTAAATTTTATTCGGATGACAAGATTCATGGTCCTTAAAGTGATTTCGGGAAGTGGACCTTATATGGGACCTACGACTAATTATAAACCGATCGTCATAAAATTTTACCATGTTATATGTATATGTACGTAACATATTTGTGTTCAATATTATTTGGATACCAACATTTTTAAAAGAGTTATGCTCTTTTAAGTGATTTTCGGAAGTAAGCTTTATATGGGAGCTACGACTAATTACGGAACAATCTTCACGAAATTTGTAGATGTGGTTTATCTTCATTCACTACTAATTTGTGGTGAAATTTGTTTGCATACTTGCATAATTAAAAGATTTATGATCGGTAAACCCCAATTTCGAGAGGACTATTGTATGAGGGCCAGGTGAAATAATGGACCGATTTCCACCAGTTTCAATTCCATCCATCCTAGGGCCGAAAAAATATCACGTACCAAATTTTATCGAAATACCTTTAAAATTGCGACCTGCACTCTGCGCACAAGCTTTACATGGACAGCCAGCCAGGTGGGTGTTGGACCAATATTTATGGGCGTTACAAACATCAGCACAAATCCAATATACCCTCCCCACTATTATGGTGTAGGGTATAAAAACGAATGCCTATATTTAAATATGGCAACTATCAAACAAAGTTACATTATTATATTTTAGCTTAAAATTTTTAAAAATTGTGTTTCCTAAGAAATTTTTGATTTTGTTTTTTTATATGTAAAGGAGTTTTCAACAAGAACTTGTATTTTATTAAAATTTGTATTATATTTGAAAAATAAAATTTATAATCTTGTGATTCTCTTTTGAAAAGGGAACTTTTCAGATTAGAACAGATCCAGATGCTAGTAAGCCTGTAGCCGGGCTTTCATGGAGAAAATGAAATACTGTTTCTTCCTTCTCACGATCTTGGCAACTGCGGGTCTACTTGTATGTCATCCAGTAACCAGTTATCATTGCTATCATCCCCGAGATATCTTTTTGTTTCCTATTCACCAGCTGACAGATTTCTTGTCAGCCTTTTGAATAAAGTGTCTGAAGATTTCACTTTTATTTGTAAATTTAACGGTATTACGACTGATACATCTGTTTAGGCATTTAAAACGAATCCTTCTGCTATAGACGTCCTACCGTAACCAGTCTGACTAAAATATATGTTATAGTGTAGGATGTAAGTTACATGAGTGTGCAGTAGAATGCTTCGAAAAAAAGTTGTGTCATTCATTTATCATTTACAGATAATGTAAAAACAATTTCAGAAATATTTTTTTATTATTTTGCCACACCTACAAATACCGCCCTGTTTAGTGTTTTGTTTACTGTGTCGCTATTTTTAATCCGATCATAACATTTTGTATTCCGGTGTTCATGGCTCTGTCCTTAATAAATTTTTACTACCACGTCAAATTCTAGTCATGACTTTTTAAAATTCATATAAAAATGTTTAGCATTATTATGGGCTCGAACCGATAATGTATGGAAGGTGAACCACTCTAGTGTGCAGCCAGACTGGTTGCAGGTTGACAAAAATAACAATATTCTTTGCGCATAAAACTCTACATGCTTCCCTAATCGCTAGTATCACAGCCTAAATACACAAGATTTATCTGGAAAGCGTATTGAGAGCAGTATACAGAGTTTATTGCAGAAAACGCTAGATCCAATGCCACCAAATGGCTGGTAAAATGGCGGTTTTATTTCATTAGAGTCTTCATGAATTTGAAGTTCAAAGGCTGTTATCATTTGTACTGACTCTGTACAGACCATAGATTAGTATAACCTCATAATAATATTTAATAACACGACTGTAACGGGCAGCAGCTAAATTAAGTGAACTAATAAAAAATAGCAGTCTATTAGGGTACCCCGATAGACCAGGCGATAGTGTGCCGGACTATCAGTCAGAGGGTTGCGGGTTCGATTCTCGCCAAAGACTGTGGGTGTTTTCTGCAGATAAGCCAAATAGGCTTTGGGTAGAATTTTGAGTTGAAACTACTTGGTGTACCGTATTAAAAACATGATGGCAAAATATGACGTAAAATTTTACCATATGCTAAAAGAAGCGCTTGCTATTATTTAAATATGAATTAAAAATAAAAAATAAATACGCAGATGGTGACATTTGCAGTCGAAAACGTGTTTTAGTTTTTGTCACGTTCTGAATCCCGTGTTTAGTGCTAATACATTGCAAATAATTAAACAGCAAGACCTGTTCAATTTCATTTTACGTAGAACTAACAGAATGCCATCGCAAATTTGTTATTTTTTTATTGCCAAAGGCATATAATGTCACGTTCCTGACCGATAAAATGTTCATATAAGAAGCATTGCCATAAATCAAATATTTATAAGATATATATGAATACTAAACTAATTATCGGAATTAAATTACAAGTTTTGTCGCGTTCTTAATCTTAATATTGCTAATATATTCACAACAATAAAACTAAACAGCTTTTGAAGTTGACATAGTGCTAAAAACAATTATATTGTAATTTCTATACAATTTTTTAGATTTATTTATGTTGTTCAGTTCAAAGACATCTTCTTGGCCATAAAATAAAGTCAAGATACAGTTTTGTATGGGATTAATAGAAATAATTTTTTTTTACTTATTTTTCTAATAATTTTGAATTTTTTTTTTATAGCTAATCTTAATTTATGGTCGATAAAATCTATTTTTGTATGAATCAGTACAAACCCACTATAATGGTGTAGTATATACAAAATCAAAGCATAGTAGATAGGTAATGGGGAGCAGAGACATCAAAGGAATGCCGCCGCCTTTTCCAATTGGAATTTGAATTGGTAGCAGAGGCTTCAAAGGAAAGCCGCCGCTTTTTGTAATTGGAATTTGAATGGGTCGATAGCGAATAGCTGACATGTCATGAAGGGAATCCAGTTGGATAGTAATAGTTTCTAGTTGGATAATAAGAGATGTGAAGAGAGTGAGAGAGGATTGTGTGGGAGAGTAAAAGCAGGTAGTTTTAAGGGTTGATAAATCAGGTAATATTTAAAATTAGTTTTCATTGTTTTGATTGAAAATTGAGTACCAGTGTATTTTTTCAAGACGATGAGGGATGAAATTGTATGTTTCCTAAATTATGATTGGCTGACTGTAATAGTTTGATCACATTTATCGTTTTGTGTGTATAATTTTCTAATTTTAAATTATTTTTACTATCTATTTTGTTAAATTTTCTGGATGGGATTTCCCAATTGCAATTTCTTTTTTTATTTTCATGAATGGGATTTCTAGCAGAATTTATTTGTATTTCAGTTATTTTGTTGGTTGAATATTTCTAACTAATTTTGAATTTTCATTCTCTAGTTTTAAGATTTTTATTTTGTATGAGATTAAAGAGTAAATTTAGAGTATATTATATAAAAACTTCAATTTTAAATATATTTTATTTATTTATTTATTTATATTTCTTATAAAAAACGTATAATAATTTTCTATTAAAAGAAATACATTATTTTTTTGTAAATTAAACTGAATACATTCACATGTATTTGATATAAACTCGCATATTTTACAAATCCTTGGGCAGTTGATGAAATGCTTCCCATGAATAGAATCAATCATTTTGATATTTTCATACTCGTCCAGCATGCGTTGAAAATGGTTTATTATTTGTAAATGTTCATCAAAAATACAACCATCAAAGTCATATAGAAACTTCTCAATTATACCTCTGTACGACATTTTCTTTAAAAATATGTTTCTTCGTTTAATTCTGTCTCCTCTTCCCATCTTTAACTGTCATTAATTTATTCCATACAAGTGTTTAAATCCAGAAATCATGAATGTGCAAGCATTTATTTGATATTAAAAAATTACACGAGGTGAATGTGAGATCAGTAACAATACATAACAAGATTGGTCATGCACAATATCAACTACCTGTACTTACTTTGTGCATTACACATTTATCTAAGACATGAATAAACATGTTTTTAAATTAAATATTAATTCTAATTATAAATTGAAAGGGCATAGAGATTGAATGGATTATGCACACGTGCACGTTAGTTTGTTGTAGATGGCATACAAAAGGTGCAAACTCCTATAGTGTCAAGTGCTATAAAACAGAGGATAAATCAGGTAATATTTAAAATTAGTTTTCATTGTTTTGATTGAAAATTGAGTACCTGTGTATTTTTTTCAAGACGACGAGGGATGAAATTGTGTGTTTCCTAAATTATGATTGGCTGACTGTAAAAGTTTGATCACATTTATCGTTTTGTGTGTATAATTTTCTAATTTTAAAATTATTTTTACTGTCTATTTTGTTAAATTTTCTGGATGGGATTTCCCATTTACAATTCCTTTTTTTTTTTCTCAATCTAGCTATTTTAGTTTTTAGCTGTTATGAAAAGAACCGCTCTAATAAATAAATAAGAAATTCGTTTGTTTACCTAATTTATCTTTTTAAAAGTCAATCAATAAGAAGAATAGCCTTTTTGTTTTTGATTTATTTGCTTTTTATTTATTATATTTAACAATTATTTGAGTTTGTGTGTTTTTTTTTTCTTTTCTATTTAAGAGTAAATAAAGTAAATATAATTTTTATTTTATTAAATATTTTGGCGAAAATTATAGTATGATTGAATTAATTTGAGTACAATATCCTTCCGGAAATGAAATACGGAACATCTGCAGGTGTCTGGACCTTCTTCACAGCTCGGCTCGGACCAAGGGCAGCTCTTAAAATGGCTTCCATTTTCCCCATCTTCCTCATCTATTACTCCATAGTCGTCATTTTGTTCCAGCATGGACACAAAAAAGTTGAGCGTCTCCCGGTGCTCATATAATAATGAGTCTTGAAAATCAATTAAAAATTGTTGAACAATCTCTCTTATTAAACTCATTTTCTATTTTAATTTTAGTTATTATTATTTACAACTTGTTATATTGACGTTCTTATTGTTACTATTAGTTTATTAAAATTTTCGGTTATTAACTACATTTTTCTGAATCTTTTACACTAATGTGTTTTATTTCCAAATAATATTGTTTTCTTTGTTACTCCATTTAAAAACAGTATTCTCTCCCTTTTTTTTTTTTTTTTTTTTTTTTTTTTTTTTTTTTTTTTTTTTTTTGTGCCTCCTTTATTGAAGACTTATATTTAATTTATTCCACTACGATCCTTCAAAATGAAATGAAAAGATTATACTTGAATCCCTGCAGGTAGTGTGAGAAGGATGGATATATTTAATATTTTTCTCCTATTACATCATGATAAATTCTATTTTATCTATAAAACAATTTTATTCATATTGAAGATAGAGCGAGGAGCGAGCGAGGGGTATATACATATACATATTTCTTTTACTCTCTAACAATGTTTGTTAAAAAAATTCAAATTTGCTATTAAGACTTATCGGAAAAATTTAAAGATCAATATAAGAAAATTAGTTCAAGTGACAACTACTACAAACTACAAACATTAAAAAAAAAAAAAAATAAAAAAATGGATTCAGCTAAAAATTTAATTAAAAAATTCAACAGCTTTTCCAACAAAACCCTTATTCATATTAAGGATTTGGAAACTGACAAAAAGTATGCAGTCTTAAATGCAAAAAGGACGACAACAAAATATGGCCCAACCATTCAAATTGAGCTGGAAGAAAATATAATGTTTTTGCCAAACCGGTACAATTCATTATCCGATGAAGAGATGACTGAGCTATCATCAGGTATATTCCGTATCCAAAGAGAGGGAGAACGAGGCTTGCGCTTAGACACATTTGATGTAATGGTTGACTATATTCCAAACGGTCAATATCCTGTATGGCAAATCTAAAGCCTATATCTTTATTAAATTTTTTAATATTTAGTTAAATTAAAAATTAAAATAAATTCATAAATAAAAACGTTTTCATTATTAATATCAATTTTTTATTTATTTATTTCTTTCAGTCATATGATACAGAAATTTAATACATAATTGTCCACAATTATACGAATTATAATCTTGATGTTGATTGTAGTTATATTTTATATTTTTTCCTAGGTATTTAATCAATTCAGAAGGAGGTTGTAAATTTCCAAAGCTATCGAAATATTCGTTGTGTTGATTATTTTTATAATATGCTACCCAATGTGTTCCAGATCCTGTTGATAAATCTAAGTTGATGATACCACATTCTATTTTTCTAGAACGCTTTGGTAGTGTGTCTAACATGAAAATTCCTCTAAAATATGGAATATTTTTTGACAAGTATTTCAGGTCGAGATCAGTTAGTGGTCTCTTAGGTAGCATTTCTAAAAGTTTTTTGGTTTCTCTTTACAAACCAATCCATATCCCTTTTTATATGGTGTGAGGTAAAGACCTTTTCCCATTGCTATGGCCTCCATATTTTTATTATGTCGGGTTGCTTCATCAAGTTGATTTTTAGCATCCTTTGCGGCATTTATAGCTTTTGCTATGGCTGCACCACCACCAGTTAAACTACCAATTGCACCAAGAGCAGTTAGAATGGGTATTAGAGGTAAAAAACCACCAATTTTTGGAACATTTATTACTCGAGGAATTGCAACATGAGACTTTTTTCCTTTAAAAGAGTTTTTAATGACTTTACGAGCAATTCTAATAGCAGAGTTAATATCTTGTGGCTTTTCTTTCTTTAAAATTTTTGTTGCTGTTTTTATTGTTGCATTGAAAAGTTTTCTTCCACTAGATTTACTTACTTTTGAATCTTTATTTATGTTATTCTTCTTCAAACCCATGCCTAATTTTCTTTTTGCTTTCATTGTGTTTGTTACCAAATAAGCAAATGATTTTTCTGGTAGAGTACTGTCTTTTGAAAGAACTCGTTCCCAAGCTTTATTTTCAAGAATTTTATCAGCCTGATGTCTTATATTTATGTCTTTATTGTTTGAATATACTATATCATGTTCTTTGCAAGCTGTGTCTAATTTATTTATTCCTTTATCACCCCGATTTAAACGTTTTTGTAGTTTTGTTCCAGGGCCACAATATTGATATCCAGGAAGATGTAGTTCAATAGGTAGAGAGTTTATTATTTTATCCACTAAACCTTCTCCGATGACTGTTCTTTTATAACTAATATCTTTGTTATAGTGTATAACCATTTTATTTTATTCTATAAAAAAATATTAATTATATATGATTAGTATCAGTTATAAAGATGCGCTTAATTAAACAACATAAAAATATTTCCATTCGCAATATTGATTCTTCAGTGAAAAGCAATTCAAAAATAAGGCACAGTTCTTTATTACCGAATTCTATTCGAGCGCTGATAGTCGGTCCCTCGAATTGTGGCAAGACTAATGTTATGATTGGATTGTTGGAAAGTCCTAATGGTTTAAAATTTGAGAACATCTATTTATACTCCAAATCACTATATCAACCAAAATATGAATATTTAAGGAAATTAATAACACCAATTAAAGGAATGGGATATTATACATTTTCCGAAAATGAATCAGTAATATCTCCTTATAAAGCAAATTCTAACTCAATTATGATATTTGATGATGTTGCATGTGAAAAGCAGAATAACATACGTACATACTTTTGTATGGGTCGACACAAAAATATTGACTCATTTTATTTATGTCAAACTTATACAAGAATTCCAAAACATTTGATACGAGATAATGCTAATATGATCATAATGTTTAAGCAAGATGAAATGAATGTGAAGCATGTTTATAGTGATCATGTTGCAAGCGATATGAGTTTTCAAAACTTTTATGAAATTTGTCGAGAATGTTGGAAAGATAAATATGGATTTTTAGTGATTAGTAAAGATGACGAATTGAATAATGGACGATATCGAAAGCAATTTGACAATTTCATAACAATATAAATTATTATACATATTACATTTAAATATTAGTATAACATTGAACTTTTAACATACCACAACTTAGTAAATATTTGTATCTACTATTTTTAACTGATTTCTAAGTAACCTAATCCAATATCTAAAATAATATCATCGCTTTTATAATACCAGATAGCTGATTTAACATATTATCTTATACCAGGGCTGAAAGCTGATCTGATAATGTAACATCATTAATCTAGACACTAATTCATAATTTGATAAGAAAACCGAATTACTTATTTAAAATGAATAAAAATGTATTGATGGATTTGATAAAAACGAGAAATGTATTGAAGAAAAAACTTCGTAGTATGAAAGTTGGTGAAGCGGATATGCATGAACAACTTAAAGATACATTTAAACCCATAACAGAACCTTTGAATGACTTTATTAAAAACTCAAAAGCTATAAAAATAATTCCAAAACTTGAAAATAAAGAACTTAAACATGAATTCACTATTAATTCAAATCCTATATCTAAAATACCAACGATTAACAAAAGTACTCCAAAGAAAATTGTTGAAGATACATTATTAAGTAACTCCAACAACTCAGATGATTACGATGATTTTTACTCTCAGTCAGAAAGTGAAATTTTAAATACTAATAGAAATGATAAAGATTTAGTACATTTACAAAAGATAAATGAGTTAGACAATCTCTATGGTCCACATAGAGATTCCAATAATGAGTGGAAATTTGGTGACAGTAAGATTAACTTCAATGACGATAAAATTATAATTGGAAATCAAATATGGGCTCTTACACCAGGATTATTTTCATTAATGTTTCATAAAATTCCAAAGAACTATGATAAATCTGAACTTGAAATTTATAAAAAAATATTGATTAATACAAGTGCATACAAACGAGATTTTCAAGCTGATGGTAAAATAAAAGGTACGAGAGCCTATAAATATAAGCACATTATTGGAAAATTATTTAAAGATAAAAATATGAAGCAATCTATACCCTCAACATCATCATCACATGAAACAACAAACCAGAACTATATTGGTACTGGATTAATGACTGTGAATTCACAGAAACCTAACTATATATATTGGGATGATCCAAATGAGTTGGTAGATCGACTTAGACTACTAATAGCATCACAAGCTGCTGGTCATACGAATCACAATAACGAGATTGTATCAATTATTGAAGAATTATATGAAGCTAATATTATACAATAATATTAATTTAAATGAACTATGTCTGTTGATAAATTTGGACACTACCTGAACGATACAAGTGGTATAATTTCAATAAAAAATGTACCTAAATTGTTGGGGTTCTTTATGGATGCGAATAGCAATATTGACGTCCAAAACAAAAGAATCAGAAATGTGGAAAATGCTATGGAAGAGAATGATGCTATCAGTAAAGTGTTTTTGCAATATTACATTGAAAAGGTACAAAAGGAGTTAATGGAGCATTTAGAAAAAAATATTAATGATATTCGAGATCAAATTATAAAGTATAATACATCTACTAAAGAAGAAATCAGCAGGATAAAAGAGAAAATTTATAGATATGATAACTTTGAATATATCACAATAGGTGAAAATACGTCAACAGATAACAACCCATACGATATTATTTTACAAAAGAATTAAATTATGACTACAAAAAGAACCTTAGTAAATGAACTCCATAAACAAGCTCGAAAAGTTTTTAAACGTCGAAGAGTTGTAATGAAAGGAATAGATGACCTCTGGCAAGCTGATTTGGTTGAAATGGGGAATTATTCTACACATAATAAAAACTATAGATATTTATTGACTGTAATTGATACCTTTTCAAAATTTGCATGGGCTAAACCACTTAAAACAAAAACATCAATTGAAGTAGCCCAGGAAATGGAAAATATTTTTAAATTAGGTAGGATTCCCAAAAATTTACAAACAGATGATGGTAAAGAGTTTTTCAATAAGGACTTTCAAAAACTAATGGATAAACATAATATTAATCACTACTCAACATTTAGTAGAATGAAAGCATCAATAGTAGAACGATTCAATCGAACCTTAAAAGGAATGATGTGGAGAGAATTTAGTTTCAATGGTTCATATTATTGGCTCGATATTTACAATAATTTAGTTGATGCTTACAACAGAAAAATTCATCGTACCATCAAAATGCCTCCAATCAAAGTCAATTCAACAAATGAGAAGAAATTGCTTAGCACAGTATACAACCATATAAAAATATATAAAATATCAAAATTCAATGTCGGTGATTATGTACGTATCAGTAAATACAAACATATTTTTGAAAAGGGGTATACACCCAATTGGACTACAGAAATTTTTAAAATAAAAACAGTAAAGAATACATATCCTACAACGTACATATTAGAAGACTATCGTGGAAATCCAATAGAAGGAGGATTCTATGATGAAGAACTTTCCAAAACTCGATTTCCAGATACGTACCTTGTCGAAAAAGTTCTTAAAGTTAAAGGAGGAAAAGCATTTGTTAAATGGTTGGGATTTCCAAATTATCATAATTCTTGGATTAATAAAACTGATATATTGTAGTTAGTAATAATAATAATAATAATAATAATAAATAAATAAAATAATATAATTGATGTAGTATTTATATATCTTGTAATGGAAAATAAACTTATAAATTTCCTTAAAAAAACAGCATTGTGTTAAATTTATTTTATTTACTCTCCGACAACCATAATGTCAATAACACTTACATTGAGCTCTAAATCATCTGAGCTATCAGCTAATTATTTCCCTCCAATTTATTTGGATGGTGAATATGAGTGTGCTCTGACTGATTTTCATTCATACAACAGCATTCCCAATGTAGACGTTTATAATAACAAGTTTCATATTGGTGATCATATAATTGAAATTCCAATTGGATCCTATGAATTGAATGATATTGTTGATTATATAAAAGAGCAATACAAACGATACAGTCCAAAAAATAAAATTGATATAGAAGCTAATAATAATACAATGCAAGTAAGAGTTAATAGCTCTATTGATTTAGTTTATTTTAATAAAGAAAATACAATTGGAAAACTGCTTGGATTTAATAAAAAAATCTTAAATCCAAATGAGAATCACTATTCAGATCTTCCAGTCAACATTTTTAAAGTCAATCTCTTACGAGTGGAGAGCAATATATCCGTCAACACATATATGAATAACTCTCAAGCACACACATTACATGAGTTTGCAATTAATGTTCCACCAGGGTATAAAATTGATGAGATTCCGAGAAATCTCATTTATTTGCCAGTCAACTCTCGAGAGATAAGCTCCTTAACTCTACAAGTAGTTGACCAAGACGGAAATTTAATTAATTTTCGAGGAGAGGAAATTACAATACGAATTCATTTAAAACCCACAAGATAATGATAATTTATAATAAGAATATATCCAAACATAAAGTCTCATTTTCTCGTAATAAACAATTATCAGCTAAATTAAAATTAAAGAAATCATTACCACATAAAAACTTGACACAAGCAAACAAAGAATTTCTTAAATCGTTAAATTTTAAATTGAGAAAACCATGAGTTCAATAATAGATGTACTCGAAAAACCCTTGTCTGATGAAAATATTATTAAAAAGGACTACCACACGTATACACCATATCTTCAATCTTACAACAATAATGATGAAATTAGAATTTCAATACAAAATCAAGACTTATATGTCTTACCTGGTGAAAGTTTTATATATGTAGAAGGATTCGTTAAAGATGCTACTAATACTAAATTAGTACCTTCCTCATCCAACTTTAAATTAAAAAATAATTTTGTTGCATATCTATTTGATGAAATTCGTTATGAACTCAATGGTATTGAAATTGATCGTACGCGACATTTGGGTTTTACAAGTACAATAAAGAACTTTGTTTCTTTATCACCAACCGATAGCAATGGATTGCTCAATGCTGGATGGAATAAAGTTGATGATGTGGATCTTGTAAATGGATATTTTAATTTCTATGTACCACTAAAAATATTGCTTGGATTTGCTGAAGATTATAATAAAATAATATTAAATGGTAAACATGAGTTGATTATGTTACGCAATAAGAATGATGAAGATCTAGTGTACTCAACTGTTTCTACTGAAAAAGCTAAAATGACAATTTCAAATATTTCATGGAGAATTCCGCATGTGCAATTATCTGATTTTAGTAAGTTAGTAGATAGGTAATGGGGAGCAGAGACATCAAAGGAATGCCGCCGCCTTTTCCAATTGGAATTTGAATTGGTAGCAGAGGCTTCAAAGGAAAGCCGCCGCTTTTTGTAATTGGAATTTGAATGGGTCGATAGCGAATAGCTGACATGTCATGAAGGGAATCCAGTTGGATAGTAATAGTTTCTAGTTGGATAATAAGAGATGTGAAGAGAGTGAGAGAGGATTGTGTGGGAGAGTAAAAGCAGGTAGTTTTAAGGGTTGATAAATCAGGTAATATTTAAAATTAGTTTTCATTGTTTTGATTGAAAATTGAGTACCAGTGTATTTTTTCAAGACGATGAGGGATGAAATTGTATGTTTCCTAAATTATGATTGGCTGACTGTAATAGTTTGATCACATTTATCGTTTTGTGTGTATAATTTTCTAATTTTAAATTATTTTTTATTTTGTTAAATTTTCTGGATGGGATTTCCCAATTGCAATTTCTTTTTTTATTTTCATGAATGGGATTTCTAGCAGAATTTATTTGTATTTCAGTTATTTTGTTGGTTGAATATTTCTAACTAATTTTGAATTTTCATTCTCTAGTTTTAAGATTTTTATTTTGTATGAGATTAAAGAGTAAATTTAGAGTATATTATATAAAAACTTCAATTTTAAATATATTTTATTTATTTATTTATTTATATTTCTTATAAAAAACGTATAATAATTTTCTATTAAAAGAAATACATTATTTTTTTGTAAATTAAACTGAATACATTCACATGTATTTGATATAAACTCGCATATTTTACAAATCCTTGGGCAGTTGATGAAATGCTTCCCATGAATAGAATCAATCATTTTGATATTTTCATACTCGTCCAGCATGCGTTGAAAATGGTTTATTATTTGTAAATGTTCATCAAAAATACAACCATCAAAGTCATATAGAAACTTCTCAATTATACCTCTGTACGACATTTTCTTTAAAAATATGTTTCTTCGTTTAATTCTGTCTCCTCTTCCCATCTTTAACTGTCATTAATTTATTCCATACAAGTGTTTAAATCCAGAAATCATGAATGTGCAAGCATTTATTTGATATTAAAAAATTACACGAGGTGAATGTGAGATCAGTAACAATACATAACAAGATTGGTCATGCACAATATCAACTACCTGTACTTACTTTGTGCATTACACATTTATCTAAGACATGAATAAACATGTTTTTAAATTAAATATTAATTCTAATTATAAATTGAAAGGGCATAGAGATTGAATGGATTATGCACACGTGCACGTTAGTTTGTTGTAGATGGCATACAAAAGGTGCAAACTCCTATAGTGTCAAGTGCTATTGATTGCAAATTGAGTACCTGTGTTTTTTGAAATGAAAAGACTATACTTGAATCCCTGCAGGTGGTGTGAGGAGGATGGATATCGCTGTAAAAAACAACAAACTCGAAAGTAAAAGAAAGGTCAACCTGTTGAATTAGAAAAGGAAAAGAGGTAATGTTTTAGCCCTTATGAAAACGACCGCTGTGAAAAACAACAACTTCAAAATACTGCATATAAAATATAATATTGCATTTATTATTTAAGTACTTGCATTTTTGTTTTCTGTAATCAGTGTATTGAATCATTCCCTCCAGTCAAAATATATTACTAAAGTCGGTTATATTTTTATAAATAAAAATAAAAAATAAATAAAGTAAAAATAAATGGCTCCAGCAATCTGTTCATTATGCTCCATGACTCTAAGCAGTCCAAGTATGCTGAAAGTGCATTACAATTTGCATTGCAACATTTGTAAAAAATTGTTTATGTGCAAATTCAAACTGAAGGAGCATATGGATATGCATAGCACTACTACATTGACGAATACTCACGATGCTACAAATTTTGAAATATGTCCTATATGCAATACTTCAATCTCTAAAAAAATGTTGAATGTCCATAAGAATCTTCATTGCCAGATTTGTAAAAAGTTGTTCATGAGTGCAGGAAAACTTAATGAACATAGGGAAGCCCATAATACTACATCACCACCGCATATTAATCCTAATGTCTCATATAAACATTGCAAGGATTGTAATGTAATGATTCCAACATCGTCATACCTTACTCACATAAGGACCAGCAACCACAAAAACAAATGTGAAAAGGTTAGTTTAAGCGATAAGTTGACGGTGAGAAAAAGTGATTTCGAAGGGAGAATTCAGACATATTCCTTTTTAAATAAAAAAGAAGAAATTCTATTTCCGGAAGAATTCTTCAATAGTGCAAAAGAAATTATTGTGAAGCAATTGGAAGAATGTAGTCTTAAACATACTACATTTAAATTTAATTTTGAGCTACTATGTGAATATATGAAGGTAATTGATGATGACTTTAAGATTGCTCCAATGGGACATATTTCAAAAATGAGTCTGATAACAAAAGCAGATGACATGGCAGAGATTTACGAGAAGCATGCGAATGAAGTTTGCATAAAAATGGAGGAGTTTCAGGAAAGAGATAGTGGATGGACACTAATTTCAATAATAACCCTTGAAATTAATATAAATAAAGCTTCAATAATAAGAGGATCAAGCTTCATCCCATTACCTAAAAGTATTGCTTTCACAAAAGGCCTCATCAATATTGAAAATAAAGATGATTTCTGCTTCAAATGGTGCCTCATTGCAGCTTTGTATACGGATGAAAATCTTAATTTCCGACAAAGAAAAAATTGTAATATTTACAATATAAGTAGCATAGAAAATGCACGAATTGCTTTGGGAGAGATGGAGCTTAATTTTGAGGGGATGCAATTTCCTCTAGAATTGAAGCAAATAAAGTTATTTGAAAAGAAGAATATTGTTAGCATTAATGTGTTTGGGCACAATGGAAAATCCATCATTGGACCCTACTACGTCACATGTGAGGAGAAGGAGAAACATATTAATTTACTTCTACTACATTCCGGTGAAAAATTTCACTATGTACTCATCAATGATATCTCCAAGTAAGTTATTTCCCTATCACTTTTAAATATTAATTTTAAGTTATATATTTTTTTTTTTTTTTTTTTTTTTTTTTCTTTAGGCTTTTACGATCAAGCATTACATCGCATAGAGGTAAACTTTTCATATGCAACACATGTCTTTATTACACACATGATGAGCAAATCCACAATAATCACAAACAAGTATGTGGTAAAAAAATTACCCTAATGCCCAAACCGGAGAATGCATTTGTGATGTTTAAGAACTATCAAAAGCAATTAAATGTACCATTTGTAATATATGCAGATTTTGAATCAATTTTGGAGAAAACTGATGAACAGGTGAGCAGTAGCACATGTAATGTACAAAAACACATTGCGTGTGCTTTCGGTTATTTCATTAAGTGTAATTTTAAGAAAGAGAATGATAGGCATAGGTATTATTTCGGTGAAGATGCATCTAAAATTTTTGTAGAGAAAATTGTATATGATGCAACCGAGATTTATACCAACCATTTATCTAAAGTACAACAAATGGTGATGAAACCAGATGAACTAGATTTGCATAAAAGGTCAGAAATATGTCACATTTGCCATAAACTTTTATATAACGATAAAGTTAGGGACCACTGCCATCTCACTGGTACTTATCGAGGCGCTGCTCATAATGAGTGTAATTTAAAATATCAAACTCCAAAGTTTATTCCAGTTGTTTTCCACAACCTTTCCGCTTATGACATGCACCTTTTTTTCAAAGAATTGTCATCTATTCAGAACGCTAGTATTAAAGTTATCCCATTAAATAAAGAGCGATATATTTCACTTTCAGTTTATATCGGGTTTTCTAATAGCTACTTGACAACTCTGAATTTAAATTGTGAACGCACTATTTCACTGATCATCTAATTGTTGCTTTCTTTTTTTTCAGTAAACTTAACATTTTCGTTATGGTAAAGTACACGAAGGAACAACGTTTGGAAATTATAAAAATGTACTACCGAAATTCGGAGTCGGTGACCGCAACTTTAAGAGCGTTAACTCCAATTTTCGGTCGTAATTATCGCCCTAGTAGACAAGCAATAACAAGTTTAGTGCAAAAATTTGAGTCTACATATTCATTGTGTGATGCTGTCGTGCCAGTGAGACAACGGCCTGGTCGAAGTTCCGAAAATATCGCTGCCGTTCAGGCGTCCGTAGCAAACGATTCAAATCAGTCGATTCCGCGGCGTTCTCAAGAACTGGGCATCCCCAAGACCACTTTATGGCGAATTTTGCGTAAGGATCTGGGTTTACACCCATACAAGATTAAGCTGACTCAAGAATTGAAGCCGATGGACCATTTGAGTCGACGTACGTTCTCCGATTGGGCTCTGGAGAAGATGCACCAAGATGATGAATTTCATCGCAAAATCATCTTCAGTGACGAAGCTCATTTTTGGCTCAATGGGTTCGTCAATAAGCAAAATATGCGTTATTGGTCTGCTGAAAATCCACATGTGCTTCACGAATCACCACTTCATCCACAAAAAATTACTGTTTGGTGCGCTTTGCATGCCGGCGGCGTCATTGGGCCATATTTTTTCGTCGACAATAACGATCGTCACGTTACTGTGAATGGCGATCGTTATCGCGCAATGATTAGCGATTATTTTTGGCCCGAATTGGAACACATGGACTTGGATGACATGTGGTTTCAACAAGACGGTGCCACAAGCCACACAGCACACGTTACAATCGATTTACTGAAGAGTAAAAAAAAGTTGTCAAGTCCTTATTGGAAAACCCTATATTAAATTAGACAGAAATCACGGATTTGAAATACGTTTTATAGATTCATTTAGATTTATGGCTTCTAGTCTAGATAGTTTAGCTAAAAACCTTGACATTTGCGATTTTCATACAGTTCGTGATAGATTCACCGATGAAAATCAGTGTAATTTAATAAGAAGAAAGGGAGTGTTTCCATACTCATATATGGATTCTTTAGTAAGGTTTTCAGAAACGGAGCTTCCAAGTAGAGACAAATTTTTTAATATTCTAAATAATGAGGAGTGTCCTGCAGAAGAATATGAGCATGCACAAAAAGTGTGGAATGAGTTCAATTGTAAGACTCTTCTGGATTACACAGAACTTTATTTAAAAACAGATGTTTTACTTCTTGCTGATATATTTGAAAATTTTCGGAAAATATGTAAGAGTATTTATAATCTAGATCCGTGTCACTACTACACTGCCCCAGGATTATCTTGGGATGCAATGTTAAAGACCACTGAAATTAGATTAGATTTATTCACTGATAGTGATATGTACATGTTCATGCAAAATGGAATAAGGGGTGGTCTTGTGCAATGCTCAAAGAGGTATGCTAAAGCCAACCATAAATACATGAATAATTTCGATGAGAGTAAACCATCAGAATATTTAATGTATTTGGATGCCAACAATTTATATGGTTGGGCTATGTCCGAATATCTACCTTATGGAGGTTTCGAATGGTTAAGTCATCAAGATCTCAATTACTTTGACGTTAACAAAATATCAGATACTTCTGAATATGGTTTCGTTTTAGAAGTAGATATCGAGTATCCAGATTCACTACATGATTATCATAATGATCTACCCTTTTGCCCACAAAATAAAATCACTGGTAAATCGAAATGTAAAAAATTAATAGCTGATCTTACATTTAAAAATAAATACACTATTCATTACAGAGTTTTAAAACAGTGTATTTCTGAGGGTCTTGTATTGAAAAAAGTACACAGAATTTTAAAATTCAAACAGTCTCCATGGCTTCAAAAGTATATTCAGCTTAATACATTTCATAGAACAAATGCTAAAAATGCATTTGAAAAGGATTTTTTTAAGCTTCTCAATAATGCTGTTTATGGGAAAACCATGGAGAGTGTTGATAAAAGAAAAGACATACGTATTGCAACTAAATGGGAAAATACAAATAAAAATCATTTGGGTCTAAGATCGTTGATCTCTAAACCAAATTTTCAAAGTTTATGTAAGTTTAGTGACGATATGTATGCAGTCGAATTGAAAAAAATGGACTCCTGTTATGACAAACCCATATATATAGGTTTCACAGTTTTAGAATTATCCAAATGGAAGATGTACAACTTTCATTATAATTATATGAAACCAAAATTCGATGAAAAACTCTCCCTTAATTATATGGATACAGATTCCTTTATTTATTCAATTCAAACTAATGATTTTTATGATGACATTCGAAACGACATTAAAATGAATTTCGATACATCAGAATATAAAAAAGATAATCATTTCAATTTCCCTAATTTAAACAAAAAGGTATTAGGAATGATGAAAGATGAGAACAATGGAAATGTAATGACTGAATTTGTAGGTTTACGTTCCAAAATGTACTCCCTTTCAAGTCTTAATTCTGACGATATAAAGAAATCAAAGGGTGTAAAAAAGTCCGTTATTCAAAAACTCTCGATAAATGACTATAAAGATTGTTTATTTGAACAAAAAATTTTGACAGACGAAATGTATTTATTTAGATCCAAAGCGCATCAATTATATACCCAAAAAATACATAAAGTTGTACTTAGTCATACTGATGATAAAAGAAAAATTATGATAGATAGAATAAAAACACGTGCTTGGGGTCATTACAAAGATCGTGTGGATAACAACTTTATGGATATTGATGAAGATAATTTTTCTTGTTAATTATCTGTGAGATGGTAGTGGTCAAATATATATGTATATAAAGCTAACATATAAATAAGATAAAAATAAAATAAAATAAAATGTTTTAATAAATTATTTATTTCTTAAATATAAGTTAATAGTGTAGACATAGGAAATAAGTATTTATTCCTTAAAAATTATTTATAATATTTAATCTAATGTATCAGAAAATTTGTGAATATATAATTTTATATATAAATAAATATTAAATGTTTAACATTGTAAGTTATAAAATTTATTAAAATTAACTTTTCCTAGTTTTAAGATAAACATTTGTAATATATATGTGATGATAATAATAATTATAATAAATAAAAAAAAAAAAAAAATAATAATAAAACAAATTTAATAAATTAATGTTTTTTAATATAAAGTAGAATTTTCTTTTTCTAGTAATATAGCATTTCGTAAGGCGCAAACCCCATAGTTGTGATAACTACAATAAATGTGGTCCATATACTTCATTTCCAGTTGCTTAAAATTAAGACAGCCAGTATCTTCTATATTAAAAACTTTTTGTTTTAACATTTTCTCCAACCAAATCACTTTTTCAGCACCTTTAACATATACTTTGGAATACTTTAGATTTGTTTTTAAAAAATTGCATACACTATTAAATGATATGGATCCATCATTCCAATTAAGATTATGGAAATTGTTTATTAGCCAATTGGCTTCTCTTTGCTGATTCATTGACAAACACTTAAAATTAAATGGTGGTTTTATTATGAAATTAATATACTCCTTAGAATTGAAAACAATTGCAACTTCTTTTACGATGAAATTATGTGATTTAAATTTAAAACCTTGCAAATCCATAAAAACAATTTTGGGGTGCATTTTTATATGATTTATAAGACCTTTCGAACTTGTTCTTTTAATGGTATGTATTCAATTAAACGATCATGAATAAGAATACAGTATGCTGATGTATTTTCTGGAATATTGGTAGAAGCTTCAAATTCAATTTTTATGTCAATAGGTCCGCTACTGATAGATTCATTTTGGTGACTGACATCTATCACAACTATCGGTGCTTTATTTTTAAACTCTTGGGAAGTGAGTAGAGGTTGAGCATCTCTAATATAGTAGTTTTGTTGAAATCTTA
This sequence comes from Bellardia bayeri, assembly GCA_950370525.1. Classification (NCBI taxonomy): domain Eukaryota; kingdom Metazoa; phylum Arthropoda; class Insecta; order Diptera; family Calliphoridae; genus Bellardia; species Bellardia bayeri. The sequence continues at coordinate 86,648,363 of OX493267.1, forward strand.
GATACATATCATAAAGAATTGCGAAGCGTTCATTTTTAAATTTTATGTTCAGATCATCATATGGATATGATTCTGAATTTAAATGTACTTTTATATTAGTAAGATCACAATGAATAAATTTATTTTTATTCTGAAAAGCTACTAATACAAAACGAGGGCGCTCTCTATTTGCAGCAAGTTTTACGTTCCAAATATGACTAGTTCCTGTGTTAAGTTGTGGATTAATATGACATTCCCAGCTTCGAAATGCTATTGGTATAGAAGTACCACTGCTTATTATCTTAATCATATTCAACTTACTAAAATCAGATAATTGCACATGCGGAATTCTCCATGAAATATTTGAAATTGTCATTTTAGCTTTTTCAGTAGAAACAGTTGAGTACACTAGATCTTCATCATTCTTATTGCGTAACATAATCAACTCATGTTTACCATTTAATATTATTTTATTATAATCTTCAGCAAATCCAAGCAATATTTTTAGTGGTACATAGAAATTAAAATATCCATTTACAAGATCCACATCATCAACTTTATTCCATCCAGCATTGAGCAATCCATTGCTATCGGTTGGTGATAAAGAAACAAAGTTCTTTATTGTACTTGTAAAACCCAAATGTCGCGTACGATCAATTTCAATACCATTGAGTTCATAACGAATTTCATCAAATAGATATGCAACAAAATTATTTTTTAATTTAAAGTTGGATGAGGAAGGTACTAATTTAGTATTAGTAGCATCTTTAACGAATCCTTCTACATATATAAAACTTTCACCAGGTAAGACATATAAGTCTTGATTTTGTATTGAAATTCTAATTTCATCATTATTGTTGTAAGATTGAAGATATGGTGTATACGTGTGGTAGTCCTTTTTAATAATATTTTCATCAGACAAGGGTTTTTCGAGTACATCTATTATTGAACTCATGGTTTTCTCAATTTAAAATTTAACGATTTAAGAAATTCTTTGTTTGCTTGTGTCAAGTTTTTATGTGGTAATGATTTCTTTAATTTTAATTTAGCTGATAATTGTTTATTACGAGAAAATGAGACTTTATGTTTGGATATATTCTTATTATAAATTATCATTATCTTGTGGGTTTTAAATGAATTCGTATTGTAATTTCCTCTCCTCGAAAATTAATTAAATTTCCGTCTTGGTCAACTACTTGTAGAGTTAAGGAGCTTATCTCTCGAGAGTTGACTGGCAAATAAATGAGATTTCTCGGAATCTCATCAATTTTATACCCTGGTGGAACATTAATTGCAAACTCATGTAATGTGTGTGCTTGAGAGTTATTCATATATGTGTTGACGGATATATTGCTCTCCACTCGTAAGAGATTGACTTTAAAAATGTTGACTGGAAGATCTGAATAGTGATTCTCATTTGGATTTAAGATTTTTTTATTAAATCCAAGCAGTTTTCCAATTGTATTTTCTTTATTAAAATAAACTAAATCAATAGAGCTATTAACTCTTACTTGCATTGTATTATTATTAGCTTCTATATCAATTTTATTTTTTGGACTGTATCGTTTGTATTGCTCTTTTATATAATCAACAATATCATTCAATTCATAGGATCCAATTGGAATTTCAATTATATGATCACCAATATGAAACTTGTTATTATAAACGTCTACATTGGGAATGCTGTTGTATGAATGAAAATCAGTCAGAGCACACTCATATTCACCATCCAAATAAATTGGAGGGAAATAATTAGCTGATAGCTCAGATGATTTAGAGCTCAATGTAAGTGTTATTGACATTATGGTTGTCGGAGAGTAAATAAAATAAATTTAACACAATGCTGTTTTTTTAAGGAAATTTATAAGTTTATTTTCCATTACAAGATATATAAATACTACATCAATTATATTATTTTATTTATTTATTATTATTATTATTATTATTATTACTAACTACAATATATCAGTTTTATTAATCCAAGAATTATGATAATTTGGAAATCCCAACCATTTAACAAATGCTTTTCCTCCTTTAACTTTAAGAACTTTTTCGACAAGGTACGTATCTGGAAATCGAGTTTTGGAAAGTTCTTCATCATAGAATCCTCCTTCTATTGGATTTCCACGATAGTCTTCTAATATGTACGTTGTAGGATATGTATTCTTTACTGTTTTTATTTTAAAAATTTCTGTAGTCCAATTGGGTGTATACCCCTTTTCAAAAATATGTTTGTATTTACTGATACGTACATAATCACCGACATTGAATTTTGATATTTTATATATTTTTATATGGTTGTATACTGTGCTAAGCAATTTCTTCTCATTTGTTGAATTGACTTTGATTGGAGGCATTTTGATGGTACGATGAATTTTTCTGTTGTAAGCATCAACTAAATTATTGTAAATATCGAGCCAATAATATGAACCATTGAAACTAAATTCTCTCCACATCATTCCTTTTAAGGTTCGATTGAATCGTTCTACTATTGATGCTTTCATTCTACTAAATGTTGAGTAGTGATTAATATTATGTTTATCCATTAGTTTTTGAAAGTCCTTATTGAAAAACTCTTTACCATCATCTGTTTGTAAATTTTTGGGAATCCTACCTAATTTAAAAATATTTTCCATTTCCTGGGCTACTTCAATTGATGTTTTTGTTTTAAGTGGTTTAGCCCATGCAAATTTTGAAAAGGTATCAATTACAGTCAATAAATATCTATAGTTTTTATTATGTGTAGAATAATTCCCCATTTCAACCAAATCAGCTTGCCAGAGGTCATCTATTCCTTTCATTACAACTCTTCGACGTTTAAAAACTTTTCGAGCTTGTTTATGGAGTTCATTTACTAAGGTTCTTTTTGTAGTCATAATTTAATTCTTTTGTAAAATAATATCGTATGGGTTGTTATCTGTTGACGTATTTTCACCTATTGTGATATATTCAAAGTTATCATATCTATAAATTTTCTCTTTTATCCTGCTGATTTCTTCTTTAGTAGATGTATTATACTTTATAATTTGATCTCGAATATCATTAATATTTTTTTCTAAATGCTCCATTAACTCCTTTTGTACCTTTTCAATGTAATATTGCAAAAACACTTTACTGATAGCATCATTCTCTTCCATAGCATTTTCCACATTTCTGATTCTTTTGTTTTGGACGTCAATATTGCTATTCGCATCCATAAAGAACCCCAACAATTTAGGTACATTTTTTATTGAAATTATACCACTTGTATCGTTCAGGTAGTGTCCAAATTTATCAACAGACATAGTTCATTTAAATTAATATTATTGTATAATATTAGCTTCATATAATTCTTCAATAATTGATACAATCTCGTTATTGTGATTCGTATGACCAGCAGCTTGTGATGCTATTAGTAGTCTAAGTCGATCTACCAACTCATTTGGATCATCCCAATATATATAGTTAGGTTTCTGTGAATTCACAGTCATTAATCCAGTACCAATATAGTTCTGGTTTGTTGTTTCATGTGATGATGATGTTGAGGGTATAGATTGCTTCATATTTTTATCTTTAAATAATTTTCCAATAATGTGCTTATATTTATAGGCTCTCGTACCTTTTATTTTACCATCAGCTTGAAAATCTCGTTTGTATGCACTTGTATTAATCAATATTTTTTTATAAATTTCAAGTTCAGATTTATCATAGTTCTTTGGAATTTTATGAAACATTAATGAAAATAATCCTGGTGTAAGAGCCCATATTTGATTTCCAATTATAATTTTATCGTCATTGAAGTTAATCTTACTGTCACCAAATTTCCACTCATTATTGGAATCTCTATGTGGACCATAGAGATTGTCTAACTCATTTATCTTTTGTAAATGTACTAAATCTTTATCATTTCTATTAGTATTTAAAATTTCACTTTCTGACTGAGAGTAAAAATCATCGTAATCATCTGAGTTGTTGGAGTTACTTAATAATGTATCTTCAACAATTTTCTTTGGAGTACTTTTGTTAATCGTTGGTATTTTAGATATAGGATTTGAATTAATAGTGAATTCATGTTTAAGTTCTTTATTTTCAAGTTTTGGAATTATTTTTATAGCTTTTGAGTTTTTAATAAAGTCATTCAAAGGTTCTGTTATGGGTTTAAATGTATCTTTAAGTTGTTCATGCATATCCGCTTCACCAACTTTCATACTACGAAGTTTTTTCTTCAATACATTTCTCGTTTTTATCAAATCCATCAATACATTTTTATTCATTTTAAATAAGTAATTCGGTTTTCTTATCAAATTATGAATTAGTGTCTAGATTAATGATGTTACATTATCAGATCAGCTTTCAGCCCTGGTATAAGATAATATGTTAAATCAGCTATCTGGTATTATAAAAGCGATGATATTATTTTAGATATTGGATTAGGTTACTTAGAAATCAGTTAAAAATAGTAGATACAAATATTTACTAAGTTGTGGTATGTTAAAAGTTCAATGTTATACTAATATTTAAATGTAATATGTATAATAATTTATATTGTTATGAAATTGTCAAATTGCTTTCGATATCGTCCATTATTCAATTCGTCATCTTTACTAATCACTAAAAATCCATATTTATCTTTCCAACATTCTCGACAAATTTCATAAAAGTTTTGAAAACTCATATCGCTTGCAACATGATCACTATAAACATGCTTCACATTCATTTCATCTTGCTTAAACATTATGATCATATTAGCATTATCTCGTATCAAATGTTTTGGAATTCTTGTATAAGTTTGACATAAATAAAATGAGTCAATATTTTTGTGTCGACCCATACAAAAGTATGTACGTATGTTATTCTGCTTTTCACATGCAACATCATCAAATATCATAATTGAGTTAGAATTTGCTTTATAAGGAGATATTACTGATTCATTTTCGGAAAATGTATAATATCCCATTCCTTTAATTGGTGTTATTAATTTCCTTAAATATTCATATTTTGGTTGATATAGTGATTTGGAGTATAAATAGATGTTCTCAAATTTTAAACCATTAGGACTTTCCAACAATCCAATCATAACATTAGTCTTGCCACAATTCGAGGGACCGACTATCAGCGCTCGAATAGAATTCGGTAATAAAGAACTGTGCCTTATTTTTGAATTGCTTTTCACTGAAGAATCAATATTGCGAATGGAAATATTTTTATGTTGTTTAATTAAGCGCATCTTTATAACTGATACTAATCATATATAATTAATATTTTTTTATAGAATAAAATAAAATGGTTATACACTATAACAAAGATATTAGTTATAAAAGAACAGTCATCGGAGAAGGTTTAGTGGATAAAATAATAAACTCTCTACCTATTGAACTACATCTTCCTGGATATCAATATTGTGGCCCTGGAACAAAACTACAAAAACGTTTAAATCGGGGTGATAAAGGAATAAATAAATTAGACACAGCTTGCAAAGAACATGATATAGTATATTCAAACAATAAAGACATAAATATAAGACATCAGGCTGATAAAATTCTTGAAAATAAAGCTTGGGAACGAGTTCTTTCAAAAGACAGTACTCTACCAGAAAAATCATTTGCTTATTTGGTAACAAACACAATGAAAGCAAAAAGAAAATTAGGCATGGGTTTGAAGAAGAATAACATAAATAAAGATTCAAAAGTAAGTAAATCTAGTGGAAGAAAACTTTTCAATGCAACAATAAAAACAGCAACAAAAATTTTAAAGAAAGAAAAGCCACAAGATATTAACTCTGCTATTAGAATTGCTCGTAAAGTCATTAAAAACTCTTTTAAAGGAAAAAAGTCTCATGTTGCAATTCCTCGAGTAATAAATGTTCCAAAAATTGGTGGTTTTTTACCTCTAATACCCATTCTAACTGCTCTTGGTGCAATTGGTAGTTTAACTGGTGGTGGTGCAGCCATAGCAAAAGCTATAAATGCCGCAAAGGATGCTAAAAATCAACTTGATGAAGCAACCCGACATAATAAAAATATGGAGGCCATAGCAATGGGAAAAGGTCTTTACCTCACACCATATAAAAAGGGATATGGATTGGTTTGTAAAGAGAAACCAAAAAACTTTTAGAAATGCTACCTAAGAGACCACTAACTGATCTCGACCTGAAATACTTGTCAAAAAATATTCCATATTTTAGAGGAATTTTCATGTTAGACACACTACCAAAGCGTTCTAGAAAAATAGAATGTGGTATCATCAACTTAGATTTATCAACAGGATCTGGAACACATTGGGTAGCATATTATAAAAATAATCAACACAACGAATATTTCGATAGCTTTGGAAATTTACAACCTCCTTCTGAATTGATTAAATACCTAGGAAAAAATATAAAATATAACTACAATCAACATCAAGATTATAATTCGTATAATTGTGGACAATTATGTATTAAATTTCTGTATCATATGACTGAAAGAAATAAATAAATAAAAAATTGATATTAATAATGAAAACGTTTTTATTTATGAATTTATTTTAATTTTTAATTTAACTAAATATTAAAAAATTTAATAAAGATATAGGCTTTAGATTTGCCATACAGGATATTGACCGTTTGGAATATAGTCAACCATTACATCAAATGTGTCTAAGCGCAAGCCTCGTTCTCCCTCTCTTTGGATACGGAATATACCTGATGATAGCTCAGTCATCTCTTCATCGGATAATGAATTGTACCGGTTTGGCAAAAACATTATATTTTCTTCCAGCTCAATTTGAATGGTTGGGCCATATTTTGTTGTCGTCCTTTTTGCATTTAAGACTGCATACTTTTTGTCAGTTTCCAAATCCTTAATATGAATAAGGGTTTTGTTGGAAAAGCTGTTGAATTTTTTAATTAAATTTTTAGCTGAATCCATTTTTTTTTTTTTTTTTTTTAATGTTTGTAGTTTGTAGTAGTTGTCACTTGAACTAATTTTCTTATATTGATCTTTAAATTTTTCCGATAAGTCTTAATAGCAAATTTGAATTTTTTTAACAAACATTGTTAGAGAGTAAAAGAAATATGTATATGTATATACCCCTCGCTCGCTCCTCGCTCTATCTTCAATATGAATAAAATTGTTTTATAGATAAAATAGAATTTAGCATGATGTAATAGGAGAAAAATATTAAATATATCCATCCTTCTCACACTACCTGCAGGGATTCAAGTATAATCTTTTCATTTCATTTTGAAGGATCGTAGTGGAATAAATTAAATATAAGTCTTCAATAAAGGAGGCACTAGAAAGTGTAAACCGAAACCGAAAATTTTAATAAACTAATAGTAACAATAAGAACGTCAATATAACAAGTTGTAAATAATAATAACTAAAATTAAAATAGAAAATGAGTTTAATAAGAGAGATTGTTCAACAATTTTTAATTGATTTTCAAGACTCATTATTATATGAGCACCGGGAGACGCTCAACTTTTTTGTGTCCATGCTGGAACAAAATGACGACTATGGAGTAATAGATGAGGAAGATGGGGAAAATGGAAGCCATTTTAAGAGCTGCCCTTGGTCCGAGCCGAGCTGTGAAGAAGGTCCAGACACCTGCAGATGTTCCGTATTTCATTTCCGGAAGGATATTGTACTCAAATTAATTCAATCATACTATAATTTTCGCCAAAATATTTAATAAAATAAAAATTATATTTACTTTATTTACTATTAAATAGAAAAGAAAAAAAAAACACACAAACTCAAATAATTGGTAAATATAATAAATAAAAAAGCAAATAAATCAAAAACACAAAGGCTATTCTTCTTATTGATTGACTTTTAAAAAGATAAATTGGGTAAACAAACGAATTTCTTATTTATTTATTAGAGCGGTTCTTTTCATAACAGCTAAAAACTAAAATAGCTAGATTGAGAAAAAAAAAAAAAAAAAAAAAAAAAGGAATTGTAAATGGGAAATCCCATCCAGAAAATTTAACAAAATAGACAGTAAAAATAATTTTAAAATTAGAAAATTATACACACAAAACGATAAATGTGATCAAACTTTTACAGTCAGCCAATCATAATTTAGGAAACACACAATTTCATCCCTCGTCGTCTTGAAAAAAATACACAGGTACTCAATTTTCAATCAAAACAATGAAAACTAATTTTAAATATTACCTGCTTTATCCTCTGTTTTATAGCACTTGACACTATAGGAGTTTGCACCTTTTGTATGCCATCTACAACAAACTAACGTGCACGTGTGCATAATCCATTCAATCTCTATGCCCTTTCAATTTATAATTAGAATTAATATTTAATTTAAAAACATGTTTATTCATGTCTTAGATAAATGTGTAATGCACAAAGTAAGTACAGGTAGTTGATATTGTGCATGACCAATCTTGTTATGTATTGTTACTGATCTCACATTCACCTCGTGTAATTTTTTAATATCAAATAAATGCTTGCACATTCATGATTTCTGGATTTAAACACTTGTATGGAATAAATTAATGACAGTTAAAGATGGGAAGAGGAGACAGAATTAAACGAAGAAACATATTTTTAAAGAAAATGTCGTACAGAGGTATAATTGAGAAGTTTCTATATGACTTTGATGGTTGTATTTTTGATGAACATTTACAAATAATAAACCATTTTCAACGCATGCTGGACGAGTATGAAAATATCAAAATGATTGATTCTATTCATGGGAAGCATTTCATCAACTGCCCAAGGATTTGTAAAATATGCGAGTTTATATCAAATACATGTGAATGTATTCAGTTTAATTTACAAAAAAATAATGTATTTCTTTTAATAGAAAATTATTATACGTTTTTTATAAGAAATATAAATAAATAAATAAATAAAATATATTTAAAATTGAAGTTTTTATATAATATACTCTAAATTTACTCTTTAATCTCATACAAAATAAAAATCTTAAAACTAGAGAATGAAAATTCAAATTAGTTAGAAATATTCAACCAACAAAATAACTGAAATACAAATAAATTCTGCTAGAAATCCCATTCATGAAAATAAAAAAAGAAATTGCAATTGGGAAATCCCATCTAGAAAATTTAACAAAATAGACAGTAAAAATAATTTAAAATTAGAAAATTATACACACAAAACGATAAATGTGATCAAACTATTACAGTCAGCCAATCATAATTTAGGAAACATACAATTTCATCCCTCATCGTCTTGAAAAAATACACTGGTACTCAATTTTCAATCAAAACAATGAAAACTAATTTTAAATATTACCTGATTTATCAACCCTTAAAACTACCTGCTTTTACTCTCCCACACAATCCTCTCTCACTCTCTTCACATCTCTTATTATCCAACTAGAAACTATTACTATCCAACTGGATTCCCTTCATGACATGTCAGCTATTCGCTATCGACCCATTCAAATTCCAATTACAAAAAGCGGCGGCTTTCCTTTGAAGCCTCTGCTACCAATTCAAATTCCAATTGGAAAAGGCGGCGGCATTCCTTTGATGTCTCTGCTCCCCATTACCTATCTACTTAAGTTGAATATGATTAAGATAATAAGCAGTGGTACTTCTATACCAATAGCATTTCGAAGCTGGGAATGTCATATTAATCCACAACTTAACACAGGAACTAGTCATATTTGGAACGTAAAACTTGCTGCAAATAGAGAGCGCCCTCGTTTTGTATTAGTAGCTTTTCAGAATAAAAATAAATTTATTCATTGTGATCTTACTAATATAAAAGTACATTTAAATTCAGAATCATATCCATATGATGATCTGAACATAAAATTTAAAAATGAACGCTTCGCAATTCTTTATGATATGTATCTAAGATTTCAACAAAACTACTATATTAGAGATGCTCAACCTCTACTCACTTCCCAAGAGTTTAAAAATAAAGCACCGATAGTTGTGATAGATGTCAGTCACCAAAATGAATCTATCAGTAGCGGACCTATTGACATAAAAATTGAATTTGAAGCTTCTACCAATATTCCAGAAAATACATCAGCATACTGTATTCTTATTCATGATCGTTTAATTGAATACATACCATTAAAAGAACAAGTTCGAAAGGTCTTATAAATCATATAAAAATGCACCCCAAAATTGTTTTTATGGATTTGCAAGGTTTTAAATTTAAATCACATAATTTCATCGTAAAAGAAGTTGCAATTGTTTTCAATTCTAAGGAGTATATTAATTTCATAATAAAACCACCATTTAATTTTAAGTGTTTGTCAATGAATCAGCAAAGAGAAGCCAATTGGCTAATAAACAATTTCCATAATCTTAATTGGAATGATGGATCCATATCATTTAATAGTGTATGCAATTTTTTAAAAACAAATCTAAAGTATTCCAAAGTATATGTTAAAGGTGCTGAAAAAGTGATTTGGTTGGAGAAAATGTTAAAACAAAAAGTTTTTAATATAGAAGATACTGGCTATCTTAATTTTAAGCAACTGGAAATGAAGTATATGGACCACATTTATTGTAGTTATCACAACTATGGGGTTTGCGCCTTACGAAATGCTATATTACTAGAAAAAGAAAATTCTACTTTATATTAAAAAACATTAATTTATTAAATTTGTTTTATTATTATTTTTTTTTTTTTTTTATTTATTATAATTATTATTATCATCACATATATATTACAAATGTTTATCTTAAAACTAGGAAAAGTTAATTTTAATAAATTTTATAACTTACAATGTTAAACATTTAATATTTATTTATATATAAAATTATATATTCACAAATTTTCTGATACATTAGATTAAATATTATAAATAATTTTTAAGGAATAAATACTTATTTCCTATGTCTACACTATTAACTTATATTTAAGAAATAAATAATTTATTAAAACATTTTATTTTATTTTATTTTTATCTTATTTATATGTTAGCTTTATATACATATATATTTGACCACTACCATCTCACAGATAATTAACAAGAAAAATTATCTTCATCAATATCCATAAAGTTGTTATCCACACGATCTTTGTAATGACCCCAAGCACGTGTTTTTATTCTATCTATCATAATTTTTCTTTTATCATCAGTATGACTAAGTACAACTTTATGTATTTTTTGGGTATATAATTGATGCGCTTTGGATCTAAATAAATACATTTCGTCTGTCAAAATTTTTTGTTCAAATAAACAATCTTTATAGTCATTTATCGAGAGTTTTTGAATAACGGACTTTTTTACACCCTTTGATTTCTTTATATCGTCAGAATTAAGACTTGAAAGGGAGTACATTTTGGAACGTAAACCTACAAATTCAGTCATTACATTTCCATTGTTCTCATCTTTCATCATTCCTAATACCTTTTTGTTTAAATTAGGGAAATTGAAATGATTATCTTTTTTATATTCTGATGTATCGAAATTCATTTTAATGTCGTTTCGAATGTCATCATAAAAATCATTAGTTTGAATTGAATAAATAAAGGAATCTGTATCCATATAATTAAGGGAGAGTTTTTCATCGAATTTTGGTTTCATATAATTATAATGAAAGTTGTACATCTTCCATTTGGATAATTCTAAAACTGTGAAACCTATATATATGGGTTTGTCATAACAGGAGTCCATTTTTTTCAATTCGACTGCATACATATCGTCACTAAACTTACATAAACTTTGAAAATTTGGTTTAGAGATCAACGATCTTAGACCCAAATGATTTTTATTTGTATTTTCCCATTTAGTTGCAATACGTATGTCTTTTCTTTTATCAACACTCTCCATGGTTTTCCCATAAACAGCATTATTGAGAAGCTTAAAAAAATCCTTTTCAAATGCATTTTTAGCATTTGTTCTATGAAATGTATTAAGCTGAATATACTTTTGAAGCCATGGAGACTGTTTGAATTTTAAAATTCTGTGTACTTTTTTCAATACAAGACCCTCAGAAATACACTGTTTTAAAACTCTGTAATGAATAGTGTATTTATTTTTAAATGTAAGATCAGCTATTAATTTTTTACATTTCGATTTACCAGTGATTTTATTTTGTGGGCAAAAGGGTAGATCATTATGATAATCATGTAGTGAATCTGGATACTCGATATCTACTTCTAAAACGAAACCATATTCAGAAGTATCTGATATTTTGTTAACGTCAAAGTAATTGAGATCTTGATGACTTAACCATTCGAAACCTCCATAAGGTAGATATTCGGACATAGCCCAACCATATAAATTGTTGGCATCCAAATACATTAAATATTCTGATGGTTTACTCTCATCGAAATTATTCATGTATTTATGGTTGGCTTTAGCATACCTCTTTGAGCATTGCACAAGACCACCCCTTATTCCATTTTGCATGAACATGTACATATCACTATCAGTGAATAAATCTAATCTAATTTCAGTGGTCTTTAACATTGCATCCCAAGATAATCCTGGGGCAGTGTAGTAGTGACACGGATCTAGATTATAAATACTCTTACATATTTTCCGAAAATTTTCAAATATATCAGCAAGAAGTAAAACATCTGTTTTTAAATAAAGTTCTGTGTAATCCAGAAGAGTCTTACAATTGAACTCATTCCACACTTTTTGTGCATGCTCATATTCTTCTGCAGGACACTCCTCATTATTTAGAATATTAAAAAATTTGTCTCTACTTGGAAGCTCCGTTTCTGAAAACCTTACTAAAGAATCCATATATGAGTATGGAAACACTCCCTTTCTTCTTATTAAATTACACTGATTTTCATCGGTGAATCTATCACGAACTGTATGAAAATCGCAAATGTCAAGGTTTTTAGCTAAACTATCTAGACTAGAAGCCATAAATCTAAATGAATCTATAAAACGTATTTCAAATCCGTGATTTCTGTCTAATTTAATATAAACTGAAAGTGAAATATATCGCTCTTTATTTAATGGGATAACTTTAATACTAGCGTTCTGAATAGATGACAATTCTTTGAAAAAAAGGTGCATGTCATAAGCGGAAAGGTTGTGGAAAACAACTGGAATAAACTTTGGAGTTTGATATTTTAAATTACACTCATTATGAGCAGCGCCTCGATAAGTACCAGTGAGATGGCAGTGGTCCCTAACTTTATCGTTATATAAAAGTTTATGGCAAATGTGACATATTTCTGACCTTTTATGCAAATCTAGTTCATCTGGTTTCATCACCATTTGTTGTACTTTAGATAAATGGTTGGTATAAATCTCGGTTGCATCATATACAATTTTCTCTACAAAAATTTTAGATGCATCTTCACCGAAATAATACCTATGCCTATCATTCTCTTTCTTAAAATTACACTTAATGAAATAACCGAAAGCACACGCAATGTGTTTTTGTACATTACATGTGCTACTGCTCACCTGTTCATCAGTTTTCTCCAAAATTGATTCAAAATCTGCATATATTACAAATGGTACATTTAATTGCTTTTGATAGTTCTTAAACATCACAAATGCATTCTCCGGTTTGGGCATTAGGGTAATTTTTTTACCACATACTTGTTTGTGATTATTGTGGATTTGCTCATCATGTGTGTAATAAAGACATGTGTTGCATATGAAAAGTTTACCTCTATGCGATGTAATGCTTGATCGTAAAAGCCTAAAGAAAAAAAAAAAAAAAAAAAAAAAAAAAAAAAAAAAAAAAAATATATAACTTAAAATTAATATTTAAAAGTGATAGGGAAATAACTTACTTGGAGATATCATTGATGAGTACATAGTGAAATTTTTCACCGGAATGTAGTAGAAGTAAATTAATATGTTTCTCCTTCTCCTCACATGTGACGTAGTAGGGTCCAATGATGGATTTTCCATTGTGCCCAAACACATTAATGCTAACAATATTCTTCTTTTCAAATAACTTTATTTGCTTCAATTCTAGAGGAAATTGCATCCCCTCAAAATTAAGCTCCATCTCTCCCAAAGCAATTCGTGCATTTTCTATGCTACTTATATTGTAAATATTACAATTTTTTCTTTGTCGGAAATTAAGATTTTCATCCGTATACAAAGCTGCAATGAGGCACCATTTGAAGCAGAAATCATCTTTATTTTCAATATTGATGAGGCCTTTTGTGAAAGCAATACTTTTAGGTAATGGGATGAAGCTTGATCCTCTTATTATTGAAGCTTTATTTATATTAATTTCAAGGGTTATTATTGAAATTAGTGTCCATCCACTATCTCTTTCCTGAAACTCCTCCATTTTTATGCAAACTTCATTCGCATGCTTCTCGTAAATCTCTGCCATGTCATCTGCTTTTGTTATCAGACTCATTTTTGAAATATGTCCCATTGGAGCAATCTTAAAGTCATCATCAATTACCTTCATATATTCACATAGTAGCTCAAAATTAAATTTAAATGTAGTATGTTTAAGACTACATTCTTCCAATTGCTTCACAATAATTTCTTTTGCACTATTGAAGAATTCTTCCGGAAATAGAATTTCTTCTTTTTTATTTAAAAAGGAATATGTCTGAATTCTCCCTTCGAAATCACTTTTTCTCACCGTCAACTTATCGCTTAAACTAACCTTTTCACATTTGTTTTTGTGGTTGCTGGTCCTTATGTGAGTAAGGTATGACGATGTTGGAATCATTACATTACAATCCTTGCAATGTTTATATGAGACATTAGGATTAATATGCGGTGGTGATGTAGTATTATGGGCTTCCCTATGTTCATTAAGTTTTCCTGCACTCATGAACAACTTTTTACAAATCTGGCAATGAAGATTCTTATGGACATTCAACATTTTTTTAGAGATTGAAGTATTGCATATAGGACATATTTCAAAATTTGTAGCATCGTGAGTATTCGTCAATGTAGTAGTGCTATGCATATCCATATGCTCCTTCAGTTTGAATTTGCACATAAACAATTTTTTACAAATGTTGCAATGCAAATTGTAATGCACTTTCAGCATACTTGGACTGCTTAGAGTCATGGAGCATAATGAACAGATTGCTGGAGCCATTTATTTTTACTTTATTTATTTTTTATTTTTATTTATAAAAATATAACCGACTTTAGTAATATATTTTGACTGGAGGGAATGATTCAATACACTGATTACAGAAAACAAAAATGCAAGTACTTAAATAATAAATGCAATATTATATTTTATATGCAGTATTTTGAAGTTGTTGTTTTTCACAGCGGTCGTTTTCATAAGGGCTAAAACATTACCTCTTTTCCTTTTCTAATTCAACAGGTTGACCTTTCTTTTACTTTCGAGTTTGTTGTTTTTCACAGCGATATCCATCCTCCTCACACCACCTGCAGGGATTCAAGTATAGTCTTTTCATTTCAAAAAACACAGGTACTCAATTTGCAATCAATAGCACTTGACACTATAGGAGTTTGCACCTTTTGTATGCCATCTACAACAAACTAACGTGCACGTGTGCATAATCCATTCAATCTCTATGCCCTTTCAATTTATAATTAGAATTAATATTTAATTTAAAAACATGTTTATTCATGTCTTAGATAAATGTGTAATGCACAAAGTAAGTACAGGTAGTTGATATTGTGCATGACCAATCTTGTTATGTATTGTTACTGATCTCACATTCACCTCGTGTAATTTTTTAATATCAAATAAATGCTTGCACATTCATGATTTCTGGATTTAAACACTTGTATGGAATAAATTAATGACAGTTAAAGATGGGAAGAGGAGACAGAATTAAACGAAGAAACATATTTTTAAAGAAAATGTCGTACAGAGGTATAATTGAGAAGTTTCTATATGACTTTGATGGTTGTATTTTTGATGAACATTTACAAATAATAAACCATTTTCAACGCATGCTGGACGAGTATGAAAATATCAAAATGATTGATTCTATTCATGGGAAGCATTTCATCAACTGCCCAAGGATTTGTAAAATATGCGAGTTTATATCAAATACATGTGAATGTATTCAGTTTAATTTACAAAAAAATAATGTATTTCTTTTAATAGAAAATTATTATACGTTTTTTATAAGAAATATAAATAAATAAATAAATAAAATATATTTAAAATTGAAGTTTTTATATAATATACTCTAAATTTACTCTTTAATCTCATACAAAATAAAAATCTTAAAACTAGAGAATGAAAATTCAAAATTAGTTAGAAATATTCAACCAACAAAATAACTGAAATACAAATAAATTCTGCTAGAAATCCCATTCATGAAAATAAAAAAAGAAATTGCAATTGGGAAATCCCATCCAGAAAATTTAACAAAATAGATAGTAAAAATAATTTAAAATTAGAAAATTATACACACAAAACGATAAATGTGATCAAACTATTACAGTCAGCCAATCATAATTTAGGAAACATACAATTTCATCCCTCATCGTCTTGAAAAAATACACTGGTACTCAATTTTCAATCAAAACAATGAAAACTAATTTTAAATATTACCTGATTTATCAACCCTTAAAACTACCTGCTTTTACTCTCCCACACAATCCTCTCTCACTCTCTTCACATCTCTTATTATCCAACTAGAAACTATTACTATCCAACTGGATTCCCTTCATGACATGTCAGCTATTCGCTATCGACCCATTCAAATTCCAATTACAAAAAGCGGCGGCTTTCCTTTGAAGCCTCTGCTACCAATTCAAATTCCAATTGGAAAAGGCGGCGGCATTCCTTTGATGTCTCTGCTCCCCATTACCTATCTACTAAGCATAATAAACTTGTTACATATAATCTAAGCGACATTGAAATTCTAAGTACTTCAATTTCAATTGCAAAACTAATTTTTAGAAATTAAAAACACAATTTTTTTGTTCTTAAACCTAAAAATCCCACAACAAAAAATATAAAACTGAAAAATAAACTTTTTAATTCAACATATTTAAAACTTTATTTGATTAAAAAGACGATCCTTTTAATTGGATTTACATACATAAAATAAATACATGGGAATTATTTATACTCTGAATATATATGCTTTGTACTTGTTTAGCAATTAGTAAAACACTTAAATTAGTGTAACTAATTTGAAGTTTAATACCCTTTTCCTTAGCTAACATTTAAAGTAGACAATATGAAAATGGGTTAATTTCCAGCAAAACACAATTACTATAAATTTCGTTTAGAATGCGTAAACAACTGAATAAGAAACCAACAAGTAAAACAAAATATTGTAAAAAAGAAAGATTCAGCTACAATTTGTTATTAGAAAAAAAAAGGGAAAAAGTAAAGTAACGAGAAATTAAAGCGATTTAATGTAATACAAGATAATATAAGCCTGCAAATGTTCATGGATTTTCTAGGACAAGTGATGGAATTTCATTATTGCGGTGTTGTGGTTTTCATGCTTGAATCATTTTGAATTATTTTCACTAAGATAAACTTTAAATTAAAATCTTAGATTTCTTGGGTCGTTTTTTTCTGTTTCTGTTTTTTTTTTTTTTTTTTGTTACGTTACGTTTCGTTGTGCTTTGCTTAATTTTCTCCTCTATTACGTTTACTCTTTAGCAAGCTACCATTTGCTTACGGCAATCTACACACACACACACACACACATACATTGATAGAAACAAAATACTTTTGTTATTAAACTTCTGGTTTTGTGGCAGACTATGTTGTTAATACTCGTACCAATGGGCTGAGTTATAAAATGCCTTAAGAAAAAACAAGACGTTTTAAGAATGTATAGGTTTTGGATGTTGTAGAAAGAAACAATTAAAATAAGACCAAATAAGATTAATGGCGGTAAAATTTATAGGTTTCAAATATGAAATTTTAATAAGTGCAGTTAACAACAGCTTCAAATGGATTTGTAAAACTTTTAGGCAAAAATTAAGGCTCTATAGAGAATTTTTGTTAAACCCAGAATTAAAGGATTTCTGACTTTATTGTGAAGTATAACAGCACGTAGTTTGGGGATATTGAACAGGCAGTATATAGGTACTCAAAATTGAAAATGTCGTCTGTCGTCTAAAGATTTTTAGTTTTACTTCTTGGTGCCATATTTATTAATTATATTTTATTATAGAAAACAAAAAACTTACATTTTGCATTATTCATAATATTGTAAAATTGTAACGCCAATCTTCAAGATGTTTAATTCAAACGTATAGGAATGTCGCGTTCTTGATGATTCAAATACTTATATACGAATCTTTGACATTAATCAAATATTTGTGAGCGTTAAACTTATTTCAGGAGTAGATGTAGTTGAAAACGACTCATAAGTTGTGTCAATACAGATTTATTGCTAACATATTCAAAACAAAAAAAACGACACAAACCTATATTTTGCACTATTCATTATTACTTCTGAAATCTTATCAACAACGCATAGTAATTTCGCATTCCTAATCGTGAAAATGCTTATTCACGAATCTTTGACATGCATCAAATATTTATGAGCGTTAAATTGAGTTTTATGAGTGGATGCAGTTGAAAACGACTCAAAAGTTGTATCGCGTTTTTCAGCACATATTTACTGCTATAAATTGGAAACAATAAAACGATAAAAGTTTTTGCTCTTTATATTGTGCTTGTTTAATACTAATTTATCAAATTCATACGATTTCTTTATTTTATGAAATTCAAAGGCGGTTACGAAACAAGTCAACGTTTTAATGGCAGTTTATAAGGTGGTATAATTTTACGTATAATATGCTCCCTGGACATCATGGATGTGGAAATGCTACATTTTATATTCGTCATATTTTCGGTCAATATAATCATCCTTGCGAAATTTCTATTTAGTATAGAAATTTGGTTTATGATTGTCCAAAAGCAATTGTTGAAAAAACGTTTCATGGTGAACGTGACACTATATGATTCGGTTAAATAGAAAATATAGAGAGATGTTAACAATTAAATTTTTGTCTGTTATTAATGATATGAATTCATTGCAAACCAAATTTCACGAAATGCAGCTACTGATAAAAGCCCTCATCACGAGTGTTACCTCCACTGGATTGTTTTATCTGGGCTACTAATGGCTAAGATGGAGCCATGCAAAGCCAAACGAATAGATTGTCCGATATCGTTTTCCATTATTAATTGTTAAACCTTAAATAATTTTTTACAAGTATTTTGTTTTGAAAAAGTTATTAAATCTAATATTCGCTGCTGACTTTTGGAGAAGAATATTAAGGCGTGTTAGAATTATTGTTGTGTATGTTAGGCAAACCTTAACTCACAAATGATCTCTGTGCGCATAATGATTCAACATTGTGCTGAGTAACTGGTTATAAGGCTACGCTGGAAAATAGTTGGCAAATACAAGTGCGTGACAGACAGTCATTGGACTTAAATCTTCCTTGGAAGTTGCTCGAATTTCGAGTCACTTGTCTGTGCTCTGGAAAGCCACACAACTGTTTCTCTTTTCCACCGTTAAACCCAAAAGTACTCATTGGATTATTGACCAGATATTGTGATTTTAAATTCCATAAATTTGTGTTAAGAAATGTTGCAATGCAGATTTTGAGAGATGCACCTCTGAGCACGAAATTTTTAACACTTCAATGTTGGTATTGAGCAGAGTTAAATGGCTTAGAAATTCTTTAATGACCGTTGGTTATAATTAGGGATAATAACTATAATTAACTTCCTACATAGCCTGAAACTATGAAGTAAAGGTGCTATAATACGAAATGCAGTAAGAAAGTACATACACGCACGCACATATATATAGTATATACAAATATTTATAATAAAAATACAATAATTGCTAATTTCTAAACAAAGAATTTAGTTGACTTATGACCACTTAAATAACAATTCAATTTTTTTAACCGCTTTATTTGCCTTTCTTGTACAAATATAAATATAAAAATAAATATATCGTCTTATTTCTTTATAATTAGCCAAACTTTTTCTGACCTTATTTACTTAAACATAAACTTAAGTAGATTTACAAATATGTTATCACATCCCTCATTAGACAATATATATAGTAATATAGAAAAAAGCGACCTAAAATTCACAAAGAAAAATATAATTATCTTATATTACATTATTATTATCAATTCAATCATTTTTTTATTGCCCTAAAACCTACATACAGTTTCATATAAATCCCTTTTAATGTGAAATTTTTTACAAATTCTTTTAATACTTTGAGCAAAGGATAAAGAAATAAAAAACCATATTCACAATTTGAAAAGAATTACTTTAGTATAAATCTCTATCAAAAACCCGCTCCTTTTTAAATGAATGGTAGGGATCTCATTGCTTTCTTTACTCCTTTGTTACTCCTGCTAGTCACCTACATACTTGCTCTATTAATATTAACTTTATACCTATTTTTCTTTTTTGTTAAAAATTTCCTTTACTTTAACTCATTTTTTGTTTATTTTTTATTTCTTTTGCAACATTTTGTTGCCACATTCCTGTTGAAAGCTTATGATGCTGTTATTGTACCTACAAAACGTCACAACTACACAGAGAAGCAAACCCGCTTGTTTCTTTGTATTTGTGCGTTAAACCAGACAACCATTCTTTGCCGGATGTTAAATAATATTTTTTCTCCTTTATTTGTTTTGTTTTTATTTTAGCATTTAGCAGATTTTTTTGTATTTTGTCAAAATAAAAAACGAAACAAAACTGGTAGGGAAAACCAAAAAAAGCGGATGAGAAACCGAAAGCTGATTTTTATCTAGATTTGTGCTAAACACATAGAGTTACTGTTTGTATTTTGTTTAATTCGAAATCATGAACATGTATAGTGGCCTAATTGTACAAAATAAAAGAGTTTCCGAGTGTTTGTGCCGCAAAAAAAGTAAGTTTTTTAACCATTATATAAGTAGTAACAAGCACAGTGCAGCAGCGATATAATATTTGACCATATTTTAAGTCCACCTATTTACAAAACTAATTTCAAGTAAGTAGAGGAACCTAATTTTGAGTTAAGTATAATTATGTGTAATTTATATGGTTTTTATATAAAAATTATACAGTTTTTTATTGGTCTTTATATTAGCCTCTCCACAAGAAAGTCCTCCGGAACCATTTACTTACCAAACTACTTTCAAATACAAATCCTAGTAATCCTCAGGTTATTATGTAATTTTATGTGGCTTCCATTTAAAAATAAACTGTTTTTAAAGAAAAGTTATTTAAAAACAGTAATGGGAATTTCCATGGAGAAGTAATATTATATTCTTATATTATTTAATATTAATGGTAAATTTTCCATTTATTTTGTCGCGTTCTTGTAACTATATCATGGTTTGTTATCAGTACTTCTAGTGGCTAAAAATCTGGATGGTTACAACATGTGCGATTATAGCATAAATAATACTGTGAGAAAGCAGTAAATAGATGCCGTTAAGCGAGTGTCGCGTGCCCAATTAGATAAAAGGTGGAACACTAATGTATGCAAATATTTCAAAATAAATGCTATCAATAAAAACCCTTATTATTATAATTATTTATAAGGAACTATTTTTAAGATGCAATCAGAAACGAGTTTTCTTTTTGTCGCGTTCTTGCAACAATACTGATATATTCGTTACAAAAAAGGCCACTTTTTGCACAAAGCAAAATGTTACTAATTTAAAATATATTGGTATCTATTTTCTTTGCCGAAAAGCAGATTAATGCTATGATGACTACTTCTAAGTAATGCAGACAGTTTGTAGTAGTCATTGAAAAGTAAGATAGTAACTGCAAGACTAAGGTGAAAAAGAAATGTAAATGTGTAACTGTTATACTTATCAGTGAAAACATACAAGAAACTGTTGGCTAAAGAAAAAACACTTTTGCAAATTACATAATATTTCTAGTATATAGCTTTCCTGCTGACTCTAAATATGTATACTATGTCAAACTATTTCAATAGAATTTCCAGAAAATTTCTCATGATAATATCCTTTCTTGTCTAACAAAAAAAAAACCAACATTACCACAGAAAACATTTAAGTTCTCTGCTGTTTTGCTTTTGAAGTATTCATGTAAAAACTACTTTAATTTTGGGAATTGTAGAGCATGCCATAGTAACCACATTCATATGTATACCAACCAGAGAAAATAAACATTAAACCTAAAAATAAATTATAAAAAAATCAATATCAAAATAGCGTTTCTAATTCCATTTTAAAAAAGGCTTCTTTTTAAACTATAAACACATTTTATTTCATTTCCTTTCCTTTTATTTTGTATTCACTGAATGTTAGTTAATACTACAGGGAACATATTTGTAGTTGAAAACCGCTTGCTATATTAAGGCCAATAATAGTAGTACTGCTTTCAAATATTATAGTTTTTGTTCATTTGTCAAGAGCTTTTATTGCAACATGTAGTTATTGACAGTTCAAACATTTACTATATAAGAGTATCAAATCCAATGGTTGTCGAATAAATAACATTTCTTTCATTTTTTTAAATAAATTTTCTTATTTTATTTTTACTTTAGTTTTGTCAGTTTGGTTTTTTAAATGTAGTAAAGTACTTTTCAACTGTGAAAAGCCTTGAAATATATTACAAAAACTCGTCATTATTATATGTTTCATAACAATTTAATTTCGAATCAAGTATAATAATTTCTTTTTAACCACAATTTATATGGGCAAAAGGAACATACACAGAGTTTGTATGCGAATATCTGAAAATGCAATGTGTTAACTTTCAACATCATCGTCATTCTTATAGTTATTATATAAAAGTCTTGCTGTCTTACAATATAAATTTCTGGTAATGCACGCTACTTTAAATAGAATAGGGTAATTTAATTGTCTGTCGAGTTAAGTGCATAAAAAGAGAATAATATTTATTATTATTGGAATAAAAATATTGGCATTTACATATGATTTATGAAAACAGCTTTATTTTTGATGATTTAAAAAAATGATAATCTAGATAAGATTTGAAAGCTTTTCTGTGCTTTGTACCAAATATAATTGAAAATCTTTTTTAAACGCTATTTTCGCGCAAATTGTTATAGATTATGAAAATTTCCAACTTCACCTGTTTAGCAAAAAAAAGTAGGTTTTGCAAATTAAGCAGTAAAGATAAGATCAAGAACGTGACAACATATATAACTCGTTTTCGACTATGATAATTTAATACTATTTTTAAAAAATATTTTTTAAATTAAATAGAATAATGTGTTCTTCTCTTGATAGTTGTTATTTTGAAATAGCATGCGACATTTATAACGCGATAGATCTAAAAATGCAAGGTACACTAAATACCTACTATGCATAGTCTCCACAAATCTTACTAGCTACACATAACACGTTACATGGTAGCAGTAAGTATTTAAACTATAGGAATGCAATGCACGTACAAGTTTTTTGCAATACAAAAAGATTTATTATGAAATCATAATTTTGCTTCCAGTAATATTTCTTTTCGCTTTATTCCCTTCCTTCACTCACATACATACATATATATACTTTTTTTTATTCACATTCAACACTTGACATACATATAACTATATGTGAGTTTGAAGACATATATTTTCATGTCATATATGTATATATTTATATCTGTGTATGTTACACACATAGTTGCAGGCATATGAGGGACATTTGACTCCCCGATTACCCAACTATATGAAAATATAAAATAATGTTAAAATTAATACCAAAAAAAAGTTACGAGTATTTTCTTATTCCCTACGCAGAAAGTTTATGCTGCCATATTAAAGTTAATCAAAATTTCCTGTGTGTTATTTCCTTTTCGGTGTCAACAAGTTTAAAGTGATTTTTAAGTCAGGGATTTTGTTTCTTCGAAGTATCAGTGTAAAAACAACTTTTTTATTCACTTTTTACACCCTTTTTAATAATTGCAGAAAATTTACTTAAATGGCATTAAAGCAGATTTAAATGTAGGTTGGAGTAACTGAAAGAGATAAAAAACAAAAGCTTAGAGAATTTATTTTTAATAATTAATTGCACTGTGCTATTTGATAAAACCGACAAGCGGGGCATCCAGCGGGTAAAGCGAAATCGAGTACGCTGAATCCAAAGATGCTAACCGTTTTTTAGCTTTATTGAATTAAACAAAAAAAAAAAACAAAATTCGGCAACAAAATTATCTTTTAGTAGTACCAATTTTTTTTAATCTGTGCAGTCGTTTTGGAAATAAAATTTTTCACAAAAATTTCAATTTCTAAAAATATGTGTCTTTGATAATTTACTAGAAATCAGCTCAGAAAACAAATTATTTCCAGTTTAAAGATAATTTTGTCACCGAATTTCGACTTTTTTATTTAATACAATAAACTTAACAGTTTTCGAGTTACGCGAATATTTATTGCGTAATCTCCTCCATTTTTTAAATAACGCTATATCTTGAAAACTAGAAATAAACTAAAAAAAAAACGTTTAGCACCACTGGATTCAGCGCACTCGATTTAACTTTACCCACTAGGTGCCCTGTTTGTCGGTAAAAAAAAATGTCAAAATCGAGCACAATGTTTTCAAGGAAACTACTTTCTATAGGTTGCTCGAGAAAGTTACTTGCACTTTCTACGATATTTTATTATGTTCGGCGCAAGATTTTCAGCGGCTGCTAGGAAAAAGCGGTCGTGGCTCAAACATATGTACTACATACCATATATGGAAATACAAGGCTATGCTGAATATTATGGTTGTGAAGTTCAGGCTAACCAAGACTATGAATGAACCAAATTAACCAGTTCAGACATATGAACCAAAGTAAACCTGTACTTAAACCCTTAACTAGATTGAAGACGATCACTGTCTCGGAGAATCCTAATGTACATCCTAGGAGGCTACACTGGGGGTAAAGAAAGTTGATAATCAATGCGGCAGAACAAATTCTTTTAGCACAAAAATGTGCTGTTTGTAATCTAATGTACTCGAAAAGCTAAAGATCAGCTGAGATTCTCGTGTTTAAGCGTAACCGGCTGAAAACTTAACACAAGCACTTGAGCTACAAGTTTCATATTTTGTCGAAATTTTCACTCAGGAATCGATATATAAGTATCATTAAAGAAATGTAACTGAAACTGTCATGAAATGATATCTGCATCACGTATTATGTCTAAATAACAAGAATTTTGTTTGCCAAACATTTATTTAGAAACTTTGACGCATTGCGTTTTTAAAATTCCAAGAGCAATTGTTGAGAAGTCTTTGCATGGATATCATTGTAGATGCCAAGACATGTTAATAACTAAATTATGGCCTCATATTGATTATATAGAAATTACTGACAAGTCTTTTCAACAAAACCGTGATACATGTCACAAAGCCACAATGAATTTATTACAAATCCAATTTTCTGATTTGAATGATTTTCATAAAAAATCTTTCTTTTAAAAAAGTAATGCCCTATTCGTGCTACAATATACATAGATGTAAGATCTCTTTTCTACAGCAAAATTAAAAGCAAATTGCAAGTATATTCAATAGATCGCTGTGTTACATTTTATGAATTTGGTGGCCAAGCAATTGAGTATCAAATGCCGAATTATGCCGAATGTTGAAATATTACAAAGAAAAAGCAAGGGTTGGACATATTCTTAGCAAACCCGCCAATGACATTAACAGAGAAGTCATTATCTGGAATCCCCAAGAAAGTAGAAGTAAACACATGTGATCTAAAATTATATCCAGGGATAAAGTTATTGTTTAAATAGAAACGATTGGAATAAGTTTGTAGTGGCATTGATGATATGGTCACATTGCACGTTAAAGCTATGAATAACAATATGGCACATATAAAACAAAGAAATAAATTATATCAATGTTAAGAATGCGACATTAAGTGAAAAATCTAATAAAATATACGTACTATTTTTCATGTTTCCAATATTATATGGCTACTTAAGCTAACCATGTTTAGTGAAAAAATTAGGTTTTGCAAGATAAGCAGTAAATATGAGATCAAGAACGTGACAAAAAATATGACTCGTTTTCAAATATGATATTATGATATATATATAAAAAATATTTTTTTAACTCAAATCGAATAATGGGTTTTTCTATTGATAGTTGTCATGTTAAAAGAGCATGCGACATTTATAACGCGACATATTTTGACGTTTATTGTAAGAATTAGTTCAAGTAATTTTTTCTTTATATTGCATAAGCTTGGTATTTATTGGTATACAAAGCTTTTTTGTATTATTTATAACATTAACTTAAACTTTTTAACTATAGAAACAGTTAATGTACACTTTTTTGTGACTTCTTTACTGTTTTTTGCAATATTTTCTTGCTGAGATTTTTTTTGCTTTATATATTTTTGTCTTTCTTGTTTACAGCTGCTTATCTCGGTGCTCGTTATATGCATAAACTTTATTTTTTAAACTTTGAATATCTTTTAATTTTACCCAAGTACTGATTTGTTCATTCCAAAAATCGACTAAAAAAGCTTAAACGCAGCCAGATGCATATAAACTTAAAAGCAAACAGGATTCTACTAAAGAAGGATAGAAAACATACTTTGTTTCAAGAACTATCAGCATGTTATAATCTCATGATGCAATCATCCATTTCATTATTCGAGATTGGTGTTTTCCAACCAGTACGATATTAGAGTAAATTATTGTTATCCGAATAATTTTTGAACTCTAAACTCGGCTAAATCCTATTTGACTGAGCTAGATACCATGCGTCTTCTCACGTCTGAATGACAAAGTTAGAGGGTGGGGTCAAAGGCAGGCAATTTATGTTCCAAATTTATTATTTATTATATAAACATTAAATAGCTAATATTGGATATTTTCTTAAAAAAATGTTTAAACGTTAAGTCGGAAACAAAGTTTAAATAAAAAAAATTTAAATATATCTAAGATATCGCTGTTGAATAAAACAAGACATATAATTTCTCCAAAAACACAACACCAACAAAATTTCGCTTCTAAATGTGGATTCATCCATTCGTTCTTAACAAAAATTTTGTTCGAACAATTTTTTTTATATGAAGTTTGACGTCTCTCTTTTTGAGAGAGAGAAAATATTTTTTCCGAACATGAATTGGTTTAAATTTATATTTTTTCTGGACCAAAATGAATTGAGTTGCCAATAGGTTGCATTTTTTCATACAAATAACAATGCCTCATGTATTTCCATGGCCATCAGCAAAAGCAATTTTCTTTTTTCATTTATTTTGAATTTATATCTGTGATTTTGAATACACAATAGCTACTTTAAAATAATTTAATATTTGTATTTTGATACTTAAAACCCAAAGAAAAATAAATCAATGGCCGAACTTGTAAAACTATTGGATTTCAGCTTTGATTTTTCAGAAAAATCGTTGGAATTGGGTGAATGGTGCTGCAAAAAACTCTCAGTAAAAACATTTTTCTCCGGACAATTTTTTGTTAAGAACAAATGGGTGAATCCACCTTAAAATGCAAATTGTTTTAAAACGTTTCGTTGTTTATTTAAACAAGTTTAATGTTTAATTTTATTTCTCAGCAAACAACTAAAAATAAACTTAAATAAATTTCTAGTTGCTCTTAATATATTAAGCACTTTCTTTTTACATAAGTGTGTTTTGTATAGAAAATACGTGAATTTTCTCGCATGAATACATCTAAATTATGTAGTAAATTGTGCCAGATCTATTATCATTTCTTTTTAAACTTTTTATCATTATTTATTTTTTACTTTCTAGGCTGCTGGTACTATTTTTATACTTACTTTTATATTTGCATAGATAGCTCATTTGTTTTTCTATGTGTTTTGAGAAGAAAATCGATTTGCTACACAAATAAGTTTAAAAAGAATTTCAATTTAAATTGAATTGAATTGAATGCATGTGAATATAAACATACATGGAATTATTTCATAGCCCATCAAGTAAAATATTGAAGAGAAATATTTGAGATTTTATCAACGAGTTTTGTATTAAAAATAAGGTTAAAATTATTCAATTAATTGTTTGGGCCTTTTTTCTCTATATTAAAAATTTAAGGTCAAAATTTCTTTTTATTTATTTCTTATTTATTCCAATATTAAATATAAAATATGATAGAAATAAAAATAATTTTTGATTTTACGCTTGAAGAAAATATAATTTTTAATAAGTGTAAAAATTAACAATACTCGTAACATACACATAATGAGTATATGCAAGGATGTGTGTGTTTTAAAATACGAAACAGCCAAATATTCATTTTTAGAGAGACGTTTTTGCAAAATATTTGATAATAAGGCTTTGGTTAGATGGGTATATATTTGCAATATACGTGTTGATATCGAACCTGAAGTAGGATGTAAAAATGTCTATCTCCAGTTGAGTTATAATATCAAGTACTTTGATATGCTTTTATATGAATAGCAACAAATCGTAGACTAAAGCTTCATTTACACGATTGAAATTTTCTTCAAAATTGCTCTTCAAAATGCTTCAAACTCGTGTAAACAGCAACAATTCTTCAAATTTATTTTATTTAATAGTTACTAATAGTTATTAAATAAAAAATTTCGAATAAAATTTCAATCGTGTAAATCTAGCTGAATACTACAAAAAATTTAAGTCTATGAGTGTCTGATTGTACAGTAAATGGCAGTAATATTAAGGATATTGAGCATAACCAGAACTCTGTTTCACAAGCTCTTATATATGCATTTCTAAGTTGTGATTTTCACCTAAAACTCATAATTCCAACATATTCCAGTTATTTTACGAAACATTTTTGAAGCCAATTACCAGCACTGCAATACATTTTTAATTGTTCTTACTATTGCAACCAAATACTATTGGGAAATATTTAAAAATATTTTTTATATGTTCGTACATTTATAAAAGACACTTATCCATGTTACATACATATATACATAAATAGAATTATATACTTATAGTTTCATATAAATATTGAAGTATGTTGGAATTCAACTATGTATGTATATAGAAATATTTTATATGCATGAATTCATGAAAGGTATGATTTCTTATACAAAAAACAGACAGAAAACCATATATTCTACTTAGTAGTACAGACATTTTATATTTGGTTTCATATCATCAATATACTTGTACTTTGTTATATACCTCTACATATCTTTAATAAGCTTGTTGTGTAAAATATAAATCACATCTAATTTAACATTCTTTAACGTAATTCATTTCACATTAATCACTAGCTAGAGTAAAAAACAACATCATTTGCTTACATAGATACATTATATATATACATATATGTATGTATATATACGCAGAGAAAAAATATAGTTGTACATGTTTATCACAACAATGTCTACAATTACTACAAGTTTTTCAACAATGTTATGGTCACTGTAATTATTTATATGATTGGGATAACCATAATACGGTTAAATTAGAATTCAGATGATTACTACAATCATATATACTATTGTAGTAACTATGTATATAGTTGTTGCAATCATGTTTATGATTAATTAATTTATCATAATTTGTTGCTCTTTGATTATGATAGAGAACAACATAATATAGTACAATCTTTAATCATAAAACTGATCACCATAAACATTACATAATTGCTATAATCATATATATGATTTCTATTATAATATGAATGGTAACTTAAAAATATCATGATTGCAGAAATCCATATAAATAATCAGATTGACCATAATATTTTAAGAATATGTTGAAATAGTTGTGGTAAACATGAACAACTATATTTTTTTCTGCGTGTGCATATATAGTACATATATTTGTTATTTAAGACTTGCAAGTGTTGAAAATGGTATTAACAGCTTTAATCGTTGGCATTTTATGAAGCAATTGTTATATAAAACATAATAAAAGTAAAAATTATTTAATTGGGTAATTTTAGTTATGAGTTATTTACAAAATTGGCTAACAAAAATGTTTATATTATAGTTTTAGTAAATTCGAATAATAACTAATGAATGAAATACCATTTCGATTTAGGTTTTAGTTAAGATACAACAACACAGTAGTTCATTTATTTAATGTCAATAAGCAGACGTTTGCTGTTATCCTGTATAGGCTGGAAAATTCCATAGTTGGCTTTCAGTCAGAATGTTGTGTCTTTTATTGCGATATTGCTTTCTTGGCGGATTTTTTTGAATATGGTAAACATGTACAACTACAAGGTGGCGCAAAAGTAAACTTCCAATCAGGCGATCTTGCTGGCCAGTGGAAATCGCCAAAACGGGGATTAGGTGCCCAGGAAATGCATACTTTAGCATATCGGTTGTGGCACGTGCAGTGTGTGCCGTTGCACCATCCTGTTGGAACCACATGTTTTCCAAACCCAATTCATCAAGTTGCGCAAAATTTATAGCATTTTCTGATAGAAGGATTACTTTTGCGCTCCTTTGTACATATATTTTTTCTCGCCGTGCAGAGAAAAAGTTTCTGTTTGTTGCACCATTCGGTTGGAAGGCCAATAATTCATGGTGACTGCACTAGGGACTTTCAAGTTAATTTAGTACAGATACCGGGTCCAATTAATCTACGAATGATATGCATTGGAGGTAATCTCAAGGTACGGTCACACTTGACAAATATTTTCAGAAAAAGACGTAACCACTAAATAACATATATTTAAATTCGTTTATTTATTAAAAAAAACTTTTCTTATTTAAGACAAAGCACAACAAATATTTATATTTAGTTCTTGAAAAACTCTTGTAAGAGTAAACAACGTCAAACAAATTTGTGCTAAAACAAGTGGTTACGCTTTTTTGGGTAAATATTTGCCAAATGTGACCGCACATTTATTTATACGAATGCTCAAAGGCAGATATAAGATATTAAAATTTAAAAATAGCATGCTGAAACTAAATATCACAGCAAGTTCTTTCAAAGTGCCCAGGCTAGTGCTGAAAATGGGAATAAAACTACACTATTTGATAGGCTGTGAGCATACAATTATGTCCTGTATAAACACTTCGTTATCTCTAAAAAACTATTTCAGACATGTGCTAATGTATATAGATATTTATTTATACCAGTTACCCATTAATTAGTCAGCTCAAAATGAATGTGTTGTAATAAGTAACTCGAAAGTAAGTACAACAAAAAAGCCGGGGCGTCTTTAGAAAAGTATTGACTTGATAGAAACCAAAATAACAGGAATTTTAATTACGAAACCAAAATATGCCTGCACATCAATAGTTTGATAGAGTTCAGATTCGTCTTCATATCAAGCCCACATAAAGAAAGCTAGTTAAATTCGATTCATATAGACAGATAAGTTTTTTGTTGAAAATCTTAGAGAGAATTGTCAAATCAATGGTAATGACAATAAGTGTTGGACTAATATTTTTTGGCGTTACAAACATCATCAATAATCTAATATACCCTCCCCACTATGATGATGTCGGGTATAATTAACTTAATGAATGAAACTTGCACAATGACCAAGCAGTTGATGGCGGCAGTACCATCCTAATATAAACGCAAATAAAAAGCGATAACATTCTAAAAGCTCAAATATAACTACCGGTAAAAAATCACTCTTAGTGAAAAATTAAAGTAGACAGAAAAACGTTCACAAATTTCTTCAACATCCGACATTCAATAGTTGTAGAAAACTAAGCTTACAAAAGGTAATATAAATTATCGTATCGTAAACAAAAGTAAAGCAAACACTTTGTTAAATAAACCAGGAACATACAAAAAAATACGTTTTATCAAAAGAAAAATCTGGTCTTTATGACCCAAATAAAATATAGAAAAAAATTTAAAAATTTGCTGCGTATGTAAATTGAAATATTGTGTAACTGTTAATGCGGTCCACTGTATTAAAAACATGGATTTTTACAAACTTTTATTTCTTTAAATTTTTTTTAAATAATAATAAATAAGTAATAATTTGTGCTACAAAAATATTCGAGTGCCTTGTTTCATTCAGATTTACAAGTAGGATAGCAAATTTTGCATATTTATTTGAATGTATTGTAAAATATAAATTGCTTTTCTCAATGAAAAATATTTTAATTTCACCTTGATTTATGTAATTTGCATATCTACATATTTCTATCAAACTTTGAATAATAGAACCACAAATATATAAGAATGTACATCATAGTTTAAATTATATTTCTATAAAAATTCAAAGCAGATAAAAATAAGAAGGAAAGTATAGTCGGTCAAGTACGACCTTATAATAGGTTTCTTATATGGGAGCTATGACTAATTATGGACCGACTGTTACAAATTTAATTGTTATGATCATAATTTTATTAAGAGATTTATGGTTGTTAAAGTGATTTTGGTAAGTGGGCCTTATATGGGAGCTTTGAATAATTATAGACCGATCATCAAAAAATAAGGCCAAATGATTTCTGTGTCCAATTATATTTGGATATCAACATTTCTAAGAGAGTTATGCTCTTTGAAATAATTTTCGGTAGCAGGCCTTTAATGAGAGCCATGGTGAATTATTTTTTTATTGCCCGTTAAACTCCGTTTTTGATAAAACTCTTTTTCGGGAAAATTATTCTGAAGCGACTGGTATTTTTTAAGGTGGGTGTTCGACTAATATTTTTGGGCGTAACAACCATCACCACAAATCAAATATACCCTCTCCACTATGATGGTGTAGGGTATAAAAACACAGAATATATGTTTCAAATAACTACGTCAATTTATTTATACCCTACACCACAATAGTGGGGAGGGTATATTGGATTTGTGCTGATGTTTGTAACGCTCATAAATATTAGTCCAACACCCATCTTAAAGTATACCGATCGGTAGAATCACATTCTGAGTCGATTTAACGATGTCCGTCCGTCTGGCTGGCTGGCTGGCTGGCTGTCCATGTAAAACTTGTGGTAAATGAAGACAAATCACACCAACAAATGCTGTGCAGATCGGTCCATAATTAGTCGTAGCTCCCTGGTGAAAATCGGTGCATTATTTTAACTGGCCCCCATACAAATGTCCTCCCGAAATTGGGGTTTACCGATCATAAATTATATTGAATTATGCAAGTATCCAAACAAATTTCATCACAAATGAGTGGTAAATGAAGACAAATCACACCAACAAATGCTGTGCAGATCGGTCCATAATTAGTCGTAGCTCCCACTTTCGAAATTCACTTTAGCGAATATAAATTTCTAAAAAATGTTGGTATCCAAATAAAATTTAACACAAATATGTTTATTATATACAGAAGTAATGACACCTAATTTTATAATGGTCGGTCCATAATTACTCGAAACTCCCATATAAGACCCTCTTCGTAATTCAATTTAAGCTCCATAAATTTTTTAATATCGAGATAAAGTTTAACACATATAATATTTATATTCCCAGAATCCTGACACTAAATTTTTAGATAATCGTAAAAAAAGGTTACTTTTCCAATATAACGCCCATTTCTGAAAAGTTGTTTTATACATATAAGTGTAGGGTAATATATAGTCGGGCTGGACCGACTATACTTTCTTACTTGTTTAAATAACAGAAATTCTTGTTGTAATTCAAAAATAATTGCGTATACAATTAAACTTGCTAAAGTATATGAATGTTTCTCATCTTTGAATTTTATTATCTGTTTTTTTTTTCTATTTTTGTATTTTATTAAAATAATTTTTCATTTCGCTAGGCCCGTATTTACAGTATTTTTTTTTTTGCTTTATGATGATGATTTTTAATAATATAAACTGAAAAGTATATTTTTACTAGGTTTTCGTTTTGCACTTGTCATGAAAACATCATGTCGGGTAACGAGCAAAATTTTATTTATACGAATAATAATGCTTAGAAAGAAAAAAACTGTTAGTAAATTCAACAAATTTATAAACAAAAAAAGTCCTTAGAAAATGTGGAAATAACTTCGTAGAAGCTGTGAAAGATATGAAATAGTCTATGTAAAGCAATGTAACGAAGTAAGCGATGAATCTAAAATATCAGCATTCTACTCATCAACAGCAACAGAAGTAGCAGCAACAGTATCATCATTATGCTCGTCAACAGTATCATCATGGTTATCTTCGTTACTGTATATAATGTGTATAATTTTTTCATATTTTTATTTATTTACTTTTTGTTGTAAGTAACAAAAACAGTATTTTTTATTATTTAATTTTTTTTTTTTTTTTTTTGTGTTGTAAATTTGTATGAGAGTGTTTGAGTAGATTTTATTAATCTGTGGTCAGGTGAAAAGTTATTTAAAATATTTTAAAGTTCCATAGACAATTATGTTGTTATTATAATATTAAGCGATCGTGTTCTAGTCCTGGAGGTTGTTTATAGATAAAATACGTAGCTACCCCGTATTCTCCACTACGTATGTCATCACTAAACTAGAGTCGGAGGAGAAAAATTGAAGGTAAAAGTCGCAGCGTGTAAACTCCCTCTTAGAGTCTAAGTGCATTGCAGTAATATATATCAACTTTTCAGTTCTGCTTCGTATGCATTTCGGTATGTACGAGATTGTTTATTTTTATAAGTGTCTATTGCAACAATAACAAAACAAAACAGAGTAAGAAAAAAAAAACACACACAAAATAAAGAGGAAGCACTCAAGCTGTTTTAGTATTTGATTTTTTTTCTCTCTAATTCTCTATTTCTCTTGCTAGTATACACACATACGTATAAGGTATTGTATATATATATATTTGTTTGCCATGTATCATTCTCTATCCGCTTAACCCGGTTGGTATTTTTTTAATTAAATTCCATTTGGTAAAATGTTCATGATGATGATGTGCTGTAGACATAACAAGCAACAAAAACAAATAGAAGCACAAAAAGAAAAAAATAATAATAATAAAATAAAATTAACAAACAACTTGCAACTAGAATTTTCAAAAGGATCAAGTTTCTTTTCAAAAAACAATAACGGACATGGTAGATAAAAAAAGTAAAAAAATAAACATGAATGAATGAAATTTGTTTATTTGTAATGTTAGTCTGTTTGTTGTGTGTGTTCTCACTAAAATTCTTTTTACTTGATATAAAGTGTCAAGGTTAGTATTTCGAAAAATTAAATATAATTTTTTTCTATTTCCAAACAAGTAATTGGATACATTGGATAAAAGAAACAGAAATACAGCAGATAAAAATGGAAAGTATCTATAATTAAAAGTATGTATGTTTTTTATAATACCCTACACCACCTTGTAAAGCCCGATATATGCAGAATCACTTTCTTAGTCGATTTAACGATCTCCGTCTGACTGGCTGGCAGTTCATGTAAAGCTTGTGCAAACTTGTCAAAAACTTGCAATTTTGAATGTATTTTGATATTTTTAGCTACATAATAATTTCTCCGCACGTTTGGGATGGAAAGTGGTTGAAATCGGTACAAATTTCCTCCTGAAATAAGTTTCGCCACAAATAAGTTGAACATGACGCCTAATTACATATAAAAAGTTTGTGCAAATCGGATTGACCAAAATCACTTTAACGAGCATGGGTAACGAGTATCGAGTATTTGCCCTTTTTTTTGGATACTCAATACTCAAAAGTAGTTACTCGATACTTTCTGAGTTGTATTTTTAAGCAAGTTGAGTGGGTAAAATAGTGCATAAAAATACATCACTGTATAAAAAGACAACAATGTGTAAGCTACAAAATTGTTTTTAATTATTTCTTAAGTTGTTGTTAACGTTGAATTAAAAGTTAGCATTACATTTATTTTTGATTTAATACTAAAAGACATACAAAACCAATAATAAATATACTATAATAAACTACTTCAATTTGCAGATACAAACTATACGTTACAATTTAAAAAAATCCGTTAAAAGTATCGTGTAGTATTGAGTACGCAAATGAAAAGTATTGAATATTATTGAGTAATGGAAAGCAATAGAATTTGCCAGCACTACATTAAGCTGTAGGGCTTGACCGACTATACTTTCGTACTTGTTGTTTGCTAAATTAGTTTAAAGAAAATTTTACGTTAAATATGTTGAATATGTAATAGCTCTGTATATCAATTATACGTCACCACTATAAGTTAAATGTGTTTATGGTAATATAAGTAAATTAGAGGGAAATAAATTCAAAATACAATTATTGTAATTAACTCGAAAACAAAAAATATTATACTTTCAAAATTATTTAATATTTTGTTTTTATCGAGAAGGTGATACATAAATTTAGTTTAATAATGACGATTTTTTTTTTTGGACACAAAAGTTAAACATATTTTATGTAGTGGTTTATGTCATAATATCACAAGTAATAATTTATGTTTCAGCAATTTGAGGTTGGTTTTGTTTTTGAGAATTATCAGACATTAAGAAATTATTAAAGAAGCACCGTTAATAAAAAGACTTGGCAATTTATTTAGCCCAGAGTCTATTATCGATCAATCCTAAAAGTTCTTAGTAATGTGCTTTATATGCAATATTAAAATATATTTGGAAATGAACAGGATGCTCCATAAATTGAATCTAGATATCAATATACACTGTATTACATTACTATAATTCACTTGAAGTATGTTATTTGTTTTAAAGTTACAAACAGTTTTTTAATCATCTCTTTTTAACCAAAATTTGGGGGCCAACTTTATTAACTAAAGATAGAAAATGTGCATTAATATTTTGTTAGTTTTTCATAACTATAATTACATTTTATGATCAACAAAGAAGAATACTAGAACAACAAAAGTATAACCGCTATTTATTCTTCAACAATATAATATTTGCAACAATATAATAAAAAATGCCTTGTGATTCGTAACTAAGTGATTTACAAAAAAGTTAAATTTCAGTTTATACAAAAAGTTGTTTAAATTTTCGAACAACTGCCAAAAAAAAATAAACCGGTCACATATTGGAGTAACAAGTTTTGCAAATAATCCGAATTATTATGGTAAAAATAGAAGTGACGGCACATGGCCAGCACTACAATGAAGAGTCTTGGTTAGATTATTAATGAATGCGAGATAAATGTGTCTAAATCAAACATAAGTAGACTGCTAAACAATATTCCAGATTATTTGTCGACAAAAGTTATTGTCTGTGCTACGGCTGTTGTGAAATATGTGAAATCTACAACTCGATTACTAAACAAAACTTTGTCATAGCTATATGTTATATCTTACCAATTGAATTGAAACGTGTATGGGCAGATTTATAGTTTACAAGATATTTAAATATGAAAATTAAATCCCCAAATCCAAACATTTTTTTTACATATTTTGACATAAAAATACACTTATGTATATAAACATAAGTACATACTATATTTTTGAAATTATTTAAGAAATTTTCGAGAAGACGTATTTTTATTTTTCCGAAATCTAATGTAACAGGAAATATTGTTTATTAAAAAAATTTAAAAACTTGGTTACCGAGGGGACCACAGTCATTTAAGCCTAAAACGAACACCAGGGCCTGGCCAGACATTTTTGAACATTTTCATAGTTTTATCTTAGGTGTTTTGTATAAAATAAAATTAAAAAACTTCTATTTGTGGGCGTGGTAAATGCTCTCAACATGTTTGCAACACCAGGGCCCAGGCAGACCCTACACTATTATGTAGAGTATGTAGCAAATAAAATCAAAACAAAAGAGAAAGCGATTAAACCAATTTATACGAGTAACTATATACATATTTTGTATTTTAGAAATTAGTTTTTTATTATTGTGTTGGCAGTTAATAAGTGCATAGTGTACAATGAGTAATTAGGTAGAGAACATCTTTGAAATAGTTTTAAAATCTGACCCTAACTATATGATATATAAAATGAGGTTAATAGAAATGTAGACGATGCTTTTGATATTGGGAACGAGTTAAAAGTTGATAATGAAATTGAGGATTTTTAATTTAAAACCATACAAAAAATAAAAAAAAAAGTCCTGCGGTTCGCTTATGTGATCACTATTTTTAGCTATTTTTATGTAAAATTCAATATTAGGACAAATGTTCTCAAATCGCACAGTCGATATCCAAATTTTTAATTATTGTATAAAAGGTTTCAAATACCTCGCCTCAAAAATCTAAAAAATTCCATTTATGCGATTTTTCAAAACTTTTTGTCAAAAGCATTAAATTTCCATTAATATTGTTTATATTATCTATACTCGTATTAACTTTTCCACTCTCTAGATACGTGAAATATTTTTGTAATCGAACAGATTTATTTCTCTTTATTTCCAAATTCTCCCACTGTGCATTGATTATTCTTCTTCTCATTTCATAAGAACGTATTTGATTTTAATAAATTTTTTTAGAAGGAATAAAAACTGAATCATTTCAGATACGTAATTAACACATTGCAAACCAGTGTTTCTGTGACTTTTAGGTCCCGTTCTGTGAAATTGTATTGTAAAGCTAAACTACCTCCACAGAGTATGTGGAGGATGGATGGATTTCCAATATGATTTCATGATAAAAAAAAATCATGACAAAAATCACAAATCATTAAGCGAGGATTTCTTCAGTAAGTGAAAACGAAAGTTTCAATTGAAGAAACCTGGCATTGAAGTTATTCCGAAAATTACAATTTAATGTCAAAATCATTAAATAAAAAACTAGACCAGAACCGTGCCGTCAAAAAACTATTGGTTGCGTAACCTTTTATAATTTTTTTTTATAAATTGTTCGCAACTCCAAAGGTTTCAATATAAGCACTGCATTTTGTAAAGTGTTTAATAATTTTCTCTATAAAAATTATTTGGGTTTTAAAGTTATTTAAAATTTTTAGTTCTACAAACTCTATGTTAGCAGTTCACTTATCAAACCTTAAAATAACTTGACAATGGACCGCCTTGAATGAACAATATACCAACAATTTAAATGATGCATCAATAAATAATTGGTTCAAACTTGTCAGAAGTGATAGCTCTCTCAGGAGCCGCAAAAGTTACATAATACAAAGATTTGTATTCTTCTTATTTACAATCACTCCCACTATGACACATATAAACGCTACTCAAAATAATCCCTACAAAGTTCGTATTCAACGCAATCCCGTACGTATGATTATTTATTTATCCAACATTAATTTGATTTTCATTCGACAAATTGCGTGTATCTTACTAAATGCAAACAAAGTCATTTAATTAATTTTGACACTTTGTTACTGAATCACATTACAACTAACCTATTTTTGTAATTTATTTCATTAAAAACTTTTAAGTAGATACATATTTAGTATTTGGAATAAGGAAAGAACTTAATTAAACAAATTTAATTTAATATTTCTTGGCAAAACATTGTCATCATAATTTAAGCGGTATCCTTAAATTAACATCCTTTAGACATTTATTTTACGATACTTTAGCCCGTTTGCTGTATTCACACTTTATTTTTCAGCTTTGCTACATTTTTTGGGTAAGTTTGTTTATGTCTAAAGGAAATTTAAGATTGACATTATTTTTTGTCATAATATACAAAATCATTCTATGCCACCACCCGCGGCAAAGATAATGAAGCTTATGAGGAGTAAAAAAAGAATGAACAAAAAGGAAATGACACACAAAAATGACAACAACGACTACGACGACGACGACAATAATACAGAAAAAAATTCAACATAAAATATGCTAATAAAAAGGATAATCTTACAAGCAGATATCCTTTCGACATTTTCCGAGTATTACAGTACAAAACAAAATTTAACACACACTCACACAAGAACCAAAAATTAGCAACAAAAACATTATTTTACTACTTATAGACTAGAACTTAACAAAAAATCCCAAAAAAAAAATCTAATAATGAAAAACAACAACTTTGGAAAGTAAAAAAAAACTGCCTAATTAATGTTGTAGTTGTATGCTAACAGTTGAGAATTAATGGAAAAAAGGACACAGTTAACAGGAAAAATAAAGAAAAAACAACAACCGACAGCAAACAATTCAAATGAGGAAAAAATTTAAATTAGACAAAAAGCAGAACAGAACAGACAAAAAAAACTAATGAATATAGGAAAAAAATACACAAAAGGAGGCGAATAAACTGAAACGTAACCCACTAAATAATACAACAAAAAGACACAATGCCAAACATTAAAAATCAAGTTGCATTGGAAGAAGATTGAAGATGAAGAGAGCTTAAAGACTACACAGCCGTTGGCAGTATAATTAATAATTGTAATTAAGCAGTATTTTGTTTTCTTTTATTTTTGGGATATTTATTGTTGTTGCCTCTACTTGTTACTAAACACATACAAATACACACATGTACTTATATATGTACAAAGATAACAAAGCAGATTTTAGATGGATATGGGTCATGGTTTCATGTTTTGGTTTGTAATTACTCTGTGGTATTATGGAACACATTTAAGTTTTGCTTTTTAACTTTAAAGCTAATTTATGTATTTAAGTTAGTAAATATAAATATATTTGCCACAAATAGCATGATTGGTTGGAAAATCTTTGAGTTATTACAAATTTTCTCGATCGTTTAGTGTCGCAGGGCACTAGAATGAGAAAATGCTAAACGAACTCAATTACAGATATATAGATGTACACATTGTCATACATGGCCAAAAACACTTTTTTGTAGCTATAACAAAACTTTTTAGTACCAGATGATTTATTCTCACCGTTTTTACAACGATCAAGATTAGACCTCTTCATGACCTCTTATTATATATTTATTATTAGCATGAAATAAATATTAACTATTTTACTAAATTCGTGGAAGTTAAACTATATTACAGCAAATAACTACCAATTAATAGCTCTTCAGGATTCATTGATGATTCTCATTGTTATAGCAGCTTTTTTATATTTATGTTTAGCCTGGCATCAGGATACATTCCGATACAATTGTAGAAGGTTGAAGTGCTATTTGTACCCAATACGGGAGAGATAAATCACAATAAAATAAATAAGATGTCTTGATGTCCAGGTTAAGGAATATCCTCTTCAGTTTAATGTTGTAGTCTCATACTTGCATAGAGTATTATTAGCGAAAACAACATTTCTTTATCTTGCAATTGTTTACTACGCTCTCATACTCATATTGCTCATTTACATTGATTTTGTTATTGTAATCAAGCAACAAATATAACACAAACTTCTTGTACGAAAACTCCTCCGAGACTGATTTGGTTTGATTAGTTTTGTATAATAATATAATACGAAAACTATAAATTAGCCTCTTGGTTCCTTTCAGATTGTCTATTACTTGATCTTTGTTCTGATCAATCGATGAAGAAGTCGACGTATATATACAGAGACTTCAAGAAAGATTCCCAACTTCAATGTTATATGCAAGAAATGCCTTACAAAAGTTTGGAAGCCTTAACTGACTTTTCTCCGATGAACTTTGTGTCTTAATTTTTAACAGACTGCCAGGTATAGTTTTTAAGGTGAAAATTTGTTGCTGGTCAAAATATTGAGATTTTTCAAATTTGCATCAAAACATTTATTTTTTCGACATTTAATATGAAGTGAATAATAACAGCTGATATAAGTACTATTTAAGTCATATATAGGTACACTGTGTTGCATTAATATAATTACACTTGATGTTTGCTATTTGCTGGGAAGTAAAAGAGTATGGATAATGTTTTCTTCCAATTCATTTCCAAAATTTGTTAAACCACTGCATTAGTAAAAAAGAGAAGTCGTGCAATAATATTTTGTTAGTGTTTCATAACTATAATTACATTTTATGACAAACAAATAATAATACTAGAAAAACAAAAGTTTAACTGTTATTCTGTTTTTAAAAGCTAAAATTTCAGTTTTGTATAAAAACTGGCTTAAGTTTTTGCGCGATTGACAAACAAATAAACCGGTCACATGTTATAGTAACAAATCTTTCAAATAATCCAGATTATTATGGTAGTAACGGCTCGAAAAAAAACTTTCTCAATTATACAAAAGTAGAATTATAAACTGTGCCAGCAACACAATAACGACTCTTGGTTAGACTATTAATGCATGTGAGCCAAATGTGTAAAAAATCTGTTGTCCGTGCCATGGCTATTACTCCGGCATAAAATTGAATTCGCTCAAAGAAACTTAAAAACTAACTTTTTTTTTTTGTAAAACTTGA
This sequence comes from Bellardia bayeri, assembly GCA_950370525.1. NCBI lineage: Eukaryota > Metazoa > Arthropoda > Insecta > Diptera > Calliphoridae > Bellardia > Bellardia bayeri. Next base: position 86,690,181 of record OX493267.1, read on the forward strand.
GGCATACGTAGGGTACAAGATTCGTATTGCTAAATAATATTTCTAAGATAATTACACATAAAAGCACCGCATTTGTTATGAGGTCGTATGAGGAATATGTACTAAATACAAATAATATATATCAAGTATACGCATATGTTATTTTACATATCCAATTCTACCTATACATACCCATACATACAGCCATGTCACAGAGCTTAATTCCGTTCGGAAGTAGAAAATAGAAAAAATAAACACGAGACGTTTTTTTCGGAATGAAACCACTTTTAATTTCCTACGTGGAATTATAATTTTAAGCTTTTCTAGAAGTATAAACAATGTAATATCCTTTTATTAATAAATAATATTGTTTCCATTTGCGTATTTTTTCAAATAATTTTATTTGATATAAACTGTCATGTCACAGAACCCAATTTCAATCGAAAGTGGTTTTGATTCCGCTAATTGAGTTTTTAGAAAATGAAAAACGATTTTTTTTCAGAATGAAAGCTCTTTATATTTCTAAAGAGGAATTGTTATTTTTAATGATTTTGTACTGAAAAAAAAAAACTCATACTACGCTCTTTTTGTGAGCTTATGTTAGACTTTTTATTACAAAAATCACATGTTTTTTGTTTTTTTGTAGAGAACCCAAAGTAAAAACTATCGATTTGCAAATATGGAATTGAAACTATTTCGAACGAATTATGTGACATGTCTGATATTTAGTTAAAAATTTTCAATGTTCTATAAACATACTAAATATAAAAACGTATACGAAATTTGTTCGTTTAGTATTGCCGTACATTTATTCTTGCAAAGTTTTCTCAAAAATTACCCATTAAAAATTATGCAATAAATGAATGAAAAGGCACAAAAAGGAATACATTTAATTACGACATTTTATAACCTACACCACAATAGTGGGGCGGGTATATTGGATTTGTGCTGGTATTTGTAACACCCATAAATATTGGTCCAACACATAACTTAAAGTATAGCGAGCGACTTCTTGAGTCGATCTAAGGATGTCCGTCATTCCGTCCGTCCATTTGACTAGCTTGTGCGCAGAGTGCAGTTTGCAATTTTGAAGATACTTCAATAAAATTTGGTACATGATATTTTTTCAGATGGCATTGAAACTGGTGAAAATCCATCCATTATTTCACCTGGCCCCCATACAAATGTCCTCCCGAAATAGAAGTTTAACGATCATAAATGTATGAAATATGCAAGTATCCAAGCAAACTTCACCACAAATGAGTAGTAAATGAAGCCAAATCACATCACAAATGCAGGTTGATCCACAAATCGTCTTAGCTCCCATATAAGGCCCACATACGAAATTCTCTTTTAAAGAGCACAACTCTCTCAAAAATGTTGGTATACAAATAATAATGAACACAAATATATTTCATATGTATACAAACAATACGATACAATTTTATTGTGTTCGGTCCATAATTAGTCAAATCTCTCATATACGAGTCTCGCCGAAATTCCTCCATAAATTTTTTAAAAGTATTTATATCGTTTAACATACATAATATTTATATTCACAGAAGTCATGGCACTAAATCTTTGGATTTCTGAAAAACTGTTTTATAATTATACTATACTTTCTTACTTGTTTCTTTGTTAAATAATATTCGGTCCCCACTACTTGCTGCTGTATGCAAAATTTATCATTCTACTTAATTTAACTTCTTAAACAAATAAAAGACCTGACGCAGTGCATGTAAAATAACCTACAACGTAAGTGCGCTTTCAAATAACCGCGTACAATATTTTTATTTCTTTGAAAGAGATTGTTAATTGCAGTACTTTCTTTATTTACACATTAAACCATACATCAATTAAAAATTTTTTTAATGAATTTAAATTAAATTAAAATAAATTATTCCCTTATAATAGCGTCCCATTTTTAATAACAAACGATTGTGAGCGTTTAAATATAACCTAGCGAAAATTCAAGTTTTTTTATTTGTTAAAACTTATTTGCTGGAAACAAAATTATTATTGTCTATATTTAAGATAACAAAATGACCTGACATGCCCTCTTTAATAAAGTAATTTATGCAAATATGTTTTCTTATGATAAATGAACAGAAAACGTGACCAAATTTTATTTATCGTTCCTTTTTCTTAAGAATTTACAGCTTCAAAAAAGTGGCACGTGAAAATTGTAACTAAGTTTGTAACATATACATAGAGTATGATTTAAGGTTTACATTAAGCAGTAGCCGTAAGATTTTTAGGTTGGCATATCCCGAGAAATGTTAATTGAGTCTAAAGAAAATTAAAATATATTGGCTAGTGGCACAATTATGTAACATGATGTGCAAAATTTTTACTGAATACTTTGTTTTTATATAAAAATACTTCAAAAACATAAACCTTAGTAAATTTTTTATCTCAAATTTTTTACTTTACTTTCAAAAGTAATCTCGAAATTAACTTTTAAAATATGTTTACATATTCTTATTTGAAAATAAGCCATTAATTATTATCCTTGACTTCGATAACGTTCAGTTTAGTCCTATATATGTCATCTACAATTAATTAAAAGATCCAAAATCCTACAATTGGACTATTGACTACTGGAATATCTTTTATTCCACACATTAATAATGGGGACATAAATGTCATCAACGCATTGCATTATGCAATTAAGGAACAAGTATTTCGACAATTTTAAACATAAAATTTAAATCATATAATTACTCGAACACACAAAAAAAAAGAATAACGAAATGAAAAGCTTCCATAAAAAAGCTATAATCAAATATATAAAAAACTACTGACCGCAAAGTAACAACTTAAATGTCAATTGGTAAATAAATTAATAGACTTGTGGTAAAGAATATTTTATTGCAAAAAGAACATAGAAAAGCAAGAAATTAAAATCAAGCAAAACTAAATGTTAGACAACTAACCACAATCTATCAGCGACTACATGAATGAATATTGTTGCAACGATGAAAAATGTAACGCACAGCAGTAAAAAAATAGTAAAGTTAAAATAATAAAATGCAAATGTTAAGATAGCCATTCAAAAAAGTACTACGAAAACCAAATGCAAAGTTAACTGAAAAATAGAAGCAAATAAACTGACGTATTACAGACAGACACTTTAACAGATGGACTCCCAGATACACTCTTATTTGCCAAACATCGAATATTGATAAAGATAAAAGGGGGGAAAACATAATCGTACGAGTACGATACTTACACTCTTCTCTAGGACAAGTGGTACTTGATGATGCAGCTTAGAACGCATACACACTCATACATATTTATGTATGCTTCAAAAGAAAAAAATTTCTTTAGCATAAGTACTTAACCAAATAGTAAAATACACAATAATTGGTCTGCTGTAGCAGAGATTCTTAATACCGGAACTAGCTGCGAGAGCTCTTAAGTATGCAAATTGACTTAGAACTAAACTATAACTGAACTAGAACTGAACTAGAACTGAACTAGAACTGAACTAGAACTGAACTAGAACTGAACTAGAACTGAACTAGAACTGAACTAGAACTGAACTAGAACTGAACTAGAACTGAACTAGAACTGAACTAGAACTGAACTAGAACTGAACTAGAACTGAACTAGAACTGAACTAGAACTGAACTAGAACTGAACTAGAACTGAACTAGAACTGAACTAGAACTGAACTAGAACTGAACTAGAACTGAACTAGAACTGAACTAGAACTGAACTAGAACTGAACTAGAACTGAACTAGAACTGAACTAGAACTGAACTAGAACTGAACTAGAACTGAACTAGAACTGAACTAGAACTGAACTAGAACTGAACTAGAACTCAATAACAAACTCATTAATTTTTTATATACTAGTTATACTAGTACTCTAACATTACAGTAACTACTATTTTCAAGCCATTCAATTTCACTTGCACTTGATATACTATATATAAAGGGTCCGCCAAATAACTTTTTTTTTTGAAAATGCTATAAAATAAACTACTGAATATTTTCTCAAATTTCTCTTTTTATTTGAAAGTACAATCCTTCCGGTTAATAATGGAAAATAATTTCATTCAAATAGCTGCCTTGGCGTGCCTTAGCCTACACAGGCGGTACCATTTTTAAGCACATTATCGATTGTGTGCAGCTGTATTTCAGCAATGGCTTCACGAATATTGTCCTTTAAAGCGTCAATTGTCTCTGGCTTGTCGGTGTAACACTTATCTTTGGCGACATCCCACAAATAACAGTCTAACGGTGTCAAATCGTAGCTCCGAGATGGCCAAACGATATCAGCTCTGCGGCTTATAATTCGATCTTTAAAAACAGGGCGCAAAACATCGAGCGTAGCTTCGGCTGTGTGGCACGTAGCGCCGTCCTGTTAAAACCAAATGTTGCCAATATTCTCCTCTTCAGTTTTTGTGAACAAAAATTCGTTCAACATGGCCCGATAACTATCGCCATTGACTGTAACGGCCAGTCATTGCTCATTTTCTAAGAAAATTGGCCAAATTATGCCTCTGGACCAAAATGCGAAACAAACAGTGACTCGTTTTGGGTGCAACGGCTTTTCGATGTATGTGTGAGGGTTTTCTGTGCCCCAAATGCGACAATCTTGCTTGTTTACATACCCGCCAAGATCAAAATGAGCTTCATCTGAAAAGATGATTGTTTTTGGCAAAATCGGCATATACTGTAAGTCGATCGCAGGCCCATTCTCGAGTGTACGCACTGTTTTTGGCTTTTTACGCTTTGGTTTATCGATTAGGATGCCAGTTTATTTCACTTTTTTTACAAGATAACGAACATACGGAGCTGACGGTGCTTCTCTTCTTTCAAAATTCGTACGCAATTTTCGCACACATTCTGCAACATTACCATGATTTTGAAAGTAATGTCGCAATATTTCCCATTCCCAGCGTTGTTCAAACGTATACAAAACCACATTCGTTCAGCGGAAGGATAAAAGTAATTATCTTTCAAATCAGACATGATCTAAGTGTTACCATTCACGATATAAGCACTAGTCGAAGAAATAAACGTTAGATGGCGGACTCGTTAGTTGTGTGGCGGCAATGGTGGTGTTAAAGTTAAACTTATGACAATGTTGACACAATATAAATGGATGTATACAAACTAAAGAGTAATAGAAAATATGAAAAACCAATATATATATACATATTTTCAAACCTTTATTTTTGTATATGCATGTATACGTTAAACTATTGTCTCTTTAATACTTAACAACAAGGACATGTATATCCTCAGATGGCAAAATAAGATCGTGATCACTTTGGCCCAAAATATTGTAGAATATCGAATATAAATTGCTATGTATTAAACAATATGCGCGTGGGTATATACGAGTATAAAGTCAATAATTTAGGTTTTTCTCACTAAAAAAAAACTGATATTAATTTAAGATTTAACAAGTCGTCAATATATATATATATATGGTGCAGTTGCATTCACACGAGTCTTAAATTTTAAAAAAAATCTTTCATTTATTTTGATTACATTACTGCTCTACCAACATTCATTTTATGATATAAACCGATAAGGAAAAAAGTGCCAGCAATATTTAATAAAGTTTCTTTAATTTAGTCATAGTTTTATCTACACAATTGATTTGCATTATTATCATCATGTGTGTCATGAATCTGTGGCTGAAAAAAAATTTTGATGAATTACAATTTGTACTATTTTATACATTTTCTGCTAAAACAGCACTTTAATCATGTTTCATGTAAAATAAATAACAACAAAAAACAAAAAAAAAGTAAACTATGAACAACTATCGTCTAAAATGAAATTAAGCATTTTTTCATACTCACTGGCTATAGATGATAACAATTTTCTAAAATACAAACATATATTTTACTTATAAGTTGCACAATAATGTAATTGGTAGCGTAGAACTAAGGCAACAAAGTACCAGAACTAGAATTAGCAATATAACTAGAACTAGAACCAGATCATAAGTGCATCCGAAATTAAGATTATAACGGCGAAAACCTAAGATGAAAGATGCTTTTTTCCGTTTAACAAAAACAAAGGCGAAAACTATTTTCCTAGTTATTTGTGTAATCCTTCCATATACCTGTAGTAAATAGTTTGGTGGGGTGAATTTAGTGAGAGTTTTCACAGATGCTTAAAAATATCATTTATGTATTATGATTTAGAAATCATTCCAAAACTATGTGAAAGTAAATATGTGTTAGCGTGTTTAGGGATTGATATCGCACAATTTGTATAAAATCTTAAGAATATTATTATAAGCGAGGAATGTATCTTTATTTGTGCATCCTTTTACTTGCAAATTAAAGCAGTCCAAAGAAATTGTTTATTATGATGCAGCATTTTCTTGTTTTGTAAAAGGGTGAAGTGTGGTCTCTAGTTTGTCTTATTACAGTTCTAACATTTATTTAAAAGTGTAGAAATGTTGTGTGTGTGTGTAAATTAAACTAAGTTTGCTATTTGGGGTTTCCTTAACATGTCTGATGGTTTTTCTACTTCTATTTTTACTGTTCATACAACTGTGTATGTAGTTGTTTTTAATGTGGCTTTTTAGCAACGCTTAAGGCCAATAACGTGCTTGGTATTATAAATAATATAAATTTATTTGAATTTCTCTTTGCTTCGCTTCTCGTTTGCTCACTTATCGTTATCTTTCTGTACAAATGTTTGTGTTAATGTGTTTGTTATTGTTGTGGCAAATGATTACTATATAAAGATATCAAAATTCATTGCATTATTGTTGTCTTAAGCATGACTTTAAATCCTCCCCCCCCCCCCCTTTTCTGTTTAAAGCAAAAGAATTTTCTTAATCATTTGTAACAAATTTAAACTGACCCTTGTTGCTATTTTCGAAAGTTCGTTCGTATCCTTTAGCTGTGAAGACAACACAACAGAGTGTGTGTGTGTGCTAATGTTTAGTTGTCTGTGGATTTAGTTTTTCTTGCTGTTTTTTGTATTTGTTTGGTCTCATGTTGTTTTCTACTTAGGGCGACAGGTTTCGGTAATGATTTTGTATTATCAAATTTACTTTAAATGTTGTTTATGTGTCAAACATCGTGTTAAATATGATGACATGCTTGGTCATCATTTTCACTTTTAACTTTTGTTGCGCTGCAAATTCTCCTTCTACATGAAATATTCAAGGAGAGAATGAACGTAATGTAAAGAATAAACTTTAAAGTAATTGCTGAGCTAATGTTGACTTCAATTTAGCATGACTCGAAGCAATTTAGCAGAAAATAAATAAAAGAAAACTTAACACTAATAATTTCGTAAAATGAATTGAAGTATTTATATAATATATAAGCTTACTGTATAAAATGTATTTAATTTGAAGCTTTTCAAAAAGTTTGTTATTGTATTCAATGTTTATGGCAAGACTTTGTGAAAACAATAATATATTTGAAAAATTTGTATAAAAGTTTAAGTGAGTCAAATTTATTTCTTCAATTTAAAGAAACGTTTTTTTTTTATTTAGTTTAACTGTATAACTTAACTTATATAAATAAATTTCTGCAGCTTTTCTTAAGTATTAATAACTGAGTATCAATTTGTGGTTCAAAAGTATGCAGTTGCTCTTGTTGTTGCATAAATATGAAAACATTTTCCAGATTTTATGTGAACGTGAATTGGCTTAAATCTATAACAATTTCATATTTGTTAAAATAACTATAAGAATAATTTACAATTATTCTCTTCTGCTCCATAATGCAGCCTGAAAATTTCATTTTAAATTAGTTCTTTTGAGCCAAATTTATTCATTAATCCTGCACTTTCAACTAAAATTCTTATAAATACAACCATTAATTTCTTTAAATTTATTTTAAAATAATTAGTGTTTTATGCTTCGCCAGTAGATCAAAGAACGTTATTGTTTTTATTCTTGTGAAATAAATTACTGTTTCTCGTAACTTTGCTTTGTTTCATTATAGTAATGAAAAACTATTTTTCTAACAATTTGCTCTTGCATTTCGTTAAGGATTTACGGGTTTGTTAAAATATTTCAAACATCTATAAAATTGCAATTAAAATAGAAATATGTTCAATTGTCCAATAAAATATCTATGTAAAGTAAAAATAGAAAAATACCACATTAATATGTTTTTGTAGGTGGTATAACTTGGCACAGGTATGTTAGAGAAAATCGTTTAGTGTGTAACATAACGTACTAAGACTAAATTTTAAGTTTGAAAATTTTTCACAACTTTAAAAACATGAACTTAGAAGTTCAGCAAGGCAACTAGAGTCATAAACTGACTCCCACATAGACAACTAGAAGCTAGTCTATAGACTACAAAAAGCTATCATTCAACCTACTATACTACTACTATAGATAACGCATCAGCAATCAGTCCATATGAATACTCTTTATGCTCCTAAAGGACAGACAACATTTCAGTCAATCCCATTGTATATGATTTTTGATTATTGATGTGCTAGAACAAGTACAGTCCAAATAAGTGTACGCCAATTATTGCCTTTTTTACATCAACATATTGCTGCTCGCTCACAACGATTGTATTAAGGGAAAATCACTTGATACCGCACTATGGGTACTACTACAGTCTGCAATGTATCAATGTAGTTTGCAATTACTCTATGCTCCTGAAGTCAAGGTTCTTGTGGCAGTTTCTTGTTACACAATCTTTACAATTATTAAAATTTCCACATAGTAGTGCAATATATCCGTGCCTAAATAGAGAAGACCTTAAGCTTTGTTTATACTTTTAACACTATAAGGCCAATCAAGGAAATTAATAGCAAAATCAAATGCATATATGGAACATTAAATGTATCAGACACTAGGTTGGGGAATATCTTTCGGAAAATCCATATATTGCTGTATATTGTGTCAGAATTTAGGCTCATTAAATAATTTGGTTTGTCTCTAAACGACATGGTGGGATGAAGTAGAAATAAAGTTATTCCAAATGCTGGTTCATGCTAATATACCAGAGAAAGACGTTGTTTATTAACAGCCTGGAACTGCTTAATGTCTGCATGATAAGAAAAACAGCAGAAACAGATCTGGCATTAGCCACTGTGGTACGGGTTTTACTAGTTAACACACGCAAGAAATTTTAATGAAATAAGTTTGCAGTAATCGAATCAGATGAAAATTTTGTTTTTCTTTGGCAATCCAGATTACAGATATGCAATTTCCTCATTAATGTATTTTTGTAGGCCTGTTAAAATTGTTACAAGCTATCATATGTATGAAATTTCAATTAAATGATTTCAGACGAGAATTTCGTTTCCATATTTTCCAAGTTCTCATTTTTTTTAACTTTTTTACAATTTTAAATCTTATACTTAAACCGTAATAACTATTTGCTCCCAGTTGAGAGAGTCATTAGCTCTACAAAGCCTTGTTTCTGTTTGAGTTCTACTAAGCACTCTTGCAAGCAGGTTCGGATGGTTTTGCAACTTCAAGATAATCTCTCTCGAAACTTTCTGAATTCATCTTTAACCAATGGTAATTCTAAATCTTATGTACCATGGTGCTCCCTTCATGGTTCTAAGAATTTTCGATTGGGTCCTCTGTATAAGAACAATACTAGTATTATTGGCAGTTCCCCATAATTGAATTCCATATGTCCAAATTGGTTTTAAGACAGTCTTATCCAAATATCCTAATTTTATTAAAACCTATCGTTGTAAGCAATTTTAAGGCTTTTAGGGGTGCTGCCTGATGTGATTTAGTGTCAATTAGTTAACATCACATTTGTTGTTATGAATATGTAGAGCATATAACTATGTATGTGTCACAATTTAAGCTAACTCTACACAGAGAAATAAATTTCGTTATAGCAATCGAATTTGTTGTAATCGAATGATTCAATTTATATATTATTCGGTTTTAATAAACAATGAATTAGCCAAATAACATAAATTATGATTGAAACAATAATAGTTTGTCCTAATTTACACAAAGCCATTACTTAAGCTAAGCTAATTGCCTTTTGGACATCGGGGTAAGACAACTACACACTTGATTGTACTAACAAGTCGTGTTTGTCATCAAATTCGGATGCTAAAAGAAATCTGTTTTCTCTGTGTAGAATTAATAAGATAATATAAAACTCTTTGCAGAACTTCAAAACAAAGAATTAAGGACTCATTAGTTTAAAAGAATTTAGGAGTTGGGTTTATCTTAGACTGCCTACTGCTGTATTTTTTAATGCATTTGCAATACCAATATGAAATTCGAGCAGTATCCTGCTTAAATATCCCTGTCGAAATGCACTCGCAAAATACTATTCACAAAACATTGAGTCTCGCGTATTTTACCCAAACTCTAATTTAATTCTCATAGTAATAGCGCCAATTCTGTGGGGAAATCCGAAGGACAGTTATTTTAGCACAAAAGTGTGTAATTGATGTCTTCGATAATAGCCTAAAATACAAGGAAGCAAAAAAAAAAACAGCTTTTAAAAAACCAAAGCATTGTAAAAAATTTCAATAATCTCTATGATCTTACCCATTCAAACGAATAAACTTTACTTCATAATAATACTTTTTGTTGAAAAATATTTTAATACTCTATATATTTTACCCTTGAACTAAATCCTTTTATATTGTACAACTAAATCAATAACACACACTTTAGTAAAATCAATATATAACAAAAATATATATTGTACTGAAATAAATCTGTATACAATATTTCTCTAATTGTATCCATTCATGAAGTATCTTTAGCAGAATTTATTGAAATAACAATTGTTGCTGTTAATACCCAGAAAGTACCACAATCTATTGTAGAGTGTACTTGCAGACATAAATATAAAAGAAACCTTAACAATCATGTTTGAATTGTTCATTAAACTTTTGCTTGTTAGTTTTTCCTTATTTCTTTAAATGGAAACATTTTTCACAGCATTATTTCCCTTTCCCTTCTTTTCATTTATTCTTTATATATTTTCTTTAATTTTTGGTACTTTTTTCGGGGGTTTGTGTTAAATTTATATATTTGCCACTAACAACAGATGAAATCAAGTGTAATGGCCAAGAAAAGCAACCTCCAAACTACAGATAGAAACAAAGCAAAAAAAAAATTAAAAATAAAAAAGGAAGCACAATTTGTTAAAGCAACTATGTTAGTTTTTACAACTGCAAACAAATTGCTGCTAAAATTCAAAATATAAAAAAGGTTTTCAAAAAAATGTTAACAAAAAAAAACTAAATATGTAAGAAGTTGGCGAAAAAGAAAAATTAAGCAATAAGTGGAAGAAATTAAAAGTTTACTTTAAGCATTACTATTGCTGAAGGAAGAAGTAAAAAACTCTGCACGTTTTTTTATCTTTCATTAAAATTGTAAATTTGTTAGAAATTTGTGTTGGTAGTTTAACAAGTGCAAGTTAAAATATCACTGCAGACTAGTAAATAAAATTGTCCGGAAGTTTTGATGGTAGTTTTCCTCTGTTTTTTGTTAGAAGTTTTTCTAGCTGCTGCTGCTACTGATATTTTAAGACCAATTGCTGTTTTAGCAATTAATGAATTATATGATTTAATAAAGTAATTAAAATAAAGTATAGTAAAGAGGATTAGTACACAAGTTTTCTGAAATTTGTGAAAATGACCAACATAGTTTTAGAGCAGAGAGTTTCTGGTTCTTTATATGGAAGTGATACAAATACATAGTAACAACAAATATATGTTGATAATTATTTTTATAGAGTTTTTAAAGTTATTCAAAAGTTGTTAATGGGTGTTTGTTTGTGTGTGAAAGGATTTCGACGGTATTTTTAAATTTATATGTACATATGTAGGTATATAGCTTAGTATAGAGAATAATAAATTATTACATACATTAGGGTGAAACCAAAAAGTTGTTGTCAATGTTACGAGAGAATATGATAGTTCATATTTTTATACCTACTAACACTAAAAATGATGAATGATTATACGTATATTTAGTTTCTCATTCTTTCTATAACAATGAACACTTTTCATCTATGATGCAACATAGTCTTGTGTAATTAAAATTCGGCCACACTCTAGAAACCTTTTTAAAAGCCTTTCTTTATTCAGTGATTTGTTTTCCATTAAACTGTCAACAAATTTAATGGATCGAAATATATTTGTACCACTGCTAAGCAATGGAAAATCAGAATATAATGAATAAATTTCTTGAACATCCGTCTTTGTCGGTATCAATGACTGCAAAAAGGCTAAATATTCCAAAAAGTAATGTAAAGGATATTTTAAAACTTTATAAACAAACCTTAAGCAGACAAGACAAAATCATGTGAAAACAAGATAAAACTTGATGGCTTGCCAAGCCGGAAGCTAACGAAAGTAACTATAGTAAGACCAAGGACATTGATGTTTGCAGTAAGAAAAATTTGTTGAGGAGTTTAGATCTTCTTAATTTTTAAGTATAATTGTCTATTTTAAATTGCCATTAAATCCTCTACCTTGTATCACTCTCACAGACAAAACATACGAGATTAAAAATCGCTGTGTAGTCAAATCTCAATAGTTGCTTGTTAATTTGTCTTACTCAAGCAGATAAGATATCCTCAAAACCGATTAACTAGCTTATTCTCCGTGACCAGCAACCAACTAGTTGGCGTTACACATTATGTATTCTACGTATCACTGTAAAAAATGTTAATAAAATCTTATGGTTTATAATGTTTTACAATAACTATGTCTTTCATCCTTATTGAGACATATAAAACAAACATGGAAAAAATGGTATTAATATTTTCATTAAAAATAGATTCGTATAAAATGGGACTTAGCCTCCAGTGTGACAACCGTCGCTAACTACAATTTTCCGATTAAAAAGTGCACGATTTTGATAATAAAATTCAATAATCTGCAAGTGTTGTTCGTTTGTAAGTAGATTCATGGTTAAATTATCCCTTTCAGACCGTGATGCATCGATTGTGCGGGTGCGTTTCGGTTTCAATATGTTTGCTTCTGTTAACCCAATCTAAAATAGTGCTGCATCGATTATACTGATTGTGTTTTATAACTATCCGCTTCTCACATTTCTCTTCTGTTTGATTTAATATTCAGGCATGTGATGGAAATCGAAAACGAAAACGAATGAGTTTTAGAATTACATTTATATTTTTTAAAATTTTTTAAAATTTTTCTTTTAAGATTCTCTTTAGTAGCACAATATCTTTATATTTTATGTAATAAAAGTTTTTTAATACAGAAATATTATGAAAAAATTAATTTCTAAAACTCATTCGTTGTCGTTTTCGATTTCCATCACATGCCTGAATACTTGAATTATTGCGAAATTCTTTAGTCACATTTCAGTTTTAGCAAAATGAGCCGTGGAAGTAAGTAACTGTCTTTAATTACAAAAGTATTAATCGTTTACAAATAATGAAGTGCACATACCTATATTAACTTAAAAAATTATAGATTTTTATATTTCAAACTAATTGAAATCGTTTCATGCAATAAAAATGTGTTTTAGTTAAAAATATTAAAGAAAATCTAACGAGGTACATCAATTGTGCGTGTCCTGAAAATCCTTAAGGGATATAAAAATGATAAAAGCTAATCAATGATTATATTTTTATTTGTTGCAGAGAATCACTTATTCCAAAAATTATAAAAAAAAATCCTGGTAGTTTTGCGTCAGGTCTGAAACATGTCTAACAATAAAATGTTACACCAAAACAGCTGAGCTGCCAAAATCAATCATTCCAAAAAGAAAGTTGCTAAAAAAAAAATCACACTTTACAAAGGAATGCCTCCAGAAGTGTTTGCTTATTAAACATCAACACTATTTTAAAAAGGTTTGGTTCATTTTATTATTCAAAAGTTGCAATGACTTTGTATGGAAGAAATCATGTAGACGTTATAGTCGTAATCGTGCGACTGGATTTTATATAAACAATGCATTATTCTTCATTCTGATGAAATTATCAAATTATTTTTCTGATAAAATTTTCAGTGTAGAAATCTGGCCAAAGAGAATATAGATCGTAATGTAATAATACCTGGAAAAAAAATTAATGTAATTTCTAAAAACAATTTCCCATATTATAGTTTCACTAGACGAAATTTTTAAACAGCTAAAATTTAAAAATTTCATAAAAAATATGAAAAAATGACAAATTAAAACAAATATATTTATTCGATTATTCTTTCAAAAATTATTTGTTATTCGAATACGTTCATTCATAAATTCTTCAAATAATAATTCATAAAAAATTGTTTGAATAATTGAACGACATTAGTCAATAGAGAATGAGTTAAATTTTTAGTTTTTGTAGACGTAAGGAGGCATATTCATAGTTGGTAAGCCAATTCAAAATTCCTATATACGCGGTACTCAACAAAAATGTAATATGTAACAAAATCATAATTAAATTAAGTTTTTCAATATAAATAAAAAATTATATAAAATTTTACAAAAGTACAAACCCCATCCACACACTTCTCCATAAAAGAAGACTAAAATTCCAAAATTTACTTATTTACAATGTTGCTCATAAGGTCCATATTTCTATTGGGGCTGGTAACATACTATCAGGATTCGATTTATGGAACATATGGCCTCAATTATAAATTTTAATAAAAAATTGGTCAAATTCGAAACAGCGTAACATATTTGGAAAATTGGCTAAAAGAATTAAAATTTCAAATGCCTATATCTCGTAAAGTATAACAGATAATTAGAACAAGCAAACATATTTTTAAAAATCCGACGTTTTTCAGAAAATATAAATATATTAAAAATCGGATGACTAACAAAAGAATTTCACATGCTTTAAAACAAAGTATCCTATGTTTGGTCCCCCAGCACCGCTCTTAAAAGATTTGTACGGTTAAACCGAAAAAATATAGTACCTGTCTGTGCCTATGTAAAATTTTATCTCGATCGGACTAATAACGATTCTGCGCCACTGTGCAGTTGGGAAGATTTTTTGTTTGCATGTAAATGGATCATAAAAAGCAAAAAAGTAGAAAAGTACAGATGGATTAAAGTTTACGAAATCTAAGAATTTCATTTAATAATATTGAAAAAAAACCTTCTAGTCCGGCTTAGACTTTTCCTTAAACTGTATTTTACTACAACCTATATTAATGATTACCAAAACTGAATTGCCTTTAAACCTATAAAATTTAATGTCTACAAGCCCAAATTAAAATATCAATTACTTTATTTCTCAAAACTAAAAACAAAATAAACAAAAAAAAAATGCCAACTAATGATATTTATTAGAAATCACTTACCGTTTCTTTGTTGGTTTTTGATTTAGATAGAACATCTTCTAGCCATATCCATTGTTTTTCAGTATCTTGATTTTCAAATTCAGACAATGCACTGACACGTCCACCACCATCCAAACCATTCGTGCTGTAATGCATTCCCCCCGGCATAATATTTATGCCTCGATGATGACTATTATAGCCATAACCATGTCCAGATGATGACCAATCACTAGCATGTCCATGATGTTGATGCATATTGTTATGGTGGTAATAATAGTTTTTGTATTCTGTTGAATCTGAGCCCTGGCCACCACCCGAGTTCATTGTGTTTGAGGGCATACGTTGTCGTACGGCTGCCAAATGACTTTGGGAATATTTCGGATCATGCCGCATGAAATTTGTATTCAATGCTATAATACGAAGACGACTTTTTGTTTGCTCAATGGAATAGTAGCCACCTGCAAAATATTTTAGATACATACAAACATTAGATATTGTAACAGTACATGTGAGAATAGAGAACAATACGATGATGAAGACACAGATGTTAGATAAGAGATGGGAGTTAGAAGGCGACAGTCAGGTAGCAAGAAAGAATACAAATAAGCAAACAAACTGAACAAATAAGATTGAATTTGAAATTGAAAATGAAAATGAAATTTACAGAAAACAATACAGTTTATGTTGAGGCGTGTGTTATTGTGTATTGCAAAATTTGTTTGTATTTCTTTTTTGTATTAGATTTTTATTGCTAAGTCTGCTCAAGCTGCTACTGTGTGAGCAGTGTTGTTGTTAAAATTGTTTTCTTTATTTTCGTCCTTATTATGTTTGTTATTTATCAACAGTAACAAAAAAATTTTTTATTTTTTTTTTTTGCTCACTCGTGACTTTTGTTTACAATTTTTGATTATTGTTTTTGTTTTATTCTTGCTGCTACTATTGTTATTATTTACCAGAAAATGAAGCATTTATTATTTATGGTCATTTTCTTATTAGATGAATATGTTTGTTTTGGTTCGTTTACTTAGAAAAGAAAACATCATATTGGAATTACGATACATGATGCCTGTACCTAAAATATGAATGTTTTATGAAAGTCTAGCATATTTGATAGCAATTGAACAGTTCAAAGTCTCTAGACAAACTTAAGTAATCAATAACATGTTGTAAGTAAATATAGCAAGGTAAATATAACAAAACAATGTCGAAAATATGAAAGGAATTAGATTTGGTCGTATCAGATACAAATTAATGTCAGCCAATTTAAGGTTTTTTTTATTTAAATCGTAGATTGCTTTAATTTTATGTTTTTATATAGCCCTAAATTACCTCTAATCGAAAGTCCTTTTGACTCGTAGCTGGAAGATTTTGATAAAAGAATTTGTATGTATGGTCGTGGTAGACATCTGTCCGATATTATTATTTATTTTAAATTGTCAATCCTCACTATTTCTAATGCAGTATAAAATAGAATGATTTTCATATAAATTGCTTGTTTTATTTTGTTTTCAATAAGAAATTTATTGTTAGAAAAACCTCGATAGCAGGTCTTTATTTGGGCTTATATTGTCTACTTACAGGTTTTTATCAAGGTCTTCTATAGACTTACATTGCCTACGATGGAACATTTTTATAGGCTTTTTAATAGCGTTTTTTTCCTTTTGCTTGGACCAGAATTAAATGTATGCCTCCTACTCATAAATTTATTGTGATGAAACTAGTATAATTTGTTATGGGATCTATAATAGACGTAGCAGTATTCACGAACATTTGGTTTGAATTTTCCTATATTAAAATTAATAGGAAAGTTTTCTGCAGGAAAATTATTCCAAATACAGATTTTACAGCCAAATAATGAATCTCTTCTGTAATGGGATCTTCTATCACTGTGCGAATGGATGAGCCCTTGCTGAAGAAGTGTATTGTGTAAAAGCACTACAGATTTTAGGAAACAAGTTTCGTAATTTCAGCAAAACATTCCACAGTACATTTGTATTTATAGAAAAGTGAAACAAAACCCACATTGCTACACTGCTCCATTAAATCAATAGAGTTGAATATACTACTCTCAACGATAAGAACTTTCCTGAGTGCGGTCAAGTAAGATTTTTTTTGATCGAGAATACGTTGTGTAAATGTTCGGAATTGTAAATATAGTAAAGTACTTCAAAGCTTTTTTCAATACTTGAAAAATGTCATGCTGAATTATCATGATTAGGACATCAAGAGCTTCTTATTCTTTGATATTTACACAGAACCATATAAAAATAGATGAATCAACATGATATGTCGTACATTTGCGTGTTACCATAAAACATTGACTGTTAAGTATATTATATGGTGTTATGGAATACAGGTATGGGCAACATCCTCAGCTTTAAATGTAGACAGAATTCAAGGACTTCAAAACAAATTGCTACGAATGGCCCCTTAATATATAAAAAATCTAATATTTAGAAAGACCTAAACGTGCTTGAAGTACACCCACACCCATTAGCCCGCAATATATTAAATACTAGTGGCCATATTCGACTAAGAAACAGACATACAGCAGATCTGAGCCAAAGACAAAAAGGAAGAATGCCTAGTTAATACTTATAGTCAACAATGGTCAAACAATTTTCGATCGGCATGGACTAAATAAATAAAATTCATTAGATATAAGATTTGAAATACTTATGGTTAGTTAAAAATATTTTTTATAAAAATAAAAAAAAGTATATTCAAATCGACTGTATTCGCACAACCTTATTAGAAATTGTCACAAGGTTTTAATTAAGCGTATCATTCATGTTTTGCCTCAGTGGCCCAATCTGCGACTAGCTTGGTCTGTACTTGAATGAATATGAACGGCAACTGTTACTATTATTTGCAAAATAATAGAGAGGATTGAAAGTTTGGCATATAAAGTCATTAAGAAAAATAAAAAATAATATAGGATAAAGAATGAAGGCCTGCAGTACCCACTAACCAATCTTGAACACATCTAATGATATCCCAACTATAACAACTATAATAGTGGGAATTTTATTTCTTTATTTTCTATTTCTTTAAATTCACACAGCACAATTCCTATTGCTTAAATCAATCGTATTTTAATTTGTATACACACATTTGTATAGACATATGTAATAAGAATAAGAGAGTAATACGAATTGCTACTACAATCAAGTGTGTACTCGTATTATTTCCTCTCATCCCCATGTCTAAAAGGTAATCAGCTTAGCTTAAAGAATTGCATCGTGTAAATTGGGACTTGTGGTTTATATTGCCTTACATCAGCAAATTTTAGCTTTAGGTCTTTTGTTGTATAAATTTGAATAGTTATTTGTGCTTCGAACTATTGTGTTTAAACATGATTGTTTAACAAATCATTTTTGTTGTGTCTTGTAAAATAAACCTTAAATTTTTTGCTAAATTTTTAATTAGAAACCATATGCTTCCGTTTTGTTTTCTACAATTTTATTTAATATCCATGCAATTTAAAGTAAATTTAACTGATACGACTTTAAAAAGGTTGCATTCTATTTACTTGTTATCAAATTTACCAAATCTTTGAAATTTTCTTAAGAACATTTTTTCTCTAAATTTTTGCAGTATTTTTTGTGAATTTTTTGTTGACTGAGCATGCATGTTTGTGTACGTAGTACATGAAGCATACAATACACAAAATCAATTTCCGTTGAAGGTACTTTACTATTGAATACTTCTTAACCGTAGATGCTGACTTCAACACTCAACAACAAAAACACACACCCAGCAACATCAACAACAACAAGGACGTCAGCAGCAAAAACTATACAAAAAAAAATGCAATGCAAACGACAACACCAGCAAAAATGTAAACTTCATTCACAGTGTATGTATGTATGTGTATCTATACAAACTTTCTTTAACATACAAATATTCCGTAAACGAGTGAAGTTTGAAAAGTTTTCTGAAATAGAAATAATGAAAGAATAGAAAGGAGCAGAGATGGTTCAATGAATCAAATTAACATTGCGGTGTACGCAACGGGATCTAAAATGAGCTACGATAATTTGTATTGACTTTTATTGTGTTGACTTGATTGTGTTTAATCATGGCATGTATTTCTGCGTCCAGCGAGTACTATGGTGATGAGCAGACTATTTGGCTACATAGACTATATTAGAGCACAACTGCTCTGTTCTGAAAAATAAACATGGCCAGATATAATAGAGAATACATTTTCTAGAAAACAAATATTCTATGAATGAGAATTTTTCCTCTTGCGAGTATTTATTCTAAATTATTTTTTTTTAATTTTTTTATTCGAAGTTCTAGAGGTAAAGTTCTATGGTGATCAGTTTTATTCTATATGAAATTTATTCAAAATTGTATTGTATTGGAAATAGTAATGAACACGCATACAAATCCTGATTCTTCTATTAAAATTTCAACTTACATTTTATCAAAATAGAATTTTTAAATATTTTTTTAAAATATTATGGACACTTTTAATTTTTGATATTTATTTAGTTATGGTCACTGTAATTATTTATACGATTTCGGCAACAATAATATGGTTAAGTTTACCATTTACATGATTATAGCAATCATATATATGATTATAGAAATATTGTAATGTTTATGGTGATCAGTTTTATTATGAAATATTATATCATATTATGTTGTTCTCTTTCATAATCAAAGAGCAACACATTATGACTGAATGAATTCATCATAAACATGATTTTAACAAATATATACATAGTTACTATAATCGTATATAACCATCTGAATCGTAAATTAACCATATTATGGTTAGCCCTATCATATAAATAATTACAGTGACCATAACATTGTTCAAAAACTTGTAAAAATGTTGACATTGTTTTGCTAAACATGAACAACTCTATTATTTTCTGTGTGTGTATATAGGAAGTAAACCACTCAAAATTAAATTGTTTTTATTAAATTTTTACGGCATTAGTTCAAAATAGATAAAATAATTTCTTAAAACAGCCAACATATTTAAAAGCTCCTAGAATTTATAGGAACTTTCCAAATGCACTGTATAACTAACAGATTGTATATATTAGTAGTTTCACAAAAAACCACCAAATACATACATATATGTATATGTATATACATATACATTAATTGTTTAAATGTGTATATGCATCTCTAACTAAGTGAGTTTTGCATGAGTGTCTGTATATAACAACAAATATTTATATTGCTGAATAAAAAAAATATGTATGTATGCGCATAAAAACAACAATTTTGTATACAAATAAATATATATAGAAATTTTGTTACCTTTTTCAAATGTATGCAATGCTTCAGTTGGCAGCCAATGTCGCCACAGTTCGCCCATGTGCCGGAAATTCGTTGTTGTACCATCCTCATGTCCTAATACCGGAAATACAAATTGCGATGAAAATGTTCGACCAAGCAAATCAGTAATGTTGCGCAGGATTTCCAATTTTTTCATTTCAGACATTGGATGTGCTGAGTGAGATAAACCATCTCTAAAATGGAAAAAAATTTAAAACAAAGTTAAAAAAAAAACAACTAAATATAGAATATAGTAAAACACTATGAAATAACTAATACAAAAAATTGTACTGACTATGTTGGGGACATTACAGCATATAAATGTTAAATTATTTAAAAAAAAAAAAAAATTGGAAATAATGAATATGACGATTAAGCGAAACATATTTAAACAAAAGAACGGGACTAGTTCGTTAATCACATACAAAATTTGAGTCTTGAGGCTGTAATGGATTCGATTGACTCTGTATAGACTTTAATTTTAAAACAGCTCCACAAAAAAAAAAAACAGCTAAACTTCAGACAATTTAGTTTGCAATAAATTCATTATTTAAATGACTGTATGCAATGAGCCGCCGTCCTATTAAAACCACATAACAGTGTTACCCAATAAAAATTTAGTTGTTAACATTGACAGCTGAATATATTCAAACGTATTTTCAGCCTAAGCATGCCTCCATACTAGATAGCGCTTCACACCAGGACACCTTCAGCATGGAAAGGCACCTCAAAAATTGCTCTCGAATTTTCGTTTTAGTAACCCAATTCTTAAAAGCGGGTTTTCAAGCAGAATTATATTTTCCGGAATTGTAAAAATTGTGGTATTTCAAAAAAACTAAACATAGTCCTTGTTGAATAACCTTTTATTATATTTTGTTGTTTAGTTTTATTTTTTGAATCATATTAAATTATTTTGGACTTAATGAATATATATAATGAAATATATATAATGAAAACATAAAACAATATGTCCTTGGAAAAGGTGAGAATTGGGTTAACTGTATAGCCAATGAATCGGCCAGACAAAATGCCATGATTTGTGCAGACCAATATATGGAACAATAAATTAACTTGTATTATTGCGAGGACGACCTAGTTTATTTATTCCCTAATTTTTTTTTAACAATAACTGGAACATATGCTTCAAGAATTAGTAAAGATAAATTTTACTAAATTAATAAACTGTTAGTACTTAGCCATGTTTTGTGCTCTACCAAAGGTTTCTGATCGTACTTATTGCTTTGGAAGTATTATTATGTATGATTATTTTATTGAATGATTTTTTCTTGATATTGCCACTTCTATAACTACTTCTGCATAATTGTTTTTTTAATTGATACTTCGTTTATGTTTTCTTCTCATAATTATATTGTTTTGAACAATATTCAAGAATTAGGAAATTGTATTATTTATTGGATTTTAATATGAAATAAGTTTTGAAAGTACTGTATTTACTCGCTTATCGCCCAATAAGCATAATTAACTTAACATAATAAAGACCCTTGAACACTTTGTTGGCATGTGACTTGAATGCAAATAATATTAAAAAAGATATTTTAAAAATTAAATGTTTTCAATATAAAATTTTGTGGCTTGAATTTATGTTTCCTATATAACAGAGAAATCTATTGTTATAAGGTGTATATTTACAAAAAACGTCAATATAAGAATATAAATTTTTTTATATATCAAATGAACTGTTTCAATAGTAATATTACATTAAAATTTATATATTTATATATGTGTACATAAAACTCAATTATTTAACAATTAAGAGCTCCTTGCAACAGCCATACACACGCATTGAATTTCCATTCCAATTAATTAGGTTTATAATAATTTCATTCGCTACTTTAGCTACATTAAAATCAATACTTACTTTGTTTAACGACTGAATAAACTGTAATTTAATACAATTACTACCATATCGACCACAAAATGAAAGGCTGGTTTTAATTAATAAAAAAAAAATATTAACATGCAAGTTATTATTTAATCTATTATTGGTGTTACCTATTGAAGTGAATTAACAAGTCGATCGCTGTTTTTTTTTTTTTTTTGTATAAATTTTCGTTTTTAAATTTCCTCAGAGTCTTTAATGCTTATAGCCTACAAATTGCTAAACAAGTATGAAAGTAAAGTTGGTCACACCCGACCATATAATATCCTACACCTAGTGTATGAGTAAAAAAGGGCACTATCTCCCCTTTATGATTATTTATGGAGCGATCATTATAAATTCGGTGACATGAATTTTGCATCTACAAAACTTGTTGATTGCGAAATCTTCACAAAACTTTGTACGTATGATTAGATTGTATAGAAAGGGAGGTTTTTTCAGACCTATAGAAATTTAAGTTGGCAAAACTTTTTTAACTGGCGGCAACTTAGTAAGCTGTCAAGTGATTTATGTTTCGTTTGGTTTGGCATTTTAATATGAATAGACTGATGCCTGAGCAACGCTTCCAAATCGTGCAAATTTATTTTGAAAATTGAGGAAGTTCATTAAGCTTATGAAACTCACTTTGGTTGAATGTATACGTCAGTCAACAAAACCAACGTATTTGGAGTGATGGAGTCCTCAAGAGTATTTTGAGACACCATTACAGAAAAACTGACTGTTTGCTATGATTTATGGACTGGTGGAATAATTGTTCCGTACATCTCTAAAAACAAAGCTGGTCATAATATTATAGTCAAAGGTGACCACTCTACAGCTGTGATTACCGGCTTCTTCGTTCATCATTTAAACAAACATGATGTGTAGAAGTTGTGGTTTCAACAAGATGGCACAACATGTCATACAATCGTGCCACAATGGATTTATTACAGGAAACGTTTTGGAAGCGTGAATTGGCCTAAAGGATCATGAGATTTAGCGCTGCTTGTTTTTTTCTGTGTGTAGATGTAAAGTCGCTAGTCTGCGTCAAAAAGCCCAAAATGATTGACTATTTAGAGGATAACATTGGTTATTGCTGATATAAGGCCACATCGAAAATTGGACCACCAGACTACAACCGAGCCAGCCGTGGTCGTTTATTGGTTACACATTTATGAACGATAAAGTTCTATTTCGGGAGGATATTTGCATGAGGCTGAGAAGAAATAATGGACATATTTCAACTAATTTCAATAACATAGGTCTTGTTTCTCGAGTCTTGATGGTGATGTAAAATATAAAAAAAATAATAGTTTAACACCCACCTAAAAATCTACCAATCGATTTTCACAAAAAAATTGATAAACAATAACGAGGTGGCAGTTAGTGTTCGCAACTTTTATGTTCACAAAAAAATTCCTGAAAGTACTTCGAACATTAATGATTATTAAATTTGCCAATTAAGGTCAAATAAAGTTGCACAATTCGTGAGTACAAAACTTAAAGCCAGTCTTCTGCAAATCAAAGTAGATTGTTCTATTAATAACTCTGGAGTGACGTAAAAACGTAAATATGTTTCTCCTGTTGGAATAGTAGCACTTTTTGTAAAATAAAACGTCAAAAAAATACAAACCTATTTAATGCAGAGAAAATATAATAAATACAAAATGAAAAAAAAAGTTCATTTCCGTTGTTCTGTGTGTAAGCACTTTATTGTTAATGAAAATCCCAAATGTACATATAAACTTGCAAAGGTAAAGACATAATATAAAAAATTACTTTTTAGGTTTTGTCAAATAAAACTGAAACGCCTTAGAGTTGTACAAACATTAATAGTAAGCGATTTTCAGACGGGGATACGAGTGGAAAATGTAACTAATATAACGAAATTTTTCAGAATAGATTATTTGAAACTCTTGACATTTCAAAATAAGTTTTTTGGTGGTAAGTTTTGTAAAACTTTATTCATTGGGATGTAGGATTTACTTAGAAATCATTCCAACCTTACTCCAATATCTCAAAGTATATTTGCATACCTTTCGTCATGCCATAGAAAGAAATGTTACAATAAGTAAGCTGGTGGAAAAAAAATTAATCGTTTAAAGGGAATAAATATTAGATGTGGTCGTAAGAACATTGTCTTTGAAATATGCGTTGCGGTAAAGGACATTCTGCTACCTTTTTTATTTTGATTTTTTCCGTAACTTATCCAACGGGGAAGAATCTTAAAAAATATAGTATATGTGGTTTAGTTATAATTTCGCAAAACGCTGAGAAGATGATAGGATTTTCAAAACTAGTGCAGCTTCCACAGCTAAGTCTCTGTTTCTTTGGAAACTGAGTGACACATATTGTCTATTAAAGTACATATAAAGAAAGCTGTGGTTTTTTATTTTGTTTTTCATTTTTCTAGTTTGTTGACCACACTCATTGCATAAATGTAATTTTCAAATTGTGGCAAATCTACTCAAATATTTAGAATAGAATATATATAAATGTACGGATATATAACAACAATTTGAAGTGTGTGTGTGTATATGAAATGTGAACTTGTGGACAAAAGTTTTCATACACAGTTGTTGAATTTATCAATAGATTTTATTTGTATAAAAGCTGGTATTGGTTTTAAACATATTTTACACATAAAATTTCTAATATATTTCCAGTAGCTTATCCGGAAGATATCTAGTAATACAATGTACTCTAAGCTATAGCATTTATTTTTCAATAAGCATTTTGTTATAATTGATTGTAAAATGCAATATTTTAAACCAAAAAAAGTCTATTAATCAATATTATTATTATTATTCAGAGATGTTGCGTCAAAAATTTACATTGTCATTATTTCCTTATTTTTACATGAATTGCCTTATAATGTTAAGCAGCACTCTCAGTGTAGAGTATTATAAGCTCTACCATACAAAACTCTACACAATGATGTATATGAACAAAAACAGATTTTCAGAAGTGGCCACTATATGAACTATTGTTAACCTATTATGTGCCATTTGTGTTAAATTTTATATTAAAAAGTTGTGTGGCATGGCTTTTGTAAGTAAAAAACTTGTTTGAGTTGAATTTTATTTGGATACATTAATTTTTAAAAGGTTTATGGTCAGTCGTAGTTGATAAAGATCTCGCGCATCATTGTCATTATCACTTAAAGGGAATCAGGCCGTGCTTTTTTCTCACTCACATAGGTTAGTGTTTGCCGTCGAACTACTGCACCGCGTTACGGTTTCTCAAAGTTTTAATTGACCGAATACTATCGTCGTTATAAGTTTGTCATGTTGGAGTACCAAACAAAACTCATTTAACTCAGGAGTTGAGTTCGAGAAGTCCCATTTCCCGTTTCCGTTTCCTTTTAGGCAACATACGGCTTGGTGATACAAATAAACAAACATGAGATTTATGGTTATTAAAGTAATTTTTGGAATTTATTATTTGTATGGATACCAACATTTATGCTCGTTGACCGTTAGCCTATAAAATTCTATTATGGGAGGATATTTGCATGGGAGCTGGGTGTAATAATGAACTGAATTCAACAAAGTTTAATAGGCTTCATTAATGGGACAAAATAAACAAATGTACCTAATTTTATTGAATTATCTTAAGAAGTGTTACTTGGAAAAATTTTAACTGATAAAACATATCGCACTCTAAATACAAAAGGGTCACAACTCAAAATTTTCCAAAACTAACGTTTTTCCATAAATTAATTCAGAGTACACATCACAAACTACAGCAAAAATTTCTTTCACATCATTATCTTCTTTAACTGGAAAAATATAGTTATGCCTATTTTTTTTCTTAAGTATGTTGCTTATGCACGATGAAGTTTTTTGGCTCTCCTAAAAAATTTTAGTATTTTGAGTTGTGACCCTTTTGTGTTTAGCGTGCGATATACGCATGTGGAACATTTAATCCGTCATTATTAAAAATTAGTCATACGTACTGTGTACACTGTTTAAATTGAACTCGGAAAAAATTATATTTGAGTTTTCGGCTATATAAATAAAAATTAATCGCCTAATGAATTAACCCTAGGATGTCTGACTGCCTGGGCAGTGGTAAGTGACTCTACTGGGCCTGGCGAGGCCCTTTACACCCCTTTCAAGCTTGTTTCCCCCTTTTAAGTTTTTAATTGATTGCTGGGATTGTGTAGTTTGTAAAAGAAGTCTTGTACCACACTAATTGTTAATACGTGGCTCAGTGTCACAGTCTTTAGTTAGCTAATGACACTTTATTCGCAATGCTTAGTTTTCCATAAGAGTACCAAGTAATAGTTTACCAATGGTTAACTAATGACCGGCCATAAAAGTGTTAGTTTTTTTTTTGTATTTTTTCTGTTTTTATCCATGTTTGTATGTTTGTTCTTGCCTTCTTGTAATTGTTGCAGCAATGATGTCACCTTGTAAATTAATTTCACCATTACAATTTTTGTTCTTGTTTTGAAAATAAAAAAAGAAACGAGCAAAATTTTTAATTTATTTAAAAATAAATCAAACTTTTGTTTCAATTGCTGACCCCGACGTAATTTTTCTGATCACAAGATGCCCACAACACGTTGTACTACTTAACAAAGTTCAAGATCATCTGATGTCCAGAATCCTGCTATAGGCGATACACCCACACCAAGTTTATCTTTTGATATGAAAATCCCTCGTTTTTGGTATGAAAATCCAAGCCTTAATTCGCTAAATTTCTTATTTAAAATTCAAATTTGAGACAAATGTTATCAAATCGCATAGTAGATATGCAATAGTCATAATTGACTTTTTATTAAATTTTATTAAAATTTTTTACAAAATAAAATTTTTATTTCAGTATAAAGAAAAATAAAAAGTCCTGCATGAATTTCTTATAAGTGAAAAGTTTTAATATATTTATCAAAATAGATCAAATACTTTTGATTAGAACTGTATGTATGATTTTTAACTCATTTGTTCAGCGTATTGTATAAAAAATGTACAGATGACAATATTGGATCTATACAAATAACACTCCAAGGACATCAATACAAATTCACTGGACTATAATTTTATAATTTTTTTTCTTCTGTTACAATTTGTATTTTTTGTTATAATTTTTGTTATATCCAAGTATTGTTAGAAGTATACAAAAGTGTATGTGTGTTTAGCGACACTGTTTGTATATTTAAACAAATCTTTAGTACTGAAGCACTAAATGCTAACTGACTTTTTACAAGTTAGTTTGGCTTTTATAACTTTACTGAGGTTTTTAGTACTTTTCGATGCTCACCTGCAATGCGGTTCTTATGGTTGGTTTTTTTTTGTCATGTTTAAATGTTACTTAAACACACAAACACTTATACAACATTTATACTAACAAAAAATACTAAAGCTCATTTCATATTGTTGTCCTTTTGTTCCTTTTTTCTCAGTTTTTTTTAGCTTTGTTTTTTTATTATTATACTCCATTTGGTCTTCAAGCATTAGTTAAAACATCAAGGGGGACTTTAAGAAGGATATTATAATACATTTTGCTTTTCTTATTTTGTTCTATTTTTTTTATTTTTTATTTATAAAATTAAGTGCAACTGCATTTGGTATCACTTAGAAGACCCGATGAATTATTAGTCAGCATTTTACTAAGTTTCAAAGCTCAGTTAACAAACAGTTACAGCAAAATTGTAAAGAATTCCTTACTTTTCCTCATACTCTTATTTCAGTTGGTGTTAAAACAATACAGTTTTACGATTCCATTTAATTTTTCATTTAGCATTTCATTCAATGGTAGAGTACGTTTCTGTATTTCTGGTTTTACTTACCCTGTCCACAGAACAAACTCAACATTATCACCCTGCCGTGATTTCATTGCTTTGGCAGCCGACTCAATTAGACTCCAAGGACTATCACAGAGGTAATCACCATAAAGACCTGGTGAATGTGTGGACGAACTAGGTGGTTGTCTTTCAATGCGCCAACAACCTAAAATGGAAGAAAAGCAACACAGTCAACAAACAGATATAAAAATTCAAAGCATTGTCTAAGGTAGGAAGAAGCAAAAACAAAAAACCAATGATAATGTTTACTTTTCTTGGCATCATGGAAATTACAAAATCAAATTAAGGCAATTTGTTGTAATATTTCTGTCTACTATTATTTGTTCATTTTCAAACCAAAATTTTCTTTTCTCTGTTGTAATGTTTTTAGAATTTGGTTACTTGCACAAAATATCGTTTCTTTTTTGCTGACATTGTATAAATCAGTTTTTGACTAAGAAAATCACTATATAGAATGAGTATTATTAAAATAAAATGTTTTTTACATAATTAGCTTAAATTTAGTTTTTACATTTTTAAATTCTATTAAATAATCTATATATATATAAAAATGAAATGAATGTATGTAATGGCATCGCGTGAGAACGGCTGGAGCGATTTGGCTGATTTATTTTTTACTAGATTCAAAATTCTCAGGAGATGGTTTGCAAAGAAAAAAAATCAAGAAAAACTCGGAATTTTTTCTGTGGGTCCAGTCAACTAAAATATGCTGTATAAATTTAGATATTTTATTTGCAAATAAACAAGAACAGGCAGGTTGTGCATACATCCTTTAGCGTAGACAGACGACATATGTCATATATGTATATACATATGTCGCGACAGCTTTAATTTGCAATAGCAGTCTTAATTCAAATTAACTCGTGAATTATCCCCATCCTAATGCGCATTATCCCCACGTTCACGAGTTAATTTGAATTAAAGACTGCTAATGCAAATTAACGCTGTCGTCTGTCTACGCTATTATCCTATATCTAAATATATATAAAAATTAAATGGCAACGGCTGGAGCGATTTGACAGATTTTTTTTTTTATTCTATTCAAAATGTTCAGAAGATGGTTTGTAAAAAACAAATTTTAAATTCCTGGTAAAGCTCGGAAATTTTAAGTTTTTAATTATTATTATTATTATTTTTAAAAGAGACATTTTTGAAGAAACTTGAAGAACTGGCACCAAAACCTCCTTTTCACTTCTCATTTTTTAAGTATGAGACAATTTTATGAAAACTCAAAGAACTAAATTTTACTACCCCAATTTCCCTTCTCATTTTTCTTAATAAGAGACAATTTTTGAAGAAACTTTGAGAACTGACACCAAAGCCTTCTTTTCATTCTATATGAAATACAAATCATTAGTAAATACCTAGCGAAGCCGGGGCGGTCAGCTAGTTTGATATAAATATAAAGTTTTAATTTTGTTTTTTATATATAACTATTGGGTGTATAACTTAAAAATGCTCAAGTTTTACAAATTTTTAGCTTATATTTTGAAAAATTTGTACATTTATTATATTTATGGAAAATATTGACCATTGTTAGCTATTGCCAACAACTATGTTGACAGAAATATGCGTTGTTGTTGTTGTTGTATTTTTCTGTGATTTCTATGTATATGTGTCTTATGGTGAATCACATCCTAATAACTATTGTTTAATTCACTAGTGATGTCATATGTTAGACATTGTATGATAGAACTATCTGATTGTGAACATAAGTTTGAGTATAATCGTTTTTGTTTATTTTGTCAAACTTTCAAAATGACAAAAGAAAAATATATTGAAACCATGGTGCAACTATACAACGTGAGTGCAGTAGCCCTGCTGACTGACTTTGTTTACAATTTACTTACGTCAAAAGTAATACTTTTTCAAGTATTTTGTGACAATAGTACATTTTGTGTTGTATTGTATTTGTTGTCGATTTGCACTCACCTTGTATAGTTGCACCATGATTGAAACCAAATATACAAAATATAAATTATGAATATTATCGAACTCTACTATTTCTAAACGTACGTAAAATTCGTTCTGACTCACAAAACACGTAAAAAAGAAATATTATAATTCTCGTATTCTATTTCTCAAAAACGGTGAGTTAAATAGATGATGTTTACAGATTGATAATGGACAATGAAGATTGCTGATGACGCCCTTGGCCGGGTAGAAAATGCATTCCAATTTGCCAATTGTTCCAATACGTTACAATAGTATTTTTTAATAGAAATTCTCGAACTACTAGCCGGAATAAAAACTTTTCTCTTAAAAATTATTTACATTTTTTTTCGTCCTTATTGTGCTTCATACGATGAATTTAAACAGCGGATTGACACCAACTAATTCAGCGTATTGGGCGAAATTCGTCGTTCGTGCCAATTGTGTTCCTAGCATAAAACATAAATAATTTCGACATTATTTCAAAACGAACAAGAGCTGCATGACACAACACAACGATTTGGTTGTGCTACAATGACAAAATATAACAATGCCTTTGTATCGACTTATCAATGCTTAGCATATCATATTAAAGTATAACTTTGTGCAGTCTTTTCATATGATAATAAGGTAAATTGAAATTTATTCATTTAGCCCTATGGCCTACGCTTTGCCTCGCAACACACAAACACTCAAGTATAATTTTTATGATTAGTTTAAATATTTAAGGACATTCTCTTCTTTTTCATTACATTTAACAAACTAAATAGTAAAAAATTCCCTTTAAGATAGCCAAATACATTATCTATGTAGAATATTACACTGCTGGTAGGTCTTTAAATTAACAAAAAGGTATGATACATAACGAAAATATAGGATTTTTTACTTACTGCGCATAACATCTCCCTGCGTTGAATATATTGTATCTAAATGTAGATCTGTTATATGCCAAAAATAACCTGAAAAAAGAAACAAGAAATAAAATAGTAATTAATACGACTTTTAACAAACATATAAACATTAATACAAAATAAAATAAATTAATCTAAGGGGAATTAAATGTAAATGTTAATAAGTATCAAAGCAGTCTGGTGCTAGTAATGATACATCAAAACTACATAGATACTATTTGGTAAATAAGTAAATTTGGGAATAAGCTTTGGTTTTAATTGATAGATGGCTGGTTATATGGGGTATTATATTATTTAGTTAATATTAAAAAAAATGTAATTTAATGTGTTTGGCAAATCTTTATGAAATTAAGACAGGATTATATACAAAGAACGCACTTAGACGTTAAAAAAAAAAAAAAAGAAAAAATTATCAATATTTTTATTAAAATGGTAAATTAGTACATATATAAAATTTAAAACCATAAATAAAAACAATTAATGCAATTTAAACTAATTCACAGTGATTCAAGTTTCTCATGAAGATGGCAATACGTAGTTTGATCAGATATAGTCATTAAAATTAATATGAATATTTATGTTTACAGTATTTATGGTCCAATTAGGGTAAAATAAGATTAAAAAAATTTTTAAATAAAATATTAAAAGAATTTATTTACACAAAAATGTTAGTTATCAATTAAAGAATAAATAGTAAATTTTATAACGGCAATTTAATACAACATTTGTACATTATTTTCAAAAACTTAACATACGTAAAGCCTCTGGTGATAGCATAGACTTCTTCTTTTGTGGTAATTTAGGTAAAGAATACATCAAGGGGTTGGAATTTAGAATAAGTCTATGCAAATGATCAATGTTAGTGAAAATACGAGACATTTTTCGCATGTTGTCACGTCTGAATTGCTTAAATAATTTATTGCAAGATTCAGCGGCTTCTTCAGAGAGCTCGTCTATTGAAACTAGACAGTATTCAACTACTTCCGATTCATGAATTAACACTTTATGAACTGAAGCGTGCGGTTCCTAACGAGTAATCTCTAAATTCTACATTATTAATTTTGTATCTCGACAAAAGACATTGCAAAAGATGATGACACCGATCAATAACTGATTGATCAAAGCCAGTTATTTCAGCTGATATAGCTGAATTCAAAGAAAATGTTCTTGCAGTGTTTCCGTCATTGGATGTGCCACTTCCGCCACTTTGAGCTTTGTCGACAATTAAACCTAACCGTGTCCTAAAAATTTTTTTTTTGTTTTTTAATTAAATTTTTATTATAAATTATGATAAAACGAATATACATGTTTCGCCTCAGCGCCAGATTGGCTTTATAGAGGCCTGTTGGCAAAAAAAAATTACAATATAAAAATTAAATTAATTAAATTAAATAATAATAGATAATAAAAAATAAATTTAATAAATAGTAAATAAAATATAATTTAGAATCAAAATAAAATGAACAATTATATTATATCAGAAGCTCATCAACAGTTTGAAGTAAAAAGTTTTCTAAAGAAGATTTAAATCGTGAAAGTCTTGATACGCATTTAATACTAGTAGGCAAGTTATTATATTCTCTACAACCGGAGTGTTCGACACGTTGCTTTGTTGTTTCACTTAAGCAAAAGGCTATTCTTAAGTTGTTACTATTTCCTTGTGTTAAAATTGTTTTGATTCTGTGAAAATTGTATTGTAAATTAGCAATTGTAATTTGTAAAGCCCGTGCAGGAATAATTTTTGATTTAAGATTCTTAATATGTTGACCCCAAAAAAGATTTCTCTGAAAATGCTGCTGAACATATAGTTTTTGCCGTACAAGAAGCTCCTTTCATCTGTTGAACGAGCCTGCCACTTTTTAAAATCTAATCGGTAAAATAAATGCCTAAAAAATATTCAAAACATCTTATCCATGAATGCTAACTGATATCTAGCAGCGCAGCATCAATAACGGGTTTACTTAAACACATGTCAATATCATTAATTTCTTTCGGTGTTGCACTACACATATAGCATCTACTACTACACGCCGTGTTACTTAAAGCACTACAGACTTTACCATCAAACATAGTTAATTATAATGAATGTACAACTTTAGTTTCGTTGTTGTTGATGTTAAAAATGGATGGTTGTAAATTGATAATTTTATTTTTTAAAAAAGGCTTCAAGTTGTTTAAAAAACTGCATACACAAAATTTTTATAAGATGTTATCTTTTCTCCAAACTATATTTTTTAAAATTGTATTTAAAATTAAACTGCTGAAAAAGATAAGGAAAGTTGTTTTGATTTGTTCACTTCCGATGCACAAAAGTAAGTGCAAAAAACAACTGATTGCAAATCTTTTTGCATATTTTAGTAGTAGCACTAATAGTGAGTATTAGAGCGAACTAACGGTGAAAAAATCGAATATAATTTTACCTACTACTGAACCACTGTTGTTGCAACTGTACAACTTAAAGTTGTCCTTAACCGTTCGTCTTACACATGAGTATGGCCAGACCTTTTTTCAATTTAAAATTGTATTATAATATATTTAACACTTAGTTAGAAACCTGATATTCAGGTATCCTTCTACAATTCATTTCGCTATAAATATTTAAAAAGAAAACCTGGAAAGGATATACATAGAAGGACATTAATTTGAATATTTTACTGCACATATCAGATTTGTATTATATGGGTCTGGTATTGTAAATGCTGTTTTTTATATTTTTCTTAATTCGGGGAAAAAATCAATAAATATACTAACAAGTAACTCCATGTAATTAACTCAAGTTTTGTTAAAACTGTCGTTACACTTTTCACCACCTCTGCTTTATGTTTGTATTGATGATAATGATAGTTTGATTTCCTTTAACCATATGAATATTTATTCATAATTTATTTAAAAACTATAATACATCTTCTTTATATATATGATTCTACTGTACGTGTGTTGTGACCGAACTCCTCCTAAACGGCTGGACCGATTTACATAAATATTTTTTGAGTGCGTTTGGGTGGCGCCCCAGTTGGTTTAGATTTACAATTCGGTCCAATTGGACAAAAAATCTGTTATTTCTGCTCCTTATATTGGTATTTGAACAAAATTTGATACGTCTGTTTGGTGTGCATTTTTTAAGTGCTGCTGCAAATATGGGCGGGATTTTACAAAGGGCGTGGTACCTCCCACGCAAACCACAAATTAAAAATCTATTATTTCTGCTCCTGATAACGGTATTTGAACAACGCTATTAACTTCAAAATACAACAATCATTGCCCGGCAATGACATATTGTTCAAATCTATCGACTCTGTTACCGCATAACTTGCGATTAATAATTGGCACTCCCATCATTTTGCTCCGGAATTTAAATGCACCTAAGTTGTGCAACGGTACAAGATTAGTCATAAAAAAATAATGGAAAATGTTCTTGAAGCTACAATTTTGAGCGGCAAATTTGAAGGTGAAGTTGTTTTTCTACCACGAGTACCAATGATCCCTTCAGACTCGGCCATTCCATTCAGACGTCTGCAATATCCCATTCGCTTGGCATTTGCCATGACTATTAATAAGTCACAAGGACAAACTAGGTCAATTTGTGGGTTAGATCTGGTTAATATCCTAATCGCTTGAAATATTATGCAGGACAACGTCTGCCGTGTCAGCTGGATACTATACATCTTTGCTCGAAGTAGGCAATGTCACGCCCCTTTTCAAAAATGGCTCTGATGGCTTTTCTTATTATAATAGACAGATTGACATGAAACCGGGTCAGCTAGTATACATACATATATATTATTCACATATATGTAATTAAAATAATTGTTTTATTTTCGAATCAAGTACATCAAAAACTAAGTGGGTATGCCTGTGAAAAGCAATACATGTGTAAGAAGGGTGGTAAACTTTAAATAAAAACATTTCTCTTTATAGTTTCACATCCCACAACGACACACACAGATAGACCGGAATGTATAAACTCAAGAAACTCTAATTATATCTAAATGTCTATTGTAATTAAGTAAAGTAGATGTCAACTTTCATTTAATGACAACTGACTTGGGTTTTGTGCCTAACGAAAAATACACACTTTTTTTGGTTCAAATCAACAAATGTACATATTTTTGATTTTTCATTATTTTAATGGTTGCTCCATTTAAATTATATGTTTGCATTTATACAAAACTTTATAAATAATTTCACATACGAATGTTAATTTACGTTGTGAACTGTTAAAGAAAATTGTGTCAAACAGGAAATTGTTGTATCAGTATTATGACGAATTGCAAACATATATTTGTGTATGCATTTTAAGGTGGCCATATTTGTAAGAAGCAAAGTTCCTTACTAAAATGAAAATTGTCACTACCTATATTTAAAAAAAAAAATCTATCGCTTTTAGATTTTTTGGAATTTTTCTTTTTCCACAAATAAATGGATCTAGAAACAAATGACCTCTTCATTATTAATGTGTTATAACGCGCAGGCGTGTGTCCGCGAAGACATACCAAATTGAAACATACTTCTCAATAAGCCAGTTTTTATTATTTTGAATAATTAAAGTAACAATATTGGATTAACGAAACCCGAAATTTCATCCAAGTAGCGATATAATATAGGATGTAATTTTTGTTCTATATTTAAATCCATATACATATATACCTACTAATCTATTGAAGCTATGTTCTAATTTGTCCATGTTATGTTGTGTCGTGTCGTTTCGCTATATACTACTATTGCATAAAGAAAAATAGGTAAACACAAAGAAACATTTTTTTTTACATTTAATGGTAGATATTATCCCAGTCAATACAATTTCCTTAATATGAAATAATGAACAACAAAATCGTTTTTATTATCCAAGTTTATGTCTCTAGATTTAAAGTATGACACAATTTGTATAGGATTATCACCCTAAGAAAATGTTCCCTATATGTTACTCTTTTGCTGTAACTCAGTGATATCATACCTAACATGGAGCACCTTAGGAATTCCAAATGGAAATTACTAATATTTTTAAGCTAGCCTACCATATTTTTTTCCGGCTCCTGAAAAAACGGTTAGGAGCATTTTTTGAAGAGCTCACAACATGTGCGCCAGTTAACGTAACCTGCATATAGTGGATCCCTATGAGATTCTACATCTATTAGGGGTGTCTTATAGAGTAGCCGTTAATGTGCTGGACTATAAGTCTTACGGTGGCGGTTTCGATTCCGTGTTTGTTTAAAAAAAATAAAACGAATTAAACATATGCCCATTAAAAAATGCTTACCAAATATGAAGTCAAATGTTCTTTAACACAGTGGTGTTCATAAATATGTAACACAACTCTTAAATCTTTGTAAGAAATTATACATGATTTAACATATCTTCTATATAATCGTCCTCTTAAAAATCTTTATAAATATCTTAAGAATATTAATGCAAGCTAAAAGCGAAATATAAATTCAAAATTTTTCCTTTATAAAGTTAAACTTGCAGGACTAACTTCCAAGAATTCTAAACTATCAAATCTTTAACAAAGTCAGTCTCAAAGTGAGTCAATTGTAAGGGAGAGGGCACCTTTGAACAATGTTGATAAAATCTCAGTTTAACATTTTTTCCGATCCTTAACCGAGTTTTTCATATGACAATCTTGTTTTCGAGCAACGTCAACAACTTGTGCTAGTTTTTTCAGTCGTCGACCGAATGTAGTTGGGTGAACAAGTTTTCGCAGTGCCATTGTAAATTTTTTTATTTTTTTTTTGTAATGCTTGGTTTTCACTATATCATTTTTGTTGTCAAATTGTCGAAATTGTTGGAAATTGTATGAAAGCGAGTTGTCATATCATAATCTTCATGACTGCAATCATGATTGCAAACATAGATGACGCCATATGACAACCTGTTTTAATACAATTGATAACAATTTAGACAATTTGACAACAAAAATAACATGGTGAAAACGCGGCCTAAGAGTGTAAGAAGTATTCAGTGATCGTTTTCCTTGGTGAAAGATATTTATTGCAGTCCAAAATTCATTTCAAACAAAATTAAGGTAAGTTATTTAATATTTATGTAAAAAAAATATTTATTATAAATTTCCGAGAAATGGCAAGCCAGTTCAGGTTTGAACAAAGAAAAAGGGGGCACTTTTGAACATGTTAATTTATCAACCGAAGTACCAAACATTGTTGATTCTCTCCTATTTTTTAAAAATGACGAATCTAATGCTGATCATGATGCTTTAAAGGAAAATGTATTGTCACCTGGAATCGCAAAGCCTTTTCCGTCTTAATAATATAAAACTTATTTTTGATCTGAATTTTTTTTAATTGTTAATGTTTATGTTTTTCTTAACCCTCCGATGAGTGACAGTTCTGAACTTCACGGCCGTGTGAAAAGGTCCCTACGGACCTTTTTTGTAAAGCATGTTTTTTTCATATAAAATTTTTTGTTTTTTGATTTTTTTTTTTTGGTTTTATTATTTATAACTAAATTCTACATACAAAAATAATTTTTTAAATTTTTTTAACTCAAAGACATTAGGGATGATGATAAAAACAAAAAATTCTTAGGAAAATTCGAAGACATGAACTTTATTGCTTTCAAGGAAAGGCACAATATTCTAATTTTATACTACTAGCAATAAACGTTCTTAGAATTTTTTTATCATCATCCCTAATGTCTTTGAGTTTAGGTCTTTGTGTTCAGAACAAGTAAATTATGTGTTGAAACAATAAAAAAAATTATAATGATGCCCTAAAACATGCATTTATTAGTAAAATTCAGTACAAGGTCCATACGGACCTATTCACACGTCCGCGTACTATTCTCAATAACTCCTAAAGTAATGATCCGATCGGCTTGATTTGATTTGAAGATGCGCTATAAAATACTCTTGGAGTACAGAGTAACTTTGGGGGGGTTGTAGTGACCGAAGTAGGAGTAATTTCAGTTTGAAAAGGCAAAAAGGTCCCTAGGGACCTTCTCACTCATCTATAACTGTTTAGTTATTTTTGGACATAAGCGCTCACAAGAAAAAATTGCCGTTCAACGCTGCCCCAGCCTAGTTCAAAGCTGCCACGTATGGGGGCACATTTGAACACAATGACTTTATCCACTAAAAAAATTTAAATCCAACTAAAAATAAGTTACTTATAGACTTAAACTACTTTAGTGTCCATACATATTAGTTAAATTATGTAAAAAGTCAATAATTCAGAAATATAAATTTTTATGTGGCCTGAAAGCAAAAAGTGTTCAAAGGTGGGAGAGGAGGCAACACTAAAATAAAACTTTGCTCAGCTATCAGATCTTCAACATTTTGTAATTAAATTCTCTTTGATAATTACAGAGGGGATTCATAATTGTAAAAAGTGTTACTACTGTGTGTGCAGTTCAAAAGAAAAAAAAGTTATATAGCTTCAGAAAAGAGATATTATGGTTGTATAAACATTTGCTGACAGCAAGAAAATATAAAACACAAAAAATAGCAAAATATAAGAAATTACATACCGTAAGATGTTGCACAACACTCACTAAATGAAGCAACAATAGAGCAGAGGAAAACTAGTAAAGTGTAACAAAAGAATAATTTTACACTAAAGGATTACAAACATACGACAAGTACTGACGAGACGTGATGAGATGAAAGGAAGAGACAAGACAGTTATAAATAAACATACATAGCAATTGCATGCAAGTACTGGTACATATAAACGAAGGTACATCTGTTGCTTGGAAGCTCTAAGACATTGAATTACCAAAAAAAAAAAAAAAACAAAACTAAATACAAAAAATAGCTGGAAGAATAAGAAGTCGTACGAACTTGTAACCAGAAAAAAAGAACAGCAACCTATATACATATAATAGGTGACAGTGTTTTTGACATTGTTACTGGAATGCTTGTAGGTGCAAACGTTTATTTCTTTAGAAAATTTTTTAGCTTTGTTTTCTTCTACTATTTCTTAAATTCACTGCTTTAGATTCTAACATGAAATGTATATACATATGTATGTACAATTGTTATTTTCTTGTCATTTTGCTTTATGCAACATATTTTATAAATAGTAAATTTTTGTCTCAACATTTGTCTGTAGGTGTAATAGAAATATGTACAGAATACAAAAACTCCTTGACTTGAGTTAGGGCCAACAGTGACTGCATTTAATTTGAACAAATTTCAACAAATGACAACAGACAACGTAAAACTGATGTGACATTAATTGCAACACATTTTCACACACTTCTTGCCATTACTTTTCTATACGTATGTAAGTACAGTTTTTTCTTCCTTGTTTTGTTGGATTTTTTCTAATGCTTTCATTTTTCATTTTTTTTCTTCTGAAACTGTTGAAAGTTTTTACGGATATGGCAAATGAAATATATCCTGGTTTGTCTACGATATTTGTTGTCATGAGAGGTGAGAAATTTATATCACATAATAATAAATTGCAATGATAGTGTCAGTATGTCACAGTGTGCAGCTGTCTGTTGGAAAAATGAACAATTGAAGTAAATTCATTGAATTAAAGTAAAATAATAATAATTATAATTTTTTTTAAATACGAATAACCTGGTCTATGTGTGCGGTTAAATGGTTGTCATTATAAATTGTATGTTTTTTTATATTTTTCTATTAAATTATGTTCCAGTAATGATAATGTAATAAAAAATATAGATAAGCTGTAATTAGTGCATTTGTAGCTAAAGCTATTTAAAGCTTGTTTATCCTGTACAACAAATTCATGTTCATTATTATGGGTAGATATTAAATTAGTCTATATTTAGACAGCAATTACAATTATACATACTTAGATTATGAAGACAATAATTATCTGGAACATATCATGTTTTAATTTTAATTATACGATACCTAAAACTTGTTTGGTTTTATAATGTAGGTACGGTTGAACAATGGTTAAGCCAAAATTACAAAAATACTGAGTTATATGTTTCTTTATTTTTACTATTATGAACTTGTTTTGTTTATTTTTTAATGTTACTTTCAAATTAAAACAATTTAATTCTTAGACAAAGACAGTTCGCTATCTAAAATACACAATTTTAAAGAAGCATATTACCAAACTAATACATTTCTTAGACATTTTATAAATTGTCCAATCAAATGACTAATGCTTAGTTTAGTTTACAAATATTAACACTGTCATACACTAGGTTGTTTTGTTTACAAAAATACAAAAATTATTTTCTTTAAATTATTAAAAATGAATAGATCTTTCCAACTGCATCATTAGTTATTTTCATTATACCCAACACCACCCTAGTGGGGAGGGTATATTGGATTTGTGCTGATGTTTGTAACGCCCAGAAATATTGGTCCAACACCCAACTTAAAGTATACCGATCGACTCAGAATCACTTTCTCACTTTAATGTGAATGTGATTGTGAAAAAATAAATGCATTCATATGTGTTGTGGCACTGTATGGTGCGAATATTATGCGGTGCATCATTCGGTCAGAATTCTTCCAAAATGATGTTGGTCAAGTTGGTCATTAATGTTTGATACCAAAAATTCATGGAAAATATGATTATATTGATGTGACAGATAAATTTCAACATAAGGCTGCCACATTTCAAATAGATTGTGTTAAAATATTTTACTCCATATTACATTTCCAGGTTATTTACTACTTTTTATAATCATAATGGCCCTAGAAATCGATTTAGCACCAGTGAATTTGTTCTTATATGGTGGTTTTCAGTCAAAGATTTATGCCCACAAGCCCTAACCACCCTTATTGATGTGAAAATTCAAAGTGGAGAATATTTTTGATGTTTCGATTGCATTCATAACTCTATTCTGATGATAGTTGAATATGAAAAAAAACAATCTAAAGAATGAAAGAGTATTTTCTATTTAATTAAAATCTTCAAATCGGAAATTTTGATAACCCCTTTATATACAACTCCTTGTTATATTCTGGTTGTTACTGATTAAATATAAACGACTAACCCCCTTATTCAAAAACGATTATTAAATTTAACAAACGTTTATTAAGGCAGATTTGCATATAAAAATTTGCTTCATAAAATAATAAAATAATTAATAATCGTTTTTGAATAAGGGGATAAGGCTTTAACCTTTAACTTCTATGTATAAACTGCAATAAATATTAATTACAAGTTCACATAAACACCCTTGCTTCTAGCCATTTAAAAGTTTAAATATTTTTTTTTTGAACTTTCTCCCATTACGCTTAACTGGCAACAATTAATGTAGCGTATCATAATATTACACTTCCAGCTATTGTTTCATATAACTTCAATGCTTTGTAATCTTCTAAATTATACAAAGAAACTTTATAAAATATGTCTTGTTAACTCGCAACAATTTTGATAAATTTTTAACCCACTGCAGCCGCAACAAAATATTGCTAACATTCAATATCCAGTGTGTCAATAAGATAAGTTATTTACAGCATTGACATTTTAATTTCAAAATAAATTTTAAAATGTCCGTTCTTTAACAAAACCCCTTCTTTTAAACAATATTAAATTACATTAATTTGTTATTTTAAATATTCCCTTAGGAATCATCCTAACACTAACTACGGAATAGAAAATTATATTACAAGTACTTTCTATTTATTTACACTCAGCAAACAAAGTGGATAGACATTTTTGTGTTCAATACTGGTTAAATTGTTATTTATAAAACTCACTGTTTAACTTTGCTCGTTACGTATTATTTTTTGCTTCTGTTGCTTTTTTCGGCATTTATTTAAACAATATTGCCCTTATTCACAAAAAATTAAAGTAGACTTCAAATGTAGTTTAAGAAAATTTTGTATGAAAATTTTGTCTAAAAGCACACTTCAAATCTACTTTATTTTTTATGAATACAGCAGTATGTATTAATTTATTTTGTTTATTTACGTATATTGTTAAACTTTTACCGATAATGTTTAAGTTGAGAAAATTTGCCCAACATAATATTTATTTATACAGTTAACGATAAAAAATAACGCACATTAAGCAATTGGGCGATATTAATAAATTATAGATGAAAATAGTTATTGGCTGTAATAATGAGATTATGTTTATTATGTTTACAGTACAACTTTGTGCAAAGAAACAAAGAAAGTGAAAACAAATAATGCAATGAGGCCATAAATTTAAGGTGTATTTGAAAATGAGTGGAAATTCAAATGGATTGGATTTTTTTTTTTTTTTTTTTTTTGATATTATTAGATTCTGTTTATTTTTTTTACACTAAATGGAAAGACTTACATAGGTTAAGTATTTTTTATTGTTTGATTGTTTAGCTATTTCCAATTTTAGAGTGTCTAACTTTAACCTTTCGTCTTGCACATGAGTCTGCCCAGACCTTTTTCAATTTGAAGTGCTATTAATATCTATTTAACAATTACATAGAGACTTGAAATTGCAGGTACCCTTCTACAATTTAGTTCCCCATAAACATTTAAAAAGGAAATCCTCAAAAGGATATAGAAATTCGTATATTTTACTCTTATTATATATTTATATCTATTACACAAGGTTAAGTTGGGTTAATTCGGGAAAAAACCAATA
The DNA here is from genome assembly GCA_950370525.1 of Bellardia bayeri. Lineage (NCBI taxonomy): Eukaryota > Metazoa > Arthropoda > Insecta > Diptera > Calliphoridae > Bellardia > Bellardia bayeri. The sequence goes on from OX493267.1 coordinate 86,732,718, forward strand.
AAGATATTAACAAGTAACTACGTGCATCTAGTTAATTCATAAAGTACAAGTTTTATTGAAACTATCATTATACTTTTCACCATCTCTACTTTATGTTTGAGTTGATGATAATGACAGGTGTGATTAGCCTTCTAACATTTGAAATAATGAAAATAATATATTTGTACATATGAATATTTATTCATAATTTATTTAAAAATTATAATACATATATATATATATATTAATCATATTTAACTGAGAGGGGTTTGTCTAGACTAATGCGGTACAAATGTAAAAATCAAGACATTTGCAAGACCGTGTTACAAATGAAAGTAACTATGGATAAAATCTGATAATAGCCATTTAAGGTTTTCAAAAGGTATATTTTTTTAGAAAATATTCTGTCAATATTATATTTTTTTTTATATAATTTCATACTTCTGACTTAAAGTTGTTCATTCGAACAAATTGCAGCATATCCAGTTTCTTTCAAATAAATAAAATATCTTTTCTAGATCCAAAACCACACGATTTCCAATTTAAAAGTTTATAAAATTTTAATTTTTAATATTTATTTAGTCGGGCTCGAGTTCATTAAATTTAATTTTCATTAAATTATTTTTACTCAAGGTAGGAATTGTTCGAATAACAGTTCGAATGAAAAAAAAGTAAATAAATAATAAATAGTTTATAAAATTCTTAATTTTTTTGGGGCGAAATGGTGTCTTAAGACTCTGCCACACTGTGTTTTCTTTCAAGACTTTTAATATTCGTAAAAGTAGTAAAAGTAAATTGAAAATATTTACCAAGAAGAGCAGAAATTTGCTTATAAATATATTTCCATCCAACAAGAGGTCTAGGAGCAGGCATCTTGAAAAACACCAGCTTATTTAAAATGCATTGTTTTATATCTATTTAAGGTAGATTAACCCATTTGTTCCGAACAAAAATTTTTTCCGGAGAAAAATATTTTTACTAAGAGTATTCACCCAATTTGGACGATTTTTCTGGCAAATCAAAGCTGCCACAATTATTTATTTTATTTATTTTTTTTATTTTATGTAAAGTTAAACTTGTAAATTTATGTAAACAAATCTATTACTGCGGCCATTGTTATATATTGCCTTAATTTTAAGTGTCAAAAACAATTGTTAAACTATTTTAAAATATTCTGTATGCAAATAAAATGTTTACAAAATTTTTGATGAATAATTTCATTTATAATTTATAATTTATTTTTACAAACACCACAGATAGAATTGCAACCTATTGGCAGCTCAGTTCAGTTTTATATAGACAAAATATAAAATTAAACCAATGCGTTAAAAAATATTTTCTTCTCTTTTTGTTCAGAATAAATGGGTGAATCCACCTTTACTGTTTTAGAAATTGATGCAAAACTTTAAAAACAAAACAAAAATAAATGAGTTTTTTTAAATTTTGTAAAAAATACAACAAAATTACAAAAAAATCTGCAAAATTGAATTTAAATCATTTTAAAAAACTCACATTTTGGTACTTTTTCTAAACCTTTGTTTTATAAATTTTAATTATAAATTATGTTAGATACTGCAAAAAATCATTGTATTATAAAGGATGTTTTTTTAGCAACTTTCATTTTGGCAAGACTGTTTTTGACAGCTCAGCTATTTTCGAGTAACGTATTACTGTTAAACATGTTCAGTTTGGTCTATAATTTGACCATGAATCGACGTGCAAACGAACAATGCTTGCAGGTTATTGAATTTTATCAAAAGTGCTTCTTCAATTTTATTTTCAGTTTCATTATTGGTTGAATGGATACTAGACTAGTTTTGCATTTCATAAACTCAAAATAGTAAAATATTACTATACCGCACAAAAACAGTCTACAGTAGATATGGAACACACAAAAACAAAACATAAACAAAATCGTCCAAAAGTTCACAAGTAGTGACACAAAATAGTTTTCGCAATACAATTAAAAATATTTTTGTTTTACATATGTTTGGACGGCACAAAACAGGTCTCACATAGAAAAGAACTCAAAATCTCAAAAAATATACATATGTAGGTGACCCTAGCGTATGATTATTAAAAAATATATTCATAATAATCATACGCCACATGGATTCTTATAGGTTGCAACTTTAGTGTATGTACTGCAAGAAAAATACATGTGGATGTTGGTTTTGATGCCAAGCATGCAATTCAAATCTTAACCGTAGAGAAAAGTATAGAAAGTTTTAATAAAATTTAATAACAAAATATATGCAAATATACCAAATAATTTGGAAATTTACAATTGTGGTTTGAACAGTACCAATTATAGCACCTCGTTAACTATGAATCCGTATATTTATAGAAAAGAGAAAAATATATGTACAATAAAAAACCCTGTAGTGCGGCTGCTTCTTATTAGACATCACCATTCTTCTATAAAGTTTAGACAAGATTTAATCAAAAGCGGCAATATATTGGTCTCAGAGAAGATTTTTGTTATCATTACTTTAAAGGCAGTTACTTTAAAATTGTTTATGAAATTGCTATGATTCTATTTTTTTTCAAATCCTGACTTTCCTGCATTTAGATTAAATTTTTTTTTTATAATTTTCTTTATTAAACAAATTTTTTAGAGTGTATATAGGTCCAATTTGCACAATTACTAATTTCAATTATTGAATACAATAATTCATATCAAAGAAACGATAACAGTAATTATTTTACTTTAAATTACCGCAAAACTTACTTAAAATAAACTTCTAATTTGCTGTTATTAAATGAAGTAAATTAGCTAAATGCTACCCCTGCCCCAAAATTCCTAAAACGCAAACTGCTTTACAAATTAAACACCACAAATTATTGAGTTTCGAAATGAAATTATTAAACAAGTTAATCTTGAAAAACATAAATAATACCCTCTACATTATAACAGTCAAAATTACTTTCTATTTATAACAAAATTTTACTCGTTACTTTTAATCGTTAAGGCAAAATGTGGTTTTAATTATTTATAGCAATTTTTTATATACGTATTTTTATTTTCATTTATATTTCTGTTTCAGTTTTTGTTTATTAGTATTATTATTATTATTTTTTTTTTTGTTCTGCTCTGTTTGATATATAATACAAACACTAGTAGAAAAGTAAATAGGGTGAAAAATACATAAATATATACACACTTATTGAAGGAAATGTACATATACAGACAATTTATAAGTTATATCCAGTGCTGTCAAATTTGGCGATTTATCAGCATTTTGCCGATTTTTTATTAAAAAAAATAACAAAGTGAGATTTGAAGCTTTTTGTAAAAGTATATGTTTACACCACGGTTTTTATAAAATGATGTCAATGTCACTTTATTAACTATCGATGCACAATTTTTATCACCGAAATGATGAATTTTATTCAAAAAATATCGAGCCTACCACATTCGTTTAGGAAATCGATTGGCAAAGAAACCATCGCAGGAAATTTGTACTTTTTAAAATTAAGTACATCAAATTGCTTTCGTAGCTTAATAAAACCTAATACGTATTACAAAAATTAAATTTCGATATGTATTATATTTTTTACATCAAAGTGTAAATATATATTTTATATGTAAATATTAATTTTTAACGTTTGTACAAAATTATTTTATAATTTTTATTAACATCTATTTGTACTATTTTTTACAACTGGTGTTGTCGTGTCGTAGGAGTTGTAAGTCGTCTGAATTTACAATATAAATTCTATATAAATAAATGATCTACCTACGAAATTTTTACATATGAATTTTAAAAGTTGTATTAAAGTTTAAGTTTTACTTAAAAGTTCATATATGTTCAAGTATATTATACCAATATTAACTAATACTCCATCGCTTGATGCGCAGACGGCCTATTTTCAATTACACTGATTAAAGCTTACTCGATCTTTCATTTGCACGCTACGGCTGCATATTAACAGATGCAATCGTACCATTTGATCATTTGATGATCATCTAAATTGTTAAAAACTTTTTTATTATACTTCGCAAATTTAGGCAATCCTAGATGATAATTTCGGCGGTTTAATACCAAGTAAAATACACTTTTTCGAAAATGTTTCTGAATTTCAACAGGTGATGAAGAGGAGAAATTATTCATATTAAGCTAAAATTGTTTAGTTTGTCTTATTAATTGATACGTTATTCATGGCATTTTAAAGGCTTGACAAGGCAAACATGCGACTTTCAAAATCAGATAGTTGTAACATACAAGGGCGGTTCGGATACTTGTTGGCCTAGCACAGACAAAGAATATTTAGTTCTTTAAAAACATTTTTAGTTTTCAATATAATGCTCTGAAACTTCAATACACTTCATCCAATGCTTATCTAGCAATTTTATCTCTTGATTAAAATAGTTTTCCTCAAGTCCTTAAAAATAGTGGTTTACAACTGTAATTGCATCTTCATTTGAGGTAAAACGCTTTCCACCTAGGAATTTTTTTAGATTTGGGAACAGGTAAAAGTTGCTAGTTTTGACGATTTTACGCAAAAATTATCTGGCAACAGTGGTTAAAAATTTAGTGGGAAAATTTTTTAGCGTTTCACTTTGTAGGCCTTCTAAACAGACATGTAAACTCTAAACGATTTAGAAGATGTTATAGAAGGAATTTATTTCTCTTTTTACAAATTTTCTTATTTAAAATTGAAAAATTAATAATTTTTCATATATGCCAACATATTTCAATATGTTGCTCTATATTCTACAACAATAGAATTTGGTTTACTGTTTTTATAGTAAATATAGTACGAGTAAAAAAATTAAATGAAAACAAAATATTGAATATTCCACTAACTTTGTAAATTATAAAATTTTGTATTGTAAAGTGCGAGTAAAGTAATATTGTATATTTAAAAATATAATCCTATAAGATTCTATGCTCAATTAATAAATTCAAATATAATTACAAACACTATTTGATTGTGCTTTCTTATTAAGGCATTTTAATATTTAATTATTCTATAAAGCATTGATTGGCAGATATTCTATCAGCCATGAACAAAGTAGCGACTAGGTAAGTCCTTGACTAGTTGACAGGCTGTGTAAAAATGAAACAAAAATAAGGCCTTTGAAAGGCTTCCTTACTGCATCTTTTTCCCGCTGAAATTTATTTTACAACTCACATACTTTGAATGTATTAGTTGTGTGTAGGTGCATGCACTATGATATTTAAATACGAGTATATCTAAGTGCAACAATTTGAATTTTTTTTTTTTTATTCTAATTTAAAAATATAATAGCACTGTCATGGTATCCTGTTTGTTACATGGTATAACTATGCAAAGTGTGTGCAAATCGACAGCAAATACAATACAATACAGAAACAGCAGGCATTTTGTTTGTGCGAAATAATGTACTACTGTCAAAAACACTTCTGACATAAGTAAATTGTAAAAAAAAGTCCGTCAGCTGTATAGTTACACCATGGTTTGACATGTGTTTTAAAAATTAAAAATTAAAATTTTAAAAATTAATATTTATTCGCACATTCTAAATAAAACTAGCGCAATATTGTTCAATTGGCCAAAGTTGTGGACAATAAGGAGCATTCATATATCGCAAAATACATTTCAGCTTTTGAATAATGCTTGTATGATGATTAATTAAGAGGCAACATATGTTTCTACAGACATTGTTTTGTGTAAATAGCCAAATTCATAGTTGAAGAGATGTCAATAGGAGAGCTCTTCAGATCATTGATCAATTGATTGCTAAAACATTAAATTTTTACAAAATGTATTAATTTTTCTATATTTATACCCTTCACCTTCATGACAAATGTATATATAAGTTTGTCATTCCGTTTGTAATTTCCACAATATAATTTTCCGACCCAATAACATATATATGTATATTTTGGATCCTTATAGATAGCGGAGTCTATTAAGCCATGTCCGTCTGTCTGTCTATCTGTCTGGATGTTGAAATCAATCTGAAGTCCCCAGATATCTTAGGGCTCCAAATCTTCAATACTTCTGTCAGACATGCTTTCGAGAAGTTTGCTATTTAAAATCAGCAAAACCCGTCCATAAATCACGGAGATATAAGCAAAAATCTGAGACAACCTCTTAAAAGTTCATCAAAAAAAACTAATAAACTCATCAACAGGTGGCGTTGATTACACAAAGTGTATTAATATTGTTACTAACAAATCCATTAACAGATGGCGTGTTTAACATCAAAGTGTTAGAAAACTATAAGTGTGTTCTTAAACCGTAATATAAGTGTGTAAAAAGACAGTGTGTTCATTTTTAATTGTGTTTGTGTACATTTAAATAAATAAAGACTCGTTATATTTTCTGCAAACTAATTGACGCTTTTATTTTGCAAATAAAAAAAATCCGGTTTATTTAAAGGAAATAAACCACCGTTTTTAAAAGGTAAAAACGTAACAATATAATATATATATATATGTATGTATGTATATAATATAATTATGCATCCACAACAAAGGTGAAGGGTATATAAGATTCACTATAGCTATACCGTCGTGTATACTAAGGCAATTTGTAGATTTTGCAAAACTTTGTCGTAAAGACAAAACAAAACAACGCCTTTCTGCTTTTCACTATGATTTGGATTTTTATATTCAAGACCCCATTATATAACATACTGTAATATGTGGACGAGTTATTTTTTTATTTCTGTTTAAAAACTTATTCATACTTAACTCTTTCATATAATCAAAGAATTACTTAAACCATTTTCATCAACTACCTTTACTTGCTTAACACCATTTAAATGTGCAAAAATGAGCAAACAAACTTTTTGCAATAAATATTTATTATACCCTTACATAGTCTCTCATTTGAAAAGCAAAGAAAAATAATTCTTAACATTTATTGCTTAAGACTTTTCATGTTATTAAGGAAGAAAAGAAACAAAATATGAAAATAAACCGCTAAACAATTTATGTTTTGTTTTTTGTGATAAATGTTTAGTTAGTGAGCGACAGAACTTAATTTAACTTTTTTAATTATAAACTTTCTCTACCTCCACAATAGTGAGTAGTGAATGAGGAAATTTGTTTGTCTATAGATGTGTACAGACATAAGTATGTATATATATTCATGTTAGTATCTATCTACCAATACATGTATATAATAAGAAATTTAATAAATTTTTTTTTATAAAACAATTTGCTATTGCTGGTTGTGTGTAAAATATGTATTAAAAAATACATCAAAATCCACTGGTGTTGATTTTATGTTGTCGTTAGTAGAGTTTGTTTGCCAGTGACATTGAATTGTAGCATAAAGTATTTATAAAACTAAAATGTGTTTTTTAGGCTTTAAAGAAAGAAATGAAAGGACGCAAAAACTACTAGTATTAGAAATATTAAATAATTTCATACATACATATATAGAAATAGTTATTGTAGCGTTTAGAATTGTTGTGGAATTGATTTAAAATTTTTTTAATTTCCACCAACTACACTGTGGATTAGGTATTACTGGGGCTGCGTGATAATTGATTCAAGCGATGTTTATTTGTCTGTATGGATTCTGGAATAAGTAAAAATTTATGTATATTATAATTGATTACTCGACATATATAATTCACATACCACGCATTTGAGATACGCCTATAAATATTGGTCCAACACCCACCTTAAAGTATACCCATCGACTCAGAATCACTCCCTGAGTCGATTTAACGAAATCTGTCCGTTTGGCTGGCTGTCCATGTAATGCTTGTGAGCAGAGTACAGGTCGCAATTTTGAAGATATTTCAATAAAATTTGGACGCCAACGATGGATGGGATTGAAACTGGTGGAAATCGGTCCATTATTTCTCCTGGCCCCCACACAAATGTCCTCCCGAAATTAGGGTTCAAATATCATAAATGTTTGAATTATGAAAGTATCCAAATAAATTTCTCCACAAATGAGTAATAAATGAATCTAAATCGCATCTACAAATTTTGTGCAGATCGGTCCATAATTAGTTGTAGCTTCCATATAAGGTCCACTTCCGAAAATCACTTTAAAGACTATAAATCTCTTCAAAATGTTGTTATCCGAATAAAATTTAACAAAAATATGTTTCATATGTACAATAATGATGACACCTAATTTTATAATGATCGGTCCATAATTAGTCAAAACTCACATATAAGACACTTTCCGTAATTCACCTTAAACTCCATAAATCTTTTAAAAGTATTTATATCGAGATAAAGTATAACATACATAATATTTATATTTACGGAAGTCATGGCACTACATTTTTGGATGATCTGTCCATAATATATCCCATATAGCGCCCATTTCTGAAAAACTGTTTTATTTATATACTGGGCTTAATCGATTATACTTTCTATACTTTCTTACTTGTTTTAAATATGACTTGATGTTGTTCAACAACATTATGGTCACTGCAATTATTCGCATGATTTATTTTTATAAGATGCCGCAACCATGTTCACAAATGACTGTGATCACATCACAACTAATTTGTCCACCAAGTTTAGATTTGATTACATTTTGGCTTAAAAAGATGAAACGAGACGACTTATATTACATGCAAATTTTAGATTTATAATTATGAGTACGAATAACATTGCAATGAAATGTTGTCTAAAAAAATCACAGCTAATCATTTTTTAAACGATATACACTGTCCGACAAAATAGAGTGCGCTTTGAAATATTTCCTGTTCTTTTTTTTTTTATTATTAAAACATGTATTTATTATTTTTTTATTAATTACAAATTATAGCTTTATTTTTAATTCAGTTACTATTTTATCTAATATTTATGTACTTATTGCAAAGTTTAACCGCTTTTTTATACTTTCAGCTCGTAGAAGAGGCTTTTCCTTAGCGAACGTACTTTTTAGACCGCTATCGTTAAGTCTCATTTGGACAGTTCGAGTCGAAATAACCAACCAATCAACCGCCTTTATATCTCTGGCTGTCGTAAATGAATTTATTTTTCCTAGAATTGTAATATGATGATCGTCTAGCTTCGTGGTCTTCCGTTTTCTGCCACATAAGTTGTTTAGGCTTTTGTTTGACTTTCTTATTTTATACAAAGCAATTATTTTTCTGAACACAGATTCCAAAATCTTATACTTAAAACTCAAGGTTTTCTGTTTCATACCATATTCACGATTTAGTACCAACAATTTTTTTTCCTTTAGGTTAAAGGTCTCATTTCGAAAAAGTCTGGGTCTTGTTTTTTGTATATATTTAAGTAATATTAAATTAAATAAATAAGTACTGAATTATTATTTTTGAAGAACTTACCACAAATTTAAAAAAAAATCAGGAATACAACTCTTATTTTAAGGTTAACAGAAATCCGCACTTTTTAAAATCGCGGAGATTTCTTCTGCTCTTTAATATATTTATATCAGAAATATAAATGACCGATTTTATAAAATTGCAATATTTATGTAAATAATTCAGATACGAGTACTACAACAAATAATGGAACTGCGAATAACATGTAGAAGAAAAATATAAAAAAGGAATGCAGAAGGTTAAAAAACTGCACTTTATTTTGCTTGACAGTGTAATTCTCTTTCTGACCGATATTAATAGTAAATACAAAATTATTGTAAAATTTAGGTATGCCTTCATACATAAATCGATTTGCTAGTGTAAATTAGTTCAAAGCTATTTTTAATATTTCATTTTACAATAAGTCCGCATCTAACTAAATCTGCAGCAGATTTAAAACTTATTCCAACTTGTCAAAGGACTCCATGATATAAATATTTTAAAAAATGTCTGTGCTAACATTTTTAAGTTGACACCTTCATTTGTTTGATGTCATCCACTGATAATAAATTACTGGTATATACATCATATTTTTACTTTAAAAATTATAGAGGGAATAAGTTAATTTTGTACGCAATCAATAATCTCCAAAAACCGACCTTTATAAACACCTGTCCACAGCTAACAATTGTTATAAATGTTCATTAAAATTGGCTCCCATGTGATGATTGGTAAATTTCAGACCTCAGACATAGTGCAGAAACTGCAGCAACCTGTAATGTGATCATAGAAGCAGCATGGTATAGGCGTCAACAGAGTATTTCTTTATAATTTTTGTGTTTCCGGGACTGTGCTGTGGTTATGTTTTTTCAAGGAATGGCTCATATTAAGGGACTAGGCTTTCCATGCTATTGCAGAGGTATAAACTGAAATGACGTCTGCAAATGCGGTTCTATCTATATAAATGGTAAAAGGTACTAAAATCTAAAAAAGTAATGTGAGTACTCAGAACACCACCGGTCTGGTAGTCCGAAACAAAATTAAATAATCGGACAGATTTCCAACTGGCATAGAGTAAACTCGGACGCATTCGATAAATTTTCCGATATTAAAAAGAGGTAAAACAAGAACATAATCCGTAACCTCCGAAGCCTGCAAAGATAAACTATAAACAAGAAAAGAGCAAAGGATAAACGGAAGAATGGGGCAATTGTATTTGGTGTATCATAATGTTGGTCGTACAACCATAAAAATGAGTTTGAGCAAAACCGATCATAATGTCTAACTTAAAGACTATTGATGTACGTCTATCAACATGTAAGACTCATGGGACCAAAAAGTCGTGATGATAAAATTTAGTCAGATTTACTGCCTGGAATTTACTCATCTCGACAAACAGCGGCATTTATCAAACAGCTTGTTATAAGCAGCTGAGCAACAAGTGGCCACCAGAGATCGTAGTCAAAATTACTGAGGACAGTTGACTGGATTTGAAGGAGAAAATCTTGCCTAAACTAACCTATGCCATGCTATTACGCATATCATTAAAGATCTTATGACTGCGAGTTGAGCAGGGCACACTGCAGCAGACATTTGATCTGCGTACTTCGGCTAAAAAATTACAACGCACTATATTTTCCTTTTTAAAGCAGTCAATTAACAACAAAAAATAAGCAGAAGGATATATTTCCCTCAGTCACATGCTGCTTTCCCGAAGTAGTGAGGAGAATTTCATATAATAGTTCTAGTGTACAACAGTTCAGGTTATTATGAATATCTGAAAACCTGATGGCAGTACTTTCGTTTAATGCAGTGATTCGTTACTCTAACAAAAAATTTACTACGTATTTACTTTAATTACAAAAAGTATTATAAATGATACTAAAAAATGAAACAACTGGATTTTATCTGAACAATGCTTTAAAAATCTTCCAAAATCAGTATAAAAAAAGTGAGACACATATATTAATGACTTACAAAATAGTAATCATTAAATCAAATCACATTTAATTTTATATTAAGAACTTTACACTGAAAAAAAAAAACTTAATTATGTTAAGAGCTTTTACGAAACACTGCCCACAAAACCATGTTCCGAAAACAACAGAACTTTTCATAAATTCATTTTGTTGTTTTTAGCTCATGGCATGTTGTGAAACTGTATGCTTTAAAATAATTTTCTGTTGCATTTATTATCGTTATTTTTTGTAGTTTTTATTTAAACATAACCATTATTAAAATGAAAATGAGAAAATTTTTTTTGTTTTTATTTTACTTCTATATTTTCTCTAACACCAACACTTTCCACCACAACCATAGTACTTATATAGAATTTTTATTTTTTTGTTTTTATTTTTATTTTTTTTATGAACCCTACTCTTTTTGTGTTGTTTTTATATTTTACATTATTGTATCTAACACATTTTCACTTCTTTTAGCAGCAGTTTCAGCAAATGTTTTTCGTATATAGTGCATTTTTTAGTTTTGTTTTCTTTTGTTTTTCAAACACCCGCCAAACTGCAGTTAAAGGGCTGCTGCTGTTTACTGATTATAGACATGGTGTTGCATTGTTTTTCATTTTATTTATTTAATTTTTATTTTTGTTGTTTTCGCTCTGTTCTTAAATTAATAATTGCCGGAATTCGCTGTTTTACCGCCATGTTTGCCTGTAAGCCAAGAAATCATCTTAAGAATATGGGTTTAAAAACATATTCCCATAAAATGAGCAGCAAATGTGAAAATTACATTGCAGAAATTGTTGCAATTTAAACAGAAGCAGCAAATAGTGTAAAAAGTAATGGTTATAAATATATAAAAAGTTTTTTCTGCTACATTTTTTCTAATTTTTAAGTGGTTTTACTCGGACAAAGTCTTTAGTGAGTGGCAGATCCCAGCAAAGGTTTTTGCTTAAAACTTTAACTTTTTGCAAATTTTTTTTAAAGCGATTACATTTTATTGCTTAATAATTCCATAGATGATGACAAAATGAAAATTTTTTATTTCTATTTCAAATACTGTTGTCGCCAACATTTTGCTGGTATAAATGTTGCTGGTATATGTTGGAATATATGTAATATGTATTGTGTTAGCTTGACTGTGTGGGATATATGGACGACGTTTTTATGTATAAAAAATTTAACAGCATTTTCGCTGGCCACTATTAACCAGCCAGAAAAGTGGTCTCTATATAATAAGTGAAATTTATATAGTTTTTCTACTTTAAGTTAAGAGATATTTTTTTGGAAATAAATGTGTTGTAGAATGAAAATGTGTTCTTCTATATTATTTGTATAACTTTTTCTAAAAGCTGCTGGAATATACAATAATATTTAACATTCCAAATATACATCTTCGATATAAAGGAAAGATAAGCATTGATCACATAAAATTCGGCCACAATTAAATATTCAAAATATAGTGAAAATTATTATTGCTATAAAATGGCACGCATTATTTACAAAACAAGTGTGAATAAATTTCAGCAACTGCCTTTTTATGGATGATAAAGAATGTGCAAATTTGGTAAAATAACAGCTTAATTTAGCAAAGTTTTGGCCCGATTCAGGTCTCTATCATTATTAAAAAGCTTGTTTGCAGCCAGTATCGCTCAATTGTACAAATATTAGGCTATTGCCAAAGAACAGTTAAAGCGAATTGATACTGTAGTACACTAGAGCTCCGATTTGCGTCGTTAATAGGGACCGGGGAAATGCGACGCAAACCGAAACGACGAAAATCAAAACACTTTTTACTATACAATATGTACTGACTTTTTGTTGAATGGGTCCAATATTTAAAAATTTAGCAAGCAAAATTATTTTTTTATTAAAAAACGTTTTATGGTACGTTTGATTATATGTATTTATTTCAGCAGGTGTTTGCTATTATTATAAAGAAGTAATGGAAAATACATATATTTTTAAACAAGGTATAAATAACTATTTAAGGAGAAAAAATATCTATTTACCTACATACATACATACATAAAAGCATAACCAAAATTATTGTTTAGAGACTTATGCTATTTAAAGTGATTTTCGTAAGTGGACCTTGTATGGAAGCTACGAGTAATTATGGACCGATCTGCAAAAAATTTGTAGATGTGATTTTGCTTATTTTTTTTACACCGTTTTGGCGAAAGTAAAGTTCCAAGGCATTCGACAGAGCTTGGCATGGTGCTTTCCTATCGAAACTCATTGCTTTTGGTGTCGGTGATAATTTTTTTTCGATTTATATCGTATTTCCTCAGAAATCGCACTATACGAGTTGTTATAGATGGGATCTCATCAGACGAGTTCAAGATCAATTCAGGGATACCGCAAGGCTCCGTTCTTTCTTCCACTTTATTTTTCATCTTTATAAATGACCTTCTTTGTCAAACTTCAAACCCTATCTATTATTTTGCAGATGATAGCAGCATTCGCCATTCATACTCATTTAACCATAGACCAAACCCTTTGGAGATTGGGTAAATAAGACATAATATAAATGATACGCTGAGCCGAGATCTTGAGACAATCTCGGAATGGGGTTCTGCGACCAGAGTCAATTTTAACGCACTTAAGACTCAGTGTTGTTTACTAACGCACAAACGCACAACAGATCATGTTGCTTCATCTGTTTTATGGGCAGTGTAAATATTAAGACATCAGATGCTCTTGACGTTCTAGGCATGAGAATCCAGTGTGGTCCAGCGGACACAAACACATTTTTTAAATGTCAAAAGAAGCGTTCAAGTGCCTTGGTTTTTTAAAACGGCGTAGAAAATACATCACTCCATCTGAACTTCTTACTATGTACAACACCTATATTTGTACGAAAATGCAATACAACTCTCATGTATGGGCCGGTGCTTCGAAGTCTATTTTGGAGTAAAACTGATTTTGAGTCGATCGGTATACTTTAAGTTGGGTGTTGGACCAATATTTCTGCGAGTTACAAACATCAGCACAAATCCAATATACCCTCCCCACTATGGTGGTATAAATAGTTTATTAAAAATAATTTAAAAAATTTATGAAGTGTGAACATTTTGAAACAAACCGTTCACCTACTTTCAACAAATTCTCTACAAAAATATATTTTCTTTCGTTTAATTAAATTGCCTGACTTTTGTCAGTAATGTAAATTAAAAACAATTTATTTATATGGAAGATTTTTATGTTTGAACTCACTAAAAATATTTATATAAAAGTTTGTAGAATATTTTCATTAGCTTAAATGCTATTTTAGTACCTTTTTTTGTTTTCACCAGTTTTTTTCCTTTGCCTTTTTGTGTCAATATTCAAATTCTACCTCAACTTTCAAACCGCATACATTAATACCCATGCATATAGCAATATGTGCGTGTGTGTGTGTGTGTGTGTGTATACATAAATATGTATATGTATGTAAAGGAATGTGTAGTAGCATTTTACCGCAGATGTTACATGCCAGTAAAAACTCTTATATAACCATCCATCTAACTAAATGCTTTTTACTGTTTTATGTTTTTCTTCTGTATGTTCTCCACGTAGCACAGTGGGCCAATAATAATAAATTCTGGTAAATTGTCCCGACAAAGTAAAAATTTCTGGAATATATGTTAGCTCAATGGGATTTCACACCCTTTGTTGAAAATACATATTTACACAGTTTCTTATTCCAGCTCATGTAAACAATAATCGCTTTTACCATAGTTTAGATCACCTACATATAACGTTGCAAACACCCCACTGTTTATGTATCAAAATGTACGTTTATTGCATCTCATATGTAAAAATGCATATTCAATAGTTTAGGAAAAAATATATTTTGAAAAAAAAAAATTTGTTTCTGTTATTGTTTATAAAAAAATATGGTAATTCATATGTTGTTTTTAGTTTATTTTAGGTTATGTGTATATACTACAATATTTATGTATATTTGTATAGTTTTAGTAAAATGTACACATGAGAAAATGTGTGTATGGTTAAAAATTGCATATACATTTGTTTACATACATATGTATGTACGTAAAAAATATTTCACTAACTACTCATTCACTCACTCATACGTAGACTGAAAAGTGCTCATACACAATTGTATTTATGTATGTTATTTTTCTTTTTTTCAGTTCTATTTACATTCTATTGTTCCATACACATGCAGATGACACTTCAAAGTTAAACCTTTTTGATAGAAACAAGAATGTTTTTCTAACCAACAATACTTACAATATGTATAAAGGAATAACATATACAACTTTGTTGTAAAGTGCTTATTTGAAAAATAAAGAGTGGTTTTGCAAAGTAGTATTTATATTTGGTTTCTTTTTCGTTTTTTCGTTTTTAAATATGTTTTTTCTTTTGCTTATTCTGAAGAATATTTAAGAAGAATTTAAAGCTTTTGTGTGATAAACTGTATATTATATAAGTTTTCGGTATAAGTATATAGATCTAAAATAGTTAAGGTAAACTCATAACCAATTAAGTAATTTGTAGTTAGAAAATCTTGTGAATTTGTTAACGATTGAATTAAATTTAATTGTTTAGTTAACGCAAAACTATATAAGACTAATGAACTTAAGAGAGTATAGTCTCGAACATTTGAGACTCTACACTTTTTACGACTGTATTGCAATAATAAAATACATTTGCAACAAGAACTATGTTTTCCAACAAGGCCAATTGATTGATGAATGAACATTCAAAAATGTTTTTGATTGTTTTTTATCTGCTTTGTAAACCTTTTTTATTGTTAACAAGTAAGAAAGTATAGTCGGTCCAGACCGATCATATAATGTATATGTATAAAACAATTTTTCAGAAATGGGCGTTATATGGGAGAAATAACCTATTGTGGACCGATCATCCAAAAATTTAGTGTTATGATGTCTGTCAATATAAATATTATATGTGTTAAACTTTATCTCGATATAAATACTTTTAAAAGATTTATGGAGGCTAAGTGAATTACGTAGAGGGTCTTATATGGGAGTTTCGACTAATGATCGTAGGTCTCTCACTAATTATGGACGGATCATAATAAAATTGTACCGTATTATTTGTATACGTATGGAATATACTTGCGTTTAATATTATTTGGATACCAACATTTTTGAGAGAGTTATGCTCTTAAAAGTGATTTTCGGAAGTGGACTTTATATGGGAGCTACGAGTAATTATGGACCAATCTGTACAAAATTTGTAGATGTAGTTGTAGATGTGATTTGGCTTCATCGATAAAACCCAATTTCGGAAGGACATTTGTATGGGGACAAGATGAAATAATGGACCGATTTCCACCAGTTTCAATCCCATTCATCCTTGGCCCCCAATATGGATTAAAATCAACTGAATTATGTGTTCATAATTACTCGAACGTACCCGAAAATAGTTTTTCGGAATAACTCCGAAATTTGAGGGTGTTTTCAAACTTTTAAAAATTGATATATGATCTACTCAATAAGGTCTATAGCCTACACTAGGTCTCTTTTCAAGTATATTTTCACTGTAGCACCGTGTTATTGATTTGTAATCTTTGAGTTAAAATTAAAATATTTTGTATCAAAAAACTAAAAAAATTATTCAACAATGCCGCGACGAAGACGTTCACAAATTGGCCGATGAATTTGTTTGAATTTGATCTCAATAAATAGATCTAATCAGGAAGAACAAGAGCGATTGGAAAGTAATGAATTAGCAAAGCAACAAATGGCACGTACAAAGAGAACAAAGTATTGAAAGTGTGAGAGTTAAGTCTCAGTTAGCCGACTGTAACGGAATGTAATGTAATGACATAAAAATGTAAGGAAATTCTATTTCTTACAGATTCATACACTACGGTGTTGCGTTACCTTTACATCTCCATAACCATTTGCACTACTTTACGCATAACAATATCCATCAGCCGTTTCTTAATGTTGCAGTTACATTCCATTACAGTCGGCTAACTGAGGCTTTAGGAACAGAAGAGATCGTGAACGTAACACTGAACGTGACAATCAAAACGGGCAACAACGGAGACGTAGCCATTCAATTGGAAATTTAGATCGTGATGGTTTTAATTCTGACCATAACATAATCATAATATTCAAGAAGTTTTTTTCTTCTTTTTGATGTTCTCACTTTAAAAAATTTATGTATATTATTTTACACTTCTTTTTCAGGAAAATGTCTATTCTTTCTAGAAAATTTAATTTTTAATACAAAGGCGTAATTATAACGGGTGGTTAAATTTCAAGGGCCGATGTTGATTTTGAATAAAACACAAACTATTTAGGAAAGTATTGTAATTTTATTTTATTATGATATATTGGTATTACTCAATTATGTATGGAACAAAATATCGGCCAAATGGGCGCCGCGACCACGGCGGCACACCTCCATCCGATGGTCCAAATTTTCGATGACCCTGAGGCATAATGGAGGTTCTATGCCGTTAATGTGCCGAATTATCTCTTCCTTTAGCTCTTGAATTATTGCTGGCTTATCGACGTACACCTTTTCTTTCAAATAACCGCAAAGAAAAAAGTCCAATGGTGTCAAATCACATGATCTTGGCGGCCAATTGACATCGCCATTACGTGAGATAACACGGCCATTGAATTTGTTGCGCAAAAGAGCCATTGTTTCGTTAGCTGTGTTTCGTTAGCTGTGCTGAAACCACATATCGTCCACATCTATATCTTCCAATTCGGGCCATAAAAAGTTCGTTATCATCTCACGATAGCGAGCACCATTCACAGTAACTGCCTGACCGGCCTCATTTTGGAAAAAATACGGCCCGATGATGCCGCCAGCCCATAAACCGCACCAAACAGTCACTCTTTGTGGGTGCATTGGTTTTTCGACAATCACTCTTGGATTCTCATTCGCCCAAATGCGGCAATTCTGTTTATTGACGAATCCACTGAGGTGAAAATGTGCCTCATCACTGAAGATGATTTTCTTCGAAAATTGATCATCCACTGTTGCCATTTCTTGCCACCATTCTGCCCATTCACGACGTTTGGAATGGTCAAGAGGCTTTAGTTCTTGAACCAATTGCACCTTGTAAGCGTGTAAATGCAAGTCTTTATGCATAATGTTCATCAACGACGAGCGTGAGAGGTGCAATTGTTGGGCACGACGACGAGTTGAGGTGGACGGCTCTTCAGCCACACTATCGCGAACAGCAGCAATATTTTCTGCAGTACGAGCTGTACGAGCATGCACTGCTGTTCTCACATCTTCTACAGACCCGGTTTGCTCGAATTTTTCCACGATTTTTGCGATTGTACGCACATTTGGACGATCAAATTGACCAAAAAAACCACGAAGTGCACGATATGCATTTTGATTTGAACGCCCATTTTCATAATAAGTCTGGATGACTTTAACACGTTGTTGGATTGTGTATCTCTCCATGGTTCAAATTAAGTAAGTCTGAAATAGAGAAATGTCAAATAAAATTCGGAAAAAAACTTGGCGTTTAGGTGTGGTTCACATTCAACATCGGCCCTTACAATTTAACCACCCTTTATGTTATTGTATTGTCCAGCAACGCGGGCAGGGTTACTCTAGTATTTATGTACAAACTTGTATAGAAAAACAATGAATGCCAACATTTAACCATATAAACATTGTTATCAATTTTAGACTGTCACATCAATTTTATTTTAGTGTTAATGCCAGCCAGTAAATTCTTTTCAGCATTTTCTTATTAAAACCAAAAGTTCTATACAATTTATAGAAAAGAAATTGACATGGTGAAATTTATTGTAAATTTGTTCAATATTTGTTAAATTTTTTCCCCTTAAATACGCTGTTTTTTATGTTATTCTTTGCCAATAATTGCATTTGAGTTGGCAATGCCAGAAGGTGACAGGGGTTATGCTGAAGCTTTTTCTTACTTTTTTTTATATATGTACTAAGTATGGAGAAGAAGTAGAAAAAAACAGAAATTAATAAATTTATTTTTATACACAGCTCACAGAGCCCATTGCCACAGCGGCAATAGTGCTTTATTTTGTGTCTTTTAAAATACATAGCAGAAAATTGAGGGCAGAAACAAGTTAGATTGCAATATTCGGCTGTGCGGAATGTTTAATACCCTCCACCTAAATATAATGAGAAATACAAAAACTACACTGGTCATAAGACTAGAACATCCTTATTCAGTGTTTTTTCTACACTTATATATTGTTTGAAAGACAATTTTACGACCAACATAATTTATTTGAAATGTTTGGAAGTTTTATCTAATTTTGACCATTTATAATTGAAGTTTGTCTGATTTTCACAACAATCTTGAGTGTAATTTAACAATTCATAAAATGCAAAGCACATTTTTCCATATTCGTAACAATTCCATCATTATGCTCGAAAGTGAACTTAATTCAGAAGCTATTTCTGTCTGACAGCTACAAAATCCAGTAGCATAATTTCCATATAACCGATATTAATATGATTTCTGGATTAAAATTTCTGGTCCATATAAAAGTTGGTGCGACATCGATATTTATTATATATTTTTGTGGTTTAAATTGTTTTTCGGAATTGGTCCGTATATGGCAGCTATTACAAATCATTTTACTTCTTTAATATGGGAACAGTGAATTTAATACATACAAGAATATCTTACGTCTAATTTCAACGTAATAACTGTATATTTAAGATAATTATTAGTATTAAAGTGAATTTCGAAAGTGAACCGTATATGGAGCATAAAGTATGGACCGTTATTCTCAAAATCCAGCAATTTGATTTTGGCATGTATGTAAATGATCCGTGTAAAATTTTGAGTCGATACCGATATTGACAAGATATATATAAAGATAAATGGCTTTTTCGGATGTGGTCCTTAAATGGGTGCTATGACCAGTTATGAACGAACCATCATAAAATTCAGTACAACAATTTATATATCTATTAGAATTATGTGTGTCGAATTTTAACCCGGTAACTAAATTTGTACCAGATTTATACGTATTTAAGTGAATTTTAGATGTGGACTTTATATGGGCTCTATGGTCAAACATGAACCAAGCAAAACAAAATTTCGTTTTGCGATTTCTTTTTACACGACACTTACTTTTGCCGAATTTTGTATTAATATTCCAATTTTAATGGCATTTATTTATGATTAAGCCATATTTCGGCTACGTATGTATATATTTGTATGGGGACTATGAGAAACCATGAACCAATTTTTACTATTTTCCTCTCACTTTATTTTATTATCATAACAATAACATGTACAACATTTCATGGCAATATCTGCAATATATTTCAAAAAAATTTAAAGAAAAATGTTTAAAAATATCAAATTTTTATACAGGTTGTCTCAAATTTTGGTCCATAACTCTGGTTCTACCGATTTTACTGATTTTCAATACAAAACTGCTAAGGAGAATTGCAAACGGGTTTTTGTAAACTTTGTTGATTTTTGGAACTGAGAGTGTTTTACACACACAGACAGACAGACGGCCATAGATCATAAGGAACTAGAATATATATACTTTGTTGGGTCTCAAATGATTATTTTTCAGTGTTACACACGGAATGAGAAACTTATATATATTCTTATTCACCACTTATGGTGGTGAAGGGTATAAAAAGCATAAAACTGGAAGGGATCTCATTTTATAACCTAATTTACTGCGACAACATTGTAGTAAATTAAACGTATATTTTTTTATTTTTAATGGCTATTGACATTAAATTAGGGGTATGAAAAAAGTGTGTATATTGGAAGAAAAAAAAAGAAGTAAAGTTGTTTGCCTTTATACACTAAAGGCTACAGCTGAATACAACGACTAATACTTCTGCTACTAACACTAGCACAGCTACCATGTAAAGTGTAACAAATCCACTTCTAGTAACAATTTTTTTTTTTTTTTGGTATTTTTCCTGACTGTTACTGACACTGGCATTCAGCCAATATCATCTTATCAAAAATACACACAAGCAAACAACCAAAACAAAAAACAACCAACATAAATATAAAAAATTAAAAGAATGGAGCAAAACAATGAAAATATAAGTGGTCGTTTTGTTGGGGCAGAAAAAGGCGGCACATATAAACAATTGTTTTTTTTTTTTTTTTTTTTTTTTTTTGAAAAACCAACAAACACTAACTTAAACACTTAAACATATTGATGGCTGGCAACAAAGTACGTGTAGTGTGATTGTAGATTGGTAGGCAATTCATATTCACTCACACACAAAATAAACAAAAATTATGGGTAAAAATCCCTTCGCTGAGTGCTTTTCAACATTAACGCTGAAATGCGTTTTTTAGTTGGCCAGACCTTTTGTTCTTTTTTTTTCGCTTAACAATTTTTATCTTTGGCCAAAATGTGGAATTTTAAATTAAAGCTTTTTTTTTATTAATTTTCTCATATTTTTGATGACTGTTTGTTTATAATTTTTATTTTTTCCGAATCTTAACCCACATTGTACCACTACCCAAAATTGTTAAAAAAAAATCGCTGCAAATTTTCGTGTGCTGGATCATGTTTACCATCTTATTGCTAAGAACAAAAATTAAACAAATCGTATGACCGCGTTGGGAGTTGTGGACTGTTGCGAAAACACAACATTGGCTAATAACATGCAAGCTACATTTCAAGCATTACATACATGCATATACATATATACACGTATGCACGGATATGTTTTTTTTTTTTTTTTTGTTAGAAATTTAATTTAATTCATTTAGTTAGCCGACGCACTTTAGCGAATCTATCAGAAACGTCCATTTCGTTGTTATCTATCAAAAGAAATATACTTTTTAGTTTTTGAAACATTTCATGGGATATAGATTATGGACGATGGGCACACCTAACGTTAGTTTAGATGACCAATAATGTTGAAGATGGGGACGAATATGATAACCTGACAAATTTAGTAGGTATTCCAATTAAACAGTACAAATGTTGTCTAGTTAAAGTGAATAATATGTTGTTTGATTAGCATAAGTATTGGAGAATTTTTGAAGCATATCCATCATTTCGTCACCAAAATATTGCAGAAATAGTTTCAAAGGCGATTTTCCACCTACGAGTATATTTGAGACTTTTGATAGTAGTTATATATACTTAGATATATTCGACATAGCCTTACTCGTTAATTCCACGATTTTATTCTGAAGTGGTAAGACGGAAGACTCATATGGACGTTCGAAGTTGAAATTTATCCGCATTGATTTACTCCATTTAACTTCTTGCGTATACTTGCTAGTCCATCACTGGTGCAGCACAATCATCGACATGTGAATCATATTCAACCTCAACTTCACCGCCCACTTTTGAATTGCTTACAATTTCCTTTACTAGCCCTTCATCACCAATATCCTCTTCATCAGTAATTTCACCGACATTTAATATAAAAACAAAGATTTCTTAACGGACATTATAATAAGGAATTTTGAATAATATATTTTTTATAACAATTAACCTTCTTATAAAACATACCGAACTGAAGTTTGATCTGTCAACAATGATTTTTGTCGATTTTTCCCTTTTTGTTATTGAAATCAAACAAGAAAAACCTTTTAAAAGTTGTCATATTACAAAATCTGAGCGGTTAAGCATACGATGGAGACAACTTGTACAACATATCAAATAAACAATAAAACAATATAAGTGTAATATCCACAGAAAATGCTTAATTCCATTCAGGATACAAATATACATAAATTTTATGAAAAAGGCTCCTTTAAGAACTTGAACATATAGAAACTCGTGTAATATAACATATCATCCAGACTAATTGCTGACCATGGACCTTGTGACATACTATGAATTTATGGCATAGTAACACGAATAATATAATAATTTACGATGTAAAGTTTTTTAAGACCCACTAGGATGGCGGAGATTCAATTTTGAAAAAAAGTAAAAGTTTTGCATTCAACTGTATCGATTCTTAAATAGCCTTCACTTTAGTTTAATTCAGTTGTTTAAATTTGTTTAACAAAATACTTCTGGTGAATATATTTTTGGTGGATTACCTTAATAATGCTGCTGATTAATAATACTTATTGTCTGCGTACAGAACTTAGTATCCGCTATGTAGCCAAAAATATTGCCAAAGTTTGAAACCAAATAAAAATCTCGAACGTATGCCAATTTTGGGTTCATTAAGCAGAAATCGTTTCTTCTCATAATGAGGTGTTCATTTATTCCCTACAATAACTGAGAAATTTACAAAAGTAAAGTCTTTAAAAAAAAGGGATTTTCCAAAAAATGAAAATAAGGCAGATAATTTCTACGAACTTTTGCAATTACTCGTATAAATGAAAAATGACTTTACACAGTGTCTACCACAAGCACGAATACAGATATCGATACTTTTATCAACATTCTCAATCACATTGTCACAAAGTTAGAGTTTTAAGGCTGTAAACGATTCGAATTGATCTGTATAGATTCTGTTAAATCCCTTGATTGCGGTTGCCCATTAATAGCAGATTTTCCTTAAATAATGATATTATTACGTTTTTACCCTTTAAAAACGGCGGTTTATTTTCGTTTGATTGCAAATGAAAGCAAAAACCATTTTTAATGAACACTGTCTCTTTTATGGTTTAAGAACACACTTTAAAAACAGTTTGAGAACACTTGATGTTTACTCAACGATGACTTATAAAAATTAACATTTCTTTGAGTTGCCCTGTTTGCTTTATTTCTACAGCAGCGCGATCTTCTAGTAACTTATGGCGACATCTAGGGAATAGAATTGAAAGTTCCTTTATATGGCCGTTAAAGATTGTTGTTGTTATACTGCGTGTTAATAACAGCCTGTTATCAACAATGTTTATTAATAGAAAATTCCACAAATGCAAATGTTATGTTGTATGTTGTATGTTGATACCAGCTGTTAAATTTAAATTGAAATACAATTCCGTAACAATATGTATGTATAATATTTTTTTCGTTCTTAGAAGAATCAAAACTAGGAGTTGAATAAAGTTGCCTATACACTACGTATTTTTAAATTTACAACTCACATGTTTTTCTTTATGTTTGTCAAAAGTGGTTATTTTACATAAGGGTTTTAATTTTTGGTCACCAACTTGTATATACAATTAAATAAATAAATTAAATATTATTCTTTTTACACACATAAATTTCCATGCAAACATTTTTGGTAGCGTCACTTAACTGCCGGCGTTAAAAATATTGATTTAAGGTTTTTCGTTTTTTAATATCCAAAAATTTTTTAATAATTTATATCATTGTTATTAAATTATCAAAATGGGATAAAAATATATTTAATTTATCACTTATGAAAATTCTTCATATGGTCGGCTAATGATAGCGCAGATATTTAACCGTCGACAAATCTTTTCGCCTGGCATATACATTTGAAAACATGTGTTTAAACATAAGAAAATAGAACATGTTCTAATTGAAATTTTGTCTTATGTTTTTGCTTGTGTATTTTACACAAGCAAAGTTTTTGAGGTCCCCAACTACATGTTTTTACTCCGCTATGTAAAATTTGACATATACAATGTAAAAAACACATAGTGTATAGGTGCCTTAAAGATTATGATTGTCTAGGAACTGGAGTATCTCAATTATTTGATTTTTCGATGAAACGAATAATTCGAACAAGAGACTTTAACTAGTTCAAATAATTTGAACACATATTTAAAATCAATTGAATTATTTGAATAATTGAAAATTTTTAAATAAAGCAGCATGAAAATGATTTTCCTTTGATTGTAATTTTGAAATTCTTCGAATAATTATTCGTAAGAGATTATTCGATCATTATTCGCATGGATATTAGGATCTTTATAAGATTATGAGAAATTTCAAAATCATGGCAACATTGCTGTTGTCTTTTTAAAGAACATCAAATATTTAATAATGAATTTCGGATTTTAATTTTAAAAGTGTTAAATAACCATCGCATTGCTAGAAGTTAATATTAAAAAAGTTAAATAATAAATTTTCTACGCAAATAGAGTTTTTTGCAGAACATTTTTAAACTCTTATATCTACATACAAAGGTCAAATGCTGGTTCTAGGTTTGTTCATTTATAATTTGAAAGCTTTCGCAATTGAGCTGCGATCACTATTTCTTCAGCGGTATAGAAAAATTTATGAATTCCAATAGGAGAGAATGTATTTAATTTTACTATTTTTAAAGAATTATTATGTATTTGTATTTGCTGAAAACTGTGCCGATGACACTAAAAAATGTTTAAGAGGGGATGATAATGAGTTAAAATTCAAATTAACAATTTAGTATGAATGACAATAGTAAATTCTTCTATTGGAGGCTCTTGAAATGGTTCACTATTTTAACAATCAAACGATCACAGATTACTACGAGCATATATAGTTTTAAAAATAATAATAATAATTCCCAAACTCTATTTCTCAATAAATGGTCAGTTAAAGTTTACAAGCAGATCTTGGACAATAAACATTGCTGATGAAGCCCTTGGCAGGGCAGAAAATGCATTTCAGTGTGCCATTTGTCTAGAAAATTATAGTTTTCACAATGGTATTCTTCAAGTTATTAATTATAAGAAATGAACTCAAGCCTAATTAATGAAATTTTCTAATATTTCAAAATAACATTTGAAAGCCTGTTTTAAAAATAAAAATATGTGTAAAAAAAGCCACAAGCTAAAACATAAAATTTGAGGCTAAATCTAAAAAATGTTATTGAAAAAATTCAAATAGATGTACAAAAATAATTTTTAAAAAAGTACCAAATGCTTATGTTATCTTTTTAGCTCATTTATTTAAAAAAAAAAAACCTTTTACTGTCATTACTTTTACTATTAATCGTTGATCTCTTTTTAAGAAGTTTTTTATAGAATTTATGAAATAAAAAAAAAATCAATAAACATTTTAAATAAAAAAGAAATTCTAAACTTTAGCGTTTTGCAATTTCAAAGTTTACAACGCTGTTAGTGGTTTCATCTGCTTGCAATTAAATTCAGTAAGCTGTTGTGGATATACATATATGTATATGTAAATTACACACTTAGTGTAGTCTCAAAACTTAATAATACTAAGCTTAAATTCCATTCCTTCATAATAATTCTAAGTACATACATACATACATATGTATATCACACTACAATATAAATTGTTTGTATATCTTCCTCAATTTAAAATTTTCCTCAATTATTATGTAAAATTTTCTTATGTCAGCGATTAATTCAATTATAAGCGTTTATTTGCTGTAAAAGCAAATTATTCTTACAATAAACTCATTTAAAGTTGAATTTTGAGACCAGGGGCCAAATTACCGCATTCGTGATCGTATCAGCTATCGTATAGAAAACTGATTTCCATATCGTAATTATGATAAAATGTACTAAATTTCTTGCTCGATATCGAATGCCATAATCTCAAATAAGAAAATTGCGATCAATTTTACTCGATATCGAATGCGGTAATTTGGCCCCAGACAAATAAAAATCTACTTTGCTTTTTTGCATTTATTTGAGTACTCGAGTATCACAGTCATTCACTTGAATAAATATAAAACAAGCAACATTAAAGAGCACTGTGTTAAAAAACTGTACTTGTGTACAAAAAAAAACATTTATAAAATAAGACGTCAGTTGCTTTCACTTTTGACCTAAAATAAAACTACAGTGTAGTTTTCAGTCGTAACTGGTAAACAAAAATATGTTTTAAAATTTTTTTTTTAATTCTGTATGATTTATTAGTACCTGGCTCATTTTAAACCAAACAGCCAAAACAAGACCTACCTCTGCAAGTTACTGAAACCAGATTGAAATTAATACATAAATCGAGGTCAGCTCTACTCTACTCGACTCTAATACTGTCTCAACATAAAGCAACGTTAAAAATTCTATAGATAAACACATATATCTGCTAAAGAAAACACCCTTTAAAGTAATCTAGTTCTTCTTATGGTCTACATTTTTATAATTTTCTCTGCGTTTGTGTGTTTTTTTTTTTTTTTTTTGCAAAAGCTCAAGAGGGAACAACCATAATTTACAAACTTTAAAAAAAATTTAACTTTTATGCACTTCGAAATGAAAACAATAAAACTACAATGCAAAAGGAATGTGGCATAATGTTTGTTGGCAACATCTCTTACATACATACATATGAGTGTATGTATGTAGCATCCAGAGTAACGTGGCAAATAGTATTACAAAACAGAAAAGTGAAAACTGTTTTAAACCCATTTAACCTGATACATTTTAATAAGAACAGCAGAAAAATTTAAATAATATAAAAAGAAACAAGATTTCCACATTTTAAATGCAAGTGAAAAAGGCAGTAGTGAATGAAATACGTCTTAAACAGCAGGGAATTATATATTTTAATACAGCTTCAGTGGGTTTTATATATTATATTAAATGCACTTTAAAACCAGCGATTTAATTCAATGATTTTATCTGAATTGTAATGTGTACAATGTCCTTACAATTCGATTATTGTATATGTTCTGATCTGTACATGTATAAATATATAACTACCACTATAAAATAAATAAAAATACAACTCACACATATATTTATACATAAATATGTATGCATGTATGTATTTATGTATACATACAACTTAAAGCTGATGTAAATAAATTACTTTTTATGCGAATTAAAAATGCCCTTAAATTAATCATTGGTTGATTTCTACCGCCCATTGACTTATAATTATAAACTGTAGCATTTTTTTGAAACTTTATAAATTTTTTTGTTATAAAATTGATTGACAAAAAGAAAAATATATGAAATATAGAACAAAGAAATGTCAATTGTATATACATACATAATAATAAATTAGTTTTTAGCGGTTTACGGTTTATTGGTTTTGACAGTTGCAAAATACACGTATTGCATATTTCCAAAAAAAAAAAAAAAAACATATACTGTATATATATACAGTACACATGTACATACATATGTATGTACATACATAAATTAAATATGAATTTAACTATTGAGATACTATTGTATTGTGGACTTTTTTAATTTGCAAATAGGTCAACCAAATAAAAGGCATGTAATTAGGAAAAATAACATTTTGCCAATAATTTAATAATAAATGGTAATTACTGCACATAAGGGTTAATATTTATTTATACATACAAAAACCCAAAATTAATTTTTTTTCTTGCAATGACATATGCTTTAAAATATAAGTCTGCTTTACACTCTTCAATTCTGACTCGTCAAGGCAACTACTTATGGATGAGAAGGGAAAAGAGAATAAAAAGGGTAGAAACTTCTCGGTACTTGTCAATTTTCTTATTTCGTTTTGGTTTTTCTCTCATGCATGTTAATTTGCATTAAAAAGTACAAAATTTGCTTTATAAACCTCTTATAAATCCGTTGTAAGTTTTATGAATAAGGGCATATATGTATATATATGTACTTGAAACAAATTTGTGTTGCATTTTATATCGATAACAAGGATTATACGAACTATTATTTTTCGGGATCTATTACATACATATAATGTGATTATCGTTATAAAATATTTGACTGTGATTTCTATGTTTTTGAGTCTTATGGGGAATTCACTAATGATATTGTATGTTGTATATTAAATGATACAATTTTCAGCAAAGTCGTTTATATTGACAAACCTTCAAAATGACAAAAGAAAAGTATTTAAAAAAACAAATATACAAAATATGAATATTTTGCAAAACTAAAATAAACTGTAGTATTTTCAGCCATATCCTTTATTAACCTTAATACCAACGGTGAAATTTTTGAGCCCTTTTTATTTTTTAACATTTTTACAAAAAAAAAACTCCTTTTTTTTCATTATGTTTTTTCAATTGGAATAAGAAAATACATTTCTAAATTAATAAAGTAATGAAATTAAAGAAAGCAAAATTGTAGTTAAACAAAACAAGGATTTTATTTCATAGTCAATTTTTTTTAAACTAAAAAAACTGCACATATATATGTATGTATATAAAAACATAAAGGTAAAATTTACCACCACCTCAGTAATTAAAGATTATAATTTGTTGTTTATGAATTTTATTTTCTTTTTTTTTTTAATTTGTCAATCAGTTTATGGTTTGAGTGTTACCGTTTGATTATTATTTTAAATGTTTCATGTTTCTTACAACATTTAAAAAACACATGTTAAAATGTCGTAGTTGTTATAAAAAATATTTATATAAAAATTGCCAACAATATTTGTACAACGACTTACAACTCCTACGACACTACAACATCACTTGTGAATTAAACATAGTATATATTTAATCGTTTTTTAGGTATTCTAGTTATTTTCGGAAATGTACCTTATATGGGACTGACCTTCAGAAAATCCAATAGTAAAAAAGTTTACTTATATATAACTGATCTATATAAATTTTCAGTTCAATATCTATATTTCTAAGATTTTACGTAGGCTATGTGCTTTTTTGGAAGTGCGCTCCTATTTGTATCAAATTTCAACTTGATAGTGTTTTTTAAAAGAAATTTATGCAAATTTAAGTGATTTTCGAGGGTCGTAAATGCTGAATTTTGTATAACTACTACTTTTGTATAAGCATTTAGGTATCATATTCCCATATTTCGGGACGACATTTTTATAGGGACTATGATATATCTTAAATAACATTTCATTATATTAGCTGCATAGTAGCAGAAAATATCTAAAAAATATCGAAGTTGTCTGAAACTTTGTTCTGTATCTCAGATCCTACTAGGCCGATATTTCCTATTCTTAATACTTAATATTTCGGTGAAACAAAAAATTTTGGAAGAAAAAATATTTCATTCTTCTGATTTTTTTGTTTTTTTTTTTGAAGCTATATCGTGCCTTCAACAGAGGGACAGCGGATAGATATGGCTAGATTATCTTAGAATCTTATAACGACCCGGAATATACATATGTACAAATCACAATGATTTGTAGTTGATAAGTAATTTTTTTATATGGGAAATAAAGACTTATAGAAATGGGAATCTGCAAAAGAGGGAAAAATTATATTATTGGTACTTTTTTTGGTACCTTTAATAAACTTTATTCTGAAATCAAATCATTTGTTTGTCTATTGACATATGTATGTATGTTTGGCACATGAGAAACTATGGCATTTCTTCAAGATTAAATCTAAAATCGGTGAAGCATGTCGTCAGCATTTGGCTAGTTGCAATCTGTAAAATAAATATAGTTTCTTAATTCAAAACATCTATCGGTGGTCATTGTAGCTCTAATACTTGGTACATAAAGATTGCGGTCCCAATAAAGTTTTCCTTGAGAGTATTTGAGAGTGCGCATCATCAATTGTACTCCAGCAAAACATATCATTTCAACAGAGTTTGTATTGATGGATTTCAAATCACGTTTTTTGTGACGAATATATGTATGTTGCTTTTTTCTGATACCAGCTTCAAAAAAATTCGGGACTTAAATATTTAAAAAAGAGTATAAAACATTAATTTCAAAGAAACCAGCACATCGTCGGCAATATCTGGACCACAGCTATTTATTTCTTTGTTACGGCAAAATAAACTGGTTGAGTTTGATGTTTTTTTACTAGTATATTCTTCGACCTGCGCCTCTTCTTCATTCTTAAGCCATTCATCAGGCGTCTGAAGAGCTCTAACAATTTCTGGAGGCAAATATTCTTGATGATTATCATCACTCTCGTTAAGAATATCCGCAATTTGCTGAACATCATTTTAAAGCTAAGAACAATTAATATTTACGTACAACTATTTTTAAATCCTGAGGTACACTATATATGTATTTATGTGTACTAAAAAAATGTGATTTCTCATCAAAAAAGTACACCACAATTACAACTTACCTTTTCAATGCTTACCAAATTAATATGTATGATTTAAACATTTATAGAACAAGTGAATCCAACAGACAAGTTAAAAATAATAACTGCAACTGCATTAAGATGCCATCTATTGATTATTACTATTATTAAAGCAAAAAATATTACAAAAGTAAAAACACTGACCCCAAGATGGCACTGCTTGTAAAAAGTAAATTCAATGTACACATTTGTGTACCCACGATCTTAACCCTTATGTGTGCTGCAAAAAAAAAACACCTACCTAGGTACCTAGATGGAAGATAAGTAAATAGAAAGCATTTTCGCACTAAATATATCCTATATTATATATATGGAATTTAATACGCACCATCAGTCTAGTGATGGTCGTCGAAAATTCTTAAAAGATCGAAGCATTGGTTTGTGTCAGGAAAATATTGAGCATCGGGCTAAAAGTACAAATATAAATTCACAGTCATTGACATCATTTGCAATACAAATTTTTTATATAGCAAACTTTGAAACTGCAACATCTCCTTTACAAACAAAAGACACAAGCGGACGTATTTCAGTAGTAGGAAGTTGTTGCTTGTACTGGCTGCTCCAAGCCAATCTGCAATCAACACTCGTTAAGTCGGTCAATATGTACAAACTGCTTGATAAATTTGCACTAAAATTTTATTTCTTTAGTTTTCATTACTTATTGAATTTTGTGGTTTTTATGTTTCTGTTTCAAAATAAGATGTAATAAATTGTTTTTGTTTATAATTTATACAGACTTTTATTTATTCATGTAAAGCTACTAACAGCTGCAAATAATATATGTACTTGCAATGGCCGTTATCTCATATAAAACACGTACAAGTATCCGGGTACCTTGATGTGCATTAAAGAGTGTTAAAAATAAATTGGTCTGTCAGGCAAGTTACAAAAAAAGTCAAGGCATACGGCTGGGGAAAAAACCTAATTAATTGAAAGTTAGTAGTTCTCAAAAAGTTTCAGGTATACAAGTTATAAATTCCAATGAAAAAACTTTGACTGAAAACGCCTAAGGTACCCGGATACCTTGTTGCACACATAAGGGTTAAGAGGATACATGGTGTAGGCTATTATATAATCGGATTTGACTATAGGCCAAGTTGAGCGTTTAGTCGGTCAAGTCCCACTGCTTGTTTTTCATTTATAATTGTCATTTATTACACTAAAATTTACTGAATGATTTTCATATAAATTCTTTGTTTTGAGAAACAAAGTTCTTTATTTTTATAAGAAGACATTTATTTTAGTTTCTTCTGTCAGCTTTTCTAAACTACTGTTGAATGAGTATCAATTAATGATTCAAAAGTATTCAATCGTTTTTTTTTTTTTTTTGTTACATAAATATAATTATTGCTTTAAACATTGTTTTATGTGCCTAATGTGTAATGAGCCACTTTTGGTAAGCAGAACTGGTGCTGTTGGCATGTTACGGTGCCCAAATTAATATATGAATATACTATTTTATAATATTTGAAGATATGGTCACACATGGCAAATATTTACGAAAAAAAATGTAAGCACTTATTTTAGCACGAATTTATATGACGTTGTTTACTCTAATAAGAGGTTTGCAAGATCAAATAGCATCAAATAAAATAAAACTAAATATTTATTGTGCCTTGTCCTTAATAAAAAAGTTTTTTTTTTAATAAATGAACGAGTTCAAAAATATGTTATTTAGTGGTTACGCCTTTAACGGCAAATACTTGCCAAATGTGACCATAACTTTATACATTGTACATAATAAATAATTCGAATTTAATATTCATGCCTCGTAATAATGCAAAACATTTAAGATAGTTAAATATTTATATTATTAATGAAGATATAGAAAATGTTGTCAACTTTAATGATTCTGTATTATTTTCACATTAAATATTTATGCAATAAATGAGAAATAATTTAAACTAAGTACACAGTAAATATATTTCCGTTTATAAAGTGTTTGTATATAAACGTATCTAAAATTAACCCATTCATTTAAAATACATACATACATACCTATATTTAAGAGCATATGTATTTATGTAGTCATTTATATAAGATTGTTGTAGCTTGTATATTTACTTATACATACATACATATAGTATATTTAAGGTGTACATTTTATTTACAAATGTACTCTTCTGGAACATTAGTGTCACTAAGTATACAATAAATCAACACGTAAGAAAATCCATAAAATATTTTTGAATGCCACGTTTGTTTTTCCAGGATTTTCAACGTACCACTCTCTGTCTCTCTATTAAAAAGGAAACATTACCCTCATAAGCGTAGATGAATGTATTGTATATAATATGTATGTATATTCTTGACAAATATGAGCATCTTTTCGTTGTTCATAGCTTAACATATGCACATGCATATTAAAATATGTGTGTACCTGCCAAGTACGACTATCCCTTAATAAGCAAATAATTTGTCTTTTTGTTGCTTTCAACATACAGACATAGATTTGTATATGTTTTATGTTTAAAACATATGTAAGTGTTAGTGTAAAGCAAAATCGAAATTTGAAATTCCCTACCTTGAAATAGGTATGCCATAAAATAAAAAAGATTAAGGAAAAATGTTTCAGAAAATTTCATTTATACGGAAGTAATAATTTTATTTTAAAATTACCTGAATATAGTGTTTTTGTTAGGTTTGCTCTGTTTGCTACTAAACATCTGCATGGATGGATTTAAAACATATTTATAAATAAACATTTGCTATACAATTACTGTCTAGTATTGCAGCAGAGGTAGAAAACCATTGTAGAATAATATAATTACTTTTGTATCATGAATTTTTCTAAAAAATTTTTCTACATTTGAGTATAAGAGTTTTGAGTAAATTTTTGTACATTTGGCAGATTTTTTGTTTACTTATTTTGAGCATTTGAAAAGGAAGGGATGAGGAAAGTTCCTACTTCATTCTTTGTCATTCTATAACCAAACAATTCAGTTACCCGAAAGAAGGCATTTAAATCTCTGCATTCCTTCCTTGGCAGATATGTTAGTTCATGCAAAAAGGTTCCTAAGCCTGATTTTGACTTTAACAAAAGTCATGCTATGATAAATAAGACCTCTAGGCGTGCAATCCAAGAAGCAATACCCAGAGTTTCTAGATTCCGCAGTAGAGACCGTAGAACCTTCATTATAACAATCGATCAATGACAGTCGCCAATTATATTAGGCATAAACCGAACTTTCTTTCCTACAAATCGGTTAATCTCATAAAGTATCATTGGAATCATAATTGTAATGCCACATAATGACACATGGACAAATCAATCAAGTTTCGCTTCGAAGAACAAAGATCCTTTCTTCTCTAGAGAATCCCTGAGATGATTACTTGGTATAAATAGGTAGTACGATATCCACTACAGTTTAAGTTTGAAATGTTTCTCTATCTATTTAAGAGATGCACGCCATTCAAGGATGTAATGTATCATAAATCAGGAATTAACTCCATGTATCCTAAAAAACATTAACCAATTTACAGTTCTTTTTATGACAGAAACCCAGCCTTTTAAAGATAGTACTGGCCCAAAGGGCTAAAAGACAAAACTCCTGTCACTTTCCCCACATCCTATATACAGCCATGTCACAGAATTTAATACCGTTCGAAAGTGGAATTAGTTCCGTTTTTTGCTTGTGTAGAAAAAACAAAACTTTTTTATTTAAATATTTAATGACACCGCGAATTTCTAATTTTTCCATAGTAAAAAAATCGCGGATGCGATCATAAAGATATTTAACATGTATTCATAGCACAATTGGAAGTTAACTTTTTTCTGTTTATACCGCCCTTTCTATTCTAGGTTAAGAAGTTTTCGAACTGCCCATTTATTTCGCTCTCATTGGGCCATATTTTGCAACAGCTTTTTAATCCACTTTATTAAATGTTAAGATCCATACTGGAACGTAAATTAAAATGTTTGGGTGTTTATTTGATGGGTCTTATGTCAATATATTATACCGTAAGATTATAGTTGCAATTGAGTAAAATATTCAGGACATTGTGTACAACGGACATTGTTATTTCGTACTGAATTACAGTGGAACTGAACATAAGTTTTCATATTAAACTGCAGGAAGTTCATATTTTACTTAATTTAATAGTTTGTTGAGGGTAGCTTTTCAAAGTTTTTGCGAATTGATTTTGTTATGTTTTTTCTTTTTGTCTCTCAAAGGAACAAACTCCAGCTAGGTAAAAGGTAATTTTTATTATTTACTAGCTAAACCCGGTGTGCGTGTGAACGTGTGAAAATTTAAGATTGCTTAACAGGTCCAGCCTCCAATATATCGCAATCACAGGGGTGTGCTCGACGTATTTCTATTCATGCCAATAGCATATATAGCAAATACTGATGCTTTTGATCAAAAAATGCCCAAGATATGACGATTGTAAATTTTGGGTTATATGGCCGAGGCCACGCCCCTTTGTTTACTCACAACTATGTACCAAATATCATCGACGTAGGTCAAAAAAATGCCTAAAATTTGGCGATTTAATTTTTTGGTTATATGGACGGTTCTACGCCCCTTTGTCCACTCACAACTTTATATAGTCAAGAATTGATCATGTTGTAAAAATATCCTAGTGTAAAAATTTAATAACGATCGACCCAGTAGTAAAGACTATATTACGATTTTTAATTTTCCTAAAAAGGGGCGTGGTCCCACCCACTTTTCTAAGATGTGTTTACAAATTCTGTGAATTAAATCTGTAAAAACCCATGCAGAAGAAATTAATAAATTTAAAAAAGTGGGCAACCTGCACAATGCATGCACAACAACTTTGTCGAAGATTATCACATGATCAGATGCATAGTTTAGGAGTCTATAAAGGACATACAAACATTCATTTACATATATATAGATAGATAGATAATTTAGCTGTAAGAATGTGATCTATTTCACAAATCCCAATCTTCCTCTACCAACGTTGTTCAATCAAAAACAACTACTCTCCGGATACACATATTGAAAGTAGGATGTTGTATATTGTGATCCATATTAAATTCTTTTTATATACGAATAGCCCTTTTATAGGTATAGTAAACCTTGTAAAAACTAGCAGATTGTCAGACATCATCTCCAGATTTTCGACGTTCACTTTAGTATCTCGTCTTCAGAATAGAATGAAAAAACTGCTAAATTTTTAATCAAGTCAACTGTTCCTTACCTGCCTTTGCCATTGTAGCGTGTATAAATATGTATATAGTACAATAGCATAGGTTATGAAAATGTTTACGCATACTCTTACCATATCTCAATTGCGCATTCAAGCAAAACTAATGTCACCTACAAAATAACAACCAAAAATATCCTTGTCCATATCATTAGACTCTTATGACTTTGGATATGTAGATATGTAGATACAAGAGTACAAATATTGGTAAATTGTTGTTTATTTTTATTGTTTTTTTTTTGTTATTGTTTATTTTGTAGACTTACAGAACAACATCATAACAGAACAACAGCAGTTCTTGCACTCCCACATTTTACATTATTATTATTATTTTGTATTTTTGTCCTTAATATCTACTACACTGTATATGAGGGTAAGTATCAGACTGGGAGAGTAATAAACATTTTAAAGATATTTATGGCAAAACATTTACTATATCTACAATAACATATCGCTTAAGTTGTTTTTTTTTTTTGTTCTACGTTTGTCTTCTGTTTCCTTTTTGTGTATTTTTTTGTTGTCATAATTTATGACGCAAACAGGTATATTAAATGTCCTGTAAAAATGTCATAAAAAAACAAAACAAAAATAAACACAAACAACTTTGGAGTTGTATATCAAAAAAACAACACAAAAGTATAAAATAAATTCACAGCAACAGTAAATTTTATATAATTGTGATTGTCATCTTTGTATACACAAGTACGACTATGTATCTGTATGATGTTTTTAAGTTATATATCCTCTTATTTTCGAATCAAAGCAAAAGTTAATCAATTTGCAGATGGTAGATATTTTAACAAAAGCTGACAATTTTTATTAGGTACTTTTTAATGGAAGAAAAGTTTAAATATTTTTCTTAAAATTTTATTAAAACATTTGTTGCCACAGTTTCCATCTCTTGGTGTTAATGCTATATTCAATGTAGAGTCTTACATTTGTATGAATTATATGGTAAAGTAAGTATAGTTGCTTTTATATACATACATATTGCCTTATCATAAATTTGTTGGCTTAGCACGTGGATCAAACTGAAAATCTATAATATAATTTATTGTTAATTTTTGAAGATCTTGAAGATTTTATTGTAAACAAGTAAGAATTTTTATTCGGCTGTACCGAATCTTCTATAAACACCACCAACACACCTATTTTGGGGTAAAGCAATTTTTATTTATTTTAGGTTTGTTTTAGTTGAATTTTATCTCAATAACGACATTTATAAGAATTTTATGCATATTCCAGTTATAATCAATAATTTACACATTGTTTATATTTTTTCAGTGTGTAACATAAAGAGATTTACTTTAACAAACTCTAAATTAGGTACCAAAAAGCCCTAGGCAACTGGAGCTTGACAATCTTGGTCCCCTGTATACTCTGTGGTTATACTCGGAAATGGAGCTTGTACAGGAGCTATGCTCAATTATGGACCAACATTCACAAAAGTCAATAGTATAACTTTTACATACTATTATGTAGGTTAATGAGTTTTCGGAGGTAGTTCTCAATAGGGAACTATGACCTATTACGGGCCAATTTTTCAAAGTGTTCTTTATATGATGACTAGTGTCAAATATGGAGCGATCATCATTAAATTGGCTGTGCATATTTCTATATATTTGTGGACTATTTGTGTCGAATTTAAACTTGCTGCTAATGCTTATAAGAGACTTATGCGTATTTCAGTGAATTGCGGAAGTGGATTTTATATGGGGGCTATGATCAAATATGGACGGATCATCGGTAAATTTAGTGCGACAATTTAGGTGTTTATGCAGATTATTTGTGCTAAATTTCGACATATTAGTGATTTGTTTAAGAGATTTATGGCTTTTTAAGTGATTGCCGAAAGTGGGCTTTATATGTGGCCTACGGTCAAATATGGACCGATCATCATGAAATTTATTTACTATGAGAATTTATATGTGTCTATGGATTATTTGTGTTAAATGTCGGCTTGTTAGTGACTTTAATATAAGTTTTATCCCCATTTAATTGATTTTCGGAAGTGGTCTTTGTATGGGACTATGGTCCAAATATGGACCGATGCAAACAAAATATTGCTTTGAAATTTCGCTTTGCATAAACTTATTATTGCAGAATTTTGTATACAGCTTTTGGATACAGCTTTTCTACAGACATTTATATACCATAAAGCATAAATGAGAAATCGTGGACCCATTCTTTCCATTTTCAATAGGACTTGTTGTTCTATAATAAAAAAAAAGTGTGCGTCATCGTATTATCTGCATTATATTTGAAGAAAACAGAAAAAAGTATCTTAAAAATATCGAGGTAGACTGAAATTTTGATCTATAACTGAGATCCTACTGGACCGATTTTGCCCATTTGCAATACCAAACATTTCGGTAGATCAAAGAATGTTTGGTAAAAACTTGATTTTTCTATGGCTTTTTTTCGAAGCTCTAACGTGATTTTAACAGAAGGACGGACATGGCTAGAATCTTATAAGGACCCACAATATATAGACTGTTTGGTTTTACAACCATTATTTCGATGTGTTACAAACAGAATGACAAGCAAATGTTTTGATAATAAAAACAAACCATTTTTTTTACATAAACAATTACATATATTAAGCTATCAAGAAAGAAATGATAGAAAGGAAGTATTCGTAATGATTTTTCGAACAGAAGAAAACGCAAATTCCAGTTAATTGAATGTCTTTATAATTATGAATTTGTTGCTGTTGATGCTTGGTTACCTATATTCAAAAAGAAAGTAAGAAAATATTGTCGGTCAGGAACGAATATATAATACCCTGCACCTAATATATATTATATATGCAAAAACACAAAAACACCGAACATCCCCTTAATTTAATAGCATGACTTCTGTGCACATATTTTTTTTTGTACAAATTTTGCCTTAAGCTGAAAGTCCACAGCAAGCATTTATGCGTTTCTGGCGTTCTAAACAACTGTCAAAAAATAGAATCAATGTAGTCGTATATTTTAAGTTACACGCTTAAAGACGTAGGAAGAGTTGACGCTTGAAGAGCGAAAAGTTGTTTGCTTTCTACTTTTTAAAGCGTCGCAAACGTCGAACTGCTGACATTAACAAATGAAAAGTATATTTATTTCAAAAGTAATGTCACTAGAAAAAATGACAGTTGAAGTATATTTTTTTATATGAAATTGACAAACAAACCGATAAAAAACTTAATGAAAAAAATCAGTTTACGACATCACCGCCGAAAGTACATATATGTATATAAAACAAAAATTATTGCCGCGAAAAATCTTCACATGTAACTTGAAATACTTGATGCTAAAAACGTTTGGAACACTATAAACGCGTTGACGCTAAAGAGCAAGTTGTGAACCTTCAGCTGTAAGGTGGATTCACCCATTCGTTCTGAACAAAATATTTGTTCGCATAAAGTTTTTTCATATGAAGTTTGACGTCTCTCTCTTTGAGTGGAAGAAAATATTTTTAACGAACAACTCTCAGCTTGAATTGGTTTATTTTTATATTTTGTCTGTACAAAAATGCACTGAGTTGCCAATAGGTTATATTTTTTTATACAAATAATAATTTCCTTTCTTTTTTCATTCATTGTGTATTGTGTATTTAAACAATATTTTAAAATAATTTAATATTTGTTTTTTGGCACTTAAAAACCAAAGTAAAATAAATCGAATTTTTATTCGAAGAATTAAATTGGTTTTCCACCGTTAAATTGTTAACCCAAATTGGAACTATTTTAATAGAGTTGTTTAAACTAAAAACTACATGCCAATTATCTCGCACACTCAATTTATTGCAAAAGAAATAAATTCAGCCGCATTTATCGA
The DNA here is from genome assembly GCA_950370525.1 of Bellardia bayeri. Lineage (NCBI taxonomy): Eukaryota > Metazoa > Arthropoda > Insecta > Diptera > Calliphoridae > Bellardia > Bellardia bayeri. The sequence continues at coordinate 86,772,689 of OX493267.1, forward strand.
AACTGTTTGTCGTGTAGTAAGATTGCATCATAATTGACAGTATATTTGTAATATAGCCTAGAGTAAGGTATTATTTATTGTTAACATTAGCTATATATTAAAATTCCCTATTTACTTTTAAGTTAACAATGCCCAGACCAGATATTGGAATAATATGAAAGTTTTGACATTTAACTTGTGGCATATCATCAGTATAAACTTCAATAACTGTTACTATAAATCAAAAGTTATATTTCTTATCGAAACCCCCTATATAAGCCTAAGGTACTGTCTTGTTAATATTTTTATTATGTTTATTATATAGGGTTGTGTAGTTAGTTCTGACCAATAAAACTTTCTTATTTTTTTTTTTGTTTTGAAATTCGTTTATGGGCCTCAGATGCCCAGGCCTGCGATACACACATATATTGCCTTTTAATTAGTAAAGATTTTATGTGGTATTTTAATGATACATTTCTTCAATAAATTGATAATTTAATAACCACAACATTATCTTAAGTAACATCATTAAAATCATACAATAATAATATACATTACAAGTATGTGTGATGTGCATTGAAGCACATTTCATGATTCTTATGGTTAGTCAACTGAAGATGCAACATAACTTGAATTAATTGTCAAATATTTGTTGAGCAATGTTTATCAATTAAAATGCACAGAACAAAAAACATGATATAGATATACATACATACATGTATACATAAATATTCCGACGTATACATCCATTCAATAAACCAACAATATTTTTTCTCATACTCCCTGCAGTAACCCCTCTAACCATTTTGTCCTTTCGTAATATGTTGTATACATACATAATCTCGCAAATCATGATATTTTTTGCAACATTGTTTGGTTGCATTGTTATGCATATACCATACAAAATATAGTATATTTTATATCTCCATTTATTTTTTGTTTTTGTTATTTTTCTTTTTTTTTACAAAGAAGAGCAGCATGAACACATGTAGTTACTCCACTCGACATTTTAATGGGTTAAAAAATATTTAAGGGCAGATATTTTTAAGTTTATTTGTATGAGTGTGAGTGACTGTGTGTAAACACCGAGCAATGTATGTTAACATAATGTACATACATAGTATCTATGTATGTGTATTTCTGTGTGCGAGTAAAAGGTTGTGGAGCTTAAGTGTTTGCCATGACATAAAATGAGTCTGGTTTTTGTTTCCTGTTTCGTTATAAAAATGTTTACTAAATGCTTCAAAGTCTCACTTAATTGGATTGTTTGCGGCATTTTATCATATCTTGAGCATTATTTAAGCACCAAAAAGGTTTAAAAGTGTAAGCAGTTAATAATTTAACCTTGCATTATTATAATGCTGAATTGCGCAATTTTATGAATTAAGATGGATTTGTTATAAAGATTTCAATATGTGTTTATCATTATGTTATGTAAGCAATTATTATTTAGAGTGAAAAATTACTTAATTTTTTCATAAGATCATATTTCAATTAAATGTAAGTATTACTGTATGAAAACTGTAAAACAATGTGCATAAGTTGTCCTTTATATTTGGCATGTAATATGTATAAGCAAAATATGTTTAAATGAAAAATTTAAAGGGAAGCAAAAAAAGTATATTATATTTTTTTATTAGCAGTAAAATGTGTCAAACCTAGGGATGCCAAACGGGACTGGTTTTTTAAATTTCGGGTTTCGGGATTTCATAATTACAAATCCCGCAATACCGGAATTTTCGGGATTTTTGTTTCATATTAATTCACATTGATTCATTTATGTTAAATATAAAGATGTTTGAAACTAAACATTTTCTGTCCTCGTAGCTATAATTTATATATAAAATGTCCAGTACAGATAGTCGTGTACTACACACTCTACCTATTCAACCCCTCGCCAACAAACTTCGTCTGTCTACCTTTCAATTTCTACATTGCAAAAGTGGACTTTCAAAATTTGAATTTTAGGAAAAAAGGTTACCATATGTTTTACTTTTAAAAAATCGTCAATTTTTTCGCGGGAAAAATGAAAAATCGTCACTCGTCATTTTAATAAATCGTCAAAATGATGATAAATCGTCAAAGTTGGCAGCGCTGAGAATAGGAGTACCTATCCAGTTAAGGAAGAAAGTATAACCAGACGAGGCCTAGGTTCTTACGTTGTAATTGTGTAGCCGTAGAAATTAATTACATTACATCTATTAAATGAATAAAAAAATTAATTACATTACATCTATATTTATTTTTCTAAAATTGTGTATTAGGGTTTCATTAGTATTTACTTTTTGTTGCTGTTCTGTTCCGTGTCGTTCTGTAGTTAGTTTTTCCGTATAAACGTATCAGCTGTTTTAGGTAAACAGACAACGTATACCGCGAAAATAAATCAAAAAATACAAATCAAAGTTTTTTTATTGTACCATATGTCATTACTTTCGACTAAAGTAATGAGTTTTTCGTCAGCCATCGTTTCTTTTTTATATTTTTATAACTTTTATACAAAAACTTAATTAAATTGAAAAAGAAATTGAAAAGTTTTGTAATAAAACAAACATTTTTTTGTTGTGCTGATGTCAGCTGTTTTGTGCGTCACTTACAATTACTTAGCAAATTATTGTTTTCAACAGGTTCGTCCGCAACGGCACAGAAAGTAACAAAACAACTAACAACTTCTACACATTTTCTATTTAACAGAATTAAGTCAGCTGACTCGGAATGGAACAGAAAGTAAAGACTAATTCTGCCTTTAGTCTTTAGGTACTTTCTGTTCCGTTCCGAATTACACAAGCTAACATAATATAGAACTCAGCAGGATTTTCTTGATTAAGAACAAAATATAAGTAACACATTTCCCACGGAGAATTTCCTCAAACATATTTGCCTTTCTCTTAAGGTGGAGGGATTACGAAGGATTGAAGGTCAAATTTCTCTTAAACAAAATATGGAAATTCTCTTCTCTTATTCTCAGAGAACTGACATACTTAGTTTTAAAACGATTAAAGACATTTTAAATATACATATGTATGTATATTGTTTGAGTGTGTTAGTTAAATAGTTTAACTACCTAAACAGAAACGAGAAATGTATTTTGTAACAAATTCTGTTGGTAGACAACAATCAACTTTTATCCCTTGCAACATCCTATGCAAATACATTTAAATACAACGCAGTAAATCTATTATTTTCAAAGAAATATCTTGACTACAAATGCCAGTTAAAATGTCATTTAGAAAAACCCAACATAAACATTTGCCCTGCCACACATACATGCCCGTATGTTCGCTGAAATAATCGTCTATTTGAAATGTTTACCTGCATTTCCAAAAGCGTATATAAATAGAATTGTAAATGATGGAAGTGCACTTCAGACGTTTGGCATACAGAGTCCAGTCACAATGTCAACTCCGTGGTCGTACAATTTACGTTTGACTTTAATTGTTTATTTAACATTATTTTCGCTAATGGATCAGCATGCATATGCCGTGCAGCATTTATGTGGCAAAGTATTAACGGAGGCATTGGCAACGGCTTGCGTAAATGGTTTTAATTTTCGAATTAAAAGATGCTGTAAGTTTATTTTAAAATAAGTATTTTCAAATGTAGTTTTAATAGATTTTTAAAATATATATTTATCAAAAATATAGTTATTGAAAAAAAAATTACTTAAGATACAGTCACACCTGAAAAATGTAAAATTAAATGTGGTCAAATAAATTTTTGTGAACAACTAATGGTTGCTATTTTTTGAGAAAATATTTGTCAAGTGTGATCGCTGCCTAAGTGAATTTTAGCTAAACTTTTCAAAACAATATATTCAGAATTAATTTTCGATATACAATTTATTTTCTTTTTCGAAATACACATATTTTATTAATTTTTATCATTCGGTTTTCTTTCTAGTGAGCGAAGAAGAGCTAAAGTCTTCACAACCTACTGACACTTGGTACCATCGTATGAAAAATATCTTAAGAAAGCTTGAATCGGAAATAAACGAAAATAATCCAGAAAAATTTGAAATCGTATATCCTAAAACTAAAGACGATAAAATTTTAGTACGCAAACGCAAGGAAGTAGAAATTGTCACTACCATGGGCGTGGCCGATGAATGTTGCATCAATGGATGTGTATTAGCTGATATTGATTTGTATTGTGCTTGAGTTTATTACTTTATCAATTGTGCACAAATCAGCAAATTATATTAAATACTTTATCTTTTATAATATTTCAAATCAGCAAACTATATAAAATACTTTATCTTTTTTAATATTTCATATTTCATTATAATTTTACTATTTCAACTTTAAATTTTGTAACTAAATACATTTAATAAAAAAAAAATAAATAAAATTTTAATAACTTTATTAAAACAATTCTAAAAGCTTACTAAAATTAACTGTCACATTGCCGGAACGTATCAACCCAAGGCATATTGATTATAAGGTAGTGTTGAAGACACAGCTGATTTTTTTTGTTGGTACTTTTGTGATGTCAAACGTTTATAATTGTCAAAATGTTTATAAGCGTCAAAATTTGTTTATTATTATTGTTTTCGTTTTCGGTTTCCATCACATACCTGAATCAGTGATGGAAAATGGGTTTTTGTTTTTCGTACCAACTATATAAATAAAATGTACTTTCTATACCCCCAGGGTACCATTTTTAATATTTGTCAAATAATCACAAAACTTTACCACAAATTTACTTTATCGAAAAATCGATATATCTTAGCAACATTATTGCGTTAATTGCCGCGATTAGATAACTATACCTATTCATGAAGTATCGAGTCATTTGTGAAAAGTTAACCTTTGTAAATATATATATTTCCAAAATAACTAGAATTATTATTGTGAGAATAAAAGAAATAGAAGAGTTAACTTCTAACGATTTGAAATCCTGATTAACTACATTTTAAGTTTTAGTTTTTGAATTCAGCCTCAAAATCATTTAATGTAAATGAATATGTCAAGACCCATATTATTCGATAATTCAACCAAAAATTTATTGTCGTAATAATCATCTTTTAGATGCATATTTAAATATCAAATTGATATCAGTTCCAAAATGTTCATGAAATTGAATCAAATCTCTTTTGCTTGCACTACTACACAAATAGTAACTTACATATATGATATACAGCCATGTCACAGAATTTAATTCCGTTCGGAAGTGGAATTAATTCCATTTTTTGCTTCTATAGAAAAAGCAAAACGAAAAATTTGTTCGAAATGAAATCAATATACAGCCATGTCACAGAGCTCAATTCAGATCGAATGTGGTTTTGATTCCGTAAATTGAGTCTTTAGAAAACGGAAAACGATTTTTTTTTCGGAATGAAACCACTTTAGATTTCTAAAGTGGAATTGTTATTTTTTATGATTTTATACTGAAAAAAACTCACACTACAATGACAATTAAATAATTAATTTTATTATTTCATTTTTTTTTAAATTTCACAGTTGGTGTTAGAACAAGAAAACTTTTGTCAAAAAATTACAAAAATTAAAAATATTTACACAGCACTGGAATATGACAGAGGAATTTCTTCTTCGTAGCTTTTCAACTGCGTTTTGATGTTTTTGTTCATTAAAAACAGCAACAATTTAAATTCTTGGCATTTTTAGAAAATTTTGTTGACTTTTATTTAACATTTCTTTGTTAGCGTTTTTTTTTTGTTCGCTTTTGTTACACTTTTTTATTACAAAAAATGAATCGAGATTTAAATTTTTTTTTTGGTAATAAATAAAATCGATCGGAATCTAGAGAATGCAAAGTAAATACGGAATTGAAACCATTCCGATCGAATTATGTGACATGCCTGATAGTTTCTAATTTTGGAAATTTATGAATATTTGAAGGTTTGTTGTACGTATTTTATGTACATGACATTCGTAAAGAACCAACACTGGCAACACTGCTGGTAAATGAAATGAAAATAACACAAGAGAAAAGAAGATGCAAAAGAGAAATGTCAAATTTGTCGCTTTGTTTCGCAATACCTGCGACCAAGAATGATAAAATAAAGATTACGCCAACACGCGTAAAATTTTAAAATGTTCTGCGCATTTTGGAACTGTGAAGTCACACGTTCTGTGTTTCTATTGGCTAATTTCTTCTCACTTGTTTTTTTACTATTGTTTTGCTTGCATTTGCTCACTGCACACTTCCTGCCATATTTATAAAAAATAAAGTATGCTTGAAGTGTGCTTTAAGACAAAATTTTCATACAAAATTTTCTTAAAGTACACTTGAAGTCAACTTTAATTTTTTATAAATACGGCAGTTCATGTTTATATGTTTTGTTGGTTTTTTTTTTGTTTTTCTTTTTTAAACAGCTTTTATTTTAGAACTCTCAGAGAGATTTAAATTGCAAGGTTGCCAACTATCACATAAAACATACATTTTTTGCAAGAAATTTTAATTCTAACACATGAAACATTCTTGGTAACCCTTATAATGTAACTTCTACGTCACATAACGGGGAATCATGCGCATGGCGTAATCTTTATTTTATCATTCTTGCCTGCGACACTAGCTAACCCGTACTCTATCCACTACGTAAGTATATCATGTAAACTCGAGTTGCAGGAGAGATTTTTCAAGCTGCAATTTCTTTGCATGGTTTATGTTTTGTAGTAAAGTATTTTTTATTGTTCACACGCAATATCAAAAATGTTTGCAGATTAAAATTATGCATGCATTCTCGTAGTAAATACATTTTTTGAGTAAGTGCAAGAAATGTTTTGATCAGGAAGTGTGAGCATACATATATGGAATTGATTAGTACATAGTTTGTATTTATTAGTACATATCTACGAGTAGATATGTAAAAAGGTAAATATTATTTTCTGAAAATATTTTGATAATTTTCTTATACTAACTGACAAAGTACAATGTTCACAATAGTTACTTGAACATTTTTATATGTTTTAAATGATTTTTTCTGGAAATGTATTTTATTGTTGCTCTATTCGTGGTAGCAAGATTAAAATATTTATATTTATATGATGTTCACATGAAACAATAAAACTCTAAAATAGTGAATCAAAGGAGCACTTAATTATTTTATGCTATGGAGGACAGACCAACAAAGTTTTTCATTACTTTAGTAAATAAATAGAATTCCACATAAAAGATGCTTGTAAGAACATTAAAAAATATGAATTATGTTAAATTTTTTATTAAAATAGTAAAATATTTATTTCAAAATCTTTCACAATACAATACAATAAATATTTTTCAAATTTGTTATATATCTACATATATATTTTGAATATCATAAGTTTTTATATAAGTTATATGAGTATGAAATCTTATATTAACTTTAAGTGCTTAAATTTTAAATAATCGACCAATAAAAGTGCGGAAATAGCTAATATAATGGGCATCTCAAAGGGATCGAGTCCATTTAATTTAGCATGCAGAATTGCAAATAAAAAAGTTTTCTGCAAGATGGGTGCCGCATTTTTGCTTAAATTGTGATTAACATTTTTAACGCGAACAATAGTCTTTAATCTGTTTATATGTACAAATCTTTTTACAACACTCTTCAATAATAGCAGACATTCTCATTTGACGACTTTTACCGACTAGATTTCCTTGTCCAGTTTGCAATATATTAAAAATTGATTTGGGATCAGAGGGAATCGAATCATTTTCTGTATAGGGAAAAATATTTTTCGAATCAACTGAAATTAGAGAAAAATATAAATTAAGATGTATACAAAAACTATCATTATTTATAAAAGGTTATAACCAGAGATGAAATTTTTGCGGAAATTTTTCGTATACACAGTGGGAAAATTGCAGAAAAATGCATTTCCATATGTCTGTAGTTATAATAAAAGTTAAACAATATTATATTGTAGTAACGAATTATCCTCAAAATGTGTTGATCGCCTAAAAAAATGTGTTTTATTCAATAATACCAAAAACAAGTTCTCTAATTTTGATAGAATAGTGAAATAAAATAAACTTAATTTATAGAGCTCTCTATCCTTGTGATATCTAAAATCATCTTTGTTCTCTTTTAAACACAGTCATGAAGCCACAAAACTTGATTTAAATTAAATAGGTCGTATAAAATTAAGGAATATAAAGGGTAATTTTTTAGCAACTTTCTTTTTGGTAAGACTGTTTTTGTTTTTGTATTACCTGGTACTTTTAAACATATTAAGTTTGGTTTATAATCTAACTAAAAGTTACTTACAAACGCACAACGCTTGCTGATTATTGAATTTTTGTATCAAAATTCATGCTCGGTTATGAAAATGCATCCTGCTCTTTTTTTTTATCGAAAAAATGTGTTTAGCGACGTAACTTATTTCTGTTTGAATGGATATATAAATAAACAAGATTTTCGTATTTGCTGTGAGAGCAGCCAATGCGTTCCGAAAAATGCAATGTTTGGTGTGGATTATGGACCGTATTTTTTCAATGACGACAAAAGCAAGAACCTTACTATGAATGCAGAGCGCTGACTACAATTTGTTTTTTGCATAAAATGGTAGAGCTGGAATTGGCAGCACACGAAACAATGCCCCAATTGGGAGACGAGTTTGGTGAACAGTTTATTTCACGTTTGGGGCCAGTCAATTGGCGGCCAAGAACGTGCGATATAACGGCTTTAGGTTATTTTTTGTGGTACTATGTTAAGACTCATATCTATAAGGAGAAGACCGCAACGGTTGACGCACTGGAAGCTAATATTAAAGAATTAATTTGTGTGATCGCGGCCGATATGCGTATGAACTATTTGAGACGTAGTTTCGGTCAACATTTACATGAAATGATCTTTAAATATTGAATTTTATAGATCGTTCTGTCGACAAATATAAAGATTTCATAATTTCTCTAAATTTTATGGGTTTTTTAAAGCAATTCCGAAAGCTCTTAAAAAACACACTTTATTTAGTAAGGGCATCACAAAACAGATGCACTCATGTATTTTATTTGAATTGTTATTGTGGATATACTATTTGATTCTTAGCTAGACCTGGACCTTTATATTTATACTACAGATATAAGAAGATACTTTACCAATACTTTACAAATTTGTGTTTTAACATGCAGTATTGTGTTCAAAATTTCTTTTTCAAATTATGTCTGGAGATATGTATGCCAAATGTCTCAATAAAAAAATAAAAAAAAAAAGACTTGTTGCAATTTAGGTTTGACTGTGTAAATATTTACGGACACAAATTATAAGAAAATTAGGAGAACTAAAGAATTTATTTACAAAGGCAAATAAAAAAAACTTTGATTTATAAAATTATAATTATAAAATTATAATTATGATTAATGTTATACTCGTATATATGAAACTTATGACCGAACATTCTTCTACCATTGAAAGTCCTCTTTCAGTTAGTTTCGGTAAAGGCCCTTCGAAGTTTGGACGTCTACAACTCTGATTTTTCCATCACGACCAGAAATTGTTTTAACGATATTACATGAATCACTAGCAACTAACAAGCACACTTAAAAAAATCTCGGATAATTATCCATAATACAGTCAACTTTATTAATTTGGTGGTATTCCTGTTTACATAATTATCACAATATGTATATGTGAGTTGTCACTCATCTAGATCTATAGCTCTAGTCACATATTGTGACGTTTCCTCATTTTCGTATGTCATATGTATGTATGCTAGTTGTTATGTTAACAAATACATTCTATTCTACATAAAGCATGATGTTAAGTTTCCATGTTAAAATGTTACTGAAATGCACTTATAAAGTCAATGTAATAAATAGTAAAAAGCTTTTCAAATTTTCACCGCAAATGTTCTCATTTCATTAAATCTGCAAAATATCTTCTTGTTTACAATAAGCCTTAATTGTAAAATATGTAAATTACTGTGTGTCATATCAACTGAAAAACGCAAGGTCTTTTGGTGGCAGTGTGCTGATTCTAATGAACTGTTATTATAATATTTCCTTTCATGTGTTGTTTACTTTAATAACCTATCCTATTTACGTTCATCGTGTCCTATTTTAAAGTAACAACATACAAGCGAAGTATGATATGTACCAGTTTGGATGTACTCACTGTACAGTGGGTTAAAAAATCGAAAAATACTAATTATTTTCCAAGGAAATTAAATTGTATTTTACTATTTATCACATCTCTGCTTAGTTTTGTATATGCATCAATATTAAAAGTCTGGATACAGGATAAAATTAAACCTAATTAATAAACATGGAAGAATAATTATTACTTTAAAAATTTTGTACTAAAATTACTAGAAACAAATTTAAATACTGAGTGACCTCAATTATTTTACATTTGCTCCTTAATTTCCCACTGTATGATTTAATGTTTAAATATTTGATAAATTAATTTGTATCCTGTAAAACACCAAAAGATAAAACGCAAAAACTAAATAACAACAAAAAAATGTGTTCAATTGACAATTAGTATAAATAATTGAAGAGAGTCGATATCCAGCATCAGTAACTTCCGTTTACTGTAGCAACCAACACTACTTACATTTACAAATTCCAACACAATAATCTACCATGAAACTACTCGGAATTTTCATAGTTTATTTGTTTGTAAATGAAATCCAGGGATTTTCAGATCGTATGTGCGGTGCAAAATTGGCTCAAATAATGTGGGCTGTATGCGAAAATGGCTTTAATACCATGGTATCAAAAAGATCAAGTATGTTATATACATTTTTTAATATCTATTTTAAAAACTTAAAAAACAACTTTATATTTAGCTTTTCCAGATCATTCTATTTCTGTTATACCAGCCCTTAATAATGACGGAACTTATCCTTATGTCTCATCTTCACTATCGGATATTTTTCAAATCGAACAAGGAAATTTATTAGCGAAAACGAGACGTGTTCGCATGCTGGGAATTGCTGATGAATGTTGCAAAAAGCCCTGCAAATACAGTGAACTGGCAGCATATTGTATAAACTAGAAGACGAAATCACTTGTGTACACAAATTTTACTAAAACTATTGAATAGGAGACATGCTTTAGAACATGCATATATTATCTATTTGTACTATTTGTGCATTTCTAATTTTTATTTATAAAAATGTTAAAATGATATCTATGAATATATAAAACTTAATGTAAAATAAATCAAATTTGTATACTATTATGAAAAATTACAAGTTAAAGAATGATAATGAAAAGTTCATATTTATTATAAAATTTTAATTAAATTTTCTCCACATTCCACTTTGAATTAAATTTAATATTTATATAAAATCTTCAAAGTTACCCCTCTATCAATCAACCACGTGCTTCAGTTTTAGACTTAATAAGGTTAAAAGTAAATTCATTTCTTAAGTGTTTATATAATAAGTTAATTCATTCAATGTTGGACAATATTTTCGATGTTCATAAATTAGAAAAGTACTTAATATATTTTCGAAGTCAAGCGTTATTTTATCGATTTCAAAAAGTACCTACAATTTGCATTTCTACAGAATTTTCCACCATTGATGTACTTTGTAATATTTTTGAAGCATACCTCCCATAATCGCCCTAAAGTATGCAACTATTTCATAGCACACAACAGCAATGAAGTTGTTATCCTTTTTACAGTACTCTTATTTAAACCTCTTTACATTGCGATTAAAAAAACAAATGTTGCTAAGTAATATTTGGAATACAATAATACTGCCTACAATATTAAACAAATTAATTTTATTATTACGATTCCTTTAAACAACTGCTACCGTTTTACTATTTCTAGAGTCTGGTCGTATCTTGAGTCTACTGATTCATGATCCACAATAATTTTCTATCCGATTTAATAGACTAGGTCCAAAATTTACATTTGTTTAATACATATTAATATATACTTCACCATATATGGGTAAAAGTACAACTACAAATGTATAATTCGTATCTTATTTAAAGGTATTTTTAAACATGAGGAATGCAATCTCAAAAACTAACGTCATGTCGCCCAATTAAAAAAATGTGTAAAAAACTTCACAATTAATAAAAAAGTACCTACAATAAATTTGATTCGTACTAAGTACTTACATATAAATATGTAAAAAAACTTAACAATTAATATTAATGTTTTAATTTCAAAAGGTACTATTTGTTGTTGAGATCTGAATATAAAATAATTATTTATGGCATACTTCTTGCTAACAAACTCTTACACATTTCTAAATTGTAGCAGCACGAATTAGATGACTGCAGCACATCCTTTGTTTGGATTCGATTGGAGACAGTCGAAACAAACAGTCTGTTCCTCTCATTGCTTTTTATTGTATTTTGATACGAAAATATCCTTTCCACATTTGTAGATGAATGATGCTGATATTTGCTGAATATTTTAAAATACATTTTCCAATGTAATAATATAGGGAATAAATTGGTGATTGGGGTGCTATTATACTTTTGACTCTCAAATAGTGCTAAAAAAAAAAAAAATTTACCAACTTTTACATCACTGTCCTGCCTTGTTGCATAATAAAGTACACAGCCTTGCTGCTTAATAAATTTTAAAAGAAGTTTGATTAGTTCTCATGCACAGACTTTATTAAATGATTGGGAGACATCTAAGTACAAATAATGCTTCGCAATATTTTTAGTATACACATGATGTTCATGTTGTAAGTGTTCGAATATGGTAACAGGCTGTCAGTAGCAAATTTTCAAACCATTTACGATATATTCAAAACAAACTAATTGGGCGACACGACGTTAGTTTTTGAGATTGCATTCGTCATGTTTAAAAAAACCTTTAAATAAGATACGAATTATACATTTTTAGTTGCACTTTTACCCATATATGGTGAAGTATATATTAAAATATGTATTAAACAAATTGTAAATTTTGGACCTAGTCTATTAAATCGGATAGAAAATTATTGTGGATCATGAATGTAGGCCAGTAGACTCAAGATACGACCAAACTCTAGAAATAGTAAAACGGTAGCAGTTGTTTATAAGAATCGTAATAATAAAATTAATTTGTTTAATATTGTAGGCAGTATTATTGTATTCCAAATATTACTTAGCAACATTTGTTTTTTTAATCGCAATGTAAAGAGGTTTAAATAAAAGTACTGTAAAAAGGATAACAACTTCATTGCTGTTGTGTGCTATGAAATAGTTGCATACTTTAAGGCGATTATGGGAGGTATGCTTCAAAAATATTACAAAGTACATCAATGGTGGAAAATTCTGTATAAATGCAAATTGTAGGTACTTTTTGAAATCGATAAAATAACGCTTGACTCCGAAAATATATTAAGTACTTTTTTAATTTATGAACATCGAAAATATTGTCCAACATTGAATGAATTAACTTATTATATAAACACTTAAGAAATGAATAGTATATATTTACAAATGAATTATTATGTACGTTTTTAGTTTATTTTTAATAAAAAATATTAAAAAAATAAAAAAAAAACAATTTAGTACAATTTTCTTTGAAATTTAGTACAATTTGTAAAATCTTATTTTGCATCAAACCTAATATTGAATGAAGTATCAAGATCAGCATAAAGTAATACGATAAGATAAAATGCAATGAGATTTAATGTAGTGACATCAAAGCAAATGCATCAAAGTGAGATCAAATAACGATATTATAAGTAATAGTATTAAGATTTTCTATAGCAAACCATGTAGAGAACGAAGATAGGTTCCAGGGTTACGAAAATACTAAGTTGTCGGCATTCTGTCACAAAAAAATGGTCCAATATTTTTTCAACGTAAAATAAATTTCCTTGATATCAATTGTTTATATTAATACCACCAACATTATCGTTCGATAATGCTTTACTTCCTATTTCATCAAATAAGCTTATTTTTCGTATCTGAATTACCATATTACCTAATATTGCATATAATTAAATCAATATTTCAGATATATGCAAAAAATATGAAACAAGTTTTCTGTATTTTGTTTATATTTCCCTATATGAAATTTAGATATAATTGAGCGAAATATAGAATTTCTAATGAAGTACCATTTTTGTACCAAATAATATTTATTTACCCTAAAATTAATAAATGCAATATGAATTGTTTTATTCAATATAATTTTTTGTACATGCTGTAAATCCGTTTGTAATTTAAGACTGCCAAAGCACGATTAAAAATTGTGAGTTCTATGAACTAGACGCATGTGCTAAATTATTAAAAAGGTGAAAACATATTTACAAAACTCTCATACAAAGTATGTAAATTAATGCTGTATGTGTCTATCAGCTGATATGAATGTTGGTAGGTAAATATATAAATATATTTATATATACACATATAAATATTAAGGATTACCAACGGGACTGGTTTTTCAGATCCCGGAATTCAGGATTTTATAAATGTAAATCCCCGGATCTTAGGATTTTCGGGATTTTGGGATTTCGGGATTTTTGTTTCATATTAAAACCAAATGGTTTAGAAATAATAACTAATTATTTCAAAAGAGTTACTTACATATATTAAATATAAATGTCTTTAAAAACAAAAATTTTAAATTGATTAAAAGTTTATAAACAATTAATAGATAAAAAACATACTAACATTATTCAATATAATATATATATTATATGTCATTTCGACTTTAATTTTTATATTCGATAAAGATTATTAAAAATATTAAAGCATCTAAAGTAAAAAGAATCTTAATTTCATTTTGTTACCAATATATGAAGCTGACAAAATTGTTAGACTCTAACACTCTTTCTCAACCTCAAAAAAAAAAAAAAAACAATAAGTCTTATTCAATATTTTATTCTATATCATTACAGACTTTATTAGGTGTTGTGCGGGGCTTTTGAAAATTTCAATTACATTCATTATTTCACTCGTTTCGCAATCAACTTTTTTTAATTCGTTTCTAATAACAAACATTTCTATCTCATTATCAATTTTACTCTTCAATTTTGGGGTTTTTCAAAAATTTAAAAGTGTTGGGAAAATCATTTCTCTTTTTTAATTTGTTTTCATATCACTACCACAAAGAGCATTATCTGTTACTTAAACCGGATTTAAAATGACAACTATTTGTTTAAGTAAAACAAATTCTTTATCTCGTGAGGTTTTAATCCTTCTTTGCATAAAGGTGGATATTTCCATAATTTTTAAATTTTTTTTTTATTTAAAATTTTTCTTGATGACTTTGTAAACAAATACTAGTTTTCGGGATATACAAATTCCTAAAATCCCGGAATTTTGGGATTGGCATCCCTAATAAATACTCGTATACATATACATAGTCTGATATTTTTAAATATTTGCATAAAGAATTGATTACTTTCAAAGTAAGAAAGTAAATGCATACAAATTTTCATTTAGGTCCCTTAAAACGTCACAATATTACAATTTACATACACGTGCTTGCAGGTGACAGTGATACAGTGATACACAATTATGCAAATTTCACTTACAAAATCTACATAAAGAAGTTCATATTGAGGTAACATGGATTTACATTGTAATCAATTTTTTTCACATTATTCTGGGATTAAAATAAATTCCCCACTATTTCTTACCATAATTAACAAACTAAGTATTTATTATAAAATATACTGGCTGAAATAATTATTAGCAACAAAAACTTTTCAGTTTAGTATAAATAATTGTTGAAAATATTTATACGATATCAGTAATTTCTTATTCCTGCATCCATCAAGACATTCCTTTAGTTTATTAACAAAAATTTTCACAATGAAACTTATTGGATTTTACTTAGTATGTTTGCTTGTAATTCAAATCAATGGATTTGCTGATCGAAGATGTGGTGCACAATTGAGTCAAATTATGTGGGTTATATGTGAAAATGGATTTAATTCAATGCCAACAGCCAAAAGAACAGGTAAGAAAATATGCTTTTTAATATATTCACGGTTTTAGACAATAAAATATTTCAATATTAAAAATATTTGATAAATTTATCTTAAAAGTGAAGGTTTGACAAATAAAGGTTGTGACCGTACATTTATTTGTTAAACAAATATTTACTCAAAAAAGCGTAACCACTTGTTTTAGCACAAATTTGTTTGGCGTTGTTTGCTCTTACAAGAGTTTTGGAAGATCAAACAGCATCAAATAAATTAAAATTAAATATTTGTTGAGCTTTGGCCTAAATAAGAAAATTTTTTTTTTAAATAAATAAACAATTTCAAATATATGTTATTTAATGGTTACGTCTTTTTCGGTAAATATTTGCCAAATGTGGCAATAAACCCTAGTCATACTAAATATGCATTGAGGCATTTGCAAAAAAAAAAAAACTTAATTATAATCATTAAGTTTTACTCAATTTTAAATGTTGTACTTTGTGTCTTTGTCTTTTGTTTAATTAAAAATTGAATAAAAGTTAATTTTTTTTTAAAGTCTAATTATAAAATTCATTTAATTTTTTTTTTCCAGTTCTTCCAGCCATTGAAAGTGATGTCGGCCTCTCCTATGACTCCAATTCCCTTTCCAATATTTTCCAAATCGAACAAGGAAATTTGATGGGAAAAAATCGTCGTACTAGAATGTTGGGTATTGTTGATGAATGTTGCAAAAAATCTTGCTCCTACCATGAATTAGCCGCATATTGTTTATCTTAAATTGGATTGTCAAGCAAAACATTAAAATGTTTGAATTGCAAATATATTTCTTTTTAACTCCGATAGGATATAAAATATGTAAGATATAGTATTGTGTTAAATAATTGTTAAAATAAAATATTTCTTGTTCAAAGTTGAACAATAAACTTTTAATTTGTTTTGAATTTATATTTAACTTTACAAAAAGTTTAATTCAAAGTTAGCACCTACTAGGACTATAGGAAAATAGCTTGTAATTGCTCAATAACTTACTTTTCAATAACTATTATATACCTGCATTACTTAGAAGTAGTCGTATAATGACTTACCCCCTTATTCATTAACGATTATTAAATTTAACAAACGTTTATTAAGATAGATTTCCATATAAAAATTTGCTTAATAAACGTTTGTTAAATTTAATAATCATTTTTGAATAAGGGGGTCACAGTCTAATTCATAAAAACTTAACAAGGGTTTGTATGGACATCCATACAAAATTTGCTTTATAAGCCTGTTATAAACCTTTGACAAGTTTTATGAATAAGAGGGTAACAGTCTTATTCAGAAAAAAATTTAATATCGGTATAATCGCTATATCGCCTGAAATGGACTTTCTCAAATCAATAGCACGTATTTGCCTGATAACTTTGGTAGTAGGAATTAGAAAAAATTATTCCTAAATGGCTGAGATATGATTAAAAATTACGACAGTTGAACAAAAGGAAATAAATCTGGAATTTCTAAACGATGTTTCTGATTGCTATAAAATTTCTCACGTCTACGTCGACGAAATGCACTCGAATTTCAGTTTTTAATTTGGATCTCATAGAACCACCAAGGGTAGTGACAGAGGTTCCTAAAGTGGTGCACCTTATATATGTTAGAACTCTTCGTTTGTGATCCGATTTCAAAGATTATATATTATATTTTAATATATATAGGAAAATTATTTGCATATAAAAATATAATTTTTTACTTTTTTACCCAGCCTGGACGCGTTTATTGCTAATGGCGAATCGAAATATTTCTCGATTTTTTCTAAATATTTTTTTGTCGACTACCAATACTTTTCTAAGCCCTGTAAAAAAGAATTGCTTAAAAATCATAACAGAGTCAAATGTTATAAGTAATTAAAATAAAAAATTTTCAAAATGCAATTACATCGAGCATAGTTATCCTGTCAGATAGACAAACTGCCGAACAACGTGAAGTCGACTTAAAAAATCGAGTAAATTTTTCTAGAATAACACAAGAAATAAAAAAAATCGCGATAAAGCTAAATGGTGTAAATCAAAGTATAGGATATATAGTTCTCGTTTTACACTAGCCTTTTTTGTACCATGGGCTGTATCGAGGGAGATAAAGGTATCTTTTTAATATTTTTAAATTTTTGAATATCTACTGTAGAGACAGATAATAAATCAAATCTTAAACTGAATAAGCCCAAAATTTTCAAACATATATTATATGTATATATAAAGGTTAAACAATATATGTATAATTGTATAATATATATACATATTCTTATTAAGTCAAAATTTAAGAATTTAGTTGTAATTTCCCTTAAAGCTTATTATGTATGACATGTAATTTTTCTTTTTTCAAATGACGTTGTTGTTAGGCTTTGTGTTATTCGATAGCAAGTGTAAGGATGCTTAAAAATTAATTTCTCAATAAGAATATTCAAATGTGCTGCAAGTTTTACGTGCAAATTACTGTTACAAATTTTAATTTTAAAACATTCAAAAATTTATCGATACGTTTTTACGACTAATTTAATTTTCTTAGTTATAGAACTTTAAGTTTGTAGGTATATACCAGGACATACTAAATATAAATCAAAACTATCAGCCATGGCACAGAATTTAATTCCATTTGGAAGTGGAATAAATTCTGTATTTTGCTTCTGTAGAAAAAGTACAAGGAATTTTTTTTTTTTTCGAAATAAAACCATTTTTAAATTGCTATGTAGAATTATAATTTTATGCAGTTCTAAGTTTTATTCCGAAAACAATTTCAATAGAAGCAAAATACGGAATTAATTCCACTTACGAACGGAATTGAGTTCTGTGATATGGTTGTATATCTTTCGATTGTTGTTCCAATAGACTTCTCCCAATGATATTATGCAGTTATAGTAAGCAACTCACCGTCTTCTACTTTGAAGTCCATAAAATATTTTATTTTTCCCATCATTAAGATGGGAGATGTATTTAGTTTTGCATTCCGTTTGTAATACATCGAAATATTGTTCGTTGCTTATAAAATTTTGAAAATGACCCAAAGCGGTGCAGTATAATTAGAGAGTTATAGATAAATATAAATATATTGCAAATGATATTATGAAATTTTGCACGTAATACATTATATACCCCATATGCTGGGAAGCAAATATCATACCAGTATGTTACGTGAGCGACTATAACAAAGCCGTTTCAATACAAAATTTAGCAAAATTTATTTCCATGTACTGAGAAATCACAAAACGGTATTTTATTTGAATCGGTTCATATTTGGGGTACAGTGCAATAACTCCCAAATGAAATAAGTCCCAATGCAATAAGTCCCATGAAAAATGAAATAATGCCCAACTGAAAAAAATGAAAAAACTTTCAAAGGCAAAATGAAAGAAGTCCCAATTTTTTGGGACTTATTTCAAAATGTAAAAATAAATCCCAACAAAAACGAATTAACTCCCAATTATTTTGGTTTCCTTTTACGGAACGCTTTTTATTTTACAATTATATGTAAGCATATACATAATAGTAATAATAATTTAATTTAAGGTATAACATGATCATGTAGGTAATACAAATCCGAAGATATTAAAGAAAGATTATGACATTTCACCATAAAAAATACAATCTGTAGGTACTATACGAAGCCGGTGTCCGTATACAATAGAGGAGAAAATGCATCCGCCCGGTCGTAGGCCGGCAATACAGAGAATCTGTACTATGCGAAGCCGGTGTTCTGTATACCATGGAGGAGATTATCCTTACTGTTGGGACTTATTTTATTTCATAATGAAATAACTGCC
Source organism: Bellardia bayeri (assembly GCA_950370525.1). Taxonomy (NCBI): domain Eukaryota; kingdom Metazoa; phylum Arthropoda; class Insecta; order Diptera; family Calliphoridae; genus Bellardia; species Bellardia bayeri. The sequence goes on from OX493267.1 coordinate 86,792,249, forward strand.
AACAAAAATTATGAAATAACTTACAATGCATTGGGAGTTATTTCATAATGAAATAAGTCCCAATTTGTATGGAAAAATGTTTAGGATTTATTTCATTTTTCCATTGGGACTTATTTCATTTGGAAGTTATTGCACTGTACCCATATTTGACTATAGCCCCGTATAAACCCCACTTCTTTAGCATAAATATGTTATAAAAATAGCTATTATGATAAAATACAAGAGAAATAATTCTCAAGGACATGGAAATCTTTAGCGGCCCATAATTGGTTGTTGTACTACCGAAACTGCGTATCAACATCATCATGCACTTTGTCACATATTTTGCTGTTGATAACTTTTAGCATCCCTACGAAATTTACACTAAATATTGATGGTGGGCATATAAGATTCGGTAGAGCCGAATATAACACTTTTACTTGGTTGCTTTACATTTGATACAATTGTAAATTTCCCTTTTACACACACGTTATATTTCATTACAGTAAATCTTTGAAAATTGCTTTTGTTTTACCATACAGCCAGAAGATTTATATTACAGCACATTCATAGCTATGCTAACTTTAAAAGATAATTAAATTAAGGATTACGAGAATGTGTACATGCTTATATAGAAGTAAATAAATAAATATATACATATGTATAAATATTTACACGTTTACGTATGTATGTTTAATTTGTTTTAACATTCCTTTCATTTTCTACCTTAATAAATTAGATTTTATATTTTTTTTATGCAACCTAATATTAATACAATGTCTTTCAGAATTAATAAAAAACCTATTAAGCAAAAGCTTAAAATTCATAAGATTTGACTACATTACGTTTATACTTTTTTTATATAATACACAACACCAACATAATCTACATGTGTTTTTGTAACATTAGAAGAAATAATCAAATTATCTAATGTTTTAAACATTACGAAAAGGTTTTACTTTTATATAATATAATTAAGATACAAAAAGAGTTAGAAATTATAAAAGGAATTTAAAATGCATAAAGAGCGAATAAAATTTGAAAGGAAATTATTGCCTTATAGTTCCTCTACAGTGTTGGAAAAACTAATTCGTTTTGAATGATGCGAAGAATAAAAACTTATAAACGAATAACTTTGTTAATTCTTACTGACAAACTACTGAAGATTAACCCCCTTATTCAAAAACGATTATTAAAGACAGATTTGCATATAAAAATTTGCTTAATAAACGTTTGTTAAATTTAATAATCGTTTTTGAATAAGGGGTTAATGTTTAATTATACTATTGAACGATCATCATAAAAAATATTTAATCGTGATTTGTATGTATTAGAGACTTATTTTGTTTGAATTCCATCTCAATCACGATATGTACAAGAGTTTTATCAGTAATCTAGTTATTATCGGTAGTGGGAGCTATAACCAATTATGGACTGATCTTCACAAAATACAATAGTAGTTATAACTTTTAAATTCATATAACTGATCTGTGTGAAATTGTATTTTATATTTATAATATATTATTTTTATTGTTTTATTTTTTTTCGGAAGTGGTCCATATATGGTAGCTATGACCAAATAAAAGACCCTCGTCTGGCTTTTGGACAAGAAATTTGAAATATTTCTTGACTTGCTATCATTTTTCTAAACTTGCAATTTATCGTTTATGTAAAAATAATTGAATATTATCAAACACAACAAAACATAAAATACAATAAAATATTTGTAACATTTTTAAAGAAGTTATATTTCTTAAAAAATAATGTGGAGAAATATAAAAAAAAATAATACTATCCTAGATGCCTATTCTAGGTAGAACAGCATGATTATGATGATCTAGTCATTTCTTAAACTAAATAACACATTACATAGGAGATTGGGAGCAGTATGTTCCTGATTTAACTATATTTGAGTAGTTATTTCAAACCTTATTAAGGTTGCAGTAAAACCAATCGTTTATATGTGATGCTATATCACTCTTCTTGAGCAGTTAAAGAACAATATTGATATTATTAAAAAATTTCCTAACAACTTCCTAAAATACAATGCTAGACTTTTAAGAACAGCAAATTTAATATATAATTAATATTTCATCAGGCAACTTAAAACCAAGTTGGAAAATTCAATTTATATTGCAAAACAAAACCACAACATTATAATAAAAAGAGCGAAAATTCTTTTCAGAGGGTAATTAGCTCGGATGATCAGACAAAAAACATTCATATTATCTTTATAAGGCGAAAGAGTTTATCCTGGGACTGAAAATAAGAATTCTCATGTAAGATGTCTTATTAAATGCATTAGTTATTTTAAAAAAAAATTCTCTTACGTATTTGAAATATTTCTTTTATTTCTATAAAATATGATTTATTTTTTAGTAACAAATGATCTCAAAATGTGAATGAAGCCTTGTTTTTCTTTTAGAAAATTATACAATTTTGTTAAATTTTTAACCTTTATACTCATTTTTTTAGCTTTATTAATAAATTTAAAAAATTTAATTAAATGAAATTTTTCATTTCCGCTTCCCGGGAAAAAAATAGTCCGGGAAATCCAAACCCTACGCTCGCTATAAAATTCGTTACGATGATTAATAGACAAAAATATATGGAAATTATTTATTTCGAATTTCGACAACAAAGTAAAGTTTGTAATAGATTTGTGCAAATGTAAGCGATTTTTGAAAGTGAACTTTTTATTCCGTGAATATCTTTGTATGGGTACTAGGAGAAATCAAAGAACAATTCTGTCTAATTTTAACAGGACTTGTTCTTCTATAATTAAAATAAAGTGTGAAAAATCTCGTGATATTATCTGCATTATATTTAAAGAAAATAGCAATACATTTCTGAAAAACATTAAGGTGGTCTTAAAATTTCTTCTAACGCTGTAGTAATACTAGACCGATGTTACCTATTAGAGATACTTAACATTTTGTTGAAACTAAGAATGTTTGGCAAAATTGTCATTCCTCTAATTCCTTCTCTGGAGGACCTATCATGTCTTCGTATAGGACATATCTAGATAGTCTAAGAAATGCCCGTCTGTCTGACTGATTATCCAAGTGAATTTGTGCGAAAATTACAAGTCGCAATATTAAAGATGTTTGAATAAAATTTAGTATGTGAATCGGTCAATAACAGTTTAAAAGCAAAAAGTTTTCATATCTAAATTAAATTCTATACAAAAAAGTCTAATATATAGACACAAAAATAATGCCACATAATTTTAATATTACCAAACTTAGTCATTGCTCCCAAATAAGCCCACTAGAGAAAATCTATTTAACAGGCATAAATGTCTTACAAATGTTGATATTTAATGAAATTCTAAACAAACAAGTTTGTTATATATTATGGATCTTAATTTTGTGACGATTGATGTATTAGCAAACAGTTTTGCTCATATACTGGGTGTAGAGTATTGGGTATATGGTCGGACTTTATTTATTCTACTTGCTTATTTGTTTTATTTCATTTTGTATTTTAAAGTGGAAGTTTTCAATATCCTGATTTCATGGCTTATAAAAATCCTCTCAATTCAAGTTTAATTTTAGAATTCCTTTTTGGGGAAGCTATTTATGAAACAATTCCTTGCATGATAGATGTTTTTATTTATTGAAGGATTGTTCTACATTTGGATACAATGACATGCATTTACATTGAGCGTATTGGTAAGCGTTTAAATATTTTTCGTTAGTACCAATTTTATACAAGTTGTAATTAGTAAATGGCCAATCCTGACAGATTTGATGATTGAACTTATTTATGATGAAGTGTATATATGTAGATATCAGAATTATAGTTATTCTTTTAAACGATAAAAATTGAAATAAGAGGAGTTTTACAGTTTAAGTGAAGCAGTAGATGCATGGACCTAAAAAGTACTGTGAGCAAATTTAATGACTATATATATTATGTAAACAATAACAACATATTTTGATGCAGTTCCATATATTTTCAACACCAAACTGCTCGGTCTATTTTTGACATATAATTTCAATAATATTTAAAATATGAATAATGTGTTTGGATTTTAAGATGATTATTTATAAGTACCATTACTATAAAAAATAATATAGGCAGTAACACATTGTGTTCTACTATGGAAACTATATCAGTTGTATAAACCTTAACCTACTAAACATATCGTACATAGAGAAATCTAAGAGACAATAAAACAACTCACAAATTAAATTAGCATATGCCTTTATAGCCACATTACTGCATACATTTACTCGTATATGTAAACATTAGATTGGCACCAACAACAATTAAATAAAGCTATAGTTTACTTTGTGTTGAAAATTAATATGTTCTTTACATTGATGCCATTAAATCTATGCGCTTAAATTTGTATGTAACAAAAAAGCTATTGAATACTTTTGAACTATAAAACTAAAGAATAAACTAAAATTAATAACCTCTTCTAAAAATCCGTACTATTACTAAAAATTGTTTATTGTTAACTTGGATTAACTTTAACTTAGCGAGGGCGTTCATAATTTTTTTTATATTACGTCGACCTGATTTTTTCGATACCTATCCATTGGAGCTTTTGAAAAATGACAGGGAACTTGCGAAAAGTAATGAGACACCAAACGTTCCTACCGGCATTATCAAACATACATACATAAATGGTCAGTTTAAGTAGTAGTAGTTGAAGATCTGAGATAGTTCACAACTGCAGACTGCTTTGGGTCGGTTTGCGATTTGAGATAATAAAGCAGTTGTTGAATTTTGTTAAAAATTTTTTGACATTCTGTTTTCACTGCGATTTCAATATTAAAGTACACTAAACCAGCATCCGTGGATTTGTTTGCGAGCTGTGCTTAAAGCTTACGTACAGATTTTGTCGTTTTATATCTGATTTTTAATACTTTGTTTTTAAAATCAATGAATCTGACAACGTGCACGATTTTTTATCTATATATTTTGAATTGCTTAGCACTTGCACAAATATATTCCAAATAATTGAATTTGTTAAGAGAATAACGTTAACTATTTAAAGTAATTGTTGCAATCAGATTTAAAAAAAACCTTGTGTAGTTTGGCCGGATTTAATGGCAACATTGATTGAAATGAATGATTCACCACCTTCTCCATTATGTCACCAAATATTTCTGATCAACAAACATAGATATATCCTCATAGACTTTTAAAAAGGTATTCCAATGTTTTACAAATACCATCTTATTGCCGGTGGGTATAAATATACGGCCATGTCACAGAATTTAATTCCATTCGGAAGTGGAATTAATTCCGTATTTTTTTTTATAGAAAAAGTAAAATGAAAATTTTTTCAGAATGAAACCTAGAAATGCTTAAAATTACAATTCCACATAGCAAATCAAAAATGGTTTCATTCCGAAAAAAATGTTTCTTCTTCTAATATATGTAGAAGCAAAATACAGAATTAATTCCACTTCCGAACGGAATTAAATTCTGTGACATGGGTGATAGTAACAGAAAATATTACGAAAAAAAAACAATTGTATCAATATGCAACAGTTGAATTTCCTAGGAAACTGTATGAGCTCAATTTCAAGGAAAATTTATTAACTAAATATTATTTTGTTTCGACCTTTTTAAATTTTAAATAAATTAGATAAATAATCAGGCTCGAGGTCTGTGTTATAATCAATTATCTTATTTATTTATTTTTCAATATTTCGCCTACCATCGGTAAGCATCATCTGGAAAATCTATACACAAAACAGAAATAATACAAATTAATTTATTTTACTATTGTGACAGAATATAAGCATAAAACTTAAAAAACAATGAGCTACAATCATCAAAAATTAGAACTTTAAAGTTAAACATTAATATTGCACTACATTTTCTATTTTGTTTTATTTATTATATAACTATAACTGTTTGATAAGTTTTCTATATCGGTCCGGTAGTTCATTCTCTTTTCTTGTTCGACCTTGTTGATGTGTAACATTTCCAATGAAAATCTCCGTTTATATATTTCCTCTCATTGCAGAATTTGTACATTGTCAAAATCTGGTGTATGTCCTCTCATTGCACAATGGGCTGTAAGTGCCGTTTTTTGTGTTGATGACTTATCCCTACATCTTATATCCGATCTATCTCCTGCTAATCTGGTTTTCAGCTTGTTCTTTGTAGTCCCAATATATACTTGGTTGCATATGTTAGTGTTGTCCCCCATGCATTTAATTTTATAGATAAGATTTGAATTATCCATGTCGTCAATTCTACTTTTTGTATTTGAAAAAAAGTTCTCTGAGAGTGTTATTTATTTTTGGAGCTATTTTATTTTTTCTTTGTTGTAAATATCTGAATTTTGAATCCTTTCCGAGATTTGTGGCATGTAGATCATTGATTTATATATTATATTAGTCATCTGCTAAAGGTATATGTTTACTGTAATTATTTTTGAATGTTAGTATTTTGATAATATGTTTCGGAAACGAGCTTTTTCCTAAAATATCATTTAGCTTACGTAAATTCTCTTTATAGAATTGTTTGTCACTGATTGATAACACTCTCCTAATAAAATTACTTGCAGTATTAATAATTCTTTCCCACGAAGTTGGTTTTTGATACCAGTCAATTATTATCTGATTTCCTCTCCAGATAACCAAAGTATCCAAGTACGGCAACTGCCCGTGATTGTCTTCTTCTATTGTAAATTTAATTCGCTTGTGAAATTTATTTAATTGGTTTAGTACCTAATTTATTTGGAAAATTTATTCTTTTGAAATAAATATTAAAAAAAATCAACCAAAACTATAAAGCATGTCTCTTCTTTGAGCCAGCATCAAGTGAAAAATTCTTGAAAATCATGTTGAAACAAACCCAAACATAATGTTCTGCTGGTAAAACACATATTTATTTGGTACAACCATCCTAATGTACACAATTATAAATAACTAAGAACGAATATTAATAACCACAACGCAACATACTACACATATGTACTTCATATACTATCTATTTATAAAGGTGAGCTTATAAATATGCAATAATTCATTATTAATCATGACGCATATGCTAATTAGAAAAGGCGTATGCATCCTTTAAGGTTTTCTTCAAAAAATAATGCAAAATTTTTGTATAAATAATGAATGTTAATGCAACAAGAGCATCATTAAAGTGTAACTACTTTCTGCATAAGGTTATTAAGAAAACGCATTAAAGGAAATTAATTTAAAATAAATACAGTTGATATATTTAAAAATGAACTCTATTAAATATATATCCTGCGGCTTTTTAATGCTTTTGGTCATTACTGATCTAAGTACTGCCAATTTTCGTTTGTGCGGTCAGTCTCTGACACAATTTTTGGACATGATCTGTGTTGATGGCTTTAATTCCAAAAATCTAAAGGCAAAAAAATCTGGTAAATATAAGAACCTTTAAAGAAAATTTATTTGTTTAACACATTGAACTCATGTTTCTTTAAACACAGTTCCCTTAATTGATTATAACGATAATGGACTCGAAAATGATGTTCTCTTACCTCGGCCATTTTCTTCATTATTTATGGACAAACTGCTGAATGCTAATCATAACAGCTTAATGGCCAAAACACGTCGACGTCGTCATGATGGTGTAGCCGATGAATGTTGTGGCAAACCGTGTGCTATGTCAGAACTGTTATCATATTGTATCTAACTGGCCAAATAATTTATTTTAAATCAATCTTTACTACATATACAATATTGCTATATTCTAATATACTTCTACTATCGTACGTATTATTAGCTTTGTTCAGTAACAAAAATTATTTATACACATTTTAATCATTTGTAGTAGTTTTTGTTACTCAACATTAATAATTTTAAAACGTAATTATAAATAGGAAGTGTACATCTTAAATTACCTATTAATTCAATAAATAAAATTCCGATAAAAATATTTTCGCTGTGTATTAATATGTATAATGAATACTATACATGGGTGTTTTCTGAAATACATTAGCTCTTGCTGTTAGTTTAGAGCAAAAATGTGCTAAACCTTTTTGCAAATGCAATGATGCAATAACATTTGCACAAGATTGTGTATTGCTCTATTAATAAATTACTCAAATAGATATAAATATGTAATTGATGGAATGCAAGTACCAGTAACCATAAATATTGAAAATCAGAAAATCAGAAATATTGAATCAGTTATAGAATTGTAATAATTTAAAACTACGAATTCGTCTAAAACTTTAAAATTGTAGATTAAGAATCATGATAATTATCTTGGTATCCACGATGCCGCTGTTTCACATTTGATGTTATATCCCAACATACCATTCTAGGAGCGCTCCGAAAAAAGGAGTCAGGAAAGAGTCCAACAAAAGATAATTTTCGGAGCGCTCCGAAAAAAGGAGTCAGAAAAGAGTCCAACAAAAGAGCATTTTCGGAGCGAAAGAAAAATTTACTTGTTACTGTCCTGAGTCGGCACGCAGTATGACTCAGAAATTCCACTTAATTATGTGTGTACCAAAGCGTTGTTGTCCTGTTATTTGTGTTTTGAACAAATAGCTGTACCACACAAAAATGATAAAAACAAGATTACAGAGCCCAAAAAAAACCCTCATAAAAGACTCTTTTCTGACATTATCTAAGAGCTCTTTCTGACGGACCATTTTCGAATGTAATAACCCTCTTTTCTGAAGGTTTTCGGAGCAATTATGATTGTTTTTTGGGCTCATAAAGAGCGTTAACGCTCCGAAAAAGGTGTCAGAAAAGACTCTTTTCGGACTCATATGGCTTGCTGGGATGTTGTTCATTATTGGCATCGTGGCAATCAGGTCGACGTAAAAGATACCCCTAATATTCATCAGCTTCGGACAATTTCGTAATAGGAAGATATTGTTAAAGGAAAGTTCTTGATATTTAAAAAAATTAAACGATTTGGAATAAGTATGCAGCACAGCTGGACCGAAATGTTATAAAAAAGTTAAAGCTATACATCAAAATAGAAACACTGATATTTTAAGAGGAACTTAACTTTAATTTATTATTTTAGTTTTTCTTAAAAAAATGTTTGCCAACAAGAACTTTGCTTGCAATAAAACGATGGGAATAACCTAAAAGTTTTGACATTTTACTTGCTGTTGAAATTTTTCAGCAGGAAATGTGGTTACAGTGAATGTATGCCGCTATCAAGAGATGATCAAAACTAAATGTTTGAATATAATTGATGATGTGGATATCAGTGATATGTGATTGCAAAGTTGGATGAATAGCAAAAAAATTGCACGCCTTTAAACAATTTACATGTCAAAGGTTTACTATTTTGAGCGCCAGAGTCCCGACTTTGGAAGGTTTGTGGTGACCATCTTGAAAACTAAAAATATAATACTTCTTGGCTATATCTATGATCGGACCGGCCGTTTAGAAACGCCACATTTATATTCAAACATTTTTAATTGCGTTCCACTGTATAAAGCGTTATTGACATTAAATTCTTGACTTTTGCTATGTTTAACAATTTAAATTAATTTATTCACAATACATATTAAATTGATTATCCGAATTTCAGTTTGTATTTTCTCAATTTCAATTCACTTAGGACCATTTAGCCGTCATTCTTATTATTTTTTCAACGCTGTATGTTTTATAGGGTCTAGTTGGTTAGAACATTCTACAAATCGTAATATATACATACACCTTTTCAAGTTGAAATTGAGAAAATACAACTTGAAATTCACAAATCCAAACTAATGTTGACAAAAAACAAATTGAAATTCGAAAATCCAAATTAATGTTAAGAAATAATAAATTGAATTTCAGAAATCCAACTTGATACTGTGAAATAACAAATTGATAATAAGAATTACCAAATTAAAATTCAGAAATGTAAATTAATATTGAAAATATACAAATTGAAATTGACAAATCGAAAGTAATATTAAGAAAACACGCATTGAAAATTAGAATTAAAAATTTTTATTCGATTTGTACTTAAAATCGTCTTATGTATTTTGTAAGTAAGAAAATATTTGAAAAATTTCAAATAAATTTTAATTTCTCAATTACAATTTTTATTTTCTCAGTATTAATTTCGATTTCTCAATTTCAATTTGCATATTTTCAATAGTAAATTAATGTAGACTTCAAGTGTACTTTAAGAAAATTTTGTATGAAAATTTTGTCTTAAAGCACACTTCAAGCCTACTTTATTTTTTATAAATACGGCAGCAAGTTTCTATTTGTATTTTCTAAATATTAATTTGGATTTCTGAATTTCAATTTGGATTTCTCATTTTCAGTTTGTTATTTTTCTACATCAATTTGCTTTTATAAACTTCAATTTGTTCTATTTCGATACACGAGTACATAAATTTGTATTTGTGAAATGTTTTTTATTTTTTTAAATACTTTTATTTGAAATAAAAAAAAAAAAAATACTGAAACATTTTACGGTTCCTTGCATTGTCAAATTTTTTAATTACTTAAATTTATATTGTTTACAAGTAATATAATTTAAAATATTCCGTTCTTATATTATAACATTATTACAAAGGTAGTGCTCATTGTAATGGTACTAGGCGAGCTATTGATTTTTGAACAGGTTTCTAAAATTTGTTAATATTATTATAAATTTATATTAACTTTTAGTGGTAATTGTAAAAGTATTTAATTTTTAAAAACTTACCTATTCTAGCCTGTGTATTTTGCATTATTAAAGTAAGTAGTAAAAATCCAATGAGCAGGAAATTCGAACATCTGGCAAAACAGTTGAGCAAAGCCATTATTAATGAAGTTTTGAAGTAACTACGACAGAATACTTGGGTTTTTTAATTTGTCTGTCAACAGAAATGGCAATTTATAAAACTGAACAGCAGTTGCGTTAAACACTTTAATAAGGAGTTTTGTTGCATAACACAAACACATAAAGTTTATGTTAGTGGGGTAAGTAAGTTAGAACGTAAAAAAAGGTTACCTTCAAATAAGTTTTTAATCAACGTTTAGCTTATATTTTTTTGGTTGTTGTTGTTGTTGTTGTTGTTGACTTTAGTTTATTTTTTGTAACTTTTATCGTTTGAATTTTACGTGTTGTGCATTTGTATTAATTTGACGTTATTTTTCATCGTTTAAACAGTTTTAATATATTACAACTACTGCCAACACATTGGTAACGTAGACGCCGATATACATATGTACGAGTATGTATATAATCTGTGTGCAGATGTGTATTGTTTTTGATTTCTTTTCTTTTCTGTTGTTGTTGTTGTTATTTATTTAACATATACTATCACAACTTTTTAACACCAAAGAAAAGTTACAAACAAAAGTAAAAAGCTACTTTCATATCTACACAACTTTATCACAAACACATGCGAATATTTCTCTCGATTTTTCTATTTATATTTTCTTACAATGATTTTTTTTTGTTTTTGCTTTTGTAAAACTTTCTATTTATTTTTCTTCAGCTATTTGCTATTTGCACAAACATATATATAAATTCTCGCTTGTTTCTGCTGCTATTTACTTAAAAATTTTTTTTTATATTTTTTTTTTGTGGATTTTTTTGTACTGTGACGACTGGTCGGTATGAAAAATATGCAGGTAGTATGTTGTTGGCAAGTGTATATGTGTGTTTGACTATGTGTTGGTGTGTATCTGTGATTTCGTTGATTTAAGGTGTTGTATTTGCAGTAGTTGTAGCTGTAGTAGTATTTGATATATAAACGACATTAAAATAAATTTCTTATTTGTATTTTATGTCGCCAGAAGTAACGACACACGACGTTGTTTTTGTTATTATAGTTGTCGTTGTTATTGTTGTTCTTGCTCTTGCTATTATTGTTAAGGATAAGTCCTTACAAAAATCTCACTTTACGGCTTATTCCCGTATTATATACAATAGAGTAGAAGTCGACTTGGGTCGCTTTAAGTTGAAAGTAAGATAAAACATAAGCAAAAGTCGCAAAAAAAAAACGAAAATGTCTTATGTTAACTTATTGCCAAATGTGTTTTATGGTATAGTACATTTATTTATTTTACTTTCAGGGGAAATCTTTGGTTTTTTTTCTAGTTTTATGTATTACTTATTTTATATATTCGGGATTTTTTTTTTTCATTTGCCAAGAAATAAACAATACACAATTTTGTTTGTTTTCTATAGAAATACATTTATTTTTCAAAGATATCGTTAGCAATCACATGTGTATATGTGTTTTAACGTTTTCAATGTTTTAATATTTCTGTTAGTGTAGTTTTAAACTTTAGCTTTAGTTATTTACTTTGTATAATTTGTTTTGTATATTTACTTCACTTCTTTCTACCTTTACATAGTTTTGTTTCGTTTCGTTTCTTTGTTAACAATTTTTCCTACGTTTAGCACTTATTTTCTTTGGTTTATTGCTAGTTTAGTTGTAGTTTTTCCATTCTAATGGTTGAGTTAATTTTAAATTAATGCCACTGGTTATTGTAACACAATTTATTGTGTATTTTTAACAATTTCATTTTCAATGTGAAGCGGGTTTCTGTAAAAAAAGAGAAATAAGAAAATAATTTCTAAGTAGTAAGTAGTCTGCTTGTTAATATATCATATATGTATAAGTATATGTAAATTTGTATGTATCAACCAAATAATTAATTGCCGGTTTATTTGTTTTGTTTTTTTTTTTATTATTTTCCTAAATTGTTGGCCAAAAGTAAAACGAAATTGCTGATGTTAAAAAGCAACCATAAAACAAATGCCTTGTTTGTATTTGTATTAAATAACAAAATCCAAATTAATTGTGATTATACCACCATTATTTCCAAAGACTTGTTACATTAATAAAGGCAAAAGAGACAAAGAATAACATCAACTAAATAAAAAATTTGGCAAAAAAAAAAACAAGTAATACCGGTATCGGTTTTTTGATATTTTATACATATACCCCCTTATTCAAAAATGATTATTAAATTTAACAAACGTTTATTAAAACAGATTTGCATATAAAAATTTGCTTAATAAACGTTTGTTAAATTTAATAATCGTTTTTGTATAAGGGGGATAGTATTCATTTAAATGTTATCAAATTATAAAATATGTGTACTCATAAATCCAAAGAAAGTTTGTCATATCTTTTAATTTATGTTAATTTTTGACAATTACTATTACTAATAAGACTGTATAGTTTCTAATTGACGGATGGGTGGAAATTTTATTTTAAAATATTTTATTACACATATTTTGACTATTTCAATACCAAACATTTCTGATAAACATATACGGTCTAATTCATAAAAAATTAAAGTAGACTTCAGATGTACTATAAGAAAATGTTGTATAAAAATTTTGTCTAAAATCACACTTCAAACCCCACTTTATTTTTTATGAAATTTAAGGAAATTTTTATCTACATCAGTCTTGCACTCTAGGCCCTAGGCAAACAGATGTACATACTTAGCTAAATTGTCATAAAATTGGCAACTTTATTTAGTTTAACAAGTTTACCACAACAATATCAAAATGTTTACAAGTTTTCAACAATGTTATGGACACTGTAACTATTTAAATGATTGCGGTAACCATAATATTGTTAAGTTACGATTCAGATGATAACTGCAATCATATATACGATTGTAGTACCTTTGTGTATAATTGTGGCAATCATGTTTATGATGTATCTATTTATCATATTTTGTTGCTCTCTTATTATGAGAACAACATAATATGGTATAATTTTTCATCATAAAACTGATCACCATAAGCATTACATAATTACTATATTCATGTTAACGGTAACTTAACCATATCATGGTTACAGAAATCATATAATTAATTACAGTGACCATAATATTAAAAAAAAACACTGTTTAAAAATGTTGAAATAGTTGTGGTAAACATGCACAACTATATTTTTTCTCTGCGTGTATATGCAAGACATGGACTAGTAATAGATAAAACGAAGAAAACGGGCAAAACTGCAAAATGTTATTGTTTTATTTTTGCTATATTTAGTCATTAAAATGTGTATTAAAGAAGTAGCTTTTCGAAATTCTACTTTCAAGGGTAAAAAAGGGAATTTTGAGTTTATTTTGGATAAAAAAATATGCAGAATTGAAATAAAAATATAATTAAAGACACGAAACTCATGAAAAACAAGCATTTTGGATATATTAACTAAAGATTTCTGTATCAGTATCTATTTGTATCTGTTGTTTTATGAAAACGAAATTTGTGTTGTAATTTGTGCATTCACAAAATTATGTATTTGAGAATTAATTTCTTCAAAATATGACTTCTAATAATGCGTAAATATGGGGAAAACTGGAATATTGTATTTATTTAAAAGATAATTCACAAACAGATTTAAAGTTTTAAATGTGGTTTTATAAAATAAATATAAATTTACACATAACAAATGTTTAGTAAATCCAAAAAGCAAAAATCATATTGTTGATACTTTTTTTTGATAGTCTTTAAAATGTATCTTTGCCATACAAGTATAGTTAGGCTGTAATCAGGTGTAAAAATGTTGATACTTTTTGAGTGCATTTTATATAAAATTTGTATGGCGATAACATTTGTGTTGTAGCTATTTCAACGTTTTGGTAGATTGTCTTAAATTTTGATTCATTATTCTGTTTTTACTTTAGGTATTTTGATCGAGAAAATGTCGCCTCTCTAAGTTCTTCTCTACATCTACAGCAGAGAGACAGACAGACATAGTTAGATCGTCTTAGAGTTTTATAGGGACCCAGAAAATATGTCACATTGTGTTAAAAACGGAATAACAATCATTCCCACCTGTTAGGTGGTGGATATAAAAATTATTAAGTAATATAGTTTTCTTTAATGTTTGTTATATATATTGGTGTATAATTGTCATATTGAAGGATACACGTCTGCTATTTATCTCTTAATGGTTGAACGTTATAGTGTAAATAACAATGATCTTTGTGCCAACATAGCGACATATGCGGCAAGTTTTGCTTTATTTTTTTAATTTGAAAACAATGACGTTATGACCGGTTGCCTGCCGAAGCATATGGTAAATGTGCTACATCGGCTTCAACGTGCGAGAGATGGTTTGTGCGGTTCAGAAGTGGTGATTTTGACATCAAAGTCAGAAAAAATAGCGTTCAGATCAGCCAAAAAGGTTTAATACCAAGAATTGCAGTCATTGATACATGTATGTTTTTGTTAAACCAACAAGGGCTTGCAAAATCATTGGAAGCTACCCAAGCTGGAATTTCGAAATGCAGTATTTATCCAAAAGACATGAAAATGTAATATTGCATTATTTCGGCCACATGTTACGAAAAAATTGACTTCTAAAACGCATTCGGTTTCGATATCGATTTCCATCACATGCCTGAATATTTTCATTATTTTAGTGAAAACTATGGATTTTTAATATATATATGCACATATGGAAATGTATAAATTCAATAATATTATTATGTACGAAACTATTTTGGAGCCTTCATACAACAGTTAAAATCTTATTCGAAGGAGTCAGTTGTATGTGATTTGACAGAAATCATGTATTGATTATTACCAAATTATATAAATTTTGACTAGAACAAACACATATTACGTGTAGCAACTTTTTGTAAATTATCTAAACAAAACTTTGTAATTTGATATCTTTAGAAAGTTTTTCTTAGTCTATTCTTTTGGTGGAATTTGCAGTAAGAGTTGCAGTTTTAATATTTTACAATTTAATATACTGTTCAATAGCCGCATTAACAGTCATACAAGATGTGAAATTATTTCATAAGGTGTCGTACAAAACCGCCTAAATTTTATTAGCAGTTAAAACATTTTTATGATAATAATCACTCTTAATGATGTTCCCTTAAATCAAATGAAAAGTGCAACTCGAAACAGGACACTTTTAGCCTTGGCTTTATCTTTAGTATCTTGTATCTTAAAATAATCTGAAATGAATGAATGAACTTAATGAATTTAAACTGATCTATTGTATTGTATATTATTGTAACATTTAAAACTATTAAGTACTATGTACGAGTATTTGCAACAGACTCACTTTTGCTTATTCCGGCCAGAGTTATTTTCAATAATTTAATATTTTTATCAAAATTCTTGCTTAAAGAATTCCAGCTAACAAAAGTTTGGTAAAGTTTTGCTGAATATAACTTTCGTAATCATAAATTCTTATGCAGAAAAAAGAAAACGCAAATATGTCTCTTTGGGAATGAGACTATATGTATGTATGTGTGTTTGAGTTCTACAATATTTCTTATCTAAAATAAAATTATAATGGTTGACATCAAACCACAAATAAAATAAATATGACGACTGACTATTTACATACAATAAGCAGAGAAACAAATAAAAAAACTTTACATTTTTTTGAAGTCTTTTTAAATTGTTGTCTCGTTTGTTTGTTTGATTGTAATATAAATGTTAAGCTAGATTAAATTTCATTTATTTTTATTTAAATGTAATTTATTATTGTTTTTATTTTAACGTTCTTTTGTTGTTATTGTTTCTAAGAACACATACATACATATATTTTCCCTATATTATTTTACATTTTACTTTGGTGGCTATTATTTTTGTTGTTGTTGCTGTCATATAAATTTGTTGGTCAGGTGTGACTCTTGTTGTAAGCAAATATTTATTTTGACATTTTGTTTTCTATTTTTTTTTTTTTTGAAGAAAATTGTTTCTCTTATTTTATTTGCATTGTTGCTATTGTTGTTATGGTAGTATTATTTTGTTATTTTTATTGTCCTTGTAATTGATTTAACCGTTAAACTTTTCACTTTGTATTGTATTCGGTGTTGTTACTGTTTTGTTGTTACTTTCCATTTCTTTTTGCTTATTTGAACAATGGTGTCATTTATTGAAAATTTGCGAATACTTTTGTTTCTTTTTCAGCTCTTCTTTTATTATTTCGTTAATATTTTGGGCTCCTTGTAAATTCAAAAGCTTAAGTGTTTATTTATTTTGCTCGTACTTTTTCCACCATTTGTACTCGTAAGTTTTGTAGTAGATTTGTTTCTTCATTCTTTAGTATTGTTTTGTTTTCCAGGGATTCGAAGTCATTCTTGTTTTAGGCAAACATTTTAAAGTATAAAGAAAATCTGCAAAGATACAAACATAAAAACTAACGTCAATGAAAAAGAAAGTTTTAATGGGAATTGCTTTCTTATTTTATTATTATTTTTTTTTTGTATTTTATATAGGAAAAGTTAACGTTGACACTATAACAAGTTTTATTTTATTCTCGTTTTTATTTGCGTTTTGGGATCAACATTGAGGTGGCCATATTTCGTTATGGGACAAAAAAAAAAGATGCTTGCCCTACATTGACGCATCTACACTCTAAGCTTGCTTGTGTGCCTTAAGGCATGGTTACACAAGACAAATATTTACCTAAAAAAGTGTAACCATATTTTTTAGCACATATTTGTTTGTCGCTATTTGATATTATAAGTGTAAAAGCCGAAATCAGTTTCCTAGTGCTATTCTCATTTATTGTGTGTTAAACTAAATCACTTAATGTTACATGCTAAAAAAATATAAAGAAAGGTCAGTTCATAAAGCTAGAGAAAAATATAAAACTTGATTATCTTCCAACTCATGACACATCTGTTTACTTTGTGGTTGCTGGTTAGCACTTGTGCAAGCAAGGTCTCGCTAAGCAATTTTTTTTAATGTTTATGATTTTCTCACACGCACAAAATTCTTGGCTGCTTAATCAACACAAATATAAACGCGATTGTATGTGTTTGCCCATCACTGCTGTAAACAAATTTAAGTTTACTTGTTGTTTTTTAATTATATTTATATTTCATAAATACCACACTGGTGAAAAAAGAAAATGTATTAAAGTTTTCTTAACTTTATAATACAGAAACTCATTAAAGTTAAAACAAAAAATAACTCAAGCCAGATTCTTAAAAAAAATCAGCAAATGTAATCTAACTGGACAATGTAAATTTAAATGTCGAGTAAGAAGATTAGGACTAACCTATAATGACTGCAGGAGCTATCACAACGATAAAGAGGGAAAAAGTATTACTTTTCACCTTCAATTGTTTAGCAGGTTTCTAGGACATCATTTCTATAATAGTCTCTCTGAACTGTTGAACATGAAGTTGGAGCGCATTGAGGTCTTTGTAATTGGCTACATAAATCACTTATGGTGGCCATTAAATGGTCGAACAGTGAGGCAACAAAAATTTCCATTTTTTCTTTAAATAAAGATTTCATTTGTCCTAATTCAAAAATTCTAATTCTTGGTGTTTTTATTTTTCTTTCTTTTCATTCCCATTCATTTTCCTATTGGTTTCTTTTATTTTCGATACTGAGAAAACAAAATAATTAATATTATTAATAATTAATATTATTTTGTTTATTTGGTGCTGAGAATAACTTTATCTAATTTCTAAACGGCATTCTACTCCTCAACTCAACAACTAGATTCCAAAATCGATTTCTGTTATCTGTCTTTCATCTCTATCTCCCCCTCTATTTCCTTTTTACATTTTCAGGCAACACAAAGAGACCATCAGAATGGACTCAAGTGAGCTGTGCATTTTGGACGGCCGTCTGTCAATGCTAACCGCATCTTATCTAACAAGTATAATCAAGCGTTATATGGTATAATATATAAAAATTAATATTTTAAGAAATTTCGTATTAAAGAAATATGGCCATACACGTATAACAAATTTCATAAGTCTAGTTTGAAATGGAAACGATGCAATTGTTTTCTCCTCTGGGGTATGACCAAAGTCTGAGTGTTAAACCTAAACGTGTTTCATAACGAGAAACAACCCAATATGATTTTTTTCATATATTTGAAAAAAAATTGCGATAATTTTTCATATAAACCTATATTTGATTGAAATTAATTTATATTGACAGATCATGATATCAGGAGTCAAAAAAAAAACTATAAGCAGCATTAATCCAACACAAATAAGAGATAATATTCACATTAAAAGCATTTAATGTCTTAAAGCAGCAATTCAAACATTGAATTTAAATAATCCATTGAATACGAGAACTGTGTCGAGGATAGTTTTATAAATAATCATAAGACTTCATATTTGACTTTAAAATAAAAAAGCTTCTAAAACTCTTTCCAACACGATAAATCTTTTTTTAGTGAGTAATTGCAAACTTTAGAATATTTCTGAATTTTATATTTTATTTGATTGTGGAATTATGTTTTTATTTTTTTTTTTTTAATTCTTGTGGCACTTTAAGTTAGAGGCCTTTTAGACGATGCAATTAATTGCATGCAATTTTTTCCATTCTCTTTTAAAATTGGTACGTAAAATGTTGTGCACTTATACGGTGCAATTTTACGTGCAACAATCATAAAATTTTTTGACGTTTAATTACACATTCCTCTTCCGTTTTTCATTCGCAACAAAGAAAACAAATTTTTAAAATATATGTAAATAAAATATACAAGAAATATATGTACATATGTATGTATATAAAATAATATACATACATATACATAAATACAATATACAAACATTTTAAAAAATATAAAAACTGGAAGATATTAATACAGAAGAAGTAATTGAAAATGTTCTTGAGCAAAAATTTTTATAACGCACACTTCAAAGTCAGAATAAGATAAAACAAAATAAGTAAAACACAAACGATGGTAAAAGGAAATGTCAAAAAATTGCATGAAAAACAAAGTCGTGCAACTTTTTCTACCCCCTTGCTTCTCTCCCCCGTTCACCCACAAACATCGTCTAAAGGTCCTTTAAAAAATGGTTTTTGTGTAAGATTTTAGCGATTTTATAAATAAATCAAAATGCTTCTCTTATTTGGCATCATAGCGATCAGTAGGGAGATCAATAGGACTGTACTATTTCAATATATTTGATATAACTTGCAATATATGTATATACATATGTGTATGAGATTTTTATGAGATTAAAAAATTATATAAAAACAAATTCAATGAAGAAGCAATTGAAACAAATTGAATAAATCAAAAGTTAAATAAATTTTATTCTCAAGTAATTCTGAATTTCGTAAACAAGTACTTGTGTAACCGATAATATCATAGCCATTACCAAACTACTTCAAAGTAATGCACATGACATGAAATAATAAATGAAAAGTTATTTGATCAGTAATTGAAAATCTTTACCAAATTTTTGTTGATCATTGGTATAAATATATACTTCTAAACAGATAGAGGACAACTAGCAGCTTTGACATATATTTATATTAACCTTTAATTACTGGAGTGAAATATTTGTGATAAATTTTAACCATTTTTAATTTTAAAATTTTGTTTTGCAAAAAAAACTTCTTTTTCACTATTATTTATTTTTAATTGGAATAAGAAAATACATTTGTTAAATAATAAAGAAATCTAATTAGAGAAAGCAAAATTCTAGTTAAACAAAACAAGGATTTTATTTCACAGTCACTTTTCTGAAATCTAAAAAAATGTACAAATATAAAAACGTAAGGGTAAAATTTAACACCACCTCAGTAGTTAAAGGTCAAACTATTTGGTCATTTAGTCATTTAAATATAATATTTATACCCTACGCCACTACAGTGGGTAGGTTATATTTAATCTGTGCTGATATTTATCCTGGCTTTCAATGTAAACCTTGTGCGCAGAGTACATTTCGCAATTTTCAAGGTATTTCTATAAAATTTGGCATTTGATATTTTTTTAGCCTAAGAACGCCTGGCATTAAAACTGGCTGAAATCAGTTCATTAATTCCACTAACCTGCATACAAATGTCTTCACGAAATGGGGGTTTAGCGGTCATAAATGTTTGATTTGTTCACATCTAGCAATAAATTTCTCCAGGAATAAGTTATACATATCATTAATTTGTTTTGATGAAATTGATCCACAATTGACCATAGCTTCTATATAAGGCCAATTGCCGAAAACCACTTTAAAGAGCATGACTCTCTTAAAAATGTTGGTATCGAAATCATGTTCAACATAAGCCTGTTTCATAAATGCAAAAATTATTTGGTACATTTTTGTGACGATCGGTCTATAATTAGTCATAGCTCCCATATAAGGCCTTCTTGTCAAAATCATTTTAACAAACATAAATCTCTTAATGTTAGTACCCAGTAAAAAATGTGCTCCAAAAGGAGCAGGTTTTATGTATGAATTCATACCTCAAATCGCTTCAAACATGGTGATGGGATGCATGATTTTTATAAGAGGTATTTCCGGTTCGGAGGACTACTTTCTGCTGACAATAAGTGCTTCTTTTAACCTAATCAAACATGCTAAAGTGTTTTACGTTTACGTGCTTCAAAAAAACACGATTTTTTTACTGGGTATATACAGAAGTCAAACCACTACATTTTTGGATGATCGGTCCATGTAGGTCATAGCTGATAGCGACCATTTCTGAAAATTTGTTTTTATACTTTCATATTAGTTTAAGCATGAATTTATTTTAATTTGTGTAGATATGGTTGTACTTTAGTAGGTCATGAAAAGTATGTATATGAATTTGAAACTTCCTTCTTATGGTCACCTCAAAAAAGAATCTTAGGATGCCTTAAAAAAATACAACAACAAGAATACAATAATCTACAGACATACACAGAAGGTTCACATGGCATGTTCATTATCAAGCAATTTATTTATTTTTTTTTTTTTGTTGTTTTTATTTACCAATATTTCAGTTACGGAGCAAAATAAAAAAAAGTCAAAATATAACAATATCTTAAAATGGCTCGTTCCCTAGGTATCATTACAGTTATGTTGTGATTATGCTACTTTGTAAAGGACATGTACCTTTAAGATTGACAAAAAAAAGGAAAATATTTATTCATTTATTGTGTGTAAATATAATTAGCGAATTATACAATGTTATGAATAGTATTCTATTCCATATTTTATTTACTGAAATAATAAATATATAAAATTCTTAAATAAGAAATTATTTATTAGATTTTAATTAGTCTTAAATTTTGCGAAATAATAATTATTTCTAGTTTATTAGATACAAAAATCTGTTGGTATACCAAATTTTTCCAGTAAAGCATTAACTTACATACTAATATTAAGTAAGCTGGCTGCTTTTTAAGCTTAAAATAATTATTACTCTTAGGATACAGAAAATAATAGAAAAGTGCCTAACAAAATATAATAGCAAGTGTAGAGAGTACAGAGTTCTAGTTTCAGTTTACTATTTACTGTGAATGCACAAATATACATATAATGAATATATAAAAATGTATAACTAAAATTCAGATTTATTTTTCATTTAAAATGCAGATAATAATTGGTTTAACTAAGTTTTTAAAAAAAAAAACATTAAACACATATACATACATACATATGTTTTCTTTGCTATAGAAAAACTTTATGTTAAACTATAAATTATTAACATTTTTTAGTTATTTTTTTACATTATATTTTTTTTATATACACATAAATATAAATCTGGAATGTGCTGCTATTGCTATTTTAGCTGCTTATCCTGCTTATTAAATACAGTAAGCACTCATCTCTGTTGTACTGCAACCCTTGAGGCAACACTCATAATATATACCACCAGGACTAGGAGCACGACGTTGGCGACGAGTTTGAGTCAACATCTTGCTGTTGTATAGTTTAGACAATATTACATTGAGGGGGTGTGGTGGTACAAAGATGTGCTTAGAATGGAATGAATATGTTGAGCCTGGATATTGTAACGACTTTGAAGAGTCTGACATTTTTAAACTTATGATGTCATTTGCCAAACTATTATAATCAAACTCATTTGCTATATTATTCGTTTGGTTGATGATAGTAAGATAAATAGAAGCAAGAGAAAAATATGTGTATATACATACGTTAGCTTAGGTAGAGTACAGAAAAGCAGTCAAAACAAAACAAGAACAAAAAATGTTAAGAAATTAAAGAAAAATTTTGTTTTTTTTTTTTTTTTTTGGTTACAAATGCAGTCGTATATCAAAATAGTTGCTGTATAAGTGGCTTAAAAGGATTTTTGCAATACCGCTAGTTATATTATTTTAAGTTAATAAACCAAAATCAAGGGAATAACATTAAATGTTTTATATTTATATAAAAATACTTACTACCATCCAATAAAATGTTACGTTTAAGTGGTTTTGCATTGAAGCCCTTATCACAGATCATGTCCATGTAATCTGTTAATACTCTGCCGCAGTAACGTTGATATGCAGAAGTCTTGCCCCACATACTAGCCAGTGTTACCAAAACCGCAAAACTTATGAAAATTACAGTCTGTGTCATTTTTAACTGCAAACAATGTATTTGAAAAATTGAGCATTGAAAAAATATTGTGTTACACCAATACAAAAATAAAGTCATGAACTTTAAATAGTTTTATGCGTTTTTTAACCATTCTATTTGATTATTTTTAAAAATTTTGTTTAATTTTTATATTGAAATTATTTATATTATGAAATAGACTAAATCCAAAAAAAAAAAAACAAAGCGAAATAAGAGACTTTTGAAATAGTTTTAAATTACCAATTATCCTAAATTATATAGGGCCGTGTTAGAGAAAACAATTTTGGAGCTTTCTAAACCATAGGAGTACTTATCTATCAGCCTTCCATCCATCTTTCAACAATAACTTTCTCTTTTAAAAATAATTTATATAAAAGTAGTAAAAATTTGTATTGTATTGTAAAGAGTAAGGTTTGAAAAATATAAGTCATAAAATATTATGGATTTTCAGTCACAAAATGGTTATAGATTATCAGTCTTATTCAGAAAAAATTAAAGTAGACTTCAAATGTACTTTAAGAAAATTTTGTCTAAAAGCACACTTCAAACCTACTTTCTTTTTTATGAATACGGCAGTAAATTTTTAATTTAGCCCCACAAAAAATAATGCACATTTCAGTGATATAAACATCATCATGAAGATCAAAATTTTGTTGTTTATATTTTTCGACAGCTTGGTCTATTCACCGTAGCAGTATTTCTCGTTCAGAATGCAAAGGCTTATTAAAAAATGCTTCTAGATTTATAGAATTTCAAATGCAGTAATTTAGCTTGTTGACGTATCCATATGAAGATGTACTTCGCTTTAAAAATAATTGCTCCAATCTACTACGAAGTGAATGGTCTGCCGACTTCAATTCTTGCACCAGTTTTACCTTGTAAAAAACTTCAAAACCAAATTCTTACGTCAAATTCGCTATGATGTCATTGCAGATATCGCCAATTGTTGCGTCCGTTTAACGACTGTGATAATTTCACTTGTACGCCCCGATCGTACAAAACTGATATGTGCCGACAAGTAAAGTATCAAAACTCCTAAATACACCTGTTGCAAAACAAAGTTTTTTTTGAAAAACCCGTTCTTTTATTTGAAATGTACTTAAATTATTTTGAATATGACTATTAGGTTCAAACAATCTCAATGATTTTGCAATTTTTGCTTCAATTTGCAAAAATAGCCACTTTGTTTTAAAGGTAGCAAACAATTTGATCAATTGATGAATATTTATTACTTGATTTTTTTTTATTAAAAAAAAACCCTTCAGTGTTAAGGTTCCTCTGTCAATTTGATCTCTACTCTCTGAACTGAATTGTTTTCAAAGCCGTCGCTTAGTTGACATTTGTGGATTTACAATATGTACAATATCAAACCAAATAAGAAATAAAAAAGTGTGACTACAAGCTGGTAAGAAAATCGAATAGGTTAAGTTCCACTGGAAACTATATTGAATAAATAAGCTAATGTAACAATATTGTATAAAGGAAAAGAAACTAGATATTCTTCATCAACTTTTGTTGTAAAACGTATCTTGTCTTAGCTAAAACACGCACTCTTCTATATATGAATATGGTGATAAGACTGAGATATATTTTTAAATAACTCTATATTTCTAAGTTTAAACTTTATTTTTGCAATTTAAGTTATTTTTATTATTATTATTAGTATAATTATTTTTACACAATCACACCAAATTCAAACTTGTACTCACACGATAAATCTTGTCCTTTAATTGACAAATAATATGCTAACAATGCAATAATATTTACACAGCCTTGGCAGTATTTATAGTGTTAATCTGTTATTTTTTGTGTCATTGTAACGTCTTTGTTTGTTTAGGATTCAGGCTAAACAAAGAGCTTTCCTTAAAATTTCGTCAGTAATATTATCATAATCAATATTCTTGGTACTTATTAGTGTATGCTAAAATATATTGAGAAAGAGTTTATATTTTGCTGTGCCGAATCTTATATACCCAGCACCAAATCACTTATTATGAAGATTTATAAACACGGAAGTAGACTTTATATGGGGCTATGGTCAAATAAGGAGCGATCATCATGAAATTTTTACGACCATTTGAATGAATATATAAAATATGTTTGTCGAATTTCAACTTGATTGAGGATTTATGTTCATTTAAGTGAATTTCAGAAGTGGTTTTTGTATGGACCGACACAAACAAAATTTTGTTTTAAGATTCCACTTTGCATGAAACTTATTATTGCAGAACGTTGTTAATATACGTATTTTCTATAGACATTTATGTATCATAAACCCATATTCCGCCATTTAAAAAGGACTTTTCCTTCTATAATAAAAATAAAGTGTGCAAAATTTCATGATGTTATCTGCATTATACTCGTATTTATAGAAAACAGAAAAAAAATCTGCAAAATATCTAGGTAGTCTGAAACTTTGATCTATAACTCAGGTCCTACTAAATCGATTTTATTCATTTCCAATACCAAACATTTCGGTGGATGAAAGTATGTTTGGTAAAAATTTAATGGTTCTAGATCCTTTTTTCGAAGCTCTATCGTGATTTCAACAAACTGATAAGGACCCAAAATATGTAGACTTTTTGATTCTACGACCATTATTTCGATGTGTTGCAAACGGAATGACAAACGTATTATACCTCCCATATTTTTGTTGGTGGATATAAAACAAGTAAACACTACAATGATGCACTTTTTCGAATGCAACTAACATTTTAATAAGTGTACCAGAATTTTTGGAATTAATATACATAAAGGGAGTCTGAATATAATGATTTCTAAGAAATTTAACACTTTTGCCTTTCATGTTTTTCATAATGCAAAATTTTTCTCAGTACGAAGGCGGTTCGGAAAGTTTTTAGCCTAACACAGAAAGAGAATAATTAGTTTTTCAAAAACATTTTTATTTTTCAGTATAATCTCCTGAAACTTCAATACACTTCGTCTAATGCTTATCTGGCAATTTAATCTCTTGATTAGAATAGTTTTGCTCAAGGCCTATAAAATAGTGGAATACAACCGTAATTGCATCTTCATTTGAGGTAAAACGCTTGCCAGCTAGAAATTGTTTTCGATTTGGGAACAGGAAAAAGTCAGTGGGAGCTAAATCAGGAATAAGGTGGGTGATCAATCAACTCGTACTTTAATTCGTTGATTTTAGCCTGATTTAGTGCGCTGTCTTTATGAAAAAGTATTTTTTTTTGCATTGTAAGCCTGGACGTTTTTCTCGAATTTTTACTTTTAATTGATCCAAAATGTTGCAATAGTACTCCGAATTTATTGTTTTACCCTTTTGCCTTTTTGGGGCACTTTCTTTAGCCTCAGTCCATTGCTTGGATTGTTCATTTGTCTCTGGATTATAGTGGTGGATCCATGTTTGATCAAGAGTTATGAAACGACGCTTAAAATTCAATTTATTTTTTAAAATGATCCAAACCAAATTGAGAAATTTTCATTTTTTCGTTCTTATCTCTAGATAAGACACACTTTTTGGCTAAGAAGTTTTCGAACTGCCCTCGTATGTATGTAGATTTCTTTGTGGGGTTCACAATTGTTCACAAATATTGTTTACCAAGTTATTTTCTTTTCTCAATCAGTGCCATGCAAGTTTGAACTGGTTGCCATGACCCTATATTTGCAGTAGGTTTTTAGCATTAAAATGTGAGACAAAACACAAATATGAAAGTCATGGTTATTCCAACTGTACCATAATTACACCTTATAATGAGAAATGAACTCTATGTAGTAAGAACTTAAATACGTATATGTACAATCAATTAATTATGAATGTTTGTTATGCAAATTATAATAATTGGAATAGATACAATTATAAATTTCTACTGCAACATCGGAAAATAGTAATTTTTAAATATAGAACAAAAATGGCTTCTAAAATTCTTAATAAAATAAATATACACTGCAATCATCGATAAGGCGGGGCTGCAAGTAATTGAGAAAACAAAAACATAAAGTTTATAATTTCGGTCCACTTTCGAAAATCACTTTAAAAGGATAACTCTGTTAAAAAAATGTTCGTACCCAAATAATATTTAACACAAATACATTTCATATATACACAAATTATTCAGTCTAATTTTATGATGATCGGTCCATAAGTAGTCATAGCACTCATATAACACCCCCTTCGAAAATCACTTTAACATGTATTGTCATGTAATATATGTCATGTAATATATGTCTTACTAAGTAAATGTAAAGTTGTTTTGTAATATAGGGATCATCAAAGTCCTTATCACTATTAAACAAAATTGTCCAAAATTACTTATATTCATCATTAACAGGCTCAAAACTGTCATAAAGAACAAGAATATACACAGAAAGTATTAATGGATGTGTAGTGTATAAATAATGATAATAATAATAAAATATCAATTTTGTTTCCTGTGTCTGAAAGCTTATTAATATATCATCGAAAATCTTACAACAATTTTTTTTTCTATTATTAAACTAGTGCAAAATGTAGCAAAAATTGGCATTAAGATATCCGAGTTTCGCTTAAAGTAAGTAGTATATATGTTTTATTGTGGCGGTTAGCAGAAAAGTTATCAAATTAACTGGTACAGGCCGCAACTGTAACAGTCTTGATTTGATATTATTAAAAGTATTGGATGGTTTGGAACATGTCTTGTATTAATGTTGGAATATATACTTTTGCTAGATTAACAGGTATGTGATGGAAATCGAAAACGAGTGAGTTTTTGAAGACTATTTTAAAGTATTTCTAATCAAATTTTTAAAATTTTTTGTTTAAAGATTCTCTTTAATAGCAAATTATCTTTATATATTGTGGGATCAAACTGTTTCAATACAGAAATATTACGAAAAAATTATCTTCTAAAACTCACCCGTTTTCGTTTTCGATTTCCATCACATACCTGTATTTTTTATTATTATTCCATATTTACATACAGCTAACGTTTCCAAATAAAAAGAACAAAATTAGGTAGTTTTTACGCCCGGAGACATCAATCCTCCAAACAAATCCTGTTTAATTCATTTAAGCAATGTATGTCATCAAACCGATAATACGTTGCCTGCAAACAGTCTACTAAGATAGTACAAGTTGCTAGACAATCTTCTTTTAAAAAATTTCAAGTATACACCAATACCTCACTTTGCGTGGGGGTTACGTTCCAAAAACACAATACAAATTGAAACGACGCAAAGTGAATTAAGATTTTCTATAGTAAACCATGTAAAGATTGAAGATAAGTTCTAGAGTTAAGAAAATACTAAGTTGTAGGCTTTCTTTCCCAAAAAATGTTTCCAATGTTTGGTGAAGAGCTTTTTTTCAACGAAAAGTAAATTTCCTTGTAGCAATTATCTGTACTAGCATTATCGTTGGATAATGCTTTACTTTTTATGTCATCAATCTCTGAATGATATTCTCTGTGCAACTTGATTTTCAATTCAAATAGAAAGCAAGGACTCCATTTCGATCATCAAAGCACCTCTTGTACGGGTCATCGTTTTAGCATCTAATGATGTTACAGAATTTGCAAAATTTAAAAAAAAAATTAAAGACTCGAACCCAAAACAATGCAACCTAGAAAATCTAATGACGCACAGTGAAAATTAGTAGTAATTAAGCAGCGACGCAACTTCGAAAAAACATAAAACGAAATGACGCAAAGCGAGGTATTGGTGTATTGTTAAATTTACGGATGAATATAGTAATGCTGCTGAAGATTTTTTTAATTCTCACAATAGAAAAAAATTATGAATAAATCAAATCAAACTTTAATTTGCTCATGTGGGATCGAAAAAATTCTATTGGTAAAAAATGTTGCTGTTCATACTAATATCTCATTAGGGAATAAATTCTAACGAATGAAAATGTGATTCATATGTGAAATTTTGTGAAACCTATATATTTATCTATAAGTTGCTTATTGAACGCCTGTGGATTATTTTACAGCAATATATTTGAAGATATTTAGCACTTTCTAAAATTCCGTTATCGAGGTTTTTTCATAAGCCTTGGCAATTTAATGGTAAAAGAGAGTGTTTGATTTTTAGTACCGTTTAAGGATTTTAAGCTTAAGGTTGAAACGAGTGGTTCCAGACAGACATAAAGCCCCGTAGGCATACATCAAGAGGTACAGAAAATGGTTGATATATTATAAGTGTAAAATAATAAACAGTTTGCTATGTTTATACATATTTAAAAATAAATTTAACCATGACTTTATCCATTTCAATGGTTTACGAAGGCCACAAATTTGTTCCTTTTAATAAAAATATTCGAATTCCCTCAGCATTTTGTTAAAAAAGTAATTTTTATTAGGCTTCTGATCATTATAATAATTAAACAACTTATTATTTGCATTTTACATTTAAATGGCATTCAAAATTCGTTTAATTTTCATAATATTTTATTTTGTTATTATTGAAAAAGAACGGAAAATAATTTGCATTTTGTTGGCCTAATATAAAAAAGACCTAACTTGATTAAAAAAAAAATCAATAAAAAAATGCATATCTAAGATACCTTCATTGCAACAAAAATAAAAAAAAAATTAAATGAGTAATAAAATGTGTTGCTTTTTTATTAAAAATTGTATTAAAATCTTTGTTGTATCTATCTAATTTTACGGATTTTATTAAGTTTTTTTCTTCGTCTGTAAAGTAACAAGAAATCGAGTTAGGGCTTTTTTATATTAAGCCATCGATTTGTTATGTTGACAATAAATGTCAGAATTTTATAATTTTATAAAAGGATGTTTCTATATAATTATGCATACACATATACTAACACCAATAAATAGATACACATATACATACATAAACACAATACTAATATAGTTAAAAAGTATGCAAGTATGAATATTTTCAGCTTCACGAGAATGTGTAAACATCTAGAAAATATTTTTCTACAAATTGTATAAAGTTTCAGTGCTTTGTTGCTTGTTGTTTAACTTCTTATGTTTTATGACTCAACGCTTAAATCATTCAAGCAGAAATTTTAACATCCTGTTTAATTTTCATTACAATATATGTATTTATACATACGTACATTCTGTTTTCCTTTAGTTTTCACATCTTTGTGACTACACACTCTTTATTTCGTTGTTATTGCTCTTCATTTTATACGTTTAATATTTTTTAATAAGAAAATATAAAAATTGTGTGTTTCATTCGTTAAAAAGTTTTGCACGAAGAAAGTCCTAGTTATTGTTATACTTCAGCAGCTACTCCTGTGCCAGTGATGATAATGCTGCAACCTGTGTTTTGTGTTGTGTGGTTTTCAAATATGTGATTTTTTCAAAAGTTTTCCGTTATTTCATATAAATGTAAGTTTTGTTTTATATTAAAAACAATTTTTAATATTTGTTAAAAAAAAATAATACAAAACTCTATTAAAATAAAAAAAAACTTAAATAAAATATTTCTTAGAAAATGTTTGTAGTGATTTTTTCAAGAAAGATAAACATTGCAAAATGTATTTAAAATTAAAAAAGTTTTATACTATGCTCAAGTATTTGGTTTGTTGTTAATATTTGATTTAACTCTTAATTAATATAACATATCTCAGTGTTTTAAAAGCAATATGAAAAAAGTCTATTTAAGAATATTAAATAAGCCAAATAAATGTATTTAATTAAACTCGTAATTAATAATAAATTAAAAGCTTTCATTTCGGCTTATGTATTGACTGCTTCACCCCTTATCATGAGAAATAATAAAAATATAAATATATTAAATATTTCTTTATAGTTTTCCCTAATACAATGAATGGAAAATAAAATTTTTAAAACAAAAGACAATATAAAACTTTTTTGTAATTTTGTACCTATAAATATATTGATAGCGTCGTCATATGATGACACCCATTTTCTTGAAATGTGCACTCAACATGCCAATTTTTTTCTTCATATACATTAAGAGTTTCCTGGGCAAGCAGTAAATGAAGTATTGTATTAATTGGACACCTATTTCTAAAACCGGCACAGTTCGGGTTAAGTCGTTTAGATAAACAGACCTAAATTTTGTTAGTAATACTTTAAGTATTCGATTATTCAACTGATTGTTCGACCTTTTTATTAATTAAACAATTTTATTTTTTGAGATTAAGGTCAGTTTTTATTTTTATTTTTTCCAATAATAAAAACTGACCTTAATCTCGAAAAACAAAATTGTTTAACTTTAAGTGTTCTTTAAAATTTATTATAAAACATTTAAAAAAGCAACAAATACTTTAAAATATAAACAGGTATATGGCAAAAATGAATTTATAACTAAAAACTAAAACAAAAATGTTCTTCTTAAACCTGAAAATTTAAATACGGACTTTCTTCAATGGTATAAATTAAAAAAGTGTTTTAATAAATACTTTTTGATAATTTTAGTTAGGCTCGAGTTCATTAAATTTAATTTTCATTAAATTATTTTTACTGAAGTTAGGAATTACAACTTGAAAAATTTATTATTAAAAAATGTTTGATAATTTTTCTTGATTGGGGATCGAACCTGGGTTGTTGAATTTACATATCTTTCGAGAAATCCCACTTTCTCTCATCAGAATTCTTTGCGTTCTACCACCTGCACCACTGCGGTGCCGGTCAGCCAACAGACAAACATCAATCATCAATAAAATGTTAAAATAAAATTCATATTACAATATTTATACATTAAACTCATTATCTGCTTAAATTAAATTACAAACAAAGAATTGTTATTACCAATACTTTGCAACAAAAACTATACCAAAAAAAAATAATTAAGAAAACTGGCTTTCATTACAAATTTATACTGAGGTAAGGAAGCTGAAGTCTTGTCTTCTAATGGCAGACAAAATTTATTATATTTTTACAAGGTGGTTTTTCAATCAGAACTTTGTTTAACAAAACAAAAAATTTTCGATGAAAAAATGAAAAATTCTCTCATTAAAACCACATAAAAGAAAACTATATAGTGATACTTTCTGCATGTAAATGCTTCTCAACAATTAGTCTTGGTTTTTCAGAAACCCGGAAATATGAAAAATTCATTTAAAAACAACCAGCTGGCACATTTTCATTTGTCTGGATACGTCCACAACCAAAATTGGCCAATTTAATTATACTTCTAGACGTATCCAAACAAATGAAAGTGTGTCAGCTACCCAGCGGTAAAAATTGAAAGTGTTTCCATTTGATGGCCTTATAGAAGAACTGTTTACACATTCCTTAAAGATTCAATACATATTCCACTATGGCCTTCATACACATTCAAAATATTATTTCAAAAGAATGTCAAAAAATCATGATTTCAAAAGCAAACACGAATGGTTTTGCAATTATTCCTGTATATCGTCACTACAACAGCAAACATTATTTTACTCACTTTGTTACACGAGTAATAAAAATTAATAAAGGCAGCGTCAATAAATTAACTGCCGTATTGATAAAAAATAAAGTAGGTTTGAAGTGTACTTTTAGACAAAATTTTCTTAAAATACATTTGAAGTGTACTTTAATTTTTTCTCAATAATACTGTAAGTCTTTTACAAAAGTTTTTTATGTAAAGCACGCAGTACTTTATATATGTACATATGTAAGTATACATGTGATTTTTTAAATTAATTTCAAATTAATTGAAAATCCTTCTTTTATTTCCTCAATGTAATTATTAAGTTAACAGAACCTTAATTATGCCTTGTATGAAGCATTAATTGGTAGACCTTCCAATTGCCTTTCTCAGGCAGGCCTTTTTGTAGGCTTGGAACCAGTAGCGAGTAGGCAAGGCCTTGACTTAAATTGACACGCCATGTAAAAATTAAACGTTTGGCAATACGGCTGGAAGTACTTGTGACTGCCAAAGAAGGTGTTCTAGAAGGCCTGTTTACAGCATCTTCTCCCACTGGGTAGTTGTTTTTAAATGAATTTTTCATATTTTAATACCATTTTCGAGCGCAATTGAATTCATTCTAACAATTGTGAATAACTCTACAAAAAATATATCAACAAGTAAAATGTCAGGACTTTCATGGTTTTCCAATATGACCCTACTCAAAAACAAAACAAAGTTTTTGTTGAAAAACCCGATACATAATTAAACATATAGCAATACAAATTTAGTTTTATTCATTTATTGAATTTTATTATTTTTTCATATATATGTACATATGTATATGTATGTATATTGCCAAACTTTTTGCAAAACAGAAATATACACATTTAATTTAAGCGCTATAAATAAATAAAAAAAAATAGAATAATCATGTTTGTGGTCAACATACAATTATGCGTTACAACTTTATCAATGTAGATAATTAATGTAGGTACATTGAAATGTATGTGTACCTGAATGGTCATTATTTTAGTAGATCTGTTTTCATTTAATTTCAAATTAAAAGGCCACTAAACTTTACCACTTATAGACACAAATAAATATTGTTTATTGTGGTAAAATTTAGGTAATACACTCGAAGAAATTACGTAAAATAATAAGCATTTGATAAAAATAATATTTGATAAAAAAGAAATGTGACAGACTAACTAACAAATTTATCGTTGTTCAATCTAAATTATTAAATCTTAAATCTTGAAATTCCGGAGCAAATAAAAGAATTTTTAAAATGTGACTAATTTATATGATAAACCGATACTTGGCATTATTCTCATTTGAAATATTTTGTCTTGAATAACTAAACTATCAGCCATGTCACAATTTTCGTTCGGAATTGAAACAATTCTGTAGTTGTCATACCAATCGGAATGGTTTTAGCTTCAATATATACCGTTCGGTTTCGTTAAACCGCAAAAGAAAACCAAAGAACATCTGATTGGAAAGTAAAAACGATAAGAATTGTTTCTGTTTAGTGACAAAAATCAAAATAATAAATAATTTGTTCAAAGAAAAAAAATATAACAAAAAATGCACGGAATATCGATAATAGCAGTATCAGAAGGAAATAACAGACAGGCTGGGCAAGTAAGAAAGAATGGTTGGTCTAGCCCGACCATATAATACCCTACACCCAGTATATAAATAACACAGTTTTTCATAAATGGGCGCTATATGAGAGATATGACCAATTATGGAGCGATCATCCAAAAATCTAGGCCATGATTATAAATATTATGTATGTTATAATTTATCTCGATACAAATACTTTTAAAAGATTTATGGAGCTTAACTGAACTACGCAGAGTGCCTTATATGGGAATTTTGACTAATTATGGACCAACCCTTATAAAATTAGTTGTCATCATTTCTGTACATATAAAACTCATTTTTGTTAGATTTTATTCAAATAACAACATTTTTAAGAGATTTCTATGGGAGTTTCTACTAAATATGGACCCATCATCATAAAATTCTACCAATTTATATGTCTACATATGGAACATATTTGTGCTGAATATTATTTAAATACCAACATTTTATAAAATAGTTATGTGATTTTCGAAAGTGGACCGTATATGGGAGGTACGACTAATTATGGACCGATCTTCAGAAAATTTGTAGATGTGATTTAGCTTCATTAATAATAACCATTTATGGTGAAATTTGTTTGGATACTTTCATAATTCATTACATTTGTATGGAGGCCAGGTGAAATGATGAACCGATTTCCACCAGTTTCAATCCCATCCATCCTTTGGCAGAAAAAATATAGCAAATTTTATTGCAATATCTTTAAAATTGCGACCTGTACTCTGTGCACAAGCTTTACATGGCCAGCCAGCCAGCCAGATAGACGGACGAAATGACGGACATCATTAGATCGACTAAAGGAGAGATTATGAGTCGATCGGTATTGGTGTTGGACCAATATTTATGGGCGTTACAAACACCAGCACAAATCCAATATACCCGCCCCACTATTGTGGTGTAGGATATAAAAAGTCGTAAATAAATGTATTCCTTTTTGTGCCTTTTATTCATTTTGTTGCATAATTTGTAATGGGTAATTTTTGAGAAAACTTTGCAAGAATAAATGTACGGCAATACTAAACGAACACATTCCGTATACGTTTTTATATTTTAGTATGTTTTTAGAACATTGTAAATTTTTAACTAAATATCAGACATGTTACACAATTCGTTCGAAATGGTTTCAATTCCATATTTGCAAATCGATAGTTTTTACTTTGGGTTCTCTACAAAAAAACAAAAAACATATGATTTTTGTAATAAAAAGTCTAACATAAGCGAACAAAAAGAGCGTAGTATGAGTTTTTTTTTTCAGTACAAAATCATTAAAAATAACAATTCCTCTTTAGAAATATAAAGTTTTTTCATTCTGAAAAAAAATGTTTTTCATTTTCTAAAAACTCAATTAGCGGAATTAAAACCACTTTCGATTGAAATTGGGTTCTGTGACATGACAGTTTATTCAAATAAAATTATTTGAAAAAATACGCAAATGGAAACAACATTATTTATTAATAAAAGGATATTACATTGTTTATACTTCTAGAAGTGCTTAAAATTATAATTCCACATAGGAAATTAAAAGTGGTTTAATTCCGAAAAAAACGTCTCGTGTTATTTTTTCTATAGAATCAAAATACGGAACTAATTCTACTTCCGAACGGCATTAAGCTCTGTGACATGGCTGTATGTATGGATATGTATAGGTAGAATTGGATATGTAAAATAACATATGCGTATACTTGATATATATTAATTGTATTTAATACATATTCCTCATACGACCTCATAACAAAGCAGTGCTATTCTGAAACGCAATTATTTTAGAAATATTATTTAACAATACAAATCTTGTACCCTACGTATGCCTCACGTTTTACAAAAAAGAGAAAGTGTTACTGTTTTTTATTGCATAGAATTTTTAAATGAAATAAATCTAATTTCAGACTTCATTTCACTTTTTCAATCAATTTTTTAAATAAAATAAATAACTATAAATTTTTTATTTTTCGTTATTTTTAAGTTAATTTAAAAATTATATTTTGTATCGCATTGAATTGATATAGATCAAATTTCTGGGTAGCAATTGTGATTTTGATTAAAATATCAAAGATATATTTAAAAAAATGTCCAAGAAAAGCTTTCACAGCTGTGTAAAATTGTACAACTCTATTAGGAAATTTATATGTTAAATTACTAAACCATTGTGTTTAAAACACTAATAATTTTTACAAAAGTTTAAAAATTTTACTTGATTTCCCATTATTTCATTGACTTTGACTTTTCTTATATCGTTTACGTGGTCTCATGTCAACTTGAGAATTAAAAAATTGGATGTATATTAGATAATCATCAATTAAAATAATAAAGTTGAATCAAACTCCTTATCATTAGTAATAGTAGCGAGAATAAAATAAAGCCTTAGAATTTTAGAGCTGTCACTTTTCATAATGTCCGTAAGAAGTATGTATGATCACGGCAGTTGGATTTGTATGCTCATTATAAATATATTTAAGCTTTACACATACTAGGGAATAAAAATTATTCAAATAATAGTGTAAAACTTAAATTTAATTTCAAAAGAGTTTTTGAAAATTTTGTTTAAAATATAATCAGAAATCGCAATAGACAATGCAAATTTAATAATTTATAATCTATTGATTATGATCTGATCTTTTTAAATGAATTGTACCATTATATTCTACGTTTAAGTTTAGATATCTAGGTGTTTTGCTGAATCATTACAAAAGTAGAAATATTATTTACAATATTAATGCAATCGATTGTCTCCATATGCAATGAAATTAACGATTTATTGGAAAAATAATCAAAGACAAATTTTAAAAATTATGTATAAGTATTTTCTCCACCAAAATTATACTCATATACAACTCCACATATACTTTCATTTATTTGTTCTCAATATTTCATCAATTTCAAGAATAACAATGTCGTAGGTGATTTTTTGGGGATTTATAAAATAATCACATTTGATCTTTCACTTAAAAAATTTCAGAAAACAGAGGTAAACGTGAATATACCAAAAACAATTAAATAAGTTTTATAGATTCCCGATGATCTAAAAATCCAGTCTTGATGCTTTTCTATTTTCAGGAATATTACTTGCTGCAATTATTTCCATAATCGATACTGGCTCTGTCTGATAGATATAAGTATTAGGTGTATACTTTAAAGATGCGGGATTTTTAAAATTTGTTTGCAATATAAATTTATTTTAAATATTGGCCATTGTTACCTATGACCCTCTTGCTCCCATCAAAAGTAGACCTTAGCGCCATGGATAGTTGGCTATGGTTTCGATTCTGCTGGTTAGCCAAACTTCAGATACGATCTGTTACGCTTCGGGTTATTGCAATAGATCCACTTTTCATTGAAAGTAATGATTCGGTACAAAAATTATATGCATTCATAGCATTTAAGAAGAATTTCGGACATGCGAAATTGTCTTTTAATTTATCTCGGCTACAATATGGTACAAAATTTCTCTGCTTTTGAATTAATTCTGCTTCTAGCAAATGCTTTGAAATTGCTGCTGGAGTAGCTGCCAATGATTTCTAAGCCCTTTTTGATTTTCACAACATTCTTAAAAAATTTTTGATCTTCAAACTTTTTTAACTGGCCTGACGATTTTTTCTTCCGTGTTAAAATCACCACTTCTGAACCGCATAAACCAAGCCCTCGAACATTGAAATAAATGACGCACATCCACCATAAGCTTCGGTAAGCAATTGGTGTATTTCAGCGGCACCTTTTTTTCATTTTATTTGAAGTAACAAGACAAAACAAATTTTATTGTTAGTCAGAGATAATGACAGATATTTACCAAACGACATATAAGTTTATTTTAAGACAAAACCCGCATACCCGAATTTTTAAGTTATACACCCAATATTAGATTCAACTTCAAAGACATTTAGATTATAGAAAACCGGCAGTGTCGAACAACAAGTATTTCAGAAACTCTGCTACAATATTTCGCAATGCTCATTAGGATGGCAGAGTGTGGGCGTTGTTGAAAAATTATTTACTTCACATTGCTAAACAGATCATTTACGTACAAAGTTTTTTTTTAAGCCAGTAAATACAAATAGTTACAATTCAAGCTTCTAAAATAAAGTATTTTTTTTTTGTTTAAAATGTCACTTACTTTAAAAAAATTGCAATACATATATTTTTTAAGTTTCTCAAATGTTATTTCTCACTATATAAAGAAATCATTAAACATAACTACGAAAATCTACATTAATATCTGACCACACATAGAGATTTTATGTACAAATACCCACAACAATATTGGAAATATCAAAATTTTTATATACGTGTAAACATCTAGGGTAAAGAGCAATACAAACACACACATTGATACCAATAGATATATACATAAACATTCAGTACACAATGGAGAAAAATAACAAATTAGCAACAAATTATAGTATTTAAACCAAAAAATAATGACCATAAGTTTCGAAAACTTTACCACAACAAGTTTTAGCCAGAAAAATGATTTAAATCCTTAAATACCAAAAAAAAAAAAAAAACAATACAAAAAATAAAAACAACAACAAAAACTGAAACAACAGCACCAACAACAATGAAGCGTTATGAAATATTTGGTAAAACATACCAAACATTTTTTCCCCAATACTTGGCAATTGTATGTATTGATCGACACACAAACTTATATTTATACATACATTCAATACATATCCCTGCAAATGGAATTTATGTTTCATTTGTATCTGTGTATTGTATTGTGTGTGTGTTTGTATGTGTCTATATTGTATATAACTTTTAGTGATTTATGATGGTTTTTATATCGATATACATATACTTATGAAAAAAGTTTTATTTGTTTAAACAAAAACTATTTAATATTTTTTCAATACTAGTTATTATTATGAGACCAAGGCATAAATACGTTTTTGTTCGAAATTGTCAATTAGGGAATGTTGCCACATTGTAAACTGTCAACTATATAACGAATTTATGTACGGGGGAGTATGACAAATCTATTGGGTAAATTTCTTCTTTGCATTTAGTTTATTTTTTTGTCATTTCAGAAGTCATTAATAAATTTTATAGGTGTCGAAAACTTATTATATATCGCTGCCAATGCTAGAGCTGAAGTATTGTGGATTGACAATATAAGAATCTAGCTATGTTAGGGAAGCTAGTTTGCTCAGTCAGAACAATATTTGTTCAATAGTTCAATAATGCAGTGTGTGTTTCCTTAACTAAACAAATATCATTAGAATTTTTTTAATGAGTAGGAGGAGCCTCATGAAATATTTCGGAAAGTGACACATTAAGCCATACTTTTTTAATACATAGTAATATATAACTCATACATAATCCTGTGAAAAAATCCTTAAAAATATTTAGGCCAAATTTTGCTAAAATAAAAAAAAAAACTTCACGTAAAATCTGGTCACATTGCACTTTATAAAATTTAATCATTCGCAGTATAATGGAAATTCAAAATAGGAAGTAACTCATGCACGAATTCCTTAAAAAGTCGACACTGACGGCTTCAATGATTGAAATTAAAAGGTACAAGTGATCCTTAAGAGCAGTTCGCAAATAAAAAAAAGCAAACATGTAATTAAAAGAAACTAGGAATTTATGCAGAAAATACTATGTTTAATAAATCTAAATCACTGCCTCACCGACAGTAAACGATCAAAAATATAACACCAGATTATATTCCTCAAGAAGTATACGTGCGGTTGATGGTGTTCAACCCTTTGGTGTAATAAAATATCCAAATCATAGTGAAAGGCAAAATATTACCAATATTATATTTTGCGGGCGATGTACAATCGACAAATGCAAAACTTTACAAACTTAGTAAAAAGACAATCGTTTGGTAGGCAATTGGCAATCAAATTTAATTGTTCAATACAAGTCTGATTGCGACATGTTGGCATATAACTTTGACAAATTAAAATTCTGATCTATGAATTATATCACTTCAATATTATGCAATTTATACAGAAAGAGCTATATTAAATATCATTATGCGATTTCTGTAAAATGTTTTTTTTATTCTCATAAAATCAGTGTTAGAGTTAAATACAAAAAAAAAACACAGTTTATCTCTTGCAATTGCTGTTTATTTATTGACTTAAACTAGACATTCTTCTGTCAATATTTTCCATGATTATTTCGCATAAATGTGGCTAAATTTTTTTGATACTGCTTTGAGTTCCCACAATTAACCTTATAAAAAGAAAATTAAAGGCCTTAAATACACGACCAGTAAATGTCTCAGGCAATAATTGAATTCTTCAACTGCATGTATGGCATGTGGAACCGTCAGCTTAAAATCTATCGTTCACATAATGATATTGATGATGTAAGAATTATATTTGTATGTTTTGATATCTTGCATCAGTCTTTCACCAGCCGCAATTCTGAAAGAGTATGGTTCACTGATGCCTCCGGCCCAAACTCCATTCCATACAGTCACAAGGCTTGGATGCATTTCTTTGTCGAAATTCAATGATTTTTTTCAAACTGTGGCCAAACTTTCATCATTTTAGAAATATTTTTCAACCATGAAAATAATGTTGTTTATATTTTATTTCTTGTTAGACTGAAATTAATATGGAATTTAGTTTAAATGTGTAACCAGATTATTTTAATTACCATAAGAAGAATACTAAGAAAATAAAGAGTTATTTTACTTTGAATGTTTTGAAATAAATTATTTAGTAACGGTCTATTGCTGAAATTCTTTATTTTTATTAACCGGCAAACTGACACATCGGGTGAAGTTTAGAACGTTATGGTCCTTTAAGGAAAGCTGATTTAGGTTCAGGTAGTAGTATAGTGTTAAGTTTATTTTTGAAAAATGAGGTCAGTATTATATTGATTACCTTAAACAATGCCTTCAGGCTACTAGAGGATTCATAACCTATGCAATTTCTTTAAAATATTTGAAATTCTCATAAACTCCTAAATAAATAGTGTCGGTCAGTCGTTACCCTGCAAATAATATTGGTCCATTTTAGATGAAATGGACTACTTACAACATGGTCCAATGTAATGCAGTCATGGACCATGTCGTAGTTAAACAAGAGTTTGTAGTGAAGTAGAAGCATGGAGTAGTTTTGGAACTACTCCGATGGGTTATATGGTCCAATCCTAGGACATCGCAATGTTAAATGGACCACCTTTTTTCATATTTTTGGAGTAGTTTTGGAGTACTCCCACTCCTCTTTGGTCTAGTCTTTGCATGCACGTATGGACTAGTCGCGTTGTTTGCAGGGTAGGTAATACTTACCTACGCTTGTACTGGTGTAGCGCCTAAACTCTCTTTTGTCTAGATGGATGGCTAATATATGAATAACAATAATGTTTTATTACACAATTTTTTTAGGGTTCTGGTTCATATTTGTGTTTTCCGAGCCGAAAATATTAATTTCATATAAATAAAACACAATCAACATCAACAACCAAAACAAAAAACAATAGCAGCAACAGCAACAGCAACAGCGAGTAAACTAAATGATGCATAAAGGATAAAACATTTAATATCCGGTTATGGTGCATAGTTTTCGAAAACAGAAATCCAAAATGGCTGGTTGGTTGGTTTGCATTGTTTTAACAAAAACTCATTGTCAAGTAGATAAATAGTTTTGTGTTTGCGAAAACTTTAAATTTATTTATGTATGTTTATGTGAAAATATATACACAAATACTAACAAGTTGTGAATAATTTCGTGTTATTTTGTTAAAAAAAAAAAAAACTATTTTGTCAAATTTGGTTTTCCATAGAATGTTCATGATATTTGCAAGTGCTA
Source organism: Bellardia bayeri (assembly GCA_950370525.1). Lineage (NCBI taxonomy): Eukaryota > Metazoa > Arthropoda > Insecta > Diptera > Calliphoridae > Bellardia > Bellardia bayeri. The sequence continues at coordinate 86,834,115 of OX493267.1, forward strand.
ATTTTGCAATTAGAAATATCTATTTCATGTTTATTTTAACAAAATTTAGGAAATATTGAAAATTGGTTTAACAGCAACTGTTACATTTTATTTAATATATGCAGATTTTAACATTGAACTTGTTTTGTTGTTAATTTAATAAACTATTTATTATTAAATATTAGAAAATTTTCTAAGAAATATAATTTTTCAGTCCTTAAGGTTTTGCTAATAGTTAAGCTAGGAAAAACTTGTATATACATTTATAGTGTAATCATTTTTATAATTATGATGTAAGGCTTAAATTACTCACTTAGAATCTGTTTGTAGAATTGCTTTAATATTTATGTAACACAAATAGAATTGAATATTTTTCAACCTCAAATTGATACTCATTTATCAATATTTAAGAAGCACTGAAAGATATAACTGAAATTCAATCCATTTTGTAAAAATTCCTATTTTTTTCATAAATATCGTTTAACATCGTTTACTCCCTCAAATCAGGGATGGTTGTGGTGGTCATGTTTTCATAAAGCTTTGATACCTCCATTAAAATTAATCCAATGCTGTTTAATCACACAGTCTAGGAAAAATTGTTGATCACTGACATGAGAGAATATACGATCAGCAAATATCATATGTAGTAATTTAATGATTTTATGCTTTGAATGACAAATATAACCTCTTACTGCAACATATTGTCCAGCATTACGAATGTAGGCAGAAAGAACTGCATATATTTAAATGGCGTAAATCGATTAAAAGTAAATTTCAGGGTTTTTTTAAATTTTTAAAAATCTGTAAATTTTCAGAATTTATGAATATGAACCGTATAAAAAGTGTTCTCGAATTTATTCTTATTAGAGAATTAAATAGAAAACACAGTTCCTCTTGTTTTGGATAATAGCAATTTAAAAAATATTTAATTTATTAAATATCTCACCGGTTACACAACATTCGGTTATATATTTTATTTAAAAATTTTCAAAGTGCCCAATTTTCAGATTTAAATTATTTTGGTTATCTTAGTAATCAAAATAAAGAATAACTAAAATAAATTAAATGAATGTCCTCTTATAAAATAGCATGTTTCTGTTTTGGTCAAAAGCTCAATAACTTTTAGGTCAACCTGTGTTGTAAATTTACTTGAAATCTCTAACTTTTTTCCTTCTCTTTGAAACTTCTTTTGAAAATAGGTTAATTTGGTCAAAATCGGGTAAAATAATAGGACTCATATATTTTTCTATTACGTCGACCTAATTTCGATACCAATCCATCGCAGCTTTTGACTAATGTCAGGGCGCTTAATTGGTCCACAATTTTATTGAAATGTGGTGGCATCTACTAAGAGGCAGCAAACGATTCTGCTGCCATTATTTCATATAATATCCAAATCAATAAACACGGCGGTGCCAGGTAAAGGGTGATTTTTAAGTAACTTTCTATTCGACAAGACAATTTTTGGCAGTTTAGCTATTTGCCTGTATAATTTACTGTTAAAAATTTTAAATTTTGTCTATAATTTAACCACAATTCGAACAATGCTTGCAGATTATTGAATTTTATTATCAAAATTCATTCTCGGTTAAGAAACTCAATCGTACTCTTTTTTATCAGAAAACTTTGCTAAATGCCGAAGCTCATTTCAGGTTAAATGGATACGTGAACAAGCAAAATTTTCATATTTGGTGTGAAGAGCATTGCAAGAAATTCAAATGCATCCCGCAAAACTCACTGTTTTGAAAGACGACGAAGGCAGGACCGTTACTGTGAATGGCCAGCGCTAACGTGCAATGACGTTGGCACATGCCACACAGCATTGAAAGCAATGGTTCAAATAAGAGAAGAGTTTTGAGAACAGTTTATTTCATGTTTGGGCCCTGTCGATTGGCCTGCTAGATTCTGCGATTTAACGTAATTGGACTATTTTTTGTAGGGCTGTCTTAACTCTCTATCTATAGAGACAAGACCGTAACCCTTGATGCAGTGGAATATTGGCTAATATTAAAGTATTTATTTGTTAGATACCGGCCGATATGTTGGATAGAGTATGTCTAAATTAGACCCAGCGTATGTGTAATCCTGTGAACATTTATATGAAATCATCTTTAAACATTGAATTATACAGAACGTTCTATCGACTCAAATAAGATTTCATTCGTTTCTCAAAATTGTATGTGTTTTTTTTTAAATCATATCCGAAATCTGTTAAAAAATCACTGTTTGAGGTCCATATTCATCGGCCATAATAAAGAGGTGGTTGAGTGTGTTTAAACTTTGTTATAGATTCTTTTTAAGTTTGCGGTTTTATCTTTATAAAATTTTTGGTTTTCTTCTGTTCATTATTTGTGCTTAAGGGTTACTTGTATCTTAAGATCAATTAAGTTTATTTTAAATATTAGTTTAAGCAAACAGAAAGTGACTTTTGGCTTCTGTAGAAAACAACCAAAGTCTAAGGTGGAAATCAAACCGCTGATAGTCCACAACTATCATCAAGTCTATCGCTGAACTCACCGACCTCAAAAATGTGGAATTTATAGAATTTTCTAAGCAACCTTGCAAGTATTCTTCTGCTAAATTTAAATATTTATATTTAAAAAACCAAATCACTGAATATAACGAAAAGTTGATATAACATCAAGTTTTTACAAAAAAGCTTTTGTATAGTGGACGAATTTTATGTGAACTAATGTTTACAGAATAAGTAGTCGTTTATGTATTTTCCCTATTAAAATTCTTTAGCATTTCCTGTGATTTATTACACTACACTATTTATTACATCTACACTACAATAATAATAACACAAAATGCCTTCAATTTAATTGCACTAATATCTGGTTGGTTAAAAATTAAACAGTAGTTCCGGTAACTATTTCAGCACTCTTCTTTAATTTGCTAATTAATATATAGAAATCTTTACTTTAAAAATTTCTAAATAAACAGTTTGTAGTTTAACAACAAAATTTTCGCATTTTAGTAAAAGCTCTCATTAGTTGTATGTGAATATTTATTTCTTCCTATTTTTACGCCACAAAAAAATATCCAAATGATGAACGATGTTTTTATTACAGAAAACCACAAAACTTTCAGCATGACACAAATGCAAACGAACAACTACATTTCCAAGTGTGTCTAATTTGACCTTACAAACCAAGAGCACCCCACAAAAAAAAACAACATACAAGTAAACAGGATTCGTTTAACTAATTTGTGGGATTTTTAGATAAATTATCCTTTTAGTTTTTAAATATATCTCTCAGAACAATGTGGAAACTAAAAGTATAAATATCAAACTCTAAATGCTTTATTACTAATAAAAGTTTAATTTGCTTAAACAGATAGATAGGTATAGTCTATTTTAAATGAAAGATTAACTAACTATAAATTCATACTAAAATTGCCTGTAATGTAGAAAAATATACAAGTTAATTTAAGTCAAGCTGAGTATATGGATATGTCAAAGAAATTCAAGAAAATTCCAATAAATCTATCATCATATATATTGGAAACCTCAGCACTCATTCATTCGTTCATATGTAAGGTAGAAATTGTAGGGCTCTTCTACCCAGCACATGCCTATTTAAAGGAAGATAGCTCTAAATTAAGTTGTAAGGATCATTGAGAAATCCCTCTAATTAAAACAATTTACGATGACAGCCTTCAACAATATTACAACCTTACTTCATGTCTTGGAAACTATGTTTGTATTGCTGCTTGCTGGCATTAGTTTAATTTTGCTTTCAGAAGCATTAAGATTTATAAAAATACATCTTGCAGTTTAGGAGATATTAATGTTTTAGCTAAAGAAGTCATAATAAATATTAATCATACGCTACGTAGCACAGTGGATGAATTAGGAAAAAAGATAAGTAAATCTGTAATTTCTAAACAGCGACTTACTGTTAAAAATTGCAAGAAAATTTCATACACCTGGAGAGGAAGTATTGTCTAAATTAATTTTTGACTTTGGACTTCGTAAATCAAATAGAGGCGGTGCCGGAGGTTCCCAAAATGAGGGTCCTTGGGTATGTGCGAAATTAAAAACGATCCCAATTCTTAGTTTGCTATGCGATTTAAAAAAATATACTATATAACTACAAAACGTAACAGTCTAGTGCAAAACAAACGTTGTCGAGCCTGTACGAGGTCTGATTAAAAAATAACCGGTATTTTCAATTCTTTCAAAAAGTATTTATTTACTCAGCAATAACTATCTACACTATCTATATACACTTATGCCAGCATTTTTTCCAATCCTCGAAATACTTTTGAAACGCGCTTATTGGTATCGCCAATAGCTTCTGTTTCGATTTTCTTTAATCTCCTCAATCGTAGCAAAAAGCTTTCCTTTCATCGGTGTCTTCAGTTTTGGGGAGAGAAAAAGTCAGCGGGGGCCAAGTCTGGTGAATACGGTGGTTGATACATGACAACGGATAGACCATCTGTGACGTAGCAACGGCCGCCATTTGACAGACATAATCTTCAAAAAATAAATGCCAAAGAATGTTCTTTCAAACGATAATAAACTTTTCCCATTAAATTTGAATTTTCTGTGCTTTTTTATTTCTTATAAAAATTAAAGGACCTAAAAATGGATCACGGTATACATGTAAATACGTATGTATATAATTAAGGTAAACATATGACTTTATTGGAATACTTTTGAATATATGTTACTATTTCCTCACATTTCTGTTCAAGTGGTCTGAAACACGTTAATGGCCTGGGGAATACTAAATAACTATAAATTTTCTTAACCGATTTTTATCTCTTATATCTTATTAAAATGTGAATTTCTTAAACATTTATATTCTCTTATACCGATATGTAAAACTAGTTATTTAATGGCGAAATTTTTCCAAAAACTGAAAAAAATATTGTTTCCCCTTGTAAATGCACCTCCTAACTTCAGAGCCGCTGCGGCGCCAGTTGACTTTATCCTATCATTCTAATATTTTTTCAAATCGTTTTTTTACAATCCATAGAACAATTCTAGGGTTGGTGACGGTCGAAGGGCGAAATTCGCAATTTTATTTTTTTGTAGCACTCTAAGCTTCTCACAATAGTGTCGCACTAGTGCATTTCATGATATTTGCGAGTGATTTTTCGTCTAGGGTCTGTGCATAGCATACTTTACTAACTACTTTTGTTAGCTAAATATTGTTAGAGAGTGTTTGAAAGCAATTTTTAATGGGATTTGAAAAATCGCTTAATATATTTATATGAAATTGTTTTTGTTTCTAATTTTTTTACTAGATCCTTTTAGCATTTCTTACATATTCAGATATATTTAGCATTCAGTAACATTTATAATTTTAAAAATATCTCTCTTAATTAAGAAGTTATTTTGGTTTATGTAAGAAAAACTTATAATTAATATTAATCATAAGCTTTATAGTCCAATTTGTTAATTTTTATGACAATTAGTCTTCTACAGCAGTTCAATTGCAAAATAAAGTATAAGAATGTAGTAGAGGTTGACTCAAGCTGTTAGCCAACTGGGTTTGTAGTCGTCTATTAAAATGTAAATTATATTGAAATATAAATCAAAGTAAAAATTGAAGACAGAGATTTTTGAAGTCAGCACTAAATAGAAATGCAAAACCATCTTCAGTTTAATTGAGATAAACATTCCCACCTGTGGAGTTTTAGGATATAACGCCTCAATGTCAAGTTAATATACAAATTTAACAGACGTAACTAAAAAGCAAATAAAACATCATTAAATATGGAATTTGGTAAAGGTTTCATGCTGGTTTTATGATCTTAATATAAATAAAAACTATATATGTACTCGTATATTGGTTGGTTGATGCGTAACTAATAAGATAATTAATGAGTAATAACTTTAGCAATTTAACTTCCTCTTGTTTATATGAATTTCTATATACATATGTATATATATGTACATTAGGGTGGCCCCAAAAAAAAGCTGCGGATGTTCCCGACTAATATGAAAATTTGATTCATTTTAAGACTACGTTTCTCAATTTTGTTTTCCTGGGGTCAATATTTGGTGAACTGGATCAAAGGATAAAAAGGTCGTTTTTAGAAGTTTTTTGATTTTTTTCCCTTTCCTTTAAAGGAACTATATGTAAATTTGGTATCATATGAAAGGTATCAAAAATTAAAAAAAAATATTTTAAATTCAAAAATTTTCAAAATTTCAGACAAAATTTTAGCTTTTTTTATTTTTTCATAGAATTTACTTAAATAAATAGTTGAAATTTCTTGATTATAAACATCATGCAATTTAACCCAAATGGTTTTTCCCGAAAAAGGACATTTTTATCCTTTGATCCAGCTCACCAAATATTGACCCCAGGACAAAAAAATTGAGAAACGTAGTCTTAAAAGGAATCAAATTTTCATATTAGTCGGGAACATCGATACCTTATTTTTTCTCCATACAAACGGGGCCACCCTAATGTACATACATATGTAAATACATATCGCATTAAATTGTGGATTTATATATTTTTTTTAATTTTCGATAATTATGAAGAATTAATAAACAAATCTACTGCAGCAAAGTAAGATTTAGATTTATTATTTTGAAATAAAATTTATGCTCATTCTACCCTTTTAGTAATATGAAGGACTGCTACTACGTATGTACATATATATGTATGTGGTTTTTCCGTATTGTTTAGTAATTTTAAAAGAAACAAGTAAAAATTTTTCTGTTGCTGTTTTTATGTTATACTATTCTGTTTTGTATTTATTTTGTTTTGTTTTTTGTATAATGTTGTTAAAAGGCTTTTGTTGTTAAAGGATTATTACAAAGGTAGAAGGCGTAAATTTAAAATAAAACACCAAACGAAACTAAGCAAAAAAAGTTTAATACAAAAAAAAAAATACGAGCATAACCCAATTGTTTTCTCGCCTTGATTTTACAAATTTAGATTTTTTCGTTTTAGTGTTGTTGGACAGTGTGTTGTATGCTGTGCAGTACCTATACGAGGGCCCTTTGTTCAGTCATTTGAATATTAAAGGCAGACTTTTTTTGCATTTTAAAACATTGTATTTTGGCAAAACTTCTGAGCCTGGTCTCCACTGTTAAAGAATTTGCTGTTATTATATTGTTCTTTTATTTCAGTTTTGTATGAACAAAGTACAGGCAAAACAATGTGTACATGTACACATTTTTGCTTGCTTTTAAACTAAGTCAACAAGGTTAAAAGTTCATTGTTTCACGTTTATATATCAAATGTATACAACAGCTATTGAAGTAAATGTAGGGTTCCTATTTACAAATACACATTCACAGACTCGCTCAGTTTGGCAAAGAAGGATCTTCTTTCAAGTTACAAAATAATAGCAACGTTTTCAAGGTTTCTTGCTTATGTAAGTATGTTTTTGGGACCAAAAAGAATTTTTTAATATTTTTATAAAAGAAATTAAAAACAAATAGTTTTTGAATAGTTCTTTTACTTGATATCTATTAATTTTCTATCTAAGTATTTCTTCGTTATTAATGTTTAGAAAATAGTAATTTAGATTATTCTTTGATGAAATTTTAATGTTTATTTGTTTTATTTTCGAATCACTGACTTTGTTTTGAAGTTTTTCTTTAGTGATTCGTTTATTGTGTAATTAAAGTTATTCAAGTTTTCATATAGAAATTGAGATTTAAATTAACTACTTATAAAACATATACATAAATAGCGGTATGTGTGTAGTGGATTGTAAGAGACCAACGAACACCTGAATTTATCAAAAATCAACCAAAAATCATCCATTCAAAAAAGTTTATGGATTTCATATGACAAATAACACAATTTGTATACCATAAATTTTAAGCTGCATATAACGTAATTCATTTACACTTTTTTTTATTTAAAACTAAAAACTTAAAGAAGTAAGAAAGTATAGTCGGTCAAGCCCGAGTATATGACTGGTGCTGTGACCTATTATGGACCGATTATTATAAAATTTAGTAGCATGAAAAATTATTTACATCCCATTTTATCTCGATAGACTAAGCGATAGATAGAAAAGGTTGCGGGTTCGATTCCCTCCAAAGACTCTGGGTATTTTCTGCAGAGCTTCGTAGTTTGTGTTTTTATTAAAAAAAAACACTTGTTACAGATTTATGCATGGCAAAGAGATTTTTAGAAAAGTGTCTTATATGGGCACAATGATTTATTATGGAATGATCAAAAAAGGTGACATTGCTTTTGTATATATGTAACTTATTTATATGGAATTTTATTTGAGAAGCAAAATTTTTAATGGATTTATGGTCGTTAAAGTGATTTTCAGAAGTGATCTTTATAAGGCAGCTATGATTAATTATGGACCTATATGCAAATAATATTTCAATTATAATTTATTTTTGTATGAAACTTATTTGTGGCGAAATTTGTGATCGATAAATTCATATTTCTTGAGGACATTTGTATGGCGGCTATAGTCAATTAGAGGAGACATAGTGGACCGATTTCTATTTCAATGCCAACCATTCTTGGCCCGAAAAAATATAATGCACCAATTTTTTTTTAGAAATAGCTTCGAAAATTCGACCAGTACAAGGTTTACATAAAAACACAGACAAACGGATGGATATCGTTAAATTAACTCAGGAAGGGATCCAGAGTCCATCGGTTCTTACTATGCTTGAAAACGAATTTGAAAATTTTTGCCATACATCAATCTAACAACCGTGTGAACTGACAATTTCGGTTGACAGATAAATTTATGGTGTAACAAGTGGGTTCCAATGAAATTGTAAGATTTTCTTACAGTCGTCTAAACAGACAATTTACCTTTTGCTAACAATTGTTCAATATCAGTACATTGTTAGCGCATTGCCAGATCTGACAATATTGTATAATATAACAACCATCTGTACATAGCTTAACGGCCATTTTTCCGAGTTATTGTGTTCTTTTATCTTGTTTAAAACAAAAAATGATTTCCTTATTTTGGCAAGTAACGGGTTTCTTTGTTTTACAACAAAGGCATATTGGAATAACCTTGGAGGAGAACATATATTCAATATAATCTTTAATTTATAAATGTCAAACCATACTCCTCTTAATATAATAAACATTTAAATGTTTCTTAAATTGATCGAGTGCAGACCAACAGACAGACCTACTTAAAGATTTTTCGACGGAGACTGCTCTACTTCATATTTTAAGGACATTTGAATACAGACAATATACGATACTAGCTTTCTCAGATATATAACAGATACTGAACAACTAGGAATAAAACGGACATTTTGAGACTGATCTGATGGAATTTATAAATACCATTGAGAAAACACTTGAATTTAAATGTAACAAACATACAAGTAGACCTGAACTTTCCTTCAATAGTTTAATAATTTGTGAAACTATTTAAAGGACAATTAAACTTAAATTATATATAAACCAGCATTCCTATATATAGAACTATTCTTAAACAACGTAACGTATATGTAAGCAACAAGGAAATTCTTATAGGTGAAAATAATTGCTTACGTATAAAAACTTTACTAATCGAATGCATGCAGCAAGATATGAATACTGTTACGTCTAATAATAATGTGTTTTTTATGTTGGTATTCATTTTCTGTCTCTTCTGTCATTCTTGTTAACAAGTCTGTTTAATTACAGAAGATCCAGTGAAATTAGAACTGTTTCCTCTATATGATTAGTGACACTAGTTACCCTAGTTAAAAAAATCAAACATCGTAATATCTTCCGCTGACGTTAAATCTGTAATATCTAAATTTAAAGTCCGTTCTCGTCTAAATATAAAAGTCTTTTTTTCATCATAATTATCTCATCTTGTAACACTAGTTGTGAAAATATTTCCATTAAGCAATCACAGCAGGCACATACACATAGAACCACATATACTCATGCCGCAGATAGAGTTAAAAATCATTAGTAATTGTAAAAACATTCAATGAACTACTGTAGCCATTGGAGCTTTGCAAATTTTGAACTAAATTCACATCTCAGTTGCGGTTTTGTGTGAAAATTCCCTTTGATGCAAACAAACCAACGAAAGAACAAAACAAAAAAAAAAGTTTAAAAAAACACAAATGTACACACAATCCTTTACTAAGACTAAATAAAGCTTAAGCCAATTTAAACAATCATGCGAAATGCTTTTTATTTCAAAATTTCCAACAAAACCCTACCAACAACTATCAATGAATGGCAAGATGAATAAAGAAAAACACATTATAAGACACTTTTGAATTTTTGCGCATAAATATTGTGCTTGTGTCGTTGTCTTTAAATTTCCATAAAATAAATATTTACTGTTGTTTAAGTGCAAAAGTTTTAGAAATTTAAGTTTTTAACAAATATTGACACGCTCGCTATTTGCTTTTCTTTTCAAATACGTATTGACGCCTTCATTTCATATAATCTTTTAGACACGTTTGCAACAAAAGCAGCTAAAGAGTTTAATGGAACATTTTAGTCTCGAAATATATTTGGCGCCCAATAAAAAAAAGCAGAAGACAATCAGTAGCAGCAAAAGCGTCAGTTGAAATAACTGTGGCAAGCAGAACATACAGCTGAACATAACTACTCAGCAGTTGTATTATATAAATGACAATAGCGTCTAGAAATTTAGTCAAGCTCTTTAGGCCTGAAATTAGCATTCTTAATTTTTCATTAATTAACATAAATTTACACAGTCAGGAATAACTTTTGAATGTTAAATGAACGAGGACGACTATAGAAAGAACGACTAAAGAAATGAATATTGTTTTGAATGTCTATTTTGAGTATCCAATAACGTACATATTTACCCACTTATTACTGAATCAAGTATTTGTATATGGGTATTTCCATGGTTGCGCACATGACAGTCGCACATATTCATCATGAAGAAAATCAAACAAGGCACAAATATTTCTTTCTTAATTTAGGTTTTAGGGAAGCAATTTTAGAGCTCTTTATTTAGTGGAAGGCATGGGTGCTGTAAAAGTCGGGGTCCTAAAATATATTGGCCAACAAAAACAGTTGCGTGACGTGACAAAAAATATAAGTGTTTTTTTTTTTTTTTTTACTAAAGTGCAAAAACCAGCGAAATAAGCTAAAAACTTTTATGTAAATTATTTGGATATTATTAAGGAATAGTTTAGCTTTATTTTCATAACTGGTTTTATGTTTAGTTTTATTGATACAAGTCATAATATGAAGCGTGACTCGATATTGTGTTACGTGAAATTTTTTCCCTTATGATAAACTCGAATAATTGTTGATGTAGTTTGGTTTTAAAGTTTAAATTCAACGAAAATAAATGAAAATTCGACTTCAGATCAATGTTTGAAAAGGTGCATAAGAATAAAAAAAATAGTAAAACAAGGTTATTTATTAAATATTTTTCTTTGACGAAATTGCGGTTCGAGCTACTTTTATTTGTAAATCTTCCTCGCATGATAAGTAGTGAAGTATATGCATGCCTGAGATTCTCTTCCCTTCTTTCCATTTTTCCGTTAACTATGGGGAAAGTCTTTCAATTTCGTCTGCACTTATAAAAGTTGAATGAATTCCATTTATGTGGTCTCGTGCGCATTCGAATAAAGCGAAGGCGTTGTGCAAAATAATATTTTTTGCTTTCATTATCTGCCAAACTTTTCTTTTAATTACAGCTCCTACTCCATCGACTGCCCCTTTGCCATGAGAAGTGGCAAAGAAGTTCCATTCAATATATCTGCAACCGAATTCCACTAAAAAATTGGGTAAACTCCTAGCTATAAAATTGTTTTTGATTTGGCTACCGCTTCCATCTCTGAAAATGTCCGTATTGGTTTCTTATTTGCTGGACAAGTGTTCTTATAACACAGTAAACATCGTATTTGTTACTTACACCAGTTGCGTTACGTGGCAAACTTCAATATTAAATAGAACTGGTCTATTATAAACTTCCGTCAAAGTAATTTTTTTTAAGAGTTATTAATAGTCATTAAATAAATAAATGTTGAAGAAATTTTGCTGTTTACACGAGTTTGAAGCATCTTGAAGAGCAATTTTGAAGAGCAATTTTGAAGAAATTTTCAATCGTGTAAATCTAGCTTAAGTAGCATCTTATTTTGAATTTTACTAACATTTTTCTCATAATGAGTGTTAACATATAACGGTATAAATTCTTTAAAATAACAATTTTTAATATTTTTCTCTCATATTATTGGATTAAAATAATTGTGTAATAAGTTATAATTTTTTGGCCGTGGTAGAGCTTTCTGTGGAAATACCCATATTGTATATAATTTTCTTTGAATAAATATATTTTACATACATATACTCGTATAATTAATATATATAGAATATATTTATATACATATACTCGTGTTGTGTGTTCTTTTCTCTTGTATTGTTTTTATTAAAAGTTGTTTTATTTGTGTGTAGGTGTGACATAAAATCATAAACAATTCACAATGTTAAGTGTCAATAAAACGTTGAGAAGAATAATTAAAATCATTTGTGGTTAATTTTTCCTTCAATTATCATTAAATATTTAACAATTATGGAAACTTGAATTTTAGATTATATTGTAAGTAGTTTCCAATGTCAATACACCATTTCCAGGCAGTAGCTTTTATTAATAAATTAAAATTTTTTTGTTTTAAATCGACTGACTCAGTTTGTATAAAAAAAATAACTTTCCCTTATTTTATGATATTTCCCAAAATATTATATATATAAAAATCATTAAAATGTTTATTGCATTGGAAAGAGTAAGTTTTCAGAGCTGGGCAAGGAAAACGATATTAGATATAGATAATATGTCCACCACAACCTCTCATACAGATGTCGATTCTTTTATCAAATTTTGAATGAACATAATGACCAAATGGCGGGTCTATTTTATTTTTAATAACCTCATAGTTTTTGAGTTTTAGTAGTAGTTTCGGTAGCTGTGTGACATATAACACCGTCCTGTTGGAAAAATATGTCCACATCCTCAGTAAAAGGCTAAAATTTAATTACCATATTTCCAGCCAACAGAAAAGGCCCAATTACTCACGCAGACTACATAGCGCAATATAAAGGGACACATTTGGCATCAAACTGCATTTTAATAATTATTATTGGATTTTAAGAAACCCTAATGCGGTAATATTTCTTGTTGATGTATCCAGAGAAGTAAAAATTGGCTGAAAACGGGTCTGTTGGCAAACAAAGTAATATATTTTTTCACAAGAGATATAGGAAGTATCTCAAAACTTATGCCTGACTTGAATTAATTAAGATGGTTTTAGACGGTATGTATTTTGCAGTGTGCTTGTCAAATTCTCCACTGCAAAATGCATACACGTCAGCCTGTATTTACAGTATAAAATTTTCAATTAGAGTATGTGCTATTTTCATCTGACAAAGCAACTGCAACCAAACAAAACAATATATTCGAAAAAACGTATTTATATTCATTTTTATTTCAAATACAACATTTTTTGGCTCCATATGACACATTTTCTCTTTAACTCTTGCAAGAATGCTGCAAGTTAAAATTATTTAGAATAATTATTATTTCATAATCGAACTGGTAATTTTTACTTTTTGATAATTTTAGTTAGGCTCGAGTTCATTAAATTTAATTTTCATTAAATTATTTTTACTGAAGTTAGGAATTACAACTTGAAAAATTTTAAAAATTTTTTGATAATTTTTCTTGACTGGGGATCGAACCTGGGTTGTTGAATTTGCATATGTTTCGAGAAATCCCACTTTCTCTCATCAGAATTCTTTGCGTTCTACCACGTGCACCACTGCGGTGCCGGTCAGCCAACAGACAAACATCAATCCTTTAACCAGTGTTAGTTCTGGTAGTTCGAAGTTTTTGCTGTAATTATCATTCTTCGTAATTATTAACTTCGAACTACCAGAACTAACACTGGTTAAAGGATTGATGTTTGTCTGTTGGCTGACCGGCACCGCAGTGGTGCCTATTGCCCTATAATTATCCATTTTAACTCTGTCAACTGTCAAACTGTTTCTACTGCACAAATTCAGGGTGAATTTTAGGTGGATCAATTTAGATTTCGGAAAATATTTTATAGTGACTTTTCATTTACATGAACTTAGGTGGAGTTGGATGATTCACTAAGAACAGACAACCCATATTATAATGAGCACCCCTGTGCACCGGTTTGGACAAGATATGCTTTATAATATAGATCGAATATATGTTTGTTTTAAAACAAATATGTTTCCTTAAAGTTTGTTAAAACAGTTTTGACTAATATACAAATCTTAAAAACATGTAAATCATTCTGAACTAAATTAAGATTAATGTGAGTCTTGTTTAAAAAAAACCATTGCAAATCTGACTGAATTAATCAGTGACACATCTTATTTGGTGAGGCAAGAACGTATTTATTTTCGTATGCAATTCTGTAGATGTGTGAGGAATTTCATCAACGTCTGCAGAACATTTAATGTGTAAACTTCAGACGTTCTGACAAACGTTCATCAATAGTATAATAAATTTCCTTTCAAATGCCATGATAATCTATGATCTTTGCCGTGTAGTGAGTAATAAATTATATTCGTAAATTATGTTCCATTTGTCTCATTTAACGAGCAAAATATTTTGCACATTCACGTGCTAATGCATTAATTCTTTTTTTGAGATTTATGAATTTTAGAACGGTTATGCCCAAAAAGCTGCGCTTAAATTCGCAAGTTTGATAGTGGCTGAATTATAGTTCATAACAATACCGAAGCACTTAAACTATTATTCTCAATATTTGTCATTACGCAATATTGCATTCAAGGAATCCATTATATGAGGAATTGAATGACAAGAGCCCTACTTATGATTGAATTATATAAAATCAATAATCATTTTATAACAATTTTAACATTTTTATAACAATTTAAAGAAATTGGTTTCCAACTGACAATCAGTGGTTATTTGTTATACTTGAATTTATGAATGTGTTATATTCAGGATTGTTTACTATACATTTCCAAAAAAGCTCAATAAAGATGGTCACACATCCGTTCTGAACAAAATATTTGTTTGGACAAAGTTTTTTTCATATAAACTTTGGCGAGAGAGAGAGAAAATATTCATATGAAAAAAACTTTGTCCGAACAAATATTTTATTCAGAAAGAATCCACCTAAAGTGTCAAAACATAGTTTGTTGCTATAGTTGCTATAATAAAGCAAATAGGAAAATAAGTATCCTTAAGATAAATTACCGCTAAGAAAAATTACGTAATCTAAGAATGAGTAGCTAAAATTAATAATTATTTTGTCTCAATTGGAAGCCGCGCAGAGTGAAATGTCAGCTCTATGAAACGTTGTGCGATCTTAAATTCTTTTGAGTAATTTTTCAAAGGGATTTGAACGGTGTTTTAACTTCAATATGTATCTTTCATGATTTTCTCTAAACTCCATGTGATCCGTCCATGATATCTTTCTGGAATGAGCTTTCTGCTGAAGATCAAATCTGGTGTTAAATGTTAAAGAAAATAGGCGAGAAATTCAATGAGTGAAATCAACAAATAGTTTTAATTTTCTTTCAGATCTTTTCCCACCAAACCCAAAAAACCATAAACAGTGTAATTTGTTTTTAGTTAAGGCAATGTATTCCTTTATCAAAGAAAACATATTCAAATATTCAACAAACACCCCAAGATAAACTACAAAACACAAGATAATATACCAACGATAACCATAGACCTTGTAATTATCCCAGGACACAGCACAGAAGTCATGAACTTTCAAATGTGAAATTGTTAAGAAAATAGTAATTTTAAAAACAGGGCGTGATTAAATTCGCATTTTAGGCTCATAAAAAGCCACTGAAGTTAAATTTATACTAAATTTAAGGCAAGTTACATACATTGAAATCAATGTAAATGCTTACCGAATATTAATATCACGCTGTCGGAACGTCTCAACCTGTATAAAATAGAAATTCCTTACGTTCTTACGTGACATTTGTACAGCTATGATGGGCTGTTTGTATGTTAAATTGTATTGTATAAAATATTACAATATCTATATTTAACAGAGAGCAGAATATTTAAATAAATTTTATTGTATAAAGTAAATATTGATTTTGTCATATAATTTCATGTAAATTTATTTTAATGCCTGGTGTTTAGTTTGTTTTGTTTTTTTTTGCAACAACCAGCATAAATTATAATAAAAATAGATTTAAATTAATAATCCAAGGACGAAATTAATAATTTTGTGAAACTGCTAGTGTATTACAACTGATCTTTAATGTTAGGGGACAATGACTCTTTAGTAATAAATATAAATCGATTTTAACTGTTTGCATGAAAGAAAGCCTGTAAAATGTTTTAAGCAATATTTTAATTATATATTTTGAGTAAATTGTATTTTTCAAATAATTAAATATTATTAACTGAAATCCAAAATTGCTTTAAATTTAATTACATTTTCATTTTTCCAGTTTCATCAATAACGAACAGATATGTCTATGTCAAGGTTTAAATACAAAATATTCTAAAATATGTCACAAGTTTAATTTTTAAAATTTAGTAATTGTTACAAAAATATTTTTTTTTTACACAAAAGACAATGGTAAAGGAAAGTGGAAATACAACATGAATTTCTCAATTCTAATACCACATAAATAATTTATGATTTTGAACCTTTTTATTCGGGTACAAATTAATTAAATGTATTTCATACTCACACAAAATTTTCCGCTTCCTGGTGGATTTTTTTTTTCAGATTTCTTTTTTTAATACTTTTTTGTTTAAATTATTTATGAAAAGTTAAAGCTTTTTTATGTTTTCACTCAATGTGTATTTTAAAAAATACATATAAAAGTAAAGTAAATTACATTTTCCTTGTTTGTTGCTTTTTTACTTCATCACAGGATTAACAAAAATATTATGTAGAATAACTGTAAAAGAAAACGGAATTATAATAAAAGAAAAAGAAATTAAATGCTGTTAACGATTTACACTTTATGCAGTTGAAAACTTTTAACAATTTAAAGAATAAATTAAGTTGTGTTTTTTAAGCACTGGCGGAAATGGAAAAAATTACAACTTAATGTCACAATATCGAGATTAAATTTATTGTTTTTTATGCCCACCGCCAAAAAAAATGGGAGGGAATATAAAATGCATCATTCCATTTGTAGCACAACTATGTAAATATTAGGCGTAGAATTAAATTCTAAGTCATTATAAATTTCTGTCCGTCTGTTGAGAGCTTAAGATTTAGAAAAAGAAATTTTTTCAAAAATTTTTAACAAGTTTTACTAGAAATTTGAAAAACCGTTTCAGAAGGTTCAGAGTTATAAACCAAAATATCATAGAACCTCGATATTTTTCAATATGCCGATAATATCATGAAAATTTGCATGCTTTAATTATACAGTAGAAGAATAAATCCTGTTGAATATGGCAGGAATCAGCCCAAATTTTCTCCTAGCCCAATAAAAATGACTTCCCGGAATATATCTCTATAGTACATTAATGCGTATGGAAAAGCACTATCAGAAGAAATAAATTTCACGCTAATGGAAATTATAAAATGAATTTTTTTCTTGCACCAGTCTATGTTTTGAAACTAACTTAAGTGCTTATAAATCTCTTTTAAAATCGCTATAAAGTTAAAATTCATCACCAATAATCCACGTATCGGTCGATATTTGATCACAGCCCCCATATAAAGTTCACACGAATATCATCTACAAACATGACTATCAAGTTGAAATTCGATACAAATAATGTTTAAATACATCATCGTAATGAACGGAATCGGCCCATGATTGGTCATAGCTCGCATTCGAGGACCATTTCCGAGATCACATATTGAGATATAGGTGGTGGGTATATAAGATGTCAACTCTTACTTATTTATATTAGTGTGTTGTTTAAAATAAGTTATTTGTAGGACTGCAAAGCTTTAAAAGCTTTGTTAAAATATTAACTTTTTTTATATGTAGAAAAAAACTAAACTTTCATGCAGTTCTAAGTTATTTAAAACATTTTTCAACCCACAACTCCTTAAGTCTGTATTCACAAATTGCAAGTCTTATCAATAAGATTCCTAGTTTTCCTTCTTTGTGCTTTCTCTGGTATTTCTGAAATGTAGGTAGAAAAATTCTTTAAAAATCATCATCACTGTGTGTATGAGACTTAAAAAATTACGTGCAAAAGGCTTTTTAAGATTACATTAAAATATGTACTCGGTTCTCCTACTCTTGACTCTCGCCAAAAATCGTAGAAAATCAGTAACCACCTTAAAACTCTGCACTAACATAATAGAAGAGTTACTCAATCAGTCATTCTCAGATATTTGCTTACGAATTTTTGCGCCATACAGCTTTTATTTAATAGAAATTAAAATAATACCAATTTATATAGCACTACGAGAACTAGCGGCGTTTGTTAAAATATAATTTCCATATTGAAAAATTTTTAGAATATATATAAAATTCTTAATTTTTCGCCTAAAATTATTTAAATTAATAAATTAAAGTAAAATTTAAATTATTTTTAATTCAAAAATTGAAAAATGATCGATTTTGAAAATTTTCAATTAAAAACATTTGCATTTTGAACATAGAAAAAATATTGCTTTCAAATCTTTTGTGTTTGAAGAGAAATACTGACAAAATCAATTTCAGGAAAATTGGTCAAAAATTCTGACCGATATTTAAAAAAAAATTAAATAAATTTTAAAATGCTTATAACTTAAAAATTATAAATGATAAATAGCACATGCAAGCATGGTTTTTAAAGCCCAAATATTTGTGCACGTTTAAAGAAGTTATAAGGTGTCCTGTAGGGTTTCTGTGACCCATCAGTAAATACTCCTTTGCTACTCGTTAAACTTTATCTCGAGCGGAGCAACGGTAAAGTATATACGCAGGATTTACTTCCAAAAAAGTTCGATTCTGCCCCATTGTACGTTAAAAAACATTAAAATTTGTGGCAGCGGGCTAGGTTTGTGAAGTTTCTAAAGTATAAATATAAAATTTTTATATAAATATTTGGTATTGCTGAAAATCCTAGGAGTTGAAAATGAATATTTTTCACATTTAACTAGCTTATAAATTAAAAAACCTGAAACATGCTGATTTTTCATAAAGAAACATATAAAATTTTTGCAATTTTTATTTTCAAATTTTTTAATAGTGCCGATTATGGCATTATTATACACCATAAATAACTAACTCACATATAAGGCTACATAAATATGAAGCTCTTGCTAGGATTTGTGCTTTGTGTTTTTATAATTGTTTACTCAAACCTAAATATTATTATTAAAGTTTGAATATGTCTGGTGAAAGCTATGTCCACTTAAATTGCATTTTACTTGCACCTGCAATAAAAAAGTATATTTGTAGCGACGCAGAAAATTGTTTTTCTATACAAGAAAATATATATGGACTTTTTAGGGGGGAAAAATAATAAAATAGCCCTTTTTACATGTTCCAACTTTGGACAAATGTGACGATAAAAATTGTTAGCGAAATGTTTTAATTGTAATCACAATTTTATCATAAATATAGCTGATACTTTAGAATTATTTGTCGAACCTGCGTAGGAATGGAGAGTCGTTAAAATCTCTTGAACTAAAAAATAAAACCTACACATGTAACAGTCTTCTGAATCATTCGGATCATAAATAGATTTTTTGCAATTTTTTGGCCTACTTTGTGCGGCCACCAACTGGACCCCACTGTAAATCAAATCAAAAATACCTGAGCTACAACTATTTGAAAATAGCTTCCGAGTTAGTTAATTATTAACAAAGAAATATTGTGTAATAATAAACAAATATGGAGTTTTGCTTTAGAGTTTATTAATTTTTTGGTTCAAAAGTATTCAGTCGCTACATTGAATACGTTGCATAAGTATTTATGCAAACGTATGTTATGTAAACAATTGTTTATGCCTTTTGCTCTTACTTTAAAGAAATCAGCACTGTTGCCAATTAAATCTTTAAAATGCTGGTGTTTTTATACCATCGTATAACTTTCCGTAAAAAATGTTTCAAGTCTAGCAACTCTAATTTCTGTTGGATGGAATCTATAAGTTATAAACTGTGAGTACACAGACATATATAACTAATGAAAATCTCTTTTAAGTTGAAAAGAATATTTAAAATTTCGTTATTTTTAAATGATCTTAACAATATAAGGTTAAGGATTTCTTTGGTGTGGTCTAGTGTTTCTATGGGTTTATATTTTGTTTTATTTCGAAACACAAAATAAATTCCAGGTACTTAAATTCTGTTTTAACAATGCTCCAAAATATTTGATTTTCCTCATGAAAAGTATTAAATTTTTAACCCCAGTTCCATATATGTTATTTTTCTTTAATATTAAAAACAAAATTATTTTATGCATTGTATAGTTTCAAAGTAATAAGCAATTATGTAGTTATAGCTTTTACTTAATTACTCAATTATCTAAATAATGTAACATTATAAATATATAAACAGTATGATTTTATAAATACATCTTATTGCAAATCATAGATTTAACTTAAATCACTATATAACTGCGCAGCATTAAAATATGATTTTTTAAAACTGATATAAATACTCAAAAAAAAAAAAAATGATTGATTACAAAAAACATTAACATCAAATTTTCCTCATCATTCAGCTACTCACGAAATATTCTCAGTGATTTAACGCAAGTGTGCTGTGAAAACTAATGTTTATAAAACAAAAATTGAAATTAAAATATAAGTATATAGAAAAATTTATATATTTTATGTATTTTAAAATTTATTTGGAACTTTCATACCATGTTCTTTCTTTTTAAAAAATGTCTGTTAATGAAATGTTGTTTAATGTATTTCAATGATTATTATATTTTATGTATATAGCACACTCAGGTGGGTATGTGGGGAACATAAATATTTTCACTTTTTTTTTTTTTTTTGTCAAGAAACTAAATACATTCATGTATTTGCCTTAAATTTTAGCCAACTAAATTAAATGCTTAAAAATATATTTATTTTCAAAACATAAATTATAATTCCTTTTTTTGCAATATTAAAAAAAAAAAAAAACGAAACGTAAAATATAACACACAGACACATCATGTTGGCTTTTACTCGACATCATTTGTATGTATGTATATTTATGTTCGTAAAAAAAACTGAAAGTCTAAACGGATATTATGTTTGACTGTATTGAATGAAAACATTTTATTTTCACACACATATACACACGCATACTGGCAAAAAACTGGAAGCTTTATTCACAGAACGCGAGGCCAAAGTATATTAATGGATTTTTGGCTTAAATCACAAAGAAAAAACAAAAACAGGGAAAGTGAATTTAAAATTCACACACAAATACACAAACACACACCACCTCCCGCATACTCACTTACGGTGGAATGATTACTCGCGGCACTGTGGCACATTTAACAAAAATATGATATATGTACGTACTATGTATATTCAAAAGTTATATTGTTTTATGCTTAATTTGTTGGCAATTTTTAGAATGAAATTTTTTTCAAGATATATTGATTTGCATTATGTTCTCACAAAATGCTCTACTGTGCGCAGCAGTTACATTTTTCTATATATGTTGAACATACAGCGCAATAAAAATTATGACGATTATTATGAATTCATATTCAAATGAAATGTATTTGGTATGTGTTTTTTGTTAAATACTTTATAGTCTTAAAGCTATTTTATTTATGCATTTAATTTTCTCTTCTGGATAACAATGTTCAATTGGAATGTTATAATTGGATTTTTTTTAACAAATTTTTACTAATGTTAAAGAATCATTTACCTATTTACTATACATATATGGAATTGAAGGCAATATAGAATGTAAATCAATTGTTTGTTAAATTTTTAATGTTTCAATACAATTATACTAAGTTACGAAAAGGGTATGCTTTCATGTAGTTAAGAAGCATTGGTTGTATGTTACTCTTGTTGGAACAGTTTTTAAAAGTTTAGGTTTGTGTTAGACGACTTAACATTTTTCAATTTTTTACAAAGAAGAGTGACATAGCTTTAAGATAGTATAAAAGGCTGCTCAGCAATAATAACCAGACAGTTTTAACATTTCACCTATTGACATATCATTAGTAGAAGCTTTGACAATTGTTACACAATTAATTAAATTTCACACCAAAATTCTCTATGAAAAAGCTGGATTTGTAAAAGTTACATTTCGTAAAATGCATCACGCTACATAATATGTATATCACTAACATGTGATTTTAACATGACGGTGCCACAAGTCTCACAGGCACTAAAATAAATACATCGTTTCACACCAAATTACCCGACAGTATATATATTTCCACAAACTGATGAAATAGACCTGCCATGTTGCAAAAATGTGATTTGGCACTAAAGTTGATTTACTTGCCTTTTTATAAATGTAGATATGAATTATACTAATAACATTAAGTAATCCATAACAAACTTATAATGTCGGATTAAATTTTCATCGTCACACAGGAGCATTAGCGCACTATTTATTAATATTTTAATTTATTTGTAATTAATATTTTTTTTATAGTCATTTTGCCTTTATCACAGCTGACAATCTTCTAGACATAAAATCAATGAGTTTTTTTAAAATTAAAAGAGGCAAAATCCTGTATTATTTTCAAGTTATTCTTGCAAGAAATATTTCTTTGACTAATTTTTTTGTCCAGATATTCCAACAGCTGCTCAATTGAATTAAGGTATATAAACGAGTCAAGCTACCATATTGGCCATTTTGATGCAAAGATCTTCTAGTCGTACTCGCGGTTAAAGGTTTCCCTGAATTTTTCGTAATATTTTCAGCTGCTTTTACAGCACTAGATATTGGGTTTGCTCTCGCTTCTCTAACTATAGCCGTTTTGCATCAGGCAAATTTTCTACGCTATTGTCCCTCAATGTTTTTCATTTTTTATTTTATTGTCCATTGATGCCTTCCAACGATATTTCTTATTTCACGTAGGGATTTACATTAACTATGTAAGTCATTAGAAATTGTTCACTACTTAACGTCACAACTTAATCTATTTTAATGATAAATTATGAGACTTGCTATTATTTTGAATTGCCACTACTATTGGAATGACTGGGTATTTTTTTCCTAAGGATGACTTCATTTTGATGCGTAAAAATTTGTCTTATTTAACAACGAATCAATTAAATTTGTATACGCTTTTGTTTTTTGATAATATAATTATTTATAAAACTTAGTTATATTTTGATAATATGTAATATTGATTTTTCTCACAATACATATTTCCATTCTTGTCGTTATACTGTAAGTATGGCTAATTTTTTTTTTACCAAAAACGCAAACATACTTCTTCTCAAAAAAACTGCATAACACCACACTGTTACAGTTTAGATTATTATCCAGATTTTGAAAATACTACAGTATTAAATACGGAAATAAATAATAAAAGACGATTTATGTTAGAAATGTTACAGATTATTAATGACCGATACAAAAGTGAATTAATTTTAAAACAGATACAGACAATGTAGCTCAAAATTACAGACATTTAATTTATAAGAATAAGTTTAGAAACTAAAAATATTACATATTTAATTTTTCATTTATTATTCCAAACAAGTTTTTTATATATATATATATTATAATTGTATATCATAATTGTAAACTTTTCATTTTCTGTTAAAAATTTTCATTTCTATTATTTATACTTCAATTATTATTTTATTGTAATTTAAAAATTGTAATATCCCTGAAGAAGCTATCCATTGAGATAGCGAAATATTGCAAATAAATATACATATATAAATAGTTATATAGAACATTTTTATATAAAATTGAAGTAAAAGAATATTGTAAAAGGTCGAATAAACGAACTAAATAATTATTGAAAATATTTATTAACTTTCCCAAAAAAAACACAAAATTTTCAATATGGCTAACTCTCATAAAACCCACACCCCCCGCCATCCTCGTAAACATGTTGTGTAATTAAAGAATGATGTTTTCTTCTTGACATTATTTGACGTTGTACATTTCCCACGATATTTTTTTACATTTGTAGAGAACTTAATAAATACATATATACTTGAATAGTTAAAAATACATATTGAAATATGTTTTTGAGTATATTATACTAAATATATAACAATTAAACACGCATCTTCTTTATAGATTGAACAGGCCTCAAAATACTGTTCGCACATAAAAAAATTCGTATAAAAACCGGAGCTTGTGTAGAAGTGAGGACATGAATATTGTCGTTAGTGAAATTGTTTTTTTTTTTCGTCAACACGCAAACCAAAAATTTTCGTTTTTTCGATATTTTTCTAACATATTGTCACGCTATTCCTTGATAATTTATTAAAATTTTTGTAAAGTGTAGAAGCAAAAATGGTTAGAAAAACCGTGATTACAAAATTCATAATATACATAGGTACGTGCTGGCAGTATATTTTAATATTAAATCTTGTGTTTCTAAGTATGTTTGTAACTATTTATGTATGTGAACGTAATTTTATATAAAAATTGATTATAAAAGGGTTGGTTAAATATTTCCAGACACTGTGAGATATTTGTTTATGGGCTCTCTAGTGGGATTTGTAGAGAAATAATAGATACAAATAAGATGTCTTGAGTTTCATTAAAGGCTTTCTGCTTAATATTATTATTACTGTACAGACAAAACTGACTCACTCTTTTTTGTCAACAGACAAATTCGGACTTTACCCCACATCGTAACAAGCCATCAATATGTTCACTTAGTAAACGATTTCATGAATTTGGCTCGTGTGGTCAACTCTTCAAACCTATTTACACAAATTGTTTAGGTGTGATTAGGCTTTATATATAACTTATTTGTGGCGAAATTTGTTTGGATATGTGCATAAATCATTTATTTATAACTGATAAACCCTATTTCGGTAGGAAATTTTTATGGAGGCTAGTTGAAATTATATATATTTTGGAGAAAGATCTTCAGCATTGCAACTTGTACAAAACGCACAATATTACATGGTCAGCCAGCTATATAGAAGGATGGACAAGGTGAGTTGACTATTATTTATGGGCGTCAGCACAAATTCAATACACCCTCCCCACTGTGGTGGTGTATGCAAATTAAAAGTAATACGATAAAACTGAAGAAAAGAAGGCAACATATAAATAAAATTGAAAAATGATAATTACAGCAAATTTCGAACCACCAGTACCACTGGGTAAAGATTGATGTTTGGCTGTTCGCTAGCAGGCACTGCACTGGTGCAGAGGTTAGAACTTAACAAAAGAATTCTGATGAAAGAATGTGGTGATTCTTGAAGTATGTAAATTCAACCCAGCTTCGATCCCCAGCTCAGCCAAGAAAATTATCAATAAATTCATGTTGTAAAAAAATAATTCCTACCTTCAGTAAAAATAATTTAATGAAAATTAAATCTAATGAACTCAAGCCTAACTAAATAAAAATATCAAAAAGGAAAATCGCAATTCGAAATTTTACTAAAAGAAAACAAGAAGAGCATACGACGTTCAATAAAGCAAACACCTGATTTATTCGCAAAAATTCAAGATAAATATATGTGGATGCTGGTGTGCAAACCAAGGGTGCAATTAAAAGTCCAAATCTTTTTGATAAGCACAATAGTCTCTCTATAAAATGTACAAGAATTCGTTATAACAAGTTTGAAGATGTTGATGTTGAACATGTTGAAGAAAGTATAAAAATCGACATCAAACCAAAATTTTACATTGCAATAAGACGAAAGGATCCAAAATATAAACATACAGCGATGGATAATTTTGATAAAAGGAAATATAGGATTGTTTTTTACAGATATAGTTGGCAACAATTTTTTAGTGATTTGTGTTTAGTTTGGTTTGGCATTTCAACATGAATAGGCCAACGCCTGAACAAGGCTTCTAAATTGTGTACATGTATGTTGAAATTCATTGTACTGTATTTTTTTAGATATAGACCTTAGTCTGTTTTTACACGCTTTTATTTGAAAATAAACAAATTTTACATTTTTTACACTATTTTATTAGATTTAGCACGATTCAAAATTTTTGGGCTTAAATTTTTTTTTTTTTTTGTTAAATTTAATTTTTACGAAATATGTTCATATCACAAATTTAGGGAAATTCCATTTATGTGTCTGCAATCAAATGAACTCGTCATACATACATTGTTTTTACACTACTTTTAAGCTTAGAGTGTATATTTTTTTTTCTCTCTAAAAACTATGCTTGTGTGAAAACATATTCTATATGTATATGATTTAATATTATAAACCTGAATAGTTGTTTTTAAAAAAATTCTTGTTTTTCACTAATTTCAAGGTTTTAGAGATGAGAAACCAATAATCTATTTGTATACGATCAATGTCATTTTTTAAATGTTTTTTTTTACACGGAATGTGCTGGAACCAATTACCGTGTAAAAACAGAATTCGGTGTATGGAACTTTGAAATGGAATTAAACAAAGATGATTTTTTTAAATTGACATGAAATTTACTTTAATCGTGAATTAGCCATCTGGCATTATAATTTAGATGTGACTTCTGGCATATGACTGGGCCAGAAGTTGTCTAATCTGGAGATCAAATTTTTTATTACTTTTTCAATATTTGTGGTCGTATTTTGGCAATATCGCGGCAAATATTGGCCTCCAGGTGGTCAATCGTTTTGCGTTTATCGACGTAGACTAGCGACTTTAAACATAAATTACTTGACAGCTTAAAATAAGACCGTTAGTTAAAAAAGTGTTGCCAACTAAAAATTCTATACATCCTACATTTGGCATTCTTTTTGCAAACGTTTTCATTCTTTTTAAAAGCTTTAGTTCTACTTTAGTATCATATAAACATAAATATAAAACTTTATAGTTTTTAGAAAAAAATTACTGCAGTTAAGCAAATACTCAATAGTGTTCATGAGTATAACTAAATGAAATTGAGTTTTTTTTTCTTGTGTCCCCTTAACATACTTTTTCTTTAAATTTTTCTAAAATAATTTTTTAAGCATGTTCATAGGGTGTTTTTGTTTAATTTTTAAATTCTTTGTGGTTTATACTCAAGCAGCATATTGTAACAGTGGACTAGTTAAATAAATAGATATGTAATATTTGGAAAATTATATTTAATTTTAAGATATTAGATTTAAATATTTATTTCTAATTATCGGTATATATAAACTAAGAAATGCAATTTCCTTTTTTAAAGTGGATTTAACATATTTTGCATTTTACATTTTGAAAACCTCAAGTCTTCTATTTCATATTAAAAACTTCGTTATCCTACTGTTGTTATGTTTCTAATAAAATTTATGCTATACTAAGTACATATTGTTTATGTTTTTGTTATTGTATAAACTCTTACATAAACAATGTTTATGTTATTATTATCGAAAGTAAAGTAGTTGTTAGAAACTATTTAAGTAGCTTGTTAAATTTTCATTGTTCGTAACTGATGTTTACCATGAATATTTATGATTTCTTTAATAAATATGTAAACTGAAATATTTAATGGGAAGAGAAAACAATTTACAAACATACATTTATCATTGACCACAAGTATTTATGAGTGTATGTATTAGATATATACATTTATATACTACATACTTTAAATATAGTGTAAAGTTTTAATTGAATAAAAGAAAATGATTTCTTATACAGTTAATTAAAATAATTATAAATTTAATATGAAAACTTAATAGCTTAACACGCAATTATTAATTAACGCTAATTAATTTAGTTAAAAATAATATATTCAAGTATTTTAATTATCTTCAAATACAATATATAACTTCAAATTGATACACCTATTTTAATTAACAAGCTGTTCAATTAGTTTAAGCGAAACAATTAAGGTTGTATTTCAATATCCACTATTGTACAAAGTTTTACGGAAGATATATTCACATTTTAACCGCAAATTAGAAAACTGTGGGTAGATTTAAATTTCTAAATATTATTATTATTTTTTTTGGATAGTTAGAATTATCTAACTACTTTGCTAAAACTGATACAGCGTTCAAAAAAACAAAATGTAAAAAATACCTAAACGATTTCTTAGTGTTTATCAATAAGTACACAAACAATATTCTCTACACAACGACTGTAAGGAACATACACTATGAATAAGATATCAGCTAGAGAATGAAAATCTTAATATTTATATAATTAAAAAAAATCAAAAGGTTTCACATTGTCAAAATTTCCGATTTTTATTTATTTATTTATTAATTTTTTTTTTGCCCACAATTTGCTCCATAAAGTACGTGTTGTTTATCTCTGGAAGGAAAACTTAGATATAAAACTCTAATGGAATAAAATTAATTGTAATTTTAAAACTCAGTAAATTTTGTTAATACCGTTATTTTTGTAATGATCGCTTTATAACACATCGAATTATTGGGGGTATTCTCAGAAAAGTATATGTGATGGAACCTTATATAATTTTAAGATGTTCGAGTTATATTCATCCTTCTGCCTGTTGAAGGCTAAGAAGATGCAAACAAATTTAGAACAAATTAATCAGACGGTAGTTTAAAATAATTTAAACATAACAAGGTTATGATAAAGATTAGAATATATGGATTAAACCATTCGAACAAAGTGATTTTCTCAAAAGAAAAAAAAATATTATTTTACATAACAAAATGTTCTATAAAATCTATTGATTCTGACCAATTCAAAATTTAATAAAATGATTTACATTTTTTAAGTTTTACTTGACGTTCTCGAGGTGGTAGTTTTAAAAAAGGTTTAACTTTAAATGTATATTTTAATACAACCAGGTTTACAACATCATTTTTATCACAATAATTTATATTTCAATATTTCAAAATAACTTTATTTAAAAAAAACTTACCATTTTCATGTCATAATGCTCAAATTTGCCCACTGAATATACACGAGATTGCCTACAAATAAATAAGCAAAAACGAAATGTTATTAGAAAATAATTATGATTATCATAATATTAAGCCTAAAACTAGGCTTTAAAAATATTCTATAATTTAATATTAAATATTAAGTATACGCACTATATGCACATACACAATACAAAATAACACCGTTCATGATTTCGAACATGTTTTCTTCTATAGCAAACAAAATATTTTTTTTTATACTCATAGGATAGAATAAAAGCTGTAAATCGCTTTAATATATAAATATTAATGCAGCTATGAAATCCTAATGTAATTGTTATTATATACATTACTAGCTAAATCCCGGTATGCTTCGCTACCCGCATCGTATTGAAATAAAAAGTGTGGGGTAAATAAATATAATTATTAAGTTATTAAAACCTACAGTTTTACTTTTAAATTAAATCTTATTACAATATACAAACAAACAAACACACATTCACTTTTATATATAGATAAGGGTTTCAAATGTATACAAATTTCAACATTTACTTAATATTGTTGCTAGTCAGCGCATTGGTGTCCTAAATATGAATATTGATAGCTAATATAGCTTTCCCTATATATAATTTTTCATCATATCTATGGGATGTGCCACGCCCACTATTTATAGTCCGCCCATTCTTGTCCTAAATATTAATATTGATGGTATAATAACCGTACCATATATCTTATTGTATACCATATGTTTGATTTTTTTTAATTATCATCATATGGGAGGTGCCACGCCCCCTGTCGCTACTACTCCCATTTTTTCCGCAAATATTTAAACAAAGAATGCAATTGTTTATGCAAAATTTGAGTACTATAGCTATTATAGTTTCCTAAGTATTTGATTTTTAAAATTAACTTTGTATGGGAGGTACCACCCCACTTAAAATTTCAAAAAAAAAAGTAGCCTGTCGCTCCTTCCAGACATACAGAAATATACTGTGAAAATTTCAAGCAAATCGGTTCAACCTTAGCCGTCTATAGATCCTAACCTAATAATAATAA
The DNA here is from genome assembly GCA_950370525.1 of Bellardia bayeri. Lineage (NCBI taxonomy): Eukaryota > Metazoa > Arthropoda > Insecta > Diptera > Calliphoridae > Bellardia > Bellardia bayeri. Next base: position 86,863,931 of record OX493267.1, read on the forward strand.
ACATACATACATACAGACACACAATCACTTTTATATATATAGATTATACATTATATTTAGTATCAGTTTACAAGAAAAACACTTTTCATTCAGCATTCATAAAGTACTATCGAAATTAATTTTTTTCATCATCTAATTTATATTTTTGTGGAATACTTAATGCTCGAAAACGGATTAACGTTCATGGTCTTTATTTTCACTACAATATATCCAAAAGTATTCCAATCTCCTATAAGCCCAAACTATAGAATTATTCAAATACTAATAATGAGATTCATCTTTGATAAAATAACAACTTTTAAAGAATTTAATAAAACAACAAACTAGTGAAAAATATTTATTACAATTACTACTGCCAGACAACATATGCAACATATCATTACATGCGTCACTGTAAACATCCTTTTCCTTATATTTACAGACATACTTGGAGCACACACTCTTAAATAAATAAAATAAAAAAAAACAATAGAAACTATAACATATATGAGTTAAGCAAGTATGTGTATAATATTTATATACATACATATATTTACCCTTACTTGAAAAGAAAACAAAGAAATACCAACAACAAGCTAAAAATAAAAATAAAAGATATAGTAACAATAAGAAGTGGATATTATTATATAAATGCTGATAGCATAGTAAGATATGAATTATCATTAAGATTGTCACTATAAAATCTGAACTACTTAAATTAGGCTGATCCAAATGTGTTGAGAAAACAAATGCTATAAAGCAGATTTGGTTTATAAAACTGGCAAAACTAGCAAATACTTGCATTTTGTGGCCCCCTAATGTATATTATAAAAATAAAAACTACAAGTTTTACTTCAGTGTTTGTGTGGCTATGCTAAAAGAATAGTTGTACAGTTTCATTTCTACAATTTTCAACACAATACATATACAGTATTCCTAAAACCGGAAATAGCTAACATGTCATTTGTACATAATGAAAAGATATCACGAATAAATATTGTATATGTTTTTCGACCTCAAAATACACACATGTGTATATTTTTATTTGTATAAGTATCTTTGGGGTTTCTTTTTAACTATCAAAGTACAATTTTCGTAGGTCCTTCTATTTTATTTTTATTTTAACACAACACTAAAATCCTACTACAAAAAAAAAACAAATAATAATCATAAAATAATGTATATGCTTGAATGTCTGGTATGGAATTTCGTAACACAGCGTATATGGTAATGGTCACTAAAAATTGTTTAGCTAAACTACTGAAAAAATTAAATATTTAGAAAAAACATATTCTAGTATAAAGGAACAAACCTAAAACAAAATAATATTTTATGGAAAAAAATCTAAAAAAATGTACTTGGTTTCAAGTCATAAACAGTAGCTGTAAATAAATGTTTTTAACTATTTCTGCATTAATGTTGGTTTGCTTGCTATAAATAATAATTCTTTAAAGTTTAGTGTGAGTAATAAAAATTTTATTGTAGTAAAACATTAAAAAGTAGTTGCAGTAAATAAACAGCTTGATAAGACATATATTTATTACATGTTCTTTATGATCATTTTGTAGAAAAATTTAATAACTAAATATAAGTTTCATGCAGTATATTTTAACTATAACTAACCACATGAAAACTTAGATTATTTTGTAACTATAGTTATAAAGAGCTAAAGAGTTGTAAAAAAATTTCTTCATAAATTTGTTCACACAAAAACCGGCCATATTACAGAAACTTCCTTTTATATCCTGCTAAGTTTTTCAAACATATGTAGCTATAATTTTGCTACAAATTCGAGCACTACTCTAACGAAAATCAAAATAGAAAAACTATTGTGCGAATTCCTGAAAATCCTAAAAGCTAAAACTTTTAAAATTTCCTGTACAGGATGTTAATAACGATACAGTCAAAACTTAAACACAGATAGGAAACATAAAGAAAGTAAATATACAATTAACAGTACTAAGGAACATATTAAATATATTAGGTTCAATACAGTAAAATTCCTTTCTTTGCGGCAACAACACAACAGTGGTTTAAGTTCCATAAGAAAAATACAATTACATATCTAAAACGTAGTGAAAAACTGAATATTGATACTGTAAAACGGAAGCGCATTCTTTGCGACAAAGGTATAAAAACATTCCACAACTGCTTTATTATGGAGGATGAAATGTATGTCAAAATAAATCTTGACCAGCAAGTTTATATTGCAGACAAACATGAAGATGTCGACTGCAGAGAAATATACACAAATTGAAAGACTTTGTAAACAAAACAAATAAACAAACAAATAATTTGCACTTGTGGTTTTAATATCAGCCCTTTTGTCACTATGACTTGGGATATTTATATAAAGCTTTGTAGTTTTATTCTGATTTGGCTTCATAATTTTAATAATCTGCAATGTATTGGTCTCGAAGGAATCAGCTCGACTTAAAAGAAAATAGTTATATAAATTGTCTCCTATTTAAGCCAATTGAAAGCATAGTTAAAGCATGCAGTGCAGTTTGATCGATATTTTGTGGTCACAGTTAATGCGATACATGAAAACGAAAACATGAATTGTAAATCTTCATAGCTTGTAAATCTTTTGTCGTATTTTGTCATTTAAGAAACTATATTATTATATTCTTCATAAATTGTACAGCTGCAATGGAAAATTTATATATTATAGTACATTCCTAAATAAAATACCATTTTCTGCTGCATTTTCTTACCCTTTGATTTTTAATTTTTTTTTCTTACTATTTCTTCTTGAATTCATTTTTAATTAATAATTCAAAGAATGCCGTTGTCTAGTTATATTTGCTAGACAATTGGCACATTGGAAAGCATTTTCTATCCTGCCAAGGCCGTCAGCAACAGTTGTTTGTTGTCCATGATCTACTATTTTACTCACCATTGTTGAGAAATGGACTTTGGGAATTAATCAAATATCCTATTACATGTTATAAGTTAGAACGTTTACAATGTGTGTGTATTCTTGTTTGTTATCATTATTACAAGTTTTGTATTACTACAAATTTGTTGCTACTTTTATTGCTGCGTCTACCGTTGGTTGAAAACATCAGCAATATATGTTGTTGTTGTCATTTCTCATTTATGGTATATTCTGGTTTTTTTGTAATTCTAAAACACCGAATATGGGATGACAACTTTTTTACACCGTGCCTTGAGAGTTTTGTTAATTTTTAGAGAATACTATTTTTCTTAATAAAAAAAACGTTAAACTGTTATATTCATTATTAGAGATAATTTCGTATTATTTCGGCTTTTTTAACAATGTGAAATTTTTAGTAAAAATTGTAATTAAAATTATTCTGGAACAGACATTAATTCACACAAGACTTCTCACAAGTAAAAAATTAAGGTGGCTTTCGCAATTATTTAAGGTCCTAAGACGGTTATTCTATGTCTTCTATCAATTCATAGATAAGATATTTTCTAAATATACGAATGAGTGTATGAATTATCTTAGCGAATATATAGAAGTCTTTTCATTAAAACTCAACAGTCAACCTGTCATTTATTCGATTGTTGATAGAGTATATAAAATAATCATCGGTGAAACAACTGAAGACATACGCAAGAAGTCTATGTGTACTTTAAATTTATAGTTCGTGTAGAGAATGTAGCCATTAAATAACATTATAGTAGATGACTGACTGATTTTAGATAAATTATATCAAAAATTTAAACATATAACTATAAAAAGTCACACCGGAAGTACATCGCTTATACTTACTAACTAAATGTCAAACATATAGATAAATAAACCTATTGAATAAACAAATCAATAAAGAGAAAAATTAACTTTACTGCCTTTAAATTACTAAATGTTTTCCAAATTAGAAAGGGCATTAAAATAGTTTAAAACTTAATATATCCTTTCCATGCTCAATTTAATTACTGAGTGCTAATTAAAAATCTCCCTTTAATCATCGCATTAATACAATATACAACAATCATTTTATAGCATCCCAAAAAGTGGTTTTCGTAACTGACAGAATGTGATTAAGTTATAAAGCATTTGTGTCAAAATAAAGACTATTCTTTCAACCATTAGTCAAACAAAAAAGTCATGTAACTTGTTCATGTTTCTGTTGATTTTAATTTCCATGTTGGATTTAAACATTTTGAAATTATTTGGAATATAAATAATTTAAAGTGACATAAAATTCTAAATAAAATGTAACCATAAACGAGAAAAACTACAAAAAGATGTTGTATATTAATGTTTGTAAACGAATGCATACACTGTGTATTTTCATTTGGAGAGTTTTAATAGAACTTTGTCAATTACTGCTTTAATTTAAAAATATGACAAAAATATTTGCCGAAAAAGACGTAACCACTAAATAAAATATATTTTAATTCGTTTAATTTATTTAAAAAAATACTTTGTTTAATAGAACAAGACACTATTTTATTTTATTTTATGATGTTTAATCTTGCAAAACGCTGGTAAGAGTAAATAAAGTCAAACAAATTTGTGTGTAACAAGTGGTTACGCTTTTTTTTAGTAAATATTTGCCAAGTGTGACCGTAACTTAACAACTGTTTTTCTTCAGTGTATAAATAATCCTGTCAACACTTTAAATAGACTTCAACATTAAAATAGTTCAACATTTAAGTTTATCTGTTTTTTTTTTTTCTTTTTGAAAACAATTTGTAAAGTTTTGTAAAATGTTAGTAAATTACTGTTTCTATTGTAATAATACTTTATTATAATAGATGCCTAAACTTAGACTATAAAATCTAGTAAAATTATTTCGAAAGTATATATGTATGTTGGTACTTTATACAAATGTGTTCTAATACATTTACTTACATATATGTTAGGCAGCATACCCAGCAAACACAAAAATGTTTTTAACTTTGTATTCTACAATAAATTCCTGGTGCTTTTTCAAAAGATTTCATATCATTATCATGTGTCAAAATTATAAAAAAAATGTAGTTTTCAAATTGTGTGCTTACTGGGTTTTTAAATATATAGATAAATGTTTTAAAACATTTTATATTTATACAACCATTTCTTCTATATAACAAACACGTTTGTTGTTATTTTATATATGCACATATACATATATGGTATTTATGTTAGTGTAATAGTTGTTCTGATAGTTGTCCAAAACAAAAGTTATTTTCCTAGTTTAAATGAAATTATTTAAACTAAAACCCTTTTATAAAAGGAACGATTTTTTTTCTGTTTGTTTAAGTATTTATTTTTATTTGGTAGGAAATTAAAATACTGCCATAAACAAAACCCCCTCTAACTATTCTCACATACATATATTTTCGCACATCATGGATACCTATGTATATTAGGTAGGCTCTTATTATATGTAGTCAAAAGAATGTTGTCCCAACTAAAATTTATGTCTGGTTATTTTGTTTAACTTGTGGCCTTACTTTTCCTTGATTCACACATGTATTTTCTGAGAGGCAAGCTTTCAGAAAATTACACTCTTAATCATGTTGACATTTCTGTAGTGTTATTTAAATTGAATTAGGATATGCACTTAGTCTTTCTGTTAGGGACAAAGAAGAATTATTTTGCCTAGTTTTACCAAACAGACATGTTGTCTGCCATCAAAATATTTATGTAATCGATCAGCAAATTGTCTAAAATATTCCAGATTACTCCCATAAGAATAAAATAAACGTTTTAAAAGTCAAAAACACAAAACAATATTGAATATTTTTAAAAAAAATAGATACGGAATTTGCCAACCAGAAGTTTGGTTTCCAAAACAAAAAATAAAACAAGTTACAGAGCTGTGCCGAAGCTTAAATACTTTTCACCTTAATATTATAATCAGAATTATATAAACTACACTGGTTCAAAGACTAGAATACCCATATTCAATGTTTATTATTCAGTCTTAAATGTTATTCATGATGTATCTATTAATTTTTAAGTAGAATATAAATATCCAATTAGTGTAAAATTTGAACGTATTAAGACATAAAAATAAAACTTGTATTTTACATAGATCAAAAAATCTTTTTAATTATGGATTGATAACTTTTGCCATTGTCTTTATTTAAATAACTTTTAACTATTAAGAGGTACTACGTACGGTTGTTGTTCTGTTCTCTAGTTTATTTAAAATTCATCAGAAATATAACTTATATTAAAACCTCAGAAAATTATTCATAAATTTCAAGACAATCAACATTAATATACTAAAAGCAATAAGTTGCAGACAATTTTGGGTAGGTTATTTGAAATTTTTCATATATAAAATTTCTTGACAATCGAATAACAACTTATTTTATTGGTATTTTTTTTTTTTTTCTTAAATTTTACAGGCCCGAAGTCACAAATTTTGGGGGGTCATTCACTATTCCTTATTCCAACTAAAAATGGTTCAAAATATCTCTAATTTCTAAAAAAGCATTACTGTTTTGTTTTAGATTACAAGTACGTTAAATATCATTTTAGAAAAACACTTTAAATATATGTCAAAATTCTCTTTAAATTTCACTATTAATAATTTTTGAATTGTTTAATTTAAAAATATATTTTTTTTTTTATTAATTTATTTTATTAACAATATATTAAAAAAGGATATTAAGTAAATTACTTAAAGTAAAAGTAGCATTTATTGCTGAACTTCAATGAGAAATGTTTTTAAATTGTATCTAATTTTAACTATTTGTAATTAATGTAATTATCGGCTCTTACCATTATTTGCAGAGTTAATATGTTTAACATACGAACAGTATGGGCATATTTGCTGGTTGTCTTGCATTTGTGTTCATAGCTCTGATCTTACTATACCAATTTTGCTGATTTTCAGTGCCAAACTGGTAAAAGTAATGGCAAACATGTTTTTTTTTTAATTTGTTTAGTTGTGGTTGTATATTTTGAACATTAGAATGTTTTAAACATGGACAGACAGACAGATGGGCATAGCAAAATGGACTTAGAATTTCATGATGATCAAGAAAATATATAGATACATTATTTATTCGGAATAAGAAACTTTTACATATACTCATTCATCAATTGTGGTGAAGAATCAATTTATATAAACATCAATAAAATTTTTATTGTATTAGAACAAAGCTTGGCAATTATAAGTGGATAATAATATCGGACAGCTGCCCACAACGCATACTAATTTATATCCTTTTAACGAAATTTTTCAATCACATTTTGCCGAAATGTCTGGTCTATTCTTTAATCATGTTAACGGACTGTTCTCATTTGAATTGGCTTCTCAACAAATCCAGTTTTATTAAATCACTTGAACGGGGCGGCCCAAACAGCTAAAATTATGCAATCGGGAAAATTAGTTTGCAATAAATTTATTGTTTTGATGGTTTTGTGAAATGTGATACCATGCTGTTGAAATCAATCTATATTATAAATAATAGGCTAAAATTTAGTTGTTAACATCTCTTGAAAGCAATATCCATTAATGCTAACTGGGTTTTTATACTATCTATCTATCTATCCATCTATATATATGAAAATTAAATGGTCCATGTATGTAATGGCATCACGTAAGAACGGCTGGGGCAATTTTGCTAATTTTTTTAGTCAATTCGAAATTCTCAGGAGATGATTTGTAAAAAATAACTTCAAAAATTCTGGGTAAAACTCATTCCCATTTGTCATTCCGTTTGTAATTTCCACAATATAATTTTTCGACCCTATAAAGTATATATATTCTTGATGCTTATAGATAGCGGAGTCTATTAAGCCATGTACGTCTATATGTCTGTCTCTTGTAATCAATTTTCTAAAGTTCCCGGATATCTTCGGGATCCAAATCTTAAATAACTTTCGAGAAGTTTGCTATTTAAAATCAACAAAATTCGTCCATAAATAACGGTATGAGCAAAAATCCCAGACAACCTCTAAAAATTTCATCAATAAAAACTATCAAACAAACTGCATTAATATAATATATATATGTATGTATATAATATAATTATGCATCCACAACAAAGGTGAAGGGTATATAAAATTCGGCATAGCCGAATATAGCACTTACTTGTTCTAAATAAAATGGTCTAATCACGCCTTCAGACCACATAAGGCCCCACATAGTGATATTTTAACATAATGGTTTTTAAATATTTTGGTTATTTTTATGGTTATTCTTGAATGATTTTTTATTATTTTAATGCAATTATTGAGAGAAATTAAATCATTCCTCTGTTAGAAAACATAGTTTTCTAAAGAAATTAAAATTAATTAAAATTAATAAATACAAACATTTGTTACTTATTTTATTCGTTAACAGTTTTTTATTGTCATGGACTACAGTCCAATATACCAAAGCTGAGGACAATTAAAGTTTCATATACGTTTCTATTACGTCGACCGGATTTTTTCGATTAAATAATAACAAAGATGTAAATCCAGCCAAAACTGTAATAAAGATTGGTGGCGTTTAATAAGAGGCAGCAAACGTTTCTACCGGCATTCTTTCTAATAATTTTCTAAAGTCTTAGTTGTAGCAAAAGGGGTGCTTAGTGTTTCATCCATAATAAGCTACAAATTTTGTCTTAAAGAATGCATGTCAGTTTTATAGCAGTTGCGCAGTAAATTTGAAATTAACCATCCTCAAGTATTTTCTTTGTAGTACTTACACCGGTGTGGTTTTTTTTATAGGTTTTTGTGGGGAGACCCTGATTTTGCTTTATATAAAGTAGAATTGTCTTTGTAAGTTTTTGGTTGCTGTTAATAACATGTTAGTTTTATTTTACTAAATGATCAATGCTTAAAGTTTTCTTTTACTTTTTGGAAGCTTAGGCTTTTTTTGCAATCATAGAATACATCTGTGTTGAATTCTCAAGGAATTTGTGCCCGATTTTATTCTATTTGGATTTATTAAATTAATCGGACGATTACTTTTCAGTCAATGTGAAATTCAAAAATTAAATTACGAAAGACTTCCAAATTTCAAAATAAAAGAGTTTCAATTTAGAAGATATGCCTACACATGAATCAATTAATAAACTGTGAGAGTAAAATTGAGAGCAAAATTTCTTCTTGTGACGTCAAGTATATCTTTATGTTTGCTTAACTTCTATGTAAATTTCAATGCAAATAAAAGTTTTAAAATAAAGTGTGCCGTTTTGAATTGCGGAAATATTGAAAAAAAAAAATAACATAATATTAAATTTTTGTCGATTTCCAAAAGAAAATAAATTAAAAACAAGCAATGGGCACAATTTTGTCACCTTGATGAAAATAAATTTAGAGTGTCTCATAGAGTTTGATTGCACACTTTGATGCAGATATGAAATTTAAAATTGGTAACTGAAAAATTTTTTATGTTAGGTATGCTTACTGACGAATTTCTGTGACAAATTAAACCTGTATTTAAATCTTTGAATAATGAAAATCTCTTGATTTGCAACGAGTATTTAAAAAAAGCATATATGTAAATGAGTCAAGTACTATTAAAAGTTACGCGGTTATTAAAGCTAAAACACTTTTTTTTTGATCGAGAATGTTTTTTCAAATAAGAAAACCAAATCAACTTCTAGCGGATGAGACCAAATATACAAAGGGAAACAAACAAAAATAATAAATTGATAACACAAAAATATAATATATAAAATACTAAAATATAGTTCACTTTTTTGATACATTTTAATATGTATGAAATAATAAATATTTAAATGTTTTATTTTAAATCAAAAAAATTAAGAGAAATTCTTTCTTTCAAAATGTTTTTAACAAAAGTTATTTTTTACATGTTGATTATACGAAAAAAATAACCTGTGACGTCATGCGAAGTGAGAGGAAATCTTGTTTACATTCTTTGATTCATGATGCCTACATATATATGTTAGGTATATTAATTTTATTTTCTAAAGCCATGCTAATGTATAAAATTTCAAATTGTTTGCTTTCCTTATAGCTATAAAATTTATGTACTATACAGTTTTATTATGAAATACTTATTTGGTCTTTTAAAAGTTAGTAAGTAGTAGTATTTGTTTTTTTAAAATTGTATTTGAAAGTTGTTACTTAAGGACAACTATTAAAGCTATTTGTAAATTAAGCAAATTTTGTTTGCGTAAATGAAATAAAAATTTTATTTATGATTTGTTAGATTAACATGAGGAACAGTTTATTAAACATTATTAGTTTAAACATAAAACAAACACTCTCGGTTTAGCTGTGATTTAGAGAATATACAACTTTATCTTTAAATAACACACTTAATGAAGATTAATGTATTTAGTTTTAAACTATTATTTCTTAGTATTGTTTTTAATAGCTACAGGATTTGCACATACATACATATGTTTATCTTTAGAGCAATAAAATTTATATAAAAATCCTGTTTTTACAAACTATTGCAATAAGTTCTAAATAAAACTACTTAAATTGACATTTTGTATTCCAATTGTAATTTCAGTTCTCGAAAGCCTGCTTCCTGTTTGCTTTCATTACAATATACATATGTACAAACATTTACAGAGAAATTAAAAAAAAACGCTTTCAATTATAAGCTGAAAAGGTACTAATTCATACACTTAACCACAGTTTGGCATATAAAAGTGGCTAGCAACTCACGTCCACAAAATAATCGATTAAAGTAACAATAAAATATCTTTGGTCGAAACCAACCAAAACGTATAGAGACTGCAGCAGAAAAAAACACAAAATTCAATTAATTAAAAGCGATATATTGTTCTCTAGCATACAAACGGCCATAGAAACTATCTGTCAATTATTCAAATCATTCGCTTGGTTACATTAGAAGTATTTGTGTGAATTTTCATTCACTGCGGTCATTACGGTATTTTTCAATTTAAAATACAAAACTAATTTCTGTGTGATAATACGGATTACGTTTTGAACTAAAAAAAAGTATAAAAAATATAAAAAAAAAATAGAAAAGTCTTTCTAGCAATTATTTCAAAGTGAATTAAAAGCAAACAGAAAATAAAAATTTATAAAAATCAATCTATCAAAATGGTGATTGATATTAAAATGTGTCGTTTCGAAAATATCCCTTGGGGCTTTCGTCTGGTCGGTGGTTCGGATTTTGAATTTCCATTAACGGTGGTTAAGGTTAGAATTTATACTTTAGCAACCACAAAGTGTGCAGTAGATAAAATGAAAAATACATATTGATAATATCCCAATGTTTGTGTTTCATATTCAAAAGTGTTAACATCCTTCCTGGTACCTCCCACTTTGAAGTTTTGAGTTTATTGTATTTTGTTTTTTTTTGTGATTGAAATAAAAAACGAAGAAATGAAAAAAAATCTATACGAGTAAAAAACGAATGAATACAATTGCATCTAATGCATTTTCAATGTTGTTACGTAATTGAGAGATGGATTGTGTAAAATATAAGAGGAATAATAAAATATCTAAAATTTTTTTGTGTTTTTATTTACAATATGGTAGTTTAGTGTAATGCGGAAATGTTATATGTTTTCTTCACCTTTTTCTTTTCTTTACCTTCATCTTTTGAAGTGCTCAAGGTGTTTGAGTTCGTTAAGAGCTAACTGCAAAAAAAAAAAAATAAAAAGCAACAGAAAACGAATTGCATTTGTTTGTTGAATGTTGAAAGTAACAATGTGAAAACATGTATAACCTCAAACGATTGGAGAAATTGCAAAAATAAATCTTTTTTTTAAACAAATTTCTTTTTAGTTTTAAAAAATAATTTTACTATAAAAAGTAATATTAACATGAAAGAGATTTTATATCTGTGGAGGTTATTGTAATGTATAGTAGAGATGATAAAAATCCTGTAATTCTCTGATATCTTTGTTCACCTAAACATTTTAACCTCTTTTTTTGATTTGGTAAATAAACTGAAAAAAAATAAGTAATAAATGGCCCAATAACTAAAAAGTGAAAGTTATACCTAAAAATAAATAAAAAAAAACAAGTATAAGCTTATTTTCAACTGTGCCTAATTTTATATACCCACCACCAATATACCAGTAGTGTTATTTATTCATACCTGAAACCAATTTCTGTTACATTTTATATCTGTTAGGTCATTTCCATTTGAGTTGCATTTGTATTGTATTTAAATTTATTCATTTTATTTTTCATCTAATCTTGCTTTAAATTGTATACATTTTTTGCCCTTAATGGCCCATTGTAATTTGATCACATTTTATTACATCTTACCCCATTGTTACTTGTTTTGGTTGTAACCCATTAGTTTTGAATATTTGTTTCTCGCTTACATTCTTTTAATATTGATAATGTTGTTGTTTTTGCTACAAGAAGTTATGTATTTTCAGTAGGTAACATTTTTTACGCATAGATTGTAAATCACAATTACAATTTGTAATACGTACATTAGCAGAGAGAAACAAATAATAATAACAACAACAGTGAGGTCCCGTTTTAGATTGTAAATATAGGTTTAAGTTAAATATTTTTAAATAAAGAAATTATTGTTTAAGTTGAAATCAAAGGAAACACATCGTCTTTCTTTTCTTGGTTTGAGCCACGGTCGCAATTTCGTTGTCGCATAAAAATAAATTATCTGCCCTAGAAGAACTTTTACAGTGGCATATAGACAACAGTTTAAGTTAACCTAACTGCTCTATATCGCCGCCGGTGAGGCAAACGCTCCCCATCGAACAATACCGATAGCCATATTTATACTAGTTATTTTATTAATAAGCACTCATTATAAAATATTGAGCCTTAATTTCTATGTATTTGAGGCTTATTTTAGTTGCATTTCATCTCAATAGCGATATATCAAGAATTTTATGAATATTCCAGTTATTATCAGAAGTGGATTTTATATGGGAGCTATAGCCAATTATTTAATATTTTATACAGAATATTAAAAGCGCAATAGTTCTGAAATTGCGAGTAGGAACTCGTTTATTGCGCATCCGTCAGACATTTCAGTATACCTGCTTTGTAGAAATATAAATACCAACTCAATATGCACAAATCTCTGGAAGCTGAAATCATTATAGAAATTTATCCAGCCATTGCCGGACTCCATTTTTGAACGCATCTCAACCTATTAAATTTAACCAAAACCAGAGCTTTATATGGCATCAATAATCTCCGGTAGCTGAAATCATTAGAGAAAAATCTGATTTTTAATAATAAAATTGCATCTTGTAATGACTGGTGGGATTTTTGGTAAAATAGCTAAAATTAATTCCATTAAATCACACGATCTAGCGGGTCAGAAAATGTTTCATGTAGTAATATAAATTATATCGTTGAAATTACACTTTGTCTCTAACAATATCATTAAGTTATTACCATGTTTTAATATCGAGCTCAGGCTGCAGTCACGGTTTTATATATCTCATTTTTGAAGAAGTATTGTACCAATGTCTCCATCCCAAAACTAAAATCAGCAAATAGTGCCACATTGTAGATGCATTTTATTTGACATTCAAATTTAGGGTCCCCTAATTTGACATTTTACTATTGTTTCATCACAATAGTCAGTTTTGACAATTTTTACAATGAATTCAATAGCATTAGATAATATATATATTAAATATATATATTTAAAAATAGTGGAAATATAAAATCTATTTTTCGTTTTTTAAGCTAATGAAAAGTTTTAATTTTTCTAGATACATCAACAAGCTAAATTACAGCATTTGGGCTACTGAAAACCCAAAAATAATTGTCGAAAAGCGTTTGCATAGTAAACTTGTTACTCTATGGTGAGCTATGTAGGCTATTGTCAATAATCTAAACAATATCTACATTTTGGCCTACTATTGATGATGACATGTGGTGTCAATAGTGCTTGGTTATACTGCCACGTAAACAATGAAATTATTGCAAACAAAATTGCCTGCCATTCACGAATTGGCCGCCCATTTATGGCAATCAGTATCACTGGATAAAATTTTGTGGAGTTATGTTTAAGATATAGGCTATACAGGACAAATCTAATATGTGAATAGCCATATGTGAATAGCGTGATGTGATTAACAAATAAAACTCGCCATTTTGCCAAATTGTGATTGAAATTTTCTATAGAAGAATCGACTTCTTTATTCGTTGTCATGTTAAACATCTGCTCAATATCATTATAACTGACACCATCATAGTGGGGAGGGTATATTAGATTTGTGCTGATGTTTGTAACAGCCATAAATATTAGTCCAACACCCACCATAAAGTATAAAGTCGATCTTTACACAATCACTTCCTCTGTCGATTTAACGATGACCGTCCGTCTGGCTAGCTATGTAAAGTCTATGTAAAGCTTGTGTGCAAAGTACAGTTCACAATTTTGAAAATATTTCGCTAAAATTTGGTACATGATATTGTTTCGGCTCAAGGACGGTTTGGATTATAACTGATTTAAATCGGTCCATTATTTCATAAATGTTTGATTTATGCACGGGTACAAACAAATTTTGCCACAAATAAGCTGTAAATGAAGCCCAATCACATCTAAAAATCTTGTAAAAATCGGTACATAATTGATCATAGCTCTCATATAAGACCCAATTTCGAAAATCACTCTAAATCACAATCAATGCTGGTAACCAAATAAAATTCAACACAAATTAGTTTCATATATAAAGAAATAATAAGACATCATTTGAAAACAGTATAAATCTTTTAAAAGTGTTTATATCAAGATAAATTCATCTCTCATATAGCACGCATTTCTTAAAAACTGTTTATGCACATATATTGGGTGTATGGTATTATATGGTGGGGATTGCCCGGCTATACATGCTTACTTGTTTTTTAATTATAATTCTGAAACCTTATAATTTCTATAATTTCTATAAATTTTATTGAGCCTTTTTTTTAAAGAATAAAAGTATTTGAAACAAAAATTAAAAATTACTTAAGACTATAATGTATTATCTTAATTTACAATAATTTGTTTAAAGCAACAAGCATTAACTTTAATATTTGTGTATAAAAAATAACGTATAAATTTAACAGAAATGTAAATATGCCCTTGCTCCCGGGGCATACATATTTGAAGAGGAAAACTCTTAAAATAAACTTAAATCTAATAAAAACAAACAAAAAAAATACAAAAATTAACATAAAATTCTCAAAAGGGCACTATCCTCTATGTGTGCCAGATAAACTTTTTTTAAAATACCGGTGACTTAAGTTTAGATTTACATCAAAGCTAGGAATTTCTTCATAGTTGTGTTATACCAACTGAAAACTCTTTGCTCATTAAATATTTCGTTAATATGAAGATTTTCATGTATTATAAGTCTATTTAAAAATCATCTCAAAATGTCGCACACATACAAACCGATTGGTGTTATTTTTGAATGATAATATCTATATATATGAATTTGAATAACGTCTATTTTAAGATTCAAAATTTTTTTCTGAAACCTTATAATAAAATATAAATAAATAAATTTATATATAATAAATAAACTATTTTATTTATTCTCATATAGATTCTTAGTTTTATTTTGTTTGAAAAAGCTCCTGTATTTGTTTAAGATTTATCACAAACTATTTTTTATGGTCACATGAAAAAGTATTTCAAATTATATGAAACTAATTTTAATCAAAACTTTTAAAATATTTTTTAAATACATACATACATACATAAATATTTCACAATCTGCATTTATTCAGTTATAAAACTGTCATATAAATGCATTAGAAATTGAAATACAATTTAAAATGTATTTTGCTTTCATTAAAAATCAATTTTGTGGATAAAATTTAAACATTAAATAAAAAAGAATAACAAATAATTCTGTTCAATTGTATTATGTATGTGCGTGTGTGTGTGTGTGTGAGTGTGCTATTAAACACAGTAAAATATTTCTATAACTACAAACAATAAATGTCTCCAACACAAACTCAGAAAACATAAACTCTCGCACAAAAAAAAAAGGGAAAACAATGTAAGAGGAGAAAAACAGAAGAAAAAAACTTCTGCAAAAGAAATAAATAATAAATGAGGAAAACATTTATTCACTTCTTTATAAAGGTCATTATTCTTGTGTTGGTTTGTGATGTTTTTTTTTTTTTGTTTTGTTTTTCAATTCATTTCTCAAAAACACCGCAAATAATTTACTTGTACTACATTAAACTCCCAAAAAAATCTAAAATAAAACAAAAAAAAAAAATCGAGTAGAAACCAAAAAAATGAAACCTGAAAATGCAAAATAAAAATGTTCCCTTTTAAACTGTAAACACAAACACTTACACATAAAATACAATACGTTGGTAGTTGTTATAGTATAATTTCAATTTTCTAGTTCAATAGTTTAAAATACTGTTATGTGAAGGTTGTTGTTGTTGCTGTTTCTGTTGCTATTTATTTCAGTTGATTGTAATGATGATTATAATATGCCTATTTGACAGACTGCCAAACAAACAGACAGACATTTAGCCTGCTCGTGTCATATAAATTTCATTGGTTTTTCACATACAATCTCACAGACACGTTCACATTACAAATACTCAATTCATTTATTTTTATCTTTACGCAAAATGTATTCTTAGCAATTTAGCACGCGTCTAATTTAATTGTCATTTTAAACGCCAATATACACACAGAGCCACTGCATATAAACAAAAACAAATGTGATAAAATGTGCCAGCGATACAACGAGAGAAAGAGAAAGAGAGAGAGAGTGAGAATAAGTGAGAAATATAGTGTTTATAATACAAGAAGAAGTAGCAAAAAAAAAATCAAAATAATATAAACCGCGAAAATATTCCGCCCCAACCAATTCATTGGTATTTTATTTAGAATTAATGTTTTAAGTGATTTGAAATTGACATTTGTACAGTATTGTGTGTGCATGCCTTTGGGTAAAAATGTCAACTGTGACAGACACAAGATTTCAACACCAGGCTAAATAATATTTAAGCAAAATTATTGTGTTTTTCTGCTTTAGCTGCTATTTCCTCATGTTTCAGGGTTTCGTTTGGTGTATAAATGTATTTCATTAAAGTATAATTATGAACTTCGGTAAAATAAGTTAAATTATTTATTATTTTGTTTTATAACTAAATATGTTTCAAAGGAAACATTTAACGAGAACTGTCACATACAATTATAATAAGATAAATGCAGAGCTTTTGTGGATTGTAACTAATTCATGTTTGTTATTGAATTAACCAATCAAGTTTCATCAGAAATATGTTTTGGAATTGGAATTTGCATGTACAATCTTTAGGAAAAACAAGGGTGAATTACGTATAAAAACACTACAAAATGCAATTTATATGGGAAACAAAATATGAACCGGTTCAACATATTTTTTTATATTTGTTGATACATAATTTTGCATGACTGAAGGTCCCAATTATAAGCTGAATTTCATGAAATTATGCGATCGTGAAATTTTCTTTGCAATAAATTCATTGTTTCGGTGGTTATGTAACTTAATAATGTTTTTAGGCCATGCAGTGATAGGTTTTGCATGCAAAAGTTTCTGAACAATTGCATTTAGATTTTCAGAAACCTAAATGCAGTAATTTCGCTTAGTGGCATATCCAGACAAATGAAAATGGACTTCATTTAAAAATTAAAAAAATTAGCTCTTATTCCTATGGGTACTGCTACACGATATTTATTGAACGTTTAACATGCAATGTTGATGGATCGCGATCCATATCGCAGAATGGCCTGAAATATGTAATCCAGATCACGGATCGTGGATCTCGTGATAAATATTAAACGTGTAGCATTTTCATGATATTAAATCATGATACGTCAGTAAAAAGTAACAAATAAAAGAAATAAAATAATATAAAATACGCAGTCGAAAAAATTAAACAAAGAAAAGTAAAACAATTGACAAAATCAAGCAAAACAGCTAAACAGGCTTGATTTTGCTTTTCTTGCGACATTGATAAACGACCCGCATAGCACAAAAATAACATAAATACTGACGCGATAAATATTGAACATGTAGCATACGCTCGTGATCCATCAATACTTTAAAATGGATCGCGATTCAAATATCACAATATTTATTGAACGTGTAGCAGTGCCCTATGATCCACATATGAAGCAGGAATTTATAATATTTTATTGCATTTGTAACAATTGCCATGCCTAACTAAATAAATATATCAAAAATGAACAGCTCAACTATAACAATTACCCTCAAATTGTCAAAGTACTGATATGTCAGAAAGAAAATATCAAAACTTTCATTTTATTCCAATAGAGAAAACAAAGTTTTTGTTAAAAGACCCAACATTTATAAAGTCTAGCAGAATTTACAGGTCTTTGCATTATCTTCTTATATTTTTTGTTTGGCTGCAATCGATAAGCTTTATATGATTTTGCTTTAGATTTAATTAAAAGTTTTCACATAGCTTTATTGTAACTTCGTTTGCAGGCCCTTATTTTCAATAGTGTAATTTCATAATTAGTTCATTAGTACTTCAATTGTAGGTCTCCATACATATTTACATAACTCGTTGCTCGTTATGTTACTTCTCTTTTATACCCACCGCCAAAAAGATATGGGCTATATTAAGTCTGTCATTCCGTTTCTAACACATCGAAAAATTGGTTGTAAAATCAAAAAGTCAGATTCTTAGACGATCTAGCAATAACCGTTCGTCTGTTGGAGGTTCGAAAAAAGACTTAGAACAATAACATTTTTACCGAATATTTTTTGTTTCATCGAAATGTGTATTGCAAATGACCAATATCGGTCCAGTAGGAACCGAGTTATAGACCAAAGTTTCAGCCAGCCTCGATATTTTCCAGATATCTTTTTGCTATTTGCTTCAAATATAATGCAGATAATATCATAAAATTTTGAACACTTTATTTTTATAGCAGTTGGACAAGAATTATTAACCCTTATGTGTGCACCAAGGTACGCGGGTACCTTGCCGTTTTCAGTCAAAGTTTTTTCATTAAAATTGATAACTTGATACTTTTTGAGAACTACTTACTTTCAAATAATTTAGTTTTTTTGCAGCCTTACGTCTGAATTTTTTTTTATAATTTGCCTGAGAGACCAATTCACTTTTAACACCATTTAATGCGCATCAAGGTACCCGGCCATTGCAAGTATAATATTTTAAGTTGTTAGTAGCTTGCAAATCTTAAGGCGTTAAGAAAAATTATATAAGATATCTTTTAACTACGCTCCAACAATGTATTTAGTGCGAAAATGCTTTTTCATATCTGTAGGTACCCAGGTACCTTGCAGTGCATTGGAAGGTGTTTTTCTCTTTTGCCGCACACATAATTGTTAAAATGATAAAAATCAGTACAAGAATTGTCATAGCCCCCAAACAAATGACAACCCGGAATTAATGACTAGAGAAAAACAGTACCAATACAAAATTCAGCAAAAATATGTTTCATGCTAAGAAAAATCTCACAACATTATTTTGTTTGTAATGGCTAATATTTAAAAATATTAGTCTACTTATTGAAAATTACTTAAATGTGCATAAATCTTTTCTAAACATAAGTATCAAGTATCAAAATCATCGTACCGAATTTCATGACGATCGGACCATATTTGACAATTTCAAGTTCACTTGCACTTCCTTCATATAAAGTGCACTTAAAAGTGCATAGATCTCTTAAAGATATTGCGAACAAGTTGACATTCGACACAAATAATCCATATATACATTAAAATTGTCGCATACAATTTCATGACGATCGGTCAATAGCACCCACATTATGTAAACTTCCGACAATCTGTTAAATGCGTATTAATCTCTTATAAACATCTCTATAAAGTTGACATTCGCCACAAATAATATATATAAGTATATATATGTATGCGAATGGTCCTCTTGAATATCATTGTGATTATTTCATAATATGGCAAAGCTCTCATATGATGACTACTTCTGAAAAACTCAATAATCTATAGAAATACCGATATCGGTATTTTTGCAAAAAAACTTAATCCTATTGAAACTAGTCAAAAACAAAGATTTGACTTAAGGTACAGACATACTTGGAAAATATTTGCCGAAAAATGCGTAACCACTAAATAAAATATTTTTGAACTCGTTTATTTATTGAAAAAAAAAACTAGTTTATTTAAGACAAGACACCACAAATATTAAGTTTTATTTTATTTGATGCTGTTTGATCTTGCAAAACTCTTGTAAGAGTAAACAACGTCAAACATAATTGGGCTAAAACAAGTGGTTACGCTTTTTTGAGTAAATATTTGCCAAGTCTGACCGTACCTTTAGTCAATTGCTTTAGCTTTCAAAAATATCATATAAAAGTTTTTATAATATCCACAAACACATATTTAAATTACTGGAAATCTGTAAAACCAAAGTTTTTTACAAAATTTATATAATTAGAAAATAAAACGGCAAATTCTACAAGAATATTAGAATATCTCAAACCAAAGTCTATAGTGGCAACAAAACATGAAATACCAAACGATGACCTTCATTAAAATTTGCTAAATTTTAAGTACAAACATAAAATAAATGGCATTTTTCGCAAAACATGTATATTTCATTGTTATTTAGGAAGCCTCCTTGCCTTAAATATATACATATGTATAATTCCAAGAATCACATCTTTTGTTAGCGCAAAACTCAAAACAAACAATTATAAATGAAATACAGCAAAACATAAAATCTTATAATTTGTCTTTGCTTCTTTACAAGGTCACTGAAGGCAGCATTGCCGAAAATGCCGGCTTAATGGAGGGCGATGTAATTGTGCGCATTAATGACACCGCTGCCACCCCACTAACTCACGAAGAAACTAATAAAATTATCAAAGGTTGTGGTAATGTATTTTTCTTTGGTGTACAAAGGTATGTTGAAAACAAAAACAATTTCTTTTCCGTTTTGTTCATATATTGTAACAATTTTGTTGCCATTCATAGAGAAAACGAAGAAGAATATACCACACCTACGGCTTTTCCTGTTAGTGAACGTGGGGGCTCACCAAAATCTTTTCTTGAAGCCAGAGCAGGCAGTACCACACCACCTGTTATTATAGATAAGCCAAAACATGATAAGATTAAGGTATATGATGTCGATTATATTCCCGATTTAGAAGAGAGACCTTGTTCGGTATTATCCGAAGAATCGGAACGTAAATTGGTGGAAGAAGAAATAGCCGCAGTATTATCGGGTGAATCGGAAGTTCTTAAGGAACATAATACCATGGGGTTTGTATTGAAATTTTAGTATTCTTTTACGCAAATAGTTCATAAGCATAAGTATAAATATTGTGTCAGAGTTAATTTCTATAGAATTTTTCCTAAACCCGGTTTTTGCATGAGCAGTGATGTACTGCGTACTCTCAATGAGGAGGCCACCAAGACTAAAGCCGAAAAGGATAAAGAGAATCGTAAGTGGACCACATTTCTTCAAAAACCTAATCGTCCTATACCAAAAAGTAAGCAACAAGTAGAGGCCGAAAGACGTGCGACCAATGCTTACAAAGTAAAAATTGTCAGAGGTTCAACAATGTCACGTTCGGTATCACCAGCACCACCAGTAAGAAAGTAAATAAAATGTTATGATTATTGTGTTAAATTTATTTATTACATGCTAAAGCCGAAACCACTGGAAGAGGTTAAGCCACTTAAGGAACCAACACCACCACCAGTTGTTGAACCAGAACCAGTACCCGAACCAGAGCCAGAAGCACCAACACCAGTTGATACTGAAGTGCCCAATTTGGAGGAAACAGCTGGCAATGTTAGCAAAATAACTGAACAAGAAGAAACCGAAAAAACCGACAAAGAAAAGGAATCAACACCAGAAACCAAAGAAACCGCTGAAACTGATAAAGTTGCAAGTGATGTAAACGAAATAGAAGAACCCAAACCTGAAATAGTCACTGAGAAAACTGAAGAAGAATTAGCCTTGGAGCGACAATTAGCTGATGTGCAAAAACAATTAGCTGCTTTATCTAGTTTACCCAGCACCATACAATCAACACTGGATGCAGTTACCAAACAATTGGCCGATATATTGCCAACATTTAAACTACAACAGGAACAACCACGCAAACTATCTGGTAGTGTTGCACGCGAAATTAGTTTGGAGAAAATCACTGAAAATGTAGAGGAAGAAGGTATTTAGTAAGAGTTAATCTGATAAATATTTTATTAAGCTACACATACAGCATGACAGAAAAAAAACAACAAAACTCCATTTGAAAAGATTTTCCAAGACAATAGTATGATTGTGTGTATGTTCTAGTTGTACCCTACACTAATATAGAGGAGAGTATAACATATAAAAAAAACTTAGACATTAAATAATCACACTCTTGTGTATCTCTTATGTTGTTATACCTGTAAGTAAAGAGTAAAACAGCTCCTCTTCGATCATAATAGATCCTAATTCATACTATTCAGTTATACTAACGAGTTTATTCACATCTAACAGATTCTTCAGGTAAATCAAGTATTGAAATACGAACCGATAGAGTTTCATACATTCTCATATCATACTTGACAAGAAGTCCCTGTTAAACACTTGCAACATTAAAAAGATAAATAGACAAGTAGCTAAATTTCTACTTCTAAGATAAAAATTAACTTACTATGATCTCAAGAAAGATTATATCTAACTTATTCTAAAGAAATGTAAACCTCTCTTCCATAATCTTAAAAGGAAGCGGGATTCTCCAACATAATGTTTTTTAAACAAAAATATTTATTTTTATAGCAAAACTTGGATCTTTTTCTATCTTGAACTTGAGAACAAGAAAAAATCTATGTGTAACTTGTTCGTAAAAAAATTATCTTTATTTATCTTAATCTCGAACACAAACGATAATTCTGCACTTCTTCAGATCTTAAAAGAAAATATATTTGCCTTAATCTCAAATACAAGCGATAACTTTTCAGTCTATTGATCTTAAAACAAAACGTTTTTCTGATCTCAAAAGAAAATAGTAGAGTTTTTGACACCGCGATCTAAAAAGGCATCGATCATGCTTTGATACAGAATGAAAAATTTATTTTTTTAATAATCGTGGATCTTTCTATACCGTCGTTCCGTAACTTGAAGTTGAAAGAAACCGATAATCATTTAATACTTTGATATCAAAAATGCTCGTGGGTCCATTAAATTCCAACATAATAAATCGGTAATTTTAAAATAAAATGTCAATATTTCTCAAACTTAATCTCAATTACTAAGGGGAATGTTTGTGTACCCTAATATTTTAATAATATAAATTTGTTATAACCTTAATTTCAAAAGCAAGTGCAAAATATGTTTATACATCATCTAATCTCGAGAGAAAACCTGAATTTTTATTTACATGAATCTCAAACACCAACAAAAACTAGTTATTTGATCTTGAAAGAAAACGTCGGTTCTTCATTATTTTGATTTTATAATCGTGGATACTTTTGTACTTTCTTTCTGAAACTTGACCTTAAATTAAAGCGAAAATCTTAATATTTTTATTATATATTAAAACTTCTATACACTATACAAATCTTTGATCTGTACTTTGGTTTTAAAATAAAATTGGAATCATTATTTACCTCCATCTCAAATACAATCTTTAATATTTCCGTAATTCTTTTGATCTTAAAATAAAACATGGATCTTTCTTTACATTAATGTCAAACACAGGTTGTAATTTTTCATCTCCAAACAAAATATGGATCTTTCATTATGCTCTTTTAATCTCAAAAGGAATTGTGAATTTTTTGATAGTGTCTCAAAATAAGTAATGGATTTTTAAATGTATTAATAAATTATTTAAAAGGATCGGACTTAAGAAGCAAGAGATATTTAATTTTCTATACACTAATGCACCAAATAATATATATAAGGATAATTCAATGTAGGGTTTTATACAGTACACGATGCCCTTTAATATACTGGTATTCTCACTCGCTTCATCTGTCTCTGTGTAAACATAGTTGAAGAACCAAGATTTATTATCATAATATTTAATTTTGCAATACCTTGGAGATATACCCAGACACAGACGCAAGCACTCACTTTCTAACTGTTGGAAAAATGATTATTTCAAATAAAGAACGAACTCAAACAATTTTATTATTTTCCATGAATTAAAATCATTTCTCTTACTCATTGTTTCGTTTTGTTTCTTGCTTTTTATTTGACTTTGTTTTTTTTTTTTCTATATATTTCTCATTTCCACCGCTCGTCCTGTCCTGACAGACCGTGAAAATGATGAAAATAAGGATATTAATGAAAATGACAACGAAGTTGAAAAACGTCATGAATCAGTTGATAGTGTAAGCACTCACACAGGCACCGGTGGTACAGGCAGCGAGCAAGTGGCAGAGCTAGAGCAAAAACAGGATAATAAAGCTAACGAACAAATTGCGAATGACACTAATGAAGCGCGTGATACAATTGACAAGAATCCAATTAAGCAACAGGAAGCTGCTACCAAGTACAGTAGAAGCAGCAATGAGGAAACCCTTCAAATGGAGGAAGAGCAAAAATTAAAAAAACAAAAGGTAAGTTATTTACCAACAAAAATAACAAAACATTTATTTGTTTTCCTTTTAATCATAACAACAACAAGAACAACAACAATAAAACAATTGTTATATTTGTTATCTAAAATTAAAAATTATTTGGCAATAAAAATAAAAACACAACAGCAACAACAAAACATGCTGTTTAACCTTGACAAAATTATATTGCGTAATGAAAGATTGTTGATATTTAATCCTATTAATAAATTTAACACACAAATACAATAGTACGGAAAATGTACAAAAGTTGCGACACAACTCAAGCATATAGAGATTTTATCAAGTAATGGGATTAATTAAACAGATTTAAAAATATGACGTCTAGCTATAAGTTTTCATAATTGACTCCAGACTTTTTCAATGAGATTTGAAAATAAAGTAACTATGCCCACTAATCATGCGTCCTGTAACAGATTTGATTCAGTAACATAATAAATATTTAATTGTTTAAAGCAATTTACAAATCAAATAGGTTTTTTTCAAGGATATTCAGTCAATTCATTTTTATTTTTGAATTTTTTGCAGAACACTAAACTAGCAAATACATGTCGGTTTAGCTGGTGATAAATGATGTTTTATGCTTATGACAGCTTGCGAAGCTGCCCATCTATTTTAGCTACAGTTTAAAATAAGGAAATGATTTAATAAATAATTTAAGTACACCTAATTCTGTGTTAACATGGTAATTGGTTACAGGAAACCCCTTACTAAAAAAAACGTGTAAAAAATACACTGATCGTATTCAGAATAGGTGATTGCTTCCTAATCTCTAAAAACTATTGAAATTAGTGCAATAAAAGGATTTTTTAGAACAACTGTTCAGGTTTATAATATTAAATTATATTTGTGGATACAATTTAATTTTGCCAAAAAAAAAATTCAAGCCAAAAGATTTTAGATCGTGTTGAATGAAATAAAATCGTGTAAAAAAATTTGAAATCTGTTTATTTTCAAACCGTGTTAAATCAAGACCGTGTAAAACAGAATTAGGTGTATTACGTTAAATTAGTGAGTAAATGTTAAATTTATAAAAATATTTATACAAAGTTTTGCATAAATTAAGCAATTTTTTTAAAATTTTATAGACTTTTCTAATATTAATACTATTCGAATACCATTTAAAATTTCTATAGCGTCGAAACTTATTCCAAATTCTTTTCATTTGTAACGTTTCTAAGTTAGAACAAATATTATTTTTTTATATTTTTCCACTACACTGAATGATCATTTATTGTTTATTAATAACATAAAAGCAGAACAAAAATCATTTGCTTTATTTTTTCACTGCATTTAGATTTTACTGTATAATAATTGTATATCAATAATACGTGTTTAGATTATAATGAACACCACAATCTGGAGAAGATACAATAGGTTTTAGATTTTATAGCAATAGTTAATATGTGTAATACTGAGTAATATTTATTGTTACTCACAGAAACTAGTTCCTTAATATAGCATTAGTAATAAAATCACCAAATAATTGGTCAAAGGGCTCTTTCTTTTCCTATCATATAGTTATAATAAATATAATAAATTTAATATACACATGTAGACAAACTTATACTGGCGTAGGTTACACTGATAGCTAAGTGATCATAAAGCTGTGGATTTAGTAATAATTGCTTCCAAATATGATCAATAATATCTGTCGGTTTTGCAGAAAATGGGTGATTACGAGGCATTCAACATTACTTTGGTCTTTGGCCACGCATAAGGTAAAAACATTTATAACATTGGTACAACTATTGCTTATAAGAAACTGCTTATGTCCTTGACCTTAATAGATAATGGGAGTTGGGGGAGAGAAGTTGATTTTTCTCAGAACTTAAAATCTGCTTTTTAACTGAAATAACTTGAAAATTTTGGCATAAACTCAATTTTGCACTAACATAATAAAAATTCATTGTGAAAGTGGTGGATCTGTAAAAACTGTATTTCATACAATTCATAATAATTTCGATCATTACAAGCGTACTTCTGATACTGTTTTTAAACATTTGGCCGACATATTTTAGACGATTTACTTGTTTAATAATTTTGCAATAACCAAGCGTATTCGAGTGGGTCGTTCAATTGAAAATATCACAGCTGTCAACTACACTGTTAAAGAAAGTCGAATGTATAACATCTTCAATGTTCACAACAATTGGGGATATCCAAAGCCACCACATGAAGAATTTTTAATAAAGATTTGAAGCCTGTGAAGTCTTACAAGGTGCATTGGCTGAACTTTTCCGTAAATTCTCTGAGTTCAAACAAGCACAAAAAGCCAGTTTTTCTTGAAACATATTTTTTTTCAGGCGAAGCTCATTTTCGTTTTTCTGGATACGCCAAGAAGTTTAATTGCTGCATTTTGATTTCCGAAAATCCATCAGTAACTGTTAAAAAGCCCTAATATGTTTAATATGTCCTTAAAAAAAAATACGGCTGAAGATGTGCTTACGGCAAATAGATCACGTTATCAAGAGAAGTAAAATGTGGTTATGTTATAGAGAAAGTCTATACAGAACGAATCGAATAAGTTACACACTTTAAACTCAAAAGCACTAATATTTTTGATAAAATAAACCCGACAGTTTACAAATGTGATTAAAATTTTCGTATAAATTCTTTGTTTTATTTCGTTTTTATAATATTGTACAGACCAGAGGTTGTCGATTTTGTATATATTACACCATGCACTCTTTGAGCTTATGTTGTTCTTTACGATTTGTTCTAAAATTATTTTTCAACCTTTTCCACGTACGTATGAGTGATATTAATACACTCATACACACTCATATGAAAGTTAAAAAAGTACATATTTACTTATAAACAATTAAAAAGTTTCACTAAATCACCTTTTACCGATATACAAGGTGCGCAAAAGTAATCCTCTTATCAGAAAATGCTATAAATTTTTCGAATGGCCCCTAATGTCAGTTCTGTTTTGACATTTGTGTAGTAAGCACATGCGAAATACACGTTAATAAACAATGTTACGCTACACTGCTCCAGAACGCGGAATATTGCTGACTAGTTATTTTTTAATTACAGCCAAAAAACATCGGAAGTCTACTTTTGCGCCACCTTGTACTTATAACATTATCATTTTTAATTTTTAGAGACTACTGTTTTTCTTAATGAACTTTTTATATTAATTATTAGTGAAAATTTCTTATTATTTCGGCTTGAGTTCATTTAATTAATAACTCAAAGACCACCATTGTAAAGTTTTATTTTTCTAGACAATTGGCATACTGGAATGCATTTTCTATCCTGCCAAGGGCAGAAATCTACCATAAAGGAGAAAAGACTACTATTCTTAATTATTTAATTAATGTCTTAGAAAAGCTACTAGAATAACACAAATTACCTAGTTTTTAGTATTTGCAAGTGATTTTCTACAAAAATGTTTGGGCTGCCAAAAAAGAAAAAGTTAAATCTAATTTATTCTATAGCAGACTTGAGTCCGTCAGATATTTGTAATCTTCGGAAAGTTAGATTTCAATCGACATAGGGATAAACGAACTTCTGTAAGTCCCAACTTTTATTTGATAAGTTCACAAATAAATATTAATGAAATTACAAAGGCTACAACAAGCCAGTAAGAAATTTTTTTGTATTCCAAATTTGTTTTAATATTTTTTTTTTTTTTTACAAAAAAATTGTATTGGGAAGTCATTGTATACATCATATAAAAAATCCTTGAAATGCGTTTTATTCAATATCTATTTACCTAGTTATTAGACTTAGTATTCGAGATATAGCTAAGTATTAAGATAAAGTCGATTTTGCTGTTAATTGTTTAATATATCAGCCATTTATGATTTGCTGATTTTCAACAGCACAGATTGGATGAATATATATCAATATTTATGCATATTAATAATCTAGACTTCGAAAACTTATTTGCGCTAACTTTCTGACTAGCATCGCTAAACCGACTTCCTCAAATGGTAGATACTTATAGTGGATTAAAACAATCTCAAGAGTTTATTTGGCCTTAACATACTTCCAAGTATTCACACGTGCAATATTCAGAGCTTTATAGTTTTTAATCTACTTTTAGTTTTACTGGGAATATAAACATAAGACTGAGCTAAATTAACATCTTTATTAAGTTGGGTTTGGCATTTTTGTATGCTTGTCAAAAAATTAACACTTTATTGCAAACACCACAAAAAAACCAGGCTTGCTTTTTAACAAACAGCTGGTCACGATTGGTTGTTTAAAGAAATTTTCAACAATTTATACTTAGAAATATTAATTCTTAAATTTACTATTCAGTAGCATGTAACACTTTTATTTTTATCAGTCATAAAAAATAGTTAAATGCTCTCATATAACTCTCTTGCAAATCTAATTAATGTTAATGATTTCAATTGAGATTGTTTTTCGCATTTCCGCTTAAAATATCTACGTTATTTACCATTGAATGCTGTCGAACATCAAAATTAACAAAAAAGTGTCACAGCTGGCATTAAATAGAAATGCTCACACCCATTAAAAACTCTAATTAGCCAACCCTCCGTCTTTCTAAATAGCTGTAAATGGAGAGTCAAATTAACTTCACACTTTACATACACCCCACATTTACTTTACCAGGATTGTAACTTTACAAAGTGAAAAATATGGCTTCCATAGCGCTAGTCTAACCCCTTTTCATAAATTTCAATAAAAAATATAACAACAATATATTATTTTAATTAAGAGGCAATTACTATTTTCATGAAGAAAAATAAAAAAAAACAAAATAATTCAAAGTACAGGCGTGTTTCAATAGCTGTTAAAAGGTTAACTACAAATGTCATTTCTAATTCTATCATTTATATAATTTATAAATATGATTTATTTTATTTTGCCATAAAACAAATTATTGAAAGCATTTTTAAATGTAATTATTTGTTAGAACATATTAAACGGACAATATTAATATACAGAATTTCCTCACAAATATTAACTATACGGTATCCATGGCTGAATATCTTTGTTTTTATCTGTTTAGTTTTTGTTATAAAAAAAGTAAATTTTATTGCTGAAATTCAGGTGTTTTTTTTTGTTTGTTACTTTTTTTATTACTGGACATTTTGCAAATTCAATGAACTCACTGTTAAAGACGGAAATCACGATGAAAGTTTCCGTTTTACTTACTTCCGCTTTTTAAAATTTGAAATCTGATATGTTAAAAAACGGAAAAGAAAGAAATAAAATAAACAAATTATTGTATTGTACAAACCAGTACAATACAATACAATATAAACATTGTAATTTGAATTTAATTTGTTTCAATATATTTTTAAGTAAAAATAGTTATTTTAATAAATAAAACTAAACAAGATAAACCAGCTTTTAAAATTGCTCCCTAAACGTTGTCAATTAATTTCTTGACCATAAACCATAATTTAACAAAAATTTTAATTAATACTTTTGCCTTCCGGTGAATATCCAACTCTAACCATTGTGTTTATATTTACACTCTACTAAACCATTGCAAAAATAAATAAACAATATTTTTTGAATTCTAAACCATAAGCTAATAATATAAAATTAAAGTCCAAATTCAAGAATTTACTTTTTTACAGCGACACACAGTACACTTTGAATTCTAAAAATTGTGTTTTAAGAAGCTGCTTGATATCGTACACAATAAAATCCAAACATTTAGCTAAAACAAAAAAAAAATAAAAACAAACAAAAAAATAAAATAATAAAAATATTTAATGTTACGAAATTAAAATCTTTGATACAGTACCTACATAATTACAACTTTTATGCTACTATAAACTTTTTTTATGTTTATTTAAGATTTTTTTTTTTAATATCAACAAAATATAAATTTCTACCATAAGCAACATAAACACACCATACTTAAGGCCATCAACACAAATCATAGAATAAAATAAATTTCATATTTATTTTAGATTTATTTATAACGACAGTGTGACCAATATGTTTTACTGTAGAGAGCTGCCCATCTCTCTGTTTTCAAGGACCTTGTTTCAATTAAATTATTGTTTGAATTAAAATTTTCAAATTAACAACCCAGAACTTTGCTACCAAATCAAAAAGTCAAACACAAGGCGTCAAATAAGTGTGGTCATTTACTGCACAATAAGAATTATTCTTTCTAACTAACTTGTAGAATCAATACTGGGTATATAACAAAGTTCGCTCCTAACCAGGATTTTTAAATGCTTCCCAAAAGAAATATTCTGGCAGAGAATATTAATAAAAAATTCGAAATTTTCATGTCTATATTTTTTGTTAAATAAAACGGATTTTTAATTAACACAGGGTAAGCTAGTGAAAGAATGGAGTTTTTTTTTAACCATATTCTCTAACATATTCTATATACCTGAATATTCTTTCCCAGCCTTTTATGAACCAATTTCAGCACTTCAACCGTTTTGGAAGTCGCTATCATACCCGATATCTGTGATGATGGTAACTTATTTTGGAATTTGTAAATTTTTAAATTTAAAAAGTTAATTCCACAAGACATATGAATGACTGCCTGAATTATATACTTTATAGGCTTATTTTGAAAATAAACTAGAAGGAGTTTTTTACTCGGCTGTGTCAGATATTGTCAATATAATACCCGCTCAGTATTTTGCGAGTTTTGTATGAACACATTAATTAGACATAAGTTTTCATCCCGATATTTCGAACTTTCTGCTTAATTGTACATTATAATGTTCAAACATTTAAATGTTATAGGGAACTAAATATTGTTACGTTTTTATCTTTTAAAAAGGTGGTTTATTGTCTTTAAATAAACCTGATTCCTTTTAATGGCAAAATAAAAGCGTCAAGTAGAAAATATAACGAGTCTTTATTAATTTAAATGTACACACAAATAATTGTAACTGAACACTGTGTCTTTTACACACTAATATCGTGGTTTACGAACACACTTAAATTACTGTTTGAGAACACTTTGATGTGTACTCAACGATGACTCACAATAAACTCACTCCCTTGATTGGCACTGTTAGTCTTTTTATACAAGAATCATAATTTCTGGATGGTTCGAAGCTAAGATACTAGAATGTTCATGACTGCGAGTTTAAAATGTTTCTGTCTACAATATTCAGCCAAAGTCGTTAAAACTTAATGTTGCCATATTGCTCAGCTTTGTTTCTAACAGGGTGTTCTCAATAATGTTTATAAATTAAAACGTCTGCAAATTCAAATAAAGAAATGCTAAACAAGTTGTATGTTGATAAACATGTTGTCAGTTGATACCGGTCTTTAAATTTAATTTCAAATACAATTTCATAACAATATGTACTTTGTTATATATTTTGATCCAATAAAATATAGTTGTTCAATACACAAGTGATGTTGTATGTTGTACATTGTATGTTACAACTATCTGATTGTCAACAGAATTTTAAGCAAAGTCGTATATTTATATTGTCAAATCTTCAAAATGACAAAAGAAAATTATTATAAAACAAATATACAAAACATAAAATATGAATATTTTCCAAACTTAAAAAATACCGTAGTATTTTCAGTAATACAAATTATTAAAATTTTTTGTTTATTCAGATTATTTTCTTGTTTCAAATTTTTCAATCAGTTTACGGTTTAAGTGTTACCGTTTAGTTTTTTTTTTTAACTAAAATGAGTAATTTTTATTTCGAGATACATATTTTAACTTTTGGCAACACTTAAGCTTTCATACAACATTCGAAAAGCATATTTAAAAATGTCGTAGGTATTGTACAAAATATTTATATAGAAACTACCAACAGCATTTGTACAACTATTGTAAATTCAGACGACGTACAACTTCTATGACACTAAATCATCACTTCTGAAGTGAACAACTAATTTCTAGATCTATAATTTACACAGAAATAGATTGAATGACTTTTACTTATGCAATAACTAACTAAACCATATTACTAAGAAAACTTTTGTTATTTCTAAAAACTTTTGTAAAAACTTTTGTTTTTACATATAACGGTTTTTATAGATATACAATACGGCTTCTGTTAGATATACTATCAATGTATTATTTAAGTCATTACTTGTAACAAGTTTTAGTCACATTAAATATTAAAATATGTCTAAGTGGTGAAGTGTCAAAATTTAATATGTGAACTTATTACTTGGTAATTAAAGCTTTTGCTTTGTTTGTGCCAAATTTATTGGTTTTCAACGTCTTCCCATATAAGTCCTATCATGTTTTAATTTTTATAAACACCTGACATTTTGTTTTAAATCTTCAGTTTTTGTTTAGACCGATTTTCCCATTTTTGGTATCAAATAAGCCTGTCTTAAACAGGTGGACAGACTGGAAAACATCACTAAATCGTGTTCGAATTGAAGTATTCAGAATATATACAAGTTTGTTGATATACCAGTTATATTTGAAAATGTTACAAACTAAATCACAAACTAATTATAATCTCCAGTTTAATCAAAATGTTTAATAGCTACCGCTACTGGCAATGATTTCCCAAATATATTTTCTGACTAGTTTTAACAATATTCTGCAAACGTCTACTTATTACTAAAAAACTCTTAAAAATTCTCAAATTTTTTCTATGTAAGATATTATTTAAAATTGTGGTTTAAAAACTATTTAAATATATGTGCAAAAATCTACGTTGAAATCTCATGTTAAAAACATAAATTTAAATGCCAGAGTTGAAAATCAATGTGATGCCCAAGGTCTTTAAAATTTTATATATCGTGTTAACTGAAATTAAATATTAAAATTTGTGTCTAATGTCAAATACACCATAAAGTATGGTTTCTTTGAAAATAATTTTGCAATCCTTTGAGAAATTGAGAAAATCCAGATCATGAAAAATGATCATATCAAGATATCTTAACTGTTCTATTGTAGATGAGGAAATCCACTTATTATACGTCGGATGGTAAGAATTCTGAATCAGACAAGAACGAATATGTTTTTCGAAGTGCTAAAAAATTGTTGTGCTCTTTCCGTGCAACAGTGATACAACGATATGAATATGCACCCATTTTTAGAACGAAATAATTTGTCTCGAAAAACCTTCTCAAACGACAAGATTATATCTTATAGGGTACCCTGATAGACTAGGCGATAGTATGCCAGGCTATCAGTTAGAGGGTTGCGGGTTCGATTCTCGCCAAAGACTCTGGGTGTTTTCTGTAGATAAGCCAAAAGCTTTGTGTTCGTTAATTATATTTAAAAATACATCGATTTAAAAAAAATATGTTGGTGTACTATCTGAATTATTTAAGATTTTTACTGATGCCCTCTAGATCCTTCTAAGCTTATAGCTATGGACTAAATTTATTACATTCAGTTTGGGATGTTTGTTATGGACCAACAAATATTGAAAAGTTGATTTCTAAAATTAGCAATAAGTGATAAATAATAAACGCTATTTCGGAATTTTTTAAATTTTGTTTCAGTATCCTGTATTTGTTTTAAATTTTTTATTCCCAAATTAACAGAATCCTGCCAAAGAGTGTAGGACGAGTCAGTGTTAAAGTAGTTGTCAAACAACAAATTTAAATATTAAAAAAAAAGAAAAAAAAAATCGTAGAAAATTGGCGTGCATATAGCAATAAAATGAAAGCGCCTTGAAGTTTGGAAATGAAAATTAATTTACATGTTACTTCTATAAGCATACATTCAAATATCTTTTTGTTTTTACTTATCTTCAAATACTTCACAATTAGTGCTTTGTTTGCTTGATGGAACTGAAACTATTAATAATAACTATACGCGAACATGTCTTTTTGAAGTTTTTCTCTGTTCTCTACTAACTTCTTAAATAGCGTTACGAAATATAAATTGGGTAGAAAACTTAACATAAACTATTTAATGAAACAAATGACCTGATAAGCTTTAAAAAATTACCCGGTTTGTTATCGAGTAAAATGTTTCGTAATTTTATTATTTGAGATTATGGCAATTACTATCAAGCAAAAGATCTAGTCTATTTAATTAAAAATTCGCTAACGAAAAAAAAATACCTATTTATAATATAAGAAAACTTGGAAGAGTCCAAAAACATTTCCATATACATGTAGTTTTCTTCACTACTTTCTTATGCTCCAAAATCAAACACAGTTCACAATTACATTAATTATTATATAATATTAATTTATTGAAAAGTAACTTATTACTTATTATTATTATTGAAACTATATTTAATCTGTCCGTCCGTTTCTTGTCGACTTTTATCTTCTGCCGTTGTTTCAAGACTCTCTATCTAACTTCGCAAAAATACCTGCCAAACCCGTCTGTCTGTATGAAAATTGTCACTCAAAAGTCACTCTACTCTAACATATCCCGTTGCCTAGCTGATCGCCTTAACCCATTAGGCACCGATTCTACATACATAATTAGCTTTCAAAATTGTCAACAAAAACTTTTAAGTTCTTTACAAATATCACATTATTACTAAACCTAATTAATTATCAAAATACAATTATCTGTTTTCAAATCTTCCTTTTAATGCTTCAATCTAGCGATTGAGATCCTTTGCTCCTTAATATTTTCAATACAATAGATCAAACTGTTAATAAATTTTCAAAGAATATGAGCAGATTTCACCCAACTGCTTATTATTGTTTAAAAATTTGACAAAATTAGCACAATCACCAATGAATTTTATGTTCCAGTCACCTTTTTACAATTTATTATTAACTTAGTTAAGGAAATGTCTTAATACATGTATGTATGTAGTTTTCTCTTGTCTCAGCATTTACAATTTTTAAATTTACAATAGTTTATCAATGTGTTCATTCATTTAACAAAACAAAATAATGCAAATTTTTGGTTAGTTAAAATATGTACTCTAGTTATACAATAATATAAAAACAGTATAGTGAAACGATTTAATAATTTATTACTGCTTTGTACCCTTGTTAATATTGATGGCAAATTTTTTAGCTCGACCTTTAGCTGACAATATTGACAGTTTTGTTTTTGGCTAAAAGGATCTGTGGGTATGTAAATACCTTTATTAGGGACAGGTGAGTTTTCAGTTATTATTATAGATTGGAAGATGGCAAAATTATAAGCCATTATTAACAGAAATTCTGTTTTTAAGATGGGCTATGAACGGATGCTTCTTATGAAAAGGATACATTATATTGGAGTATATTTAGTAATATTAAAGGGTGGCATATTGATAATAAGTTATTGTGTAAGTAGTGAAGTGCATGAATTAAAAGTTCTAACTTATTACTTTGCAAATAAAGTTTTAGTTGGGAAGCTCGAAACATTTTGAACATAGCCAGCATTAAAAAGGTTTCCTAATTTTTCAACATATCTTCTGCTACTGGCAGCAGACGCTATTATACAAATCTATACTTTGAAAATAGATAGAAAATTAGTAGCATGTTATATGACACATCAAAATGTCATATTAACCAGAAATATAATGTAAAAAAAATCAGTGGCTGACATTTATTAGTCTAGAGGTACAAATAAGTCATAACTAAGCTAAGCGGGTTTCAAAAAATCCAATCGAAACCTGAGGTAGGAATAATACTTTAGAAAACCTTAAAAGACATTTCAATATTTTTCATATTATTAGTCGTCTTGTTGTACCTTAATGTCTATTGATATTAAACACTGTCCTGCCAAAATATTGTCCAAAAACATATTGGTCACACTGTCAACAACAACAACATGCTCATGAAACAACACAAAACCAAACACCAAACAAAAATTGGTGCCAAAAAAGCTTGATATTAAAAAAAAAATACCTAAACAAAATAAAAAATAAAACGAAAAACAGAAACATGAAAAATTATTCATTTTGTTACACAAATATATTGTAAAACAGAAATACGATGTCATTGAGGAACTTGAAGAGCATTTGGAGCGTAAAAGCAATCCAAAACGTTCGAAACGTGCTTTTGGGCCGTTAACACCAGCATCGGATCGTCCTTTAATATTACCGGGTGGTCGCCGTTGGTATCGTCCTAAAGATGCCTATAACGATGAATTCATAGCGGAAACATTAAGTGCACAAGCTGAGCTTATTACCGGCTCTACTTTAGGGTAAATTTTTATTTATAATTATAATTTATTTCAACTTTCATTCACATACATACATTTATACACATAAAAACATTTGCAGTTCCTCTTGCGCCATCCACAACCACATTTCACTTTTTCATTTATTTATTTAAATTTTTTATGATTTTTCATTAATTCTTTTGGCCTTTTTATTTCGTTGTCTTGTAAAACGAAAACAAGTTAAAGAAAAAAATTAATATTTTTATAAACATACTAGTAGTTGTTATTTGGTTGTTTGTTGGCTACATGCTGGAGTAGAAGGCAGCCACTAGCCATCATGTGGGCAGCTCCTCAGAAAATAAGAGGTTTGGCTGTTGTCCTTACACCCACAAAAGTTTCCTGGTCAAGTCATTAATATTACAGCAAGAAAATATTTTACTTATTATAAAATAAAAAAAGAAAAACGTAAAACATGTAAAGAAAAAATAAATACAAAGTATGAAGTTAAGAAAAATATTTTCCAACGTAATTTTATTTTCTTTATAAACATTAAGTTTTTTTCATTCCTCAGCAAGTTTTATTATTTTACATGCTTATTTCATTTTAATTTTCGTTTAAATATTACACACTTTTTTGTAATTTCTTATTCTACTTTTCTCTTTCGTTTTCTTCATACACGTCTGATTTGCATTTCTCTGTCGTCATCGTTGTCGTCATTATTATCATCATCAACATCATCCTGTTATAAATTGACTCTAAAAGGTGTACCTATGAAAGTCCTTACTTAGGTTACGATTCAAGGTACATTTCTTTTCCTTCTTTCCTTTTCCTCCAAAAACAAAAATAAATATATAAAAAATAAGAATAAGTAAAAAGAAAACCAATACAGAATTCATATAAATAAAATATGTATGCATGTAAATGTACAAGTATGTAGCTGATTGAGTGTATATGTTTGAGTGTCAATATACACTGTCAGATAATTCAGTTGCCATAATTGCCTTGAATCTCAATTGAATAAGCTGAAAAATTCATTTGCTACAACTCAATTGAAGTTCTTTTTTTTATCATTTACAACTACATACTGAAGAAAGCAAATAAAAAAAATAAATTTATATAAATTTATCATTTTGTGGCAATCCAATTGTGGCTGTGGCAATCAAATTGTTCTTTTCAATACTTGTAGTTTGCATTTTATATACCTTTCTGTCGTACATAACATTTAGCATTTATTGTATAAAAGAGCCATTTATTGTTATTTTCTGCTTGAATTTATTATTATGTATTGTTCAATCATTTTTACTTTTGCTTGATGTATGCTTTTATTTTGTTAATTCTAGCAACAGTTTGTCTTTAATAATATTTGTTTCAAGAAAACACAAAATATTTAAACAGGAGTTCTTAATTTATAGTAAAGTTAAAAAAAGTTTTTAACTAACTTTTAAAAGTATTAAATTAAAGTACGAGAGCGGTTAAGAAACTTCTTAACATAGAACAGGAAGGGTGGTATAAAGAGAAATAAGTGAATAGCGCAATTCACAATCTTGAGCAAATGGTATTGCATCATTGCATTTGCAAAAAGGTTTAGCATATTTTTTCTCTTGCTGCGTATTTTGTTAGTGTAGAGCACAAATTTGCTAAACCTTTTTATAAATGCAATGATGCAATACCATTTGCACAAGATTGTGGATTAAGCTAATGTGTCAGGGGATAGTGTTCCTTCATATGCAACAGTATAAAATTGGTTTGCTGAATTTAAACGTGGTCGTACAAGCATTTGTTGCCAAAGTACATAATATGGTATTAAATGATCGACGAATAAACGTGCATGAAATAGCTAATATCATGGGCATCTCAAACAATCGAGCCCATTTAATTTAGCATGAAGAACCACAGATGAAAGAGCTTTCTGCAAGATGGGTGCCGACCAAAAAGAATGAAAATTTCTCAAGCTTGTTTGAATCGTTTTAAGAAAAATTAAATGGATTCATAACATTGGATGAGACATGGACCCACTATAGTCCAGAGACAAAAGAACAATCCAAGGAATGGACTGAAGCTGGAGGAAGTGCCCTCAAGAAGGCAAAAACACTTCTTGTTACTTCAGTGGTATTTTATTGATTGACTATCTGCAAAGGGGTAAAACAATAAATTCAGCGTACTATTGCAATATTTTGGATCAATTAAATGTAAAAATGCGAGAAAAACGTCCTGGCTTACAACACAAAACAAATTTTCATCTAGACAATGCACCAGCGTACAAGAGTGCGAATTAAAGTACGAATTGCTTCACCATCTACCTTATTCTCCTGATTTAGCTCCCAAATCTAAAAAACGTACTAGCTGGCAAGCGTTTTACCTTAAAAGAAGCTGCAATTACAGTTGTAAACCATTATTTTGAAGGCCTAAGGGAAAACTATTTTAATAAAGGAATATAATTGCTAGATAAGCGTTGGAATAAGTGTATTGAAGTTTCAGGAGATTATATTGAAAAATAGAAATATTTTTGAAAAAATAACTATTCTCTTTCTGTGCTAGGCTAAGAAGTTTCCAAACCTCCCTAGTATATGTCCATTTGGTAATAGCAAAACTTATAGTAATTGTAACAGAACTTATTGCATTTCTAATATTTTTCATTTGAATCAAGGTTCATTGAGGCTGCTACTTCTCGGCACGATATTTATTAGTAAGTTTCGAAGAATCGTACTTGCGTGATAAACTGTTCTATAAAAAGAAGAAAGTTGTGCAAGCATAATTAAGCATAAGCCAGAAGATTTGGGCGACTTTTATAATGCCATTAAATTTGAATTTATATTCAAATTAGCTCCAAGTTATGCAATACAACAATACTTAACTGCTTAACGCATACATTTGATTTTCTTTTTTATATGCACATCAAAAATATGGGGGATTTCGTTTATAACACTTTTAAATATCTACAAGTCGTGTAAAGTTCTAACACAATTTAGTTAATACGGTCAAGAAGAACGAAACTTGCGGATAAATATTATCTGTTGATCAAAAATGTCTATCTATCCAACACCAACCAAAAACGAATATTTCTTGGTTATGCCAAAAATTATTTAAATAGGTTTAAACGAAAGGTCAACATACACGAAAAACATTGTCCGTACACCTGTAGTCAAATTAGACACACAATTATAAAGACCCTAACTCAAACAATTGTAACTTTACAGGAGAAGGCAAAAACATAATAGAAACTGTAATATTTAACATGTAACTTTTTTTGTACAACTGCTTATAAATGCGTTATTTTTCACACTATTGCAATAAATTTTTGTGACGAGGTGTATGTGCGTAAAATGTATAGGAATCACTGAAAAACTCAATTTCGTACAAAATACTTGTGACCATCGATATGTTGCCATGTTCCCAGTACAAATTGCGCAACAAACTGTAACACGTAGTTTGAAGTATTTATTGTTTGACAATTACATGTGTGTTCTTTGATACCCAATGGCAGCAGTTTTTACTTTTTGTAAAAAAAATTCAATTTAAAATGTTGCAAAAGTATTTTGTTTACAAAACGACGCCTGCAACATAAAACATAAGGAATGAGAATATTCACAAAGATTTTGAAGTACCATGAGTTCATAAAAATGCTTAATAAACTGTAAAGCTACCCGCATAAAGCCAAAACAGATTCATAGATCGTCCAAATGTCTACGGAAGTTTCCGAAATAATAGAAAAATTTCCCTGTGGTAAGCAACTGTGAGTATATTTCATATAATTTCAATATATCAATCATACGCCTACATGGTCTATATGAAAAATTTCAAAGTAAATAAAAATTAAGGTATTTCCATAATTTAAAAAAACATAGTAGTACTTTTGAGCGCCAGACCAAGCCTAAAGGTGTGGCAAATATTTACTCAAAAAATCGTAACCACTTGTTTGAGCACAAATTTGTTTGACATTGTTTACTCTTACAAGAGTTTTGCAAGATCAAACAACATCAAATAAAATAAGACTAAATATTTCTAGTGTTTTGTCCTAAATAAACGAAGTTGTTTTTTTTTTTTAATAAATAACCGAGTTCAAAAATCTTTTATTTAGTGAATACGTCTTTTTTGCCAAATATTTGCCAAGTGCGACCGTACCTTAGGATTTGGCGTCTATGTTTTTCCTATGTAACTCAACTATTATAAAAATCTATGTAGGTTATGTTAGGGTAAAAGGCGGCCGTTAAGAACACAGCTCACTAAGGTCCAATAACTCTGGTTCTTTTGTGTTGCCTGAAAAAGATAGAAAGAGAAGGAGATGGATAGATATAGACAGAAAATAGATGTATACAGGGAGAATTTGTCGAGTCCATAAGTGGGTGAAGAACATAGTAATCATTACGAGTCATTTACGACCGAATAATTGTACCAGAAGGGATTTAAATATCAAATCGTGGTAGCCAATGAAGGCATCTGATATTCCACACAGAATATTAAGATAGTTGACCCAGCAAAATGTTACATGAAGTACTAATTACTGGGCATTGACACATTATTACAACTACTGCAGAAGTAATTTTAGGGTATACCTAGTCTTCTTGCATGATTGCCGAATTTACAGTGTAACAGTTACATAATTTGTTATAAATGATTTAGTGTTCAAAAATCTAAAGATCTTTATAGATTATTGCTTACCCTCTTTTAAATTTATTTCAACTTCACTCGTCTTACTTACCTAAAAATATAAAATGAAAGATGGCAATTGTAACGTTTTTACTTTTATGAGATATATATTAAAACGAATAATAAAATAATAAAAAGTTCAAACGATTGGTGCATTATACAGATACTGTTTGTATACAATTAATGTATTTCATACTCACGAGCTAATAAACTAAAATCATATTGCTATAAAAGTTTATCATGCCACACTGAGAGCTAGTTGTCAAAAATAATGCCATAACGTCTATAAAGCTAGAGCAAACAATATTATAACTAATTTTTTTAATTATATAGATGACAACTGTACGCAATAAAATCGTATTTAAAGTAGCTTAACAGGGATAATATATGAAACCTTGAAAGCTTTAATACTATTGATAAACTTATGTTTCTGTCTTGTTAATATTTTATCAAATACATACTTAAATACAGGGAGCGTCAAAATAAAGTCAACGCCAAACATTATTAAAATAAAAGTTTAATTATGTTAACATAAATAATGTTGTGTTAGGATATTATGCCGCATTTTTATATAGTTATTTAAGTAGAATTGGATGCACAAAAAAAAAGAAACAAAAGCGGTTTTTTTTAGAAAGATGATGCATAGAAATTGTGTATTATACGTTTTTGTTTTTGGGTTTGTTTTGAATTATATTTTCCATAAGTAACTATATAACAATGCAGTATAATTGTTCTATTCACAACTAATGTTGTAGTATTTTGGTCTCAATTTACAATAGTTGTAAAAATGTTGTTGGTATTTTCTATATAAATATTTTGTACAACACCTACAACATTTTTACATATGCTTTTCGAATGTTGTATTAAAGCTTAAGTGCTGCCAAAAGTT
This sequence comes from Bellardia bayeri, assembly GCA_950370525.1. Lineage (NCBI taxonomy): Eukaryota > Metazoa > Arthropoda > Insecta > Diptera > Calliphoridae > Bellardia > Bellardia bayeri. The sequence goes on from OX493267.1 coordinate 86,905,828, forward strand.
CAAATATATATCTCAATCAAAAAATTACGCATTTTAGTTTAAAAAAGTAAGAGTGATATATTCGGCTATGCCGAATCTTATATACCCTTCACCTTTGTTGTGGATGCATAATTATATTATATGCATACATACATATATATGTATAATATTGTTCCGTTTTTACCTTTTGAAAACGGTGGTTTATTTCCTTTAAATAAACCGGATTCATTTTATTTGCAAAATAAGAGCGTCAATTAGTTTAAAGAAACTATAACGAGTCTTTATTTATTTAATTGTACACAAACACAATTAAAAATGAACACACTATCTTTTTGCACACTTATATTACGGTTTAAGAACACACTTAAAGTTTTCGGACACTTTGATGTTAAAGACGCCATCTGTTGATGAATTTGTTAGTAACAATATTAATACACTTTGTGTGGTCAACGCCATCTGTTGATAAATTTAATAGTTTTTTTTAATGAAATTTTGAGAAGTTGTCTCGGATTTTTGTTCATATCTCCGTTATTTTTGGACGGATTTTGCTGATTTTAAATAACAAACTTCTCGAAAGCATGTCTGACAAAATTGTTAAAGATTTGGAGCCCGAAGATATCTGGGGACTTCAGAAAATTGATTTCAACAGTCAGACAGACAGACAGACAGACGTACGTGGCTTAATAGACTCCGCTATCTATAAGGATCCAGAATATATATACTTTATAGGATCGGAAAATTATATTGTGGAAATTACAAACGGTAATACGGTGAAGGGTATAAAAATAACCAAACGGCAACTATCAAACCGTAAACTGATTGACAAACTTGAAACAAGAAAATAAAATTAATAAACAACAAACTTTAAGAAGGCATTTTGTTCAAAATACTAGGGTATATTTTATTTTGAAAAATATTCATATTTTATGTTTTATCTATTTGTTTTCAAATATTTTTCTTTTGATATTTTAAAGGTTTGACTACTTGTATCAAACAATGTACAACATATAACATCAGTTGTGAATTGCACAAAATTTATTATATTATTTATATTAATATATTGAAGCTTTTCCTTTAAAAATATGAGGTGCTGACTTTATGTTGACACTAACTCTATGAAAGTCGGCGAGTATTGTTAAGATTTCAGCATGACAGTAGTAGAAATAATCAGTACACAGTATCAGGTTAAGTATTGAAAAGAAGTAGCGAACATTTTTAACTGGCTTATAAATAATTTCTTGCTTGTAGAATTATATACTACATTTGTATTTTAAGTTAATCTATAAAATTTGCATTACTCAAATCTTATCCATCACCACATATCTATATGTTTTACATGTTCCTATCATTTTGCTCTTTAATTAAAAAAAATTTATTGACAAAAACACATAAACATTTACATACAAATGAATGAGCATACGAGTATACATAGATATAAATGTATGGATGTAATATTTAAATAAATGCATGTCTGTTTTTAATGTTTATTTGTATGTAATTTAATTTATTTGATTAATATTTTGTTGGATATTTCTTTCGGTGTGAGGCTGTGAGAGTGTTTTATGTTGATTTCTTTCATTTATTTGTTTGGTTTTTATTGTAGATTGAACTTTGGAATCGCTTATTTAATGGTGAACATTTTTCTCGTTCGCATTTTCGGTAAGTATGTGTACGTGTAAAGAAAACATATATCGATTTCTGCAGCAGAAAAACATAAAGTAAGAAATATAGCATAAAATATTAAGAATAGAAGGAGAATAAAAATAAAACAAGTAGAGAGGGTTAAACAACAATATTTAACGCTTGATTTAATGCAAATATATGTTGTGGCATACTTTTGCAGTATTTTTCCCCAACCGTAAAGTTCATTAAAATAGAATTTCTGACAAAAAAAAAATAAATAAATGTGTGAGAATATTATTTAATTCAGCAGTTAACGTGGGTATAAAGTTAGCAGGTCATGGACGCTTTGTCAAATTTAAATATAGTTCATATACATTTAAATAATTTGTTAAACATAAAATATAGTTTTTAAGTGCAAATCATGTCGAAGTTACTGATTTTATTTATTGAATCTTCAGATGTTGAAATGATAATAAGTTTTCGAATCTTAATACTAAAAGAAAATAATAAGTCCAACCCGTGCTAGACAAAATATTTACATCCACTGATCCAGTCACCTGTTTTGCGCTTGAGTTAAAGCAAGGCTATCCCTCCTTCTCAACCGAACATGGCCACTAAAGTTAAGGATGTCTCGTGCAAGTGGGTTTGGATGGTGTTCAAGTTTGCAGACATATTTTAAGGCGTATCTTGTAAATTCGACTTTCACCAAAGGAATGCCCAGATCTTTGTGAATTCGAGAATTTGAAACTGATGTAACTTATTTAACATAAGCTTCAATAAGCAATCGGTGTCATTCAGCGACACTTTTCTTGAAATTAAAGATGTAAAGCAAAACTTCCCGCATATACGATTTGTTGCCACAAAATAACACACTTTCGAAGAAAAAAAAATAAAAACGTTGTTGTTTGTACTGTAATATTCATTAGATAAGTGAGAAGAAATGAAAGATATACAGCATTCAAAATGCTATATAAAAACCGCGTTCAAGACCACCTGTTATGACTCTTGCATTTTTAAATTATAGACTCAATATTTTTCTAAGAGAATGCCTGCGGAAACATTTGCTGACACTTTTTATATATCATCACTCTTCAGTAAAGTTTTGGTCCGCTTTAACATCGTGTAATTACTCGTTTAAGCGCTGCTACACATTGGTAACAGAAAAATCATGTCTACGTAATAGCAAATAAATTTTATTGTATTTCTTACGTGCATATTTAAAATTTATCTTTTAATGGGCATTTTGACTTCAATTAACATCATTATAAGAAAATCAATGATGTTAAATCACATGATCTAGGTAGCAAATTATGATCGTTGTTATGATATTGTGCAGCATTTCGATACATCCATCAATTTTAAGGCATGCAAAGCATTTAATAGTTTGACGAATTGTTCTCTAGCTCAATTTTTAATAACACTAAATTATCAGCTGGTGAAATATCTGGTGGGCAATATTTTACTCCATAAACGGTGTAAAATGGCTCTTATTTGAGACAGCCATTTTTATCATAAAGTTCATAATTAACACAATTATGTTTTTTTATACATAAATCCCGAAAAATGCTTTAACACGTATAAATCTTTACCAGATTCAACACAAATAAGTTTCTCATTAGTACATAAAGGATCATAACTCTCCATTTTTTAAGAATAATTCACAAACACAAACCGCGATGCTTTTTGGCTTACCTGCAAAAAACACCCAGAGCCTTTGGCGCGTATCGAATCCGCAACCCTTTGACTGATAGTCCGCCACACTATCGCCTAGTTTATCAGGGCTTTCAAAGTTGGTTGTAGTTATACATATTCCTTCTTGCCCAATTTTACTTTTTTATACATTTTAATTGCTATAAAAGTTCAAAATATTGGTTTTTTATATAACAACCAAACATAGCAAACTTTAGTCATTAAATAAATAAACATAAATTACACACGGTTCAGTTAACTTTAAATATCTTCCCAAAATTTTAACATATCTCATAAATCTTTTAAAATATATCATTCAATATTAAATATTTCATACATTTTTAGAGAATATCATAAAAAGACGTTTACAAAACAACTGGAAGAAGAAAGGTTTGAATTCTATAATTTGTTTTTATTTTATAAAACTCCTTCTCTTTTTTTTTTTTTTTTGTGGAAGGAGTAGCATTTAATTTGCATCATTTGTTTACGGTTTTTGTTGAAATGATTTTCTTTTTATATTATTTGTATTCATTATAATTTAATTTTATGGTTTTTCTTTTTATTCCATAAACATATATATGTATATGTATGTATATTTTTTTCTCATTTGACTTATTTTTGTTACAAACGGCTTGATTTATTTTAGAAATCATAAAAAACATCCCTATAAAATAAAATAAAACTTATATTTCTTTTGCCACAAATCAACATTTGATTATTATAACATATTCAATATTTTTCTTTTTACAACATTTTTTTTTTACCCCTTAGAATTTTTATCTAAAAAAAATCTTTTCATTGCTGTTTCTTTATTTTGTTTTTTTTTTCTTTTGGAAATACTTCTGTTTTCGCTGCTGCTGCTGCTGCTATAAATGAAATACAAAAACCAACGAATGAACTAAATCAAACCAATAAAAAACATGTGAAAATACAAACATATAGAGTCAACTTCATGAAGTATCAGAAACCTGAGAAAAAAATTGACTTGAATAGAAGTGAAGTTTACAAAGTAATACATCATTTGGACCGACAACCAGTACGCGGCATTGAAGTACGACCATCCGTTGTGCTGGCAGAAGCCGATATAAGAAGATCTCTACATTCTTAGATATGTATGTATTTTAAAACCTACACAGAATGCATGCATGTGGCTACTAGCACACATGCCCCAAATTAATATGCTGGCAGTAGTGATTGAATGAAGTTTGTTGCAACCTGATTATATTTTGCTGGATTTTCTTTTTCTTTTCTTGTTTGACATGGCTGGCAAAACCAACATGAATGTTGCAGAATTAAAGCAAAAACAAAAAATTAAATTTAAAAAACTTTAACAAAAAAGTTAAACATACTGCTGGATTTGTGTCATCCTAGTTGTACATTAGTTCTTATGGTAGTTTTATAAAAGAAAGTTCTAGTTTTTTTGAGTACTAAGTTCTGTGGAGTTTTTCCGTTTTTGATTTTTTTGTTCTTTAAAATATTTCAATGTAAAATGTCAGACAATCCAAAGAACTTTAAATGTTACTTGATAAAAATAAAATCACACAAAAAATACCTACATATATATAATTTTCTTTTATTATACCACAATTGTTGGCAATAAAATGAGTTTAAGCATAAGAGAAAGACCTAAAAAAACAACATGGTCTTCATTTGTAATTCTTTGAGAATTTAAAGCAAAAAGGTTTTTTTTAATTTTATATTTCTCTTAGCTGCCTACAACAAAGATTTTAATATTTCAAAATGTTACCAGAGTTCAATTTGCGGCTGTTGTTGTCAGTAACTTGGATGGAACGAATGAATGAATATACAAACTCTTTGCACTAACAGAAGGTTCAAAGCGGCAGCAAAAAAACATTGCAATGAAATTGGTAGCACAACCTGCTATAGAAATTATATTATATGTGATTACTACTAGCAAAAACATTCTATTACTAACAACTTATTTTGCTACAACGCTTTTGCAATATACATGCCATTAGACAAACTTAAGTGACAGGTAAATGGTAAGTTAGACTGGCTGAAAGAGTCAGTAAGAAAGAGTGAGATGGGTAGAGCAGTTAGCCCAGGAGGAAGTCATTAGAAAATTATTAAAACTTATACACAAATTTATTCACATTTCCCTGCAAATGGCTGGCTATTTGATTTTATCAAAATTAATGCAGAGGTTGACATTTCTATTAAATATTTAAAAAAAAATATAAGCTTTTCAAAATGTTCCATTTAGTTACAAGTAATTAGCATGTTTTTATTTTTACTAAAATTTAAATAATAACCTTTATAATTTTCTTACAACTAAGTGAAATTTTATTCTGTATTACCGAAGCCTTTTATTTAGCCATCATTCCTTAAGCAAACTTTTAATATTTCTAACAATTTCTTGCGATTGACACAATAATAATCTTATCTTTATCGTGTCAAAATCATACCCACACCAGACTGTTTCTCTGCCAACTGGATATAACAGAATTAAATGCATTGCGGCCAGAATATACTATGTACATATATATATTTTATATTCAAATAACCATAATGCCAGCATTAATATTTAATCGATAGCTGGGCAAAGTAGAAAGAAAAATAAAACTAAATTGAAATCAAATTTGAATTAATGTTACAAACACAATCAAATATTTATGCACACTTTTAAGACAAGTTAGAACATTTCCCCCAAGAACAAGTTAACACAATACAACCAGTACAACCAGACACACTAACAAAGCTTCAGGTAGCAAAGTGAAGTTATTTTTGCTAAATATATTGTCAGAAACTTATCCTACTAGAATCTATGTATTTTGAAATGATTGGAAGTAAAAATGTTAAGAAAAAAGGGTTAGTTCACAGCAACTTGTTACGAAATAAACTGTCAGATTAAGCAACATTTGTTCATAAGATGAAAAAAATTAAAAATTTGGTTTTATATAGAAAATATAGATTAGGAGGGAAATTGTTGGTTATTTCGTTTGAAGCAGTATTGAAGCTTTCTTTAATCGCCTTTGCACCATTTCAGTTTTAATATCGTAACATTACAGTAACTTTTGCAGTCTCTAGTTACTTCACTAACTCCAATTTATATATTATAAAATTATTTGGAAATAGTGCGCCATTTTTAATGTAAATATAAGTTAACCCTTTTCGGCCGGACGGCACTTATAAGTACCAATACTTATTTTAATACACCACATATAAGGCTAATGCATTTTTGCATTGTATGCCCATCGGTACTCTAAAGTATCACATTATCTACCAATGAGAATATGAAATTCATGCTCTTTTAATATTTATTCTTAATAAGATCAGTTTCTCCTGATCTCTGGTGTTAAAGGTGCTTGAAAATTTAATTTATTGTAGCAATTAATGAGTGCCCCGATATACTAGGCGATAGAATGCCGGACTATTAGACAAACGGTTACGGGTTCGATTCCCGCCAAAGACTCTGGGTGTTTTATGCAGGTAAGCCAAAAAGCTTCGCAGTTTGTGTTTGTTAATTATTAAAAAAAAAACGGTTATTCGTAACGGTTTTTTATTTTAAGAATAAAATGTCTGCGACGAATTCGTAAAGTTCTTGATAATAAAGATATTTTAACAATATTGGAAGAAATCCCAAATTAAAATAGCGAAGTCTCTGATATTGAAACTGATGACGATATTGATGTAGACGATTTTGAGAACAATGAGAATGAGCTTTAGTAGGCTTTTGAAAAAAATGGTAAACAGTGATGATGAAATATTTAAAAACGACATTATTACTGAAGAAGAAGAAACTGTCTCTGATGATGATTTGCGAAGTACTAGTCATAAGAATAATTTTGAGAATAATTGACAATAGAAAGCAAAGCAACATGAAATAACAATAATATTTCAGAATTTTGAATAGAAAAGTGAAATAACTTGCCCTGTGGTAATTAAGAATTATAACAGTTTTATGGCAGGAGTAGACCACGCTGATCAATTACGATCCTTTTAGGGCATCGATCGTAAATCAAAGACATGGTGGCATAGAATTTTCTGAGCTCTCATTGAGACTGACCTTCCCGATCCATTAAAAATACAAAACTTGTTAAATAGGCCTAAATTATGCTACAAGCATAGCTTCGATAAAAAAAAATTACAACAATTTAATGATAAGACTTCTTGGGCAATAAATGGTTAATTTGTTAATATAAAGATATTTTAGCGTTAAGTTAATTATTCAATAACAAAAACAGATTTTTGACTGCAATCTTCATATGTAGACTATGCTCTGTGTGGCAAATTAGTTTAGCACAAAAATGCTATGCCTGTAAACGGGCTTTTAATAAATATGCTGAACACACTTTTAGTGAAATGTAGTTAACTAAATTTTTACACAAACTTACACAATACTAAGAGGTTTTTCTCAATTCACGTAGTATAAACTTTTCGAGTGACATTTTCTAATAAAATTTGTAACTAATTTTGTTACTAATTTTTGCATCAATATTAAGGATATATCGCAAAAATATGTGTGTACTAAATAAGAAGAATCACTGAATTCTATTGCAGAGGAAAGTTTTGTGTAAAAAGAAAAATAATAATTAATTAAATTTCAGTTTAATAACTTTTCAATATAAATCAATAGTTTGTAAAACTATACATACATCTATATGTATGAACTTTACTTGTATATACTAACTATACAAGTAAAGTGTTTTTCAAATAGAACTTTGTTTTTCAAAAAACAAACAAAAAATTTATATGAAAATCATTAAAATGTTAACTGTATTGAAAAGAGTACAGGTACGGGGACACTTGTCAAATATTTGACGAAAAAGACGCAACCACTAAATAAAATATATTTTAATTCGTTTATTTATTTAAAAAAACTGCGAACAAGACACAACAAATATATAGTTCTATTTTACTTGATGATGTTTGATCTTGCAAAACTCTTGTAAGAGTAAACAACGTCAAACAAATGTATGCTAAAAGGTTCTCTTTGTGATACAATCGTGATTTTTAGTTGCTTCGTCATACGACATACGTATGAGTATTATGTATGTTAAGCATTACGGGTATATAATAAGTATACGCCACTTGGTCCTATTTATAAATATTGTGTAATATGTAAAACAAACTCAAAAGTGTAACATACTTTTAGGATTGTAAACATTTTATTGATGGATCAGTAAGAAAATTAAAATGTTTGTTCGGTATCAATATAATATGTGTATACTATTTTTTTATTATCATACTAATATGTTCAATTTGTTATTGTTCTCTTATTATTAATTTTTTTTTTATATAAATTATACATTCAAAGAAAATGAAGACTTAACTTTAAAAATCCTTCCGATGCATAAAATATATACATATACATATTTTATTATAGATTAGATAATTCTAGTCCTGACTTTGAAAGCATTATTTAGGGTACGAACCTAGTTTTTAAAAGTCATGACTAGAACTGGACGTGGTAGTAAAAAATGGATACGAACAGAAATGTAGCCCTTACAGAACCATGAAAACAGGTATACAAAATTTTATTATCGGACTAAAAGTTGCGACACAGTGAAAAAATACTAAAAGGGCGGTATTTATAGGCGTGGCAAAAAAAATTAAAAAAATTATTTCTGGAGTTTGATTCACATTATCTTTATTTCTAGGGGTTGACTGACACAACTTTTTTTGTATGGAAGGCGAACCACTCTATTACACATTTATCTTCCAATCTCGCATTGCTTTCAGACAGCTGTCTCGATCTTTTAATACTTTCACAATATATGTCAAATGAACACTTTGATTTAGGCTGATACCAAAATCCTGCAATACATAAATATTAAGAACAAAATTATTGGCTTCCCTGTTTGCACTTAGTTTGTCAGTTTCTTGTATCATACTCAAGTCTAGCAGTTTTGTGCAAGAGTAATTGACTTAATAGCTCTTATAGAGTAACAGTCTGGTATTTTATTTCAGTATACTTGTGGTTATGTACACATTTACCTCACATTCACTAATAAATTGACCAAGACATTTCATCGTTTATAATTCTGCGATTGGCCCGTTCAGAAAGATTTTCAGCGTACCGCCACTTTTATTTTTTTCATAATCATTCGAATTATTTGCATACTTTGTTACTACAACATGTGACCGGTTTATTTTTCGACAATTACTCAAAAACTTAAGCCGCTTTCTATATAAACCTTAAGGTTTGACAAATTATAAAAAAAAATTATAACGAAAAATCAGCTTTTTGTTTATCGACATTTTCAATCACATTTTTTGGCAAAGAAGAGGCTATATTTTGTTAATCACATTACGGATTTTGAGTTTTAAAGCTGTAATATATTCGATTGGCTCTAAAGTAGTTCATAATTAAACTGGTACAAAAACTTTTTTGATTTTAGTCTTAAACATTTCCTTCTTTTAGGTTATTTAGTTTGATTGTATTAACAATCACCATTTTATTAAATTAAAATGGACCTTAAGAAATTACAAAAGCAAAATCATATACTATTATCTTTTTTTAAAACATCATCATCTATACTAAAAAACGTTTGAGTACAATGGTAAAATAAATCTGATAATTATTATACATTAATTTCTGCTATATTCGGAGAGTTTATTTAAATATTAAAGACGAGACGAAAAAAATAAAAATATAGTTTATAGTTTTCAATTATCCACAAACCAAAAATATTTTTCTTGGAAAAAAGCTCTCAACTTTTCATACATTCAACTCAGATAGAATCCGTACGTTCGAAAATCTAATAAAAAATTCATATCAATAAATTCAAAATCATCACACATCATCATTATTTCGCCAGCTAGGCCTAGCTCATTACACTTTATTTGGCACAACTAGGGTTGACTAACTCTTAATCTTAATGCCAACAAAAAATTAACACATTTCGTCAAATGGGAGAAATGGGAACAAGTTTCGGTATATTATGCGATGCAGAAATTTGCTTTGCAATAAATTCTTTATTTCGCTAGCTGATGTTTTTTAAAAAATACATGTCAGTGGTTTCATATCATCAATAATAGGCAAAAATTTAGTTGCTAACAATTTATGCATATTAGTCTTTTCAAAAAAATCACGTTCTAGACCAAATACCGCACCATAAAGTGAAACGTTTATCATGCAGAGGCTGAAATGTGGCAGATGCTCAATAGTAGTGAGATGTTCAGCATGCAAAAGTTTCTCAACTCTTGGATTCTCAGATGCTTAAATACGGCACTTTGACTTATTAGCATATCAAGACAAATCAAAATGAGATGAGTAAAAATTGGCAACAAATACAACACAATACAGAAAAAACCGGCATTTTGTTGGTGTAAAATAATATACTACTGTCAAAAACACTTGAAAAAGTATTACTTCTGACATAAGTAAATTGTAAACAAAGTCAGTCAGCTGTGGTACTGCACTCAACTTGTATAGTTACAGCATGGAGCTTTGACTGAAAAATTATTTATCAAAAAAATAAACAATGTTTTTGAATTTCAATAAATTTTTAATATTTTAACACAATTTTGAAACTATATTGAACTTATCAAAGTTCTAGATTAAAAACCTTTTAGTTGTAGTCTATGAGTGCAGTATGTACACAGGGCACCCCTTACAGAATTACAAAATATACTTATGTATGTATAAGTATATGTAGTACTAACACAAGTAAATAGAACTCTTTGTGTAGAGACGTATATGTGTCAGCTAAAACGTTAAGCTGTTGCTGTTGTATGGAAAATCTATGCTTGTAGGGGTGTTTGCCAAAAAGTATATATGTATTAGAGTATAAAACTATTTGTAAAGTTCGCTTGTTAAAAAATGGCCACGGGTAATAACAAAACAAGTATCCTGTTCTTATTTTACAAACAATCAACAATACTTGTATGTGTTTTAGTTTCTATACATATACATACACTATATATATACAAAGCATACACCTATACTTCAATAGCTTCATGGTGCCGCAACGCATCCTACTAGAAAAAGTTTTGGAAATATGCCATGAATAATATACATCCATAAGCAAATGAAGCTTTTGTAAACATGTACGAAAGAGTATTAAACTATCAAACAATACTTTGAGTTGTAAATATCCTAAAGGAAATTAGGAACCGAAAAAAAACCTAAAAAATAACAACGAATCCTTTGTATGTATGCAACATTTTTAAAGTATGTAGTTAGCTTTTTTAGTGTATGAGCATATAATTACTTGCATGAAATTGATAAATTTATTGCAAGAGAGTGTAGAAGAGTAAAACGGACGTTCTCTGGTGTTTGAATACTATTATATGTAGAGACCGGTGTGATAATCGAGTAATATCAAAGTAATCTTTTGAATGTAGTAAGATTTAAGATTATTTACTCTAGTTGCATCTATTTATAGATAGAGTAAAGTGTCCAGGCAAAAACTTGTGCAAACTTACAAGACAACGAAGGTGTACCTTAGAGAAAACTTTAGTTTATACAAAACATGTAGACATATTGATATAAGAAAAAATATAGAGACATATATTCAGGCCTTAAATTATTAAAAAAAAAACTTTTAATAAAGTAACGAAGTTTTCAATAAGAATTTTATTACCTATTAGGGTTTTATTACAATTACCTGAAAGTTTTGATATTTTACTTGTTAACATATCAGTAGTAGAAGCTTTGAAAATTTCATGATGAATTCAATTTCGTTCCAAAAGTCAGCTTAATATGACTACAGTTCGTAAAATTTGTAATATTTTTGTTCAACAAAAAATCTTTCTGCTGAGAATGATATTAAGATATTGTTCGAAAAAATTGCCAAGATCAATTTGCATGAACTTCATACTGATTGGGCCATATTTCTTAGAAAGTTCGTCTGGGTATAACAGAACGATGTCACGTGTTACACAGACACGTACATGTTAATGAATTCATTGCAAAATAAAATTTCCGATCATATAATTTCAGCTAATAATTTTTGGGTGGCTATATTAAAGATTTAGTCTATACAGTGGCAGTCGAATTGATTACAGATATAAAACTCCAATTTCGTGAAGTGATTAACGAAATAGCCCAGTATTTTGTTTGCCCAAATGTGATTAAAATTTTTGATAAAATAATCGACATCTCACCCATTCGTTCTGAATAAAATATTTGTTCGTACAAAGTGGGTTTTATATAAACTTTGACGTCCCACTCTCTTTTTTAAAAGAGAGAGGAAATATTTTTTACGAACAACTCTCAGCTTGAATGAATATATTATATTTACCAATATGTTATATTTTTTCATACAAATAATAACGTCTTATGTATATTTTTCCATGGCCATCAGCAAAAACAACTTTTTTCATTTAGTTTGAATACACAATACCATGGTGTAACTATACAAGGTGAATGCAGTAGCACAGCTGACTGACTTTGTTTACAATTTACTTATGGCAAAAGTAATACTTTTTCAAGAATTTTTGACAGTAGTACTTTATTTTACACAAACAAAATGACTGTTGTTTCTGTATTGTGTTGAATTTGTTGCTGATTTACACTCACCTTGTATAGTTACAACATGCACAATATTTTAAAATAATTTAATATTTGTTTTTTGACACTTAAAAACCCAAAACAAAATTAATCAGTAGCCACAGTATTACCACTTGTAAAACTAAAGGATTTTGTTTCATTGTGGTAGCTTTATTTTTCCCAGAAATTACTCAAAATGGGTGAATCATGCTGCACCAAACTCTTGGTAAAAAAATTTTATAGCGCAAAATTTTTGTTCGGTATAAATAGGTAAATCTACCTTTAGTATAGAATTTTGGAATTTGGAAAAAGTAAAAAACTGCTAGTAGAATTATTTTAGCACTTAAAGTCCTTAAAACTTTCCACTTCTACTATATATTACACTCTTTGTTTTATATCACATCATGCCATTAAGAACATGATTGTTTTGTTTCAATATCCTGTTTTTGTTTTGAGATTTTGTTGTTTTATTTGAGTTTCATCTAAAATTTTAGAAAATACGCAACAACATATTTCTCATTTAAAAAGATAATAGAAAATTTAAATATAACAAAAGAAATTTGCATTAGCAAAAGCTTAACGCAAAACTAATATCACAATATTATTCTATGGAATTCATGCTCATGAATTAAATCACTAAGGGGCTTTATTGTCTTGGTGAGGACTTATGTATATGGGGTTTTTCAATAAAATATATTATTTAGAAATTTACTTTATAATGAATATTATATCATTTATATCAAGGAACTTGTTATCTTTGTTTTAAAGAGCAATAAACAAGCTTCGTTAGAATAATTATAATTAACGATGAATAACTTTATAATTTAAGAGTTATGAGCTTAGACTTGTACAATTTTGGTCGACTGTTCAGTATATATATAATGTAATGGAAATTCTTGCATTCATTGTGATAAAGATATTAATTCAAGTTTAAAAATTAATTACACATTTTATATAAATAAATTTAAATATATTTAAAATTGCTATTATATGAGTAAATAATTAAAAAAAAGACATTAGTTTTAATTGAAATAAGCCGCCTAAGTTTAAATTCTTTCTCTCTTGAACTTGTTCTAAAATAACTGTTCTAGAATAAATGTAGCGAGAACTATTATTACTGGTGTTACGGGATAAAGAATTTATGTTGATCATTATTGTGATTCTGAAGTACTACTATACCTAATTGGAAAAATGCTAACAAAATTAAACTAATATATATATATGTATATATATAATAAAACCGCTGGTTGCAACTAATTATTATTTTTTACTCATTATTATATTTGTATACCAAAAAGATGAGGGGTATATTCCATTTTTAGACATCAAATAAATGGTCGTAGAGCCAAAAAGTCTATATATTATGGGTCCTTATATAATTTACACACGATCTAGCCATGTCCGTCCGTCTGTTCATCTGTTGTTGGCACGATAGAGCTTCGAAAAAAGATCCTCGAACAATGAAATTTTTACCAAATATGCTCTGATCCACCAAAATGTTTGATATTGAAAATGGGTCAATTCGGTCCAGTAGGATCCAACTCATAGATAAAAGTTTCAGACTACGTAGATTTATGAGATATTTCTTCAAATACAATGCAGATAATATCATAAAATTTTTCACACATTATTTTTATTACAGAAGGAAAAGTCCTATTGAAAATGTAAAAAAAATAGTAATCAGTTCACGATTTCTCATACAAATGCCTTCCCGGAATATGATACATAAATGTATATCGAAGAATCGTATCCCTACAAAATTCTGCAATAATAAGTTTCATGCAGAGTGAAATCTCAAAACGTTGTTTTTTTTTGCAGAGCGCCCATATAAATTCCAGTTCATACATATATATAAATGATGATCGGTCCATATTTGATCGTAGTGCTCATATAAAGTTAACTTCGATCTTCGACGCATAAATCTCTTGTTAAAATAATTGGCGTATGCATATAAATCGCCGACCAGTTTCATGATGATTGACCCATAATAGGTCATAGTTCTCTTCATGAGGAGTCTTTCCGAAAACTCATTAAAAGAAAGAAGGAGACAAATATAAATTTTTGATTATAACTGGAATATATATAAAATTCTTATAAATGAAATTCAACTAAAACAAACCTAAAATAATTAGAAATTATGGTACAATATTTTATGAAGTTCAGCCTATAATATGTGATTTGGTGGTATATAAGATTCGGCACAGACGAATATAAACTCTTACTTGTTTATTACTGTTTTTGTTTAAAAAAAAAATCTCACCAGTAAATGCACTGGATAAATAAACCTATTTATGGAAGAAATGATACCAAATTTCCCCGATTTTACCTCTTTTAATGATTTTGTATACGAAATACATACAACATATAAACCATGGATATAAATTCTACAGAATTGAAAATAATATATTGAGAAAAATAAGTCATGTTAAACATTATCTAAAACTATAACGTCAGGTAAAAATAATACTTTAAAGAAATAAAGAAATAAGGCAACCAGAACAATGTACACTATTTTTGCTTTCCTTAGACTGCAAATCCTTTTTAATCTAGCTAAAGATTTTCAATTCTGACACAAAAATTGTATGTATTATCTGTGAAGAGAAAATGGAATTAGTTTCTAATGAAATAATTTAGTTTTCTTAATGAAGTTTCCAAAATATTAGAAGGGCTGACAAATACTAAGTTATTTACTGCATATTTCATCTTAACTGACATCTTAACAGTTCTGTTACCAGAATCGAAAAACTTTTTGTAATCGCATAATTTTTTTGGTAACAAATACGGTGGAGAAAACGAGCATGGTTTCGCTGCATTCGAATGAAACTACCATGATTATACATATACATATGTAATTAGAGCATTATTTAAACTTTGTTTCCATTATCACAAAATCATTCGGTTGGCAACAAATACAATTAAAACAACGAATATATTGCCTGTGCGTAGAAATGAAATTATATATTGCGACGATTTTACACGATTTAGTTAAACTTTTTACATAATCATATATGTTTCCATTATAACAAATCGATAAATTAACAAATAAATTAGCTAATAAAATGATTTCAATAAAAATTAAAATATGTCTATATTACTGTAAAAAAAACTTTTTTAACCATAACACCCTGTATATATACCAGCAACAGTATATAAGTTTTGGCACTAGTTTTAGCTTAAATATACATGTATACATTTTGTGTAGCTATTTGTTAAAGATAAAAGATAAAAGATAAAAGATATTAGTATTCACACAATCAAAAAAATTATGTGTATTCTATGTAGTATGTACTACTAAAAAACACTGCAGAAAAGATCTAAAAACGGAAAGGACAACCACTAAAATAACAAAAAGCTGAAACTAAATATAAATAATAAACAATGATTTATAAAAACTTAAAAAAACTTACACTATATTATATTATTTCTTACGTCTTTGCAGCTTTTTCTAAGTGTAACATTTACATTTAAAAACTATCATTAAAACATAAGCCACCCTAATATACTAATGTAACACTAGTACTCTGAGTGTATGAGCGTAACTGTCAAAACTCCTTCAAGTTACAGTCGTGTAAAGTTAAGACGAGGTTTCATTTTGGTTTTGTAGGTAACTACTTCTAGCAATGAGTAAAATAAAAACTCTAACCCGCACATACCCACTTGAACATAAGTACATACTGATTAAATTAAAGCGTAAATGAAAAAAAAACAATAAAAAACAAGAAACTTTAACTAAAATTCATATACTACAGTGGAATAGCTTAAAACAACTTTCACGGCATTACATGGCAAGTAATCGTAATGATGTTGCATGTTGTCGTGGCTCTTTTTACAATTTAAAATCTTTCTGATGTTTGCAACATATCAAATAGTTATCGTAGTGATAGGAAAACATGTGAATATTTTGGTAGCTGGAAAAAGATTTCAAAAATGCAGTTTATTCTGAATAGAGTTCGATAGTAAGGTTTTTAATATACAACAACACAATTCGTTCATTAAAGGAACGTTATAAAATCAAATATGCTCAAGTTGTATAATTTGGTCGAAAATATAGTTTCCAATCAATTTGATTGGGTTTAGATAGTTCTTTTAAATATCAAATTAATCTACAATATACATATCGTATGAGCAAGTAGAAAAAAATTCAAAATTACATATTTGCCAGTATATAAAATCTCGTTAGCAACAAATTTGGAACATGAACTATTCAGTTATCATTTTCTTAATAAAACACTACCAAACTGCTAAACAGCATTATATTTTGAAGTCACTAACTTAACTAAATTGTGATGAAACACTAAATCCGAAGATTTTATAATATTCTCTTTCTCTGGAGTATACTTGTTATTAAAATTTTAAATAATCATACGCATGCATGCATAGTCAGATCGGCAATAAGTTGTAATAAGTATATTCTCGTATGTATCTTCTAAACTACTTGTCCAATTCCTAAATAATGTATAAAATAATCATAGAGGAGGACATAGGCTATCACAAATTATAATTTATTTACACTTTGTAAAAATAAAAAGTAAGATACAGGATGTGAAAGTCGACCAACTAAACTTGTGAAAATATAAAATGATTTCAATCAATTAATTTGTTGCAAAGGAATTAGGAAAATCTTATAGTTTAAAAGATATTAAAGTCAAAATTTTTAAATTTTGAAATTTTCATGTAAGTTACTTTTTTTGTACATTTTTGTTTAAATTTTTAGAAAAAAAAATATATCAATAAAAAAAAGTCACGTTGAGTTCTTTAAATTCCATTACTAACATAATTGTTACCTGCGCTCTCCAACAATGTGCAGCAGAATTTTACTTACAAAGGAATACAAATATACAGTGACTCACATTCAAAGCCGGGCAAGATGATTTTAAAAGTTGACTTTCAAGGTTCTTTTCACGGATGAAATTTTCATTTTGTACAAGGTATAATGGATAAGAATATGTATTTTAATATTTTGAAGGCAAATATTAAACAAAGTGCTCATAATTAAACTCGAAGCATACATCGCTGATAGCGAAGAACTGTTTGTTGTATAATTGTCTTAAAGTCCTCAAAACATTTGCGCAAAGTCCAGACCTTAAAGTAATCGATCATTTGTGGGATAAGCTCAGACGTCGGATGCAAAATAGATTATGTACCAGTAAAGACCAGCTCAGAGCTGTGTTACTGGAAGAATGGAACCAAATAAGTCCTGATGTGTGCAAAACCCTCGTAGAATCGATTCCAAAGATACTGCAAGCTGGTTAGAATCAACAAGGATACGCCACAAAATACTAATTATCTTATAAATAATTGAATTTAATGACCTGACCGACTTTCAGTGTGCTCATACTATTAAGGTTTTTTAATAATTTTGTTTTTGTTGCTGTTGTATTAATGGTATAATACCATATTTATTTGTTTTTGTATTTAATAATAAATAGTTTATTCAATTTTGAAAAAAAAAATTAAAAAATCCTAATCCCTCTTTTTTCAAATAAGGTTTAATATTTTAAAAGCAGTTTGCCCGACTTTCAATGTCAGTCACTGTAAGTTATCAAACTAGTTCTAGAACGCTTGCATATAACCAACACTCGTTCTTGTTTGATTAGTTGGGATCAATGGTTTTTGTTTGACGTTGTCACCTCTAGAATTGGTTCGAAAGATGTGTAGCGGAGCTAGTGTGCGTTGTTAAGAACGGTTATGGAAGCAGTTCTCAAATTTCTGGAGAAGCTTTATGCAGCAAACACACATTCCTGTGAACAACTAGTTCTTCTGTCAATGATTTTTGTTTGC
The DNA here is from genome assembly GCA_950370525.1 of Bellardia bayeri. Classification (NCBI taxonomy): domain Eukaryota; kingdom Metazoa; phylum Arthropoda; class Insecta; order Diptera; family Calliphoridae; genus Bellardia; species Bellardia bayeri. The sequence goes on from OX493267.1 coordinate 86,924,357, forward strand.
AATTGAGATGAGGTCTGGACTTCTTTCTAAATAATTTTAAACATGTGGCCGACTGTTGTCATAATAGAAACTTACGACCAGTACTCGCTTCAAACGAATCAGTTGCATTCGATACATGTACCCTGCAATTTGCTGGCCGAATTTCAGCAGTTCATACATTTAAATACATGTAATTATATTGTGCAAAAATGAGCAAAAGCGAGTTCCGTCAGTAAAAAAAATGTAACATTATTTAAAAAATTGTCTCTTATGTTGTCACCAGAGAAGTCATCCAGCTTTTACATCACACAGATGGAGTCTCCCCCAAGGCATGTTAGCAAGGACCTTTGAGGACAAGGATACAATTATAGTTCGGATAGAACAACAGAAGCAATGCCTACTGATCTCATATAGTCCCTGATTTCCCAAATGTAAGCCCAAATTCTGATCAGGTATCCAAAGATTAAAAAAATATATAGATAGCTGTTACAACAATAACACCAAAGCCAATATAACCAGTGTTTTAAAATACGTATTTTATTGAATTATATAGAGATGTGGCTTAATTCATTATATCTGAATATTCGTTATATCCGTGTCTTACAGTGTTTAACATAATTGAAAAATCCCATCTACAACCATTAAAAAAATTACAATAAGTAGGGCATATTAATTCATCTGTACATACTAAAAAACACTAACTTGTTGTTTCCTTTCTTTAGTCACTCATGACGCGCTGCCAACTCTCTGCACACAATGCACAAATTTAAGCCATACATTCACGGCATACTACCACTTTACTACATATGTATACAAATAGAAGTATTAGAATGGCCCAAAAAAAGAAAAGTTTGGAAAAGTGAAATTAAAGCCTAGTGGTGTATTAGATGATTAAAAAAGTTTCTATGATTTAGTTTAAATTTTTTTTAGCAAAATTAACTATTTCCACAAAATCAAAAAACTTGATCAGTTTTGAATCCATAGAAAGGCAGCCGTCCTTATAAGAAAATTCTTTTTCCCAAAATGTTGCTACAAAAAAATACACTGACGTAAAACCATACAAACTGTATTGCAACGATGTTGACATTTAATATCAAAATAATGCGTGGCAGGCAGCCATCATAATGTTTAAAATCTGGGTAAGTAGTTATTTTTAATGAAGGGGTAGTACAAGAATGAATACATGTTGTACGGGTTCTTCGAATGTAACGAATAACGCGTGTATGGGTAGCATGTAGCTAGAGATTGAATGTTTTTGGTGGCAGCCACGAATTTATTTAAAAGGGTGGTTGGTTGTTTGGATGGTATTATTATTTAAGTTTTAATTTTGGTCTGTTTGTGGAATATATCGTTGCGCTCGCTTTTTTGTGGTTTCTATTGCATGTACTTGTACGAATATAGCACTTGCATACATACTATACATATGTATGTTCTTATGTACTTATGTATGTTGCCATATTCGTTTTCAGTTACTTGGTGTAAAAGTAGTTTATGTTTTTCTTAAAGATTAGGTCATGGATAGAAGAAACTTGTATTATGTACTAAGTAAGTATTATGTTCTTAACTACGAGCAAAATTTAGTTAGTAACTATGAAGACGTATAAAAATTACTGCACAGAAATAATCAAACAATAATAAACGTTATTGGATTAGCACAATTGCTAATGAATTGTATTTGAGGTTTTTGCAACAACCATCACTTATATTATGTTTTGTATTTAAAATTGTATAGTTGCTGGCTTTAATTTAATTTAAAGGCTTTTCTTGAAATATTAAGATTACGCTTTTAGTGCTGTCTTTAAGCTTTTGTGTTTTTGCAGAAAGGGGAGGCTGTAGCTGTTTGATTTAATGGGATTATGTGGAAATTATTTGAATGTATAGGTATTTAGGTCATTTATAAATGTAAGCAGTGCATACAACACATTTAATGCAATAGCTTATATTCAATTTATTTCAAGTTACATGTCTTTTATTACGAAGATTCGGCTACATATAACATCTTTAGTAACTATTCTAATATTCCGAAAATCTGGTAGACGTTCACGATCTCTCCTACCATACTGGTTACAGTATTAGGTTTATGTCTTGTTATGTTAATATGAAGATGGATATTTTTTTTAACTGCGCAAAAGTACGAGTTCTAATACGTCAGTTAGTTCAATATTATTCCAAATACTTGCAGGAATAGCTAATCCTGATCAGTAGTTATATACTTGTATGAGTTCTAGTCATAATCAAATTAGAACTGTTTCAAAATCATCACGCAGTCATGCTTATAACTTAAATTAAAATATGTTAAACATTTTACTGACATAAAAATGCGCTTTTATTATTTTTAAATTATTTAAACAATTTCCAAAAAGACTTGTAACTTCTTCATATTTTGTGGAAAGCTAACTAACTTCAAATGAAATACGCTATATCAAAAATAAATTATTATTTATTAATTATTTTTTATCGTTGGGACCAGAGTCATTCATTTATGTTAAATTCAGCTTTGTGGTACATGTGCTCAAACCGCATAACTGGCATCCTAAAACAATAACCGATTTTATATAGCCCAATATGTTTTTAATTATTTTGCATTATTTGTAAACAAAATATGACCAAAATTTTTCAAAACTTTTTTGGAAATTCTGGGATAAATAATAAAAACTTAAAAACCTTGTTTTCATTTTAGCATTTGTAAAAAAATGTCCCTATTAACACTAAATTTTTTTAAAATATATTTTTAAATAAAATTTTTATTTCAGTTTAACCCTTCGTCTTACACCTGAGTCTGGCCAGACCTTTTTAAATTTGAAATGTTATTATACTGTATTTAACACTTAGTTAGAGACTTGAAATTTCAGGTAACCTTCTACAATATTTTTCGCTATAAATATTAAAAGAAATCCGGGAAAGTATATAGAAGGACACTTATTCGAATATTTTACTGGACACATCACATTTGTAACACATGCGTCTTTTTGGATCCATATATATTTTGTAAATTCTGTTTTTCTTGCTGTTTTTAATTATTTTTGTCCAGTTATCTATTGTTATATATTACGCAAGGTTATGTTAGGTTAATTCGGGGCAAAAAAGCAATAAACATACTAACAAGTAACTAAATCTAGTTAATTCATAAATTACTAGTTTTATTGAAATTCTCGTTATACTTTTCATCAGCGTTGAAATGACTGACTATACATTAGCAAAATCTCACAAAATTAACTTATCTTACATTTTTTCAGCACAATAAACGACTGTGTCAAACACAGTTTATAGCTCAGCAAATGCATAAAAGAAACAACTAATACGCTACACCCAGTATATGTATAAATCAGTTTTTCAGAAATAGGCTTTATATGGTAGATATAACCTATTGTGGACCGATAATCCAAAAATTTAGTGTCATGATGTCTGTGAATATAAATATTATATGTGTTAAACTTTATCTCGATATAAATACTTTTAAACGCTTTATGGAGCTTAAAGTGAATTACAGAGAGAATTTTATATGGGTGTATCGACTAATTATGGACCGACCATTATAAAATTAGGTGTCATTATTTCTGTATATAAGAAACTTGTTTATTTCAAATTGTATTTGGATACTAACATTTTTAAGAAATTTATGATCGTTAAAGTGAATTTCAAAAGTGGGTTATATGGGAGCTACGAGTAATTACGGATCGATCCGCACAAAATTTATAGATGTAATTTGGCTTCATTTAGCTCTCATTTGTGATGAAATTTGTTTGGATGCTTGCAAAATTCAAGCATTTATGATCAGTATAAAATAGGGTATATTTAAATACGGCAACTATCAAATAAAGTTGCATTATTATATTTTAGTTTAAAAATTTTAAGAATTGTGTTTTTTAACAGATTTTTGATCCAATATACCCTCCCCACTATGGTGGTGTGGGGTATAAAAATCAAAAACTGTAAGTTTCATGCAGCAGTAAATTTTTTAAAATGAATTGCTTTGAGTGGCTGCGCCAGTAAATAAAATCACATAGTAAAGTCAATGGTTTTATTTTTGTTTTGTTATTTTGTGTTTTGCTTTTGCTAGTGTATTGTCTCTGAGTTGACGTAGTGCTTGAAAATAGTTATTTATATAAGCACATATATACATACATAAAATAGTTATTTTCAAACACTGCTTTTTACCACTTCTGCTTTATGTTTGTGTCTCTTTTAACATATGTATGTATGAATATTTATTTTTAATTTATTTAAAAATTAGAATTGTATACACTATACCTATGTATATTATACATACACATACAAAAATATAGACATAATTTCCTATTCAATAATATACACGGACGTACGGACGGACAGTTCCGTTTTATTTGAAACTAATGAACTAGTTGAAGAACCATAAAGATGATATTTTAAGAATATAAGAAACATAATAATCAGACAATAATCAGTTTCTGATCAGTTTCTCCATTCTTAACAAAATCTGTAACGAAACAATTTCATGCGCCTGTATGTCTAGTAACATAAAATTTTATATTTGATTTTCAATATAGCAATATGATACTGAAATCATTGTTTGTTATTTATACTCCATAATTGTTTAAATCATGTTTATTGTATTAAAATTAAAAAAAAAAACTCTTTAACCCTTAAGTGGCCAGGCGTTTTTAACCAATTTTATAGTTTTTTACTTAGGCCCCTTAGATTTTTATGAATTCCTCAATGAGGAATCAACTAAAAATCAAAACGTTTTTTCGAACTCGAGGCCACGAGGTGGAGGAAATTAAAATTTAATTTAAAAACTTAAAATGTACAGGGTGGGCCAACTTGGACTGACTGATTTGAAATGCTTATAACTTTTGCATTTTTAATTTTTTTTAATTTTTTTTTTTGCAGATAATACAGAATTTTATAAAATTTCATAATGTCATCATACTCAGTGGAAGAACGTGTAAAAAAAAATATGCCAATAGATTGATTTTGCTAGCTACAGAAAATGACAATTACACCCTGTCAGATGCACTGTTTGGTGTGGAATCATGGCTGATAAAGTTATTGGTCCATATTTCTTCGAAAATGAGCTTAATGAACCACAAACCGTCTCTGGGGTGGTATACCGGACCATGTTCGAAAATTTTTTACGTCCGATAGTTCTCAATAATCGTAACATTTGGTTCCAGCAGGATGGAGCTACAGCTCATACCGCAAGAGCCACAAAAGTTATAAGCAGTTCAAATCAGTCAGTCAAACTTGGCCCACCCTGTATATGTGTTGGCTTGGTAATTGCTCTCAATTATTTGTAACACCAGGGCCCAGCCAGGCCCTATAGTACTCTATACATATGTGGCGAACAAACAAAAGAGAAAGAGATTAAAACAATTTATAACTCTAAATTTGTTGTTTTGTATAAAAAACAGAATCAATGTGCTTGTACGTTTCAGAAATTAGTTTTTTAGTGTTGGCAGTTAACAAGTGTGTAGTGTTACAGCGAATACTGAAGTAGACAAATTTTTTGAAAGAGTTTCAAAATCTCACTAATCTCACTAATATGATAATCTGGCAGTGGCAATTTCCAATAATATGGACAACGAAATTCAGAATGAGTTTGATGGAAGTGAAGATGAGGCACGAGTTAGAAGTTGATAATAAAGTTAAAGATTTTTAATTTAAATCCATACAAAATATAAGAAGTCCCAGCTAAGCTATGGGATACGCTTGTGTGAACACATTTTGTTGTTTGCTTAAGGGTTAAATGAATTGTGTCTATATAATGAAAGAAAATTGTAGAAAATTGTATGTTAGGATTTGAGGCTTTTTGGATTCTAAGATTATTGCTAATATGTTGCAAATAAAAACACGAAGAAATGTAGCTTGTGCACTAAACAAATATTGCATTCTCGACCGTATATATGGTATTAATTTAAATCCTATGGATTTGCTTTAGTTTTTTAAGATTTTTCTAAATTTCAAAAAACATGTTTTGTAATGAAACCCTAAGTCAAGTCCACAAGCTAATTATCTTAAGCCAATTAAGTATTATTCATAAAGCGAAGTTAAACTATTCATTGTAAGTTACTGGTTATTGAACCTAACTTATTGTGTAATATTAAGCTGAGTATTAACAATTTTCGAGTTTTTTTTATATATAACGTTATAATATTTATGGCAATGTTCCAACATCACATATTTAAATTGAATAATTAAAGTATAACAATATAAATAAAAAAACAGTAATTATTATCACGCTGTTTATTTAACTTTTTTTTGTTAATTTTAATGAAAAGAATATTTGTACTTAATAATAATTACAAATTAGATTTTATTGTTTTATTTTATATATATTTTGTAATTGTAAATATACTTAATGGGTGAACTTTCAAGAGACATACAATTTATGCATTACAGATGTATTTTCAAATCTTTGTTAAAGATATCAACTCAATTTTAACTTTATTATATTAATAATTAATTATTGTGTGTTCATATTAAATGCATAATAATAGCTCCTGATTTTTTTTCATTGATTAAGTACAATATCACAGAATAAATTATAGTATTAAACATACATATGTACATTTGTTTCAATTCATATGAAAAAAACAAAATCAGCAGTTGTGATTTATATTGAAAGTATGCATATACATAAGTCCCAAAGGATGTAAAGTTTACAATTATTTTGCTTTTAATAGCTCTCGCAACTTTAGTAAAAACATTATTTTAATTTTTTACACTGACTGTATATACATTATCTACACTTACAATTACATATATACACAGTCGTGGTCACAAGTTTGTGTACAAAACATAATAGTTTGAATAATATTAGAAAATTTAAGCACATACAAAATATTTAATAATAATTTATTATCGTTTAATTATGTAATTGATACCAATATAAAACACTGTTAAATGTGGAAGCAAATTAAATAATTTTGCTTTCATTTGTTTTTCCAGTATAAGAATATTGAACTAAAGTTATGACGAAGCTATGCTCTAGAAGATTTCGTTTCTTTAATACATATAACTAAATGAAGCATTTCTGTCATAACTCTCCTTAACTAGGGACTTAAGCCGTTTAGAAGTATCAACTTGGTTTTGTATTTATTTACACCAAAGAAAGTCAACTCAAGTTCAATTTTGTAAGTAAGTTTTTCCAACAGCATTATGGAATATTATCTAGGTTCACTGCAAAGAAGCAAATGAAAAAATATAGACTTTTATAAAAACTTACAAATTGTATACTGGCATATGCTAAAACTCACTTTTATTTATATATTTTTTTTTTTTGTGTGCAGCGGATGAAGTTGATCATAATAATAAATGACCTTTTTTGTAATGATGAATTACTGTAATGTATGAGTATTAAAGTAATTTATATATGTATATATTTTCATACAAATATATACATGTATGCATTACATATACTCTGCAGTGTAAATAATTACACATTTAATTTTGTATGTACAAAATATATTTACAGTTCAAGTATGTATGTATATCATGTGTATATTAATTCAATCGATGGTATTTTTGTTGTAAACTAATGAATATTTAATTAAGTATTTACCTTTATCAACGCATATATAATTTATTCGTTTTTTTATTATAAATATCATCATAATTGTTGATTTTTTTCCAACCAAATACTTGTATAATATTGTTATTAAAATGCCATTTTAACATATTTTAGTTAATAAATTTCAAGGTGTATAGAATTATTAATTAACCCAAGGGCTGTAATAATCCTCAATCGGCATTTCAATTACAATCATCAATTAGGCACATCAATATTAACACCCACTCCAAAAACATTTATGTAATTAGATTATTTATCCAGTTTTTAAATCTAATTAAGCTGTTGTGAAGCTTTAAAAAGGAGCCAGTTTTAATATGCAGCAAAATAGTAATTTAAAATGTAAAAGCATAATGCATTGTTAACATAAAATCTGACTAAAATAGAGAAGCTTTTTTATTAAATCAATTAGCAAAACATTCGTTTGTTTTTTTTTTAAATAGCTACAATTTTTGTGGAAAAATTTAATCAGTCGATACACATACATATATTTGTATGAGTGGTGAAAAATTTAAAATAAACAGCTACTGGCAGCAAAATGTTATGTTGCAGGCAAACTAAGGTATGCTGACCTAAAATATACATAATTACACAAGAATCGATAAATTTGTCCCAATTTACACGAAGAAATTTTTATTGAAAAGATTGATACAACTTTTTTCTTAAAATTTGTTCGGTATTCACACAGCACACTTCTCATTGCTTAAGTCGCTCGTATTTTTATTTAAGAGTATATTATGTAATACGAATAAGAGTGCAACACGAATTGAAAGTACAATCAAGTGTGTACTTGTCTTATTTTCCCCTCACCCATATGTCTAAAAGGTAATTAGCTTAGCATAAAGAATTACTTCATGTGAATTGGGACTTTGATAAAAAGTCCTCTTTTAGCTTAATAAATATGTAGCAATTAGTGGTTGTATGTTGTATTATAGTCTGCAATTGCTTTTTTCGTTGATGAGCTTTGAATTTTATTCTTCTTTGACTTGAAATTACAATATGTAAAGGTATTAAATCACACGATCTATGCGTCATCACCGCAACGAGCGGGTATGTAACGAGATAATATGCCATGTAGTAATTTAGTTGTTCCAGGAACTAGATGGCATGTAGGATCATTGTATTGTAATCACATAAAGTTTACATCAATATCAGCCACTTTAAGAAGTTTTACCTCTGCTATCATGTACCGAGCCGGCTTGAATAACCTAATTTTTGGAAGTATCTGCCAACGAATCCTACAGAGAAAAATACTGCTTAAACTTTTGCAGTACTTTAAAAAAAGTACAAAAGTTGTGCCAATACCTTTTCTAAAATATACCAATCTGCTTAAGATCACTTTAATTTTATAAAGTTGTATACAGATTTTTGCTCAAATTAATTTTTGGTTGCGATTTGTACGTAAAACACATTGTAATTAATGAAATAAAATTTCCAACTTGATTACAATTATAATAAGTTTCATTTAAACTTGCGTTACCGAAATATTACTTGACAAATATATGTAAATGAAGAATTCTTACATACAAAAAAATAATGATGCCATACATAAAAGCGCTATTGAAATTTTGAATATTCTTATACACTGAGAAAAAACTCATCTAACAAACTAACATATTAACTTCGTCCAAGCCATAGAAACATCCATAAATAAAAAATAAAAATAAAATATTACCAAACAATAAGTAATGTAAACAAATGATTTCTATGTAAAATACTTAAAATAATCTACACAAATGAAATTATAAACAGATACAAACAGACAGCAACGACATGTTGTTATATAAAAACCCATACTCATGATCAATCACAACAATATGGTCATGCACATACATGTGTCCATAAGTATGTATATAAAGTAAAAAATATAACTTTTCTATTTAAATCACCGAATGCGCAAAAATGTTACAGTATCATTAATATATTTTTCATATTCTGCTGTTATTCTGTGAATGTTATTTTTTTATGAGGGATGTAAATGTATATCATTAGGTAATATTTGATTGATGACATGCAAAATAATAAAATGACGCCCGCAAGAATGTAAATATAAAAACATACTTTTGTAAAACAAAAATAATATTTAAGAAAATTTTACTTTATTGAAAAACATGATGGCATGGCAAACCAAGCTACAAAAAAAGTGAATATGAAAGAAAACAACTACATCCCACCAAAAAGCATGAAAAGCTCAACAAGAAAAACTCATAATTTACAGGCACACACATAAATATAGACATATGTATATCGGTATGTTCATACCCAAACAAGCCCCTTTTGACAATTTATGATAGACACAAAAAATACGCAAACGTGATCATATACATACTTACTCATACACACATCCATACACAAATTTTCATTTTCATTCTTATTTTTACTCATACATCTTTTTATTTTTATTTCATTCTTCATCATTATCATCTTGTCGTTTGTCTTGTATCCACAAAAAGCCAATCAGATATGAGGGCAGTCTGCAAAGTTGTACTCTGTTACAAATATCGACCAGTATAATTTGTCGAAAAATTGTTGTTAAATTATTATTTTCATTGATAAATAACAATCATTATAATTGAGTATAATAGCTTTGTTTAATTGCAGATAAAGAAACATTCGTTAACATGAATAAATCATTGTTCACATAAAATCTGGACACACTACAGAATATTTTTACAAAAATCTGCTGACAATACTTTTGTTTTTTTAAGGATTTCGTTTTGTTTTAGTCGGGGTACAAATGTTTACATCAGTGGTAAGATAAACAAAAAATCGTTCTCAAATTCCTGGAAAATCTAACTTTGTATGGAGATTAACCATCGTAAAAAAACTTTTAAAGCTTCCAAAAAGTACTGTAACCGACGTTATGAAAGAATATGATCCAACTTTAAGTATAGATCGTAAATAAAAATAAAGCAAAATGTTATTAATATAAAAAATGTAAAGTGGTTATCTCATCGAAAATTTTGGGTGATACTTTTTAGAGTTTTTTTGCCTTGCGAAATAAGAATAAGATTCTCAAAGCACTAGCTGGGTAGCACTTGGGGTTTTTATATAGAAACCTTGTTAACTATGTAAATGGAAGCCAATTCGTAGGTCAGTGCTTAACTATACCTTCGTTGAGCGATAGCCAGTGGAGAAATACACTAACTGTCTTCTATCGTTCAAGGGACACAAAGTCAGGTTGACGCAACAGTTCCTTCTGGGATATAACCGTAGAAATCACCCAAAACTTTCACATCACACATGCTTAAAGCATCGATCATTATGAACGACATTTATATAGATGCCAGAAATTCAGCAGTTGTAGACTACCGTTCGAATGTTGTTCTTGGAGGGCGATAGCAAACACCGTTAAGATAAGAAAATTATCCAAGCCTCGGCCAATTTAATAATATTGGACTGTTATCAAAGGAAATTCCGAAATGTTGAGAAGACAATAACACAGATTAAGGTATACTTAAATATTAGTAAATATGTATGAATATGTGATTCAAAAAGTATTGAAACGCTTTTTGGTTACATAAACATGTATGCGACTGGATTTTATGTGAAAAATGTTTTGCTTTTAAAGAACTTTGCAAACTGCAAGAAAAAAACGTGGCAAAACGTACATGTATATTGATATATGTGTTTATGAGTATGTTTGTTTAAAGCATGTATGCGTGTGGTCTTAAGAGCTCCTATTCCATTTAATGTTCATTTTTTTTTTGGTTTTCTTCGTGCTGATGTTTATATGCCGAGTATTGTTCTTGCCTCTGGGTAGTATTGTTCGAACATGAATACGTTCTGGGGCATCATCGTTCTTTTATGGAAAATTTTTATTTTTCTACTTTGTTTTTTTTTTTGTTGTTTGAACTTTTTTCGATTGTTGGCTTAAATGTATGTATAAGTTAAGTGTGATATTATGTGTGTGTGTTAGTTTGTTTGCGCATACATACTATACAAATTGTGTATTTGACGATATTATATAATATATCAATTATATTATATAATCATATTTTTTTTATATATACAACCAGATAAAACATATATCATTAATTATATGATAAAATATATGGTTATACCGCAATGGAAATGACAGGAGGGAAAAGCTGTTTATTAACTAATGTGCTTGAAAACTATATTTTATGACTTCTATTGTTAACATTAATAAAATAGAAAAGTCTTAATATGTAAGTGAAATAGCTAATTTTGAAAAAAAAATCTAGTTTTACTAGGACCTTGAATTAACAAAGTTTCACAGCACATTCCAATTCAATAAAACATATTCAATTATTTGAAATGTTTCATCATTAAATCATATCTCGTCTAAGTCATCGAGCACCAGTAACACTAATTGTTTAATCAGACTCCTTTCCAAAAAAAGTATATTTCAATGAAAGCCCCGGGGTGAAATTCACACTAAAAAGAGATAATATGTGGGGGCATTTGGTTTTCGAAATTTAAATGTATGTTTTTTAAACATTAAATGCAGGAAACAAATGGAGACATTTCTTAGGTCACACTTCATTCACTTTGATTTTGAATTAATCTATATGAACCTTTGTAAGAGAATGTAAAGTCATGGGGTATCATTCACTTAATATTTGTTATTAATATCAGCCACCAGTTAATGCTTTCAGACCTGACGCAAAACTACCAGGATTTTTTACACATAGTTTTTAGAATATGTGATCTCTACAGTGTATAAAAATATAATCAATGATTAGGTTTTATCATATTTATATCCTTCAAGGATTTTCAGGACACGCACAATTAATGCATCTCTGTCGATTTTTGTTAATATTTTAACAAAAACACATTTTTATTGCATGATACGATTTCAATTAGTTTGAAATATTAAAATTTCTAATTTTTTAGTTAATATATGTGGACTTAATTATTTGTAAACGATTAATACTTCTATAATTAAATACACTTACTTACTTCCACGGCTCATTTGGCTAAAACTGAAATGTGACTGAAGAGTTTCGCAATAATTCAAGTAATTGTAAATCAAGCAGAAGAGAAATGTGAGAAGCAAATATAAAACACAATCAGCAAAATCGATGCATGCCAGTCTATTTCAAATTGGGGTAACAGAAGCAAAAATATTGAAACCGAAAAGCACCCGCACAATCGTTGCATCACGGTCTTAAAGGGTTAAATAGATGGACATCGTTGAAAAGAAATTTTATGTTCAATTAATATACATATCTTTGTTAATCTCAAAGAGTTAGTTCGTATTCCATAATAATTCCTTAAACAGCATTTAAAATTTGTCATAAATTCAGTCGTTGAACTATATATGAAATATAGCTCCCTTATCGTATCTTCTTTCTATGTGATATGATTGCACGTTTTTTTAATATATTTTTTTCTAAATCTGAAAATTTCCAACTTCAGTTATCCAACAGCTTCTAGCCAAATACGAGGGCGGTTTGAAAATTTCTTAGCCTAGTACAGAAATATAATATAATCTCTTGAAACTTCAATACAGTTAGTCTAACGTTTATCAAGCAATTCTATCCCTTGATTAAAATAGTTTGCCTCAAGGCCTTCGAAAAGTGGTTTACAACTATAATTGCATCTACATTTGAGGTAAAACGCTGGCCAGCTAGGATTTTTTTTAGATTTGGGAAGAGGTAAAAGTCACTGGGAGCTAAATCAGGAGAATAAGGTAAATGGACACGCAAATCGTACTTTAATTCGCTAATTTAAGCCATTGTTAAAATAATCTTGTGCGTAAATAATCTTTGTGTTGTAAGCCAGGACTTTTTTCTCGAATTTTTACATTTAATTGATCCAATATATTGCAATAGTACTCTGAATTTATTGTTTTAGCCTTTTGCAAATAGTCAAGCATTAAAAAACCTTTGAAGTCCCAAAAACCGTTGCCATAACCTTACCAGCCGATTGAATTGTTTTTAACTTCTTTAGGGCACTTCCTCCAGCTTCAGTTCATTGCTTGGATTGTTGCTTTATTTCTGGACTATAGTGGTGGATCCACGTCTCATCCACAACGACGCTTAAAATAAATTTTATTTTTCTTAAAACGATCTAAACAAGCTTGAGAAATTTTCATTCTTATGCATTTTTGGTCGACTGTTAGCAAATGCGGCACCCATCTTACAAAAAGTGTTTTCATCTGTAGCTGTGCATGCAAAATTAAGTGGACTCGAGATTTGAGATGCCAATGATATTAGCTTTTTCACGCTCTTTTACTCGTCGATCATTTAATACCATATCATGCACTTTGGCTACAATTTCTGTTGTTGTTGCTGTTTTTGGACGTCCACTACGTGTTTCATCCTCAAAGCTTGTACGACCACGTTTAAATTCAACAACCCAAAGTTTTACTTTTGCATATGAAGGAGCACTTTCACCTAATACATTTACCATGTCAATCTAAATTTCTTGTCTCATAAACCTTTTTTTATTTAAATACTTAATGACACCACGAATTTCTAATTTTTCCATTGTAAAAAAAAAGCGGATGCGAAAAGAAATTTAACATGTGTTCATAGCACAGATGTGCTTTCTGTTCTAGACTAAGAAGTTTCCGAACCGCCCTTGTATATATATATATATATATAGAAAAACACAGTTGTAATGTGATCACATGCATTTCTTATACATTATTAGAACCGAAATGCAAAAAACAAACAAAAAGTCTCTTGGAAATACACCAAGCTCACATTCGAAGATGTATAGTCGACAAAAGAGTCAATTTTCAGATTTACTGATCCATTAAGATAGAAATGTAATTCATCGATGCTGACAAACTTTTGTTTTAGCTAAAAAATAAAAAATCATTGTTTTCTCTTGTAACTTATTTTTACAAATTCAAAAAGTAAAATTGTTAAAGAATTTGTTTGTTGTATACAATTTTCTGCGACAAATTCAAATCTTGCTGGAATTTTTAGGCACCCTTAATACTCATGCTGAAGAGCTTAATAATTAATTTAAAAAAAAATTGGGAAATGCTGATATATTTAAATTTATATGGTTAAAAAATACATTTGTCTCAAATAGGAATTTATAAAAAAATAAATAACTTTGTATTTTATAAAATAAAACTTCTGTAAATATATGCTTCCATTGCAAATGTTGTTAAATTTTTTTAGAAACATTTTCGAAAGAGTAAATTAGATAAAATCATTTACAAAGGGAAACTTCAAATAAACCATTTAGTTTCTAGTATTGGTCGGCCAATGAGACTTTGAAAAGTCTGTACCTGTTAGCAAAAAGTAAATAAATGTTACTGAAATAACAAGTCTTTTGATTAATTTTAGATTGTATCGTTCAATATATTTTTAATATTTACCCAATCCTTTGTAAATATTTGTTATATATATGTATGTATTTGTTATATATCAAACAAATATTTCAAAGCACTTACAATACCTGTTTTTGGGCTCTAGCGTGCAAAATAAATGTTTCCTTTGTTTAATTTTTTTAGATTGAAGAAGTGTTTTCCTGTCTAAAACAAAGTTTCATTATAACTTTTTGTGTTAGTTTTGTTCTTTTGAATTAAAAGAAAATAAAACAGAAGAACTGAAAAGGTATAACTAAATTAACATACATCTGAATGCCCAAAAAAAAAATACTCAAAAAGATGGTCCAACTATTCAGTCATTTATTCATTCATTTATTCATACCATTCTTCACTCAACCGTAAGCTCGTTGGCATTTTCACATCTAAAAAATGAAGCAAACATCTAACACGACGTAATAGTATTTAAGAAAAAGTATAAGACTGAGTGACTGGCTGACTACTGAATGACTACGTTTTGCATATAAATTATCTGCGAAATATGTATTTATAAATAAATATATATACGTTCATTCAAATGTCAGTTTGTCAAAAAATAATGTACGACGAATGATATAAAGTTAGACAAATGGTTTGAAATATCAGAGGAATATTAATGTATTTGTGTGTCTGTATGCGGTCTTTTCTATGAATGTGTGTGCATGTATGTGGGTATTGAGAAATGGTAAATGGGTGTGTTTACTTGCCTGTTGGCTATAAAATAGTGTTGTATTTGGTAGCAGTAGTTGAGGTAGAAAAAAGTTAATAGAAGATAGGTGGGTCTCAAATAAACTAAGAGAATGTGTTTTTAGAAAATTCATACGTATAGACAAACAGGCTGACAGAAGAACATCTTATGACACACACAAACTTGTGAGTTTGGAAAAAGCGTTGAGATTTTCTTATATATTCATGTATGGAGATACAATCAACAACATAAGTAAACTCAGAGAACATTTATATACACACATAAATATATGTACTTATACTCACTTTACATATTAAATAAATAATCATATACACACTCTTATTTACTTACATCAGTACCCATTCATATAGGCAAGTATACACTGATAGAACAACAATAATACAAGCTAATAATCATTAATCTTTTAAAGAACGCCCTGAGACGTCCTTGGAAATCAGTGTAATATAACATTATACATATATAGAACACACATACCAAATATATATGTATATATATATACATAAATACATATTTTATACGTATGTATACATATATGTTTGACTTTACTTTTGCGTATATTTTGCCATATTATAATGTGAACAAGTCTATTATATTTATTTTGTGTATGTACTATTTGTAGCATGATTTTCATTTAAACCTTATGCGTGCGTATGATGGTTAAATTTGACATACAATTTTAGTTTTTTTTTTAGTATTTAACACAAATTCAGATATGTCAAATCTTTGACACTAAAACTAAGTAATAGTTTTTAAGTGAAATTAAAAATACTCCACAAGATTTTTAAAGAATTTTTAATGACATTTACAACACCAAATTGAGAAAATTGCAAATAATTTTGAGAACTTATGTAAGAAATTTAGAAAAGGTGTAATAAAGCTGATTATTTATTTTTCAAAATAGAATATTCATGAATAGATAACCGGTCATTCTGTTTTTTTTTTTTTTTATTATTTTGAAAACCCGATTTCGAATATTTTATATATATTTTCGATTTCATCATCTTTTTATAAAAATTGAATGTGTCGGAGCTTTGAATAAGAACAATTTTTGTTTATTTATTTAAATTTCCCTGATGATGGTCAAAGATTTTGACCGAAATATTGGAAAAATAAAATTAAATAATAGATAAATATAAAGAAAAAAGTTTTTTATTTATTGTTTAAATCTGACCTCAAGCCGAAATAAGAAAAAACCAATTTTATATTTTAATATCAATTTTCCAAATCTGATTAATATGATTTTTTCTCGACATAATTTGTCAATTTCTTCTATTGGTGACATTTCATTCTTGCGGAGAAAACGCATTAATGCTACAGCTCTCCCGGATTTTATACAGCAGATCTGAAGCTGTATTTGATTACAAGGCTTAAAGCAAAATTCAATTATCATGTAAACAGTTTATATAGTTTACAAAGGTCAAAGGCTGATTAGATTGTAGGGCTTGGAGAAATATTCACTGCTCGAGTTCCATTTCTAAGATCCGTGTACAATTACTCCTTAAGCGCCTATGCATAACCGAGAAGTGATGAGGAAGTCCTTCGATCAACTTATGTTACTTTCAGATTATCTGATTAATAAATAGATATAATTAAGATGAATTCTCAATAGTTATTTTATAATGAGAGAAAGAATGTGCAAAACCGAAAAGGTGAGACTCCGTCTCTTTACCTTCCCTATTATAATAATTTCGTCTATATTTTAACAAACTGAAACAACTAAAAGCTAAAATATAGAACTGAAGATTCTGTATGAATTAGATACTTTCAAATAAAATGAATCGAGACTATATAGGTATATGTTCAATTGTAGAGTTAAAATCCCGAATATCCACAGCACTGCTGATTATTCCACCAAGTGCTGCAAAACTTGGTGGCTGCGATGGGATTTTATTGCATTTCACTTGTTGATATATTATTAATATGAACTTTTGCAATTGCATTCAAATATTAGAAATTAATTTAAGAACAACTCTGTTATTTATCTAGAAAAACAATGTTTGCTCTATATGATCTAAAGACAGGACGTTCCTCTTTTTATTAGAAAATTCTATTGCAAATACAGTTACGATGAATGGATTAAAATGGAAATGTTTGAAATTTAGTTGTTAATTGGGAGCCCTCAACATGCGTTTTAACACCACTGGATTATTTTTTGTGGGTTTATGTTCAAGATAAAATCTATACAGAGCCAAACGAATCAATTACAGCCATCACTTTTAACTACAGAGCAGATAAAGTCACTAACGTGTGGCCAATTTAAGCCCTTTTAATTGTAAAAGACATATTTTATAAAAAAAATAATTTTTTTTTTAAATACTAGTATTTTAGAAGTAAAACACATTATTTTTTATAAAAAAAGAAATTATGAAATTAAAAAAAAATACCAGGTACTTTTGAAAATTGCAAGAGAGAGAATATATCAATAGAAAACTTTAAAGATAGGGTCAAATTTACAACCATCTCTGCTGTTAAAGGTTAAAATTAAAATCCCAGGACGTGATAAATGAAATAGGACGGCAGTTTTATGAAAATCAGATTGAAATGTATAAGAATCGATATATCTTATCTTAAAAACGACATTTACAAGAATTTCATGGGTATTCCAGTTATTCCCGAAAGCAAATTTTATATGGAAGCTAGTCTCAAATATGGAATAACAGTCACAAAATTTATTTATATCGAATTTAAACTTATGATGTTTATATCTGTAGTGGTGGACGTCTATTTTCATTTTCATTTATAATTGTCAAACCTTTTATTTAGGTTTTACAAAAAACTGACCCAATATATACAAAAATGCATAAATTTTATAAAAAAAAGCAATGGTTTGGCAAGCAATTTGTAAGAAGAATATACATTTTGTTATCCCTTCAACCCTGCCTTCTGACATTTATGAATATAAAATAATAGAAACGTTTGCTTCCTTTTTCAGACGTAACTCCTCCTCAGTAATGCTCTCTGTCATTATTTAAAAATAGCAATGAATCGATATCGAAGAAATCAGATCGATATGATTGAGAAAATATAAGAATGACACTAATTGTCACCCGCTTCTACCAATGCAATATATCGGCCTATTGTGAAAATAAAAATGTTGTTTTTAGGATAAGAATTTGGAATAACATGCTTATTCTAGAATAAGTATTGAAATATTGCTCAACAGATAATTCAAAACGTCAAAACAAAGCCACGGATATTTAAAAGAGAAGACTAATTTTATTTTCTTATTTTATATTTTCTTGGATACCAATAAGTCGGTAGTATAATGCTTTAATATTTGAATATGCACAATTGATAAAAATCCTAAAATTGCCATTTTTTAAATTCTGCTCTATTAAAATCTCTTTGCGATATATTTAATGAGAAAACATAATTTTAAACTAACTTTTCGTACCAAATGAATTAACTGTATATTAATATCAACAATATAATAAAATGTCGAAATTAAAGTCTTTTGAAAAGTTTTTTGAGATAAATATCCTTAAAATTGACAAAGTATAATCTTTTATCATGTTATTGACCAGGAATACTTGTGTTTTATTTATATCCAAAATATTTTGATTCTGAAAAAGGTTGTTCCTAACAGATGTGTGTAGTTTATTGGTTTTTCCTATATAGTTTTAAAGGACTTTTTCCCCTACCGTTATTTAAACAACAGAAGCAGAATAATTCTAGCTATATCCGCGTGATTCACTACAAATGCATCAGATTCTTTTCATACATATATTTATAAACGTACTGACACATACAGCTTTGTTGTGCGGTTGTGTTAAAAAGAAAAACATATAAACCAACAACATTTGAATCCTTACATACACATGTCAAACCTAAAGTTTGTATGTTTGCTGTTGAGGTTGTAACCACAGATATGCTGGTAAGTGTTCGGGTTCCATTTATTTCTGTTTTTTGTTTGCGTAGTTCTGTTGTTGGTTAAAGGATTTCTTACGTGTATACGTCTGCAGAAAACATTTATTTGTATAGCATACTTATTCGCACCAGCGTGTGTGTGTATGTGTGATGGTGTGTTTGAAAATGTAGCTTGTCGTAAGATTTATTAGTGGCTGATTCGTGCACGAATTTTTATATTTAATAAATTCCTTATAATGATCCTTCCATCAAATATCTTAAGAACGCATGCTAAAGGTGTTGAATAAATAATCGATTTTTTTTATTTTCCTTGTTTAGTTTTTCATGAAAAGAAAAACCTAGTTTGATCTTAATTTTAATAAACTACTCCTTCTCTACATGTGAAATCCGAGAATTAATATTATTTATTTAAAACAAAATTAAAACGAGTTTTACTTTTACACATACACATGGGTGTGTATGTGTGTTTTTGTATGTGTCTGATTTGTTAATGTATGCATATTACTTGCCAAATTAATTCCTTTGATTAATTTTGTCGTTTTAAGCAAATTGTTTGTATTTGCATATGGGTGTTTATTTTCCTGTTAGGAGTCTGAAAAAGACATTTGTTTGTTATTAACAAAATTAAATTTGTTTTTATAATTTGTTTCATTTGTTAGTTTATAAGCAGGAGTGTGTCTGATTTAATTAATGATGTTTCATTATTGATTTATTTGTCAGATAATTCAAAGACCCTAACAACTTTCACATACACACATGCATGTGTGTTGTTAAGGGGTTTCATAGAGAAATTTGTTTTTCGAAATGAAATGAAATGAAATGCAATGAAATAAAATAAAGAATTTATAAAGTAGAATTTGTATTGTATTGTGAAGAATAAGGTTTGACAATTATTAATGAAAAATGATACCGGACAGTTGTCCACCACCACCCTGCATCCAGCTGACGATTCTTTTATCCAAAATTTCAATTATATTTCAGGATAAAAGCGGGTTTATTTCGTTTATCACAATACAAATTTTGAGTTCTAATGCTGTAATCAATTCGATGAAATCTTTTAGATGCCCCTGTTAACAAACAAAGTTCTTGTTTAAAAACGCTTTAGTTAGCGCGTGTGAGTGTTTCTTATTTCATTTAATTTTTTTTATTTATTTTTAGATATAGTTATATGCAATGTATTTTATTTTCTATATGTTGTTTTATTTTTCTTTATTTGTCAAGACAATGTATTTATTGTCTTTATCGTGATTAATATATGCTTTGTTTGAGCTAACATTATGATGCTTTTGATACAGAATTATA
Organism: Bellardia bayeri; assembly: GCA_950370525.1. Classification (NCBI taxonomy): domain Eukaryota; kingdom Metazoa; phylum Arthropoda; class Insecta; order Diptera; family Calliphoridae; genus Bellardia; species Bellardia bayeri. Next base: position 86,945,054 of record OX493267.1, read on the forward strand.
CCTATGTACAATGAATATATTGTTTACAGTGGAACTTTATGAACATATTTTGCAAATAAATTAAGTATTTCTTATTGATTTTGCAGGTAAATTAATATTTTATTATTCTTTAGTAAACATAATTACACTGCATAATACATTATTGATATAAAATTCGTCCCAACTTCAGAAGTTTTTTACAAAACACATTTTTTCACAAATTTGTTTATAAGCATCAGCAAATATAAGTTTACGTAAAGAAAAATCACAAAACGGACCGACCCTTTCCGAAATTCACTTAAATGTGCATGAATATTATTTTATTTAAATTTCATCTTAAAAACGATACTTACAAGAATTTCATGGGTATTCCAGTTATCCCCGGAAGTGGATCTTATATGGGAGCTATTTCCAAATATGGAATAACCGTCATGAAAGTTATTTATTTCGAATTTAAACTGACGATGTTTATAAGAGATTAATGCGCTTTTGAATAATTTTCAAAAGTGGACTTTTTATGGAGGCTATGGTCTAATATATACCGCTCAACATGAAATTCGGCACGAGAATTATTTGTAGCTAATTTGAACTTGATACTGATGTTTATTAAATATTTGTGATTTTAAGAAATAGTTTTTATGTAGATGCTATGTAAAACCTACATATATTTACATGAAACGAATATAAGCTGAAATTTGTATGCTTTGTACTGCTTTGTAAAGGCATTTAGGTACTATAGATCCAAATTCCGGAAGACATACTATTTTTAACTTGACGTTCTATATTAAAAATAAAGTATGGAAAAATTGCATGATATTATCTGCATTATATTTGGAAAAGCAGCAAGATGCAAAAGTATCTGAAAATATTCTGGTATTTTCGATATTCTTGTCCATTTTCAAAGGTCAGATAAAGAATGTTCGATATAAATTTAATTGTTCTAAATCATTTTTTTTTTGAAACTCCATGATACCTTCAACAGACGGACGGACATGACTAGATCGCCTTAGAAACCTATAGGGACCCGGAATATACATATATACTTTCTGATTCTACGACCAATAATTAAATATTTTTTGTGCTAGATATAAAATAAAGAGAACCATGCAAATTAACTATTAAGTTCTAAACTAGGCCTCTCCGTGCAACCATCTGAATGTGTGAGGAAACTCTTATTTCCTATTGTATTATGAAAAATAATTTTACATAACTTCAAAATATTTGAATGTGTCTCCAAAAACGCATGAGATTAATTTGCCTAATTCTGATTTTTGATGTTTAGAGATTTATTTAAGATACGAGACAGACCAATATAGAAAATCAGCTGGCTAATAGGCCTTAGTTAAATTTACTTTTACTTTCTACATGTCCTCCGTTTTTAAATTGAATCTACACCACTGTATCTACTTAAACTTCCAAATACCTATGTGACAAACAGTGACATTTACATTGTTAAGTTACTATTTTCACTTGCCTGTTATAGTGATTTAATAGCACGTAATTACGTTAAAAGTGAATTACTTTTATAAATGTGTGTATTTTATTACTGTTATAAACATACACATACAATAATTAATTTCAATAGTTTATTACTTTTGATATAAATTGATAACATTTAACACATTTGTTGACAAAATTACAGGACATAATAATTTTATATAGAATGTGATTACGTGGAAGTTATCTTTGAAATTAGAGTAACAAATAAAATGGACAAAATACTATAATCGTAAGTATAAATCGTATTAAAAAACTATAAAAATAAAAACATACATACTTCGAGTTTATGAGAAATAGCTTCAAAGAGGTAAAAAAAACTTTCTTCGCTTATTTCATCCAGTCCCACTTTCTTTCATGGTGGACACATAACTCTAACTTAAGTTAGAGAGCACAGTGAAATGCGCAGGTCAGAATCAACAAATTTCGAAAATTAAAATTTCAATAGATGAAGAAGACGGGTATCCCAGTTTCAGTATGGATAACATAATCCACAATATAATTTAGAGCTTCGAAAAAAAGATTTAGAACAATGATATTTTTCCAAACATGGACAAAATCGGTCCAGTAGAATTCTTCTTCAGACCCAATCAGCTCAGTTTTTTATGTACTTAATTCAAAAAAAAACAATTCTTTTAATTAAATATGAATAATATATAATTTTTTATTAAATTATAAATAAATAATCATATGCTAAAAGGGGAATCATAAATTTCATAATCATCAACACAAACACACAAAGCAGAGCTGGTGAAAAGTGTAATGAGAATTTCAATAAAACTTTTACCTAATGAAGTAACTGAATGGAGTTTCTAGTTAGTATGTTTATTGGTTTTTCCCGAATTAATAACAGAAAATTGGACAAAAATAATTAACAACAGCAAGAAAAATATTAAAAAAACCAGCATTTACAATACAAAATATATATGGGTCTGACCAGATACATGTATTACAAATGTGATGTATGCAGCAAAATATTCGAATAAGTGTCCTTATATATCCTTTTCAGGATTTATTTTTTAAATATCTACAGACAACTAAATTGAACTGAAATTTCAAGTCTCTAACTAGGCATTAAATATATTATAATAAAATTTCAGATTGAAAAAGGTCTGGTCAGACTCATGTGTAAGATAAAGTGTTGAATTTATTTAAACTAGACAATTTACTAGAGATAAATTCTGTTTAAAGTACGAATTTATATATTAAACTAATGAAAACTAAAACTTAAAATACAATTCATCAGGCAATTTGGTTCAGTTTTGACATCCTTTAACTCATCTTTTATTCATGATTATGCTTAATAATATTTATATGATATAACTTTATCTTTACATTGTTAGTTCCAATAACATTTCAAATTGAAAAAGGTCTAGCCAGACTCATGTGTATTACGAATGGTTTATAATGTTGTCATGTTGAAGTAATTGATTTCGTTTTCTAAAAAGTTTATTATTATTTATCATGCAACATTTTTTTCCATCACGTTTTCAATCAGATTTAGTTAAAGTTATCCTTACTAATTAATTATTGGATCAACGTACATCTTATATAGTGCTTCAATAGCTATAACTCTTTAACTTTCTCTCTGTCTTTATTTCTGTCTGTAATCGTTACAGCTTTTAATAATATTTAATTGCAGGAATGACGACCAAAACTCTCCTTTTTTGTGTACGATATTTTTTTTCCTTTCAGTTTTGGCCAATTTCTATAGGGTCACTTATTTTATTGCAATATTTTGAATTTTTTATTAATGTCGCCTAAATTTTTTTAAACAAATGCATTCTTCGAAAACCTTTGGCTTTTTAAAGGGACATACAGTATCTTTGGCGGGAATCGAATTTACAATTCACAGATTGTTTGTTGAACACACTAGATTCCAGATTATCGGGGCAACGCACTAGTGTTTATTTTTATTAATGTTTGATGAAAACCCAAATTACATAACAAACGGTGTAAAAACCTACATAATACAAAACAAATAATATGCAAATGTTGCTAACTACAACTAGATTTTCCAACATGTTTACAAAATTGTAGTGATTTTAGTCCAAATTCTTCTTCTAAAAGTACACTGTGATTTAAACGAAAAAAATTGTATGAAAAAAATGCTAAAATAGCGAAAAAATATAATTAGTAATCTTAATTTAAGTGATTTCAAACAAACACTCAACAAATAATTAATGTTTCTTTTAATATTTAACAAAACTTTTGCTACAATTCGCCAGTAAAAAATAGAAACACCGACTGCCTTTAAGTAACAATGCCATAGCCAGCAATAACAATATCTGTACATGTTTTTAAGACAGTGTGATGTACTTGAAAAATGAACTCATATTTATGAGAAATATGAATTTTTATTTTTATTGCCAACAAAAGAAGCTAAAGTGAAAGTACGAAAAATTGTTACATAAACTTAATTTGAAAGAAATAAACCAGGACAGTGAAATTAAATTTAAGGTTAAATATTCTTAAAAATAACACACAGACATAAACACAGATAGAAACAAATACATGACTATGTACTGTACTCGTACATACTGGGCTACATGTGAGTGTATTTATGTACGTCTTCTTAGTATTATAATGCCAATAAAAAAGAAAGTAACGCGGCAAATATACAATCTAAATTCATAAAATATGTATACAAAAAAAATAAAAATAAAAATAAAATGAAGAACATTGTGTTGCTTATATATACGAGCATAGTATATTTCGAAAGGACTATTTAGTCTTTTTCTTTGTAGAAGTTTTTTTTTTGTATAAATGAGTTGGTGTTGGCAGAAGGTAAAAATCATTTTGCAATTTTATGTAAAATTTTAATGATTACGGCTATTTTCCTTATTTTTTTTTTTTTCATTCTTTACAGCAATAATAAATCTTTCTTCTTTTTATATATTTTTATTTTTATTTCTTTTTATTCCCACAAAAATAATAAATTTCCAAAATCTTATAGACACCAAAAAGGTCAGGGTCGTTTTAAATATTATACAGTTAGGAAAATGCCAATCAAAAAGGTGTACATTTTTGAATATTGGAGAAAAAATATTGACACATTTACTTTTATTTAAACAATTTATGCAAATTAACACTTGAAAATATTTTTAGCATAAATTTTTTTTGTTAAGTACTTAATTTGTTTACTTGTGTTGTTATTTATTTGTAATTTACATAAAGCAGATTCAATTGTTTTTATATAGCAAAAAAAGGTTCGGCACAGGTTTTGAGATGGGTTGCAATTGAATAAATGAATTTATATTGTACATATATTTATATAGTGATTAATATTTTTGAACTTTAATCAATTCACCGGTTAGCATAAAATAAACTACGGGCTTACACTTTGCTTACCAAAAAAAAGGATATTGGATTTAACAATGTAAAGATAAATTATATCATGCAAATATTATTAAGCATAATCATGAATAAAAGGTGATTTAAAGGATGTCAAAACTGAACACTTTAAGTGTAAAATTGCTTTAAAACCTTCCAAATTTCACAAATTAAACCAAATTTTCTAATGAATTTTATTTTAGGTTTTAGTTTTCATTAGTTTAATAGATCAATTCGCACTGTAAACAGAAGTTATCTCTAGTGAATTGTCTAGTTTAAATAAATTCAACCCTTCATTTTACACATGATAATATATTTAATAACTAGTTAGAGACTTGAAATTTCAGTTCAATTTAGTTCTCTATAGATAGTTAAAAAATAAATCCTGGAAAGGATATAGAAGGACACTTTTTCTAATATTTTCATAAACACATCACGTTTGTAATACATGGGTCTGATCAGACCCATATATATTTTGTATTGTTTTAATATTTTTCTTGTTGTTGTTAATTAGTTTTTTCCAATTATCTGTTATAAATAAATATATCTATTAAACAAGGCTAAGTTAAGTTAATTCGGGAAAACCCAATAAACATACTAACAAGTAACTCATAAAGTACAAGTTTTTTTGAAACTGTCGATACACCTTTCACCACCTCTGCTTTGTGTTTAATGATAATGAAATATCATTATAAATATATATATATATATTATTCACATTTAATTAAAAAAAATGTTTTTTTTTTAATTAAGTATGTACATGAAAAACTGAGTGATGGTGGCTAGACTCATGCATTACGAATGTGTTTAATCAAATCGAACTTTCGAAGTCGTCTAGTTTGACACCGCATATCTCATATAGTATTAAAACATTTTGGATATAAAACTAATTTTCTAAAAACGTGTATAACGCTCAATACATTCAATGTGCACTTTACTCTAACTAATTGGACCAGTGCACAATAGGACATTTGGCCACATTTTTTGTACAGAATTAAATTATATTTAATATATACATACATAGATATATATATTAAGCCATTACTTTATTAATTTCAAAATTATTTATTGTATAAAATAGCGTGTGAGTGCGAGACAAAAGTTTAAATTGATATCTGGTAATTTTATTTTTTAATATAAAAAAAATTAACATGACATGACAGCTTTATTAACACAATGTGGAATGGCAGTGAATTCGAAACTTAGATTAACTAAATCGGATAAATGCTGGTGACCTTGAGATGAACTAATAAATTATGAATTTAAATTTATTTAGACTTACAAAATAATTATAACATTTGCTTGACATAACACAATAGCATGAGTCACCAAACTTAATCCTTTTAAACCAGACCAACAAATTTCCCGTAGTGCATTTTTTCACACCCAAAGTTTTGGGTCAAAATTCTAACACTTTTAAATGGAAATAATTTTCAAATTCACTATTATTGCCATTAATTTCATTAACTACGAAGTTGCAATTTTTAGCATATTCATAATATGATTTCAAAAACTTAAACTGTTAATTTGTATAAGGCAGAGTATACGTTTCTATTTATCCTCAAATTACTAAAAAAAAAAGCTGCTCCTAATGAAACCTACCAAAATCAAAATTAATCTAGTCATCCTAGCAAACATGAAAAGTCCTACCAAATTTGGTAGGAGAAACTCAGCGTAGCCGTGCTTGGTATACAAATAATTTTCTCATCAAAATTTTCAGTTTTATTTTATAGTATTTTTTAAGAGATCGATATAAAAACTGTATAGATAACAGCTGATAAAATTCAACAATCTTCTAGCGATTTAAAAATATAAAAAAATGTATTCAGAAAAACGTTCCTCTTAAAACGTTGTATATAAAAATAATAAAAGAAACTAAGTTAAACTTGACGCAAATTAATTGTAAGGAAAACTGTTTCTAATTTCCTCAATTTCAATTGTAATGATGTTGTAGGCATATTAACAACAATTTGTCATTTTACAATTCCACTTTCACTGTAATACAGTGTAATCTATACATGCACATATATATCTATATACACACAGGCCTAACTATACTATTTAACAAATATGCCAAATTTAGGACAAACACATTTTAATTTCCCAAATATGCATGAAAACATTTACATACATATTTATGCTTACACACACATGCAGACATATTTACATACATAAACATTTAAGGAAACAAGTGTATGTAAAACAAAAACAATTCTATACGGTTCCTTAACAATACATGAGTGTGTGTTAAGTGTGTGTTTGTGTGAATTCAAATACTAACATGTGTTTGTATAAATTAAACATGAAAACCACATATTTTATATATTTTGTTATTCATTTTTTCTATTTTCTTCTTAAGATGTGCAAAAAAGCATATATTTATAATATTTATATATGTACTCGTATATTTGAATGTTGTCTAATGTATTTATTTGTTTTATACAAAATACATATTTCATACAAGTAAAAATTCATATACACATAAACATACATACATACATATGTATATGTCTATATGTGTATATGTTTCAGAGTGAACATGTTTCTAAGTACATTTATAAACATGCACATCTGAGACACATTACATGATTTATCTTTTGTTAATATATCTACTATATAGACTAAAACATAATAAAATATATACTTTATGTGCAAAAAAAAATTTTACATTGTAATAAATGTTGGACAATAAGTATGTTACATTTGGTAGTAACACAAAAAATGTTATTTAATGAAAGTAACAGTATTAGCAACTGATGGGAGGTTATTATATATACTATATATTTATCATTTCAACATGTATTTAGGTGATTTAAAAAAAAAATCACATCAAATACGAAACAACATTGCTACAAATAATTTGAAGCTGGTCAAACTTAACATACTTAAAAATTTTTAGCACTCATTTTTAATTATTATACTGGTGTGTTTTAATATAAAATCAAAAAAAAAAAAAACTATTCGATAAACTTTCCCTTAGGTTTTTCAAAATGTTATCAAAAGATAACTTTTGTATTTGGGGAACGGGAACAATTTTTGATCATATTTCACTTAAGGTGACAACAAAAGTCAAAAGAGTGTTTCTTGAAGGAAATAAACCTTAACCTTAAATAAAGTCAAACACCACATACTACTAAAAGAAAATCTGAATTATATTAATCTATAAATAATATTATAAAGAAAATAATATTGCATTTCTATATAGTTATTTAAGTAGAATTAATTTCACAATAAAAATAAAAAGCATATACAAATCTAATTTATTTATTGTTAAAATATACCAATATTTAGGCCTTAAAATAAAAACAAACCTACACATCATTTTATGCAATTAACGTCTGTCATTCCAAAAGTAATGGCATTTCTTTTAATTTTTCGTTGTTTGAAAGTATTGACGTTGAAAATAGTTGCAAGTTTCATAATTAGAACTGGATTTTTCAACAGGACATCCTAAGCATACCTCCATAATTGTGAAAGAGTGGTTGCTCAATTAGTTGTTTAAAAACTTTAGATCATCATCCATATTCTTCCAATCTCAACCAAATTGAGCACGTGTATAAATATATGGACAAAAAAACAGAGATTTATTTCTTGCAAGAATAACGCAAAGGCAATACAGAATGAATGGAACAAAATTTCGTTTGAATTTACTAGAAAAAAAACTCGTTAATTCTATGTCTAGAAAATTGTCAGCTGTGATAAAGACAAAAGTGCTACAAACAAAATATTAAATTCAATGTTTTATAATATTTCCGTTAAAATTTATTTATCTTTTATGTTCTTTATTTTTCTAGTTTTTGTTAATAAGTTATATTTTGCTCAAGTTAGTTGTGTATTATGCAATATATTTTTTTAACATATGTCTGTATATAATAAATACTTTTTTCAAACAATATTAGCTGTTTACTTTATATTGATGCTCATATTATAATGTAAATCTTAAAAAGTATTTCAAAAACAAATTTTACGAGTCTTACTAAATTAAATTAATTTCACATAACAATCGGCTACTTTACAGATATGATAGCAAAAGCTATACTTATTCATAAAATTGTAGGAGCTTCTGGAGTTGGAAATTTACATATAATCGATGGCATAATGAAACAGAGGAAGATAGTATATTGACATTTTAAAAACTCATCTCCTTTTAAGCGTTTAAAAAATGGGTATATCAGAAAACTTTATATTTACACAAGACAACGATACTAAACTCACGTCTCCTTATAATAAATTACGGCTATTGTGTAACACTGTAAAATGAAGAAAAACTCTCTAGAAGATATTATTAAGAGCAAGGCCTCCCATACAAAATACCAAAATATTTGTTCTAAACGATTTTTATTGCAAAAAATTCGAAAGGAGCCCTCACTTTGAAGTTAAGTACTGAACTATTTTTAGTTATGCGTTGTGATTTTAATTTAATTAATATTTGTTTTTATGTTTTTGTATTAATTTTAAATATTGCTAAAGAACCGCTCAAAATGTGGTGTCAATTTGTTTTGTGTACAATCAAGTTAGTCTAAAATAAGTGCTTTTAAATTTAATTTATGTAAGGGCACCTAATTTCTGAATTAACTGTTTCAATATTATATTAATATTTTTTTTTTTTGTTTGCCCAAACTGGTTGAAAATAATTTCTGTCAACAGTTTTCCCTTAATTAAATAAAAAAAAAGTAGTAATTGTTTTTTATATCTAACTTGCAAACAAAAAATAAAATTATTATTTAATTAAATTTATGTAAATGTTATTGTGAAAAAATCATAATAAATGTCTAAATTGTCTTAGGTGTGCCATTTTAATAGAATATTAATATTCCAGTATGAATGTATGAATTTAAATATTTCCTTAAAATGGCAATTTTAACATTTGATTTATAACTAATTTGTGTTGCTTATGATTCTGTTTATGTTTCTTCTTAAACCAAAGATATTTTATTAATTTACTAAATTAAATAAATATTTATACAATCGCATGCTAAAAATAACTAAAACATAATATATACATATGTATAAGAAATAAATAGTATGTATCTATGTGTGAAAATTAGTTTAATAAGAAAAATAGAGAAAAATGTATGGTATATTTATTTTGTCATTTCGTTTGTCTTAGGGCACAATATCTGACGAATACAAATTGGAATCGAATAAAATTCTGAGATTAAATAAATTTTGCAGAACATATTAATATGATAAAAGTACTAAAGATCGATACACATGAAATCAATATTATGAAATTTTAAATAATTATACTTGTCAAACATTTCTTTTTGACGAAATCTCAAATTGCTGCCTTGCAAAAAAGTGCAACGTGTTCTTTAACTACTATTTCAGTCAAATTAAATCCCTAAAATATTGTACATGATCCTTGGTTAAAGTATCCGAATCAGCCGAATATTTGGATATACATTCGTGATGGCATATAAAACTAATTAAAGGACTAATTTTTAGCAATTTTGCTTTTGGAAAGACCGTTTTTGGTAGCTCAGCTGTGTTCGTGTATCATGTTTGCGTTAGACATATTCAGTTTGATCTATAATTAAATTAATTATCAAAATTCATGCTCGATCAAGAAAACGCATTGTGCACTTCTTGTATTCAAAATTGTGTTCAGCAACGAAGCTCATTTCTGCATGAATACATAAACAAGCTAGATTGTCGTATTTGATGTGAGCAACAGCCAGAAGCACCATTGCAAGAACTGTCCATGCAACCCCAAAGTTGTACTGTTTGGTGTGTATTATGGGCCGGTGACATCAGTGGACTACACTTTTTCAGAGATGACGAAGATAGGAAAGTTACTTTGAATGGAAGAGCTGGATATGGCTGACACGTGGTTACAACTAGATGGTGTCATATAACACACAGCGCGCAAAGCAATGACCCAATTGAGAGGGATGTTCGGAAACTGTTTATTTCACATTTGAGGCCATTCAATTGGCCGCCTACATCATGCGATTTATTGCCTTTTGGCAATTTTTTTGTGTATAGCCAGGTTAAGGCTCGTTTCTTTAGGAACAAGCCCGCATCGGTTGACGCACTGGAAATCAATATTGAAGAATTTATTCGTGAAACACCGGCCGTTATGTTGGAGAGAGTATGCCAAAATTGGACCCAGCGTATTTGAAGCCTAGTCGTGGTCAACATATAATTGAAATTTGAATTACTCTAAATTTTATGTATTTTTTTAATCAAATCCTAAGATCCTAAGAAAAGAAAATGAAATACCATGCTCTAATATTCATGGAAATATATAAGATTCTGCTTAGCTGGAAATAACATGCAATATTCGGTCTTTTTTGACTTAATTAAATATGACAGCTAAATATAGCCATATGTACACATATTCACATAAAGATACAATTTCTGTACTTTCAACATCATCATGGATTAATTGTCACAAGAGATTTATTTAGCTTAAATGAAGAAAAGAAACACTTTCATAAGAAAATATACCTAAGATAGACTAAGATTATACAAGGTTTAAAGTATGTATGTAAATTAATTTCAAGAGAAATAACATCCATAATAATTTATAATAAAATGTATGTATATATACGTATGTATATATGTATATATATGTATGTATATATACATATATATACATACTACATACATAGGAGTACATATAATACATTTAATATAGTAAGCGATATTTTGAATCAAATTTTATATATTCTAACTTTTTCATTGCGATTTCTTTGACATTTTTATAAATATATTCAAAGCATTTATTAACGGTTTATCAACCGCTAATAAGGAATTATTGATAAAGTTGCATTCATAAACGATATTCATAAAAGATAAAAACGAAACTTTTATTGTTCGTTTTCGCATTTTGACATTTTGTTAAAACATGTGTTTACATTTTGCAAAAATATTTGTTTGTAAATAAAACAAAAACATAAATAAATTACAAATAAATACAATAGAGATGCAAATAAAAAAGACCCTAACTTTTTATTCGACTATTTTGCTTATATTTATATTAAATATAGTTAAATAATTACTTGTTGTAGTAATTATCGTAGAAATTATTTTTATACATTTTTTAAGGTAAAAAATGTAAACTATATGTATATTTGTTTTTAGAATATAACTTGATTTGTATAGTAGTTTTATGCATCACTATAAATAAAATAACAACTATAAATCAAAAAATCGTTTAATACGTAATAAACTCATATTGTTCGTTTATGAACACAATTTTTTATAAGTAGGTAATAAGACAAATAGCCTTTTATAACTAATTCATACTTTAAGTTTAAAACAAAAGTGTGTTATAAATACGGCCGTTGAACTTTTCTATAGAATTTCCTTCTGATTTATCTTCCTGTTGTTATTTAAAAGCTACAATAGATTGGCATCACAGAAATCAGATATACGTAATAAAAAAAACATATGAACACGCTTAATTGACTTTGTGCAATTGGAAAGGAAAGTTAAAGCAAAGCTTTTCTTAAATATAAATAAATTTAAAACACGGATTTTATGGTTATATGATTTATATTAGGTTATAAGTCCGCACAATTAAAATCATATTTAGACACAAGTTATAACTATAGTAGCAGCAAATAACCTATGATTATTTTTACCATTTTTTAATTTCAATTATTAGATAAATTAGCATCTAAAGCTCGATTATATACAAATATAAAAACATAAAATGACAAAATTATTGTTAGTATATTATTTATGTTGTGTTGTATCTCAAATTATAAAAAAATATATTTTTGAATGCATACTTTGCTTTGATAAGGACAAAAGCAAATTCTCTGTAAGTAGCTTTTATTATTTTTTTATTGTAAGATTCTACGAAAAGAAAGTAAATGTATAAATTTTATTATTTAATAATCAAGAATCAAGAATTATAAGTTGAATTGTAATTTTATAGGTTTATTATTTCATAATAAAAATTTTAAAAAAGACATTTAATAATTTAATTTATTGTTTATGAAATTCAAAGTTTTTGTTCAATACAATTAGAGTAGAAAAAACGTATAACAAATTATAACTTGCCATTTAGAAAGTTAATTTTATTAAATATTTAACAAGCTAAACTTTGCTGACATTTTAACGGTTATTGTTAAGAAACTATAAAAACACAGTTGTAAAAATACCAATTCCAACCACCTATAATCTCTGTTTAGCTAAAAAAAAATTAACTTTTATATTTTACGCCCCAGCCAATAAATAAGATTAGTTTTATTTCCAACATGAAATTGTCTCTTTTACATTCCCTCCATAAAACATTTAGCCATTACATATATTGCACAACAATTTTGTTTACATTTAAAAACCATAGCACCTTAAAATATGCTGTGCTTTTAAGTATATTAACTTTGTTGTTTTAATCAGGGTATTCATAGAAATAGATTTTTCACATCAATACAATAACAATAGATTTTTCACATCAATACAATAACAAAACATAAATTAATTCAAGCCTATAGTTATTGTTGCATAACCCAAATTGTTTTTATTCTCTAGTCATTTCCAGCCTATTTAAAATACTTGCGAAATGTTAGCAGATAAATTTTATTACCTCATAACGCATGTAATTTTAATAGTCATTCTTTTGTGTATTAATATTTTATTTGCAGCATATGTTTTTTAACACTTGTTTTTATGCTTAGTAAAAACCTTTTGTTAGGCAGTTAAACCATTTCAAGTATTCCCTTAAAAATATGCTGAAACAATGTTTAAATATTTAAAATGAAATAAGTAGTAGGTATATAGATATTAACATTTTTTTCTTTTTTGCTAAAATTTCAGTTTTATTTTATATTTTATTTTAAAAGTTAAAAAAATAATTTTTTTAAACGAATTAGGTGTGATGTTTTGTTGAAAAATTGTATATTTCTAAGTTTGTAAAAAAAAAATTAAAAGTTATAATGATGCTAGATTCATTAATTTATATAAAAAAAAAACTAACATATACGACTATAAATAACTAAGACACAAATTTGGAATCATATGTGTCTATTTCATTCGTGCAAAAACTAATCATTAGAAGAAATAATAATCTCAGTTTTGACGGGATTTCTTACGAGGGCACAAAATATAATCATATTTAAATTGATTTACTTAGCAAAGTAGCGAAGACCATAAACCCATTATAATGACAAAGACCTGAGACACAGGCGGTAATCAAAACTGCAACCTCGAGACTACAAACTATTTATTACACTACCCAATAGAATAATAGATTAGAAAATATTGACTTGAATTAGAAAACTTCTTAAATTTTGCGAATCTTAGTAAAAAAAAAAATTCGTGCCTTAACTGAAAGATAATTTATCGTATATTACGACTATTTAAAAGTATAAAACAAAACAAATAATTGAAAACCAAACACATGACCTTTGGTAACACATTTTCAAGTTATCAAATTATTCCCTGGTTTGTTAAAACACATTGCTAAATACTATAGAACCATTTTATAATGAATTATGTAATTGTAATGTTTTTTCTTTTGGTAGTTTTATACTACAGTTTTCCATAATATACTTTTTTGTAATTTATTTTTGATTTTTAAAACACAATAGACCATAACCATAAACAAACACTAAAGTCGGTTCTTTTTAAAAACAACTATAAACGTAAAACCTACGTTTTTATAGTCAAAATTTAAGGTTGTTTTAAACCGACTTTAACTGGGTGCCACCTCATATGTAAAAAATTATTTAATACAAACTGTTGAAAATATATTTGTTTAAGTGAACACAATATTTCAGTTTTTTTTAACGTTTATCATTTTTACTACTCATTTGTATTACAGTTTTCTTCAATTCAATTTGTTAGACAATTAAATTTTAATTTTTAGTTTATGTGATGGTTCCATAAAGTTGTTTTGGAATTAGTTTGGGTTCTATAAAGCTAGTCTAGAACCATTGTTCTAAATAATAGATTCTTATGGAACTTTATAGAAGTTCAATAAAAAAATACTGTGCCACTGAATGTCTTGAAAAAGTATAATCATTCAGAAACTTTTTTGCTTCATTCAAAAACTATTTTGTTTTTGGAACATTTCCTTATAGAGTTTACTCTCCAACTTAAAATACTCATGATAAACAAATATCCTAGATAGTTTTAAGTTAAATAAAGTTATATCTGTATTTTACTACTTTTATATTTATCAAAATTTATGTTGCAAGCGTCAAGCGTTAGTGTTAATAAAAGTAGTTGTTGGTTTATGTAACAATTTGTTTTAGTATTTGTCAAAGGACTTTAGAGTAAAATTGTTTGTTAACCTTGTCAAGTTAAATGTGTATTTCAAAAATTATTAATGAGCTATATGGTAAGTATACGATGCTTAAGTAACTATTTGTCAAATGCTATACAAGTAATTTTGTTTCGTCGGTTCTGTCTAATACACATGTACATATATTTTACAAAGTCTACATATATGTAAATCCAATGCCAATGAAACTGTACTAGTGTTATAAAAACTCTTGCGGATTACTTTGCATAGTTGTTATTTTACATATTAAATTGAGTAAACTCCTGCCTCTTTTTATACATTATTATTTAAATTAAATATCTCTTAAAATGAGACAAGTTTGTTTATTTCCGCAAATAATATCAAATAACCTTTTTATATAAATGCATACAATTATACAAAATTTCCCTATAAAAACTGATTTAAAAACTAAAAATTTACAAAAAAAAAATAATAAAATAAAATTAAATAAATGTGTATAGTATTTTTGTAACTTATTTTAATATAGTAATATACATATAGTTGTTATACATACATATATTTTTTTAAATACTTACATATAAATTTATCATCCATTTGACATCTATAATATATTGAATTGCCACACGTTTCTTTTTGCAAATTTAAGTATTCACATGAACTCCTATTTTAACGGTGTTTACTTTTTATATTAATATCAGTATAATCATATCTGTATGTACATATGTACGTTTTTCTTTATTTTTTCGTTAAAATTTTTTCTTAAAATATTTGAATATATATGTATGTATATATTTGTTGTTGTGTTGCTCGCGTATTTGTAGATTTAATTTTTTCACAATTTTTTCCAATTAAGCTATAACGTACACTTTGATTTCCATAGGGGCACATTTATTTATGCAGAAAAAAAACAGCAACATGTGAATAAAATGAGTATCCAACTGCAACAACATGGCCGATGACGACGACAACAACAACACCGTTAGCAATGCAACATAGTATATGTATTTGCATTTATTTTTTATAAGTTAAATAAAAATATAAATAAATGTTGTATAGTATATTGAATGCAAATAAATAAAAAGAAATGTTTTACTTTATGCATAAAAGTATGCAACAAAATAACAACAATATGTATATAGCCACACATACACGTATACGTATAAACAGAATGTTTGCATTCCTGTATGTGTGAGTATAAGTGCTTGCGTATTATTCATACGCACTGGTGTGCCCTTACTACTGTTACCACTTAAAACATGTGTACATATGTAGGTACATATGTCTAATACGCATTCATACAGAAAGGTTTGGATTTGTGTAAGGGTAGTTCCGAAATTATTGGAGTTAGTATCGACAAACTCTGGTAGTCAAAGTCCATAAAAAATTGTTCACATAAAATCCAAACATACTACATAAGCTTTTTTTAAAAAACCTGCTTGCTATACATTTGTATTTTTCAGCGTTTAGTTTTATAAACATAGCTACTGTTATGCTGACAAAGAATTAATCAGTCGTACATATATTATGAGTATGAGTGAAGAGCAATACAAAATAAAAATGGACGGAAAATCATACACAAATTCTTTAAAACTCTACCATTATATGGTTTAGTGATTACAAAAATTGTGAACTTTCCAACACGTTCTGTAGACGATACAAGCAAAACTTAAGTACGGATCGTACATATCGAAAAAAAAATGCAAATGTTAATAATAAAAAAAGACAGCAATATTTTACGAAAAATACTTGTGGATGCTAGGTTGTAAAACCATCTTGCAGTTGCATATTCAAATAGTAGTGATTGTAAAATCAGAACGGTGTTGCTTTACGACAATATTTTAACAACATTTAACATTCACGAACTATGTATTACAATATTACAAGACATATATAAAAATGTGAAAAGAATAGCATTCAGGACTAAAGTTTTATGATCTTGACAGTTAAAGTTGTTATTAATAGGATGTAAACCATTGTTGATCCAATTTAAATTTCCTTGATGATTGTTATGATTCTATTAGGAATTAGTGTTTCGTTTTCATTTTATTTTAAATTATATTATTTTCAGAAGGTTATCCCATCGTAAACAGATAAAAATCATGAACATGGATGACAATTTTTGACGTATAATCGACATAAAACATGTTATTTAGAGATTATGCTTAAAAATTCATCTTTAAATGAAAAATAGCAGTGAACTCGTGAACTCTGTTTGGTCAGATTTTTTACCATCTCGTGTTAAATGAAATCTGCTTTTTGGAATTTAGAGTTATAGAAAACTAATAAAAAAACATAAATGTATGATTTTTGTAGACCAAAGCTTTAAGTTTCAACTATAATAACTTTAAAAAGTGTTCTTTGATTTGAAAAATGTGCAATTCATACCAAACATATCAATCTTTTCTTTTGTGGTATAACTAATGTGACAATATTAGTTTGCTTTAAAAACAGAAATCATGTATAGTATTTTTCTACCATATATGCAGTGTATGTGAAATGATTAGTAGCCAGAACAAACAAAGTTCATTAAAAGCAAATAATCTTAACTTTTAAAAAGTCTGTTTCTTTGCAACTATTCATTGGAATAACCCCTATCTGCAAACACTTTTGAATGTGTTATTGTATATTGTATGGTATGGTTGGGGTTTTTTTCTATGTATTTTGTACAATACGTAATACATTGCTACATTAATATGTACATATTTGAGTTCTTACATGCTACTACTGTTACTGCTGCTGATGTTCGATACAATCGAAATCCAACAGACAATTTGTTTCAAAGTACATTGATACAACTGCATACTCATGCATTTGTATATGCATATCCACTATATAAAAATGGGTATGTGTGTGGTATTGTTTCTTTTTACTGTTTGTCGACTTTTTTGTAGCTGTTGTTGTTGTTTCTTTTTTATTTGACCGTAAAGTAAAATCCATTTTGATATAGTCAGTTGCCCGTCATCATGATTCTTTTGATCCACTTTTTGGTATTTTTGTGTGGATAACAGAGTGAGTGCGTAATTGTGTGATTTTACTATTTTTTTTTTTGTTAATCAAAGCGTCTATCAAAGAGACAGGCAGCCTTTCAAAAGAATTCAGGCGAGATTCAATTCAAACAGCATAAATCCTAAGGACATGAAATTTTCTAGCAAACCTTTATAAAACTGCATTTGAGAATATTTATTTATCTCGATAGTAATCAAGTTTTGATATAAAATAATTCATGAAAAATATACGAAGAATTATGTTTAAAATTTTATATAAAAACTCTCTAGCAATATAAACTTAATATTTCAGCATAAAGATAATTAAGTATTAAAAATTAAATAAATTGTATGCCTAAATTTCGAAATTAGTTGAATTTGAAAACAAAAATACGTTAATTGAAAATTTTTCAAATAAGTTATGTATGTACCTATATATGTTTGTAATTGATTCAAATCTACAATATTAGTATTTGACCCAAAATCTTCTTTACATAAAAAGTATTTCACTTTTAAGTGAAAGCTTTTTTGTTCTCAAGTGAATCAACATCTGAAGCATCTGAAATGATCCAGATACAACTTCATTGACTTGATCATTGGCTCACATTTACTACAAGCAAAGAGAACTGTTCCGATGTTTTCCACAAAGGCATCCCTATTACTTCGAAAAGTGTCGTGAAATATCAAGGTCTTCACTTAGACAGAAGGCTTATATAAAACATCATTTAAATGCTAAAAGAAAGCAACTTGATGTCAAGTCAAAAAAAAAATGTATTGGCTACTTGGGTCGAAGTCACAACTTTCCCTTGAAAGCAAAGTTTTACAATATAAAACAATATTAAAACCAGTAAACCCAGTGTGAACTTATGGTATAGAACTATGGGGAACAGCAAGAAATTCCAACATAGAAAGCATATAAAGATACTCCAATCTAAAACTCTACGCTCAATTGCAAATAAAACACTTCATAATGATTTAAGTCTACCGTTCGTGAAATCTAAAATAAAAAGATTTAGTTGTAATTACGTAACAAGACTTAGTAATTATACGAATTTTTTGGCGATCACACACTTTTAGATGATACTGAAAAAGTCTGTAGACTTAAACGAAAACATGTATTAGATCTCCCTTTTATTTAATAGCTGTAACCAAATAATCCTAAATAGTACTTAATAGCAGAATAAGTGTAAAGAACTCCCATTATATAAAAAACTACTTTTTGATCGATATCTATATACATACATATGTATTTAGGTAAAATTTTTGATTTTATAAGAAATCAATAAGACATGTTATTATTTTAATTATATCAAATTAGCTTTTTGTTGTAATATAGACTACAAATAAAATTAAATAAAAAAATTTCAGTGTAAGTGTAAAGTTATCTTAAAATTTCTAGCGAAAATTGTTAGCATGCAATAATATTTATCAAAACCTGATTCGATTACCAGAAATTTTCACTTATTTGGCACAATTTAGACTTATTAGGCACCAAACGAGTTAACTTTACAAAAAAGTAATTTTTATTAAATGCCCAATTCGTTTAACATGATGTAATAATTTTAATCAGATTAAATCTATTATACAAATTTATGTTCGTTTGTGATGGACTCTACATAAAAGACCTAATTCAGTACAACTAACAAATCGTTTATGTAGAAAATACGTATGAAAATTATTCAGTTTTTAAATATTTTTTGAGATAGTTTCATATAAATATTCTTTTTATATTTTATAAGTTTTTTTTATAAGTTAAGTTAAAATTTAATTTAATACATTATTATATTTAAATACTTCTTACAGGCGCATTCTTTTAAGGCTTTTAAATGCTTTAATGAGCACTGCTCTAAAGGCCAGTAAGCCTGATTTTTCAGTACACTCTCTGTTTGAAAACATTGTCAATCTAATTTTTAGATTTTAAAAATATGTCAAAAATATTAGGTTAGTCACCCAATTTTAATGAAATTTATAAATTATAATGCAGTTATTTCTAAATATATAGAAACAATTTTGAATAGTTATATGTAAAAACTATTTAATATTTTTTTAATAATAGAAAAAGTTTTTTTATTCGAGAAAATTTTTCATTATTTTGGCTTGAGTTCTTTTTTTTTAATTAAGTTTTCTTTTATAATTTCATTGCAATCGTTATTATAAATATGTATGTGGCTTTTTCTAAATAAAATAAGTAATTCTTCGTTTTAGTTAATTGAGAAATGTCAAAGTTTTGGTACCTTTTTAAAGTAAAAAATTTTCGGCGTATAATCAAAGGACATCAGCATCAGCAATCTTTAATATCCAAATTCTATTGTAAATATCTGATTACTAATGACGGTCTTGGTAAAATGTATTTCTAAAATCACTTAATGACTGTAGTCTTTGAATTATTATACGGTAGTAATCTAATAAAATTTTAAAAGCTCTATTTACAGTCAATTATCAAAAATTTTAATTTCTTTTTAAGGTTTTCTACAATAGATTTAAATTAATAATCGCTAGTTTCACACAAAATAATTAAGGATTTTACATTATTTTTTAAATAAAATCAAAATATACACAGTTATAAAATTTATTGGCTTGAAAATTTTGAAAAAGAAAGCAAACGTTTTTATATAAAAAACTGTATATTACATATTAATCGTCAATAACACGCATATTCATCATCTGTTGAACCCCATGTCTGAAGTACTTGTTTTTTTTTCACATACTATTTTTATAGGATCGTTTATTTTTATGTTACACTGACGATGGGTGCGTATGAGTATTATGCATCTATTATAACAAGTATACTCAACATAACTGTTATCATACATAGCCGGTAAACATAGCCAAATACTTATGGTTTTAATTCTTAAAAAAGTCAACAAATAAATTTTCACTATTTAGAATACATTCATACAAAATTACACAGAAAAAAAATCGAATTTTCATCATAAGAAAACTAATGGGTTTTTTACATTTTCTTTTATCCTATAAGATGGAGATAAAATTTATTTTAAAACTTTTTATTGGGTTTTACATTAAAAGCGAGTTGAAAAGTGGGTTTTGATTTGTATGATAAAATAAAAGAAACTTGAGTTGTTTCTCAAACAAAAACCAAATAATTCAATTTCAAATTAAATTTTTTCATTTAATTTTTTCTGTTTTTTTCTTAAGGACAAATTGTTGAACTTTTATTTTTGGTTTGAGTTCTTTAGTTTAATAATTCAAAGAGTACCATTAACAAGTAATATTTTTAGACAATGACAATTGGAATGCATTTTCTGACCTGCCAAGGCCATCTTCTGTAATCTTTGTCACCATTATTGTGATATAGATTTCGGGAAGTAAACATATTATTTTACATGTTATGAGCTAAAACGAAATTTACATACGTTTACAATGTATGTATATTCTTCTTTATTATTATTACAAACTATTTAAATCATGCCAAGAAAACATACTTTAAGACAACTGTTCAGCATATCTTAAAGCGTATAAAATGTGTGCGTTTGTGTGAGTTTGAGTGTATGAGTTTGAGAAAGAGAGTTTAAAATGTACATAAACCGACACGTGCATACATAAATGCTGAGGACAACCATCCATCAAAATATTACTGTATGCACTATAGAGCAACTTGTCAATCGTTTGTCATAGTTTGTTTTCATTTTTTTTTTTTTGTTTGTTTGCTTTTTCCAACGTGAAATACACTGTTCGCATTCAAGCAATGAAAATCCTTTTTGGTTTGGCACAGGGGCAAAAAGAAACAAAGATACATACATCAATTGTTTGGTAGCTTTCTAGTGGTCAGTTGTTTTTGTAACGATATTGACAAATTGTGCCAAAGAAAAGAAAAATATTGTGCCTATATATACAATATAAAAAAACTTATTTTCAAACAACTGAAGCAGAACAAAATGTAAAGAAAACAAAAAATCAATCAAGTAAATTTTCTTATGCTTAAAATTAACATTTAAATAACACGTTTGCTATAAACCTCATAGACGATATTTGGTTGATACATAAATATTTTGTCATGATTGCTTAAAGGCATTGATGCGTGGGCAAAAACTTTGTCATAGCAGAAACTTTATATTATTGTTTCTTTGAATTGCTATTTTTATTTATTTATTTTTATTTTTTTTTTTTTTTGTAAAACTTACACTTCAACTATTTTCTATAAATATGTTTTTCGTTTTATTTAAAAAAAAAAAAATACACACACGCACGAAAAGCACGTCAGGACTACGACAATAATATATTAGCGAAGCTTATACACGAAATATGTTTCTTAACCGTTAAACCATTGCGAATGGTTCAGTTCAACTAATAAACTTATCGCCCGGCCGACTAAATGCACTACGAACTAAAATGTTTGCTGTATCATTATTACACAAGACATACAACAGAGCATTAAAATGCTATTGCAACCGACTATAAACGACGTTTTTATAAACGAAATTATGCTCTCTCTTTAGGCTTGTTATAATTTTCACTTTATTCAGAATTTTCAAAATTTAAGGACTTTTTGCCAAAAGGATTTATTTTCAATAAAATATTTTTTTTAATTTTTCTTTATTGTATATTTCATTAATTTTTTGTTATTTATTTTATACATATTTTGTTAAACGTTATTTAAAATTTCCTTGTTCGAAATTCACAGCTTCAACCGTCTTTACAGTTTAGCGACACGATTTATACTGATTTTAGAATTTCACCTTTCATTATGTTAAGTACTCTACTTTTGAGCGTATGCCTTTAGGTTTGAGCTTTTCACGAACAAGTGTTGACTATTTCTTTGTTTTTGTTTATTATGCTCTACTCATCACCATCATATGATGCACGAAGTAAATGTCCTTCGGCTATTTGAAAATAGAAATACAAAAAATAAGTTATCCACTCACACACACATACTCAACAAACATAAAAAAAATCATGATTGAAATATAGGGTAAATATTTCACTCAATATGAAAGCTTTTTGTGACAAAAGTTGAGTAGTTTGTTTAGGGCACAGAGTCATTATTGTAAGTAAATAAATAAGAGAAGACGAGCATGTTCAAAACCGCTATTTCATAATCATGCGCTGTTAGGATATCATTAGACGAGTATTTAAAATAACGTACAGCATTTAAGGTCGGTAGTAAAGTGAATAGCGTTAATTTCAAGATTTCATTTAAAACACACAGGGTGACGAAAATAAATTTTGCATTAAACTTGTCAAAATCAAATATAAGAAAAGTGTTATAATAAAGAACAAGTTTTAAGACACATAAATTGTGTTAAAATGTGCTGCAAACATGTTCATGTGGCATGTTTTTTGGTTGTTATACCATTATAGTCAAATTGTCTTTATAAAACTCTATGTTAGGTAAAATTTTTCCTTTTTGTTTTGGCCAGAAATTAGTCACAATAATGTCAGTTAGTTTGTACGGCTGGATAGGAAAGAAACTATTCAAAAATAAAGCATTGCTTACATAACATTCAGTTACACAACAGAAACTTACTTTTGTTTTTTTCTAGTGATTTCTTTCATACATAGCTATCGTTATTATGTCAAATATTTGAAACAGTCGGATCATGGTGTAACTATAAAAGGTGAGTGTTGTAGCACAGCTGACTGGCTTTGTTTACAATTTAGTAATGTCAAAAGTAATACTTTTTCAAGTGTTTTTAACAGTAGTACATTATTTTATGCCATTGATGCCCAATAGTGGCTAATATCAGCAAATTGAACTCACACGTATAATTATGCTCTTTTGTTTGATCGTAAGTCAACCAATAGGAAATCAGCATGTTGAGTGGGAGCAGCGTTACCGTTGTTGTGACTAAAGTCGCAATTCGACCCTTTTACAGATGCCTTGCCACTTTTTTGTACCTTTTTTTTGTTTTACTTGATACATATTAGTTTTTTTTATTATATGAAACTTATGTTAAAAAATAAATAAATTGTTGAATATATGTAAACATACATCATATACAAAAAAAATACATTTTTATTTTTGTTTTGTTTATTTTTCATCTTTTTAAAAGTGGTGCCCCTTTTTCACCCCTTTTTTAGCGACTTATTTTTAAGAAATCCCCTTTTTGTGCGACTTTATCAAATTTGCCAACGGTAACGCTGAGTGGGAGAGACAAAATACACTTGCAGAACTTCTGTGTCTTATTCATGAATTCAAGATAATTTTATCAGTATACATAGAATTCTGGAAAAATCTGGATGGTACAATATATCCCGAAATAAAGAAGATTTCATTGAAGTGTTTATCTTTATTTCCCTCAACGTATCTTTAAGAACAATTATTTTCAGATTTGAATTATATTTGCCCAAAAAAACGCAATAAGCTGAATTCTGTTGTTCAGTATTGTGTTGTATTTGTTGCCGATTTGCGCAAATCTTGTATAATTTAATATGTTTAATTCCCGAATTCTATTTCTCAATAAATGGTGAGTTAAATAGATGATGTTTACAATTAGATCTTGGACAATAAACATTGCTGATGACGCCCTTGGCAGGGTAGAAAATGTATTCCAGTGTGCCATTTGTCTAGAAAAATATAGCTTTACATTGATATTCTTTGAGTTATTAATTAAAAAAAAATTAACTCAAGCCGACTGAAAAATGTTCTCTAATAATAATTTTATTTATTGTATATATAAGATTGAAAATTAGTTTTTTAAAAAAATTCTATGAATTCAGAAAACCATAAAATTTGTTCCGTTCAAGAAATCCATACACCAATACGCTCTTAACCATTGAGTTTCCCAAAGAAATCTATTCTCAAAATTGCCCAATAAAGTTGTATAAAAATTTTGTTCTAATTATTAGTCCCAAGCTAATGCTTATCGACTTGTGTGATATAAATACATGTCTAAATTCTCTTTCAAATAAAACAACATAATTTTCGTTTAGAATAAAATTTATTTAGATGTTTATAGTAATAACTAATTAACACTTTAAGGTAATGTGTACAATTACATTGATGTTAAACTACGATAATAAATATTAAACATTTTTTTTAAATTTTTCTTCCTTCATCTTTAAGGGTTTTTTTTTATTAATTATTGGTTTCCAAGATTGTAAAGTGTTTGACACTCAATATCACTAAATTTAAATAAAATACTTTTTTTTAAATGGATTTAATACCTACACATAATCATTGATTTACAATTTGAATTAAAGTTGCATTTTCGTTAAACAATGAAATAAAGGCAAAACGGAAAATTATTAATACAAATAAAGTTAAGTTGTTTTTGCAAATACTCGTACATCCATAAATATTTATATGTTAGTAAAGGTATGGTCACACTTGGCAAATATTTACTCAAAAAACAAAAACAGTTAACCACTTGTTTTAACACAAATTTGTTTGAGGTTGTTTGCTCTTGCAAGTGTTTTGCAAGATCAAACATCATCAAATAAAATAGAACTAAATATTTGTTGTGTGTTGTTTTAAATAAACAAAGTTTTTTTTTTAATAAATAAACGAATTCAAATACACTTTATTTAGTGGTTACGTCGTTTTTGGCAAATATTTGCCAAGTGTGACCGTATTTTAAGTAAATATAAAATAAAAATACGCAGTAAAAAATATACATATTTATTTCAGTTGAATTTATTTTTACTTAGGTACTTGGAGATCTGCTAAAGAATTAAAAGTAAGATTTAGTTCAGCTCAGCTCTGCTCTGCTCAATTCAAGATAAATTTTATTTCTAATGCTTGCATAATCATATATTGTGTAGTTTTTGGAATATTTTGCTTGTTTTTTTAGGGTTACGATAACTTTATGATTTAACTATAATTTTGCTATTTTAAAAGTTTATTTTATTAAAATATTTTATGCTGTAATCTGTATTTATACTT
This sequence comes from Bellardia bayeri, assembly GCA_950370525.1. Classification (NCBI taxonomy): domain Eukaryota; kingdom Metazoa; phylum Arthropoda; class Insecta; order Diptera; family Calliphoridae; genus Bellardia; species Bellardia bayeri. The sequence continues at coordinate 86,970,891 of OX493267.1, forward strand.
AGTAGTTGTTTGTATTTGTATAGTATTTTGTAAATACTTGACATTTTCTATCTGTCTTCAAGTACATGAGTTTATGTAAATGTAAGTTTATATTGTTCCCAACCTGATAAGTACTCAATCACAACAATGACTTTTCTAAAAATTTGTTTTCTTTTTTTCAGCTCTTACTTAAAAGTATTTATAAGTTTTGTTTTATTTTTTTCCTATTATATCAATATCAATAACAAAAACAAAATATGCTTATTTATGTAAAACATATTTTTTCGTTATTATTAGTTATTATTTTCTTGATTTTAACAGACATTGTACTCTTACTTACTTACAGTTATAAAATATAGAATAGTTTATTTTTTTTACCTAAAGACGAGACATGGTGTTTCAAATCATTTACTAGAATTAAAATTTTCAATTTTTTTAATTTTAAATTAAATTTAAATTTAAATTTAATACTTTAAGTACTAAATAAAGCTCACAAAATATTTAGTTATTCTTTAATTTTTTTAAATATAATTTGTTATTTTTTTCTCTATAAATCAAGGAAATATTTTAATTCTTTATTTAAAATTAAGTAATAGTTTAAAAGTTGTTTACATAAGTACATTTGAATATAAATTATTTAATATAATATAATTTTATTATTAACTAAAAGTAAAGTACTTACATAAGAATACAATAAATGTTTTCAATATTTTTGCAGCTGATTTTTAGCAGTTTTAATTAACATTAAGTAGACTCTAATACAGTTTAACAATGAAACAAATAACATTATTTATTTTTATATAATTACATAAGTTGTTTTTGTGCAGTATTTTATATTTATGAATATACTATGCAGGAATGGTTGCTTCTTCGTAGAAATCTGGTTCATCTTCATCCGCATTAGCTTCATTGCCATCCAACTGTAATGAAAAAGGCAAATAAACTTTGTTACTGAAACTGTTTTAAAACGTAACATACAATAATAAATAATAAATGTAGGGGAATATAATTATAAACTTTAAAGTTATATAATATAAAGCATTCAAAACGTTTGAGACAGCACGCTAACGACTACAATATGTCAAAAACACGTGACTATATTGACGGCACCAGGCAACACGACTGCAGGTTGTTGTCCATGCTTATTTTCTATTTTTGTTGGCGACAAAACAATAACAGTGTTGACCATATAGCAAAATGTGTAAAGCAAATTAAATAAAATAAAAAGTAAAATACAAAATTAAAATGTTATGATCATTTATGCATCAAGATTTGTTAAATGTATCAATAATATGTAGGCATTATATTATATTAATACAAATGAATGAAGTTTATTAGCATGTCTGGAATCATGTGCATATGTTTTTCATGTTTCATAAATAAAACGCTACTTTAAAAAAATAAATGCCTACGGTGGCACCACTGAAATATACATAAATGGATTATTACATCAGCTGTTTATATTTTCATTGTTTTGTTTGATTAACGTTTTTCAGTGTTTTATTGTTTAAGGTTTATTATTTTCAATATTTTTATATACTTTTTTATTGTAAAATCAACAAACTTCTCTTTAACCATTATGTTATTTAAAAAATTCGAAGAACAAATTTTTTTTTTATTTAAAAGTCAGATTTAGGGATCAGCTGCTGACTATGTAGCTGTCGTTTTCTGGCTACAAGGTGGCATAAGTACCCAGCGGCATTTGCACTCGTGTAGTCGTGTAGCCTGCTGTCTCAAATGTGTTTAATGCTTAAAGGAGTTATAAAAGATAAGATAAAAGATAATGTGGGTTTTTTCAGTGATTTTTTTTTATATTTTGGAATTTAATTGTCCGATTATATATAGTGATTTATGCTCATTTAATTGATTTTCGGAAATGGACTTCATATTGCGGCTATGGTCAAATACGAACCCATCGTCATAAATTTCTGCTCAATAAAACAATAGTGTAGACACATGTACACCATTCTTTTTTTATTGCATATTAAGAATATGCATAACTAATTTTATATGCAGTCAAAATTTGGTGAAATTCTACTTCCACAAAATGGGCCCAAAGATCAATTGAAATAATAGCTTATAATTTTGTGTTTGAAAATGTTCATTAATAATTATCTAATTGAAGGTTACCGTGTTTTAGTTAGTTGTTTCTCTGAATATAATTTCAAGGAAAAGTAGTGTATAAAGAGAATAGACTAGATTTATTAATCAACATTTTTATTATTTTATAACAAAATAAAATCGAAAAATGACGTATATTGATATACACAACATTCTTCCGACAAAAACATTCAAATAAAATAGTTTATACCATGGTGAAATTACTTTACAAGGTGGTGTTGAAAAGGCAGCTGTTTTTTTTTGCCATATTCGTTATACATCTACATACTATCAAAAATAAACAAGAAAATTGTATTAAAAAATTTTAATAAAAATTTGAACAAAAAGTAAGAAAACGATTCATGATATAATGAAAATAATTTAAACCTTTTTGGAGGCATATTTTATTGCCTAAATTAGTGCTACTATCAGCCATGTCACAGAATTTCATTTCTGAATGAATAATTCGGTTTTTTGCTTATATATAAGAAGCAAAACGCAAATTTTTTTCGGAATGAAACCAGTTTTAGTTTGCTATGTGGAATTGTAATTCTAAGCATTTCTAGGTTTAATTTCGGAAAAATTGTTTAGTTTACTTTTCCTATAGAAGCAAAATACGGAACTAAATCCACTTTCGAACGGAATTCTGTAACTTTTAAAATCCGAAATTTTGTGCACTTTTTGTTAAAATAAAAATATTTTTGAATTTTGTGAATTTTTTTTTTAAGAAAAGCAACACTTAGGCCATTAATATGTCTATATATTAATTTATTAATTGTGCTACTTTTTTGGAAAGTGATAGAGAAAAGCTTTTCATATGACAACATTGTAATTGCGCGTTATGTTTATTATGGCTAAATTCACAATCTTTAGTAAGCTAATGGCAAAGGCTTAACTAATGATTCTTTATTCGCAATGCTTAGTTTGCCGTAAGAATACCAAGTAATAGTTAAACAATAGTTAGTATTTTTGTTTACTAATGGTAAACTAATGACCGAGAATTAGGCCATTAGTAGTACAGTATTGCAGCGCCTCTGGTGGTGAGTAGGCGCATTGATTAAACCTTAATTTATAGCCATTATTTAATTATTTTACTTCGGTGGCGTTTAAATGCTATGTCACCGAAGAAGGGCGCTGTGATAAATATTAGTTATGATAGGATAAAAAACTAATAATTATCAGAAACTGATGTTGTTTTGAGTGACAGCGGCTGGGAATCGAACCAAGGCCACAAATACCAACTCATGCTTAATTATCAAACGCGCTAATCAATTAAATTTTTAATAAATTTTTAAATTATTTTTATTGAAATTATTTACATACATACATACTTATGTACTTATGTACTCTTATGTATGTATGTACCCTCTGAAAATATAATTACCGCAAAAAAAATACGTGTGAATGCTAGTTTTCAAATCGTAGTGGAATGCAAATTGGTATTACTCTAAAACGAGCATGCATGATAAAATATGCGACCTCAAATAGGGTTAACATTTAATGTTGCAGGATATTAAGGGAATGCCAACCCAAAATGTAAAAATAGGCAAACAATTCATAAACTGGTAAAAACGGCAACAGTTTGGTAAACAATATGCAGTTGTAATCTGAAAAACATCTCTTTGCTTTCTCTAATTATAAATCACTAGTGTTCAATAAAGTTCCAGCCTAATTAAGTTCTCTATCTATATTCAAAAGCTGCAACTGATTGGTATGGAAGAATTAAGGTCGTCGTAATAAAAATATATATGAAGTCCCCTGTATCGGTTAATTCTACCGTATATTATTAGACTGTCTATTTCCAGCTTCTATCGAGTTCAATTTAACCATATAAAGGGTTATTTCTTAGCAACTTCCCTTCTGACAAGACTGTTTTTTAAAGCTCTGCTGTTTTCGTGTGACATATTACTGTTACGCATGTTCAGTTTGGTCCAAAGTTTAACAATTAATGAAAATTTAAATGAACAACGCATGCAGATTATTAAATTTTATAATCAAAATTCATGCTCGAAAAAAAAGTGCTTCGTGAACTTTTTTATCGGAAAAATTGTCGTGTTTGGTGTGAAAAGTAGCCAGAAGCATTGCTATTTGGTGTGGATTATGGGCAGGCGCCATCGTTGAACCGTAGATTTCAAAGACGGCAAAGGAAGGAACGTTACGCTACCGTAATATGATTAAAAACTTTTATTTTGCCCAAAATGGAATAGTTGGACTTGGCTAACATGTGGTTTTAAGATGTCACACAGCATGCGAAACAATTGCTCAATTGAGAGGCGAGTTCGGTGAACAGTTTACTTCATGTTTGCGGCCGATCAATTGGCCGCCAAGATAGTGCGATTTAAAGCCTTTAAAGACTATTTTTTGTAAGGCCATGTTAAGGCTCATATCTATAGGAAAAAGCCCTCAACGGTTGACGCACTGGAAACTAATATTGAAGAATTTATTAGTGAGAAACCGGATGATATGTTGGAAAAAGTATGTCAAAAATGAACTCAGCATAAGAACCATTTAAAACGTAGACGCCTTCAACATTTACCTGAAATCATCTTTAAACATTGAATTATATAGATCGTTTCATCGACTAAAATAAAAATTTCCTACATTTCAGTAAATTTTAATGGTTTTTTTTTAATCAAATTCGAAAGCTTTTTAAAAAATCACTCTTTTTTAACTGTCCTGACGATTACTGGTCAATTAGCTGAAGAATAGAACGTACAAAAGTTAAACTAACTAGTTTAAGTATTCAGTGTATACAGAATTAATTTAAATTAAAAAATATATTGACTCCGTATAGCTTAGCCTATAGATATTTTTCTCTAATCACAAATTGGATTTTTCTGCAACTGAAATAGTAAGTCGCAACGTGGTTAAAACTGGCAAAATTAATATTTTAAATTTTGTATGATACATTTTTATGATTTGTTATGTTTGGTTTGGCATTCCAACATCAATAAATAAAACGTTTCCAAATTTAGTAAGTTTAGTTTGAAAATCATAGTTCTGTGTTTTTTCAGTTGTACAGAACTTTGGCATTATAATTTAAATATCACTTCTGGCACATGACTGGCTCGGACGTAGTCTGATCTGGAGATTCAATTTTCGATAACTTTTTATAACATATTTAGCCGTTATCGGCAATTATGCGGCGAATATTGCCCTCCAAGTGGTCAATCGTTTATGGCATATCGGCGTAGACTAGCGATTTAAAGCACAAATCACTTGATAGCTGACAAAATAGCCGCCATTTAAAAAATTGTTGCCAACTTTAAGTTCTATACATCTAAAAAAGACACCCTATATAATACTTTGAGACGATGGAGCTTAGGTACAGAGTACAGAGCAACTTGTACAAGGTTTATTAATTCTCATTGCTGATACTTTTATCCTAAAAAATATCGATAAATTAAATGTATCATGTTAAACCTTATCTATTGTGCTTGTCGCAATCATATAAATAATTACAGTAATCAGAATATTGTTCAAACATTTTGGAAAATGTTGAAATGGTTGTGGTAAACATGTGCAGCTATATATATTTTTTCTCTACGAACTCATTTTGCATATCCAAATCATTGAAGCATTTAAACTTACTGTCGTAATTCCAATGAATTTGTTGTATAATAAATTAAGCTGAAAATCTTAAATATTTACAGGCACTAACACACTATCGTTTCAATATATATGTATGTATGTGTGTGTATTTGTGTCTACATAAATAACTTTGCAAATCATTTAAACTTTTTTATTAGCATGTAAAATGTAAGAATATTGTAGATACTTACTGCTTCAATTTCTTGCGGCTTATATAAAGCTGCCAATCGCTGCCTTATGGGCACCATCATAATTAAAAAGAATGGAAAAGCCAAAGAGATTTTCGATGATTTCACAGCCCAAAGTAATACCAAACATAAAACTTGTATAAACGTAAACAAATGCATCTTCCATGTGGGAACCCGTTTTACATACGGAGTGGGTGGATAGTGTTTCACTGGCATAAAGAACAAACGTATTCTGGAAAAGATAATGTAGAAAACAAACAAAATAAGCAACAAGAAAAATCAAATACATTAAGAACATATTGTGATTGCTTTTTGGAGTTGGTTAAAGAAAATTCTTGTTGAGCTGAATATAGATTATAAGTTTATTTGGAGTTTAAATTTATGGTTTTTAATTTGATGTCAAGGTAGTACAAAAGTTCACAGAACTACTACCAGCATATAAGTGCAATTAAATGAAATTTGGGAAAACTAAGCAGGAGTGTTGAATAATATTTCTGTTTGAAATTGTATTTAAATTGTTTTCATTTGGTGCCTGAACACCTTCAGAAGTTCGTATTTAGGTTTTTCTTTTGCATCTTTGTGACTATTAAGGTTCATAACGACAAAATGCTTTTATACAGGCAATAATTAAAATCTTTTTGTGGTAAAATGTTATTCAAGTTAGCCAAATATTTATACTACAGCTTTTGTGAAACTTTGAAAGTTGAAGATAGACAGTTTTGCATTGCAAAATTACCTTCATTTTCATTCCATTTGAATCTTGTTCAACATTTTTGAAGACTTTAATTACGAAAGTTCGCTAAAATTTTAAAAATGTAAAACAATCCGGATTATTTTGTTCTTGTTTATTTTATAGAGAAAAAAAGTAGTATATGTGTTTTCATTAGCATTCAATGAATAGCCAGCCTTAGTTTATTCAATATTTCTTATATTACAAACATTTGGTCGGAAGAGAGGGGGTGCTTGGGTCATTGTTCTATAAATTCTGCTTTGTTTCACTTTAAGATTTTGGAAAAATTTTACTGCATACAAATATACAAACTCTGGAAAACAACACAGAAATAAATTGTCTTACCTTTCGAAGAATTGTACTCCACTCATTGATGCAATACCCATATAAAGGAAAACACCGAATAACACAGCCATTGGTATGAGACGCAGCAGTGGAGCCATTGTTACCGAAAGACCAATCATTAATGCCACACAGAAACCAGATACTCGTTGCTCCTTAACATCAATAATACGTGGAGATTCACCAGGAGCATGTGTTCTATAAAAATAAAATGAAAATGTTTAAACAATTTTTATACGCATTTGGCAATTAGTTTCATTTTATCAAGCTTAATTTAAGAATTTAGTTTTATTCAATGAGAATGCAACGAAAACACACAGTAAATTAAGTTAAAAGTAAAACAACTTTGTTTTTATTTAAAAGAAAAGTTTTGTTAAAGAAAAAAAAAGTAACACTTACCTCGACATAACAGTCAGAGCAGAAACATGAGCCACGGAACGCACTGTGGCTGCGCAATGCCAGGGCATGCCAAAGAAACCGCAGAAGGTATTAAGACAACATAAAAGCACAATATCAAAATGCAGACCGGAACCTTTCTTTAGGCCACGTTCAGGTTTATCTACAATCAATTCTGAAATATGCGATTCCATGAATATCAATATGTATACTAAAATTGCAGGTATTCCGGCCATAAAAGGTATCCAAGTCTCAATTGGTCCCAAAGCGACTAACCAGCCACGAACTGATGGATCACTGGGCGATAAACCCTCTGGCACACTAAGTTTCTCCGTATAAACAGCTGGTATAAAATAGTCCACCATTACAAATATTGTAATAGCAATTGGCACACCGAAATCTCCCAGAGCTCTTCTTGCATTGCGGCCAAAGAATTGCGAATTACGGAACAGTTTCAAGTAGTAGGCCACAGTGAAGGTGCCCAATGTTAATATGGTACAAAACAAAGCTGTATTTGGCATATTTAATTTGACATTACTGTTATAATCTACATTTAAAGTAACATTCGTTGCAGTTTCATTGGCATTGACCGCCTCAGCAGTGGTAGAGTTAACAAAGTCTAAAGTAGCATTAAGGCCTAAACTGGGTGGTGGCAAATTGTAATCAGCTAAAAGCGGATGATTCTTATATACAGACACTAATTTCATAAGAGTTTCTACGATATAAATTAAAGTAATAAGAGCTGAGAAAATTTCTTGAGTAAAACGTGTCAGCAGCCGTACATAGACACTGCCCTCGAAAGCAGAAACTAAAATTGATATAACTGCTAGCCAAATACCAATATAGGCTCGGATTGTTAAAAAGTGGATGCCATTTTCTTTGCAGAAATTATTCAACGCCTCATCGAATAACAGCAAAGGACCCGTTGTGCCAATAATTACCAACGGCTGACCGGCCAAACTGTGAAAGACTAGTCCTACAATAGAACCACTCAACAAGGTTTCTGATATGCCAATAAGATTGTGAGTTTTGTCCGAAGCCAAGCCGCCAAATGTAATTGCTGTTGATAGGCAAGCAAAGTACATAAAAATGGTAGCGGCTAAGGTCTCGGTATTCAAACCATCCAATATGTCACTTTTGTACATGGGCAAACGACGTTTGAGATCATTGCGCAAACCACCCCAAAGTCTGTGTGTTTTCTGTAAAGGATTCGGTTTTTTCTTATTACCATCATCATCAACAGTAGCTTCTTCCTGCTTCTTTTCAATGGCAGATTTTAAAACCTCTTTATGTAGATTGGCTTTATCTTTCATTTCCTTCTTGACTTGCAAAGCCTTGTTCTTGCGCAAACGAATCCAGTCTTTTTTGGCTTTCAACTCATCGAATGGCAAAAGGTCATGGCGATCCCAATTACCGGGTGGCAAGACAATAGAGTCATCTAAGAACTCATTAATGGCTGATAGTAAATCTTTGCGATCATCTGCTTTATAAGCAATGGAATGGAACGATTCATTGGCCATCAAAGTGGCAATAGAACGACCGACTTCATGATAATCCAAATCCAAAGTGGGTGGACCCAACAAGATGAACATGAAACGTACTGGTATGGGAACTTCAGTAAGACTAGGCATAGGCACACCTTCAGCTAAACGCACAAAGGCAATTGTTGGCTGCTCCAGGAAGTCAACTGCACCCACCTACAAAACATCAAAACGAAATTTAAAAAACTCATGTTCATCATCTCCTTTAAAACTTACCAATACAGTGGTGGCCTCTGCACCATGGGGTATCCTCTTAAATATGGTATCATTATTTAGTTTCTTTAAATCTTCCTGGGACGATGAATACGTATCATCCTTCATATCAATTTTCAAGTCATTGCTTTTCTTGCTACCACCAATTTCCAAGGCAGGCATAATTTTAATCTTCTTATCATCGCCAGATAGATTCTAAATCAAAATTAAGAAACAATAGAAAACAAGAAAATATGATTAATTATTTCAACAATTGTGCCAGATTAATGTTTAACGGTCAAAGTAAAGAAAGTAAACTCATTTCACATGCCCAATCATACAACAAAAATACTTTAACAAAAGCTGCCACTTTAACAATTATATATAAACAAGAAACCAAAAATATATACATACATACATAGTAGAAAAATAATAGAAAATAAAATCATTATTTTTATTATTAAAAAGATAGATACAAGCTAAAGTTACGAAATATTTATTTATTTATGTGTGTATTCTAAAACACAAGGTTTCGTAAAAATGCAATAAACATTTCTTTTGCTACATAAGAAAGCATAAAAATAAATATTAAGAAATAGAACAAAAAAAAAATTCTTAGGAATTTGTTTTACTTAATAATATAAAAAAGGTTATGCGTCTACAGTTGTGATAGTTGATATAACCAGAATACTTTTACAAGAAACCTGACCCAGCAACAGTCTGCAGGACTCTTATCATTGCTTAATGTCTTTAATAAAAAAAAAAATTCAAATTATTGACCATGACCAAAATTATTTCTGTAAAAACGGTTTTGATTTAACACGATTTGAAAAAAAATTTACATTTTTACACCATTTAGCACGATTCAAAATCTTTTGGGCTTAAATTTTTTTTGTTAAAAGTAATGTTTGCGAAATATGTTTATATCACAAATTTTTGTAGATACAAGCAAATTTACTGGACATAGCAATTGTAAATAGCACAAATTTAGGGTAATTCCCTTTTAGTGCATACAATCAAATAAACTTATCATAACTTTTTTTGACATTACTTTTTAGCTTAAAATTCATATCTCTATTTAAACCTGAATAGTTGTTCTTAAAACAGTCTTTGTTTTTCACTAATTTCAATAGATTTTGGGGATAAGGAACCAATCATCTTTTTGCATACGATCAATTTATTTTACACGAAGTTTTCTGGAACTAATTACCATGTAAAAAGGTGTGTGGTGTGTTTTATAAAATTTATCCTTTATATTAATTAACCCTCACACTATTTTCCATAAAAATTGGGTCTTATTTCATAATGAACAATGCAACAGTTAAGAGAGGAAATGAATTTTAGTTTATTCTTTTAGCTTTTCTTAACTATTAATAAATAAATATAAAATCATCAAAAAAAAAATCAAAGATATCTATGTACATTAAAATATTTTTGCTACCAGATTTCATGTGAACAATGCTTTAACTTTTATTTTCCGCGTAAAATTGTTTTTAAAGAAATTGCTGTAATTCATTAAACACAAAACTTTAAATAAAGTGAGAAAGTTAAAAGAGATTAAATCTCCTATCTTTTTGCACAGTGGGGCAGAATCTAATTTTTTTGGAAATAAATATGAAATTTCTAAGCTGCTAGCCATAAGCGTAGCCGAGAAGTATTCGAGTTAAAGTTTTCAGGATGGATCCCAAAGCATTTTCAAGGGCGTAGCTGTGGGGGCTCAAAATAGGACATCTTTGATAAGTAATTTGTTTAAGCGTTTGATTTACATGATTTTTATTTTTTTCGGCTAGATCTTTAAAACATACCTGCGTGTGCTTTTAATCGCTTATGGTTTTAGAGTTATAACCATTTTAAAATATAAATTAAAGCCTTTCTCCGGTTTTTTGTATTTTTATTACGTCATCTTGCATATTGCAAATATGCAAATATGCTTATATAACAAATTTATTGCATATTATTCAAAAGGCATCGTTACAGAGATCATTTTATTATAAACAACATGTCCAATTTCTCAAATACGCTGTTACGAAATTGACATTTTAAAAAAAATTTAACATGACCTATGTTTATCACGTTGAGTTCCGTGTGCCCCGCCGGCGGTGCACAGGTACGTCTAAATTCAATTCAATATATTTCCTATATTTTGGCACAACAATAATACGATTAAATATTATATTATGTCAACCAGAAAAACGCATTTTTTAACTTTGAGAATTTTTACTGTATCTTTTATTTTAGATAAATTAGAAATTATTAAAATTAATTGACACCCCTTTATTATATATCGGCACTTAACAAATATACATATATATATTTATTTGTTCTGTATAATGCCCTCATATCGTGTTAATAATTCCAAAGCTGGGTTTACAGAACGGAAAGCAACCCCCATAGAAATATATAATCTTATGAAAAAAAATTAAAATAACTTTTTATAAAATATTTACATAATTTAATGTGTTTTTCGAAAGTGGTCCCTATATGAGAGCTATGACCAATTATAGGCCGGCCACCATAAAGTTCGTTACTGTGATTTATATATACTTATATTATTTGTGTGGAATTTCAACTTGCTAGTGATTTTTGTAAGCGATTTATGAGCGTTTTAGTTATTTTCGGAAGTGGACTTTATATGGTCAAATATTGGCTGATGGAAAAAATATAGTTTTATAATTTTTCTTAGCATCAAGTTTTTTTTTTAAATTTTGTGTGAATACTGCTTTTTTGTAGGCAGTTATGTACCATAGAGCCATATTCCGGTAAGACATTTGTATGAGGGCTATGGAAAATCGTGGACCGCTTCCTACCATTTTCAACAGGATTTCTATAATAAAAATATATATTTGAAAAAAAAATAACGAGGTTGTCTACAAATTTGGTCTATAACACGGATCCAAATAAACAGATTTTACCCATTTTGAATACCAAATATTTCCGTGAAACAAAAAAGCTCTTTCGTGCCTTCAACAGACGGATGGATATGGCTAGAACGTCTTAGAATCTTATAAGGACCCATAATATACATATATATATTTTTTGGTTCTACCAATGTCTCGATGTGTTACAAATGCAATGACAAACTTAATACATTCAAATTTAGTTTGCTGGTGGTTATAAAAAAAGGAAATGAGGGATAGCTTAACCGACATTGAGAGGAATTTTTAATGATTATTTAACAGGTTTTAATTTCAGTTTATAAATATTTCTAAGTTAAGTAGCAATATAGTAAGGAAATGCTACTTTAACTAATTAACAGTGACTAAAACTAAATTTGAGGTATATGAGTTTATGTATTATAATTAACATTAATCGAATCTGATGTATGTATGTCATTTAATGACTTTTAAGTAAAAGTCTTTAACTCACAACAAGATGTATTTATTGTATCTAAATAAATGAAATACATATGACATGCTGCTAACGACATTAAATTATGATGTTGTATTTGTGGTTGGGGGAAAATATAGTCTGAGGAGGAAGCATTTCAAAAAACAAATTTATTTATTTGTTTGTAAAAAACAGGTTAAACAAAAATCAAGTAAATAGTTAAGAAAGCTCATCAAAAATTTAATAAAAAAAAAAAAACTTAAGGAAAAATGTTAGAAAATTTAAGACATTTACACCCAAATACGATAACGTGGAATGACGGCGATTTGTTGCATTTGGTTCGACTACAATTGCTGTTGGTGGTGCACTCAGAGTTTCACAAACAGAGCGTCGCGGACGTGCATTTGTATGCAGACGATTTGCATGTTGAGGATGTAAATGTTGCTGATGCTCGTGTCCCATCCATAGCAACTTTTTATTAGTATTTTTATGTCATTTATTATTTATTTTAAAATAATTTTTTTAAATATGTGTGAGCAAATACAGGGTATGTGTTGTAAAATTTATGGAATTTTTATTAAAATGTCCATTAATACAATGTTTAAGGGAATTATTTTTATGTTTAGGTATGTAGTTTGTGTTCGCAAACGAGTGATTTGGAAAAAGAGAAAATAAGTTAAAAAAAATTAAAAGTTTATTTAATATTTTGTTTTGTCTCATATCAAATCTTATAAGTAAATGCTATTTAAGGTGAAGCTTAAATGAATGAATTTGCAAAATCAAAGGCATGGAGAAAATTTATTTAAAAAAATGTGTCAAAAAGTTGTTTCTGGAAATTTCCAGTTTTTCCGCAGAAATTTTTTATTGCATAAAGGCAAAATGTACTTATAATGATTTGGTTCTTCCTTTGTCATACTGTTAAGCCTTTATCTTTAAACAATAATATTAGCGCTTAACATTTCTTTAATTAATAATAATACAAGCTTAAAAAGCAAATATTTATTTTGTTTATTAAAAGAAAAATATAGAGTGGGGAGCACAAATGAATACATGTTGGTATCTTTTGCACTTTTCAATACATAAAAATATAACTAACAAAGAAAACTTATAAATGTTTTTGTGATTTGTTTTATATTTAATACTAAAAAAAATAATTTAGAATACAAAATGAAAAAATCAATTTTGCAAAAAAAAATACCGTTTACCGTTAGATTTGTATGTGTTTTCTTTATTATGACAAAACATTAGTTTGATATTAATTTAATTGCATGTGGTAAACACTTTTTGCAAATTATCCAAGAGAAATCTAATTATAATAAATAATGAAGAAACTGTTAACAGCCATTACAGAAAATATTCTATTAACGAATGCGGACAAGACACATATGTTGAATACCTTAGTATAATTCTATAGCAGTAAACAAACTAGTTAGTCAATGAACAGCAAGACAAGCCCTTCGTGATTTTGGTTACGTGTAAGCAGTAGAAATAAAAAATGAAAATCTGCATTGAAAAAAAATGTTAAGGTACAGTTAAAGTTTGCTAGAGAGCACAAAAATTGGCCAGTAGATAATTTGGTCAGATGAAACAAAATATAATTGTTTTCAATCCGACAGTAAACAATATTGCTGGCGCCCAAGAGCCGAGAGAATTCAAAGACACTATGTTAAGGTCACAATGAAGCACGGTAAGAGGAATGTCATGAATGGGGTTGCATTACATGGTGGCTTCTCGGACCACTGCAAAGAATCGAAGGAATACTGAGGAAAGAAGACTATCTGCGTATTTTGCAAACTCATCTTTCCGATTTTTAGACAAGAGCGTCGTCTATCATGTGGATGGTGACGCAAAGCAAAATTGTGATAGAATGGCTAGCTAGATTTACACGATTGAAATTTTCTTCAAAATTGCTCTTCAAAATGCTTCAAACTCGTGTAAACAGCAAAATTTCTTTAAAATTTATTTATTTAACAACTATTAATAACTATCAAATAAATAAATTTTGAAGAAATTTTGCTGTTTACACGAGTTTGAATCATTTTGAAGAGCAAGAGCTTTAGCAAGCAGAAATTTATTTTGATGCAGTAGCCAACAAAAAGTCCTGACCTCAATTCAATTGAGAATTTCTGGTCAATTGACAAGAGACAGTGGGACTGTAGCGATTAACTCCAACATATTTGGAGGAGCTGTGGCAAAGGGTTTAGCTCTAATGAAAGAATATTTGAAATCAGTTAATTGAATAATTGATAGAGAGAGAGGTGTAAAAAGTGTTTTACGAAATAACGGCCTTTGGACTAAATATTCAGAATACTATTAATTTTATAATTTAATCTAGAATCAAACAAAGTTCTTCGTCTGATTCTCTGGAACTAGTTCTTTTGTAACGTTACTTTAGAATCAGTTCGGGAGGTGACACTTTCTAAAAAAAAATCATTGGTTTCAAAAGCAAATAGGTACGAACGTATATTGATCATGCGTTTTTCAATTAGCTGGGCATTAAGTTGTTAATGAATACTAAAAGAAATATTTTGAATAAAATAATTTTTTGTATAAATTGTATGCAATTTAATAAAATGTTAGCGAATATTTTTACAAAATCTGCTCCCATGAACAAATTGTTCAGCAGAGGCATAATAAAGGAAAATAAATTCCAATAAATATATCTATTAAAAATTGTGGAGGAATTTTAAAATCTCAAAAACATTTTAGACTAACTAGTATAATCCAATTTTAGTACAGATATAAGATTGATCAAATAAGGTTAATTTTTAATACCACGAATCTTAAACATTACTAAGTGGCAGAGTTAATAAAGTTTGTCATATGGTAAACCTAAAAGTAGCCTTTGGTAACATTATAAGGTAGTGGAAGGCCAATGTAATTTATGTAGTAAACAAATCGATTTAATTTTTTTAAGCTGATAGCTTTAGTTGTTAGTGCTCTAGTTCTTAAGATTTATTGTAATTTTAATTATAGTAAATAAAAATAAATAAATATTAATTTTTTGACATTTGCCGCTTTAAATATGCGCTTACCTACAAAAAGTATAAGAAAACCGCGGCCATTTGCCGCTTACATTGCCCTTCCAAAAAAAAAAAAAAAATAACTCTTATTGACACATTTTTGAATAATAAATATGCATTACGATATCTTAAACAAAATTAAATATTTTCCTTAAAAACTACAGAGAAATTTTGAAAATTTTCTATTTCTTAAAAAGGAGAAAATAGTTTGTAAGTTTTATATGTCTTTATAATAGTCGTTTATTATGACGAAGATCAAACATATAAAGTAAATGTGATAAAATTGATAATAAATTACAATAATGAAAATAGAAACTGTGTATTTACAATTATTACAAAAAGCCAATTAATTTAAAAGCCAATTCAATATATAGACTAGTATATAGATAGATAGATAGGTAAGTATATGAACTTATACGAGTTCGTATGATAAAGTAAGCGAAAGAGAGAAAAAATAAAACAGAAATAAAAAATAATATTACAATGATTAATGATAGACAGCAAAAGCATTGAAAATAAATATAAATTTTATAAAATACATATACATATATTTAAATGTGATACAGTATGAGGGTAAGTATGCATTGCAGAGGCACATACTACCAAACATACACAGACCAACATGATTATCATCATCATACATCAGTGGTAATGTAATGCGAACAAGTATAACACAAAAATTAAATAATGAAAATATGTAAAATCAAAATGAAAAATAATGAATAGTAAGTAATGGCGTGTATTTTGCAAAGAGTTGGAACGAGTATATGATCATAACTTCAGAAAACAAAGGATTTACAAAACATACCTGTAGACTGGTGTAACTGTTGTATTTGCGTTTCGTAAAGGGAAAACCACTTTGATGTTCATTCACATGCCGATGACGCAACAGCAAAGAGCGCAATACAGATGCTTTATCATCGGAATTAATTAAATCTTCAATGACCATCTGCACAAGACAAACGCATAAATAAAATGGTCAATTGTCGATGATATGTAGTATTTCCGTTTTATATTATTTTTATATTTTTTGTCTTCTTCAATTACCTGTTCGACTACACGATATGCTACAGCTGGCAAATCCTTTTCATGTAAATCCAACAGCACAACACCGGTTTCTAGACAGCGGCGTAAATTTAGCAATGAATGAAAGGAAAGGGAGGCTACGTGAGGTTTGCCCCAACGATCTGAGCCCTCTTGTACGTCTTCTTCATATTTGATCCAACGAGCTGTTTCCTTCCATTCTCGATCCTCACCAGCGCCGATAAGTTCATCAAGTTGCACAAAAATCTACATTTTGATTATAAATATTAAAATTTTGTTATATAATGATGTAAATACTTGTGATATATTCGAGTTAAAATTAAATAATTATAAATTTTATAATCATACATATAAAATGTATGTATGCAGCTATTTCTACTACATTGGTTAACAGTAACATTCCTCTATATCAAGTTCTATATACCGAAAAGCCTCCAGTTTTAGCACATATCTTGTTTGACTGATGGCAGTACCGCTAACCGCAGATAAAAAACTATGTTTAGACATTTTTATACCTGTGAGTTGGAAAATTGTTTCCTTTTTAGTTTTCGAAGGAAAATTTTATTTAATTATCCACGAAAACAAGGTGTTGAGGTTTTACATTAAGATCATTGTTTAGTTGTTTAAGCCCTTTTTCTATTATTTCTAAAATTGACAATACTGACTGATACATATCTTAGAAGATCTCGCAATTACGCTTGCAGTTAGCAACTTTCGGTAACTATTCATAGTCATGTTCAGAAGCATTTGTTTCAATCTTGAAGCCTTGTTTAAGTCTTGAGCAGACAATCGCTCATCACAACTTTCCACTTAAGGACTCGCATATGAAAGTTAATGCAACAATCGAGCTGACCTCAGTATCCTTTGA
The DNA here is from genome assembly GCA_950370525.1 of Bellardia bayeri. Classification (NCBI taxonomy): domain Eukaryota; kingdom Metazoa; phylum Arthropoda; class Insecta; order Diptera; family Calliphoridae; genus Bellardia; species Bellardia bayeri. Next base: position 86,988,212 of record OX493267.1, read on the forward strand.
TCTCTCAGATGATATCATCTTATGTTCTGCATCTTAAGCAAAACAAAATCAGACGAGATCATATATTCGCTTATTGCTTGCTTTTCCACAGAATGAATTTGCAATTTTATGCTCTGTGTTTTGCCTAAAAGTAGTGTCTCTCTAAAAGTATAGTCACACACGACAAATATTTATTCAAAAAAGTGTAACCACATTTTTAGTACACATTTGTTTGACGCTATTTAATCTAACAAGTGTTTTGTAAAATCAAACAGCATAAAACAAAATGAAATTTGTTTGTGTCACTTGTCCTAAATAAAATAAATTTTTGAAATAAATAAGAGAATTTGAATATATTTTACTTATTGATTATTTTTCATCAAATATTTGCCATGAGTGACCATGCCTGAAGACTCATGAAAACTAAAATTATAATTGTATATAAATATAAATATATATGTATATAAACACTATACACATATTTATTGATAGCAAACGCTCATTAGATCTGTAAAGAGTATGTACATATATCTCTTTGAATGCCAAAATGCCGGGTGCCTTCACCATATGGGTTCCTTAACACTGGAAAAATGAATGCAATAACAGAGCAAATGAACTTACGAATACCAGTTTCACCATAAATTCGAACAAATTCAGTCTTGATATTGAAATCCCTCTCTTTGGGGAAAATAACTGATCTATATGCGATAAATTTGCTAAGAGTCCATCTATGGAACTTAATAGCGATCATTACTCACCACTGCACTCTAGGTGTTTATGTATATATATAAAAGTTTAAAAATCCCTTATAATTCCTTTCGGCAGAAGTTGCATTTGGGAACCTGCTAATTATAATTTCTCTCTATCAAAAGGTGATTTATGTAAAATCCAACCCTTCATTAAATCAACAAGATGGCTGAATAATTACGGAGGCCAATGGGCCCAAATGAGCTATGCTTCGAATGACTGATAATTTAAACTAATCTAACTTAAAGGCTTTTAAAAGAGACTATAGCTTTTAATTGGCGAATAAATTAAGTAGAGCAATATTTTTATTAAAACCCATTACCCGGAATATCTCAAACACACTGAAAATTCTTCTTATCCATGCAAATAAAGATACCCACCATGGCATGTTTCTGTAGAGCTTGATCATTAAGAAGACTACCATATAATACTGCTAATGCAAGTTATTTGCTACCACCAACATTAAATTATATGCGATTATAAACGCTTTACGAGTTTAGAAATCGTAGTGAAAAACTCAAACTTCACTAGAACACAAAAAATGTTGGCTGTCTTTTTACTCCTCTGAATATACCATTGGAATTAATCTCAAATTATGAACCATTAATAAGTTCTTTAAAGTCTCGTGCAAATGGGTCATATACAATGTAAACATTTTTGATCAGGTACTATTTAAAACAATTACTACCAGCAATTAGCATATTTCCTCTTACTTCTGGAATGCCATTAAATAACACATTTCCATGTCCTTAAAAATATATCTTGAATATATTCCTCTGATTTAAAAATATATTTAGAAAGTCTTCACCTACGGTACCATCTGTACTACTTAGCAGACCAATTGATTTTAGTCTGGTATGAAAGAAAAATTATTATCTTCTTCATGATATATCGATTATCTAACAAACTACACTACAAACTTTGGACTCAATATTTCATGAGCATTGATCTTTACATTATATTTTCTGATAAAAAGTTGCACAAGTTCCTGGTATTTCTACATTTGTTGGTCTTATATTTTAATTGTCTTAAAGATACTTATAATTAAAATATATTGGAGGTCAAAGGTCACAAAATTGTTTGATTTGTTATGATGGAGTTTACATTTTGAACAATTAGCTAGTGCAAACTAAGTTACATCAATGAGTGTAATAATTATAACTTGTATGCTAAACAACTAATGTTGGTGACCTTTGAGAAGCGAATTTATTTTAACACTAAAGCACGAAATCTTATATTTAATAAAATAATAACATAATTCTATAATAAGAACTGTTGGTGTCTAGAAAAAATTAAAAAATGTTGTTTTTTTTTCAAAAAACTTACCTCATGCGGACTATGATCTAATATCTTCTTAGCCTGTTGTAAACCAGCTACATTTATTTGTGGTAATTCTCTCAATTTTATTGAAGAATGATGTATTTTGTGCCTTCTCAATGCTCGGGGATCATCTGAACGATGTGATCTTAATTCATTAAGATCGGCTTCCTAAATAAAAAAAACATTTAAAACCAAAAACATTAGAGTTATTTAATGAACAACTGATATATGTATATAAGATCATTAACCTGGGAAGCCTTCGGAAATGTCTTTAATTATATTTTAAATTTTTTATAAGGGAAAGGCAAACAAATCCACAAATATTTACAAATAATAATTTATAGATATGAAAATGTAAATAAATATAGATAAAATTGCATTACTAACATAATAATTGTAAACAGTTTTTAATAATATTTACCTCCAAAGCGGCATCTTCCGGTGCTGATATTTTACGACTGCCGGCATCGCCGTTTTCTTCAGTAACTTTTTTGGCTTCCACGCTGTCTTGATGGGAAAATTTACGTTGTCTATAATACTGGTGGCGGCTGCAAGCATGTTACAGAAACAAACAAAAAATCAGAAAAGAGAAAAAATAAATAAATAAAATAGAAACAACAATAATGATAGCAATTGCATAGTGTTGGTTAAATCAAGTGTACAGTTAATGACAGTTAGGGCTACCAGTTACTTTTTTCAATTATACACAAAATTAGGGAATGAATAAGAAATTAATATAATCAACGATATTTCCAAAAAAAAACAACAACAACATGTTCGTGATTATTTATAAAGTTATAGTTTATAAAAGTTTAAGAAAAGCACAAATTAAAAAAATTTTCATTAACATTTTGGTAATCTCAGCTAATTGTGGAATAAAGGTATTAAATCTGACAGCCCTGCTGTAAATGTTTTATTATTTTCCCTTAAGTTTGTATTCACATTAATGGCTTACCTTTTTCTTCTTTTACGTTCGTGTATATTGTCGTTGGGTTCTTCATCATAACTTAAACTAGGGGGTGTAACAACAGTTGCCTTCTTCTTACCAAATTGTACGTGCTTTTCATCAGCCGAATTATCCTATAAACACATTGTTATACAATTATTTTCCACTTATTCTCGTAATACTTATTTAAATAAAATGTCACTAATTCCAATCAAAATAAAGTTCAATAGGCGTAAGTTAATGTGAAAACCTACCGAATGATCACCATGACCAGCACGTTCGGAAACTAAGGGAAAATCTTCTGGTATGTCATCGTAGTTTTGTGCATTTGATGAATCATTATTATGTTCATATTCAGAATCTTCTTCTATATTAAGATCACTATTTAGATTCTTTGTACGATGTACTGAAAAATATCAAGACAATAAAACATTTACTTTTTATTAATCAGGAATCTTAACCGTTATGTATGCATATCTATTTAATAATGTTCTAAAACATATAAAAATAAAATATTTACATTTTTTAAATAATTTTTTGTATACATATGTAAAATTTATGACCAAGATTAAGAATTTGAAATGTAATGAGTTACAAAAATCCTTGGTGCATCGTTTAACTTAGTATACTTCAAAGATATTAATTTGTTTAAATTACAACCATAAGTCTATAATAAACTGCTTTAGAAATTGAAATACAGCTCAAAAAATAGAAAAGCTATATAAAATAGGCTTCGAAAAAAAAGTTTTGTCAGTCAGCCCCTAAGATAATGTAAAAACAATTCCAGAAATAATTTTTTTATTTTTTTGCCACGCCTACAAATACCGTCCCTTTAGTAATTTGTATCAGGCATGTTCTGAAAACCACTTTTTCGTAAAGTGATTTGAAATCATTGAAAAGGTGTTCTAAGCACAAAAATTATTGAAATATCGTGATTTAAAACCGGTCATCTAACAGCCTAATGATTTCAAATCACTTCGAGTTTTTTAAGCATTTTGCATTAAACTCTTGTAATAAAATTATCACATACACTTAAAATCATTTGTTCTTTATTTGTTTTTGAAATAAAACTAACTATTTTACACAGAAAAAACGTAAAATTTACAAATTTAGTAAGACGTTGTATTTTTTGCGGACTATTTTTTTAGATTTATTTACACTTTTCGTGACTAACGTTTACTTTTTAGTAGCTCCTGATTTAGGACAATCAAAATCACTACTAAAAATTAAAAATCTCGTGATTTTCAGAACACCAAAATATTCCTCCCGTGATTTCAAAATCGTTCGTGATTTAAAATCACCGTGATTTCAGAACATTCAAATTCTAGTCATGACTTTTAAAAATTCTTGCACAAATATAACATCGACATAAAATTTAAAAACTAAATTTTTGGATGATCGGTCAAAATAAAAAATCATAGCTCCCATTTCTGATAAACAGTTTTTTCTCATATACTGCGCGTAGGGTATTATATGGTACGGAGAGATTTTGTGACTGCATTTGTACCACATCAAAATATTATTTGTAAACTCACAAAAGAAAAATTCTAAGACAATCTATGACCGTCTGTCTATGGTCCTTCTGGTCAGGGTTAAGATTTTAACTATTTTTTTAAATTTACTAATTTCTTTAAATATGTAAAGATTAAATTTTGAACAAGTTATTCGTATAATAAACGAATAAAGTCTGTTGAAAATAGTAACAATCGGTGAATGATTTCTGCTATCCTCATACATATTTTATTTAGGAATTTGTTTCTATAGTGCATAAAGGCCTAATAAAAAATGACTAAAAAATTTATACAAATTATTATGCCCTTATTCATAAAAATTTAAAGTAGACTTCAAATGTGCTTTAAGAAAATTTTATATGAAAATTTTGTCTAAGAGCAGACTTCGAACCTACTTTATTTTTTATGAATACGGCAGTTAAAATGTACATAAGTTTCATGTAAAAATCACAAGGTCATCTTTCTCGTAAATCGGTTTATATTGGACCACAAATAAAAAGCAATACCGAAAATCACTTTAATACTCATACATTTAATTTTTTATTTAAATATCGTCATACCTAATGCCATGAAGTTCAGCGCATAACTGATTATAGCTCCCAGTATGGGACCACTTTAGCAGACAAATTAACCTAAGACAAATTAATATTAGAATGGAGCGGATCATGGTTAATAGTAGTATTTAAGGCTGTTCATGCCAGCCATTTCCTCATGCAAATTATTAAATATGTCGCATTCTGCGTCTTCAGAAAGCTACAGAAAACTTTGGAAGTATATAAAATCACAGAATGATTAACAATGACCTCGAATTGATCCTATTCGAGCATGCCGTACTGCAGTAGAAATATTTGTCCTTTCAAAACATCAAATTTACTTTATATTAAACTTATTTTTTATAATTTTTTCTCAATACTAATAAACATATAGCAAAGATACTAAACTATAAAAAATAATTACTCTCTCACCCTTTTTATTTTCTATAGCATGAGTTAGGTTTTTGACAGCAGACTTCAGAATTAGCACACTTTTTGAATTGTTGAATTGTATTGAGCTGAATGATTGTCAATTATGGATTGATGCTTACTTACTATATTTGCTGGTATGATATCATGATGCGTAGAAGTTATTTGCTACTAAATTGTATAATTACATATATATTTTCAATTATGTTGAATATGAGAAAACCTACTTTTACCGAAAGCTTTGCACAGAAAGGTCAATCACAAAGAAGGACATAGTTAAATTGATTCAGAAAGAATATAGGTGATAAAAACTGAATGTTGGATCATTATATTTGAACTTTTTAAACATCAGCACATCTATGTATAAACAAATATATGTCCGTTCGTACTTAAATAACTATATTGTTAACTATAACTACTTTATTAAGTATAGTATATTCTGGACTATATTTGAGATATTTAAACACTATAGTATATTAGTTGATTCTTAATAAGGATCCCTATGGACTTTTAAATTGCACAAAGCAGTATGGTAGCGAATACTTACGGAACAACAAATTCGTATAATCCCTACCACTCATGGTGCAAGATTGAAACAAATTTTATTTGTTAAGTGTTTATCAGTCAAAAAACAGAAATGTTCTGCATATTACCAACATTTTTATAAATTATTTTCTGAAAATCTCTTACAGTTTGGATTGTTTCTTACCATTTTTAGGTTTATAAGAACCAATTGGATGTACCGTATCCTGAAATGTAGTGACATCAAATTTTTCCTTTAATGAACTTGGACCAGCGAAAACTTTTTCCATTTCCGAGTCCAGAAGAACTTCATCAGGATCTTCATTTCCACCAGACTGAAATTGAAAAAGTATAAAAATAATAAATAAAAAAATCTTAAAGAATTAAAAAATCGTACAAATAATTATCAGCCAGCTTGTCAATGCACAAAGAAGTGTAACCTCGCACACTTTTTTTTAAATACTGGCATACTCCCAAATTTTTTATAGAAAATACTATTATACAAACATTTTTCTTTGATAAGTTATACACAAGATTGGCTTTGAAAGTACTGTTATACATAAGATTTTCTACTTATATACAAATACTATTATTTCTATAGAAAATCTTTTGTATAATACTATTTTCTAATAAAAATATTCATAATACTGTTATACAGAAAAATTTATAATAAAAATTATAAACTTACTTGAAATCCAACCACAAAGTAAACAAGATTGCAATTGTGAAATCAGTTGCGTTTTTTGCAAAACTATATTTCAATGACTCAATTAATGCATCTATTTAATATCAATGTGAGTCTATAGGAATATGTATATTTTTATTTTTACATTAAAAACAGTCTGAAAGTATCAAATGAGTCGGGAAAGTACTACGAAACTGTTATACATAATTATCGAAACAAGTACTATCGTTTCATCTCATTCACTCCTGCCCAGTACATATTAATTAGTGTAATTTTGTAGAAAAACTTAACCGACAAATATTGTCCAGTGTAATTTCTAAAATAATTTATTTAACTATTAATTTATAAATAAACCTAGTATGTATTCCATGAATCATGTGTCTAAAATGATTGCCACTTTCTTAGCACACTTGCACTCAAGAGTTCGTTAACACAGTAATAATTTTAGTAATGGATAAATTATACAGTTAATTGTAGTTAAACTGAATTGACAGCCAGCCAGTCAGTTATTTTTTCTAGGAAATCATTATACCCTCCGCCACCATAAGTGGTGAAAGAGGGTATATATAAGTTTTTCATTCTGTGTGTAACACTGAGAAATATTCATCTGAGACCCAACAAAGTATATATATTATTGATCCTTATGGAATTCCGTCTGTCTTTCCGCCTGTCTGTTTGTCTGTCTGTCTCTGTAAAACACTCTCACTTCCAAAACGCACAACCAAAATCAATAGGGTTTCTCTTCCTGCAACAATTATTGATACATTGATACATTTAAAAAATCTTGATGCATAAATGATCATAACATTTTAATTTTGTATTTTACTTTTTATTTAATTTAATTTGCTTTATACCTTTTACTGTTTTTTTATCGCCAACAAAAATAGAAATTATTTTAATTTGACAGCGACGAAAAAATCAGCATGGACAACAATCTGCAGTCGAGTTGCCTGCTGTCGTCAATATAATCAATCACATATAAACGTATGTATTTTATTTTTGCCATATTGTAGTCGGTAGCGTACTGTCTCGAATGTGTTTAATGCTTTATGGTCCAAAATGTGACACAAAGTGGATATTTTTAATAATTTGTCTTGCAATTTTTTAAAATATATTGCAATGAAAGTTTGTACACGTTATTTTTATGATCAAAGAAGAAAGTGTTAGGAAAAGAGTAAGAATCGGTCCATGATTTCTGATAGTACAAATATCTTCCCGAAATATGGCTTAATAATAAGTAAATGCCTGTAAAATTAGAATATTAATACAAAATTCGGCAAAAATAAGTGTCATGTAAAAAGAAATCCTAAAACGAAATTTTGTTTTATTCGGTCCGTGTTTGACCATTGACCCCACATCTAAAATTCACTTAAATACGAATAAATGTAATATAATTACAGTTACCAGGTTAATATTCGACACAAATAATTCTTATATATATATAGAAATTGTTTTATTAAATTTTAGGATGGTCGGTCCATAATTAGTTATAGCTCCAATATAAGGACAACATCCGAAAAAGCCATTAATCTTTATATATATCTTATAAATATTAGTATCGACTCAAAACTTTACACAGATCATTTACATATATGTACGCAAAAATCATACTAAAGAAATTTGTAAATTTCGGTCCATATTTGACCATATTCACCATATGAAGAGCTCTTCTGGAAATAACTTTAACACTCATAAGTCTCATATAAATAAGGATACCGATCCAAAATTTTAAATGAAGCATTTACATATATTCCAAAATCAAACTCATATAAGGTCCACTACCGGAATTCACGTTAATACCAATATGTATCTTAAAACAACTACTATTATATTGATATTCAACATGGGATATCCTCATATGTATAAAATTCTCTGTTCCGAAATTTAAGTAGATCGGCCTATGTTTCGTAATTGCTTAAATATAAGACCAGTTAACCCTCAAAAATGTCTAATAAATATTAGCATTAAAAAACACTATTCTATTCCTATAACCAGTGTAGTTTTTGTATTTCTCATTATACTTAGGTGGAGGGTATTTAAGATTTGGCATAGCCCAATATTGCACTCTAACTTGTTTTCTTTTAGGCTTACAAATTGAATTTTCTATTACTTTTATTTACGGCTTATTAATCTTCGGAAAAGTTTTTGTATTATTTAATTATTGCTTTTTTTATTGAACATACAATGAAAACTGGCTTCCAAAAAGTTTCTAATAAATAATAAATTTTGTTTTTCATGTAATATGTGATAAAAATATATATAAAACAAGTAGTTCGTAACAAAAAGTTAAACGTTAAGTTTTTTACTCTAACCACAAAGAATGAATGCTTACTATTGATACATATTTACCTTTGCACAAATATGTATTGTTTTTAATTCAATAGCACATGTAAATGATGTATGGTGCACATCATAATTACAGGACATTTACAATTGTTAATAGCATAATTTTTGTAATTCTAACAAATATTTTAAAATGTTTGTGATACCAAAGTTGTATATATCTTAACAAACCATTATCTGTATTATAAAATTTTATAATTATTTTTAAAAAGTAGCATCGGTAACATTTTTACTCAGTGTAGCTATAATCATTAACATGTATGTAACAATTATACTTTGACTTATCAATCTTATATGAAAGCGTTGTACACAAAAGTAATTTACAAACTCATTAAGTATTTTGTTTGAATATTAAAATGAACAATGTTCTTGTTTTGGTATTACAAAAGGCACAAACATGTTTGTATGTAAATTGACAAAATATTGATAGTAAATCAATCAAGAACAAAACAACATTTATTATTTTAACAAACATTAAGAAAAGCCATTGTAAATATATGTATGTATGTAGGTAATAGGAGTTTTAAAAATTCTTAAAGCAAAAAAACAGAAGCGAATGGATAGAAGTGTCATAGTTGGTCACTTAGTACTATTGTATCCTTTTCACTTGTCATGATTAATATTAAATTTGTGGCAAATTAAAATACTTATGTTCAAAGTTTTGATGAGGGCAACTTTTCTAAATAATTGTATAATTAGTTTACCATAGAAAATTTGCCATTATGTCAAAAATGTGTTTTAATATACATGTTCTAGCATAACCCAATAATTTCACTAAACCAGCCGTAATGAAACAAAATTTTTTTGTATGAACGAATTTTCTACGGGAAACTGTATCTATTTCAATTCAGAAACAATAGTGCAAAAATATTATCCTACGATTTTCTTGTAGCATATCGCTATAGTTTACTTGGCGTAAAATACTAAAATACTTACAATAAAAAGAAAGTGAATGGTACAAAGTTTGTAGACTTTCACTATAGTAGTTTCGTATATGCAACTGTCACTGTTCAGCTCATTTATATCCTAACGATAATCAAATAACTCATTCCAAGTGTCGATAATTACACTGTTAAAGGGTTTCTGAAAAAAACTTTGTGTTATCAAAACTAAATAAAACAAAGAATTTGTATGAAAATTGTCGATTGTATTTAAAGAAGTAAGGTTTTATAAATTATACATAATATCAGACAGATTTCCACCAAGCTTACACATGTCGATGAATTATCTATTTCGTTAATTACGTCACGTATTATAAATTTTGGGACTGTAATTTATTAGATTAGTTTGGTATAGACTCTTTCTTTAACATAGCCCTACAAAGAATCACCCAGTGCTGTTAAATAACATCATTCCTGCAATTATGCTATCGGGAAATTAGTTTGCAATACATTTATGGTTTCGTAAACATGTGAAAATAAAAATTTAGGCGAAAATTTAGTTTGCGCATTTCCAGGCTAATTTCCGAAAACCATACAGTGACTTATTCAGCATAAATAGACTGCTCACCAATTGCTTTCATTTTCCGAATTTCCGTAGGAAAAATGCTGATATTTAGCATAGTGTCATATTCAAAGAAATTGGAATGGGCTTCGTTTAAAAAAATTATTTTCCCAGAGAAACCAACGGGTTGTTCTTGACTGAATTTAGCTCGAAATTGAATTCATTGTAACAAACAAACTGGCAATAGAAATAAAATGTTTTATTAAAATTTGCTTCGCTATTTCATGCAGTCTGTTCAAAGGTATTTGGGAAGGTAAACTAAATCTGTATTGTTAGGATTCCCTTTAAACGTTATAGTTCATTTTCTTTAAAGAACTAAAATAAGTTTGAAATACTCTGGAAGTTTTTATATTATGAGTCTAATATAAGATCATAACTAATTACTTTAAATTTATTTAAAATAAATATTATGGCATCAAAAGCTCTTTATGTTCTGGATGAAAAGGTATTTGAGAGTATCCAAATCAGTTGAATCCTTGGAGAACCATCAAAATATGGACTAGGAAGTACACCTAGTTCAGCTAGTATAAATGTAGATACATATTTAGTCAAAATGCATTTAGCTGCCATTGTCTGAAAATTACCGCTTTTGTCAGCTCTCCAACTATGGTTTCGAATATTCCTGCCTCTAATTACATGTTACTACTCTTTAATTAAGTTTAGAACCGATTAAGCTCGATGTCATTATTCAAAAGTTGGAATAGATTAGTATCATAAAAATATATTAAAGCCACTAATTGTTCGCAGTTAAAGCCAAATTAATAATATTTCCTTGTCAAAGGAAAATTAAAGCAGTAATAAGTATTCCAATTCTATCTATTCTTTTGCAGATTGGGGAAATGAGACAAAACATGAATGATACGCTGAGCCAAGATCTTAAGACAATCTTGGAATGCACGTAAGACTCAATATTGTATATTAACGCACAAACCCACAACAGATCATATTGCTTCATCTGTTTTTATTGGCGGTGTAAATATTAAGGAATCAGACGCTCTTGACGTTCTAGGCATGAGAATCCAGTGTGATTATCGCAAAAGAAGCGTTCAAGTGCGTTGGTTTTTTAAAATGGTTTTCTACACTTCACTCCATATTATTTACACCACTTATATTCGACCGAAAATGAAATACAACTCATGTATGGGCTGGTGCTTCGAAGTCTATTTTGGAATTACTCGACCGCGTACAGGAGAGGGCGAAGATGCTTATATGTGACAGTAAGGTATCCAACTCTATTGGTTTGTTGGAGCATCGTCGCAATGTGAGTTGTGTTTCACTATTCTATCGATACTATAATGGAATGTGTTGCGCTGAAATTAGGGAATTTGTTCTGAAACACGTAGTTTTTTACGTAATACACGTTCTTCAGTCAGGGCCCTTACATTCATGGTCGACTGAACAGTGGGTCTCACAACATACGACAGGGAAAATTCGTTCTTTAACCGTACTATTCGTATGTGGAATATACTACCAGCAGAAGTATTCCCTGCCACCTTCAATATAGGAAAATTCAAATCAAATGTTCACAAACACTATATATAGGTAACATTTAATTACTTTATTGAGAAAATATAGTAAAGGAGAATAGGTAGAGCCTACTAGAAAAGCAGCCTAATTGCTAAAACAACTAAACATTAATAATAAAACTGTTATATATCACTTTCAGCACTTTTCTACGAACATTGAAACTAACGGACGTATAATAACATAAGTTTTCCATTATATTTAGTTTTTGTTTTACAAGAACTCAGTAAAAAATTTACTTTGCTGTTTTATATAATAACCATGACATTAACTATCTATCTAATTTTCTTATCTAGTTTATTCATACACAAACACTCACCCACCCCGACACAAGCGGTAAGTACTTTGGGCTTAAATATTATACAACTTAGACATAAAATAGAAATAAACAAACAAAAATACTAAAATGACTTCCAAGGTCTTTTTGTAAGAAACATACATAAAATTCAATTGCTAGTGATTGATCAAAAACTTTGCTTATTTACACACTTGTTATTGAAAATTGTTTAAGGACAGTAATGACTAATTTGAGAATAAATATGTTAAAAGAAAATGTAATGATTTGATAAATAAAATTTACAGGCATGTCACATAATTCGATCGGAATGGTTTCAATTCCGTATTTGCAAATTGATCGTTTTTACTTTGCGTTCTCTAGATTCCGATCGATTTTGTTTATTCCCAAAAAATTTTTAAATCTCGCTTTTTAACTTAAATATGGCAACGTTTTGTAAACCAAAACAAAAAATATAAGATAAGCGAACATTCAGTTGTAATTCAGCTCTGGATATAGAAAAAACTCGCTTGTCATTGGGTAATCAGGCCGTCCTTGTTTTGCTACCTTCGAGAGTCTTGCGGAGTTGAGTTTGAGAAGTCCGGTTTCCTATACGAAGGTATAGGTCGGTGGATCTTCCTGGAAGAGTCTCCTTTAAGCGCAAGCCGTATATTGGTGATGGCGTTATGATATACAGGTCAAACAAATCCTTCTGTACAAATTAGCATAAAGTATTTACAAAACCTAATTTAAATTGAATTACACGCTAAAACATGAAAATATGGCAATATATATTTTGATGAAAACTTTAAATTAAAACAATAAAAATTGAATTTATAATAACACTGGTTGACCCGGCAAACGTTGTTTTGCCTTCAAATTTTATTTTAATAAGAAATAATAAGAAAGAAAATCGGTCTATTATAATAAGAAAGTCCACCAGTGCCATTTTTTTAAAAAGGGGCGTGGCATTGACTACTTCCACAAAAGATGTCTAGTATCCAGCAGAAATAATAGATTTTTAATTTTTGGCTTGTATGGGAGGTACCACGCCCCTTTGTACAGTAGAATTATATATATAAAGATAAACAAAACATTGTTCACAAAGTAATTGAAGTTATAACAATTATGGCCGAATTCACAGTCTTTAGTTAGCTAATCACAAAGGCTTAACTAATGATTCTTTATTCGCAATGCTAAGTTTACCATAAGAATAACAGGTAATAGTTAAACAATACTACAATTACTAATGACCGCAAATTCGGCCATGAGTGGAGAAATAATTACGCCTTTGAATTAAAACAATAAAATCAATTTGTTCACCTCCTATTAAGGATGCCACTTAAATACAAACAAACAACGCGAACATAAAGAGCGCTAACAACGAAATTTTAAATAAAAGTAAACAGCATTTTTTAAAAATGACCAGAATTTCAATTGTTGCTGTTTTAAATGAACAAAGACATCAAAACGCAGTTGAAAACCTACGAAGAAGAAATTTAAGTGATGCATTTGATCCTCTGTCATATTCCAATTCACACGTTATTTAAATATCAATGAGATAATTAAAAAAAAAAACAATAAAATAATAAAATTAATTATTTAATTGTCATTATAAATTAGTTAATTATTTGTTGTTTTTGTTCGGCTATAGGTCGTTGAATAAATAAAAGCTTTTGATTCTTATTTTAAATATTTATATTATTATTCCCAATATTTCAATTAGCGTCGCTAATCATCTTCGGAGATCTGAATAAATACATAGAACAATTTTTTTTATTATTATTGAACAAAAAACGAACATAATCAGCCATGTCAGAGAGTTTAATTCCGTTCGGAAGTGGAATTATTTCCGTTTTTGACTTCTCTAGAAAAAGTATAATGAAACAATTTTCGGAATGAAATCACTTTATATTAAATTAATAATTATATAACTTATAATTAAAAGTACTGTCATTCCGAAAAAAATTTTCGTTTTACTTTTTCTACAGATGCAAAATACGGAATTAATTCCACTTCCGAACGGAATTAAGCTCTGTGACATGGCTGAATATATTGACGATAATTACATTTAAAAAATAATAAACAACACAAAAATGTTTTTTCTTTTTACACTTGTTGTCCCTCTGATTGGATTTTTGTTACTAAACTAATTTGTCGATCGTCTGTGTTTTCTAATTAATTGTCTATATATGTGTGCACAATTTTCTGTTTCTTGTCTGTAGTTGAGGCGAAGGTCCGGTCTTACATTTATTATATGTATCATCTCTAATGTATATCTCCTTGAGTAATTTCTCTCTTCTTGTAAAATTGTTACCTCTTCAAATTTTGGTTTGTGGTTTGTTATATTATAAATTAGTATAATATAATATATATTATTAGTAGTATGAGTTTTTTTTAGTTCCAATTCCACTTAAGAAATCTAAAGGGGTTTCGTTCCGAAAAAAATTCGTTTTTCATTTTGTAAAGCCTCAATCATGGTGTAACTATACAAGATGAGTGCTGTAGCACAGCTGACTGACTTTGTTTACAATTAACTTATGTCAAAAATAATACTTTTTCTAGTGTTTTTGACAGTAGTACATTATTACACACAAACAAAATGCCTGTTGTTTCTGTATTGTGTTTTATTGTTACACAATGACTTAATTTACGGAATCAAAACCACTTGCAATTGGATTTGAGTTCATTGAGATGGCTGATAATTTTGAACTTTATGACAATAACAAACCGTAAAATTTAATACTTGTATGTCTATGAAAATTGTTATTAAAAATTTATTTATTTGACATATAAGATTATAAAAATTTTTGGCATTTCTAATTATGGACTCAGTTATATATACATACATATATAAATATCAATATTCAAAACTTATAGGTATAAAAATAAAATCATTAATAACAATCAAACAGCCATATTGCTTGAGTTTAACGTTACACCCATTAACAAGACCACAGCAAACACTTTTCGTGTAAATAAAACTTAATATAAATAAATTATGCAAGATAGCCAACAATATACCCACCTATGCATATGTTATCTTTAAGGTAAAATTCCTTACAGTAGCAACTCATTAATAGTAATGAAGTAATTACATACACATTGCAAATATTAAACAGAAACTTGACTCTACTAATTAAAGAATTTGTATGTATGTATGTATGTGTGATAAATGTAAAGTCAATAAAACAACTACTCGAAGATGTTAAATGAACCAAAAACAAAAAACAGGTAATTTTGTTGAACATATAAAAAAAAGCCAAGGCCCTTATGGGACTAATCTATATTATTAGCATTTCTTGATTAAATGAATTAATTATATATAAATATTAATTTGTTTGAGAAACAATTAGTTCTATTATTTCATTGAATTTTTAGTGTATTTGGTAAAGGTATTAATTAATAGCTGCTAATGGCAACTCAGTAGAATATTCTTCGTCAGCTTAATGTCTTAAAGCATTGTCTTTTCATACTCTTTTGCAAATATATGCCCAATATAGATATACAAAGCTAACTAAGAGATTTATCACAAACGAAAAATATACTAAACCCACCGATTTTATCTTTAATAATATTAAGTCTACATATTAAGTTCTCATGATATCGTTTAAAAGTTTTGCAAACTGTACAAATGAATTGTCAAAAATTACACGAAAAATTATTCATACATACTTCATAAATTTACTCAACAATTTTGACTCGCAAACTTGCGTTGTTCAATTGAAGATATTTGAAAAAAAAAAAGATATTTTAAAATGAAAATTGTGTGATTTCAGGACCGAATGATGAACAAAGCTGCAAGAACATACATGAGTGAAATCTTCCCAAATCTCTACCTCCGCCTTACGTTGATTAAAAAAAACTAAAGTTGTTAGATTGCACAAAACTTAAAAAGCGGCTTCATGGAACAAGTCTCGCAATTTTACCCAATTGAACAAATGTCAAATCATGAGTACCCTTAATATATTTTAATAATGAATAATGGATACGTATTTTATTTGGGCCACTACATAAATTGCATGTAAAACATGGACATAAAGTTCTCATTCTATAGAGTGATCCATTTAGACCTTTTTCAGTTGTTTTATTTTTACAGATAATTTTTATTTTTATTCAGTATTGTTTGACAATTCATCAGTGAAAGGCTCACTAACACTGCAACAATGTCGCAAAAATATTCAGCTTTATGACGTTAGAAAACGACGTCATTGAAGGTATGTGGAGTCAATATTAGCGATATAAAGCAATGCTAAAAAGAGTCGTAATTCACGAGTTATAGGTAGCAATGCTGCAAGTAGTAACCGCAAATTATACCTTCACCTACAGTATAGTCGCGGCCAATATTTAAATTAAACTATTTTTAATATATCTATATGTATATCACAGATTATTTATTCGGACAATAAAAAAGTTTCGTGATCCAGTTCTATTTTAAGCGTTGTATTATATAGAAAAAGGTTTTAATAAATTAACTCATATAACAAGTAAAAGTCAAGTTATATGCCTAAACTAAAATCTTAGGAATAATAAGTTACTTAACAGTAATTATATTCTAGAAGACTATTATATATATTTGGACTAAAAAAAAATTTAAACAAAATTTGAACTGATTAAGATTAAAAATTATCTTATATTGTAAAAATACCAAATATTGTTAACAAAAAACCAATCTTCGAATATCGTTATTGAGCTATGAATTTCATCATAAGATTGAAATACATCAGATATATCGAATACAAAAAATAAACTTACTTACGAGGGCGGCTTGGAAACTTCTTAGTCTAGCAAAGGAAGAGACAATAGTCTTGTCTATAGAGGAGACAATAGTCTTGCCTATAAAGGAGACAACATCTTGTCTTTGGAGAAGAGAATTCTCTTGTCTTGTCTAATGTATTTTGCAAAAAGATTTAGCATATTTTTACTCTTGCTGTGTATTTTTTTAGTGTATAGCAAAAATAAGCTAAACCTTTTTGCAAAAGCAATTTATTCAATACCATTTGTACAAGATTGTAAATTGCGCTATTGTTGGTTTACGGTGTTTTTGTTATTACTTGCATGTCGCAACGGGGGTAAAAACATCGTTATCGATACAATACTATAGATATGTAGGTGGTCTGTACATAAGATTCGACACAGCTAAATATAAACTGTTACTTGTTATTTTTAATCTGGCTATAACCTCTTTAAATCGAAACAGTTGAATATATTTATATTATGTTACTGATAATAAGACTGCTTCACTATCATGATACAAAGTTGTGCATTTTCACTAAAATTTAGTTAAAAAGGTTTTTTGTATAAGCAACAGTCTCTGTATATAGAAAAGTCATCATCTACATCAAAAAGCTACAAACCCACCCGAATCCGCTGGCTAGAACTCTAGCTCAGAGCCAGACGGAGTCGAGGCTTCGTAGAGCTTTACAGCCAATAGGAAATTAATGCTCTGTTAGAGAGTAATTAGATTTATTTCAGTTTTAAGATTTAAATACTTATTGTTAGGCCTAAGAAAATAAGGCAGATTCAATAAATAATAAAAAGTTATAAAAAAAAAAAAATCTATTTTATATGTATTTTAGTTAAGATTTATATTTTTGCTGTGTTGGAACATTTTCACCCCCTTTATAAAAGGTAAACAATTACAAAATCGAATATAAGAAATTAAAATTATAATATGAAATTAAATTTTAAGAAAAATTGACTATGAAATATTTAACAAGTTTGTTACAAAAAACTAAATTGAAATCCTCCAATTTCAAATTGATCCCCACGCTAACCAGATATTTAATTTTCAAATTTAAAGCATTCATTAAATCTAAAAATTTTCAAATTTGTTAAAAATAATAATATTTTTTAAAATGTATTTCATATGTAATTATTAAGAACTCTTATTAACTATTTGGACACGTGCCCTTGTTTAACATTTAAATGCGCGGCTAAATATATAGAAATTACTTAATATTTTTATCACTATATATTTAGAACCATCAAGTACACACACACACACACAAAATACTCTCAAAAAATATATCTCACATGGTTATTTATATCCAAAGTTCATTATTATTGACACCAACTTTGTGTATTTTCTATTTATCAGTAATAAAATCGAATATCATGGTTACACCTTAATTATACTTGAGATTGCTCACGTTTTCTACAAGCATCACACAGTTTATTGTAAGGAGCTATAGAATTTAAATACTATACTTATCACTCATTGTGTGGATACTTCTTAAAATAAAATGTGTGTATAAATGTACTTTATTACAATTATATGTTAACGTTGGGTGGTACTACCCCACACGCTTAACTGGAATATATTTATATTAGAATGGTCCACAAAATATTAATTGAGTTTAAACAAAATTATTTTTGAGGTTTTTTAAAAGTTTAAAGGAACAGATCAAAACAAAATCATTAGTATTTATAAGAGCCAATAAGTTCCCTCTTTTAGCTTTTCTCAATAATTAGTACATATATAAGCACCAATCTTTGGTTAAAAAATATTCAATCGCTTTATATGTTATCTAAATATTAAAACATTTGTGCGAGAAACATCTGAATGTTAAACGATTTTGTTTATATTTGCAGTATTGAAAATACAAAGAGCCAAAATAAGGATCAGCTTAATTTACTCGCAAGCATGTTTACGAAAACTATGAGTACACCAATACCACACTTTGCATCGGGGTTATGTTCAAAAAAAGACACAACATAAATTGAAACGACGCAAAGTTTCTATAGCAAACCATTTAAAAACCGAAAATAGGTTCCAGGGTTATGAAAACGTCAAGTTTTCGGCTTTCTTGCACAAAAAATTGGTCCAATGTTTTCTGAATAGCTTTTTTCTCAACATAAAATAAATTTATTTGTAGCAATTGCCTGTATTACTACCACTAGCATTATTATTGGATAATGCTGTACTTTTTATGTCATCAAATAAGCTTTTTGCTTTTGTGTAAAATACCATTTTACCTAATGAAATTAATGAAATAAATAGAAAGCAAGGACTCTATTTCGATCATCAAGGCACTTCTTGTACGGGTCATCGTTGCAGATTTTGCAAAAAACAAATTAAAGACTCGATCCCAAAACAACGCAACCTTGAAAATCTAACGACGCACAGTGAAAATTAGTACAAATTAAGCAGCGACGCAACTTCAAAAAAAAAAAACGCAACTTTGAAAAAACACAAAACTAATTTGTTCAAAACGAAGCGACGCAAAGCGAGGTATTGGTGTATGTATAATAATAAATACATTTATATAAATATATATATTGATAAATATCTTGAAAAGGTAGTTGAATTTATTAATATTATCAAGTTCATTTTGCTGGAGATCTCGAATGAATAAATCCAGTGCTCTTAATTGGTTTTATTGAAGCTTGGAAGCAGGGTAAACATTTTTTACATTTAGATTATCAAGTAAGTCTTCTACTGATAGTTTTAACTTTTATTAAAACAGAATTATAATTTCTGGTTTTATATTTTGTTTTAATAAAAATATGTTTAATATATTATGTGAAAATTTGTTTACTAAATCATGTGCATATGTTCTTAAAAGTATAAATTTAACGATTTATTTTTCACTTGTGGGATATTATGAAATGTATTTGATTGCTAAGGACAAATTAAAAACATGTCTACAAAATATGCGCATAAAACAAGTAGAGTATATAATAAACATAAAGAAAAGAGCGTGTATAAGATACGAAAGCGGTATGGAAACTTCTTAGCCCAACACAGAAAGAGAATAGTTAGTTTTTCAAAATTATTTTTATTTTTCAATATAATCTTCTGAAACTTCAATACGCTTAATCCAACACTTATCTTGTAATACTATCCCTTGATTAAAATAGTTTTCCGCTAGGCCTTACAACTGTAAAAACACTTAACTTTTTTCTGTTTATACCGCGCTTTCTATTCTAGGCTAAGTAGTTTCCAAACCGCCCACGTATGTACATGTGTATTTTTTGTATATAGTTGATCTTAAAAGACAAAGAGGGTCTAGTGATTATTGTTATTAAATTTAAATTTGATTGAGATAACCCACAAAAACACCTTATTACAAAAGGATATAAAGGTTAAGAGATATTACAAACTTAAATTCACACCTTAAATGATTTAATAAAAATCTAAATATGCAATATGCTCTGAAACATTGTAATTTTATGACCCACCCTAATAGTTTTTTACAGCCTCAACTGCAGGCAAATAACAAAATTATTTCTGCCACACAAAACAATTATTATGTGGACCACATCCATTATAAATAATATTATATTAATATTATATTTAAGTTAAAAATGTTTACAACCAAAATACATTTTGTTTCTGCTTTCTGAAAAGTTTATTAAAAAATAAAATAAACATAAGGCATATTGTTGTATTAACTTTAATTCCCAAAAGAACATCTTTTACGTGAGAAAGTTGCTTATATGCTTGTTGGTTTTATCACAACTCAAGAGAATAAATAAAATATATAATTTTTGCATAAAGTATGTTTTTTTTTTTATTTAAGTCATAAACAAATACATATTTCTTAATAAAGTTAGTTTATTATTTCTGGGGCAAATATACGTATAGAATGACATGTGATTATAATACGAATACATGGTCATAAGTTATTAAACAATGTTACAGTTGTGATAAACACAACCATATTATGTTTGCAGTACTACTTGAATCGGTAGGTCGTGAACGATTACCGTCATCTCAATTAAATTTAACATTGTCAGAGCTAAAGTGTTTTTGAGCAGCATTAGTATTTACATTTTGTAGGTTTCAACTAAAAACAATTCAAGTCTCTAAATGTGTTCACGAACTATTAAAATGTTTCAAAAATTTGGAACATGCTAAATATTTTTCTAGTCTTCCCAAAAAGATCTATTATAGTATTTTACTTAATGCAAACAAATTCTTCGTTCTAATGTGTTTACAAAAATCGTCAGAGCCTCCCTCACTCCTGTACCAACTTGAACCTAAAAATAATTTAATTACTCTAAAAAATATAAGTTATCACCAGGTAATTCTTTTATACAGAAACTAAATTGTTGGAATATATTTTCCCGGTTTTGGGATTTCAGGAACTAATTAGTTCCAAACTTTATTACAATAACTTATTCCGCTCTAATTTTACACTAAGTCGAATTTGACTACATCATGAAGTTTCAAGTTTTTATAATAAACATTACAGAAAAAAGGTTTTGCTAAAATCCTTTAAAATCTATAAACATTATCACTCATATTCTGTCAAATAGTTTATTCAAAGGGAATATACACGGTGAGTGCAGTAGCACAGCTGACTGACTTTGACTACAATTTACTTATGTCAATAGTAATACTTTTTCTGACAGTAGTACATTATTTTACAAAAATAAAATGCCTGTTATTTCTGTATTGTGTTGTATTTGTTACCGATTTGCAATCACCTTGTGTAATTACACCATGGGTATATATTTATACGAGTGAAGATCAAGGAAGAATCAAAATAGAAAGAAAATCGTCGAAAATTTTCTTAGTAAACCAGTATTGTTACATTACAAAAACTCAAAGCATTAAAAAAGTACTTTAAATGTTGTTATAAAACGATACAAGGAAACCTTAGTCACAGATCATAAACATGTAGACAGCAAAATTTTTATTAAAAGAAAAATTCGAGACTCTATCACAATGACCTTGATAAATACAAATAAAATTCCAGTTCCAAACATATCGACAATTAAATATCCAAATCGTAGTGAATTGTTAACCACAAAATTTTAATATAATTCAGCATTTAATTTATAATCCATGAAACGTATATTAAAATGAGACTCAAAGAGCTACCGGCACCAATATTGTAACTTGCTGGAAAACAAGGAGATGACAATCAAAAATATAAATACTCAAAATAGAGAATTTTGGTAGAAAAGCAATGGCTTTCAAAGTAAACTAATGCCTGCATAAACATTGGTTGCATTTTATTTTAACTCGCAATTCCTTCGAAGAGTTTTGGACCAATCATTATTGTAGAAAGCTGCAATGGATTGCTAGAACATAGCAACATAGAAGAAAACTTTATTGTCCCCAAATTCGGCGAACAATGATGACCTATTGTCAGGGACAATAAAAATTTAATACAACAGCTAATGCGATCTATCAAAGCTCTTAAGTACGCATTTTCATAAAGCGGAATTAATTTATTTTTTTCAGATTTTCTTAAATACGTTTAAATACGTATAAATTTATGGTTCAAGTGTATGTTTTGTTACTTAGATAAATATTTAAATATTTAAGCAACCGGATTTTATGTGAACAATGCCTTAGATGTTTTT
The DNA here is from genome assembly GCA_950370525.1 of Bellardia bayeri. NCBI lineage: Eukaryota > Metazoa > Arthropoda > Insecta > Diptera > Calliphoridae > Bellardia > Bellardia bayeri. The sequence continues at coordinate 87,010,848 of OX493267.1, forward strand.
CTAATTGTATGTAAATTATTTTGAACGAATTAAAGTTGATTTGATAAAAGCAAATTTAGAAAATTTAAAATTTAAAAATAGGAATGAATAAAAAAGTTTTACAAAATCGAATGAAATAGATAAACCTGGGACCGGATATTATTTTTCTTGTATGGTTTGTCGAGTAAAATAAGATTCCAATAGTGAAATATGCCGGACACCTCCAAAATCCGGATTTACGCAAAAAAAAACCCCGGTTTTTGTCCCTTTGTGCACTTATAAGCCTGTAATTTTGTTGATAATGATCTGATTTTCAATTTCTTACTAGATTTGGAAAGAAGAAACTGAGATCTTTCCAATGTTATATAATTTATTTAAGAAAACTTGAAAAATTTTGGTGTTATTGTCGAGCAAACACAAATTTTGTAGATTTTTCAAAAAATTTTTAGCTTTGGTAACGTTTTTATACATTATTTTATTAAGAAACTATAATAATATTGAATTTATTCGAAAAGTACGTTTATTTACTATTACAAAGCATATTAGGGTTTAAAAATACATAAGTAATTGACTGAGTTATTTAACTTTTAATGAAAATAAACTTTTAACCATTTTATACAAATTTTATTAATCAATTAATCAATGTTATCCTAAACACAAAAAATATTTGTCCGGTCCCAGATTTTTTGGACTGTCGCACCGTGTAATTTATGGATGAACAGGCTCTACAATTAATTATATGGAGTTCCAAAATCAAAATGATATATTTTGGCTTAGAAACAAATGTGACAAAACAAATGTGTATATACGTTTCGGTATGATCGAGAATAAAATTTTGTATATCTATATCAGCATAAATTTAACTGAAATAAATAACAGAACTTAATCAGTGCTTAAAAATTCACATGCAATTTTATGTTTAAAATTTTTGCTAATACACATTTTATTACGTTTTTAAATATCCATAATTCAATAACAAAAAATTATTTTCTGGTGTTTAAAAAGTACAAAAGTCTTCAAAACATTGTTTTAATATTCATATACATATATTTATATAACAAAACAATCTGTATACACTGATTGAATATACTATAATATTGTTCCTAGTTGATTTGGATACTATATACTATCCTAAAAATATATTACAAAACTTTTAGCTAGCTTGATTTGTGTAGCAATTAATTTAAATTTTTAAAAATAAACTTGTACTTACAATTATTTTATAACAGCACTAAGCCTAATTATTACAAGATTGTTGAACAATGTTAAAAACAGCAAATAATGCACTATGGCTAAATATGTATAATTATCTGTATCTGTATCTTTTTTTTTTTTTTTTTTTTTTTTTGCAAGAAAATTTTAATTTACCAAGGTCTCTTGCTGTATGCAATCTATGTATTGTCCTTCTGTTATTGTTGAAACAAGCAGAAAAATAAAAAAATTCACATCAATATATGTACACTTATACACTATACTATAAATATGTTTTGTTTTTGTATAAATATAGGTGAATGTATGTATGTATATATTTTATAAAATTGTTCAGTTTTTCATATTAAATATTCTATTAACCCTTAGTGACCTTGGTTATTTTATTTATGATTTTTCTGTTTTACTCTTTAAAATTTAAAATCACAAATTTTTTGTTTAAATATTTTAGTAAATTTTCCTAAACTAATTTTGTATGATTTTTTATTAATAATTTTATAAAAAAAATTTTAATTTTCAAGCTCCTTAAGGTAATTCTTTTGCAAATATCAAGTTTGACACTTGTGTTGAAAAATAAAAAGAAAAAAATAAAGTATATTTTTAGGTGCGTTAATATATTTTAAGTACTTTTCACTTTGAATAACTGGTAGATAACTACAACATAAAGGTATGTCAACATCACTTATACAATTGATACTTTTGCTTTTAGCCAACTTATTATACGTTTGTCGAAATAACATATTCTCTATCAGTGTTTTTGCTGGTCTTTTATACACAGTTTTACTCTTGTGCTGTTATATTTATGAGCACAGACATTTCCTGTTGATATGTATTAGCGTTTAGGTTATTAGACTTTTTGGCGCTTATTTACTTACTTGTCATTTTAAGCTGCCACACAGACATTCTTGCCCAACGACATGCACTTCAAAGCACCACTTCAACACTACTCTCTTAGTTGGGCTATTTAAATTGCAATTAAATGTGTTTGTTATTTGTTTTGCAATATTATTTTTAGTGAGTTTTTGGTATTTTTCCACTTTCGCTTGCACTATTATGCTGTTACGTTTTAACAGTGTGGAAATAAGTAAACTTTTTTGAAAGTTCTGTCTCAAAATGTATGTGTTTTCAGTGCGCATACTCTTTATTTACAGCTGTTCAATAAGCCGCTTATGAAAATGTTCAAGGACCCTTTTTCCGTACATCATAATTTACATTTGTTTTTCTATGCTCACATATACCTACTTATATGCATATACACAATCACACGTATATAATCTTTAAATATCATCTTTATGTGTAGTTGTAGAAATGTAGGTCCATAGTTTTGTTCACATGTACATACGTAGATATTTAACTTAGTTTTTCTATATCTGTTTAAAAATAGTGACGTAAATAAATAAAATGTTCATGAACTTTCAACCTGTAGCTGAAATTATTGTTGTTAAAGTAACGCATAGACGAAAAAGCAACGTTTGCAATTGAATGAACTTGCAGTGAAATTATGATAATAATAATAACTTAATAACTTATTTTGTAATATGTAGGAAATATTATTAAAAAAAGTTTTCTCAAAATTTTACTTCTACAAATAAGTTTTTTTAGATGATTTATTTACATATGTAGGTTGACAAATATATAGGAATTTAAAAGAAATATAAAAAATGGGAAATCTTAAGAACTGACATAATGTTGATGAAAAGATTCTATTTAATACTATTGAGTATAAAATTACTCAAGTTTTCTTAGATAAATTATACATCATTCGAAAGATTTCAGTTTCTTCTTTCCAAATCAGTAAGAAATTGAAAATCGAATCATTATCAACAAAATTACAGGCTTATAAGTGCGCAAAGGTACAAAAACCGGTTTTTAACCGTAAATCCGGATTTTGGAGGTGTCGGGCATATTTCACTATTGGAATCTTGTTGTACTCGACAAGCCCTACAAGAAAAATAATATCCGGTTCCATGTTTTTTGGACTGTCGCACCCTCTAATTGGTCAAGAGATTGCAAAATTAATGGGTATCATTTGAGCGGGTATTTTAAACGCAGCAGCACAATTCCACTAAAATCAAGGAAATTGAATTCAAGCCGAATGTCCTTGAAAGATGAGATTGCATGTCTGAAATGCTGCTTTTTGCACCGTTCCATTACAACAACCCAAAGCGTAAGACATCCAAAAGCAAAATACCCATTGCGCTAACGTAATGCTCTGTATTTGGTGGGACTAAGAGAGGGTCATATCTATTATAAGCTGCTGAAAACTGGCCAGACGATCACATCATTGTTTATGGATTAACAACAGCTACATTGATGTCGTTTGTAATACTTTAATCTAACTTAAACTATAAGATTTTAATTTCATTAAATTCGCAATAACGTTTCTATATTTTCTTGCATTCTAAGAAAAAATTATAATTTTTTAGGACAGCAGTAATTTAATTCTTTACAAAGGTTTTTATATTAAGGTTTTTATATTAAGTGACTATCCGGTTATACACGCATTGTATTGCTCCATAAAACACCTACATCTACTTAAAATTAACTTTACTTAAAACACTTTTGAAAGATAAGTTAAAAAATTAATTAGCATATTTTAGTAGTATGTATTACGTTTTAATGATGGTAGAAGTTTTTATTTAAATTAAAATAAAAATCTTCAAATAGTAAACATAATTAACAACGCAAGCAATCATTACTTCGTAGCAGTGCGTTCGTACCTGACCTGTATTTGTTTTCATAAATGGCAGACATTTGTGCTTAAGAGTGATGGATATTATGCGTTTATGCTGATATTAATAGCGATACAAAATATTGGTGTTATACCATGTCTTAGGTAATTTGATTATGTTTATTAAAAGAATTTCTTTTTATCCAATGAAACATTTCATTATTTGTCTGTGTGTACACAAAATTATAAATTAATAGGGTTGATGTGAATAGAAATTAACATAAGTAAATTTCGTTAAATTGGATTAAGCTTTTTTGGAATCGTAATGCTGAAGGTAGAGAGACAAAAGAGGGATGGATGGATATTAAAGTTATTAGATAAAGGGATTTTAAAAAATAACTCTGTTTTCTAACCAGGTCATATGAGAATAACATGAAGGTTTTTATATTGTACTTGTTGACATACTGTGAGTGTCAAAATTAAGTCAACACCACATAACATTGAAAGAAAAGCTTAATTATATTTATATAAATTTGATCCCAAGATCAAAAGATCTGGTAATGTAAAAGTAGCTGAAAATGTTACGTCCAAAATTGTGAAAGACTGGTTGCTCAATCATTACCTAAAAATTTTAGATTATCCTCCTTAGTCCCCAGACTTTAATCCAATTGAGCACCTGTTGAAATATCGAGAAAAAAAATGAAACAAAGAAAAATGTATTGCAAGGATTACTTAAAGGCAGTAATACATAATGAATGAAACAAAATTTTTCTTGATTTCACTAAAAACTCGTTTATTCTATGTCTAGAAAAATTTCAGCTGTGATAAAGGCAAAAAGGGCTTTAAACAAAAATGAAATGTTTTACATAATTTTAATATACCTGTTTACATTATTTTGATAATACTTTTCCGTTAGAATTAAATTATTTTTTATGTTCCTTTTTTTTGCTATTTTTTTTAATAAATTATATTCTCCTTAAGTTTTTTGTTAACAATACTAGGTGTTTACTTCATACGCTCACAGTATGTATCAGTAGAAGAAGCTCTTACAATTTATAAATGAGTTCTATTTCGCTCAAAAATTCAGTACTAAAAAGTTGAATTTCGAAAAATTCGTTTAGGATTAACTTTTTAATTGAAATTGCCGTCCTTAGGTGTCTAAAAATCCAAGATAAATTTTTGGGAACAAACTCAATTCCGGATGACCATATGACTCTGTCAAACATAGATAGGGGAGTGTGCGCTTAATCAAAGTAAATACAGGTGGAGCACAATTTGCAATTGAATGGTTAACACAACAAATTCTTATGAAACTAAAGAGCATGATTCTACTGCTAATACACTATATAGGAATATATAGGTATTTATCTAAAAATTACTACAATTAAGGAACTATTAAGGAACACCTTTGTATGTCATTCACCTTCTCCGCTAAAATTCACAATTCTGACTCTTTATTGCGATGCGATCTCTATTGCGATGCGATAAGCGTTGTTTATACATACCCTAACGGTATTGTCAAAAGGCATAAGGCCTTCAAGAAAGTTGACCTTCTAATCTTACCTTGTTCCAGATTTTAATTTATATCGTCATTTGAAATTTAAAACATTTACAAAACTCTTGACAGTCATCTTTGTAAATTTGACAACTTTACAAACAAATATATTCTAAAGTTATTACTCTTACTCTATTGATATGCAAAATATTGTACAGTATAAAGACGTTATGTAAATTTGTGTATAAATTTATTCCCCTTAACTTTTATTACTGTGGAAGATTTTCAGAGAGAATGAACAAACAATTATTTAACCTTTAAAAATGTAGTCAAAAATTAAGTTTTTAAGAGGGTGAGTATTTAACTTTTGATGCCCTAACAAATTTATGTTTTTAACAATTTTATTGATATTTTATTATCATTAAAAATACTTCAAAATTTAACCCAGCTATACGATTATATATTAATTTAATTCACACAAGGTCACATAAACAACAACATCATCATCATCATGAACAGAACCCAGAGAGAGTGTGTCCCTTAGAAACTGAACATTTATATGAAATAAAAATATATATACACACACTTCTTACAAACAAAAAAAAAAACTATGTATTTGATTGTTGTATAACTTTTAACTTCGGTGGTTTAACATCATGTAAAAATGTGTTAAAAATCTGACGGCTAAAGGAAACACACAAACAAAGGATTTTCCTTGGCTGTAGAAGTAAGCATAACGTCAAGCAAGTCAAGTCAAGTCTGAAAAAATTACCAAATTTCCTTATGGCTGGCATTACAAATTATATTTCCACGTGCTTTTTTAACGTTATATTAAATCTAATAGACAAGTAGCACAAAAGACACATACGCCTTTTAAAAATAAAAAAAAGCTCAAAATTACTCTGCTGACTGTGTAGTAGTCATAATTACATAGCAAATGTTTTTAACAGAAAGCTTTACATACATACCATGTTAATATTAACGGTATAAGAGTAGCAGAATATTAAAATTATATTTCATGGTATGTAGTTGTGTATTGAGGATTCTCTCATATCTTTTTATAATATATCTCTGTACATACACACGGTCAAGGCCAATCAAGGCCAAATGTAACTCATGTGATGTGTGTTTGTACGTTCGTAACTATATTGAATATGAACATATAAAAATAGAGGTGCAATTAAAATTTAATAAAATTAAACTTCCTAGTTAAAGGAATTATAAATTTATGAAAAAAATTATTAATATTATTTCTAGCATTGTCATTGAACGAGTTTATATATACATAAATAAAATCTGGTCTAGCCAGAAACACACAGTGGGAACAAATTATAATTATTGAAGAAACAATGGTACGAAAGTTAAAGAAGAACTTTCAGCAAGTATTTAAAAACTGGTAATTACTTTGTTGCTTTATCGTGAGAGTTACAAAGTCTCAATGTGGGAACTCAAGTATGAAACAATTTTTAGCGTTTTTTTTTAAGACATGAAGTTTTGACATTTTATTTGTTGACATATCAATAGCAGAAACTTTGATAATTGTTACAATGTGTGCTGCAGGTGTCACTGTAATGTGTGCTATGTGATCTGGTGGCATTGAGTTAGTGTGGCTCACTTATTAAACTGGCTGCGGCTTGAATCTTAATGGAGATAGTTCGTTAAGTGACTGGTGACAATTGGCTTGCTTAAGATATGTGTCGGAGGGAACCGAGTCTGCACTATAAGTCATCGATGAACACGTAGTGGCTGTGGTTTGAATCTAAATGTACGCCAGAAGAATATTGTTGTTTAAATGACTTTTTAGCTAGTGTTTCTCGTACAGAATCAACGGTGTGGTTGACCCACCAAATTACTCCCAGTGCCTGATACTACAAATAATTGTAATATCAAAGAATTGGATATTTAATTAGCTTTTTCACGATAACAATCATAAGTATTCTCTGTCAAAAAAACATGTTATTAGTTCAGACTCTGCATAAAATGTTCATAATCTCCAAATTACTGTTGGCATACTGACTGATATACTGATATTACTTGTTTCAAATCGTCAATACTTATACAGGGCACTTTATTAACAGCTGCTATATATTAAATTGTGTGTTACATTAACACCTAGTATTCTTTCCCATGTTTGTAATTGCAATTAAAGCCAACATTAAGTATTTAAATCAATAGTATTTAATAAAGATTTAAATCGATAATTACAACAAATTTGTGAAAGATGTAAACTACGTCTCCCATCAGTTGGTCGTTCACATTAGATAACAAATTCTAAATGTAACAACAATAACCTTGACCATTGCTATTGATTTTATTTCATTTCAATTTTTTTTAATACTTTTTTCTATTTAAATTAAATATTTGCTTAAATAGTGGCCAAATGTAAATATATGGATGTGTATACAAATAAAGCTAATACTAGGGTAATACCTTGAATTTAGAAATGCACTGGTGATAAATTTTAAATAAATAAAATTTAAATTATAAAACAGAATGTAAACGTATTTATCTATTATAATAATTAGGCATGATTTAATAATAAATTAATTAAATATTCCTGCTTTAAGGGAAACCCTTAAACTCAGTCATTGTAAAAACAGAATGTAAACGTATTTATCCATTATACTAGGGTAATACCTTGAATTTAGAAATTCACTGGTGCTAAATTTTGAATAAAGAAAATTTAAATAATAAAACAGAATGTAAACATATTTAGCCATTATAATAATTAGGATAAATCTAATAATAAATTAATTAAATATTCCTTCTTTAAAGGAAACCCTCAAACTTAGTCATTGTAAAGTGTCTGCATATTACACAGCTAATATGAAGAATTATTACATTTGAGTTTGCCAAATCTTTATGTTCCAAATGTATTATACTTGTGTTTCTTTTATAAGTAGATGGTTGGGTATGTGACATATGTTACTTTTGAAGTTTCATAATCAAATTAGCTTTGTTATAACTTATAGTAAAATTAAATAAACCAAATACATATGTATCTAGCTTTTTTCTGATTGTTATTGGTATTATCTTTCCCAAAAAGAGGCATGTTATCCCATATTGTCTTTCTTAAAAAAATAATAATGTATTTCTTTAAATATTGCTAAATATCAAAATAATTTTTAATACTTTGTAAAAAAACTATTAATCTGTTAAGGATGTAAAGTATATGGGGATTATGTTGGTGTTATAAAGTTTATATTTAGGTTAATAATACAATATTATAATAGTATTACAGGTAGAGTTACTTGTACGTCGATATACAAATATATTGAGTAACCCATAATATTATTAAAAAGGAAAAACTTGGTAGTATATACTTTGTATGTACTCGTATGTCTTTGGGTAAAGTAATAAAATGTTTATTTTGTATTAACATTTAAAAATGTTGCATAAATACCTATAGTTAGGGTATATTAATATGTTATATGTTATTATAAAATAATTAAATGAAGGCTATAAAATTAAGCTTTAACATTAATTCGCCTACTCACCACCAGAGGCGCTGCAATTCTGCACTAAAAACAAACATAATGCGCAATTGCAGAGTTGTGATATAAAAAGCTTTCTTCTTTCACCGCCTTTACTTCTCTTGAACTATCTCCTTTCCAAGGAAAGTAACGCAATATATATATTGACCGAAAATATAATAGCCTTAAAAATTAATATTTGAAATATTCTTCACAATTATGCATGTTTTCCGAAATTTTTTTTTATATATTTTCCAGAGCATTCGAAACTTTTTACACCACCATTATGGGGAGGGTTATTGGATTTGTGTTGATGTTGATAACGTCCAAAAATAATAGCCTAACACCCACCACAAATTAAAACGAGCAATGCAGAATCACTTCCGGAGTTAATTTAACGATGTTCGTCGGAGTGTCATTTAAGTCATGTGCGCAAAGTACAGGTCGCAATTTTGAAGCAATTTCTATAAAATTTGGCACATTATATTTGTTTCGGCCCAAGGACGGTTGGTATTGAAATTGATTGAAATAGATCCATAATTTTACCTAACCCCCATACAGATATCCTCCCGAAATAGGACTTTATCGAACATAAAGACTTGTTTTTTATAGGTATCCAAACAAATTTTGCCACAAATAAGTATTATATAAAAATAATCGTATTTGATTTTTTTTTGCGAATCGTATAATTGATTATATAAGGCCCACTTCCGAAAGGCCCATAAAATTCTTAAAAGTTTAAATATCCAAATAAAATTCAACACAAAGAGGTTTCATCATGTACAAATCATTTGGCATAATTTTATGATGATAAGGCTTACTTCCGAAAATCACTTCAAGGATCCCTTAAAAATTAAATTCAATACAAAATAAGTTTCACATATACAGATAAAATAAATCATAGCCCCCACAAAAGGTTCTCTTCTGAAAATCTGTGTAACATGCATACTTTTATATATAAACATCTAATTTAATATCTACTATGTACATAAATTCTATGTCCTTCTCCTGATCTTTAAAAGAAACCACAGTCTAGTGAAATTTGCAATTACAATTTGGAAGCGTTGATCCTACGTTAGTCTATTTATATTTAACTGCCAAACCAAGCCGAACATAAATCACTTGACAGCTGACAAAATGGCCACCAGTTGTTTTACTTAAGGTACGGTCACATTTGGCAAATATTTACTCAAAAAAGCGTAACACATTCACGAGAGCAGGCTACCAACTACAATATGTCAAAAATAAAATACACACGTTAATGATTATTTTAAAAACAGCAGGGCAAAATAATTATTCACTATAAACGTGTGTATTTTAATGTTGAAATATTGTAGTCGATAGCCTGCTGTGGTGTGTGTTTAATGCTTTAAGAAAAATGGCCTGAGTTCCATCACAACAATAACTGGAATCTTAATATTTGATGAAACCAAATACTCCATTATTAACTACATACATGGTAAAACGACTGAAACGCCCATAACAAGGGTGTTGCTACACTGTGTGAAATATAGACCCTTAAGAAGAGTGGCAACTATCGTATGCACCAATAATGTTACATATTTATATTTTAGGTTAAAATCCGAATGATTAATAAAAATTTCTAGAAAGAAAAATTTAATAAAAAATATTTCTGTTATTAATTTATGAGGAGATTTTATCAATTCCTTAATACATGTTATCCATATTTCGAAAGAAAATGTAAAATCTTGGATTTATTCTTGTAAATTTTAATACAATCCAATAATTTAAAATGTAAAATTAATCAAAATTGTCTCCTATTTTTGGCAGCACCAAAACAAATAAAGTATATAATTATATTTAATACCTATTTATTTATTTTATTGAATTGTTTGCCATTAAAGGCGTTGTGGTATGCATGAAACAAAGTAAAATGTTGCAAATACACGAACGTAAACAAAATTTAATTGTTTATATTTGCAATTGTTTTTTTTTTTGTATTATTTCACTTATTTCATATACAAATATAGTTATGACAAAAATGAATAAATAAACAACGACCAGAAGAGCGACAAAAAAAATCATTGAGTAATCATAAATTCCCTGAAGCAATATACATACATGCTAACATATTTATTGTATTAACTGTCATTAAAATATCAATTTCATCATACGAATTACATAAAAATCTTAATGAATAACAAATAATAATAAAAATGAAAGTGTCTTAAAATCATTTTTCATTAGGCTGATTTCATGCAATAAATTCAAAAACATTTATTGATTTAATAGATCTACCCTAATATTTCAATAGTTTTGCACAAGACTTAATCTACATACATATTTTACATAATTGAATCTGATATACAATATACAAATTTTGAACTTACCTTTTTGGTGTTAAAACTAAGAAATGATAATTTTCGAACATTATCATTCGAAGAGCCTTGGCCGCTAAAACTCATCTTGAATAAGTTTTTGTATTTCCCTCGTGTACTCTCTCCGGGTATCTTTATTTAAGTACACACACTGCAAAGTGTTTGTATAGTTTAAGGACCAGGTTGTAAACGCCTATGGTCCTAGTATTTTAATTAGTTTCCTATAGTCTTCTTTAAAAAATCTCGACATTAATGTGATCCTTGTGTATTTTTATTGCTTACAAAATTGCAACTGAAATTAGAGAACAAAAGAAAAACAAATAAATAAATTAATTGATAAACAAACATTAATTAAGATTTTATCTGAATAAATATATGTACATTTAATATACATCGCTTAAGATAAAAAATAAATAATAAAGAACCTAAAATAAATTGCGCCTCATTGCTCAATTAAAGTCACGCATTACTTATTTCACGCAACCTAAAATAATAACAATAGTTCATCATCATCATTACTGCCATCACCACAAACAGAATCGTCATCACCAATTTCTTATTAATAAAAGCACGCGACTTTCTTTATGTGATCAATTAAGCATCAAGTTGGCCGATCACATCTTAGAGATGTGATCATCAACGCCATTACTTCTCTCATTGTTCACACGTACTACATACTCGTACTAGAAGTAAATTTATTTGTATGTAAAAATATTTCATACACGTTGAAAATCACACAAACTTGGTTTTTTTAATGGTCGCAAATAAAAACCGAATTGAACTCAATTTAGTTTATTGACAGTGTGTTAATAAATTATAAATTTTTATTGTTTACAGTAGTAAATTATAAACAAATACATGCAGGCATGCATATATACCCACAGTAATAATGAAACTATTGCTTTTCCTCTTATATCATTCTAATCGGAATGTACGTCATTTGATCATTAAACCAAATATGAACACACGTTCTTCAAAATTTATAAATTATTATTTTTTCTTCGTAAAAGAGTACGAGTATATTGTTTTAAATTGTTGTTTAGTCAGCCACGAACACGAGAGAATCTCGAGACTTTTGTTTAATTTTTCCAATATCAAATATAAATTTATTACTTAAAATGTAAGTCCTATTAAGTCTATTGGTGTCTAAGTGACTGGTTCAAGCAGAACAAATTTATGAGGAAAAGAATTTGATGACCAGGCAACTAAAACTATATTTACAAATAGTGCAGGTACAAATAGTTATTTCTCAAAACTTTAAATCAGCGACTTATGATGTAGAGCAGGAAATTAATATATCACGTTAAACAAATCATTACATTAATAAAGTAAAATATATAAACATTTAAATAACAGACAGCGAAGTCATTGAGCTACACTATATAAAAAAACAAGGAGCAGAGAAATTTAAGATAATCGAAATCTCAAAAACGTTATTGATGACCAGTTTGGAACGAAAATAACTCGTTAAAGCTAAGTATAGACTATTCTATTGAGATCAACATAAAGTAGTGTGCTTTTTTAATGTATTAAATTTTTCACCATCTTCAGGGAAGACAATAACCCGGATAATTTGAAAAGTTTATGCCAAACTTTTTTGTAATTGGTAAACTATTGACTTTTTTTTTAATATAATTAACAAACACAAACTGCGAAGCTTTTTGACTTATCTACAGAAAACAGCCAGAGTCTTTGGGGGGAATCGAACCCGCAACCCTCTGACTGATAGACCGGCACACTAGTCTATCGAGGCACTGCTTTTAAGAACAAAATTTCACGCTTTAAATTTGATAATATATGTACATATAATTTGCTTTAATACATAGAAAACGGTATTGTGTAATGTTCTAGTTTTGGGAAAATACAACTAAGAACAAGTAAAAAAGTATAGTCGGTCAAGCCCGACCATATAATACCATACACCTAGTATATGTATAAAACAGTTTTTCAGACATGTGCGTTATATGGGAGCTACGACTAATTATGGACTAATCACAATAAAATTGTACTGTATTATTTGTATATATATGAAATATATTTGTGTTAAATATTATTTGGATACCAATATTTTTGAGTGAGTTAGGCGCTTTAAAGTGGTTTTCGGAAGTCAGAATTTTTCACGTTTTAGGCTTTTTGTTTGTCATAACTCGAGAACCACTAGACCGAATAAGTTGAAACAAAATTCTTTTAAAAACCGGAGAAAAATAAACATTGTATGAACAGATTAAAGGAATTGTAATTTTTATTTTTTTTAGAGCCTAAAACGTGACAAATTTCCTATACGATACTTACTAACTTCAAATTAGTTTTTAAATTATTATTTGATGTAACATGACCAAACGAATAATGCAGAAGTTTCTTTTTGCGGCTACTTTCATAAACAATAATCAGAATTGAGTCCCGAATCAATCACCTGAAAAATGTTGTACAGTGTTTTGAAACGCATCAATTGGTGTATACAGTGCCGTATTGCTGCAAAAAAAATTCAGGATGATATTTTACATCGCGTATATTTCATGAACAAAAAAAACCACAAAGAACGTAAATACGACAGTTACGAAAAAGCATTATGTGTATTTTTTTAAGGCGTAACCACTTGTTTTATCACAAATTAGTTTGACGTTATTTATTCTTACAAGAGTTTTGCAAGATGAAACAGTTTTAATTTAAATAAGACTAAATATTTGTTGTGTCTTGTCCTAAATAAACGAAATTTTTTTTGAATAAAGAAACGACTTCAAAAATATTTTCTTCAAAAGTTACGTCTTTTTTGGCAAATACTTGTCAAGTGTGACCGTGTCTTTAGTTATCTTAGTTACGGACTGTTATGATAATAATAAAAATCTTTCAACGAGAATAGCAATACTGATATTCCAATTGAATAGACAGATTTAAAAGGAGATATTTTATACAAAAATTTATTGAGAATATTAAAGGTAACAATTGAATGTGTTTATTGTATGACTACTTGATAACGAGTGAATAAAAATTAGAAAATGTATAACATAATTTGAAACATAAAATTCAAAGATAAATTATTTAATTGTAATATACTCATGTATTTAACAATTCCTACAGCAGTTAAACATCATCCCAGAGCATAGATTATACAGAGATGTATAATCAAATTTGCAGAAGTTGCATATAAGCAAAATATAGTTGGAGTAGTCAGTAATCTTATTTAGCCAACGACGCGAGGAAGAACGACTACAGGTCGTTCTAAATTGAAAAACACAATTCGTCTCCAAATATTACTTCTATTTTTATAAGTAGGTATTAGATATATATACCATTTATATTTACTTGTATGCCGCGTTAAACCAGATAATAGTATGCTGGACTATCAGTCTGATGGTTATGGGTTCGATTCCAGCAAAAACATGTATATGTTTTCTGCAGACAAGCCAAAAAGCCTTCGCAGCTTGTTTTTGTTTAAAAATTATATATTTAAATTAAGCATATATTGGCAGTCATATTTCCCTATATAATGTAATTGGAATGTATTTATTTTAACCAAATGTCTAATTACTATGTGATTTAAAGAGAACACAATTATTTTGCTAATGCATCTAAAATCAACAAAATTTCAAAAAAAAATCCCTATTTTTATTAAATAATAAATATGTAAGTACCTCTGTATCTGATAATAAATAAGTCATTATAAAAATACAACCAAATAAAGCAGACAATATGTAGTAGTCATGATGTCTAATTGATAGCAAATACATTGCATGGCATGTAAATTGGCAGTTCAGAAAAAATGTTCTTCTACCACAACAACTTACACAATATCCACCAGTATTGATATATAGAAAGATACTGGGTCATAAATTATGACTCATAATAAAATGCTAACTGAGAAGTACAAATGTCGTCGTGTCGTTAAGGTCATATTACAAAACACCTTTATAAAATAAATTTAATGTAACTATGTGATCCATATCCTTGAACTACTGTGGCAGTTTTGAAGGGCTTTGCTCGAATATTTAAGTAGAATTTTCTGTTTTAAAATATACTATTTTCATGGAATTATTAATTTTGTGTATAATAAATAAATTTATATATTACAGGAATTGACAGTTAAATTAAATTAATAATTCAAGTTCAAATTTGTAATTTCCAGCAGATGTATTAAGATAGAGATATTTCTGGAATAAATTGCGATCGATTTAAAATCGCTGTTACTGACAAAATATTGAAGGTATTAATGTAACTTTTTTGTGTAAAAGTAAATATATTCAAATAAATTCTGAAGAAGTATTCTTAAATTAGTTTAACAAAATTTTTAAAGAAGATAGTGTTAAAAGTTTTTTTTTAAATTTTTGGTCGCAGATGGAAAAAAAACGTTATTATAGTTAGACAAAAATATATAATAATTTTCATGAATCCTAGGAACTACAATTAATCAATATTTTTTCTAAAATGTTTCATTACATATTGTCTGATACACTTAATGAGACCGTAAATTGTTAATATCTAAATCGAACATTATCTTCTAGTTTAATATTTTAGAAGGCATAGTTTTTTAGTTAAGCTCATGGTGTAACTATACAAGGTGAGTGCAGTGGCACAGCTGACTGATTTTGTTTACAATTTACTTATGTCAAAAGTAACACTTTTTCAAATGTTTTTGACAGTAGTACCGTTACAGTAGGACAGTAGTAGTTTTTGCACAAACAAAATGCCTGTTGTTTCTGTATTGGATTGTAGATGTTGCACTCACCTTGTATAATTACACCATGGTTAAGCTTCTATCACATATACACCTAATTATATTTTTAAACGCTCTTTTTATACAAGCTTTCGATTTAATTCCATTTAGCACGATTCAAAATCTTTTAGGCTTAAATTTTTTTGGTTAAATTTAATTTTTGCGAAATATGTTCATATCACAAATTTAGGTGAATTAGCTTTTTGTGGATATAAGCAAATTTACTGGTCAGAGCAACTGTAAATAGCACAAATTTTGGGAAAATCCCTTTTAGTGCATACAATCACATAAACCTGTCAATGACAAGTTGTCATACATTTTTTTTACACTACTTTTAAGCTGAGATAGCATATCTTTTTTTTTTAATAACTATGCTTGATTTAGAAATATAAACCTGAATAGTTGTTCTTAAAAAATTCTTGTTTCACTAATTTCAATAGGTTTTAGAGATAAGGAACCAATCACCTATTTTGCATACGATCAATGTCTTTTTTACACGGTTGTTTTTACACAGTATTTGCTACAAATAATAACCGTGTAAAAATAGTATTAGGTGTGTGTATATATCGAATTAGCTTAACTGTATGTAATTTCTCCCCTACACATTCCATGTTACCAATCACACTAACAACTCAAAAAACCCCGCAATCTTGTGTAAATTGTCGGTCATACATGGCAAAGTTACGTATTAGCCCGTATTACGTATTATTGGCACATATTAGTTTCACATTATTTCTACATACAAGTGTTGTGTAAAATAGAATATTTTAATATTTATGTAACAATTAAATAAAAAATAATTTTCTTTTACAAAATAGGACAATAGATTTTATAACCAGCATGTAAACGTATTCTTCATTGTCGGATTTGTCCGAAGGATTTTGCTTTATTGAACGTATTATTTTCTTTTTAAGTTCCTGTTTTATTTTAAAAACATTGCTAATTTATTTTAGTTTGCAATTTCTGCTAAAGGTTTGCTTATATCGTTTTTCAATATCATTTGCATTAGTTTTTGGAAGCTTTAGATTTTTGCACTCCCTTAACCGGACAGTGTGCAATTTTCAAGAAATTTGTGAATGACTTTCACTCCCATTGCAAATATATACCGACTGATTGAAGTTTGAATACCGAAGTTTAAATTTAAAAACATTTAGAGAGTGTAGCCACCATGATTATAAAAAAGCTTCCGGATTTTATGTGGACAAGGCTTTCAGTAATAAATTTTAACGAAGTATGACAATGTTTATGAAATTGCAAACATTTTAAATGCAGGATTTAATATGTCCTCGGTTTTTTTTTGCTTAAAAGTGAAACATTCTGTCAAATAAATTAAAAGACTAACTCCCATATTCAAAAACGATTATTAAATTTAACAAACGTTTATTAAAACATATTTCCATATAAAAATTTGCTTAATAAACGTTTGCTAAATTTAATAATCGTTTTTGAATAAGGGGGTAATAAGCTAAAGCAGGTTTGAGATGAATTGTAAAAAGTGTAGCATTGGTTATTAAGAATGACGAGTCAAACATTTAAAATTTTTCTTTGATTCTATATTCAATAGTCACAGTAGTTAAATTTTTATTGGATAATACGAACATGCATTTTTCACATTCTTTAGTTCTGATAAGTTTTACGAAAATACAAAAATTAATACTGCACATAGCCCTGTTAAGTACATTATCATAAAGGCTTTTTTTCAATTTATTATAATAAAATACTAGCTATTAAATAAAAACTTTTAAATCCATTTATTTTTTAATATTCATGAAATTTGTTCACTGCTCTCAAAGCACAAAATTTAGTCAATTTAAATTTAAACAAATTCTTGACGTGACAAGCCATATTTTAAATAGTTAAAGTCGTGACAACACAATAGAAAATATAAGTAACATTTAATGTGAAATAACCTAGAAGTAGTACATTTCTAATTTTAATACGTTAGATGTCAATCAGCGTGGCTGGCTGCGAAACTAATGTGGATAGAGTGTTGTACATAAAAAATAAGTCCTTTGCATAGCTTAAAGATAATCGCAACACGTACAAACGCTTTTTGTCGCACATGTTTTTCATACTCATTCATTAGAATCCTTGAGAAAAACACATTCTAAAGGACAATAGACAAGTCAACGTTTGTTTTATAGCACAAGGTATTTGGTATAAAGAAATAGTTTGATATTTCTTGTAAAAATAAACACAATTAGGAAAACATACCCATTATCAATCATTATTTTACTCTTGTTGCAGTTAATTTATTTCCAAATCACACGCTGTTAATTGCTTTATGTAAACTATTGTAAACAATAACAAATATAAATATGTACCCACATGCATGCATAAATATAAATTCACCACATTACCGCTCTAAACACACTTATATTAATAGAATTTATTGATTTTTTTTTTATAATTTTTTCACAATTCTCTATTATTTCATATTTCATACATTTTCTTCATATTCCGTTTCTTTTACTTGATTTCGTAATTTTGCTTAAATTTTTTTCTTTACTGCAATTTGTTAAAATATTTAGAATAAAATATTTATAAAACAAAAACACATCTAAACCACAATAACATTAAATGAAAATAAATAGTCAGCAAACGGAAGTAGTGAAGGATTCCGGCAAACACGCACCGAAAGCAAAAGAGACAAAAATATTGATTATAACACAACGAACGACAAAATCAATTTGAACTTGTTGCTAAAGAAAACACATTGATTTATGCACCCCCGAATAATATTGAATTATTGTTATTGTAAGAATAACAACAACAACAACAACAACCATAACAGCCAGACACACTCACGAGAAGTCTTTCTCTTCTTCTACTTCTTCTTGTCGTGTTCGTCTTTTCCGTTATATCGTAAAGTCAACAACAATGTTTAAGTAACCAAACTAATACTCTTTTTTGTTTTCATAACACTCTTAGCGAACATGGTATATACATATACACACGGTATGTGCATGTATATGTGTGTGTCTACATTAATATTATGAATTATTGTTATCAACTTAGCGCTTTTTAAATTTCTAAAAGTCGATTTATCAATTAAGGAAGCCTACAAGGCAAATATTTCTTAAATAAGTTAAACTGGAAAAGCTTAATTTTGAGTTTCTGATGAGAATGCACTGCACCTGCTTAATAAAATTTTCCTTCAGTTTTGCCAATATTCAGGTGCAAAGTTTGCTATTTATTATTCTTTGGCAGCTTAGCAGATCAATTTAGGTACTATCTATCACACAAGTTAAATAAGGGGAGCCGACCGAATATTTAAAAACGAAAACGATCAAGAAATTATATTAACCAATTTAATTTTTAATATTTTTTAATTAAAAATGGACAGTGTTTTTATTTTCTTTTTTATGTTTACATTAAACTTTATTAAAAATTACCTATCACAAGCAAATTAAAAAAGTACAAATTCAACATGAGCTAGCTTTTTCCGAATTAATTTTGCACGTGGAAAAGGCATGGAAGACACATTATTCATCAATGGATAGAAAATTGTGCCTATTTTAAAAAAAATATATAGAACTTTTGACTAATAACAAATTAATTGACGACTTCTTTGGAAAACAAGGCAAACATTTTATAATTACAGAAAATTTGCAGAAATAAAAATTGTTATAGCTGAAATAATAAGTGTATTAATTTCTATTTTTTAATAAAAATTTGTATTTATTCGGACATTTTTGTGCAAAACACTAAACTAAATTTAAGGAATTCTGGGGTACTTCTAAGTTGTTAAAAATCCAAAAACTTTTTTAGATTTTTGGCCATATGTCTAAACCGGGGCATTTTACAAAATATTTAAGAACATATTGGACAATATATAATCGGTTATTATTTTTAGATATCGTCTATGCGCCTTGAGAACGTTTGCCATAAATACATAAAAATTAGCTATATTTTGAATGATTCTGCTATCCTCGGTAACAAAGTTTTTGATCTTTTTTTCAAATAACATATTTCTCTTAATAAGTATCCTTGAAAATTTCTTAAATACTGTACAAATAATAGAAAGTACTTTTTATGTCTAATCATCATTGAAATTAATTCTTTTTCTTTTAGTAGGTTTAGAAAATTGTTATTAATCCACAAAAAATATTAATAAAAGCGGGAAATATTTAGATCCGATATTATCTAAAAACAGACTACAAAAGTTAAAAGTTTAGTTCTAATATGCGAATATGCGAATAAATTATAAATATATGACTACGACCAATTTTTTTTAGTACTCGACTAGTAGATTTAATAAATAGTATAATCTTTGAAATCGCATCAAGAACGAAGAATTCGGATCTTTCGTAATTTCTCACGCCTATGAGCTGTTTTTAAATATGTTGTACAATTAAATATCCAAACCATAGTAAAAATTAAAATGGTGCAGCTATATATATATGATATGCATTATTTATTGCACCACAAAGTTTTAACAATATTGGCATAGACCTTAAACAGCTCTAGAAAAAAAAGCCGACTCAAAATGTAAATAGTTGCAGTTGTGGTCTGAAGAGCACCCATTTATTTCAACTATAACTTCAGATTCTATCTCTAAGAATGCCTTTCGCAGATTATATTGCCTCCTTTTCGATGTCAACACTCTTCATTCACTCTTCTTATTACCACGAAGCTCCCTGTCACAGCGAATTGGTAATCATATCGTATAGAAAAATATGTGGCTGCTTCTGCCAATTAAGGAATATATGACTCTTGTCAAAGGTAAGTTTAAGTCGGGTGGTACTGTGTTTCATTGCACTAAACAAATGTTAGCGATTTGGAAGGAGTATGCAGCGCCGGTGGAACGACATTTTGGGCAACAGTTAATGCGATTAAATTTGTTAATTTTTACAGTTAAATTACTAATGATATTATGTTTAATCTATACTGATAAGCTTTGTATGAATCTTTTTAATTGCCATAAGCTAATGGCCTAATTTTATGGAACGACATTTCCATTTCTATATATAAGAAATTATTGAATTAAATTTCAATATTATAATAATAGAATCAATAATTAAAACTAAGTTTTCAAATGCAAAATTGATTGGAGACATCATTAATTCAGACTTAGAAATTTAATTCAAAATATTCACACTGTGTTGCTGCTCGGCGCCTTTACTTTAACAAATGGTTAGCATCACTGATTAGTGTCGGGAATTTAATATTTATTTTTAATACCACCGTGTAAGTGAGTGAGCACCTAAAGCTTGACAGTGTCTGTATGGATGTGCTATGTTTCTGTTTAGTTTCCACGTACAATAACATACTAATGCAAATTGTGACTGTGTAAGATGACGAGCTTTGCAAAAGGGAATTGTATATGTCTGTATCTATATTTCTCCATGTGTACACACGAAAAACCAAGTTAGTAGAAATATAAGTTTCTGTGTATTTTTATAGCAGTTGGATAAATATTTACACTACAACCTTTGTTGGAATTAAGTATTCAAATACTTTGTTGTTTTTTAAATGACAAATTATTAAAATTAATTCTTTCAATAATAAGTTCAGGTATACTATAACTTATTACACTTTGGTGGTAATAAATGTATCACATTTAAAGGGCTAGAAAAAACTTTATTGAATATAATGTTTGACTATATAAAAAAAAAAACTTACAAATCAGGTAGAAATTACATCTATCATAAATGTTATGAGTCACCAGTTGGGTTAAAAACAATGACATACAACTTTGAAATCACCCAAAATGTAAAGAACATAATGTTATCTTTAAAAAAAACTAAAATATTAACCCTAAAAATTGCCCCTGACACAAAAGGTTGAAAATGCAATGTTTAAGGTTAGAAAGTTACTGTACATAATGAAAACGGTGGTTAATTGTTAAATTGTTAGGTAAAACAAAAACACAGAGAGTCGTGGTTTTTTGTGTAATTCTCAGATATTTGTGTTCGTTTTTCTGGGGCCTTTAAAAATGTATCTCATTTACAGAAAAGGGACATTATTAAAAGCCATACTTTGTAAGTGCTTAAATACAATAATTAATAATTAAAATTTTAAATTTTCTAGCAGTAAGATTTAATAAAACTCATACGTTATCATAATCATACATTCTAAAATGGACAAAAAATTAGAATTTTCTAATTTTTAATTTACAATTTCAATTTTACCACAAATATTATACACCTAAAATTTTTTTTACCAAATCATTGACTTTTTGACTAATGAACACAAAAAACTGCAAAACTTTATAAAGTAAACATACCTAATTTCTCATAATTATTAAACTTCATAATTTATTTTTTTTACTTTAATTTTTGTGTCAACCCACTAAAAATCTTATTTATTTGGAAGCAGTAGAAATTGGATCAGCGTTTTTGCTTCTAAAACTAGTAATCAAATATAGTAAAGTAAGGCGAATAACCGCTAATTGCAAGATCAAATCAGAAACTTCAGGCAAGGATTCACAAACAAAAAGTTCAAAGGAAAGTTTTTCTGGGTCCCTGTCAAAATTTAATGAGACTTCCAAGGTTTTCCAAAAATTTAAAAAAATTAACAAGAAACAAGAAAGAAGAAAAAAGTATAGTTAGTCAAGCCCGGCCATTTAATACCCTACATCGAGTACGTTAGCAAACGAAGTTTTTCAGAAATGGGCCCACTATTATTTAACACAAATTATTTGCATTCCATTTTATATAGATAGAAAGTGCTATGAAAGCTATGACTAATTATGAACCAATCATCATAAATTTATCTGAAATGATTTGTGTATATATGAGATATATTTGTGTTTAAATTTATTCGGATACCAAAAGAGATTACTGCTCGTTGAGGTGAAGCAGGCCTTTTATGTGAGCTTTCGTCAACTAATCCGCACAAAAATTGTAGGTGTTATTAGGTTTTATATATAACTTATTTGTGGTGAATGTTTTTTGAGAACATTTGTATGGAAGCTAGGAAAAATTAAATAACCAATTTTAACCAATTGCAATACCAATCGTCCTTGAGACGAAAAAATCAATAAATGGTATTAAAATATATGTACATATAAATATGGACCAAAAACAAATTTTTTATGCGGTTAAACCCGCTTCGTTTCAGGCCTTGAAAAAAAACATCACGCCTGTCATTTGCCAGTTACCAGTCGATATGCCCGAACGAGTCATCGAAAATTAGACTCAACGGATAGACCATCTTCGACGTAGCAATGCCAACATTTGATAGACATAATCTTCAAAAAATAAATGCCAAAGAATTTTCCTTCAAATGATAATAAACATTCTCCATTAAATTTGAATTTTCTGTGTTTTGTTCTTTAAAAAATTAGGGAACCTCGGAATGGATCACGGTTAAGAACCCTATTATACCCAAAAATAATTTTAAAATGCATAAATCTATTAAAAGTATTGATATCGATGTAAAAATCACTAAAAATATCTTAATGCATAGAAGTTAAGCTACTAAATTTTATGATAATTGGTCTCTAATAGATCCCTTATTGAGCCCATATCTGAAAAACTGTTTATGGTCGAGATTGACCGACTATAAATTCTTATTTGTTTTATATTAGATTTTGATTCAACTTCTCAACTATTATCATCAATAACTACATACATAGGCAATATTC
The DNA here is from genome assembly GCA_950370525.1 of Bellardia bayeri. Taxonomy (NCBI): domain Eukaryota; kingdom Metazoa; phylum Arthropoda; class Insecta; order Diptera; family Calliphoridae; genus Bellardia; species Bellardia bayeri. The sequence continues at coordinate 87,034,316 of OX493267.1, forward strand.
TGCAAGTTTTAGCTATTTACATAATTTTCTTTATTTACACGTATGTGATGGAAATCGAAAACGAAAACGAAAACGAATGAGTTTTAGAAGTTAATTGTTTCGTAATATTTTTGTATTGAACCAGTTTTATCCCACAAAATATAAAGATAATTTGCTATTAAAGAGAATCTTAAATCAAAAATTTTAAAAATTTGATTAGAAATACTTTAAAATGGACTTCAAAAACTCACTCGTTTTCGTTTTCGATTTCCATCACATACCTGTTAATTTCAGAAACATTAAGATTTGTTGAAATCACTATCGATAAAAAAAAATTATTTAACACTCTTTATAAAAGAGCTTATTGTAAAAGACTCACTGTGGAAGATAGTTTTTTTTTTGTAGAAAAACTAATTTTATATTATATAAAGACTGCATACAATTTAAATAAGTAGAAAATAATAGAATAATAGAGAATAATAATAGGTCAAACAAACAAAAATACCTCATTAAAATAAGGAAGTAAACAGATAATGTGTTTATGAAATGTAATCCTTACCTTACATGTTTCATTAATTAATTTATTCACCAAAATATTAATAATTATGAATTGAAGAATGTTCTAATAATTTAAAGAATAATCTCTATTATAAATAATAATTGACATATGATGAGTTTTTGTAAAGTTAATTGTCCCATCATTTATACTTTACAGACATGTGTATAATAAATTATATTTTAATTGTTTCACAAAGAATTCCGGCTGATGTCATTTTATTATAAAATAGCTGACAGATAATTATAAAATTGATTATACTATAAAATATAATTATTAAACTTGTTTTGAACGTAAATATCAAAATTATTTCTTTGGGTGTATTTACACACACACACACTTACCCCGATCTGCACATTGCCCGTTATTTCACATTTAAAAGTCCGTGGCAAAATCAAGGTTAAAAATTACCAGTAGCTCAATTTTATTTAATATTTTGGCTCAAAATGTTTGCATACATACACAAATAACTATTTATGTGAGTAAATATAATAAATCGTATAAAAATGTACATATGTACAACAAACTAAATTGACAAACAACAAATTTTATTATAATCTCGTGACTTTGTTTTTTTAATTGTGAGGGTGATTTTTAGTTAGTAAGTATAGTTTTATATTATTGTTGTATTAGAATTATACTCATTTCGATTTATTAAGTTAATATTAAGACAAACAAATTAATTTACACATTCATTTTTATAAATACAATATAAATACAAAATTTATCAATTTGTTAGCACATCAATATTAAATTAATCATTGCAAATCGGCCAACAAATGTAGATAAATGTATTCGTGTTCACATTGTACATAAATAAACAAAGGAGTAATGGAAACAAAAAAAAAATAATAAATAAGTCTGCCAGAAAATTAAAGATACACATGATTATTGGTTTTCATTTGAATTTTAAAACAAATAGAAATTAATACAAATTGAGAGTAATGTATTAAAAACAATAAAAACAAACTAATTTTATGATCGCTACACAGTGGTATACAAATTAATGCAAATTAATGAAAAAATTAAATAGATATACATATGCTGGCATTTGGACATCAACCAGCGCACATAGGGGTGTTTTGCCAATCTAGCCGGACATTACTTTTTGTTTTAGCTTAAATTGCTTAATGCTTTCTTTTCTTTGGACAACCCACAAATAGGCAAAGTATATCGTGCCTTAACCGCGGAAAAAGCTTGAGCGGTGAAGATCGGTCCATAATTAGTCGTAGCTCCCATATAAGGCCCACTTCCGAAAATCCCTTTAAGGACCATACATCTCTTAAAAATGTTTGTTTGTTATTCGTAATTTACTTTAACGTCCATAAATCTTTTAAACATATTTTTATCGAGATAAAGTTTAACACACATAATTATATAATGATGGAAGTCATGGCACTAAATTTTTGGATGATCAGTCAATAAAAGGTAATTATTGGGTATGGTATTATATGGTCGGGCGTGACCGACTATACTTTCATTTCTTAAATGATCTTTAAACCCTAATTTCGGGAGGACATTTGTATTAGGGCTAGGTGAAATAATGGACACCAATTTCAATCCCATCCGTCCTTGGACCGAAAAAATTTCACGTACCAAATTTTATTGAAATACATATCTTCAAAATTGCGACCTGTACTCTGCGCACAAGCTTTACATGGACAGCCAGCCAGCCAGACGGACGGACGGACATCGTTAAATCGACTCAGATAGTGATTCCGAGTCGATCGGTATACTATAAGGTGGGTGTTGGATCAATAATTCTGGACGTTACAAACATCAGCACAAATTTAATATACCCTCCCCACTATGGTGGTGTAGGGTATAAAAATTTACGAAAATGCAAAAAAATGTTAAATAGCAAAATAAAAAAAAAATCCCTCGTCATTAAAGTATTTCATCTCAACCGACATATTCGTTATCAGTTGATCATCAGAGAAACAGCAAAAAAAGCTTAAGCGCCAACAAACCATTATTTTCGCTTATTTTTGAAAACAAAATTGATTCATTCCATGCATTTTCTAAAACGAAATCTTTGTTCAAAATTTGGTTTCATTAACTTGGTTTAAACAGGATATAATACAAAAAAACCTTCTCCTGTAAAATTTAATTTCTGTCGCCCAAGCTATTTCCGCGGTTAAGGCACGATATATCAAATAAAATTGTACATTTTATTTGTGCTAATTTTAACTTAGTTGAAATTAATAAACCATTTGGTCTTACCAAATGGAACTCAACAAATTACCAAATAAAAAAGTTGGAAATTGTTTAAAGTGGAACCACGGTCTATTTCGAACCAGCTAGGAGAAAGCTTTCAACTATATGGTAGAGAACCAAACTATTGCAGTAGCCAATCACAATTACAAAAGTTTGACAGCTGAAAGTTTGGGTGAAATGGTGTTTTACAAAAGAGTACAACTCGAAAATTGCATACAAAATATGATTTAAAGATCCAGTGCAAACAAATTAATTAAAAAATTCAGGTAGATTGGATCAATTCGAGATATCAAACACAAAGGTTCTTGAAAAACAAGACGTTCAAATGACAACATACATTAATTAGGTGTGAACGGAATTTGAAGGTTTTAATAAACTCTTTACAGCGTATACTAACTTCAGATCTGCACCTCATTGTTACCATGTTCAATTGACACAACTGGGGGCTAATGACCATACACAGCAAAGAGAATAGGTATTATTGAACATGAACATACACTTGTAACTGCAAACAAATGGGTCTACAACGTGTCACTGTTTGTTGCGAATTATGATCTGGAAGCATAATTGAACCATACTTCTTGAAATGTCAAGCAGTGACTAAATATTTCGATCTTTTTCTGCCTAAATCAAATAATATTGATCTAGACGACATGTGGTTTGAGCAAGACGGTGCCACGCGTCATACACTTCATGGATAAATTCAATTGTACATTGTTACAATTTTGATCCAGTGCAAACAAATTAATTAAAAAATTCAGGTAGATTGGATCAATTCGAGATATCAAACACATACATTAATTAGACGTAAACGGAATTTGAACGTTTTAAGAAACTCTTTACAGCGTATACTAACTTCAGATCTGCATCTCATTGTTACCATGTTCAATTGACACAACTGGGGGCTAATGACCATACACAGCAAAGAGAATAGGTATTATTGAACATGAACATACACTTGTAACTGCAAACAAATGGGTCTACAACGTGTCACTGTTTGTTGCGAATTATGATCTGGAAGCATAATTGAACCATACTTCTTGAAATGTCAAGCAGTGACTAAATATTTCGATCTTTTTCTGCCTAAATCAAATAATATTGATCTAGACGACATGTGGTTTGAGCAAGACGGTGCCACGCGTCATACACTCCATGGATAAATTCAATTGTACATTGTTACAATTTTGATGGTAGTACACTCTCTCTTCTCCGTAATGAGATTTGGCCCTCTAGTACGTGATTTAGGGATTTATTAATGGAGTACATTCTTTTCTTAATAAAATTTCTATAAAAAAACAACAAAATCAACAACAAATAATAATACAATAAATTCTTTCACCCCCTCTAGACACTGTGCAACATTTTCAACGTTATGTAAATAAACACCAATGCACTGTGCTGACGTTAAATATTCCTTCATATTTGAGTTTATATGTATATGTAAACGATTGTGTGTAGGTGTACAAAATTTAATTTTAAATAAATTTAATTACGCATGCCGTGCTGAAATTTCAACCTTTAATGGCAAATTATGAAATCGTGACTTCTAGAAATAAATTACTTTGATAATATCATGAAAAGGGGAAATTTAGTTTTAACGTTTTTATTCTCGACAATTTTTTTATTATTATAAATTATATATATTTATTACTACATAGTAAGTAGCTGTGTAATATTGTAACAATTTCTTAAGCTTTATTGACTTTTCAGTATTATTATTATTTACTCCAATTAATCACAATTCCTCAATATTGCGATTCTATTTTATTTATTTCTTTTGTTATTTTTCGTATTTTGTTTTGATGGTGACAAACGTATTTATGAATAATACTATATAAATAATAAATTTAACTATTATTAGAAAGTGTCACAAAATTATAACTAATTTGTTAAAGGCTCAAAGAAAAAAAAGGAATAAGTCATAACATTTAAAGGAAGTGCCTTGTGTACTCATTAATAATATAAAGTTAATAAAATTGCAAGACATAATGATACACATGTCAATTGGGCATTATAATCGTGCAATATCATTTAAATGATGAAACGTTATTATTTATTGTTATTATCGTTAGTTTATGCTTTTACGTGCATATGAATGTGATAAATTGTTTGGCCATAATTAACAAACAGAAAATTGATTAATTGTTACAATCAGTGTTGCCAAAAGAAGCTAAAGGAGCTGGAAGAAAAAAAAATAAAAAGTTAAATTCTTCAAAAAAAAGGCTAAAAAAGCCAATATAATTTTAATTAAAATTTTCTGGTTTTTTCGAATTAAAAGTAACTTTCGCTTTAAAAGTAACTACAGATAATTAATGCTTTTGTTAGTAAATTTATGTGCATATATACCAGGTACATTAGGGTGGGTCAATTTGTTCGGATGAGAAAAAACTTAAAAGGCGTATACCCAAATCGAAATCTACAAAAAGAAAATTACCCATAGAAAGTATGGGTCTAAAAAGAAAACCTAGCTCAAGCCGAGAGGTTTGATTATTAAATATAAATAGAAACTAGCAACTTCTGGTATATCCGTACAAAACACAAATATGGTTGCTCTCTTCCCATTTTTTTCTTAAAACTTATTTGCTTACAAATAACTTATTATGTTCACACTAAGAATTGCTCAAGAAATATGAAGCATTGGTTATGAATCGATTAGGAAGCCTTAAAAGAGAATGATTTTTTTAATCTCCACTCTTCTCGTTTAAACGTATAAATTAGTTACGAATCAATTAAAAAAGATTACGCATGGCGTAATTAGTTATATTTTATAAAAACTGTGAGAGTAAAATTGAGAGCAAAATTTCTTTTTGTGACGTCACAAGTCAAACATCTTTTTATGTTTTCTTAACTTCTATATTAACTTTAATGCAAATAAAAGTATTAAAATTAAGTGTGCCGTTTTTAATTGTGGATATATTAAAAAAACATTAAATTAAATTTTTTTCGATTTCCAAAAGAAAATAAATTAAATTTATTTTGCCAGCTTGATGAAAAAAAATTAAAAATGTCTCATAGACTTTGAATTGAACACTTTAACGCAAAATGAGATCTGAAATTAAAAAGGGGTAATTGAAAAGTTTTACGTTTAAGATACTTTATGTTAGGTATGCCTACTGACGAACTTGTGTCTCAGATTAAAAATCTGAAAGCTGTATTCAAATCTTTTTTCGATCGAGAATGTTTTTTTCAAATAAGAAAACTAAATCACCTAAACTAAACAAACAAAAATAATAAATTGATAATACATAAATATAATATATAAAATACTAAAATATAGTTCCCTTTTTTGATACATGTTAACAAGTATAAAATAATAAATAATTAAATGTTTTATTTAGAATCAAAAAATTTTACATGTTGATTAATAATAGGTCAAAGGTCCCATATAATGCCCAATTCCGAAAATAAATTCACGCGCATAAATTATATATATTTATAACAAATATACAAAATATGCAAAAATGCAATTTTTTGAGGGCTTTGCAAGTTGATTTCAACAGACCGTGGGACATTTTTTTATCATAACCGCTAATTATAAAGATCAGTAATATAAAGCGTGATCTATTTTGAGGTTCCCTACTTTTTTAAAGAAAAAAACACAGAAAATTTAAATTTAATAGCAAATGTTTATTATCATTTCAAAGAACATTTTTTGGCATTTACTTTTTGAAGGTTTTGTCTATCAAATTTCGATGACTCGTTCGAGCATTTCGACTGGTAACTGGCGAATGACACGCTTGATGTTTTCCTCCAAGGCCTGAATCGAAGCTGGTTTGTCCGCATAAACTTTAGATTTTATATATCTCCACAGGTAAAAGTCTAACGGTGTGATATCACATGATCTTGGTAGTTAATCGAGCGGCCCAAACGTGAAATTATGTGCTCACCGAAATGTTATCTCAATAAGTCCATTGATTGATGCCATGCGTGGGAGATGTTACCGCCTTGCTGAAACCAAATGTCGCCGAGATCATGAGCTTCAATTTCAGACATCAAATAGTCGGTTATCATGGCACAATAACGGTCGCCATTGACGGTTACGTTCACACCCGCATAATTTTTAAAGAAATATGGATCACAGCGTGCTGGACGTGGTCTATTCGGTCGAATATTATCCATTCATGTGGGTCTCAAAATGGATGATGATGTTGCGAATACTACGCTCAGTAGGCCGATTATGTTGACCATAAGTTGAGCGAAGTGCACGAAACACATTCCTCACAGAACGTCAATTTTTGCAATAAAGTTTAACGATTTGTAATTGTTGTTCAGGCGTGAGCCTTTCCATTATGGAATACTAAACAATACTAAACAAAAATATCATAATACCATGAATATATTCAAAGGGGTTGCAAATAAATCTTATAGAAATTATAAATAAAAATGGTAAAGGGTAAAGGGTACACAAATTCAATGATTCATGTCGAAACTTGTTACAGGAAGGTTTTTCTCTTTTTGCTCCTCAGTCAATAGTTATTACGAGATACTTTTCACCAAACAACTTGAAGTGTTACTTTTTTAAATTGCAAATGAGTAATTTTTCAACCAGATTCACTGAATTATTAGTTAAAAACCTCAATATTTTTTTTAAAAAACAACTCAAAACAATTATTATTAGCGAAAAGCTCTGACTGAATTGTGTTTATATAGCAGCTACTTATTTAGTTTACACATACGTCCCGATACTATGATTATAGTCTTATACTAATCAAAAACATATTTTAAACACTTTATTAAACAATTTATCAAATTAAATGATAATGAAAACAAAATTACTTTTAATTAAAGATAAGCAGTTGTTGTATGAAAGTCCGCACATTTTCAAAATCTTATGTTTAAAAGCAATAAATATTGATTTCCAGATAAATATGAAATTAAATAAAGGTTTCATTAAATTAAAATTGTTTTTTAATTGTTTAATAATAATTCTACAATAGTTTATAAAAACAAATAAAAAATATAAAATATGTTTAGTTTCTGGCCTAAGAAAGTTACTGATAGTGAAAATGATACATATTTTAACTTGTCTATATCGCAGGAAAAACAATAAAATTTATTTTGCTTTTATTTGAAATCAAAACAAAAAACAATAACTGCAATTAATACATTCCAATTAATTGCAGCTGTTAAACGATAGAAAACAATTGAAATCAGAAATTTTAATTGATTAAAACGGTATGAGAAAATGAGGTACATTTAATTGCTATTGAGGCTTGGAACACTTGGGGGATCGATCAAAAGAATCTTTAGTTGAGAGATTGATCTTAGTTAATTTTAAAGTATATGTATGCATATGCTTGTAAACCTGGTATTAAAAGAACAGGACAAAATGTTGAAGTTATTGTGAACCATAGATAGTTAACATAACTGAATGAGATATACTTAATTGATCTTGAGCCTTCGAACAGCTGGAGGATCGGTCCAAAGAATATTTAGTTTTTTAACTTTTACTTTTTTATGAATTAAAAAACATTGAAATATTAGCACAAAATTACAAAAAGCTGAGTGAATTTTAAATATACATACATACATATGTACCGAAATGTATTGAAAGAACAGGGAACATGTTGAAGATATTGTGGTAATTAACACTCTAATTGTAAAGCTTTGTACAGACGATTGTCAGATCTTACAACGTTGTCCGAAAAATGTTCAGAAAATGTCTAACAATCGTGTGAATTTAAAATTTTTGTTTTCCAACGTTGTAAGAAAAAGCATTGACAATTGACCTTCTGCTTTCAATGTCAGTACATTGCTAGCACATTGCTAGATCTGACAACATTGTGTGATCTGACAACCGTCTATATATGGCTATACATACTAAATGCTAAAACTGTAACCCGAAGAGCAAAAGTAGTGCTCAACCTCTTACTTACAGATGACAAGATTTGTCTATGGCTTACCACTTGGCTGCAAATTTGAATGTGTTTTGTTCTGTTTTAATCAAACTTTTGGTTTTTTGTTTTTAATCTTGGCATTTTAAAGATTCGATAATAAAGTGAAGCTTAACAAAATTGTACAAGGTACAATTTTCATTCAAAACTAATTTCATCATCTTACTGCTATGAATTCAAAAACTTACAAATAAAAAATACAAAATATAGGTATTTTGCAATTAACCCAATTGTTTTTGAAAAAAAAAAAACGAAAATGTTTAGAAAAATATATCTAATTGTTTAGCTATACTCGATGACTTTGAAAATCTGTATTTCTTTCCGTAAACAAATATTCACGTGCACTCGCACCTTTCACAATTCGCAAAAATAAATTTATTTTAAAATCAATTTACCTTGTAAGATCACATGAATATGTATTTATTGTACTATTGTACGTATGTACAAAAACCAGTACAATTCATTAGTAATAATGACGACTATTCAAACAAAAATATACAAATGCATTTTGGTACGTATGTGCGTATTTATGAACAGCAATAAGCAGGTATAACCATATGATCATGAATATATAGGCACGAATTTCTTATACGCACATTAGCGTTTCCCTGCCATTAATAAGCTACATGTTTTATTGGGTTGCTTTAAGATAAAACCAGTTTTGTTTTTTATTTTCAAAATGCTTTTAAAAGAAATGCAACTACACGACATTGAACTTGACATCATTCGTTTGTCCGTCTTATCACGATCACGTGTGCACAAGTATGTTTTACCAACTAAACAAAAGAAAAGGGGTAAAGTAACACTCACTCAGTTAGTCGTTCACTCTTATGTTCACTATTTATGTGCATTTAATGTGTTGTGGAATACTGGTTTAGATGACTAAATAAATGTTCAACAGCACGTTAAATTGCATTGAAAATTAAGTTTTTTTTCTTTTCTTGTTTTTTTTTTTTTTTGAAAATTTTATTTTACTGACACACATCATTGCGATGCATGTACATATGGAGTTGACTAAAAGTGAGTTGCAAGAGAAAAACCTGTATTCGTGATCAGCAGAAAATGCATCAAATTTACAAAAATTCGTACAAATTAACTAAACATTTAAAATAGGTTGATATGTTCGGTCAAGCCTGATCATATGACACCCTATACTTAACTTTGGTTCAAGATCATTGAATTTATTGATCATTGAAGCTACCGTACTGTCTATGGGTAAAAGATTTATAAAACATAGGGAATTTGTATTTATTTATTTGTTTGGTATTACAAAGGCCCTAGGAACTTATATTACATTTAATATATATTTAAATTAATTTATTTCAGATAAAAAGTTTTTAATATTTTCAAATTCATTTTCACATAAAAGGATATTAATGTTATTTATTTTAAATTTTAAACGTTTGTCATGCAGAAGACTACATTCATTAAATATGTGTAAGATGGTTAGCGTTTGCCGGCATTCACAACCTGGGGGTTGTGTCTTTTCAATAATATATTTATGTGAGAATAAACAGTGGGCCATTTTTAAGGCAGAATTAGTCTTTATATTCTGTTCCGTTCCGAATCAGCTGACTTGATTCTGTTAAATAGAAAATGTGTAGAAGTCGTTAGTTGTTTTGTTACTTTCCGTGTCGTTGCGGGCGAACCTGTTGAAAACAAAAATTTGCTAAGTAATTGTTAGTGACAGCACAAAACAGCTGACATCCACACAACAAAAAAAAATTTTTGGTTTATTACAAAAATTTGTAATTTCTTTAAATTTAATTAAGTTTTTGTATAAAAGTTATAAAAATATAAAAAATAAACGATGGATGACGAAACACTCATTAGTTGAAAGCAATGGCATATTGTGTAACAAAAAAACTTTAAGTTGTAGTTTTTGATTGATTTTCGCGGTATGTGTTGTCTGTTTACATAAAACAGCTGATACGTTTATACGGAAAAACTAACTACAAAAATTTAACAACAGAACAACACGGAACTGGACAGCAACAGAAAGTAAAGACTAATGAAGCCTTTAGTCTATTAACCTTAATAAAATCTGTTTTGGATATATTTGGTACTCTAAATTTGTGCGATATATTTTTTTGAATTTTAAATAATTTTGTTTCCAATGATCATTCCAGATGTCAAAAATGTATTTTCCAATGTATTGCCTATAGTCTGAGCATTGAAATTTGTATTCAGTAGATATGTTAAAGAATTTTTGGCGAGCTGGTCAACTTTCTTATTTGCACCTATATTTAGGTAGCTAGAAACCCATAGAAGGGTAATTTTGTGATTAGGGAGGGAAGTTATTAATATTCTTATTTGTTGTATAATCATGTTGTTATTAAATGGATCTTGTAGTCCTTTTAGGGCACTTTTACTGTCCGATATAATAAGTATTTGTTAGGAACGTTTTGGAGATTTTCTAGACATGTTTTAATTGCTAATAATTCACTAGTATATATAGAGGAAAAATTATGAATACGTTTAGATATGATAACAGAACCAACCGTAAAAAACTGACCATGATTTGAGTATTTGATATTGATTAATTCCAAGAATTTCTGATGAATTTCAAATAAGGTCATACCTCGTTTATTTGTATATGCCAGGGAGAAATCTATATTAATATTTGAGAAGGGTACTATATGAGAGTATGTTATGTTTTCTATAGCATTTATATTTATTGCATATTTTGAAATAACTTTTTTGAACTCTTTAGATAAAGGGGTGAGCATGAGGCGATAATTTGTAGGCTTTTAGCTAGATTGGTTCTAAAGGCGTATTCCTCTGTTTCCAATGTTTTTAAGTCTGTATTGATGGCAGATGGATATATCATCCACGCGTAGTCTATAGTTGGAAGTACAATAGAGCATAATATTTAAGAAGAGTTTTTGGCTTAGAGCCATATTGAGAGCATCTTAGCATTTTAATTTTATTTAGTTTGGAATTAGCCTTAGCCTTAACATTTTGAATAAGGGAATTTGTATTATAATACAAATTATTTTAAAAATTTCAAGCTTGTAGTTGGTAAATGCAAAAATTCAATTCGATTTCCTGAATTTTATAATGCAGTGCAATACGATTGTATATACCGTATTGAAATTGTTAAATTCAGCCGTAAAAGATTTGGTTGGTGGAGGTTTTGTAGAAAACTTATTATTATAAATAATTTATAAATCAGGGGCTAGACATTTTAAAATTATAACCTATTAAACATTGTGAAAAGTTTTGTTTTCTTTTTTATTTTGCAATTTATATAGGGATCGTCTACTACATACTCGTATAGCGCATTTTTTCCTAAAATAACTGTAATCTTCAATTTTATTGTTAAATAAAATATTTTTTTTATTATTTATTCATTAACATATTTATCAAATTATTAAATATACAAGTATTTTCAAAATATATACATAGTTGCAATTAACGTTCAAAAGGTAATATTGTTACAATGCAAGCATTTCCAGGTTATCAAATAAGTATTCTTTAACATTTTTCTTAAAAATTTAAATTCTTTGAATGTTTTTATAGCTTCTGGTAGCCTATTATATTCCAGACTACCCATATCTGCAACTCTTTGTTTAGTTTTTTCAAAACGTCTGAAGCTTATACTTAAATTTCTCGCATTTCTTGTATCAAAGTTATGTTGATTTCTTAAGAATATATAGAATATAGATTTATAAACATACAGCAAGAGTTGCATTTTGTGTATGCCATATACAGTAAGCATTTTTGGTGATATATCTTTATATAATGGTAAAGTAGAAAAAGTCATTGGAAGATCGAAAATTGTTGTGAGAGCTTTATTTTGAGATCTTTGAAGTGACTTAAGTTCTTTGCTTTTATTCCATGCATACACAATAGCCAAGTAGTTTAAGTGGCTCTGAATTTAGGCTTGGTAAAGTAACAATTTAGTTTTAGTGTTAAATTTCTTTTTAAATTTTTAATCAAGCTGATGTAATTTTTGATTTTAAAGATTTTATATGTAAGTCCCACAACAAATTCCTTTGCAGGTGTACACCAAGATACTTTATCGAAGAAACTTCGCCCACAAGTTTACCATCCACAAATACACTAAAGTTTTGTCCATGAACCATATATGGCCTAAATCCTAAGATTTTGGTCTTCTCAGCATTGTAATGTTCAAGCAAACAATTATATTAATTTGTATTATTATTTGGGGTAAGGCACTTATGCGACTGTCCCTTTCAATGACTCTTTATTAATTATTAACTTAACAAACTAACTTACATCTATATACAAAAAGGTATTTAGTTGCGACGTAGACTCACAGACTGTGGGAAATGGTTAGTCAGCGCTAAAGGGTTTAGTCAGGTTTCATCATGTCAATCAGACAGATACACCCTACTGACTAACAGTTGGTGTTATGACACTTATTCGTGAGTGTACGTCACAGCATTTAAGTATAACATGTTTATTCTTGTGTACTCCATTATCATTGCTGCATCATATTCCATTTGAACTTTAAGAGTAGTTTCATGTTTATATGGATAAAACACACTTATGTCATCTGCAAACATAATCAATTTTCCAAAAAGCTTTAAATCTTTTAAATCATTGAGTAAATACTAATTATTATTAAAATTAAATTAATATAAAAATACTAATTAAATTTAAAATTAAAAAAAGACCTTAAGCTTAAATTATTACTAAAATATTTATACATTTTTTATAAAAACACTTCACTTGATAAAAGTGTTATCGATTTTTTTTGGAAATTTACAACAGATTCCATAAATGGCTATTTTTATTAAATACTATTAAAAATATTTATAACGAAATGATTACTGTATGTGTGTATATCGTTGGGCATGTCCCTATACAAAGGGTACATTATGGATCGAAACATACCACACTCGGTAATGTGATTCAAGTGGCTACATTTCATGGTTATAATGGCATAATATCAGTTTGATGTTGATTTAATGCATAATTTTATGATTATTACCATATAAAATATGCTACTATGGATACTAAAGATATATTAAAGAAAAAAACATACATTGGATTTAAATAAAATCGTCACTGTTAAAATTCAAAAAAAAAAAATAAAAAAAAAATTTGCAGTAGACAACACTGTTTACAGGCGTATGTAAAAATAATGGTTTATTTAATACCGGTGCTTATATGTACATATATTATCAAAACTCGTAAAAAGTACTGTTAATTTTATATACAAGGTGGCGCAAAAGTAATCCTCCTATCAGAAAATGCTATAAATTTTACGATTGGCCCCTAATGTCAGTTCTGTTTTGACATTTGTGTAATAAACACATGCGAAATATTAAATGTTACGCTACACTGATCCAGAACGCGGAATATTTCTAAATATTTATTTGACCAATAATCGGTCGGTGACTTTGGCACAACGTTAATTTCGTCGCAGATTTCCTGGCCGTCCAACACCTGCTGGTGAAACACTGCGACGTTTAGCCGCTCGCCTCGAAGAGACTGGCACAACACGAGATGCTGCCAGGCGTGGCAGACCCCGGAGTAGCCGTTCTGCAGAGAATATTGCTGCTGTAGCCGAGGATATCATGGAAGCGCCGTCGACATCGACCAGACGATGTGCCACGCAAATGGGTATCAGTCGACGGTCTTTACAGCGAAAAAGTCCAGACGGTGCATCAGCCGACCGCCAATCGCGTCTAACATACGCTCAAGCCATCCTTAATCACCACCAAGAGGAAGATGATTTTTCATCAAAAATAATCGTGAGTGATGAGGCCCATTTCCATCTTAGTGGGTATGTAAATAAGCAAAATTTACGCTTCTGGGGCACTGAAAATCAGCGTGTAACCCACGAAGAGCCATTACACCCGATCAAAGTCACTATATGGTGTGCTGTTTTTGCTGGAGGAGTCATCGGACCTAATCTCCCGTTTTGGCGATTTGCACTGGCCAGCAAGATCGCCTGATTTGACCGCTCCAGACTTCTTTTTGTGGGGCTTTTTTAAGTCGCGGGTTTATGTCAACAAGCCTCAGACTCTTGCAGCTCTTAAAGACAATATCCGTCAAGAATGTGAGGACCGGAATTTTTGGCCAAAGTGATGGAAAATGCCATAAAAAGAGCTCAAATGACAATCAACTGTGGCGGCGGCCGTTTACATGAAAAAGAATCAAAGTTTTTCATTTTTTTTAATTACTGCCAAAAAAAACATCGGAAGTTTACTTTTGCGCCACATTAAAGTGCTGTTTTTTATGTTAAGTGTAGTAAAACAAAAGAAGACAGATTAACATGACCACTCGATACGCTACGCTAGTTTTGCATGGAAATGCAACTTGAGAACAGCTTGTTATATGATTTATTAGCTACCTACGTCTAAAGTTTATATGAATGAAAAAATGAATTTGTTTACTATGTGTATCTATAAATTTGTAGCTAATTTTAGCCAATTGACTAAATTTAAAGGTTGATACATGCAGATGTGTTTATTCAAAATATCATTTATAAAGTGTTTTATTGCCTCTATACTAGATAAAACATCTAAAAGAAGAAAGCAGACATTTTGACGCCGCAACACACACATCTTAGTAAATGCTACATTTCTATATACATTTAGAGATATCTATGTACGCACTTGCGAGTATGTGTTAGTATTAGTCATTTCCGCGAAACTCTTAAATGTTTGGTTTGATTCTATGGCTGGCTGATAAGCTGGTTGGCTGACTGACTGACTGTTAATAAATAAATTAGTGAGTGATCTCATTTTAACAGACGGTTTATGTTTGTTTTATATTGATTTAAAATAAATTGTTAATATGTTTGCGAATACATGTCTACCTACCTACATATGAGTATGTATATGTATACTAAAAGATAATTTTATACCTATAAGAGAGATAATGTTATTTAATATAAATATCAGTACAAGCTAATTTAGCGACTTAGTTAGCATTTGAGCTCTAAATGGTTCTTACTTATAGCTTTTAATTGTTTAATTTATGCACTTTTTGTTGAATAACAAATTAATACGCAAATCTAAACTTTGAATTTCGTTTATATATTTCATTAAGTCCATATTTGAAATAACATGTATGTTGGCCATTTTAGGAAAACTTGTCGTTCCATTTAAAGCTTAGCCAGTTAGTGGTCATAGACCTCATGAAAATATTTATATAGGTGTTTCGCTCTAAATTTTGTCTAAATTCTGAGATATTTTGCATTACAGTGTATAAAATACCCTTTTTCTCTACAGATCAATAAGAACTCATTTCATTTGTCCCGAATTAAAAGACTTTTACGTAGACACAATGTGGTTCTATTACGGTGCTACGTGAGACAGCATACTCTATAATGGACATTCTGCATTAAATATTTGAGAGTATGATTACATCTCCCAGATGTTATGTGAATTGGTTTTGAAGGTAAAGGACTTTGACAAAACTAGACTTTAATCGAAGCGGTTTCTAAAGTTTAGAGTACAAATTCAGACAGTAATCCACCCGAAAATACAGTTTTGATCACACACATATTGTGAAATAGAAACAAGGTTCTCAAAGTGATAGCCAGCAGCACTTGTAATATTGGACAAGCAACCTTAATTGTTCGATTATTGATTAAGTATGTGGCTCCAGTGTGGACACCTTCTTTAAGTTTTACCCAGTGGAGAAATATTCGGCCTTTCATGACCGCCTGCAAATAACTCCGAAGAGCTTCTTCACGAAGAAACTAATGTATTACAGGCCTAGAAACACAAAGTCATGTTGATGCAATGTCATAAGAGCAGTATCTAAATTTTGACATCACAAAGTTTTGGGCTGTTTAAGATATGTCAGACAGAACCTATGCATATGCAGGATCCATTTGATGGCAATATGTATTTGACAGCTGCGGTATCAGGAAAGGCGTATTTAGATGTATTGCAGACACCGAAAAGACTCAGGATGCAGAAATTGGATTAATGCCTTCTGGGCCCGTATAGACAGTGACATCACCAAATTATGCCCACCAGCTCTACTTCACTATGTCAAGAGGATTTATGAAGGAATTTTTTTTGAATTAAATCTACAACTAACGATGCAATAAACCGAAGCCCGTAAATTTAATATGATCCAAGCCATCGCTTAAATTTAATCGAATTTCTGAAGCCTATTCATTGGCAAGTTGACTATTATGATCCGTCACTATGCGAAGCCTCTTAAAACTTTTCAACTACATATTGTTCCATTTAGAGTAACTTTTATGGGCCTTTCAAATATAAAAGTAATTTTACTAATACCTCACACAAAATAATAATTCTAATATCAAACCGAAGGATTTTTAATAAGGCTATAAAATTATTTAACATTTTTTGATCTCAGATGGTAATAAAGAAAAATGTATATAAAAGCATTTATGAATCTTTGAATTGTAAAATCCTGATTACACAACAAAATCTTCAGTATATCCTAATCAAATGATACAATCTGATATTTAAAAATACATTTTAAACTGTCATTACAATGAATCAATATAAATTACATTCTGTTGATTACTACAAATTCATCAGTTGCAAAAACCATAAAACAATATCCTAAAATGTATCTTAAAAAATTGGTGAAAAAAAATTTTGATTTGGTGAAAAAAAAAATAATCAAATAAACCTGTAAATTAGTTAATTATTAATTAAAATCAAATATAAACAATTTTTAAATCTACCTACTCGTACATCATTTAGGTGTTCAGTCTAGCGTGCTTACAAATTTAATTAACGGGTCTCAGTAACTGTCAACAAAAATGATTAATTGATGATTTTAGTTAATACAACAATAAGAATAATAATATTCTTAACAATTTTTTTTATATATAACTATATTTAAGTTTTTTTTTCTTTTTTGATTTTGGCTGATAAATCATTTTCTACTTAAACTGATTTTGTACTTATGTGTCTTTGTCAAAAATGGCTGTTTTTATTAAGTATTTTATTTATAAATCGGAAGCAATGTGATATGAAGACAATATGTACGTAAGTATTAGTTTTACACAATTTTTAATTGAAAAGGTTTTTTCAAATTACAAACAAACAATAAGGGGATTCAAGATTAACAGTAAATTAAAAAAAATAAACAATATTTCTAGAAAATTAAGAGTTTTATCACTTTAACCTTAATACTCCCAATTTACACGAAACAATTTTTATTATAAAAATGACACAATTTTTTCCTTGAAATTTCTTCGGCGTTTACACAGCACAATTCTTTTTGCTTAAATCGCTAGTATTTTTATTTAAGAGTATACGAGTACACACATTTGTATACACATATGTAATACGAAAAATTACTTAGTTGGTGCGCGATGCGCTTTTTTGTTAATTTCGGTGCGTTTTTAAATTTTTTTTTTTTATTTTTACAAATTTTTACCAATTAGAACTTCAGTTTCGAAAACCATATTGTGAGTTACATTTCGAGTAGTTAAATGCTTATTTTATCTTTATTAGTTTTTTTATTTAAAAAAAGGCTTTCAATATTAATCGTTGATAAAAAGTTTTATATAGAATTTATGAAATTAAAAAATTTTAAATTAATTCAATAAACAATTTAACCAAAAAAGAAATTCTAAATTTGGTGGGTTTTTTATAAATGGCGCGTTTTTTTCTCCATTTTGGTGCGTTTTGAAATATCAAAGTTGACAACGCTGAATGCGAATAATACCTCTTACTCTCGCTTTCACACTCTTTAATTCTTCCGGGCAAGTATTTTTTTTTAGGGAAAAGATAATAAAAGGGGTTAAAACTTGACAGCACTAGTCAATTTTCTTATTTCCTTTCCTTTTGTTTTTTTTTTTTTTTTTAATTGACGCATATGAATGAAATGGCGAATTGAATAAAAACTGTTCAGCTAACACTAAAGTGTGTGAAACAGGACGAAAATTGCTAGTAAAATCAACTGTGTACTCCTCTTATCTTTTCCTCACCCCAACGTCTAAAAGATAATCAGCTAAGCTTAAAGAATTGCTTTGTGTAAATTGGGACCAACTTTTTATCAACACAACTGTTTAATTTATTGCTGTAATTTAAGTCGAAATCTATTTTCTTCCAACACTCAAAAACTGACATTTTTACAGTGTGAACAAGTTTAAAGAAAATTAAATGTTGATTACTAAGATTTAAGATAATGTTACACATTTGGTGTTAAAATCAATTGTCTATAAGTTTTGTGAGATCTTTTACATTGATTTGTCTAATTTGCTAAATAAAATATTTGCTATACATACATACATACATACACATATCATCATACATACTTATGTTGCCAATTGCAATTAAATTGACAAATGATTGTATCTGTGAAAGTTATTTCAAGCAAATGCTAACGCCTGTTAAAATATTTTATTTGTAACTAGAGACCGCAAAAAGGAAGTATTTTATAACTTCAAGTTTTTAAAGTTAAACCCCTTTAAGAACGTTCATTATGATTCACGAACTTGCTCATAATATTTATAGGGCTTACTTCCAAATGTCCAGCCTTCAATTGATACATTTTGTACAAGGTACACAAACTTTTTCTTACAAAACATCCAGGCCACTGCATCAAAAGAAAGTTCTGGTGGTTAAGCCATTATTTTACTATTGTGGAAGTGTTCTATAGGCCACAATCTAGCTAAAAAGTTACTTATATCCACATTCTACAAAATCGAAAAGATGAGTTTGCAAAATACGTAGATAGTATTCTTTCCTCATATCATGAAGTTTCTTCATCCGTACTTTATTGTTTCCTTAACATCTTTTAAATTTCTAGGCTGT
Source organism: Bellardia bayeri (assembly GCA_950370525.1). Classification (NCBI taxonomy): domain Eukaryota; kingdom Metazoa; phylum Arthropoda; class Insecta; order Diptera; family Calliphoridae; genus Bellardia; species Bellardia bayeri. Next base: position 87,053,698 of record OX493267.1, read on the forward strand.
TCGGCACCAGCAATATTGTTTAGCTTCGGATTAAAAACGACTAAATTTTATTTGTATGACCAGATTATACATTTCCAGTATTCTACTGTCCAATTTCTGTGCTCTCTTTAAGCGTATCTTAATATTTTCTATCGACAATGCAGATTTTAATTTTTCGTACTGCTAAGTGGAAACTACATCGCGAAGGGTTCATCTTGCTGTCAATCGACTAACGGGTTTGCTTATTGCTATATTAGCAGATTTTACTGTTAAACACTTGACCTCATATTGACTTAGTTTAAGCTCTTTAGCTAATACTCGAATACTTTTTGTCTTTACCAGAATATAACCGTCAATTGCTCCTGACAGTGTCTTCAGTATTTAGGAACTATGGCAAAAGTTGTCTGAACAGGCCTCTTCATAGTTTTAAAATCATTGTCACAGTTCTTTCAATTATTAAATTTAAACCACTTTTCTCAATGAATCTATAAATAAATTTGCTCTATCTTTTTAATACATAAGTACATATTTCATTACATTAAACACCATAAATATTTTTATTATTTAATAATATTAATTAAGCAATAATCTTTTAGTTATTAGCAGTAATTTGAATTGTTTAAATAAAAAAAACTGAAAGTTATTTTAATGAAATAAGTGTTTTTGTTTGCTAATGTGAACTCATATGTAAGTTTACAGTAAACAGAAAAAAAAAAAAAAACGGTAACAGTATTGTAAACAAAAACGGAAGTAGATATTCATTTGAACAAAAAATATCATGTTTGAAATTGTCTCCGAACAACTAGAATACGAGAATACATGTATATATTTAACAAATCAGAATTAAATACTACCGAGTTTTTGTTTATTATTAGCAAATATTTTATTTGTATTTTCAGTTTTTTTTTTTACCATTATTAATCAAATGTATAGATTGTGGTTGTATTCATCAGTTAACAGCTTTCATTAGACAATTGTTTTGCAAATTGTATGAGTACATATTCATATGTATGAATGTGAGCCTATGACAATTTAAGCTAACTAGAAAACATTTATAGTTAATATTGAATTTTAAATAGTGCACAAGAGCCAGACAATGCCATAAAATATCTAATCAATTGGTTGATAACTAAAATTAAACTGAAGTAATGCAAAATATAATATGTCTAAAATTAAATATGTGTGAAGATAAATATGCCGAGTTAAATATGTTTAACTCATAGAAGGCCAAAATGGTTTAAGTGATTTTTTAAAAGTTTATAAAAAATTTCACAAATTCAATTCTGGAATTCCAAAAACAGCATCTGATAGCTGTTCCCATTGCGCACATATCCTATATAGTGGTTATGCATATCTTTGCTCCATTTGCCCACTTTGGCCAAAATCCCTCATAGAAGGCCAAAATGGTTTAAGTGATTTTTTAAAAGTTTATAAAAAATTTCACAAATTCAATTCTGGAATTTCAAAAACAGCATCTGATAGCTGTTCCCATTGCGCACATATCCTATATAGTGGTTATGCATATCTTTGCTCCATTTGCCCACTTTGGCCAAAATCCCTCATAGAAGTCCAAAATGGTTTAAGTGATTTTTTAAAAGTTTATAAAAAATTTCACAAATTCAATTCTGGAATTCCAAAAACAGCATCTGATAGCTGTTCCCATTGCGCACATATCCTATATAGTGGTTATGCATATCTTTGCTCCATTTGCCCACTTTGGCCAAAATCCCTCATAGAAGTCCAAAATGGTTTAAGTGATTTTTTAAAAATTTATAAAAAATTTCACAAATTCAATTCTGGAATTCCAAAAACAGCATCTGATAGCTGTTCCCATTGCGCACATATCCTATATAGTGGTTATGCATATCTTTGCTCCATTTGCCCACTTTGGCCAAAATCCCTCATAGAAGTCCAAAATGGTTTAAGTGATTTTTTAAAAGTTTATAAAAAATTTCACAAATTCAATTCTGGAATTCCAAAAACAGCATCAGATAGCTGTTCCCATTGCGCACATATCCTATATAGTGGTTATGCATATCTTTGCTCCATTTGCCCACTTTGGCCAAAATCCCTCATAGAAGTCCAAAATTGTTTAAGAAGAACTTCATAATTATATCAAGTTTTAAGTAAATTGTTTTTTATAACCATTTAAAATTTCATGCCCAATTTAAAATAAATTTTTTCATTAAATTGTTTTTTTGGTCATAACGTATTTAAAATTTATTTTATTTTTTTTTTATATTTAAATACGTTTGCCATTAGTCGTTACGTCAAAACATATTTAACTTCACACTTAAATATATTTTACGTAAGTCGTTACGTCAAAACATATTTAACTCGGCATATTTATCTTCACACACATTAAAATTAAGTATCCTTTATTTAAATTTATTGTCATAAACTTAAGGGATTTTTTTTTTGATAAGGGAAACATTTTGTAATCTGTTAATTCTTCTTATATTGTTCACTGGGTTATATATTCCTTAATATACACGCTCATGAAAAATATATGTATATAGTACATTCATACATATAACTAAGTATTTGCATTGAAATAGTTTTTCAAACAATTTGCGGGTATATGAACAGAGACTGATAGACGGACAGACTTACAAACATATGACAATTTTCATGGCATTATTTCAAACATTGTCATTGTTAGTGCGCAATTAAATCAATATAAATGTAAATCGTTATGCAGAAATTGAAATGAATAAAACAATTTTTTTATTTTTTGTATATTTTGTATTGTTTATTTTTATAAATTGTTATTGGAATTGCAAACATAACAAAAACTTCAACGCCCAACATCAGCTGGTTAGAAGAATAAAAAAAGATAGAGCTGCATTGTTAAACCTTTGGCAGTGTTAGTAAACAATAACATTGGTCTACGTGATCCATTTTAGATGAAATTGACTACTTACAACATGGTCCAATGTAATGCAGTCATGGACGATGTCATAGTTAAACACGAGTTTGTAGTTAAACGACATGGTTTCGTGTTAACACGATTGCATATTGAGTTGTTGTTATTTAAAACGAACCCTCTTGAGTACTCCATGGAGTATATGCTTGAAGTAGTTTTGGGACTACTCCGATGGTACAATCCTAGGACATCGCAATGTTAAATCGACCACCTTTTTTTCATATATTTGGAGTAGTTTTGGAGTACTCCTACTCCTCTTTGGTCTAGTCTTTACATGCATGTATGGACTAGTCGCGTTATTTCCAGGGAAGTTAACGTTTATAAATTAAGTGCTTATAATATTTTGTTAGCTATCAATTATTGTTTTAATGTTTCCGTTACAACAAACTATTTTGCATTGGAATTGCTTGATTGCATTAAACTATTATGCTGTAAAATACAAGTATTCAGTAACCGGTTTGAAAATTCTAGAGGTTTCGAATATTTGGTATTTTCAAACAATTCAACAGGCCTTTAACAGGTTTAGTATTGATATTGGTTATACGGTTTTTATAAGTAAGATAAGCAAAAAATTTTCCAACTTTATGGACTTATTTTGACAATATTTTTTTATTGTCGTATCAAAAATGTCATACGCTGATTAAAACACATATATTGTAAAAAGTCTTCAGTGTGCTGTCCTGAAAACCAACAGATACTTTGAACAATGTATAGAGAATCGGCAAAAGTTTTTCTTAACCGGTTCGAATAATTGCATTTTCTGAAAAACAAATTCTGAATACGATTTTAGCTGAAACCCGGTTAAACTATTTTTCAAAAATTATTGTAGTTTCTTATTACTATTTTACTACAAAAAGATTTATTGGAAATAATGTGTACATACATATGTGTTCGCGTTATTTTAATGAAAAATCGTCTTTCAAGGCGTTTAGCTACAATTCATATGTTACTTAAGTTAAATGCTTTTGGATGAATTCTACTATTTGCAAATGTTTTGAAATTACTGCTGGAGTAGCTCTCAACGATCCTAATGAGTTCTTGTTAAGTTTGACAACAACCTTCTTGGTGTAATGCCTCCAATTTCTATACTTTAATCTTTTTTGCCTGGCTTGGGCGGTATTTTTCTTGACTGTCAACATCACCATTTCTGAACCGCAAAAACCATCTTTTGCATGTTGAAACCGATGAAACATATTCACCATAACCGTCGGTGAGCAATCGGTGTGCTTTAGCGTCATTTTTTTCCAAATTATAGAAGTAAAACAAATATTTTCGCATGTGATACTTTGTTGGCACAAAATTCGACATTTTTGAAGCAAAAAAACTTTGCATTTTTATAATATAATGTTTAATAACTAAATGACAAATATATACTCTTCAAAATTACTAAAGGCTAAATCCACGTTCAAAAGATATGCATCTGTCATGAATACTGCATTCTTAAGCTATACACCCAATAATAAAATGCAGATTTTTTGGAAATTTTTCAAAGGATATCTAAATACTTATATTGGAAGAGGTCGTATTACAAAATTTTTAAAAACAGGCTATGTTAGGTTATTTGTTAGTTTTCACAAAATATTTAAATTACCATGCGAGATATTGAATATTACCATAAGATATTGTCAAAATGTGTAAATCCCAAATCCGGTTAACAAACAAAATCAGTAACGCTTCTTTGAAATAGTCCAGGTTATATAAAAGGTCTGTACAGAAAACATTTGTATTTCTCCTTATTTTCCGACATAAGAAGCCTATACGAATTCCTACCAATAGAGAAGAAATGAACAGAATAATTTGTATGTTTTGTTTGATAAATTAATTTATGCTGAGGTGGTATGTATAATTTCTTCTTTCACAGTTTCTTTTAAAGATGGCCCATTTGTGTCACATTCGTTATCGACTATTTCGACAATATATTGTCTAAAGCTAGATTTACATGATTGAAATTTTCTTCAAAATTGCTCTTCAAAATGCTTCAAACTTGTGTAAACAGCAAAATTTCTTCAAAAATTATTTATTTAATAACTATTAATGAAATTTGTTTAGTGGCTGTTACTTAATGGCGGAGATGAAATAAGTAATTTTTAGATTCTTCTAAGACGACCGGATAATTTAAATTTTCATTCATAATTTTTATTGCATAAACATACGAGGTCTGATCAAAACAATAACCGTTATTGATTAATATTTTGTATTGCTGGATCAAATTATATTATTAAGCTTTTATTTTGTGTTGTCTCTTTAAATCCAATAAAATAAAAAATTATTGTATTTTTTTATAAATTAGACCAATATATTTCAAACATCTTCTGTTCATCTTCAGGATCTGAATTGATTGAAAAATATAATATATTATATTTATATATTAAAATATATTATATTTATATATTATTATAATATATTATATTTATATAATATTATATTTATATATTATAATATATTATATTTTTCAATCAATTCAGATCCTGAAGATGAACAGATGATGTTTGAAATATATTGGTCTAATTTATAAAAAAATACAAAATTTTTTATTTTATTGGATTTAAAGAGGCAACACAAAATAAAAGCTTAATAACCGTTATTTTCAATTTTTTCAAAAAATATTTATTTAATTATTAATAACTATCTTGTCCTCTTCAAAGTAATCTCCCTCAGATATAATACACGCGCTTTTTAATACCGCCAACAGCTACTGTTTCGATTTTTCTGTTATTTCCTCAATCGTAGCGAAACGCTTTCCTTTCATTGGTGTCTTCAGTTTTGGGAAGAGGAAAAAGTCAGCGGAAGCCAAGCCCGGTGAATACGTTAGTTGAGGCATGATAACGGTTTTTATTTTTGGCCAAAAACTCACGCACAAGCATCGATGTGTGAGCTGGTGCGTTATCATGGTGCAAAATCTAAGATTGGGTTTTCCACAATTCTGTGCGTTTCTGACGAATTTCTTAGCGCAAACGACGCATAACTTCAAGGTAGTATTCCTTGTTGACCGTACGATCTTGTGGCAAGAATTCATGATGTACAACGTCATTGCAGTCGAAGAAAACAGTGAGCAAAACCTTCACATTTGACCGAACTTGACGTGCTTTTTTGGTCTTGGCTCATCTGGACGTTTTCATTGGGATGAGTGGGCTTTGGTTTTAATGTCATAGCCATACATCCACGATTCGTCACTAATAATGACCTTTTTGAGAAAATCTGGATCGACGTTGACGATATTGAACAGCTCCTGAGCGATGTCCATGCGACGTTGTTTTTGCTAAAAATTTAGCTATTTTCAATCTGCGCTGCTGCACGTTTCATGCATAAAACATCCGTAAAAATTGCTTGGCATGAGCCGAGCGATATGCCAACATCATCTGCAACCTCTCTGATAGTGATTCGATGATTATCCAAAATCAGTTGCTTCACTACTTCAATGTTTTCATCGGTTGGTTGATGTGCTCGGACGACCAGGATGGGCATTGTCATTGACATATTTTCGGCCTTCCTTAAACCGGTTATACCACAATTGAAGTTGTGTTCTGCTCATAGTAGACTCGCCAAACGCCACAGTCAACATTTTAAATGTTCTTGCGCATTTAATTTCATTTTTTACACAAAACTTAATACAGTTTCTTTGATCCATTTTTTGCGAATAGTAAAAAATCGAAGCGCACTCCAAAACACGACTAACCATTTTATCTGTCAAAAACAAACTGACAATCCAAAATGGCTGATATTACCAACATATATAACAGACATATAATGTGCGCAAATCGAACATACGTAACTCACGAAATTTGAAAAAAAACGGTTATTTTTTATCAGACCTCGTAGCCTCGAGACACGAAACAAAGAGCAAAAAAACACATATTTTATTCTGGATTTGAATTGTACTAATCAACGTCTTTATTAACTTTAAAAGAAATTATGATCGGTGGTGTAAAAGATCGACATATTGGCCGTAGAGCCGTTCATAAGTCTTAATACAATTGCAATCTGTAAATATCATTGACACAATTTTTTATTAAAAAGCAACATCTATTATGAAATTAAATTTATTAAAATTGTATTCATAAAATGTTTAAAAATATATTCGACGTATTTGTGGGATAAAAATAATATTTAGATCCATAGTTTCATAGTCCGTATAATATAGAATCGAGAAATATTTATGGTGGCAACACTGAAACTAATACATTATTTTTCAAAAATTCTCTCGCTCTTTTCGTTGGCTCTGATACATATACATACTTTACTTAACTTTAAATTTTAAAGTTTAAAAGCTGTCTTTGCTATGATATAAATGCTTACTTACCTCACGTGTTCCAAAGTTAACAATTTAAAAGATGTGCTAAAATTAGACTTAACAACTTTTGTAACAAATCTGGCTGGTTTTAAATTTTCTAAGATTTTTGTGGAAAATTTTATTTTTTTTCTTATAGATACATATTTTAAAAACTGCTCAAATTACGCATAAAGTAACTCCGCTTTCACACTCTTCAAGTCTGACTCGTCAAGGCAAGTATTTTTGGATGAGAGGGGAAAAGAGAATAAAAGGGATACAAACTTGACGGTACAGTCAATTTCCTTGTTTCCTTTTGTTTCCCCTTTCATGCATGTTGATTTGCATTAAATAGTACGAAAATTAAATTGGCGTGTGTGAATGAAATGGAAGGTTCATAAGAGAATTGGACAAAAACTGGTGGATAAATCTCAAGTGTGTAAAACAGGACTAATAACAAATACTTTCCATATTTCAGAAACTATTTTAGCTCCACTTTATACATATACAAACGAGTACAGCTTTGAATCCATATACATATAAATAAGTCCCAATTTGCACGAAGCAATTCTTTTAGCTAAGCTGATTAACTTTTGGACACACTTTATTGTACTACAACTCTCTTATTTGTATTTCATATGTATGTGTATACAAGTATATGTATACTCTCAACTAAAATATGAGCTCTTTAAGCAATAAGAATTGTGTTGTGTGAACACCGAAGAAATTTCAAGAAAAAATTTGTATTAATTTTTTTTAATAAATATTGCTTCGTTTAAATGGGACTATGTTAATTTCCTAGCACCCATTATGTAGGGCGTTGGAAAATCGCTGTACACTTACAAGTACTAACAAGTTTTTTTTAAATTTCAATTTATTACATGTAGGTATATCGAATGCAATGAAGCGTATCATGTTTATGAGTTTATGTTCTTTTTTGTATGTTTTTGAGTTGCTGTTTTTATTTCAAATGGTAAACTACTAGTTCATTGAACTTTTTCATTTTATTTTGTCATACTTCGTAGATACAATAAATGAAGATATTGTAAAAAATCAATCTTCAAAAGAGTAGACTATAAAAACAACTAAACAAACGAAGTTTTTTCATTTTTGTTACTCATGTCTTATTAAATTCCACTAGTAAATAAAATTTGTAAATGGAGACAAAAATACAAGAACTTTAGGGGAAAGTAAAACAAATTATGTGACTAATGTCTTGTCGTTAGATACCAGTTTTACTTATTTAAGGTTATTACTTATTCAGTATATTTAATTATATAAATACAAAAGTAGCAAAAGCTTACATCAATTTACCACAATTCCTACTTTGCAGTTTGGATTTATATTTTTAGTACATAATAGGTCTTGAATTTTTATGAACAAAAATCTATTTGTAATTATTATTTTTATTCAAATTGAATAGTAGTTATTGAGCGCTTAAATAATTTCAGTTTATCTTTAATTTAAAATACTTTTTATAAACTATCGAAGGGCATGTCATGAAGATAAAAGGCCCTGTTAATGATAAAAATGCAAATGTAATATTTTATCGTAAAAGTATAGACAAACAAGGTAGTATGTTGAGTTGTTGTAATTGCTACGTTGTTTAACCTAATCAAGCAAGAGAAATCCCTCTACTCTCATAATATAATAAAAAATCCTAAAATTGGTATTTTTGTACATTGGGAAAACTATTGTTCCTCGGCTAATAAAATGCTTACTTGTATATGAAAAACAAGCTTTGTAAGTTTTTAACAAGTAGACTTAATCTCAAATTAATTAAAAATGAAACATTTGTCATGTGGTCGGAAAAAGTTTAAGTTCAAGCCAGAGTTTTTTTTATATAAAAATATAATATTCAATAAAAGGTTTTTTCGTTCACATATCGCAATAGAATTTTGTACGTCGCTACAAGCTTATGTAAAAATGATTCCCACAATACCCAAAAAAAATAATCTTCATTTTTGTGTTTATCGAATTTTTTGCTGTCCCTGTTGAGATACTACTCGAAAAATTTTTCTAGAAAGCGTATTCAAATTCAAAAGGTTCTCAATTTAAAATCAATTATTTGTTGAGCTTATAAAAGTAAATGCTTTGAAACTTTTCTCGTACAATTTCAACTCCAGCCAGTTAGAAATGGCAGATTTATTTTATTGAAGACTAATGCTGGCGTGCTGGATTTCTCTGGGACAAAGATCATTTTATACAGGCAGACACAAATTGCGTTTCGTAATAAAATAAATATTCATTTAAATAAATCGCGTGTAGAATAATTTATAGAACCTGTAGAAGACTTTATGACTTATGATATGTCTGCTAATGACACGCCAGTTATGATATTTTAAAATATCAATCTCGATATAACGAATTTTTTAAATTTAACTGACAAATCGCTGGGTATTCGTTTAAATATATATGTAGTTAAATAGAGTTCTGAATCTATAAGAACATTATTTTCGTTTATTTTCACGACTATAATAATATTTTTAACGAAGTTTTGGATTATTTGCGATTAAAAGATTTATTATTTTAAGCATGTATTCAGGAGTTGAAGGGTTAGCTTCTAAAGTTTTTGCAATCCTGATTAACTAAAATCTAAGCTTTCGTTTTTGGTTTTAGCCTCAAAATCATTTAATCTAAATTACATAATAAGTAAAAGGCTCCTTTTGTTCGATAATTCAACCAACAACTTCTCTTTGTGATAACCATATTTTAGATGCATATTAAAAGATCATATAGATATGAGTTCCAAAATGTTCATGTGTGAAAAGTGTGTTATGAATTTCCAGATTATTCAGAATCCCAAGATCTCAGATATTTTTAAAATTTTTTTAAAAGAGAACTTTTATAAGTCAACACAATGTGTCAATCAAATGTGACAACAACAATCAACCGAACAACAAGATAGATCAACAAACAATTTTAAAAATTTACATGTGGTCAGGCGGTCATAAGAAAAAACGCATGTACGTACAAATAATCAGAAAGTTTCTTACTTGAACAATCTCTCCCCCAACTACAATCATTTACAAAAAGTCTAAATGAATTTAACAAAATAGAAAAAAAAATCCCCCACATTTTCTAAAGTCTCTAAAATTACTTCCTTAAATTAATTTTAGTTACATTCCCTATTTATTAAGGAAACAACTAGTAACCTTATCTGAAAACCCTGACCATATGTACATAAATACATAAATATGTATCTATAACACACAATTTTACAAGAATTTGAGTGACAAAATATAGAAATAACAAAATTACTCACCCTTATCGTATGTGGTCTATTATTATTATTACTGTTTTGTTTATTTTTTTTTGTGAGTACGAAGTAAAACTCAAATATAAATAATATTTATATATTGTAACTATTAACTGCAAAAACGCTTTAATTTAACACACATTACTGGGTATAAAAAAAAGCATTAAATTAACGTACAAATATTTGTGCATAAACAGTGGGATAAAAGAGTATTTTGGCAAACGAAATATTAGCAAGAAAAAGTTATTCTCTGGAAACAATAGAGAGTCATAAATACACTTATCAAGTTTAGAAGATAACAGAAGGGGTGGTTTTAAATTTATATTTTTTGTATTCATTGCAATACAGATTTTTGCGATCACATACGTTAAAGATCAAGATATCGCCAACATTTTGGATATTTAATTGTAATGATTGAGAACACTGTTAAGTATAATAATTAACAGACCGATTTCAACAATATTGATTATTTTTATCTTACTTGAACAAATCATAAGGGTATTGTTTTGCTGATCAACAAAACAAACGATTTAATTGTTCAGTTCACACGTGATGTTGTAAATTGTATGATACAACTATGCAAAGTCGCATGTTTATCTTGTAAAGTCTTCAAAATGTCAGAATTAAAATATCAAAACAAATATGTATACACAACTCAATAATAAAAATTATAATACAATTAAAAAAACAAAATAACTTCTGCATTAAATGAAAAATATAATGCAGACATTTTAAAAATTGAGTCAAATAAGTAAAAATTAATGATCGTTTTTTTCATAAATTAAATACAACAATCTCCATTATTTAAATTTGTTGTTTATTAATTTTATTTTCTTGTTTTAAATTTGTCAATCAGTTAATGATTTCAGTGTTATTTTTTCTAACTAAAATAAGACATTTATTGTTTGATTATATTTAAACTTTTGGCAACTCTTAAAATTTCATACAACATTCGGAAAACATATGTAGAACTGTCGTATGTTGTAAAAAATATTTATATAAAAATTTGCAACAACATTTGTACAACTATTGTAAATTCAGACGACGTACAACTCCTATGATACTACAACATCACTTGTGAATTGATCAAATATAATTTATTTTAAGATATCTGGGCCTTTAGAATTCTATAAATTTCTTTCTTAAATAAGCTAAAATATACAATATATACATGCAAAACGAAGACGGTTTCATCTAAATGGGGCTTCATCAAGAACTTGGTATTCCATTGGAATAACATGAATTTTAATTAATTTTTCTTGCTGACGTATCAGTAGTAGAAACTTTGAAAAATTGTACCAGTGAATGAAACTACCAAAAATTACCGCATTTTGGCATGTCAAACTCCACAAGAGCATGTCTTTGCATACTAAACGTGTTATTGTATGGTGCGCTTTGTGGTTTGGAGGCATGATTAACCAATTTTATATAATATAATTTGTCATTCCGTTTGCAACACATCGAAATATTTTTTCGTAGAAACAAAAAGTACATATTTTCTGGATCCTTACAAGATTCTAAGTCGATCTAGCACTGGCGGCCGTCAGTTGAAGTCACGATGGAGCTTGAAAAAAAAGACTTAAAACAATGAAATTTTACCAAAACATTCTTTATTTGACCGAAATATTTGAAAATGGGCGAAATCGGACCAGTAGGATTCGAGTTATAGTAGGATTCGAGTTTTGTTTAATTTTCGTTAGCCAAAACACTTTTTCCATACACTGTACTACGTAAGTTTGTAGGATTGTATATATAACATATGTAGGTACTATGAATAATTAAAAAATATTATATTTCTGCACGTTTGTAATTTTTGTTTGCTAATGTGATTTGTTTGTTATTTTTTTTTGTCTTCTTTTTTACAAAATTTATTTTCAATATTTGTTTTGTTACTAGTTTTGCAAATTACAGTCGCGTGATGCATAAATTTCTAGTTATTTTTGTGTTTTCTTATTTTCATTTTGTGAAATTATTAGAAGAATTTGTAAAACAAATAATATATGTATGTATGGATGTATGTATGTATGTATGTATAAACTTTCCACTCGTTAAGATTCATCATCAATATCGGCACAAGCTTTGGCACTAGTACTACTTATTCAGAGTCATGTTCATTTGTTTTATTGTTTATTGGGGGTACAAGCAATTTATTTTTTTTATATTGTTGTTGGAAGACAACCGACGTCATAATATCTATCCTTATAAACAATTTATGATCTATAACTATTTGCTGAGATGTTTGTTCGGTGATCACTGTGTTATGGAATGACGTAGGTTTAGTTTTCGTAAATGCTGGTTGTTTTTGCTGTTTTTTTTTTTTTTTTGTCCACAGCCGCGAGTTATTTTTATTTGTCTGGTCACCAGAAAAACAAAAAAGATTTTTTTGACACTAATTGTTTACGAGTAATAATTAGCTATTGTTTGTTTTTTTTTTTTTGTTGTTTGAAACTGCGGCAAATTTAAGTGTATGTAAATGTTAAACACTTTTTTTCAAGCAATTTCTTTGATATTTATTTATTTTAATTATATACACTACATTATTATTGTTTTACCAAATTAATTATATTTAATTTTGTTTTAATTATAATTTTAACAAAAGCAATTGCAATTGTATTGAACACTAACCACAATTATGCCTGCATGTGCAGTTTGTTTCCATTGGCAATGAACAGAAAAATGCTTCTTTTGCTTTTATTATTATTCTCTTTTAGCAACAACAAAATCAATAAAACAAATATTATTATAAATAATTATAACAAAAACGAACACAAAAAAAATGTTTATGGAAAGAAAACACAAACAAAATTAACGAAAGAAGTATCAACAAACAAAACTTGAACTTGATCGTGTGTGTTGCCGTTTTCACGTTTCTCACAGTAATGATTTACTGTTCCTTGGCTCAGCACGTTTTAAACGAAAGAAAGAAAAATAGAAGTATGTACAAAACAAAAACAATAAATTAATACATAACAACAAAAACTACAACAAACATTGTGTACACAATTTCAAACATACTGTATGTTTTGTACATAAATTCATATGTACATAGGTACATACATCTAAATGTTTGCCGCTGCTGCTGAAGTCGAGCCAAGAATACCCAGTACGCCCAGAGAACCGATTAAAAATGATCAGTAAAATACACAAAACAAAAATTTTGCCAAACTCACACGTTTTCACATACACCCCAACGTATAGTATGTATATACATTTGTAAATAAACCCAGCAAACATTTTATAATGTTAAAGTCACTTAGATGTATTTCCACGATTACTATAATAGCCAATCATAAAATAGAATATTATGTGGTATCCTAAAGCATTGTTCACATTAAATCCGGCCGGTATGCAGATGCTTATTTAGAAAACCTGGAGGCTGCCCTTTTTGGGTTAGTTTTATAAATATAAGTTTAATCTGTCGGAATATACTTGCATGAAATATGGGCAATAAAAATAGTTAGAAAATCTTACTGAAAACACATTACAAAAAAAAATCCGATATTGTGTGGTTCAATACATATTGGCAAAAAGCTAAGGCATACAAAAAATTAATGTTATAGAGTGATGCAGGCAACGAAGCTTGACAGAAATAATAGAAAAAGGTAATCTTGTGTTAAAAAACCGGGGCCAACATTTTATGTTGCACCGAAACCAGTGGCTACATAAATGCATTAATTTGGCAAAAAAAAAAAAAAAACAAACGCTCGTCCAGCAATATGCAGTAGTGTTTTTTTGTCATCACTTACACAAAAACTTTGGATATTTACATATATATGTACATATTTATCTAAAACAAGTAAGAAAATATAATCGGTCACCCTATAAAACTCCGACCATATAATACTCTACACCCAGTATATGTGTAAAATCAGATTTTCAGAAATGGGCTTTATATAGGAAGTATGACCTATAATTGGCTGATAATGACTAAATATGGATGGACTGTTATACAATTAGTTATCATGATTTCTGTATATATGAAACTTATTTGTGCTCAATATTATTTAAATTTTAAAAGATGTATGGTTGTTAAAGTGAAGTGAAAGTGGGCCTTATATGAGATCTATGATTAATTATGCACCGATCATCAAAAAATTGTGCCAAATAACTTTGTGTATATGAAACAGGCTTAAATATGATTTGGTACCAATATTTTTAATTTTGATTTTCGAAAGTGGGCTTTATACGGGAGCTATGGTCAATTATGGACCGATCTACATAAAATTTGTTGATGAGATTAGGCTTAATATACAACTTATTTCTGGAGAAAATTGTTGGGATACGTGCATAAGGCAAACATTTCGGGAGCACATTTGTATGGGGGTCAGACGGACGGACGTTTAATCGAAAAGTTTACTTTACTATATACCCTCCCCACTATGGTGGTGTAGTATAATATAATGCCTGCAGAAACGTTTGATACCTCTTATCAGACGATTCCATTCTTCAGTAAAGATTTGACCCGATTTAGCTCTCTGTCATTATTAAAAAAAAAACTGTAATGGACTGATATCAAAGAACTGAGGCCGACGTAATCAAAAACTACTATATATGTATATGAAACTTCCCTGCATCGCCCAAATTAACAATATTATGCCAATACTAAACAAAATTCAAAGCAAAAAGTTGCTAGCGCAGTTGAATCGAAATGTTGTGCAACATTTGATGCGATTGATAAAAACAAAAACACGGATTTTTTTAAGATTAAATTAATTGTGGTTTCGACTTTTAAATTAAATATTCACCCCTATTGTGAATAAAAATTCTACATGAAATTTGTTCCCTTTTATTTTTTTAACATTGAATTTTAATAGGAAAAATGTGAAAAGGGAACAAATTTCATGTGGAATTTTTATTCACGATAGGGGTGATTATGAATTTAGATTATTCAATCGCTTTTTGGGTTACATAAATGAGCAAAGCTTAATTTATTTAGATTTTTTAATAGAAAAGTTGTGAAGTAATTTGAAGTTATAGAGTAAATTGGCTTTTATCACCAACTCAGTTTTATTGAGGTTATAAATATGGAAATAAATGATAAAGTATGTGGTATATTCACGTAAGCGGAGCTTTTTTGGGTCTACTAAAAATAGTTCAGCGACGTCAAATCACAAGAAAGAGGCCACCAATTCTTAGGTCGGATGTATGGCTCGTGGTGCCAACTTGCTGAAACCGTGAACCTCAAATATAGCTATTAAATTCCACACAACGTTCTCTTAAGAAGATTGATTACAAGGAAAAGTTTGTCGTATTAGTGAATTGTTTGTTGTAAATAAATCTATAGTAAGTTAATATCAAAAAATATCTTAAATATTGACATTTCACCATTTGATAAGCAATTTACTTAGTTCTATTAATATAGTATCTAATGCTTTTAAAGTACATATTTTAATCTGACAGAATTTCTTTTTGAGCTTATCTATGATCAGTATAAATAAAATATAAAAGCTTTCCATAAATTCACACAAGATTTCAATTTGTTATCATTTGTGCAGTGTTCCTAACCAAAAAAAAAAAAAAAAAAAACAGTTTGATAGCTGACACTTTAGGGTTGAAACATTTCTCCGTCAACGGTGAAGAGAATAATTGAAAAATTCTTGAAGATGTCCTTGTGAGTGTTAGTAAAAATAAATCTGAAGTTTCGCTATTTCATTTGAAGCATAACTTGCGAAAAGAATTCGTTTAATGGATTATTGAACACCAAGTAATGGATGTTAAGTAATGAAACAAATTTCCACCTTGATATTGCCGCAGGAAACCCTCTTGTCACTGCTTCGTACGGGTGTTGCATTATACTTCTTCGAAAATGTTTTTTTCTTTCTACCTAAATTGAATGATATTTATGTGGACGTGGTACAATTCAATGACTGCAATTGGCTCCATGCAATTAGCTATGTGCAAAATGTTGATTTCGATAAATTTGTACATACTGTCGGAGTCAATAAAAAGTAAACACCTAATATTGTTTAAAAATGTTGTATTATATATACTACAAGTACAAATTTAAAACAAAATACGTACATATGTATATTGCAAAATTCATAAGTAACTTAAGCACTATATAACTTTAATAAAAACTAAAAACTTTTCCGTTAAAAGTAACAGTTTTTTCGCGTCAAAATAAAGTAAACAGGTAGATAAAAATTACGTAAAACTAAATAAATATCAAAAAATTAACAGTTCAAATAAAATAATAATTGTTCTTAAAAAAACAGCTATGGCACAAGCTTTAATGTTTGAAGTTGTACTTTAAGTGGTACATACACATAAAATGTCGACGAAAGTGGACAACAAACATAATAAACAAATGTATTCAGGTTTTCGAGATGAAGTCTTGACATGAATACGAAAAAAACTGAAGAAAAGGAGGCATGAAAATAGAAATTAATAAATTAAAAAATGATAATTACAGCAAATTTCGAACCACCAAGTAACACTGGTTAAAATATTGATGTTTGTCTGTTGGCTAGCAGGCACCGCAAGTGGTGCAGAGGGTTAGAACGCAAAGAATTCTGATGAGAGAAAGTGGTCTTTCTCGAAACATATGTAAATTCAACAACCCAGGTTCGAATCCCAGCCAAGAAAATTATCAAAAATTTTAATAATACAAATTTTTCAAGTTGTAAAACAAATCCTACCTTCAGTAAAGATAATTTATTTAAACTAAATAAATATGAAAAAATTACGCAAAATATTATATTTAATATTTAGTTTGTTGTCCTTTTGTCTTTATCTTTCTTAGTGAAATCAGGCGAAATTTTTTTCCATTCATTCCGTATTAATGACTTGAGATTATACTTGACTTTGGAAACTTGCAATTATTTTGAACGGCACTTTACCGTTGTACTTTCAATAAAGAAATATTAAAATAATTGTCACTAGTTTTGGAATGAGAGGGTTTTTTCGAAAAGGATGATGCCACCGTGTGCTTTATTTAGGCGCGTAAAAATTAGTCTATTTTAAGAGTAATTCAATTAAATTTGTGTACGATTTTGTTTTTATTTCTTTTTTTGCGAATTCAATTATACTCGAGTATGTACATATACATATTAGTAAAAAACAATTTTTCTTCCAACTATCTTCAAAAAGAGATTGAGACGTACGGCAAAAATATCATATTTTAAACGTTTGATGGGTATTTTTGCGTATATGTAAGTTGTATTTATGTATGAAGACTGCAGAGATGGATATTTGTAATATATATGTTAGATTTTGGCAACTTTCCAGTGAATCCACAAATATCACAATACGGACTATTATTGATTCATTTTAATAGTCTGTTTGTTGTGTTTAATTTTGCAGATCTGTAAAGTATGGATACATTTATAGTGTTAGTAAAAAATAGAAATTCAAACAACGCAATTTATTTTTCACATTACAAATATCAATAAAAGAATCAAAAATGTCTCACAAACATAATTAACACTTAATCATGGATAGACAATTGAACTTGTGTAATATTGTTTATATACTAGTTTATTAGTAGCTATAGTATGTTTTTAGTACATTTGTACATATAAATAATATTTTGATGCAAATATAATTTAATAATTTTAATTTAATTTTAAATTTTCAAGAGGTTTTAAATTTTAAAGAAATATCTGTGGTGATACAAATTTAAAAATGTATAATATGGAGTATTAATCAGATATAGTGCCGATATATGACTCAATATATAAAACAAACTTTTAATCAACGCATGTGTGCTTTATAGATGAATGTAATTTCGATAATAATTAAGAAAGTTTATATCACAATGCACAGTGGATTGTATGCAAAATAAATAGGAATAAATATGATTAAGATCAATTTAAACCATAAAAGGTCAGTAAGTAAACCTTTACTGATAAACAACTAGTAGATAAAAATTCATTGTATTGAACAAATTCCGTTGAAAATTTAATTTATGTTGAAAATTTTATGAAATATTGAAATCTCATA
Organism: Bellardia bayeri; assembly: GCA_950370525.1. NCBI lineage: Eukaryota > Metazoa > Arthropoda > Insecta > Diptera > Calliphoridae > Bellardia > Bellardia bayeri. The sequence continues at coordinate 87,072,070 of OX493267.1, forward strand.
AAATAATTTTGCACCAATTTCTTAGTATTAATACTTAAATAATATTCTCAACATACAGTTCAAGAATTATTTTATAATCTTTGAGCTATTTAGCTTCGAACTATACATTTAACGGATAAATATTAACGATTTCTTGCAATATTTGCTTAATTCCATCCCTGATGTTTGTCCTCTCTTATTTTGCAAACATTTTGTTACTTTACTTTATATTTTTCTCGCAATATCGATGTTATTAAAGTCTATAAACATAAACAACAGAGTTTGTGACTCGTCATCAGAAACACTGTTATACATATTTGCCTTTAGGCAGAAATAACCACCAACCATAGCTGCCAGATGTGACGATTTATCGTCATTTTAACAATTTTTTTTATTTTAAAAATAGCAAAGTGAAGATTTTTTCATTGAAAGTGACGATTTTCTGAATTATGAAAATTTTCTATCCTTTGTTTGTTTTATTAATTTTTTTGTTACCAAATTTTTTCTTCTTTCTTCTTCTCTTTTTTGAGACAACTATACCAAGAATGATAAAATAAAGATTACGCCATGCGCATGATTTCCCGTTATGTGACGTAGAAGTCCCATTCTAAGGGTTACCAAGAATGTTTCATGTGTTAGAATTAACATCTCTTGCGAAAAATTTATGTTTTATGTGATAGTTGGCAACCTTGCAATTGAAATCTCTCTGAGAGTTCTAAAATAAAACCTGTTTAAAAAAGAAAAACAAACAAAAAAACAACAAAAAATATAAACATGAAGTGTTCAGTGAGCAAATGCAAGCAAAACAACAGTAAAAAACAAGTGAGAAAAAATTAGCCAATAGAAACACAGAACATGTGACGTCACAGTTCCAAAATGCGCAGAACATTTTAAAATGTTACGAGCGTTGGCGTAATCTTTATTTTATCATTCTTGCACTATACTACAACTCAGTTAATATCAAAAATAATAAGAAGAACATGACATATTTCAAAAACAAAACTAAGTAATAGTATAATAATTCCAAATAATATTGAGTCAGGATAGTAGAAATTACTTATTTATCTGCAAACATAAAAAGCAATTTTAAAACAATTTTTGAGACATTTTACAAACACTTCCCCTATTTTGACAAAACGTTTAAAGAATAACAAAAATACGGAATTCTTTGAAAATAAGTACCTGTATATGATGGATGAATTGGATTCTATACGCAAAATGTTATTTAGAACTTAATAAATTAAATTGTTTTGACATTGTAATTCAACCTGTTTTACAAAAATGCTAAATTCAGATATTTATTTATAAAATACTGTATGTCCTGTTTTACACTCTTCAGTTATAGCTGACCAATTTTTGTCAATTCTCTTTGACTGTTTATATTTCCGATTTGTTTTTTACGATTTTTAAAATTAGAAATGACGATTTTTTCTTTTTTTATGAACTTGTTATTTCATTCACACGCGTCAATTCAATTTTTGTACTTTTTAATGCAAATCAACATGCATGAAAAAAAAAACAAAACGAAATAAGAAAATTGACTAGTACCGTCAAGTTTGTAGCCGTTTTGTTCTCTTTTCCTTCTAATCCAAAAAAAAAAACTTACCTTGATGAGTCGGAATTGAAAAGTGTAAATGCGGACTAAGATTTTATAAAAATATTATACAAGTTGTGTTTAACATTATATTTTTGTGATTTCTTATTTAAAAAGATACAATATATGTATTTGGATATGTACGAGTACAAGAGACTATATAAACTTGAATTTTTATGTTTTCGTTTAAATACAAATTTTAAAATACTATTAGAAATTTTGACTGTTTATATTTCCGATTTGTTTTTTACGATTTTTAAAATTAGAAATGACGATTTTTTCTTTTTTTATCGGGATTTCCGAAATTTATCTGGCAGCCCTGCCACCAACTTTATAAATTAATAAACTCTGAGAGCATTAAGTAATGACAATTTAGCGTTTTTTAATATCCAAAAACACTTTTTTTAATATGTAAATAAAAATATGTAGCTCGAAATGCGTCCATTAAATTCAAGGAATTTTTTTCAGCTTGCGAGAATTTTTTTCTTTTTTTTTTTTTTTGGTAACGAAAAATTGTTTTATTTGTACAATAAATAGTTTACAATTTTAAATAATTAATCGTTTAATTAAAAGCATTATTATATATTACCGATTACAATTTGCCAGATAAATTAGTTCACCTTAATTATACCTATAATTTTATCCATTAGCGCACATTTGTTATTTCTTAACCTTTTTTATCAGTTGTATACACTGGTTTTGTAAAGATAAATACATATACTCGTATGTATGTATGTGAGTATCCATGTTCTCTTTTATCAGTTTATTTGTCAACAATTTCTATAATCATTTTGTTACTCACAACAAATTTGTCGTTCATAATGATATGTTATTTGTTGCGCGTATATTCTCAAATGTTCTCTTTTTTCCATACACATTAGAATTCATGCTTAGGTGCGTAATATTAAGAACTATAACGAATAGCTTGTGTACCCTACAGGCTATATACATACATACGTAAGTAGGTACTTGCACATGTATACCATGGTGAAATTAAATACAAGGTGACAGCATTGCTACAACAATTACAACAAGGCAAGAACAACAGGCATGTTTGTTTGTGTAATACTTTCGTTACTGTCAAAAACATCTGGCATAAAATAAAGAAAACAAACATACAAACATGGATAAAAACAGAAAACAATAGTAGTGAGAAATTGTTTATTTTATTTTCTTAAACAATTTCGAAACTCGTGATGATTTTCTTCGGGGCATTTTGATTAATGAGGAAATTCTAGACAGTCGTATCTGTGTTTCCCTCTTGCCACGCGAACAGTATGCTCGAAAGGTGAACAATTGGCTGACTTATCAAGTTGTCAGCAATGACATCATAAATCGTTGGACATACCCTTAGTACCTGATATGGGCATTGTCGAACTGAAACAGATGTATATCTTCCACAAAAATAATATGTATCTATAAAAGCCCTACGTCTAGTTTGGTCAAGGTGTCACTGGGCGAAAATGTGGTGGTACATAAAAATAGTGTTCAACGTTGACCTTCTTCGCATTTGACCTTCTGTAAATATTTTCCGAATAGAATCAAGCGCTAAATTTGCTTGAACGAACTTACATTTTAAATCTTTATTTTCAGATTCCAATTGGCGAATTTTTTCTTGATAATTTGTTGATACTGTATCAAAAATTGAAGGACTAAAAGTGAAACAGCAAAAGCAGTAGTAGAAGCTCTTCAAAAAATAATAAAATAGATAATTTATTAATATAATTAATTATATTATTATATAATTTAATTATGTATATATATAAAAGGCACAAAAAAGAAAGAAGTACATTAATGAAATTATTGATAATTTTTATCACTTCTCAGTTTGAGATTCTTTTTCTCTCTGAATTTGCCCATGACACTTTGAAGCTGCAGTATTCGAAAATTCTTCCATGGAAAATAAATGTAAGCCATGTGAAGGTTTCTCTGATGGATTAACTTCGGATGACATTCGAAATTCTGTTGGGCATGATAGCCCTAAAGGCACAACACTATGCATTGTTGTTTTGTTTTGCTGCTACACTATTGGCATAGCGTTGGGCATTAACAAACAACGAATTCCCGCAGATATAATGTCGGAAAGTACCACTTCCAGCTACTCCTTTTTTACGGCATAAGATGCAACAACGCATTTTTCTGCAGCAAAAAAAAAATCGTTTTTAAAGAGGAATCTTAACATTTATCTTACAGAAAAAAACAAACACTTTTAGTAAAACAACTCAAAAAACAAACACACTATTTAATATAATATAGTTTTTTTTAACACTTTTAAGCTATTTTACGCAGACAAAACGGCGAAAAAACTCAATTTTTCAAAAACAAAATAATTTTGTAACGTTTTTATATAAACTTTGACTATTTGTAAACAACTTTTTGACATTTTCAATTTCACCATGAACAGAGCAAAAAATAATCAGCTGGCGCCATGCTTTCACCTTGTATTTAATTTCACCATGATGTATACTATATTTTGGACCATGTTCATTAAACTTAAAATCCCGGGATTTAATACTCCCGAATAATTCTGCAAATATTGGGATCAGTATGTATATGTAATTTTATATTTAAGTTAAACCACTAACAACATTGTTTGGTCGAATAACATTATTCGAATGATTTGGAAAAGTACATTTAAAACCAAAAGAAAATCAATAGTTTGTTGGTTAACAATCTAGAATAATAATGAATAAACTTTTTACAAGTAATAAATTAATGGAAGACTTATTTGGAAAACAAATCAAAAATGGCTTTTGCTAGGAACACAACTATGACGAATGACGAATTTTTGGTCCAGAATATTCGTCTCTAAAAGTAAAACACATTTGTGTATATAAAATACACGCAATAGCCGCTTTTGGCTGGATTCGTCATATGCGTTGAACTATGAAATAGAGTATATTTCTATATATTACGCCACAGATCAACGAACATACAATACGGGGTGACCATGTTTCGTTTTATTTTTTAATGTTTTAGTAAATAATGTTAATTTTACTTTAATTATTGTTTTAGTTTTTACTTTACATAATTAAAAATAAATACACAAAATAGTTAGTTTTTACCTATTTTTTTTTGTTATTGTTACGAAAAGAAAAGCATTAAATTATTAAACATACGAATTCACACGACGAATTGTCACCAACTAGTTCTTCGTGTTGGGCGAAATTCGTCGTACGTCCGTGTTGTGTTTTTGGCATTACATATATAGATATTGTGTTTCTTGCAGAAACAAAAAATTTTTAAACTTAAATAATATTTTTTATTAATATTTTATTATGAAAATTTGCAGTTTTATATTATTTTTTTTTATAAAAAAAAAATCCCAAAAATGTGGTTTTTTAGTCTTTACCAGCAGCTGGGTTATCGAAACCCTTAGCTGAATAATTAGGAAAATATTGGACCATATAAAATTAGTTATTATATTTGGATATCGCCTATGCATTTTGAGAACCTGTTGATTTTTAGATAAAAAACTAACTATATTTTGAATAACTCTGGTGCCCTCGGTAACAAAGTTTTTATTTTTTTCATATAAAATAATTCCCTAAAAGTTAGCTTTCAGAAAAATATAAATACTAACGTATTTTTGATAATTTCTTTAATAATGTAAAAATAATAGAAGTACATTTTTATACAAAAAAAAAAAATGGCCATAAATCACAATTTAAAATTTTTAATAATTAAATAGATATAACTTTTGACTCTGTACTGATTTTAAACAATTCTTTTCCTACTAGTTTTATAAAAGTGTTAATAATTTACAGAAAAATATTTAAAAAATACGGAAATATTTGGCTACAAAAATTAAAAATTTAATTTTATATATGGTTTTTTCAGCACTCAACTAGTAGATTTCATATACAGTATAATCTTCGAAATCGGATCACATTTGAAGAATTGAGATCGTTTTCAATTTCTCAAATACCCTAGGTACTCGACTTTGCGGACCTATGGTACCGCCGATGGTGGATATATGAGATCCAAATTCAAAACTTAAACTCGAAAATATTTCCTCTAGGCATGTGAGATTTCATTGTAATGAACTTATTTATATATTACAGAAATATTTCCCTTTTTTTTGTCAAATTTCCCCACTGTGCAGTAGAGGATCAAAAAAAGGATGATCATTAAAAGTTAATAAATGAGTTTTTACCTATTGGTACATTATCAGACTCTAGATAATCAGTGTAAGTCCAATATACATTCAGAAAATTATTAAGGAGAACTTTAATTTAAAAACAACCATCTTTCAATTGTTGAATTGACTTTACTACCTTGTTTATTGAGAAAATTATAACACATTTTAATAATGAAAGCATTTTGGTTTTCGTGAAAACACTGAAACTTTCGAGCAAGTTAACTGTTAATTAAGTTAATAAGAAAATCTTTTGATCTTCTTATTAACTCACATAGGTATTTTTGGTATTTGATAAAGTTTGGCATAAATGTCCAATAAATAAGAATATTACGAAAGATTACAAAATATTTGTGATATCAAATAGCGTCAAGTAAATTTGATCATAAATCCAATGATCTAATTTCATAAAATATGTGAAAATTGTTCATTGTACTAATGAAATAATTTCATTTTATTAATGCACCACAGTCATTGGATTACTGAAACAATTACATATCATTAATGAAGTAACATCATTGCTTCAATGAAAGTGTTTCATTGCATTTATGAAATATATTCATTAGATTAATGATTAATTTCATGTGACCAATGAACTAATTTCATAATGGAGCTAAAATGAAAATTCATTTGGTTAATGAAACACTCTTCATTATTCCAATAAAGCGCTTCATTAGCACACTTTTACTGAAATATTTCATCAATCCAATGAAGAAATTTATGCTTGAAATTAAGCTTTCTTGAGTAAATATTTTTCATGTGTAAAGTGCAATTGGTTAAAAAAAATTGCAAAAACGTTTGAATCCTCCACGAACAAGTCTTCATAGAGCTGATATTCTACTCTGCTAATCTAAACATGACTCTCAATTGAGTGTAAATATATATAAGGTTCACTTTATAAGATTTAAGTACTTATTGTAAGTCCTAGGAAGTAAAGGCAGATTAAATAAATAAATAAATAATAATTAAATTATTCGACAATTATTAATAGAATCACATATTATTTTCAACTGAAAAAAAATATTATTTTCCTCGATTGTATGTATAATTTAGATAGGAATGACAACCACATTCACTAATAACTGTATAAGGAAAACAAAATCAAATATCAAATATAAAAAACCCCCAATTTATGTGGTGACAAATCAGACAGGTGATAAGTGAACTGTTATTACGTCAATTTACACAAACCTATTGTAATAATATAATAATACATATGTAAATGGTTAAATGGTGTCCCAAAATGTATGCTAGATTTATATTAAATAGAAAACTTGGTGTTTTTTTAGATTGTTATAAATAGTATTGGAATAGAATATCGGGCAAATGACAAATTCATTTAAACAACGTTGAATTTGCTTTTTCGCTGCAAAGAGGGTTGTGTACATAGACCATGAAAAGAAATCCCATGATGGTAAACCATAATATCTAAGGCACCAAATCCTTTCACCGAAACTAGAGATTACATGACCAGGAGGAAATTGCATTGGTTCACTAGCTGTATGGCATGTGGTAGCGTTATGTTTAAACCACATGTCATCCACATCAATATCATTGAATTTAGGCAGAAAGAAATTTTTTATCATATCGCGTTTTTGAGTTTCTAGTAAGAATCACTTCCATTTATTATTAAATGATCACACCATACCAAAATTCGCACCAAACAGTGAAAATAAACTTCTAAGATCCAATATCTTTCCGGTACTTACTCGAGATATTGTTGGTCAGAGGATCACAAATATTATTACGCTTGGCAAATTATAGCCGAAAAAGACGTAACCACTAAATAACATATACTTGAACTCGATTATGTATTTAAAAACCCTTTTTTTATTTAGGCTGTTTGATCTTGCAAAACTCTTGTAAGAATAAACAACGTCAAACAAGTTTGTACTAAAACAAGTGGTTAACTTTTTTGAGTAAATATGTAAATGTGAGCATACCTTTAGTTATTACGAAATATTTTATAAATAAAATTTCTTGTATTTTAGTTTCAGAGTAGGGGACAAAAACACCCTTTAGATAATCTCATATCTTATCTCAACGACCTTTTAATTGTGTGTTACTAAAATACTAGTGATAGCATTACAAAATCCCGAATTTTCACATTTCTTAGACTGCAAAAGGTAAATGATTTTATCGTATTTACAAATTAAATTTATTTTTTCCATATCCTAGGTAGAGTAGTCATAATTCTGTCATATGCTTGCAACGTACATCTATTACTTTTTAAGTCTCGTGCTATGATGAAAATAATGCTCATATATACAATTTGTCATGACATTTTCAATTGAAAGTTAAATTGCAACACAATAGATGATTCGTAAAAGCAATTTACGCTCAATATTAATAATTATTTACAGATCGCATAAGAAAAATCAACAAAACAAATTTATAAAAATATTTAATGGAATATTTTTTTGTTGTTTTCTTATTATACACACGAAATAAATAAATTTATAAATTAATTTTAAATAAGAAATAATTGTTTAAAAATATTATTCAGAATGCAAAGTAACAAAATCAATTTTTATAGAATTTATTCACAAAAGTTATTACAAAATAAATACTTAAATATATTGTAAAACAATTAACAGAGTATAGTCGCTCAAACCGCTTCCTAAACAGTTTTCAGAAATAAACGATCTATGGAAGCTATGGATCGGTCATCCAAAAACTTAAGGTACGGTAACACTAAAGAAAATATTTTTGAACTCGTTTATTTAAAAAAAAAATCTTCGTTTATTTGGGACAAGACACAACAAATATTTAGTCTTATTTTATTTGATGCTTTTTGATCTTGCAAAACTCTTGTAAGAGTAAACAACGTCAACCATATTTGTGCTAAAACATGTGGTTACGCTTTTTTTAGTAAATATTTGCCATGTACGACCAAAGCTTTAATTTTATGACTTATATATATATATAAAAACCTTTAACCCTTCGATGTTCTATAAACTTAGTCTCACTAAGTGCACCACATGGTCTGGCCAGACCACGATTGAAAAACCAACCGAAATAAGTAAACCCAACAGAACAACTTATTTGTTTTTTAAAAATATTGCTACAAAAAAAGATATCGCATATAAAAGTCAAATATGGTCTGGCCAGACCATGTAGGACATCTAAGGGTTGAAAGATATAAACATTTGTGTTTAATATTATTTCGATACCAACACTTTTAAGAGATTCATGCTCTTTAAATTGATTTTCGAAAGTGCTGGTTATATGGTAGCTATGGTCAATTATGTACCGATCTGCACAAAACTTGTAAATGTGATTAGGCTTCATGTTAAAATTATTTTTGATGAAATTTGTTTTTGACAGGTGCTTGAATCAATTTCGGGAGCACATTTGTATGGGGGCTAGGTGAAATAATGCAACGTTTTTAACCAAATTTAATGCCAATCGTCTTTAGGCCGAACAAAAGTCTAAAAAGTCATACTAAATTTTATCAAAATATCTTTAAAATTGCGACCTGTACTCGGTGCACAAGCTTTACATGGAGAACCAGTTAGATAGACGGACAAACGGACGGACATCGGTATACTTTGTTTTACCCTTACAAACAAGTACATATATACAAATGTGTAATTGAATGTTTCACATCAATAAATAAAATTATTTGTAAAATAAACTTTGTTTTTTTATTTATTACCCTGAGTATTTTGATTGTACTAAAATAAAACGCTCAGGTGAATTTATGACAATCGATTTTTAATGTGACTAATACAGAAACGATTAAATGTGCTCAAGTACCAGACATATTTTAAATACAAAAATAATACTTTACTCTATTCCGTCTTTCTGGCGATAAGTGTTCGTTGAAAGTTGATAAAAGTTGAAAATGCACAATGAGTGTGTATGAGAGTTTGTAAATATTTCAGAATTTGTCTACTTAAAATTAAATACAAGTGCCTTCCTACGTGTTGAAAAGTGCAGCAAGCTATTAAATTATGCTGTATTAATTTAAATACTACATATTAATATTTATTGTTACTATCAAGTATTTGTAAATAAATAGTTTTAAAAATTTGAATAATTTATTTAGTTATAAATTTCCATGATTATTAGCATTTGGGCAATTGACAGGAAATGGCTTAAACAAGTGTTTTCTACTCCTAACATTTGTATTTTGAATTTAGTGATTATTTTTGATATTTATAATGATTACAAACTAATTGAGGGATTTTTTTTTGTACAAGACAATATATAATATTAGGTATTCAGTCAATAACTTAGCTGAAAACTGTTGTTGTGGTAATCTATTTCGTTTCATCATATGGGCGTTTGCCAAACAAAGTGCAGCCGGTGCTCATAATCGATCTCAGAAAAGAGAATGTATGCGGTCCAAGCAGATATATCAAGCATATTTGCGAATACAATATTTGGCCATCTATTTGTTTTAGGTTTTGTTGTGTAGGAGCCAATCATTTGGTCTTTAATATCTACTCCTTCTATAAGAAATAAAACATTAGAAAATGCCTCTTTAGTCCCTTCGTTAGCAACAACACAACTCGCTGCCCTTGGTTGTTGCAATTGTTCGTAACCTTTAGGGTGATTTTCCGAAAAAAAAAATTAGGACTGAAATTCGTATTGAAATATGACCCCACAATTTAGGCAATTTTTCATTTTTCCACTTGAGATCATAATTCGCAACGCTCTTAAATGTAACCAAATATCGCGAAAGGCTTTCCATCAAATGAGGGATTTGCATATTGCAATGGAAGCATCATCTTAGCATGACAACAACAGGACGCTTTTTTTGAACTCTTATGACCACTGATTGACTTACTTTAAGCTTCATCCGGTTAGAATGGCTACTTTTTATCATTGCTAGAATACTATTATCCTCAATGGCTCTTGACAGTTACTTCATTATTTATTATAATTTATATTATAATTTGATTTACGTTTTTTTTTTAAGTCATAAACAAATTAAACACATGCACATCTGTCAAACAGGAGATTAAGCGTTCAATTATGATCTCGCACATCATTCAGTATTCTCATTGTCTGTGCACTCAACACAGGTTTTTAAGGCATTTGGATCTGTCACAAAGTTGGTTATTTTGAAGTGATTCAAGGATTAGGAAATTGCGAATTTAATTGGGGATATACATACAATGCAGGTGATATAATTGAACAGATGAAGGCAAATTTAAATGTTGCATGCATTTTAGAATATCCTTTAATTTGTTAAACTTATTGGCTATTTTCGAAAAGTTATTTAAAGTTATTTTAACCGCATAACTAAAATCGTTTACTTTCAGGTAAAAACTATGTACATTTGGAGCATATCGTTGTCTTAACTGCAAAATTGCCTTATATTTCATATTGCTTACAGACAACTAAAAAATAATAATTCCAGGAACAAGATAAACATTAGTTCCTACTAAACGGGTGATCTACAAGTTACTGATGATAATATCTATAACATTATAAGTGCATAAACTAAAACGATCAATAATGTCATTAATCAATACTCACAGGATGGAAAAGCAAACATATTAAATCACTGTTTGTTCATTTAAAATGATGTATTATACATATGTTATACATATTAATAATTTTAACAGAAAAAGTACTTGAAATGTTCTTAAGATAATAAAATTTTTACGAACTACTTGTTTACGGTCAGTGAATATTTCAATTAATACTAATTACACCCTACACATAACGCAATACTATTGGCGGCTAAAAAATAAATTTCGCAAGGGTTATAATTTTGAATGATTTACACTCCAGACACGTGCTATATTGATCTAAGTATTTGACATGGTAATTTGCTAGGGAAATAAACAAAGTAAGTATTTGCCTTGTCTGTAAAGTAAACGCCTAATATTCACCCCTATAGTGAATAAAAATTACACATGAAATATGTTCCCTTTTATTTTTTTTAACATTGAATTTTAATAGGAAAAATGTGAAAAGGGAACAAATTTCATATGGAATTTTTATTCACGATAGGGGTGATTGTCTAAAAAAATTTTTTATTATATATAAATATACTACAACTACAAATTTTAAATAAAATATATTGCATAATTTATAAGTAACTTTAGAAAAATATTACTCATTAAAAAAAAACTATAAAAATAAGGAACATACAACAACAATTAAATTCGAAGGGAAAAGTACCAGATTTTTGCGTCAAAATTAAGTAAACAGATACATATATTAAAATGATATAAAACATTGTTTTTAATATTTGGTTTTGTAGTGCTTTTGCCTGTCTCACAGCTAATAATTTTCTAGACATTTTATTACATTAATTTGTCTAATTTTTTGTCAAGGATCATTGTCCAGTTGCAAAATCCAGTTCGGCGCTAGTTCTTATTTCTCTGCACTAGAGGCTACATTGTTTTTTTTTAATGCCAAGATAATCTTTCTTTTGCATTGTACTGAGTCGCCACTATGTTTTACCGTCTGGATAACATATTCATTACTAAAGGCTTTGTTCTTGGTTCGCCATATTTTAATAGAGTTTTTGACTTCAAACATTTCAAACTTATTTGATTCTCGTTTAGATATATATTTTTTTGAGAAATTCAAACGCTTGGTTGGGTTGTTCTTTGAGATAAAGGAGTTCTAACGTGTCACTCCACCATGTAGGGCAATTTGATGCAAAGATATTCTAATCGTACTCAATGTAATGTTCTCTTACTACGGTTTTTGTAAGACGCTTTGGTCGTTTTGCACCATACAAATTGTCTACGGTATTGTGTTTGGTATACTCATCTATAAGAGAAAAGTTTTATTCTTTTAGGGTATTAGTTCGAATTTTCAAATAATTTCAAAGAATATCTACTATTGTAAAGTACTAGAACAATTGGCAAACTGAAATGCATTTTCTATCATCTATTCAACTCACCGTTTTTTTTTTTTTTTTTTTGAGAAATAGATTTCGAGAATTATCATATTTCCTCTTTACGTGTTATGAGTTAGAACGAAAATTACGTACATTTACAGTGTGTGTGTATTCTTTATTATTATTTACAAATCTTGTATTATTACAAAGTTGTTTTTGTTTTTTTTCTATAAATTTTTTTATTGTACATCAATGCCTTCCAATTTTCCAGATTTCATCTATTTCACTCAGGGATTTATGCTTGCCTTCCCATTGTAATCACTACTTAGTGTCACAGCTTAGTCTCTTTTAATGATATATTCATATATTGTTACATTAAATAACCCGGATTCCTTTTAATTGCAAAATAAGGCGTTAAGTAACTAGTTAAGTAATAAGTATTTATTTATTAAAATGTACACAAAACAATTTAAAATAAACATGCACTTAAATTACAGTTTGAGAACGCTAAATGTTCACACAGTGATGACTTACAATTAAATCATTCGCTTCAGTGGCCCTGTTAGAGCCATCCTTTAATACCGGCGGCAAGGGTTTTTTGACTGTTTAGGGATGGGGTATCAGCGTTAACGCTCAGCGTAAAAAAACGTGCCGCTTACCGCCGATATTTAGGGATGGCTCTTACTATATTTATACACCAAAATCATAATTTCTGGATGGTTCAGAGCTAAATTCCTAAAATGTACATGTGTAGAGTGTTCGTGTTTAGAATGTTCAGCCAAAAGCATGGTACTCTGTTCATCATTTCATGCGAAATACTATATATATATAAAAAATTGATGCGAAATAAATGCAAACTAATGCTGCTGAAGTTGTACTCTGTTCTTATTGTGTAAAGTTACGAAATGTTTCTGGCAGCATGTTTTTTCAACAAAAAAATGTATATGGCAAAATTTTTTTCCAACTGTGAAATAATGTAAGCGGCACTTATTTCGCACGAAATTGAAAAAAACAGCCAAAAACATATGGTTTTTGTTTACATAAAAGAAATAATGTTGCATACCTAAGGGCAATAAAAACGACAATTTTCTTTTAAATCGCGGCATTGTCACCACTTGCTAATTGTCAAAATTTTCAAACGAAATAATTGATTAGGTTATATTTATGACCAATTACAGATTTCTATTAAGTTTTGGATATTATCCCTACGGGCTAATTTCGGTCAATTATATTTTCTTCTTTAAATGATGTAAATGAAACAATTTACTTCATCAATTTGCTCTACGTTTCGTCGATGTGGGTTTTCGACTTCTCCAGGAGCTATTTTATTAAGATAATTTATCTTATGTTACATCATTTGTTATTATTTAAAAATATATTGTAATTAAAACGGGAATAACATGACACCAAGTTAATTAAAATAAATGAATAAATAATTACAATTGTATACATATAGAATAAATCACAGAATCGTCAAACTTATAACTACGGATATCACAGAACTATTACTTATAATTAATTGCAGGCATGTATTGGAGCTTAGTATTATTTCTATCTTCTTTTGTGTTGAGAGTGTTCAATAGTCGTTCCTGTATTCTCAAGCTCTCCAATGTGTATCTCTTATTTTCGGATTTCTCCTTGTCAAGTATTTTCACAATCTTAAAATCAACGGTATGTCCGCTCTCTTTTGCGTGTTGTGAGAGTCCAGTTGATTATTTTCCCTTTCTTACGTCTGCTTCATGTTCTGCTATTCTCGTTCCCAACATGCGTCTCGTAGTCCCTACATAAACTTTATTGCATTGATCGCTATCATCCCCTTTACATGTAATTTCGTAAACAACATTTTCCGTTTTCATTTTATCTATTTTGTTCTTTCTGTTAGTAAACACACGCCTCAGTGTAGAATTAGATTTGTGAGCTATCATTATGTTTTTGTTGTTTATTATATTCCTTAAGGTTCTGTTTTCTGTCAGTTTAGGAATAAATGGTACACTGCAAAAAATTGATTCGTTCGTTTCGTCGTCTTTATTTCTGTTTGTATTTTTGCTGAGGATTTTGTTAATAGTGTTGATTATGATGTGTGATGGGTAATCGTTCTTTTTTAGTATTTGTCTAATTCTCTGGATGTTGATGTTGCTCAACAAATTTCGTAAATTTGAACAGAGTACTATGCTTTTGGCTGAACATTCTAAACACGAACACTCTACACATGTACATTTTAGGAATTTAGCTCTGAACCATTCAGAAATTATGATTTTGGTGTATAAATATAGTAAGAGCCATCCCTAAATATCGGCGGTAAGCAGCACGTTTTTTTACGCAAGTGGAATGCTGTCAAAATACATGTTAAAAAAATAAACATGAAATTTTCATGAAAAAATGTTGCAGAAGTAGTACTCGGTCCTTTTTGTGAAAAACATGTGAAATGTATCTGGCAGCATTATTTTTTCACAGCGAAATAATTAAAGTAGCAATTGTTTCACGTGGAATTTTTATCCAAAAGCTCTTCTGTCGCCACAACAATATCTATTACTTGTTGTTCTGCTGCACAAGCGGCTAGTAATATTTGTTTATTCATTTTTATTTAAAGATTTCGATTCAACACAGATTTTTTAATATTTTAACTTTTATTTATTTTCGATTTAAATTCACAAAAAAGCAAAACATGTGTGTTTTTTTTACATAAGTAAAACAATGTGGCGTACTTTCAATTAAAAAAAACGTCAAATTATGTAAATTCGCGTGATAGGCAACATTGGCTATACGTCAAATTTTCCGTATGAAATATTTAATGTTGCTCAACATTTTCCCCAAATTTGAACAGAGTACTAAGCTAAAGGCGTTAAAACTTATGTTGCCATGTTGTTCAGTTATGTGTATAACAGGGTGTTATCAACAATGTTTATAAATAGAAACTTCTACAAATGCACATGTTGCTAAGCAAGTTGTATGTTGATAAAGATGTTGATACCGGTCATTATATTTAAATTGAAATACAATTTCAATTGAAATATATTTGAGAAAAATACAACCATCTACTTTCCATCTAACTCAATTTCTAGGAATCCGTGCAAAAACTCTCTCAACCTCATCACGTATTCATTATCTGAACAAACCACAATTTTCTCTTTATATCGTATGTGTTTTTTTATTTTTTGAATAATCCATTTCCCTAATTTATACAATTAATAATGATCACAAAGTATTTTAAAAAATTGTTTTTTAAAAATATCTATTTATTTGAAACATTATCATTTGTTAACATCTGACTGTAAATTTTGAGGCAAACATGTACTCAACGTAGTTAAGAATAATTATTTTTAATACAACAATTGACTAAAAATAGCAAACTAAATTCATTCAGAAATAAAGTACACAAAAAGAATGGAAAATTTCGATCAATTACAATTTTTGTGGTGTTTATTTTCAAGTGTGAAGAATGTTTTTTAATGCAAATACGAGTATTTAACAAATAATTAACAAGTTAAATTTATTTGTGTGACAAATGACTTGATTTAATTTTAACACAATTAGTATGTAAAATAAAAGTCGTTAAACGTCAGTGGTATTCCATTTGTCTAAACAATTTGTATATTTGTGATGGAGCCATAACTTTTTTTTTTTTTTTTTTTGCACTAAATATTTGTGTGTAGTTATTGGGAATTTGTGGAAAATTTAACAAAAATACGTTTATACAAATAAGAAAATTGTAATGGATTATGGTCGACCTCGACTTGTACTATATTTAAATATTATTAGTAGATATACAGTAGATATTAGTAGATATTGTTCATACAAAAAGAAAAAAAAAAAACTCAAATTGATAACAATTTATTAATATTTAAGACAACAAAAAATAAGAAAATAACATTTATTACCTCTTATAAAAATCTGTGTTTTTGTTTTGATGGATCACTGTTACTGTTGTCAATAATTTTACATTTCACAATCTTATTCTGAATCGCGAACAATTTTTAAAAAACCAATATTATTTATTTCATCGAATCTGGAGACAATGGTTTGTTTTTGGTAGGACAAAAAAGGATATATCTATAATATCGAATAAGACTTGGTAATATTCCAATTATTTGTTATTCTATATTTTTCCTTAACCAAAGTGTTGGCAATTGTTGAGGTAAATAGTGCAACAACTCGATTTTTATATTCAGGAACAAAATTATCTGTAAGTAGGACTTTTTTTTAATTCGAGCAGTCGTTTTGGAAATACATTTTTTTTTTTGGAAAACCACAATAAATATCGATTTTTAAAAATTCATAAAAAAATGCTATAATCGAGTTATGCTGGACTTTATGCTAGTTAAACTTTAGTTGTGCTTTGAGATAATTTTGTCACCGAATTTCGACATTTTTATTTAAGTCAATAAACTAAACAGTTTTTAAATTACGCGAATATTTATTGGGCATCCTCCTCCATTTTATAAATAACGCTATATCTCGAAAACTACAGCTCACCTAAAAAACGGTTAGCACGAATGGATTCTGTGTACTCTATCTAGATTTACCTACTGGCTGCCCCGCTTGTCGGTTTTTCAACTAGCACAGTGTAATCAGTATGCAATACAGAGCTTGGCATTGCTGACAAACACCAATACCAGCCATTAAGATTAAATCGAAATACAATTTCATAATAATACAAACATAACAATACAAATCTTTAAATATGGTGAAGGGTATATAAGATTCGGCACAGTCGAATATTGTTCTATAATTGTTTATTACTATTAGTTTACAAAAAAATGGTCTAGATATTCGACTCCAAAATAACTTAAGGAGACAAATATTAACATACTCGTATTTAATTTTCTACCCATCACATTAGATGGAAGGTATATTGATTATATCTTTCCATATGTAACACATCGAAACATTGGTCGTAGATATACAAAAGTCTGAAAGAAAACTACGCAAATGTTATCTGATGAACAGAAATGTTTGGTACTGAAAATTGATAATATCATTTCAACAAAAAAAAAAGAAAATGGTACAAAAAAAATAAAAATGTTTTTATACCAAATGCTCAAAAATTGGTGTCCGTATTGTATTGCTGGTGGATATATAATATTCGGCACGCCAAAATTTAACAAACATATTGTAACTTTGCAATAATGAATACGGAGGTCCGTATGTTTCGTAATAATTGTTATTGTTTTATGTGTTTAAGTACTACGATTGGTAGAGTCGAACTTCTTTATAGCGAATTATATCTTAAACATCACAATGCTTGAATGTTTAAGGATCAAATACAAAAGCTACATATAGCCTAATCGCTCATCTAGAGTATAACAGCTACAAGTACTATTGGTGCAAAGTGGTCTGCGATTTAAGAGGCCTGCCTAAATAATTTTCCTGAAATACGGAAGCAGAAACAGCAGCAGCATATGAAAACTCAAACTACTATATTAATTCTGAAAACGTATCTCAACCAGAAAATTTCAGGCAAATGTTTTCATTAAAGCATAGATTCGAATCTTCTATTTGCTGGTTTGCTTCAGCTAGCACGTTCGTACAAACATTTTCGTACGTAAATTTAGATAGACATTCTCAATGCAATTGATACAGCCCATATATCTCGTTTTGTGAAATATAGGAGAAGTATTTCCCATATAACTAATATATTATATTCAAAATACCTAAAAAATGTAGAAGCGACTTTAATAATTGGATTTAATTTTCTGCAAAATTATTCTAAATAGTGCTACTAATAGCAAAGTACTAGAAAGAGTTAGTGAAATGGATGAATCTCTGTAACTTGTTTTTATCAACTTCGAAAAAAACATTAGAAGGAAAAGTGTCTCCGAAAAAATATCTAACCTAATCAAGTCACAATATAAGATTTTAAGGCCAAGTCATGGCAACCACATCTCTTCTTCAGTGCCAACAAATTCGGATACGTCAAAAATCTAAATTGCCTATTTGCGCTTTTGAAAATCTAAGAGCAATTGTTGAGAATCAATTACATGCATGTAGTCTGGAGATGTGATTAGGCCATTTTTTTCTTTTTAAATTCAGGTAGAAATTCGATTACGATGAATGGTGCACCTTATCGTGCAATGTTAACAAATACATTTTGACCTATTATTGATAATAATGATATCACTGGCATTTGGTTTCAACAGGATGGTGTCACGTGTCACATGTCCACCAAACATTGAATTTATTGCAAGCCAAATTTCGCGATTGATTTTGGATGTTAATTGATCTCGCCGGTCATGAGTGTTAACATCACTGTAATATTTTTTGTGGGGCCATGTTAATGACAAGGCCTAAGAAAGCTTATCCTTTTCGCCATTTTGGCAAAACGTGATTGAACGTAAAAAAAATATCTATATCGTATGAGTGGTCGTGGCAGACATGCCTTCCATGTCGTTTTTCATTTATTATAAATGGAAATGTCTGCTCTGAATTTCTATTAAACAAATTATTATTTATTGTTCCCCAACGTTCACTGCGCCTCTATAACATTCCACTTTATGTTAAAACTTTTCGAACACAGTTTAGAAAATTATGTTGTTGTTTTAACGAAATGTTTAATTTGATTGACTTTTCTCTGAATGTATATACCATTAAACGTAACATTATCTGAAATCGAAATAATTAATTGTACTAAGGTGTCAAAATATACATATATATATATATGTATGTAATTTTGTAAAGGATTTTAGCCATAGACTAAATAAATATGTAAATAAATAAATAAAAAAAAATGGTAAAACCTTACACACATTTGTGTTTGTAAAACTGTTCTAAACTTTGTATACTTTTTATTATATACCTATAGAGAACAGTATTACCAAATTCTTTAATATTGAAAACCCGTTACTTAAAATATTTATTTATGAAGCACCCTATATTTAATAATGTCGTTAAAACTGTTGGCAGATAATACAGTTTTCATAATAATTTCCAAACTAAAAAATACTGGTTGTCAATAGTGTTGCCAGATAAAGCATCTAACAATGTCAATACTAAAATAAAGCATATTTTCAGGCATACATTTTGTATAAAAAAAGAGACTTCATATATTTATTAGAAAAGACAATATAAAATTTTCATAATTAAAAAGCTAAACAAAAAAATTTTTTCTCATTACAATGCAATCTCAATTCCATTCATTAATAATATTTCAAGCATTATGGTAGGTCACTTACAACAAAAAGCTCAAATTTTCAAAATACTTCTCTTTATTTATGCCCTGAGCACAGATCATGCGCATTTTCTATTCACCAGTGTGCCAGTTGGCCCAAAAAAAAGAAAAAACACTCGAATGTCCTAAAAGGTGTTTATATATATGTATATGTATCTGTGGAAGTGTATGTGTGTATCATGTCACACACAAATAAATGTGTCATTTAGTTTTGCAAATGTATTTTGGTTTGGCATTTATCATAAGCTGTGAATATGTTCGTACGTATGATTATTGGTTTGTTTGGAACGTATTAATGAATCGTTTGCCGCAATTTCTTCGATATATTTATTAAAGTAATTGACAAGTTTCCTAGAAAGCCCTATAAGTAATGATTTATTTACATATGTATGTATGTATAAACGTAAATTGAAACAAGCCGGCAAACAAACAAAAGTGAAACGTAGCCATTCATTTTGTTTAACAATGTAGTATATGTATGTATATTGGAAAACATAAGATATACATATGTATTTGTTATTAGAAAAATGTGTAGTATAGTTTAGCTAACTATTTAATAACTTTATGTTCTTATTAAAAAAAAACCCCCAAAATGTAGTGTGAAATATGACTGTAATATATTCAGCAGGAATTAGTATAAATGGAAATACATACTTTAATTCATTAATTGTAATTTTTGAAATATATCCAACGGTATAAATAATTGGCAAAGGTTAGTTAGTAAATGTGAAAATAATTTCGTATTAAGATTGTTTGTCTTAAAAGATAATACGCAGTTACTTTCTAGTTTTTGAAATAATACTATTGTAGACATTTGTACTACTGCTACTACTGGTTAAAAATTACACTACTAAAAACAACGCAGTTTGAATTTAACCTAATAATATCTATTATGATTATAACTAAAGTATAAGTTGAAAGTTTGGTTCGGATATAGCAGAAATATATAAAATTTCAAAACTAGGTAAAGGGGGTTTCAACAGGAACTTTGTTTTTCAACAGAAGCGTATTGCAGTAACATTGAATAACAATATCAGAAGTAGAAGTTTTAACAATTGTTGTAAAAATTTATTTAAATTTCGCTCAAAAATCCCACTAAAATATTCAAAATTCATTCAAGAACAACCCGCTGGCAAAATAATTATTCAGACGAAGCTTAATCTAATTTGTCTAAAGAACAAAAGACCTCTTTGCATGCTAAACGTGTCACTATATGATGCTTTATGTGGCCTAGTGGATGTCAACAACTAATTTTGAACCATTATAGATTATATCGAAATCAAAATTAATGGTTTAAATATGAACAACAATCAGCCAGCGAAACATTAAATTTATTTCAAATCAAAATTCACTTGTTAATTGGCTGCCCCGAACATACGATTTTACACCACTGTTTTCGTAGGGTTATATTAAAAATAAAGCAAAGCGAATAGATGACAGCCATAATATACACGAATTTTATTGAACACTTTGAGAAAAGAATTGACATCTGTATACGTGGTCGTGTTGCAAATCTGTTCGATATAATTTTTCATTTATGCAAATTTTAATAATTGTCCTATAAATTATTTATTTAATTTTGTTTTCAAAGTTCTAGTTAAAGAACAACGAGTGGGTTGTTCTTAAATTAATTCAGCGAATTTACAGGGATTTTCGTACGAAATTTATTTTATTGTTCTGCTACTAATATTTCAACAAGGAAAATATCTAAACTTTAATGTTATTTCAATATGTTACTGTTGGAAAACAAAGTTTTTGTTGAAATCCCTTTGGAACCATCAGTGTAGAGAATTTAGTAATTAAATTCCCTGTTTAAGATAAGTTGAGTAATCAACTTTATCAGAGATTGTAGTAAGAATCACGTTATTATCCTTTAATGGGCCACTGCTGGTTGATTCTATCGTCTGTATGTTAATAGCATAGTAAAGAGCGCTTTATTAGCCATTGTCCTAATATGATCTGTTATATGAGATGTAGTTTATCTAAGAACTTTTTAAGGGGTAAGAGATTAATGGCCTTATCTAGTGCATGCCAGTACATTACCAGGACTAATACCCTATCTCGTACGTCTGGTCTATTATAAGTATACTGTACTGCCATAGCTTTTGGTGTTCGCGAAAATACAGTGGAGAGCTCAATTGAGTACATGTTTGTGCCTTGTGCTCTTTTTATTGCATAGAAAGAAACCTAATAAAGACAATAAAAAAATGTTTTTTGTTATTTTTTTTTGTAGGTTTATTACTACACAAAATAATTTACATACAAAGTTGAAAATAATAATTTGCGGCAAATTAACAATTAGTATAAGAAATATTGCATTTACTTTGTCTTTTTAAATATTTCCTGAAAACTATCAGATTTGTTTGTTTACAAGTGTTTAGCATCAAAAGATGCTTCTATAGCAAAAGGCAAACCCGTTAATCGATGAACAGCGAGACGAACCTATCACGATATTGGTTACATCTCAGCAGTAATAAATGAAAACCCAAGTTGTCGATAAAAAAATGTTAAGGACGATTAAAGTCCTGGCATGAGCATAGAAATTGGACAGTAGATGACTGGAACCGTGTCGTCTAAATTTAATAATTTTCATTCCGACTTCAATTGGTCTGGCGCCAAATAGACCAGACAATAAAATACGATGGCAGGAACGTCATATTATGGGGTTGCTTTACATGCTGGCAAATGAGCCAAGTGCAAAGAATCGAGGGAATAATGGGGAAAGAAAACTTTCTGGGTATTTTGAAAACTCATCTTGTGGTCAATTGTAGAGATACAGTTGGAACAATACCGATTAACTGACCGAGCTTCGGCAATATCAATACTATCAATACTAAGTCAAAAGAGCATTTCCGTTTGGTTTACTTTATTCGCAGAGCAGATTTTACGACAGTCCTGTTAACATTGCAGCGCTACAATTTATGAAATATTATCTTATCTGGCCCTCTAAATGATTGCGTGTCATCATAATTTTTCAAAAAATTTTGCTGATTAAGTATTGCACATTTGAATTTTTTAACGATCAAATTGAAAGTTTGGAAATTTAAAATGTATGTGTAACCATTAATTTATACCAACAAACCATTGTGTTTTATTTATTATATCGCCTCCCAAAAGAGTTCAATTTAAAATGAATATCTGTGTAAACAGATTTCCTATCATAGTCCCAGATGTGTATGTTTTTAGAAATCATATCCTGCTAATGCAAAACTATTCTTCGTAGGGAAAATAAAATCGAACACAAACAAATACATACAATAGATATTAATAATTGTAGACACACAAAAATCATTAAATTATCTACATTTACTGGCAACATGGTGCAGCATTCTTACGAAACAAGATCTCCTTTTTAGAAAATTTATTTTCTTATTGTACAACCAAAACTCATTTTCTGTTCGTACCATAAAGATACCGAAAACTTTGCCTAAAACAAAGCAAAAAAAAAAAAAGCAAGTAAGAGTTTATGGTTGGCTGTGCCGAAGCTTATATACCCACCAGCCATATATCAGTAGTGTTTGTATCGATAACGAAGTTTATACAAGTTACTTTATTTTTCGGATTCGATATATGGGATGTATAACATGTTCTGTGACGCTCGTTGTAAAATATTTTACTGTGATTTCTAATTGAGTTACTAAATTTCAGCCTAATAATGATATTTTCATCTCAATAACTAGATAATCTACCTTATGGCCCAATTTCCCTTAGGATGAAACTTATTTTTGTTGAATTAAGTATGAATACTGTTTTTCTGATCATTTTAAACATGCCTTATCCTTCTCTGATAAAAATAAAGAAAATAGCAAAAAGTATCTGAAAAATATCAAAGTTGTCTGAAACTTTGGCCTATAACTCGGATCCTACTGGACCAATTTTACCCATTTTCAATACCATGTTTGGGAGAAATTTAATTTTTCTGTCTTTTTGTCAAAGTTCTATCGTGCCTTCAACAGACGGACTTTTTGATTTTACTACCAATATTTCCAGGTGTTACAAACGGAATGACAAACTTAATATACCCGCCATCTTTTTGCTGGTGAGTATAAAAAGAAAGCTAAAGCCAACTAAAGGAACAACTCATCATCAATGACCATTATGCATACGCATTGTTCCCAAGTACTTTAATGTAAACTTTTACTTTGTCTTTAGATTTACCAGTGATGAGACAAACGTACAGTAGTATTGTGGGAAGTTTGAACTTTTCCCCTATATTTCAGCATAGAGAAAAAAAACTTTGTCCACAGTTTCATAAAACTATAATTTTATATACAAATGAATTGAAATGACTTGTAAGATTAAGATTAGTGCACTTCTCGCATTTGTCTAATATAGCAGATTTTCTGGAAAGATCTCAGAATTCAAAAGAAGAGTAAGTGACATGTGGTCGACCCAGTGCCTCAAAAGTGTTTTCGCTCTACTACGAGGTGCATCGCAAAAGGACTGTAGTACTTGACACCATCTTCTTCTTTACTAGGTCTCTGAACTTTTGTAGTGCGTAGAGAGCTAGCTATATACAGTTAGGCAATACTCTAAACCTTCTGTAACATATCACGATATCTGATCAGACTTGGCCCCATATGACCTATAGCGATACAGCATACCTAGCACAAAGTATCTTAAACGCAAAACGTTTCAGTTACCCATTTTTAATTTCAGATCTCATTTTACGAGTATGTATATCATCTGCCTTAAAGTGTTCAATACAAACTCTATGAGACACAAAATTGTGCGTATTGCTTTTTTTTAATTGATTTTTTTTTTTAAATCGAAAACAATTTAAATTTATTTTAATTTTTTTATTATTTCCACAATTAAAAACGGTACACTTCATTTTAAAACTTTTATTTGCATTAAAATTTATATAGAAGTTAAGCAAACATAAAAATATTTTTGACTTGTGACGTCACAAGAAGAAATTTTGCTCTCAATTTTACTTTCACAGTTTTTGTAAAATATAACGCACCTGCGCAATGCGTACTCTTTATTATTTGACTCATGATCAGGACCATGTATATGTTGATTGCTTTATCAGAATCATATTTAGGTAAAATGGCGCGTTATCATATTATTCGTGTGCAGATTTTGTGTTTTAAGGCTATAATCAATTAGATTGGCTTTGTGTAGAATTTATCTTTAACATAGCAGCAGAAAAAATAATCTAATGGTCGTGAAGAATTAGCAACTGAATTTCGTGAAATTATCAGAAAAATTGCTTTGCAATAAATTATTTTTTCATTAATAATAGGGCAAAAATTTGTTTTCAACATCTATCAACATTGTGATCCAGTCATTATTTCCAGAAGAATTTTCGAAAAAAATGGCTCAATTATGCCTTAAGGCAATATAGCGTCCCATTCAGTGACAGATGATCAGCATGCAACAATTGCTCTACAAGTGCAATTTGAATCAACAATTTCTTAAAAGCGTTCTCTGTAACATTTTCAGATCCCACATTGTATCAACTGTCAAACCTGCTATTACTGATATGTCAACAAGTAAAATTAAATATACCACTATAGAAAAACAAAGTTCTTGTTGAATACCCTGTATATTCTAATTAGCTGGTTCGATTGATATTAACTACTGA
Source organism: Bellardia bayeri (assembly GCA_950370525.1). Taxonomy (NCBI): domain Eukaryota; kingdom Metazoa; phylum Arthropoda; class Insecta; order Diptera; family Calliphoridae; genus Bellardia; species Bellardia bayeri. The sequence continues at coordinate 87,097,347 of OX493267.1, forward strand.
GGATGATGAGCTAATCGATCTGAAATTGTAAATAGAAGATATGCATTCCAAATTCTATGTTTTTAAGCAAATTTGCCATTAGCATGTAAGTTGACAATCTAGTAACCTCTTAGATGTCACAATAGCATCAGTTATGACTGAACTCAAGTCAGACACAGTCTAATTGAACTTGTCAGAAACTCGGTTTAATCTATGCGTGTACTTTTCCGACATGTATTAAACAAAAAAGAAAAAACCAACAATTGTGCCAAACATTTCACCCGGCTTCTGCAATATTCTATCTAGTAGTATTTACATTAGGATTTCTTTCCTATTTTGTTGTTTTCTAAAAGCAGCGAGAAAAAATTATTTATCTTTTGTTTCTATTTGACTTTTTTGTTATGCTTTTCTTTCGAACATTGAAATAAACTAAAAACAAAAAACAAAAAATTGAAAATACTCTACATACATCTAAACACTTGCAGGTGAGTTTATTTGTACTCCTATAATTGTTGAGAATCTTATATTTGATAACAGTAGCCATGGGACTATGCAGCAGTTAAAATAAAAGAAACAACAAAATACATACAAGCATTTGAAAAAGTACTGAAAAAATGAATTTTTAGAAAGTTAAAGGGAAATTTTAACCTAAAGTTTTGTTTGTTTTTTATTCATACATTCTATCATTTGTTCCTTTCACAACAATTGTGTGTAGGTAAGTAAGAGGATCTTGTGCGTTAGTAGATGGTAGGAGTACATATGGCATGTGTTCTAGGTGGTACGATGATGTTTGTTATACTGTGTGTTGTACATTCATGAATTTACGAAAACCTATAAATACATACATACATACATATTTCTTAGGGGATATCGGAAGTATACACGTATCAACCGGAAATGCAAGTTTAGCACATGTTTTCTCTGTTCTCTTATATGTATGTGTGTGTGTGTAAGTCATTGTTTCAGTTTCTTTTTATGCTTGTATTTTATTTTTTCTTTTCTTTTTGTTCATTCCGGTTAAATTTTTAAAAAAATAAAAAAAACTTTAGTGCGAGGGTTGTTTGTTATGTCTGGAAAAATAAAACAAAACATTGAATTGAGAAACGTGTAATTATTTCTTTGGACAATATTTACTTTAGCACAATACAATAATGTCATCGTTTTCATATAAGAGGTTAAAATATAAATAAAACAAGTATATTAGGGTGGTCCCAAAATAAAGTTGTGGATGTTACCGACTAATATGAAAATTTGATTCATTTTAAGACTACGTTTCTTAATTTTTTTTATCCTGGGGTCAATATTTGTTGAGCTGGATCAAAGGATAAAAAGGTCATTTTTACAGGTTTTTTGATTTATTTTTACATTTTTTCCAAAGGAACTATATGTAAATTTGGTATCATATGAAAGGTCTTTGAGAATCGCATTCAATACGTTATCAAAAATTAAAAAAAAAAAATTTTAAATTCAAAAATTTGCAAAATTTCAGACAAAATTTTAGTTTTTTTATTTTTTCATAGAATTTACTTAAATAAATAGTTGAAATTTCTTGATTATAAACATCATGCAACCCAACTGGTTGGTGGGTTTTTACCGTTTTTAGCTTATAAAATTTACGTTAATTTAATATCCATTAATTTAACGAATTGAGTTAACAGAGATTGTCAGATAAGAATTTAAAAAAAAAAACGGGAAAAATCATTTGGGTTAAATTGCATTGCAAAATCGAATTTTGCTAAAATTATATATTTAAAATTGGGTTAACAGAAGCAAACATGTTGAAACCGAAACTCACCCGCACAATCGATGCATCACGATCTGAATGGGATATGGGAGCTATGACCAGTTATGGGCCGTTCACCATTAAATTTACGATGATTTATTACATATGTGGATTATTTGTGCCGAATTTTAATAATGTTTATAAGAGATTCAGGTGATTTTTAGAAGTGGCCTTTATATGGTAGCTATGGTCAAATATGGACCGATCGTCATATAATTTCTTTCAAATTTAAACTTGGTAGCGATTTTTGTAAAAAAAAAAATTATGAGCGTTTAAGTTATTTACGGATGTGGACTTTATATGAGGGATATGGTCACATGGACCATAAGTTTCCTTTAGCGTGAAACTTATTTTTAATGAATTTTTTATGAATATGTCCATCTATAACAAAAAAAAGTGTGCAAAATTTCATGATATTATCTGCATTATATTTGAAGAAAATAGCAAAAATTATATGAAAAATGTCGAGATTGTGTGAAGCTTTGATCTATAACTCGGATCCTACTGAACAGAAGTTTGAGAAAAACAAATGATGTTGAAGAAAAATGTCGTTTTTTCGAATCTATTTGGTGTCTTCAACAAACGGATAGAATCTCATAAGAAACTATAATACATTTATTTTTTCTTTCTACGACCAATATTTCGATGTGTTACAAACGGAATGACAAACTTAATATATCCTCCATCTTTTTGATGGTGTGTAAAAAAACTAGCATTGTTGGGTACAGTGATTGCCAAAAGTTAAAGCTTCCGGAAGGTAATGTAAATGATGATCTAAAACAATACAAGCAAATCTTAATGAGAGACCGTAAACAAAAGGAGGGTTAACGAATACATCACCAGTGTCAGTACCACAAGAAAACCAGCGCCTTGTTCTTTAATAAATTCAGTGAATCTATTGCGATTGCGACAATTGACAAAGCTTCTAATATACTCATATGTCAAGAAGTAAAATTATTTCAATATTCTGCTGTTGGAAAACGAAGTTCGTGTAGAAAAACCCTTTATATAACTGGAAGAAACTCAAGTTTTTGGAATAAACAACTAAGAAACTTATTTAAATTTACAGATGAAGGGTTGATATGAAAAGTCCCAATTTACACGAAGCTATTTTTATTAAAAATACTGATTCAATTTTTTCGGTCGGTATTCACACAGCACAATTTTATGCCCTAAAACGCTTGCATTTTTATACTCGGAGTATATAACACATGTCTACAAGGTAATCAACTTCGATTAAATAATTGCTTCGTGTAAATTTGGACAACATCGCATGTGTTCAGATAATTATAGCTTAAGCTTTGAAGAAATCTTATCACCACTGGTAAAACATCAAAAGGTGTTTTGAGAATTTTTTTCTATTGAACCTCGTTTGATGCTTTTAGTTGTTAGTTTTTCATAAACAAAAGTTTAGCTCAGTTTATATAGTGTTGAGATCCTTACACTATTTTATCCTGAATTTTTTTCTGTTTGTTACTCGGTCTGTGTTTGCTAAATGAAACTTTTCTGTTTTTTTTTTGTTGTATAACTCATGCGTACGCATACAAATACTCTGACACACACATGTACATATACAAGTAAATACATTTACAAGTATGTAAGCTACATGCAAGAACAATAAGAGGTGGTAAATGGACATTGTTACTTCTTTCTTTACTGCTTTTGTGAAAAACTCTAGGTTTTTTTTTTGTTGTCATGCCAGGCATTTTAGTAATTTTAAATCTATGTTTTTTAACAACAATTTTTTCAAGAACTAACTATTTAACTAAAAGTTTGTTGTATGAGTGAAAAAAATTGAGAAATATTTTTAATTTCCTTGTTTGAAAAGGTATATCGTAAGTGTCTGTGTAAAATGTTTGTGTATGTATATAAAATATTTTTTAACACAACCTTATCTAAGTTTATACGTATTTGCCGGTTTTTTTTTTGCACACGAAACTTTAGTAGCTTCTTACGGGAAAAGTTTTAATCAAGTACCTGATAAACTTGAAAATTATTAGTTTCAATGCATGACTAATAAATTTAATATACCCTTTTTATTTAATTTTCAAATTATTTTCCGTTTCTTTTTTTTTTTGTGAATTAGTATAAATTTTTGAGAACTTGATTGTTTCTATGTAGTGAGACTCATTAAATAGAGTAAGTTGTTAAATAAAGTGTAAAATCTTTGAGCTTTTTTTTTTTTGTGACTATTTAAAGACTCTTGTTGGAGTTGAGTTTCTAATTACAATTACAAGATACAACACTAGGGTTTCCACTTTATTATATGATAAAAATGAAAAATGTTGGTGAATCGTTGAAACTGAATTCAAATCGCTTGTACACCTCACTTTGTGTCGGGATTTCGTTAAAAAAAAAATAAAAATAAAAACAAGGGGCAAATTGAAACGACGTAAAGTAAATTAAGATTAAGATCGAAGATAGGTTCCAGGGTTACGAAAATACTAAGTCGTCGGCTTTCTTTCCCAAAAAAATTGGTCCAATGTTTGTTGAGGAAATTTTTTTTCAACGTAAAATAAATTTCCTTGTAGCAATTGTCTGTATTAGATACTACCACCAGCATTATCGTTGGATAATGCTTTACTTTTTATGTCATCAAATAAGCTTTTTGCTTTTGTCTGAAATACCATTTTACTTACTGGTATTCTCTGCTCAACTTGATTTCCAATCCAACTAGAAAGCAAGCACTCCATTTTGATCATCAAAGCACTTCTCGTACGGGTCATCGTTTTGGCATCTAATGATGTTGCAAAAATTTTAAAAACAAAAATTAAAGACTAGAACCCAAAACAACGCTACATCGAAAATCTAACGACGCACTGTGAAAATTAGTTCTAATTAAGCAACGACGGAACTTTGAAAAAAAAAAAAACGCAAAACGAGGTATTGGTGTATTTCTTTTATGTTTCGCAATGAAAAAAATCAGTGCCATATATACCAAAAAACTTAAGTGTAAACAATTTAAGGTTGTTCATATTAAAGCCGGCCACATTACAGAAGCTTCTTTCAATAACCAGGTGACAAACTACTTGCAAATCCCACATTATCTAGAATAATAATGCAAATAAGAGAAGCTTAAAAAATATACTGTAATTGATGTTGAGAAAAGATTTATATAAAATAATGTCTCAAGAAATGCACATATCATAAAAACAAATTATAATTAAAGAAAACAGGGAACAAAGAAAATATTACAGTCAGTAAAGCGAATTACGAATCTTGCCGACAATGACAGGGCAAAAATTCAAAACACTAATGGGCTTTAAAGCTACCGCGTAAGTAAATATCCAAATTGTAGTGAAAATAGTTATTATACGCACACATTCTGTACGACAAAGTTTTAACAAAATTCAACAACTGGTCATATTATGGATGATGAAACTTGTGAAAAAATAGAACTCAAACAGCTGCCGGAACCAAAAATTTTCTGTTACTCTGAAGAGGGGGATATGCTGAGCCCTCAACGTTTGTAACCTCTTCAACATTGGATGACGTTTGTTCTTCCATGTAGGCCATTTTAATCAAATATCTTCTTATCATACTCTCGCTTACAGGTTTTACAAAAGTTTTCGTAAGATTTTTTAGATATTTTTACAACACTATAGATACATGATGATGATTTGCCGAGTCTCAATTGATGTTTTTTCTTGCCATTGTAATTTTTTTTCTACTTAACGTCACCACTTTTAATGATAAGATAACTTGCAATTATTTTAAATGGCACTTTACCATTATATTTATATTGCATAAGGATAATGCCACTGTATACTTTATTTTGATGCCTAGAAATTGGTATATTTTAACAATAAGTCAATTTAATCTACGATTTTGATTTTGTTTTTTTTTTGGTTAATTTAATTCTACTTAAATAACTATAACATTATATATATATATATAATATTATTTATATATTCTTTTAGTAATATGTTGTGTCGATTTGATTTTGACGCTCACGGTACATTCCTACTTTAAGATTTCAAAACACTCAATCTAAATTCAAAATGTCAATCAAAAATAGTCGAAATTTGAAAGGGCTTAGGGAAACCCCTATTATTATATTTTCGAAGTTTTTTAAAGCAGTTTTCCATCAAACAATTTTCAATATTAAAATCGTTTACTTTTGGATTCGTAACAGTAATTGCTTTGAAGCTTTTTCATTTATAATTTAACTAACTTTTAAAATCATTGAAATTCCACTAACCACAAACAAGCATTTAAAAAAGTTGCCCTATTGGGGCCTGCAGTCAAAAATTAAACTCAGAAACTACTATGCTTTGCCTAAGTATTATTTTATAACAACAGGATCAGCCAATTAAAAATGGGTGCATCAGAGAGTTTTTTTTAAATAAAATTTAATCTTCAGACCACTAGGCATTCGAAAAGTCAATTTTTTGATTCGAACGTTATAAAGCTGAATAATTTGCAGACATTGTTTTAAGTCTTTCAACCATAAAATGCAAAATAATACTGAATACAAATAAGATGACAGTATCAAACAAGATCGTGTGATCTGTGAAAAAAAACATATGCAAAAACCTGAAGACATATTTTTGTATTTTAACTTCCGCTTACAAATAGCATACAACTTTACTTATGTTAATCACACTAAACTGGATATTTCCGTATAGTACTAAAAGGCTACAAATGTAAACTTACTCTGATTCAAAAAAAAAAAAAAAATAACGTCATTACATTATTTAATCTTCTTAGCCATACGTTTAACAGGTAAAACATATGTTAACAGCTATTAAAAGTAAAATTTATTGGAATATAAAAAAGGCTACTCATTCTGCAAAATCCTTTCAATTAAATTAAATATTAACGTTAACGGAAATACATTTTTTTTGCACAGTAACAAAGAAACAAAAATAATAATCAAACATTACCACATATTACTGGCAATAAGCAGTTTTACTTAACAGCAAGAAATGTGAGTTTAATGCCTGATTTTGAAATAGAAAACTAAACAAATAAATAAATACAAATAAATAGAAACATGATACAGCAAAAAGGGTTGCAAAAACAGCTAGGAAAACTTATAGGTGTAATAGTGAACAAAATAGTTGACTATTTAAACATCCATATGTTGAACACACAGGAGCACACAAAAGTCTGGACCAAACCAAGGCAAAAAAAAAACACGTCGATACTTAAACAACGGAAATCAACATACCCAAACAATCCCAAAGGAAACGGAAAGTAGGGGGAAAAAATATTTTAAATAAAAAATAAACATTTTGTACCAACAAACACATATAAAATTTTATGTTTCCAATTTCCTGGCCATACTATAACGGTGAATACGTATTGGGGGTTTTAGTTGCTACTGGCTGCCAGCAAGGTATAAAACGAATCAGTAACAGGCAAATAAAAGGCAAAATGTTGAAAACATAAAAAACAGGAGTAAAAAAAATATCTTAATACAGCATTATGATAAAAAATATAAATTTATTTTTTTTTTTTAAACATAAACAGGAATAAATGAAAAGTTTTTGTCGAAATACAAAAACAAAAAATAATAATTATTATTATAAGATACACAATGCATGGTAGAGGCACCAATCATAATGTGTTGTAATTAGAATATTCATTTTCATTATGGCGCAGTATTACTTTCAACACAAAAAAATTAAAAAAAAAAATTCCCTGAATGAGAAATATATATTTTTAATGGAAATAACTGAAATGTCTCGCTATCTACTGGGTGCAAAAACCAACGAATATTTGAATATTTAACAGATAAACATTCAACGACCAGAATAGTTCTGTTAACAATATGAATTCGACATTGAACAACTTTAAGCTGTTCCGTTGACCACGCATACATACAAAATTAAATAAGTAAGAGTGTTATAATCGGCCGTATCGAATCGTTAATACCCTATATACGGTAGGAGTATATTTATGTACCACAAAGCCATATTCCGGAAAGACATTTGTGTGGGGGCTGTAAGAAATCATGTACATATGTACATAGTTTTAAAACGTTCAATAGGACTTGTAGTTTTATAATCAAAATAATATATAAAATTTCATGAATAACAATAAATAGCACAAAATGTTTAGAAAAGATCGAGGTTTTCTCGAATCCAATTCTACTGAATTGATTTGACTCATTTTCAATGCCAAACAGCCCTAAGACAAACTAAGAATATTTCTAAAATTTTCATGCTCCTAAGTCTCTTCTTCGACGGACGGACATTGCCAGATTGTCTTTGAATTGCATATACAGTACACTCGCGATAATATGAACTAATGAAAACAAGGGCAGTTTAAATTTTTGAGATTGTTCATATTTACAAATAGCACGAAATTTACTTACTACCTATCACTCGCGTTGAATTCAGAGTTATTTTCCTTGGCCTTTTCTTTTAACATTAGACCGCTGATAGGTAATTTCATTTCATAAAACATTTATACAATGATTTTTCCATTTTTGGACACTTCGACGGACGCATACTTTTAGTTTTAGTTTTTTTTCCATGTCAGATGAATGTGTTGTTGACACATTTTGAAATTGCATTTTTATTTTATTTTATTCCAGATACTGTGCACTTTGTCACTTCATATCACTTCGCTTAATTAGTAACACTTGCACCTTCTTGTAAATTCACCAAAACTTCATATTTTTCCTTTCAAGTTCGAAATTTAATTTGTTTTGTATGTATATTATACAAATTATTCACTTGTAATTAACCCTTAAAAAACAAACATGCGTTTGCGTCTGCGTACATATAAAAATTAACTATAAAGTGCACTTGCTTGTTTAACAATTGACATTTGGCATTCAAATGTTAATAGCTCGGGGTTTCCCCTAATTTGTATGCATATTATGTAATTGAAATCCATTTCAAAATAAATAAAAATACATGTTCATATTTTAAAGCTTTTGTCACGAGTGCACTGTATATAAACTGTTTGGTTTTACGACCAATATTACGTTGTGTTAGAAACATAATGACAAATATATGGTGGATATAAAAAGAACAAGAGATTTAGTTAAGCCTTTGGCTTTGAGCTTTGACTACGACCTTAAGACTTGATGCTACAGACGAATGGAGTCGTGGATCATATGGACATATTGATATTATTGGAAACATACGAAATCTTCCTCAGAACATTAACAACTACACTCCCAGACCATTAATCAAATAATAAACATTGCGCAAAGAACGTAAACCACAAAGTATACAGAAGTTTGACGTTTCAAAAGTGCTACAATCGGCTACACTAAGGCAGTTCTCTTAAAAAGGGAAAGAAAATATTATGTGGTAGTATGTTGGTAACAAGAATGATAAAATAAAGATTACGCCATGCGCATGATTTCCCGTTATGTGACGTAGAAGCTCCATTCTAAGGGTTCTAAGGGTTACCAAGAATTGAACTTTGAGTTCTAAAAAATATTACATCGGGTTTTGATAAAATAAATAAATTTGGCATTGCATTTGGTGATAATTTATATTTAATTAATTAAAAACGTTCATTGTCGTGTAAAAAAGTGTAAATAAAAGCTGTTTAAAAAAGAAAAACAAACAAAATAAAAAATAACAAAAAATATAAACATGAAGTGTGCAGTGGCAAATGCAAGCAAAAACAACAGTAAAAAAATAAGTGAGACAAAATTAGCCAATAGAAACACAGAACGTGTGACGTCACAGTTCCAACATGCGCAGGACATTTTAAAATTTTACGCGCGTTGGCGTAATCTTTATTTTACCATTCTTAGTTGGTAATGTTGAAAAGCAAAGCACAATATAGGTACATCAAGAATTTTTCGGACAAAACAAAATAAATAAAACAATTTAAGTTAGAATATTTAAATCGAAATTTTGTTTATATTTTTGTGATTTTAATAAGATACTAAATTGTATTTAAATAATTGTTATAGTTTTTGGTATGCATTGTGGAGATTGTGCATTTGTTAGATGATATAAACGCATTTTTTTATGATTGTATCAAACATACGAAAATACTCTGTGCCAAAAATGAAATGAAACATTTTTTTTTTCATATTTCTTTTATTTGCGATTTATTTTCAGAGAAACATTAAGCAAATCTTTTAAAATTAACAATTAACTTAGCATATTGAGCTCCACTGAATCCAATAAAAAAAAGTACAATTTATTTATATTAAGTTAAAATAAAAGTTTGATATTATCTATTTTTTTAAAGGGAGATTAAGTACGAGATATCTTTTAAGGCGTTTTATTTCATCGCTATCATTTAAAAGGTTAATGCCTAATAAGCGCCAGAAAAATAAAGAACAATAGTAACATAAAGAAAACAAAAAGGCAGTTCTCTAAGAAAGAGACAAGTGTAAAACTTCATTATCTTCCTCTTTTATACACCTCTGTTTACCCTGTGATGTAAATAACATTTTTGCTCTCTGCGCATGACGTCACAGTTTATTTTACCATATAATGAACATGTAAAAAATAACTTTTGTTAACAATATTTAAAAAAAATAAATTTTTCGTAAATTTTTTGATTCAAAATAAATTATTTACTATTTTTTTTTTTTTAATTTACATATTTTCTTTTTGAAATCTAAAAAAATTAAATTCATGTTATTTTTTTAATATGTCCACAATTAAAAACTGTACACTTCATTTTAAAACTTTTATTTGCATTAAAACTTATATAGAAGTTAAGTAAACATAAAACTATTTTTAACTTGTGACGTCACAAGAAGAAATTTTGCTCGCAATTTTACTCTCACAGATTTTGTAAAATATAACGGACCTGCGCAATGCGTAAGCTTTATTATTTGATTCATACTCCCAGACCCTGAAAAGGACATAGACCTATGTGGTATCACGTCATCCACATGTAAACAGCGAAGTGCTAACTTTTACAATGAGAATGTTCAATCAATATGGGAACGCGAAGCCGTTTGCTAATTTGGCCTAGGTTAAATCGAGAACGCATAGCTTATCTGCTAAAACTACCAAGCTCTCAACTATGTAATTTCGTGTCAGTGATAACGGGACACTGCAAATTTGGCAATCATGCTACAAAAATAGGATTATCTTATCAATATATCTTATCTTAGCAATTCCGCACTATCAATAATGAAGTTAGAGCAATCTTATGCTTTTATAAAGAACAGTAACTGGCTAAGACAACCAGTTATTTCGAATCCAAATGCGCTGACTTTGCATCAGTCGGTCAAATGACCCGGAGCACTTTTTCTCCATATACTGCTAACAAATTATTTCCATCTCCGTCTCTCCATCTACTTTTGAATTCTTTTATCACACAATATTTTGAGCCACCTGTACTGTATAACTATTCCAAGCCGGATTGATTTTTTAACAATACCCACATTTTTTTTTTTGTATATAAATTTGGTTGGCGGAGAATTAATCCTTCAAATTGCCAGGTTTTCCCACGATCGATTCAAGTAAATCCCAAGTCAACCTATAAATTCATATAGGAAGCTGCAAGTTCATGTATGTGACTAATACACAACTTCGAAAAACCGTAATTTGGTACAGTTAGACGATGCCAAGCATTAACCAATGCAAAAGTGAGACGCAAATCTCTCGAAGGCGGCGAAAAAAGTACGGCCTGATTGCTCTTAAGCAATAATGACAATGACGCGCGAGTTCTTGCTCCATCCAGAGCTGAATTACCACTGACAATACCCACATGATTACAATTAGGGCGTTGATTTTTCTATTACAGCGACCAGATTTCTTCAATACCAACCTATTGCAGCTTTTTAAAAATGATATACGAGTATATGATATACAATGATATGATAGAATATAATACAATGATATAATGATGACATACAATGATATAACTATCTAAAGTGGTAGTTGAAAAGGTTTCTAAAGTGTTGTTATTCAGACTTCAAATAAATAATTTTATCACATTTGGCTATCTTGCCATTAGAAATCACGATTTAACGGTTAATGTTGTCCGTTTTGAGTAAAACTTTCGAAAAGTATTTAACAGTATCAGAACTTTATTATTCGTGATGGATTTTATTTAAATTAATTAATCTTTTTCGCCTAAATATGGCAAAAAAAAATATAGTTTTTTTCTAAATTTTTCAAATTAAAATGGTTGGTACTGACATATTTTTGTTCCGTCACATATCTTTAAAAATCATAAAGAGATGTTCCAAAAATGTTTAATTTTGTTTAACAAAATGTTTAATACTTGTTAAAATATACATTTGTAGGTTGATATTAATAACAAATTTTGGAAAATTATATATTGTGTTACAAAGAGTATGACAAAACGAATATGTTTATACCGTCATAGCGTTGATGTTGTAAAAAAGTCTGTTAAAATAACGAAAATGTGTACATTGAAATCAAATAACAAAAACTTTTCCAATGCTGTACGACTACTAACAAACTTTATTCAATTATAAAAAATATATGGAGTAAGTGTGGTACAATAGCAGACACTTTGTTTTTGGTTATTTTCTTTTCAATTTTGTTTTTTATTTTGACAACGAACATGTATTTCAAAAATAAATTTTTGATTACACATTTATAAAAAATCTGATATACACTAGGGTGGTGTCTTAAACATCAGTGTTGTCAATTGGTAATTTTAGGGCTAAATATAACACTTTTTAATTTTTTGCCATTTTTATATTTGCCTAAATATATCAAAAGTATATATAGTGAGGAGTATAAATGAAAACATGTTTGTGCCTTGTTCCCTTCCATTGCATAAAAATAATTAATACTAACAAAAAAAAATAAAAATAATTTACCATACAAAATAGCAAATAATAATTTTTGGTAAATAAACAATAAGTACCAAAAAAAACTTGCATGCACTCAACTTTGTACAAGTGCGTCTTTTGAAATATTTACGCAAAAATATCAAAGTTTACAAAAATTACATTAGTTTGATATTAATTTAATTGCACGTGGTAAACACTTTTTGCAAATTACCCAACACAAATCAAATTATAATACAAATTAAAATAAGTGCCATTAAGGACAATATTCTAACAATGACAAAAAGTAGCTATACTACGCGAGTAATAACTAAACATACGATATCAAAAACTACAAATCAAAGATCGGAAAAAGTTACTACGTATGCAAGCACATGTCTCATGATAATACATATAAAAAAGAGACAAGTGCTTAACACCAAAAGATGCTGTTAAAGCAATAGGCAAACCCGTTAGTCGATAGACAGCAAAATTATTCCTTTTGCGATATTGGTTACATTTGAGCAGTAAACAAACTAAAACCTGCATTGTATATAAACAATTTTAAGGCACCGTTCAAGTTTGCCAGAGAATACAGAAATTGTGCAGTAGATGACTGGAAACATGTAATCTGGTCAGACGAATTCATATTTAATAGTTTCCAACGCGAAGCTAAACAATATTGTTGGCACCGAATAGCCCAGAGAATTCAATGACTCCAGTTAAAGGAAACAATAAAGAACGGTGGGAGGCACGTTATTATATGGTGTTGCTTTACATGGTGGCACCTCGACTGCTGCAAAGAATCGCAAGAAGTTATATGCGTAGCCATTTGTACGTGCTTTGACAGCGGCTTTAGCGCGAGTATGACAAAATGTGTAAAAAGTGCTTTTTCGAAATAAAGGACTTTGAATTAAATATTATTAATACTATTATTCCCTAAAGTTTTTGTATGCTACAAAATTTAGTACATGCGGGAACATTTCTGATCAATAGGAAAAAAATGTATGCACTCAGTATTCCATACAGATTAGATATGTTTGGTATTTTGCATCAAGTCAAAAGTTTTAAAAAAACTTTCCAAACTGAAATTTTGATTTGAAACGCTTAAAATGAAATATGACAAAAATTTAGTAACTCGTAAACAATTATGTATTCAAAACCGTTGTCGAACAACATTGCTACTAGAGTTGTGCCCGGTCGTTCATTTCAGTGACCGGTCATTTTCGTTCATTTATCCAAGAAGTGATCCGTTCATTTTAACCCGTTCGTTCATGAACGACACAGCTCTAATTGCTACCATATAGCATCGAGTTTTGAGTACTTTCCACACATGTGCACATGTGCACGAATTCACAACTTATATCTTTAATTTTATGTTGGTAAGTTTATAATATTTGCAACAGGACACGTTCAAATTCTATATCATAATTTGTTTTACAATTGGACATATTGATCATATATTCAATTAGCAATATATTCCCAAAAAATTAAAACTTCTATGTCTTTCATATTAAAATTTTACAGTTTAATTACGAGGTTTTTCCCAATTAGAAATATTTACCCTTACCTTGCATCTCAAAGTGGGACATTTTTCGGAAATATTTCAGTCATTTCTAAAGGGCTGCAACGAGTGATATAAAATTTTAATTGGTTTTAGCCAAGAAATATTCAAATTCGAGTTTTAAAAACTTACTCTACAAATCCCTTAGAAGAGGCTCCATGGGTGCTTTTTTATATACAAAAATTTGAAATTTTATCACAGGTTTGAGGAATATTGATATATTTGTCTTTTACAAGTCTAAAGGTACGGTCACACATAGCAAATATTTACTCAAAAAAGCGTAACCACTTCTTTTAGCACAAATTTGTTTGACATTGTTTACTCTTACAAGAGTTTTGCAAGATCAAAAAGAATTAAAATAAAATAAATTAACGAAGTTTTTAAAATAAATCAGTTCAAATGTATTTTATTAAGTCTTTACGTCTTTTTCGGCAAATATTTGCCAAGTCTGACAGTACCTTTAGATAAAATGTCACATTTTAAAACTGTGCTTTAATTTGGAAGCTTAAAGCAGTATGCAATTTTTCGATAGCGTTTTTGTGCAAATATTAAAGTAGTATAGGTACTTTGCAATAAAATATTTATTTAATGTTTGTTATTGAAATTATACATAAATATATGTATGTATGTATAGTATATGTAAATACTTAATTAAATACAATAACTATTAAACAAAATTCCAGTAAAACAAAAGAAAATATTTTTATAAATGTACAATATAGAATCTAAACCAAACGAATATGTAACACAACTAAAATCTTTGTTGAGATTAAAAATAAAAATATTCATCTAAAAACTACATCAATTCCTCGGGTTTTTTCAGTTAAAGAAAGAGGAGTAAAAAGAAATCGAAATCCTCTTTTATTTTCAAACAACCCATGGTCAAATGTTGTAAAAGCGAGGGTGGTAGTGGCATTACAAAGCATATACACAGGTCTATAGATACATATAAATACATATGTATGTTCAATATATGTGTAACTGCATATGTATGCAGCTAAGTTTTAGTGTTAACAAAAACTAACTGGTAAAAAAAAGGTAGGAAATTGAATGTTCAAAAGTATGTGCGAGATTAAGCCGACAGATAAAATGGACAAGTTACGACCTGTTACTACAGTTCGTATATTTTTTTTATAGTATTAAATGTTGTTGTTGTTTTCTTGTTTGTTATTATTGCCAGAATTTTGAAGTAAATACTTCTCTTTGAACATAAGCTGGCCAAAATATTGAAAACGGTAAAAATAAGATTGAAAGATTTTATAAGATTTTAAATTCAAACGTTTTATTGGATATCGGTGTAGTTTAGGTGGCTTTAATATTCTGTTGTTTTTAAAGCATTGTTCACATAAAATCCAGCAACACTAAAAACCTGGTGGACGAATCAATTACTTTAAGCACGACACCGACTTTGACTTTTAAGGCTGTTATCAATTTGATTGGCTTTGTATTGACTTTCAGCCTTACGTAAAAAAATCTTATTTAAGGATTGAAGTTCACGTTAGTTAATGGGCAAGGCTAACACATCTATGTTAAAAAATAATATGCAAAAATAGTACATTAAATATTGCATACAACAATTATCTCTTTTGTCTCCTTATAGTTAACGATGCAAAACAACGCGTATTAGTTCATTCAGATAGTTGGATTTCTTAAAATGTTTTATATATTTATAACCTACACCACCTGATATTTGTAACACCCATTAATATTAGGCCAACACTTTAAAGTATTCCGATCGACTCAGAATCACTGAGTTGATTTAAAATGTCCATTCATACGTCCGTCCGTCTGGCTGGTTGGCTGTCCATGTAAAGCTTATGCGCAGAGTACAGGTCGCATTTTGAAGATATTTTGATAAAATTTGGTACATGAAATTTTTCGGCCCAAGGACAAATGGGATTGAAACTGATGAAATTCAGTCCATTATTTTATCTGGCCGCCATACAAATGTCCTTACGAAATAGGGGTTTAACGATCATAAATGTTTGAATTTTGCAAGTATGAAAAACTTATTTATACATATACTGGGGTATACATTCATACTTGTTTTAATATAAAATAAAATTTTTTCTTATTTTAATATGTAAAATAAAAAAATAAATAAAATTTAAAATAGTAACTACGCTTATTTATGCCTAAGTTTTAACCGATTATTTTAAAAATTAACTTTATTTTGTTGGGTTGATTGTGTACACATATAATTATTATTATGTTTACATTATAATTATGTACTATTATATTTTTAATTATATAATTAATTTTTATATGGCTGCCATCAATTGCACCAATGACTCCTGGAAAATTACGAATGACTTTAGAGCTTTTTGTTAATTCCACTTCTTCTTCAGCAGAGATGACACTTTGCCACAAATTCTGCCGACTGTGCTTTGTGTCAGGCCACCAGCATCGTCTTGACACTAAAAATCTGAATCTTCTACTTACTTTCCTTCGTTCACAGCAACGTTAAGCTACCAAAACTTGTAGATCTGCTGATGTTTCACACCCCCAGCAGTCTACTTCAATGTCAGGTTTAGCCAACGCTACAATTTTCTGCCCTGTTTTCTTGCTGAAGCGGTATTTACATTTGAAGTAATCATCTGCAAGAGAGAAGCCATTAATACCTTTTTTTTTTATAAATTCTTGCCCGATAATAGCTCTTCATTTGGTTTATATTTTCTAAATATAAAAATGACACATTGGATTTAATTTTCACATTGAAAAATATATAATTTTACCGATTCTGGTCATTAAATTTAGAATATCCATTTTTTATACAAAAATTCACATAACTTTATTTGTTGAAACAAATAACTTTAAGGAATTTGACTTAACTGTGTAAAGTTTTTCTGCATAAGGCTGTCTATCTTAAACATAACCCATGATTGGGGCGACCAATTATCATTTGACTTTCGTGAAACCACACATTTGTGTTGAAACAAAACCATGGATAACACATGTCAGTGTTATTCATGCTATGAATAATAATAGGACAAAATTAAGTTGTTAACATCACTTGATAGCTGATGGATCATATTCAACGTCACAGCATTTCCAGTCGAATTTTTTGAAAAAGAAAATTCCATAATCAGTAACGCATTCAGCATTGAAAGACTTCGCGGTAATTGTTCTTTGATTTTTTAGAAGTCCAAATGGTGCTGATGGATCCATTTCTTAAAGGTTTATTTAGCAAATTGTCAAATTTTCCAAACCCTTATATTGTTTTATGTAAACACATATATGCACAAATATTCGCTCAGTTCTTTCCAACCACATTCTGTATGTTAAATACAAATAGTCGCCCAAAGTGTTGAATAGGATCAAAAAAATGTCCGATGAGTTGTGTTTTAAGCCATTTGGCATCCACAACACAAGGTTTCAGCAAATGTATAAATGTATTTAAAAACAAACACACAGTAACGAAACCAAAAACAAACAAAAAATCACACTCTAAAATTGTAGAGAGAAGAAGGATGACGATACTTTGCAGCATTTTGAGGTTCATATTTATACAATATCGATAGATGCTAAATAAATGGAAACTAGTAAAATCCCCTCAAAAATAATGAAAACAAAATATGAAAAAAAAAATCAGCTTAAACTACTAGAATAGAAAACCATGTCAAAAAACAATTGTTCGGTTTTAGAGATATTCATGTGTTTCTTTTTTTTCACTTTACTTTTTTGTCAAACTGTGAAATTTTTCAATGAACAATAAACTGTTAAATTATTTTACATATTTTTTTGTAACGGAATTTGTGGAAAATTTAAATTTAGCATATTTAAAAAACAATATTAGGTTTTATAGGTGTCTTTTGTAAAAAATTAAAGTAGAATGTAGAAGGGCAGGACACATGAATGAACCCTTTTTTTAACGAGCACAAAGGAAAAACAACAGATTATTTTTAAATTATGTTTTTGAGTTTTTATATTCAATTGAAGAATTGATGCAATTAGTAGGAAATACTCTTGTATATAAATAAATTTTAAGCAGGCTTATGTAAAATTTTGTTGTAATAATTTAAAGAATTTCTATTAAATATTAAACATAAATATTTAACAGAAAAATAAATTAAAATACTAAACATGTAAAAGTTGAAAAAAAAATATCCTACTGTGACACAGGGCAATAAAAATCTATGGAAAAGCATTACCATTGCTAGTGTGATCTAGAATTAGACATTGCTTTCATTAGTTTTTTTTTTTCGCAACAATGTATTCAAATTAATAATCTTTTAAGAACAATTATTATTTTATTTGAACTTATAATTTTTTTTTAATTTTTGATATTAATTTAGTTAGGCTCGAGTTCATTAAATTTAA
Organism: Bellardia bayeri; assembly: GCA_950370525.1. NCBI lineage: Eukaryota > Metazoa > Arthropoda > Insecta > Diptera > Calliphoridae > Bellardia > Bellardia bayeri. Next base: position 87,115,680 of record OX493267.1, read on the forward strand.
TTTTCATTAAATTATTTTTACTGAAGTAGGAATTGTTTTACAACTTGAAAAATTTTTATTATTAAAATTTTTTTCTGTATTACAAAATCCGACGTTTTATGAGAAAAGTTGTTCGTGCACTTTGAGCAACATGATGTGGATAATTGACTTTCATCAATTTTCGTTACCAGTCAAACTCTGAATTTTTTTGAACGAATGGGATGGCAAAAGTCTTCGTTGATTCAATACTTGGAAGCTAATATTACTCGCGAGATACCAGTAGCAATGCTAGAAGGAGTAATCGATAATAGAACCTTCCGAATGAATAAGAGCAGTTCGTTTGTAAATCGATTCATAGTTAAATTAGAGACCTAACTGAACATGTTTAACATTAACATGTTACACGAGCTGCCAAAAACAGTCTTGCCGAAAAAGAAAGTTTCCAAAAAGTCACCCTTTAGAAAAAGCAGCCAGCATGTTTAATTTATCTTTGACAACGGCTAGTGTCAACGTTATTGTTAGTGGGTGTTTATCAACAAAACATGGTAGGTATTACTTATTATAAATCTTACCAGTCCCCTTAATTTAAAGCAACAACATTTTATTATCCACTTATACTGCCAGTTAAAAATCCAACATTATAAAATTAAAAAGTAAAAGAAGAACTTCAACACTGTTGCACTGTTGCACTGGAGGGGGAAAATAACAATGTTAGAAACAAAAAAGTAAAAACAAAATGAAAAACACTCATCCACATAAACAAAACGATATAATAATGATTTTGTTGAATGACCCTTAACTCTCATGTAATAAATATTATTGCATTCCATTAGATTTTTTCTTTCTTCTCTTGGCTGAAAAACATTCATCATAAAATGGTTCATGTTCATATTATTTTTTTCTTTTTTTTGTTTCATTATATTATTTTTGGCAGGATACTTGAAATACACTCACAACTATTTTGTATTGTTTGTTTTTATTCGTTTTTTTTTTTAGTTTGATTTCGTTTGCTTAACAAATTTCGCTTTGCTTTTTGTACTTTCAGTCCTGTTTTTCTAAAATTTTTCCAGACACATCATTTTTGGTTGGAGAAAAAAAAAAGTAAATAAGAAAATCAAATAAAAAGGACAAAGTTTGTAGAATTACATTTGGCTGGGGAAAAAAATTAACACTTTCCGAAAATCAAATGAAAAGAAAACAAAACAAAACCTGAACAACAGTAAAAACCATATTTTTTATGCATTTGTATACAGTTATATACTTAGGTTTATATGTAATGTATATAGTAGTCGTTAGTACATACATAAGTTTGTGTTTACATTTATACAATTGACGACAATAAAAATGAAGGATAATTATTAATAAACCTAAGCATATATTTCACAATCATATTATTAGCTTAGAATACAGTGGTGTTCAGTCTTCAACTTCTAAACTTTTCATACCTCTTCAACTATGGGAACAAACAAATGGATTTACAATTTCAAGCAAGTATAATTTATTATACCCTCCACCACCTTGAGTGGTGAGTCAAAAAATGGTCAAATTAGATAAAATTTCAAAATATTTAACATAAATTATGTTGGTCGTAAAATTGCCTTTCAAACAATATATAAAATACTAATAAAATTTGCACTAAGACTGAATAGAAAACACAGAATAAGGATAGGACTAGTCCTATAACCAGTGTAGTTTTTGTATTTCTTATTACGTTCAGGTGGATGGTATTCAAGATTCGGCACCGCCGAATATTGCATTCTAACTTGTTTTCTTAAAGCTTTAAAATTTTCATATATTTTGGTGCATATTTTGTTTCAACCTACAATTTCTGCTAAGGGTTTTTAATTATTTTTAAACGTTGCACAGTGTGGTCGATTGGTGATAACAGTGATAACAAATTTGTGCATTCTTAACTATTGGTCTGATGCAAAAAAATGATTTAACCTCCCGGTTAAAAAACAAAGTGTTAAAGCAAACCAGCTGTGGTTTATATAATTTTGTATATCTCTTAACTTATGCAAATATGGACATATTCAAATGAATTTTACTTAAGCTATGTTAGACGGTCGTCAGATATTACAACGTTGTCAGATCTAGCAAGGTACTGACATTGAAAAAATGTTAGCAAAAGATAAATTGTCAGCTCAGATGACTGTAAGCAAACTAACAATTTCATTGGCACACAATGAATTTATCTGTCAACCGAAATTGTTTTTTTCAAAATGTTATTAATGCACACTTGTTTGTTTATTTATGTATATACAGAGTTGCATTTAGAAATAATTTCTATGACAATGCTGCCATTGGCAGATGCATAAACTTAGCACATATGACAATGAAAAGTATTTGACAATTGTCTTAAAACAATGACAATGACAAAAATTTGTGTTTACACGATTGCTAGATGTCTGGCAATATTTTTGTCTTGCAATGTACTCAAAATGCTTTTTCTTACAACGTTGAAAGACAAAAATTTTAAGTTCACACGGTTGTTAGACATTTTCTGAATATTTTTCGGACAACGTTGTAATATATGACGACCGTCTATACGTAGCTTTAGTTATATAGAAAATTCTGTTTATTTTTTCAAGTTATTTCTTGTCCTTTAAAATACAATTAAGTTTGAACTGAAAACTTTCTGATTTTTATCTAATAATAATAATAATATTTTTATTGCCAAAAATGCGATCGAATAATTTTGTAAATTACAAACTAATACAAATTTATTCGTACATATTTAAGAAAAGCTAAAGAAGAGCAATTAATACTAATCTTCTCTTCTAAAAATCGGTGTTTTTGTTTTGATAGATCGCACTAACTATTTCACAATATGTCGATCAACCTGAGCTGTAAACTTTTTCTAAATCTATCATTTTTTTATTGCCTATTAATGTTGTACTACTCTACTTTAACTTTCATTTGACAATAGGCCAAGGAACTATATCTTCTAAAACAAGAGTAAATACTATTCTGTAACAAGAGCAAATGAAGTTGACGTGGCTGCGCTAGACGTCTTCTAAATTCAATATGGAAAGCTTTGTATATACAGTGGAGTGCCCAAATGAGTATATGTTTGTGCCTTGTGCACTTTTTATTGAATAAAACAAATACTAATAAATAAATCTTATACATACATGTTTTTTTCATTTATTTTCATTTATTCTGTCATTTAAAATAATTATTTTCGGCAAATAAACAATTAGTACAAAAAAAAAACTTGCATTTAATCAATTTTGCACAGACACACTTTGAAATATTTTCACAACAATATCAAAGTTTACCTCTAGATTTGTAAGTATGTGTTTGTGATATCTACGAGTATGTCTTACAAAAAAACAGTAGTTTGATATTAATTTAATTGCATGTGGTAAATCCTTTTTGCAAATTATCCAATATAAATCAATTTATTTATAATAATTAATGAAAAAACCATTGCGAACAATATTCTAGTAAGAACAAAAAGTTGCTATTCTATACGAATAATAGCTAAGCAGCATAAAGTCAGTCCCAATAAGGCGTTGCGGACGCACGTCTCATAGACAGCAAGACGAGTCCTTCGCGCTGTGTTGTACTGCTGAAAGTTTGCCAGAGTGCACAGAAATTGAACAATAAATGACTGGAGACTCGTAATCTGGTCAATCGATTCTAAATTTAATGTTTCTTAATCCAATGGTAAACAATATTGTTGGCGCCGAAAAGTCGAGATAATTCAAAGGCACCATGTTAAGCAGACAACGAAGCATGGTGAGAGGAACCTCATAATATGGGGTTGCTTTACACTCGAATAACTGCACAGAAGACTATTTACAGATATTGCAAACTCATCTTCTCGATTTTGTAGAAAAGAGCGTCTTTGATGTAAATGAAGTTACTCTACAAGTTTGGTGCAAACTTGAGTACATGTGAGTTGGTTTTAGTTTTGTTTGTTTTTTCTTAGAACTTGTTGCTTTTAGTTTTCAATTATGAATTATTTTGTTAACTATTAAACATAAACTGAGTGACAATTTTTATAACATAAGTTTCTTTATTATTTTAGTTTCTAGGTAATAAGAAGTGGGCAAAGTACTAACATGTACTTATTTGTGCTCTCCACTGATAAGAGGTAGCAAACTTTTCTGCAAGTGTGCTTTTATATAAGTATTCGAAGTCATACTTCAGACCACAATTGCAAATTGATTACCAAACTATTGCCTTTTTACCAAATTGAGCTATTTTTGTTTGTTCATATTTGGGTTGTTTCGATGCAACATATAATTTTAGGTGTAGGTAGCTGTTTGAGGTCCATTTTAAATACATAAAGGGTGTCCCAACTAGAACGCAATTTTTAAATTTGGCGCCATTCGAAGTGTCATTGTTTGACATTTGCACGATTGTTATTGTTTGCTAGTAGAAGGTACGAGGTTAGCAAATTGGTGTCTCCAAATCCACTATGCAGCGAATTTTGACGAAAGATTTGCATCTTCATGCATGACTCAGGAACTGCAGCCAGCGAAGGGAGTTCGTTAATTGGGTATTGGAGAGACAATGCTGATTTTGCCGATAAAATCATTTTCAGTAACGAGGCCCATTTCCATCTTGATGGCTTCGTCAATAGGCAGAACGATTTAACACCTTTAGATTTTTTTCTTTGGGGTTTTTTGAAGTGGATGGTTTACGCGAATAAGCCGACGACGACTCAAGCCTTAAAAGATGAAATTGGACGCTGCATTAATGAAAGACTGCAGCATTTATGCAAAAAGGTCACTGAAAATTTCATTAAAAGATCGCGTGTGTGCCAGCAAAGCCGCGGCGGCCATCTGAACGATATCTTGTTCCATACATAGCCTCATTCTGTCTACTTTACGATATAATAAAGTTTCACGATTAATATCTGTGTTTTATTTAAAATTTAAAAATTGCGTTCTAGTTGAGACACCCTTTATATTTCACTCGTAATAAGGCCATTTTTGATTTTTTAGAACTTTATTCCAAAGAATGCATTTTTCTCAAGGATTTGGATAGGTTTGACAACCAACATCCACGTGTATTCTTCTTGTGGTACTTACACTGGTGATGATTTATTTTGCACGGTCATTGTCGGATAATACTGGATTTTGTTTTAATGCAAATTGTGTTTGTATTTTAAGTTACTGGGTTATTTTAATAAATATGTTGCTTTCTTTTTATTTACCTTCTATGCTCAAGGATTGTGTTATTATATAATTTGCAGTACAATCATTGAACCTGACAATGTGGGATTGTCATGAAATTTGTGCAAAATTTTCATTCATTTTATTGAGTTTCTATGGCTCAGCACTGCAACGAATATATTTCGACTGACAGACTAAGATTGTTGGCAAAAGCTACTGCAGTGCAACCAGGGGCCAGTCGTGATCGAAATTGTTTTCGAATCGAAATTTACTTCGACAGTGCAAAATTTTCTAATGATGGTACTCGATACGAATTGAATCGATTCATTCAGTGTTGTAAAAAACTTAAATAAGCACGTATTACAGCACTGAATAAAATAAAAGAAAATGCAAAAAATAATTCAAGTAAAAGCAAAATTTTTTAAATTAATTAATTAAACTTAAAAACGGATCCAGTTATGTTTTTTTACTTATCGTCTTCTGATTCTGACGATATTGAAAACATTAATGACATAAGGAAACAAATAAGAAACACCTCCGACCCCTTAAGATTGGCAAACAATGAGTAAGTATAAATATGTATGTATGTGTTTCTCTAGATTCAAACGACGTTTTAGACTCACAAAGGAAGCATGGGTAAAATTTATTTTGATATTTTTGACCTAAAAGTAATCAAATTATTAATATTATGATATATTATTATTTTATTTGAACTGTTAATTTTTGATATTTATTTAGTTAGGCTCGAGTTCATTAAATTTAATTTTCATTAAATTATTTTTACTGAAGTAGGAGTTGTTTTACAATTTGAAACAATTTTTATTATTAATTTTTTTTTTTTTAATGAAAATTAAATTTAATGAAGTCGACCCTAACTAAATAAATATCAAAAATTATAATATATTTTTAAGTAAGTAACAATTTTTTTACTTACATTTTCTTTCTTTTGTCTTTTGTTTGCTAAAAAAAAAACTTTATTTCGAATGCTGCCTTGCTTACGAGTAAAAACTCGCAAGGTTGATCATTCATTATCGAATGTCATCATTAGAAATTTCGATACATTCAAACGTTCGAATGAAAATTTATTCGCATACGAATGCGAGAATTAGTCCCCAGATCATAATTGAAAAATGCTTTAGATACTACAAATTTGTATAATTTCATATTAAATGTTATAATCATCTCCCATCATAGGCATACACTATACATTAAAAACAATCAATCCATTAACATGATTAAATGTTTGAACTTTATTTTGTCGTCCCTGGTACTTAGTTAAATCTAGTAATCATTTAGAATCGTAAACACACATGCAAGTGTATAACTAAATGACACACCATGAAACAAAAATAAACCAGCTAAAACACAACGCGTAAATCCCATTGCAACTATTCTATAAAGTTCTGTGGACTTGAACTATGTCACATGGTTGTGCCACTGTTTTCAGTTCAAATCGAAACAACAATAGCAACTGCAACACCGAAACCAACACAGCCAACAGTTCAGTAGCTGCCGTTATTTGTTTAAAACTGAATACGCTACTAATATGTACTAAATAAAACTTTAGCTATTTCCGCTATTTGCTTAAATATTTTTTTGCTCGTTCATCTGCTTTTTTGTTTTTTTTTTTGTTTAAATACTTTAACATGACGTCTGAAATCCTTTGAGTTTGTTTTTTGTACTTTAACTACATTTGTATACAAATTTATATGGAAAATATATCCCACAGATCACAAAAAGGAGCACAGAAAAAAGTGCTTACAAAAAAAAAAAAAAAAAAACAGAAAACACAAACAGAGGGTAACTACAATTTCTCACCTAAATTAAAAAAAAAAAATGAAAACATTTATTTCATAAAACAAAATTTCACACTTTTTTCCCTATATTTTTATTTTGCTTCAGCCGTCTACTAATGCTATTGGCCTCAAAATAAGTTTCGCTTAAATTTCAAGCTGAGGTTTACTTATGCTTTTCACAAACAGCAGCAACATTTGTACATTAAAATTTATTATTTAGTTTCAAAAGTTTTGCACACAGTCAAAATTGTAACTATGAATCCTTAGTCCTTAGTGCATGTTTTATGAACGTGTGCATGTTAATGTTACCAAAATCTGTTGGCAAGTCCATTATTTATGTGTTTACCAACTAGCCTGTCGGCTGCTTGACTACTGGTTACAAGTTTACTTTACTTAAAGCTACCAGCTCTACCTGCGTACCTTTAGCAATATCTAAAGGCTATTATAGTATTACCCTCCGAAATATAAGGAAACGGTTGTATTTATGTGAACAATAATAGTAGGATAAGTTTTCTAGTAGTTCTTGAACGAATATTGTACAACCTAATTGAATATAAAATAAATATGTTTGCTTTTATTTTAAGCAACAGCTACTGAAATGTATGGCAAAGTAATCTGGTCATTATTAGGTTAATTAGAATACATAGCTTTAATTGTATGCATGTTAGGCCTAATTCAGTAAGTTAAAGGAAACAATTTTATAGAAAATTATTGGGAAAACCCTTCAAAACATTATTATTAAAAAACACTTTCATATTCCATGCTTGCAGTGGGGAAGCAGAATCGACATTTTTTGGAAATAAATTAGGCACTTCTAAACCGCTGCTGGGCGTAGCCAAGGAGTATTTGGGTTTAACTTACGAACATTTATGCAACAGTTACTGAAATGTATGGCAAAGTAATCTGGTCATTATTAGGTTAATTAGAATACATAGCTTTAATTGTATGCATGTTAGGCCTAATTCAGTAAGTTAAAGGAAACAATTTTTTAGAAAATTATTGGGAAACCCCTTCAAAACATTATTATTAAAAAACACTTTCATATTTCATGCTTGCAGTGGTGAAGCAAAATCGACATTTTTTGGAAATAAATTAGGCACTTCTAAACCGCTGCTGGGCGTAGCCAAGGAGTATTTGGGTTTAACTTACGAAAATGGTACCCTCAAACCCTCCATATGGGTGTTGTGGAGTCACGAAATAGGGCATATTTGACATGCGATTTGTTTAAAAGCTTTAATTTTTTTTGCTTTTCATCTGATTTCTTAGATTTTTCTATTTTCTAAAAGTCCTAGCCTTTTTGTGAAGCTGGGATTACACAAAGGAAAGTTGTTTTAAAAACTTTATTTATTTTTAGAGTATTTTTTTAGCTCCGATAGAAAAGAGGACTTTATTTTCTAAATTTAAAATTATATTTTAGAAATTTCTAATTTTATCTCTGAAATGACTATTTGTATTTTAGAATTTTCTATTTAAAGTCAAAGATATAACTGTTTCGGGCTTAACTAACAGAGGGAAAAGCTCTGAAAATTATGTTAGTTTAAGCTGTCAATAAAGACGTTACCATTATATTCTTATGCATCCTCTATTCCCATTGAAATCACCACAACCGCATATTTGGAAAATAAAAGATTAATATAACTTATTCAGCCTTATTATGAGTGTCGTTTTCTTTTTACGACAACGACTGTTTCGTAATAGATTAAAGAAACAAACGAAAGAGTCGTTGTCGTAAAAAGAAAACGACACTCATAATAAGGCTGAATGATTTAAAATTCTTTGGAACTTTAACGAACACCATACAAGGCTTAGAGGATCAGAATAGGGTGTCTTTGGCTAAAAAAAATTAACGAATTCACCTTTAACACACTGAATGATAATGCCACCACACAAATCCTGATTAATTGTACTTATTCGCGTAGTTTTTTTTAAATTTTAATGATGAATGAAGGTAGAAATAAGGATATTTCAGTCTCGGACACACCTGAATCTAGCCAAGGATCAATCGACTATCTATGCTATGTGATTTTCAAGCTTTATTCGTAGCTTGCAGGACTTAATCAGCTTCAATCAGCGTTTTACTTGACGACAGCCTTAGACATTGTCAAAAACTCTCTTACAGAATTGCTTCGTGTAAATTGGGATTCATAGAAAATTATCTCAGTCATCAGCAGTAGTTAGTGGAGTAAAGAGAAACATTCTAAAAATACCTAAGCGTGATTTTTGGAACTGCTTTCGACGATCCTGTTTCATTTATTCAGAATTCGCTATTATTTTTTTTTACTTTCACTTTCTCTGTCCGTAACTCGTATCTAATATACGAAGCCATCATAACATACAAAGCCATGTCTTTTATAAACTAACAGTTGATAACAATGTAACTGATAATGTTGGTGCTCACTTCTTATGGTGTATTTACCTCCTCAGCATACGTCACTGCAATCTCGCCCAAGTTTCGAAGTAGGTACAATGTCATCAAAGCTTTAGCGGTCAGAACTTTGATTATGAAACTTTGTTTGTTACCTACAAAGTGATTGGTCAATTACGTTGTCATCTTCATTGAACGAAACAATTTTCATAGCTGTCAAACTGTAGTCTTAGGTACAACCAAATACTACCATCAAAGAACCCCCTAACAGCAATCCTAATATCTTCATCAGCAAAGGTTCTACCTGTCAGAGAAGTCCACGTAATGTTGATACAACTGGTTATACGGGAATGCCATTCAGGGAGTCATCGAAACTTAAACATCATACAATTTTAGTCTTTCACGAGACGTGTAACTGTGTATGTAGGACTATATTATGTAGATGTAAATGTACTGTCAACCCTATTTCATTACGTCCAAATAATGTAAAGTGGAATCCACCTATAAATTTATTCTATTTTCTTCGACCTTTTTGATTTTTATTAAATAATTTGTAAGCTTGAGGTCAATAGTTTTTTATACAAGATTTTTTTATTTTTATTTATAATTAACTCGATATTTCGATTTCCTTTGGAAATCTTCGTCAGGAGTTAAAATGAACTTGTCTTTTATAAAAAACTAGTGACCTCAAGCTTACAAATTATTTAATAGGAGTCCACCTATAAAATATAGAAAAATTTATTATACAATAACAATAATTTATTAGACGATGTAGGGTATTATCATTGGTCTTGCTTGAATACACTTCTTTACTAGTGTTTTCTTTCAGTTTTTATTTATTTTTGAGTTATCAAATTTAATAAATGTTTTAAAAATTTTATGGTGGATTTCAATAAAATCTGTATTTATAAATATATAAATTACTATATACTCGCATGTGTGTATTTAGCCTTGTCATATTTTTATTTAAGAGCTAAATATGTAATTGTACGAAGTTGAAAATGTGAAAATGTTGTAGTAATTTGTTTTAAGTTTGAAACATATTATATTTCATCAATTTACTAAACAGTTTGGCTGATTTAGTATATGCAGTGGGGACCACAAATGGATAAATGTTTGTGCCTTGTAAACTTTTTATTGCATACAAATAAAATTAATAAAGAAAATTTAAAAACTCTTTTGTCATTTATTTTAAATTTAATGCTCAAATATATTTACAATGCAAAATTTAAAAAAATAATAGTTTTCGGGAACATTAAGTACTAAAAAACATGCACACAATTTTTTAAAAGTGTGTCTTTTGTTATATTGGCACAAAACTTGCCAGAGAGCACAATAATTGGACAGTAGATGTCAGAAAACATACTCATATAGTCTGATGATATAAGAATAATTCGATTTCAATTAGACGGTAAACAATATTGCTGGCGCCAAACAGCATAGAGAATTAAAAGACACCATATAAAGGAAGCAATGAGGCAGGTTGCCAGGAAATATGGTATGGGGTTGCTTTACCTCGGACCACTGCAAAGAATCGAATGAATAATGAGGAAAGTACTATCTACGTATTTTGCAAACTCATCTTCCTTATTTCGTAGATATCAGAGTTTATCATGTAACTAAAGTCACTTTTCAGCTTAATACTGACCCAAGGATTTGTACGCCCATGTAATTGATAATCTAAATAAATACTTAAAGCATGACAACATAACTACTTATAATAACTTGGTAATCTATCAAGTAAAAATAAACATTTGTTTAGTGGTATCAATTATTCACATGATATGTTTCCTATTTCTTTATTTTCACATGTCTGCTGTTGACATCAACATAAATTTTGTTTGAAATAGCACATCACAAACATTTACAATAATATCAATCTAATTAATATTTTTTTTAAATAGACAGTTTTTTTTGTTTGGTTCAATGATACGGGGATTCCCTAGTTGATATATTAAAAAAACAAATAAATAATATAATAATCTATCTACACAGCATATATGATTAAAGTGTTGTTCGCATAAAATCCGTTCGCATAAATGTCTTAATATGTTTTTCAAAAGAAAACCGATTTAAACCACAAATTATTATTAATTTATTATTGTAATATTTAAGAATAATATATTAATAATATATATTTTAAATAATGACAAGAAAATAAGTCGGGAAAAAACTGTACTGAGAAAAGCTGACGTCTAATGAGAGGCAGCAAACGTACCTGCAGGTATTATCTTTATATATATAATTCTACTGTACGTGTGTTGTGACTGAACACCTTCTAAATGGCTGCACCGATTTGCATAACTTTTTTTGTATGCGTTTGGATGCCAACTTGGGTGGTTTACATTCACAAACAGCCCGGCAGATGGCGCTTCAGTCGGTATCTGGGTTATTCAACTACACTGCCCCTTTTCAAAAATGACACTGGTGGCCTTTCTTATTATAATAGACCGATTGGCATGAAACCTCTTCAATAAACATAAAATTTGAACGCAAAGCAATGTTTGCCGGGTCAGCTAGTTTAATATAAATATCCAAAGTCATGGTTTAAGAGGAGACAAATTGCCATCTCTTCAGACAACAACTACAAATTGTTTCGTTGTTTCTTATAATATATTGCAGTATTCAAATACATGCCATCTGGGAATCCCCTAGACTCGCCCATTTGAATTGATATGCTGAAGTTTATTGGCATAAGACTTATGAATTATGCAGTGTTAGCAGTATACATAAATAAAAATGTCTTGTAAGTTCGAAACTGTTTGGCTACATACATATATATGTATACTCTTACGTATTAATACATAAATATTATTATTTTCTAGATAATTAAGTGACAATTGTCATGTCAGATAAACATTAACACGATATAAATCATGGCTGCAAAACATACAATTTCATCGTTTGTCAAAATGTCAATTAATTTTGTGTATGTGCTTCTTGTCAAGACTCTTAAGCTATTGGGTGTTTTTGAGTTGAGTTCTGGCTTTTTTTTCTTAGCTCCTTTGTTATTTCTGTTACAGCTTTTTTGCTTTTGTTTTTGTAAAGTAATTAAGAAATCTGTTGTTGTTGTGTTTGTAGTTGTTGTTTTTTTTTGTTGCGTGTATAATTATTTATTTAATTTGGTTAGAAAATAAAACAAAATGAAAAATTAAGCACTTGATATGAAGGACGTGTGTTCAAATAAAAAAAACCCCAAAATTTATTTTATTTCTAACCAACAGTGCGTATGAGTAATTTTGGTTTATTTTTAGATTTCAATTTATTATAAAAAAAAAGTATGGCAATTGAAATTCATATGAATTTGTGTGTTTGTATGAGCATATGCTTATAATGTTTATAATTATAACAACATGAAAGGACAGTAACACCCCGTGCTCATAATTGACTCAAGTAGTCAAGTTGTATTACAGTACAGTATTGTATTACAATAAAAAGTTCTAATTACATATTACTGTCGTACTTTGTGCTTCAGTTTAATAATCATGTTTGAACGATTGAAATGAAAATTATTAAAATTATAAATTCTTTATTGTATTTTAACACATCCACACATACGAGTACATATACATAATACAGAGTTTACGGTCACTGGGAATTATACGTACATTATAAATTTTTCAGTCATCATCAAAGATTAAATATTGAGGAAAGTTTTTTTTTTTTTGCATAGCGTTGCTGAAATTATCTTAATACGAGTAACAAAGCCACACATTTTTAATAGTTGCTTGCAAAAAATTATATCCCTAACTTTAGCTTCATACAAAATTAAATTTGTAACCTTGTATAACATCTGCTAATACCGTACACTGTAATCACTTTAATAGGCTTCAATATTAGGCAACTAAATAACTCATGGTTGTCCCTACTCTTCACATAAAATTCGAAACTCAAATCTGAATAAATCTCTTATAAACATCGTTATCATGTTGAAAATCGACATCAATAATCCTTATATCGGTTCATTATAGAAAATAGTTCTCATCTCCGAGAATAACTTTAACCCACATAGAACTATTTTAAATGCCGTTATTGAAACAAAATTCAACCAAAATAAGCCTCAAATGAATAAAAATTTCGACACAACATTTGATATAGGTAAAATTCCCATCTTAATATGGGAATTTGTGATATAATTTGCCATAAATAGGTTTCGCTAATTGTAATGTCCACCGCAAAAAAAACAAAAAAAAACACGAGTGAATGCTGGGGGTTACTCTCTATTGCGATAAGATAAGCGCACAAATTGTATGCTTATCGTATCGCATTTGCTTTCGCATCGCAATAGAGAGTAACCTCCCTGGTTTTCAAGCCCAGCATGCAAAAAGTGTTGATATAAGAACGTCGCAAATAATTTACAACTAAGTTTTAACAAAACTCAACTAGAAGTAAGAAAGCGTGAGCAAACAGTTTTTTATTTAACTAATGATTTGACCTTTTTGTTTTAATTAAAAATTCTATCTTTATTAAGCATGAGGTCAATATTGTATTTATTATAATTTCCAATATTTCGCTACAACGTTGTGTAGCGTCTTCAGGGAAACAAATTTGTTTAAATTTAACAATTAGAAAAATATTGTTAATTTGTTATCGTTAAAAAAAAGATTTTTTCCCTGAATATGCTACACAATGTTGTCAATTATTCACCAATCAGCACAGTTGTGATTTCATTTAATATTTACTGTGGGGAGCACAAACAAGCACATGATTGTGCCTTGTACACTTTTTATTGCATGAAAAAAAATAGTAAAGCAAATTGAAATACTTATTTAAGGTTTAATGGTAAACAAAATAATTTACAATACAAAATGAAAAATAATAATTTTCAGTAAATAAACAATTAATAGCAACAAAAAATATTGTTTGTCTCTTTAAATATTTGCATAAAAATATTAAAGTTTACCGTTAGATTCTAATGTGTTTGCTTTGTTTATGACTTAAAAAAACATTAGTTTTATATTAATATAATTGCATGTGGTAAACACTTTTTGTAAATTATCCCATACAAATGAAATTATAATATAAATTATAATAAATAATGAAGAAACTGTCAATGGCTATTGAGGAAATTTTTCTATTCTACACGAGCAATAGCTAAACAGCTTAAAGTCAAAAAGTCCAAAAAAAGCAGAGGTCACAAAATGCTATTCGCGAATGCGAACGCATGTCGCATAATAACACAAATAAAACCGAACAAGTGTTTAAGACCATAAGCAACAGGCAAACCCGTTAGATGATAGACAGCAAGAGGAGCCATAAGCGATATTGGTTACATCTCAGAAGTAATAAGTTAAATCCTGCATTGTTGGTAAAAAATTGTTAAGACACTTTTATTGTTTACCAAAGAGCAGAGAAACTCGACAGTAGATGACTGGAAACGTGTAAGAGTATTTGCAAACTCATCATCCGGATTTTGGCGACAAGAGCGTCTATAAAGTGGATGAAGTTGCATTTTAAACTTCAGCCTGGCAATAGTCAGCAAAAACCTCAATATTATTAGGAATTTGTGGTGAATCGTTAACAGACAGTTGGGAAAATACCGATAATTAAATAAATTAATTAAAAAATTGGTGGAGAGTATGACAAATCGTGTCTAACGTAATAACGAGCATAGGATTAAATATTAAAAATACATACTTACATTCCTTAACATGCAATATTGCGTACATGCGGATTGTTTTTGTTTTAAGGCTAGTCTTTTTTCTCAGAACTGGATTGTTTTAGTTTTGATTTATAAATTAGTTTGTTAAATAATAAACAGAAAATAAATGACAAAAAATATTTTTTATTCTTCTATTTTATATATATTTATTTTATATAGTTACATGTAACTATTTGTGCTCCACACTGTTTATTATTATTGATGAAATTAGTTTGACTATGTGAGTAATCCAAATATTTATGAACGTTAATTTTCGCTTTCTGGAGAACATTTATATAGGGCCAAGAAGAGATAATGGACCAATTTCAATAGGACCTCGTCTGACTGCTTAGAATAAGTCACATATTCCAATTTTTTTCGGAATATTTTTAAGATACCGCAGAAAGGTTTACATGGACAGTCAGCCAGGCGGACGGACAGACATCCTTAAATAACTTTCTTTCGCAGAGCCGCTTTCTAAATAGATCGGTATACTTTAAAGTGGGTGTTATACTAATATTATTGGATGTTTGTAAAATCTGCAGAAATCCTTCTTACTATGTTGGTGTGAGGTGTACAAATGGAGCTTGTGTGAAAACAAGAATTCATATTACAGCAAAACAAGGCGAGTCTGACCCAAAATATAAATATACAACAATGGATAAATTTAGTAAAGAGGCATAGTAACGACAAGCAATTTTCAGTTGTGTTCTGAAGATCATACCTTTTGTCACCTCTTCAACTGTATTTAGACAAAAGAATAAATTTTTTATCCGCTTTAATCTCATTTCTTTAATTAAAAGCTGCAATGTATTGCTATCGAATAAATCAAGTGGATGTAATAGCAATTTAAAACCAAAGGTAAGACAAAGTAGTACCATAGTTCATTTTTTGGCTATAAAATTTTTTTTTAACAATTTGGAATAAGTACGCAATAAAAACTCGTATTTTTGCAAGAGTAAATAAATTTTAATTTCTTCTTTAGCTTTGTTTTCTTTTACCTTATTAGATATTAGTAAATGGGTATCAATGTGTTACAGAAATAAGCGACCGAATTCTATGTGAACGCTGCTTATTGGCTTTCCTGTTTTCTTAAATACATTTTCAAATTATTTCAAATGAAATTTCTATACATACATATTTGTATGTATTCTTCATGACTCGTAATTATTATTGAGATATTTTACCATATTAACAATCCTATTTGTGAATTGCAAATTTATTAATTTAAATATTATAGTTTACAAGCATTATCATGCTCAATGTACAAACAAATATGTACGTATGATAATAATACGATTATGTTTTGGCATATGTAGATCTATATATGAAATTGATATTATTATTTAAAACTCAAACATTGAGAAATTGCTAGACAACTCCTTTTTTGTGATTTTTCACTTGTGTTAACAAAATTAATTATAACTCATCGTTTAATTGAAATGTTATTAAAACAATAGCTTTGTAGCTATTTGTACCAATGCATAGTTTAATATAATTTAAATTGTTTTGTAAACATAGGATATAATTTGATTAGGTACAATGAGATTTGGAGTTTTGCAATATTAATTAGTATTTAAATTAATTAAAGTATTTCAAGTAAATACTTGAATGTTTGTAACTTAAAATAAAACAGAGCCTTTAAAAGACTGTTTTTAAAAATGAAAGAAGCCTAAAAAAGCCTGAAGCTAAAATAAAAATTTCGAGGCTAAAAGGTAAAAAAAAATCTAGACTAATTCTAGCCTTAAAAAGGCGAAACTGGCAACAGTGACAAACACCAACGTATGAGCAATATTATTTACTTGGTTGGTTCTAAATCTGCTCGATGCAAGGTTGCAAGCCTTTCTTTATAAAGATTAAATATTAATTCTTGCAATATCACATTGAATTTGAAATATATTTTTGTTTAATATTCTTTTTTAGTTTAAATGTTTTTCTTTTGCACAATAGTTGGCTTAATAATTGACGTCAGACATGTTTTTCTTACATGTTTTTGTCACTTTATCTTACATTTCCATAAAAGATGAAATAAGTTTAACATGAAAATTCAATTAGAAATTTAAAACAAAACTTTACAAAGTGTCTGCTAAAGAAAATTTTAAATTGCCTAAAGTTTTAAATTTAGTTAGTAGTGGTTCAATTATATTTAGTTTTCAATTATAGTTTACAACCAGATTTTAGAGGTTGTAGTAGATAATTTGCTTTGAATATGCAAAAAGGTAGCAATTACTTTAGGTTTAAATAAACATAATAACAAAATATTGTAATTATATTTCAAGACACAGTTTTGTTACAGTTACTAAATTAAAGCTAACCCAGTAAAAAAATTCGTGTTTTTTGAAGCACTTAAGAGAAAAAGCGCATAATCGAACGCGTCAATAAAAGCGCTCTTTTGAAGCAGTAAATGCTTACGAAAAAAATATACAAAAAATATGACAACGAAGAAGGTTTAAAAGCTAAAAAACAAAAATTAAATTATAGCCTACAGATTTACACATGACAACGAAAGTCAATTACAAAACGAATATCGCGCTTCTCAGTTACTATGATTTTTTCTTAAGAAAAAAACATTTAGATAGAATTTGTTCTTTGATTGGTATGCGCGAAGTGCCATAAAACACTATAGGAAAGTGCTTTAGTTGCATGTTTTATTAGGTTAAAAGAAGCGCTTATTGTCAGCAGAAAGTAGCCTTCCAAACCGGAAATACCTCATAAAAAATCATGTTTTCAATCAGCAGGTTTTAAGCGATTTGGGGTATGAATTCATACATAAAACCTGCTCCTTTTGAAGCACATTTTTTACTGGGAATCCACATGGGAAAACTTGGAAACAAACAATGCCCAGATTTTGAAAACTTTATAGTTAAGGTACTTATTTTTGATACTAATACAAAACTGAAGTTATTTAGTTGATCTCTTTTATGAAACGAATTACCAACAGGAACAATTAAAAAAAAAACAATTGGGTTTTTATGGTGACCTATTTCTTCATTTCTCCCCTAAAGGTATTGAGAGGATAATAACCATTTTGGGTTTCATTAAATATATCGCTAAATGGAACGAGCAGAGAGCAAAACATTTATACATTTCTTATATTTTAGGAATTTAACACCCCTTATAAATAGATTTTCTCTTTTATTTTATTTTATTCCTGGTGTCATTTAAATAGTTTTCAATTATTAATGAGAAACTCCATATAATAATTCTGTAGTGTTATTTGGGACTGTGCAGGTTTATAACCTCTCTCAGCCACTGAAGCCTGGCCTTATTAATGGGTCCCGCAGACTTGCTCATTCAAAGACTTCGCCGACCTTGCAGTGAGTTTTAGTTTGTGTCTCGTCCCATTAAAAAATATTTATCAAAAGTTATGAAAATGCATTACAATATCTTAGACTTCATCAAAGCAATTAGATGCGTTAATGTTTGTCTCTAGTTTTAGAGCGATATTCTCTGAGTTTTTTTTCCGAAGCGAGTCATCTGTGCCCATTTAAGTTATTATTGCAAAGATATATTTCTTAGAAGAAAAGTACCAACACTATTGTTCAATTCTACACTGTGTTGCAATACTATAATTACACTTAATGTTTGATTTTTGTTATATAGTTACAACCGGGGTTTTAAAACGTGTAAAATTTTTGATGAATATGGTTAATGATCTCTTTTTGGGAGACCACTTCATTAATTTAAGCCAGACATTTTGCACTAATATCATAACTTTAATTACATTTTGTAACAAACAAAGATGAAATAGAATATTTGAATCTTATGGCATTTTCAACAATTTCCGAGTAATTAGCAAAAAATAAACCGGTCACATTATCAGGGTAAAAATTAAAGTGACAGACGAAAAAAATAAACTTTCTGAAAAGAACAATCGCAGAATTATAAACTGTGCCAGCAACACAATAAAGAGCCTTAGTCGGATTATTAATGAATTAGAGGTAAATGTGTCCAAATTAACCATAAGTAGACTGCTAAAAAAAAATTCAGAATATTACTTGACAAAAGCTATTGTCTTTGCCAAGGCCACAAAACTTCTAGACTTGAATTTGCTAAAAGAAACTTACAAACTAACTGTAGTTAGTTAGTTTCATTATTTAAATATATATTTGTTTAAGGAGATTATTTCCAATGAGAAATAAATTCAATATTGATGGTCCAGATTGTTTAAACAGCTATTGAAGAAGGAACTTAACCCTAGAATGGTAAACATATATTTTAGCTTTTTAATTGCAAACTTCGCTTGTGAGGCGACTCTTATAAAAAACGCATATATGACTTTAAAAACAACAAAAATTTAATAAAACAAAAACAAAAACATAATTATTCAATGTTTAGTAACAAAAATAAACAAAAACGAATTCATTTTATAAATACTTTAAACATATATTTAGAATAAGCGATCAGAAAATATCGTAAAAAATATTGCTTCGTCTTATAGGCGATGTTTACCATTTTAGGGTTAAGGAAGTAACCACGATATTTGTCAAATCGTGGCTGTTCTTTTATGGTTTGGAGGGCTTTTTGTGAAGACAATATGCCAATAATTTGGCGTTTCCAATTCTTTAAAAATTACTACATGGGGTATTAATGCCATTTTCAGAAAATAGTAAAAAAAAAATTCCAACAAGACAACGCACCTAAATATGTCAGGCAAAGCAATGGTTGTCTTTAAAAAATATTAATGTATTTGAATGGGTCTCATGTTTTCCCCTTGAGAGCATTGGCGGAATATTAAGCAGTCGAATTTATGCTAAAAACCAACAATATGAAAGCATTGTAACCTAAAAGAAGCTGTTATAAATGGTTGGAAATCTATATCTGAAGATATAATATTGGTATTTTAAGTTATTTTAATTTCGGTGTATTTATAGTAGTGAAACACTAATTAATTTATTAATACATTTTGAAGAGGTAAAATAAAAAATAATGTTTTTATTTTGTTAACTAATATTTGTTTTTTTTTTGTTCGTTTCACATACCTTTAGTTAAAACTGTTTAACTTTTCCTTTAACTTACAAAATTGAGAAAACTTTTATATATTTACACTTATGCAACGCAGTGTACGTTCTTTATAAAACATTATGTTTCAATTTAAAATAAATAAGTTGTTTTTTGTTTTCTTTTTCTAGCTTTATTTAATAGGAAATAACATTATTATAAATTTCATATTTTGTAATAAATATTCCTTATTCTAAATAAATTCTAAAAATTAATATTGAATCTATAGAGAATATCACGCTAAATGTCATCGTACTGCTCTTAAGTAGTGGCCTCTTTAAGATAAACAAGTTAAACTCACTTTTTGTCGCCCGACAGCTAGAAAAATCCTGCTACAGTATGTGCACTTTATGTACATAAAAAGGATTTATTTACAAGCATTAATTATAACATCCTTGTAGTATTGAAGTATATATTCCTGGTGGAAATTAACTTTGCCACAACAAATATAGAAGCCAGCAGAAAAAAACAGAAGTACGTGAATTATATTAAAACATCTAACATTGCAAATAAAAGTGCAGCGATGCCACTAAGAAAATTTTCAAAATGTCTGGTACATTGGTAAAATAATGCAACATAAGAGGCTACAACGGCTATAAAATGCTGTTCATAAGACAAACAAATTTAATATTTTGTTTACCTTTATATATACAAAGACAAATCAAAATATTATTATATATGTAGGTACATAAAAAAAATTAAAATACAAGACTCAGCAAATGAAAAATATGTTCGTACAGTAAATAAGCTGAGAAGAATATAATTTTCACATCATCACCACCACCTACTACCATCTAATGTAGGGTAAAACTAGACAACGATATTTCTATACAGGCATTAATGTAGACAGGCGGACAGACATTGGCTGTTTCTCCAAACTCTAAACAAACATAAAGCATGGTATGTGCCACTGTATAACACTTGCATCCATAGATGTGTGGTAGTCATCATATGTGTTACAGTGCTGGAAAAAGTTTCTTTCTAAACAAAATGCAGCAATAGAAAGATGAAAATAAAATGCCTAAGCAACATATGGTTGCTTCAAATGAAGAAACAACACAACACAGAAATATTGCAGTGACTGTGAAAGAAGTTTTGTTAAACAACAACTTACATGTACTAATAAATATATTCTCAGAAACATTGGAACCGTATTTACACTGAAATGGAACAACAAACAATAAAGTCGTAAATTTTCCTACCAATTTTTAATGCACATCCTCCATTGCCAAGTCATACGAATAGTAGCCAGTCAGCCACCCAATTTTAACAAAGAGCTTTAAGTAAAAACTGCAATGCATCAACTGTTATTGCATAAATGTTCACATTTCGCTTCTTATTTTAATGCACATATACATACATATGCATTTATTTTTGATGTTTTATATTAAGGCACACCTAACACTTTTTGAACGAAATTTTCCCGATACCAGACAAAAGTTACATGTCATTTAAATTACTTAAAATTAGTACAATAATGTGTTGTATTGTCTCTGAAACAATTGTTTGTTTCCTAGTTGTCTGCACTAGCTTATACTGACCAGCTGATGTTTACCGCCAGTTGTACCAAACCAAAGTGATATTTAATCAGCTGACTTTAAAAGCATGCCAGCAAGAAAGGGTTGCTACCCAAATTTATATTTAATAGTTTTTTTCTAATACATAATTCAAAATATGAATCCAAAAAAAAAAAATTTACTTCATGCCAAAAAATCTTACTTTTAGCTCACAGTGCACTGGATTATTTTTTGTGGGGCTATGTTACTTATTTTCAGTCTTCTGGTGAATTTTATATAACAATAACGA
The DNA here is from genome assembly GCA_950370525.1 of Bellardia bayeri. Lineage (NCBI taxonomy): Eukaryota > Metazoa > Arthropoda > Insecta > Diptera > Calliphoridae > Bellardia > Bellardia bayeri. The sequence goes on from OX493267.1 coordinate 87,137,397, forward strand.
TATTTTCATCTCAATAACGATATATTTTAGATTGTTTTCCAATTATTCTCGAAAATGGACTTTTTATGGCAGCAATGGCCAATTATAGACTGACTGAGCTCTGGACTCTTCGATTTCGACTGATTGACTTCAGGCACGGTCACACTTGGCAAATATTTGCCGAAAAATAATGAATAAATAAATACAAGATTTGAACTCATTTATTTATTTAAAAAGACTTCTTAGTTTTATTATATTTGATACTGTTTGATCCTGCAAAACTCTTGTAAGAGTAAACAACATCAAACAAATTTGTGCTAAAATAAGTAATTACGCTTTTTTGAGTAAATATTTGCCAAGTATACCATTACTTTAAGCTGTTTATCTATTACTCTTGTGGAAAAGTTTATTTTTATTATTACTAGAATATTGTCCTCATTTGTATTTATTAATTAATTTGATTTGTGATGGATAATTTGCAAAAAGTGTTTACCACACGCAAACCAAACACACACAAGTCTAACAGTAAATTTTGATATTTTTTAAAATATTCGAAAAGACACACTTGTGCAAAATTGAGTACATGCAAGATTTTTTTTTGTACTAATTTGCCAAAACTAATTAGTATTTCCCATTCTGTATTGTCAATTGTTTTGTTTAGCTTTAAACTTAAAATAAATAATAAAAAACATTTTTAAATTTTCTTTTTTAGTTTTAATTTTATGTCATGACATGTAATGACTCACGGATCCGGTAGAAGACCACGTCCAGCTTTCATACGAAGTTATTATAAAATATCAAGAACATTTTTATAGCGATAGTGTTCAAAATGTTTGCGAATTGTTTGGTTACAATTGTTGACAGTTTCCGAGGTTGGGAAGAAAATGGGTGGAATATGAACAGCGGCCATGACACCATGACTGAAAATTCAAAGCCACTTCCGGTGAATGAGGTATAGATGTACACAAAAGTGTAAACGTGCCAACTAAGAATATTTAAAGTTTCATGCATTTTTAACTTGTATGTATAGTTTTGTTGTTTGTATTTATATACAAGGATGCGTTTTTCAACATAAAAGATTGTTTAATTTTTATGGCAAAATGTAAATGCTTATATGTTAAGTGCATACATATTTGTATTCATACTTAAATACTTCTTCTATACAAAATTATTTCTATGAAATGTCCTTGTGCGAACAACATCTTTTAATTATCCCACTTTCAAATGTTTTTTTTACCACAACTTTGAATACTTTTTTTAAATTTTTCTCAAATATTCTTATTATAAGATTTTAGATATTATATAAGTATAAACATAACTTTGAAGCGTTTGAAAAGACTTTAGCTCAACCTGCTAAACATTAACTTTTCAAAGGTTTTTATTACTGATTATGTAGGAAAAAATCTGAAGGCAACTAATTCGAAACTCTTTCGATTAAATTCAGGGCGTAAACTAAGTATCAAGTACATTGCATTTTATTATATTAAGGTACTCAAAATCTGAGGCCAGTAATTCATATATGTCACATATATACGTAGTAACATTAAGGTAGAGAAATTGAAACACTTTAGAATATCAAAGAAACAAGGTTGTGTAGGCAATTCGGTGTGAAAAGCTTTTGCTTGACCAAATTTGAATAAACTAAAAATTAACATGCTATAAAATAAAACTTTAATTTTCAAGTTTGGCCTTGACTTTTGTGGGTTTTTGTTAATGACAAGTTTGTAGCTTTTTCATATTTGTTACGGTTTAAAGGAATTTTCAAATACTGTGAGCGTTAAAATAAAGTCAACACTAAAGTCAGAAAAAATAATAAAAAACGTATACAAATTTAATTGATTTATTGCTAAAATAGAGCAATTTCTTGGGGTCAAAAAATAGTATACAGTGGAAATATCCTTATGCCATATAAATATAATGGTAAAGTGCCATTCAAAATAATTGCATTATAATTTATCATTAAAAGAGATTAAATTATGACTTTAGGTAGTGAAGACAAACATCAATTGAAAGGCGGTATATCATAATCGTCTTATCGTTTTAAGGCACCACTGTACCATTAAACCAGGGGCTTCCATTTCATACAACAATTATGCATACCACTACCAAGACATATTTTTATGCTCTTCAATTCAGTCGTCGATGTGACTTCGACAAGTGCACATGTCTAGCGGATGCTACGTTTTTTTCAGCTTAACAGATGATGACACTCAAAAAATATTGTGCGGTAAAAAATGCATAGCATTTATACATAGGAAATTATAAAATATGTATATTACTAACATTTTTCTGCGGCTTTAAAATAATGCATTTTCTCAATTTTATTACTCTCTGGTACTCACAAATACACAACCTCAGTTCTGGTCTGGGTTTGTATGACGCCATCAGAGGGTCGGTAATCTTACATCTGTAGAATCTACAATGAAAAAGGAAGATTATCTCTACATTTTAAAAACCAATGTTTTCCCTAGTATGGAGAAATTAGAATTAGTGTAGAAATAGATTTTCCAACAGGAAAATGATCCTAAGCATACCTTCAAAATTGTGAAAAAGTGGTTGCTCAATCATTGTGCAAAAACTTTAGATTATCATCTGCAATCGCCAGACCTCAATCTAATTAAGCACCTGTGGGAAGATCTGGACAAAAAAATTAGGCAAATAAATATTTCTTGAAAGTATGACCCAAAGGCAGTAATACAAAATGAATGGAATAAAATTTCGCCATTTTTTAGTAAAAAAATCTTTGATTCTATGTCTAGCTGCGATAAAGGCAAAATATACCTGCTTAACTTATTTGGGCTCCAAAAATCTGGTACTTTTCCGTTTAAATTTTATTATTTTTTTTTATATTCCCTATTTTTCTAGTTTCTGTGAACGAATTATATTTGGCTTAAGTTAATTATAAATTATGCAATATATTTTCTTTAAAATTTGTACTTGTAGTATGTATAATAAAATATTTTTTTAAATTTTTTAAACTTTATTTTGACGTTCACAGTCTGCTTCAATCTTAAAGAAATATCCCATAAACTTGCGTTATTTAATTTATTTACTATATTACATAAGGAAAAATAATTTTTATGAAGAGAAAAAAGTTAATAATAAAAAAAAAATATAAAAAACATTATTGCATTCATCACTTTTAATTTACAATATTATTCTTTAACATCAAATGGTACTGTATCTCTTTATCATCATTCATATCATCAAACATTATTGCAAACGTCATCCTTATATATTGCCGCAATAAAGAAATATTTCAAAATATCAAGTTAAAATTGTAGTCCGGCATGTCTGGTCACAAAATGTACTACAGCAGAAAATTATTTTTTTTTTTTTAAGTGATGATATATTTTGCATATTATTGTATTGAAACGTCAATGAAAAACGGCAAAATCACACCTACATACTTAATAGATTACTAGTCACGTTTAGAATGCTCAATAGAAAGCTCAATTGTGGAACCGAATTCGATCAAATTCTTAATAGCTGTATTAGAAGGACAGAAGGAAATATAAATCTTAACGAATTCACAATTTTTACAACAATTGTAAATTTTTTCAAGGTCGCTTTGATATAAAGCAAGCCCTTTAAGTTTTCTTATGACTAAATAAGCCTCTTTATAAGAAGTTAACTTGTCTTCAATTTCATTTTCTAGCTCATCTTCAGACGAGCTTTCCACCATTTCTTCGGAAGCTATTAACATTTCAGTACTATTGCTTTGCACATCTTCATCATTAATAACTATGTCTCTGGTTTCGAACTCGATTAACGATATCGGAGAACTGAGCAAGCGCTGGTAGTGGAAGCTCATCTTCTGCAGTCCAACAGCTATAATTTTCTCTAAAACCAGCTTTTCAGAAGCAATTTTTCACTGTCAAACTGTCCCGTTATGGGGAAATAAAATGACATACATCGTGGAAAAAAGTGTCCGCGTTCTGTTATGAGAGGTTTGTTCGCTTAAGAGAGAAATATTTTTAAAATCCCTTACAATTTTTTTGGTACTGAAAGAAGTGTCCGTATATGAGATGTGTCGGCTTATGGGAGGTGTCCTTTAGGAGAGTTTATACTGTAATCGATATCATCTATAAAATTTATATATGGTGGTATATCCATAGTTCCATATCGGTCGAGGTGATGTAGACAATAATGTTTATTCTATAGTTGTTTTAAAACATATCCTATAATGAATTTCTATGGTCTCAACACAAATATAGGGTGTAATGAAAACAGATGCTTGCTGAATAGCAACAACTCCTACAGCAATAGTCAACAAGAATTTTATTATGTTTGTTGCAGTGTTGAAAATTACAATATATCGCACTCAAAATATGAATGCGGTTTCAATCTTTTCAAATGCTAAGGTATACGAATGGAAGTTTCTATGGATGAATGTACGTATATTAAGAGTATTCAGCAATATGCACATACATACATAAATGATATTACAAACAAATAAATGCCCTGCGTTCTCCAGTAACATGCAAAAATATAATTGTATGATTATTTTAACTGACCAATTTTCCACAACCTTTCATTGAGAAAATGTCTACTAGAAATTAAATTATGGTTGCTTAATCTTACTAGGGACTTTCTCAGTATACTTAAACTAGGCAATATAAAAATTTACTGTGCAGTTGTTTCGAGCTGTTCCTAACTTAAAGTAGGCACTTGTTACATTTAAAACTGCCAGGTTATTATTATACATTTGTCTAAGCTATACATTGCACAACAAGTCGTATGATGTGAATGTAAGTACGTATTTGAAAATACAAACATGATCGAAATAATAGATAAATATACAAGTACTTATAAACATTTTATACACATCCGGCTTAGCCGAGATTGAAATATTATGTTTACTGTTTCTAGTACTTCATATATTTGATATCCGTTTTATATTTTTAAGTTAATGCATTATTTTGAAATATTTCAACATGTCAAAGTCTTAACAAAAAATCGAACACAGCTAGTTTATTCCGAAAACAATAGATAAATTTGAATGAATAGAATACTCCGCTCTTTTGACGGGCAGTCAACGGTTACTACAATTGATAAAGCGACGACGCTGATTGAGAATGATCTGGGTACTAATCTCAAATCGTTACGTACGTTCAGCGATATGCAAAGAAACTTCGACAATAACTTCATACCAGCTTCCAGTAACTGTTCACAGGATGGTGTGTTATTGCCTTCAGTGGACTCTGATTGTCGGTGAAATTGTCAAATTTGGTTACGTAGGTTTACTTATGCAGCGTGATTGCAAAGATTTGACTATTTTAGAAATGATACCACTTGTTTAGAATCTAAGTAGTAATTAAATCTTGTAAAGACGGCTGACCATGACTGAGAGGATTAAATATATTACGTATTTAGGTAGATAATGTTTTCACACTTGTTGTTTTTTATGATCGCAATAAAATATTATTTTCGGTCGCACAACCTATTCAAATATGTCTTTCGTCGCGAAAGAAATAAAAAAAGAATTGACAAAAATTGACGAATTTTACCAACCCTGGGTTTAATTCTATGACCATCACTGTACATCATCGTTTCTTGCGTGCAAAAAATTTACATTATAATACGATAAGAGAGCTAGAAACATAGATTTTGTACCAACGGATCGCTTGATTATATATTTTTTGAATAAGTTATCAGTAAAATATATATACTATATTAATTGCTAGAACTAAATGCTTGGCTAGGTCTATTTTTAAAGGCTAATTATTAGTATTACAATAGGCAATTTGTGATTGAAATTCATTTAGGAAATTAAGAAAGTAGGAGAGAAACGTTGCCTTGAATTCACCATGACTTGTATACAGCGATTTATATAGAGCATTCTCAAGTTTGGTAGACTCTTTGGGTCCACGTGCAAATATCTAAGGCCACCACTTTCGGAAATCAGTGTTGTTGGAATTCACTTTTAAGTAATTACCATTTACAGGACACAATTCTGAAGACATTTTGATAAAACTTCGGCTAAAAGGCATTTGGGATTTAAATAGGTGTTTATTGGTTATAAACATGAAGCCTGATCACAGCTACAGATCGATTCATAATTGAGCATAGCTCCCATATAAGACCCACTTTCGAAAATCACTTTAAAAAGCATAATGCTCTTAAAAATTTTGCTATCCAAAATCAAAATCAAAACGAATAAATTTCATATATACAAAAATTTTGACATCTAACTTTATAATGGTCGGTCCATATTTAGTCAAAGCTCCCATATAAGAACCCCTTCGAAAATCACTTTTACATGTACAAACCTTTTACAAGTGTTTGTATCGAGAAAAAAGTAAAAATACAATTCACAGAAGTCATAAGACTAAATGATCGGTCCATAATAGCGCCCATTTCTGACAAACTGTTTTTGCACATATGTTGGGTGTATTATACTTTACATTATAATTTCTTACTTATTTAAATATTGTTATTGGGATGAAATTTAACCAAAATAAACTTCAAATAAATAAAATTTACGATACAGTATTTGGGGTTTTTTTTAAAGAGAAGTAACACTCAGGCAATTAATATGTCTATATATAATTGCGTTACTTTCTTTGGAAACTGGATAGATTGAAGAAGTGAAGGTGGTGAAATTAGAAGAAAACTTTATATCACAACTCTGCAATTGCACATTATGTTTGTTTTAGTGCAGCATTGCAGCGCCTCTGGTGGTGAGTAGGCGCATTATTTTTAAAACTTGATTTTATAGCCTTTATTTAATTATTTTACTTCGGGGCGTTTGAATGCTATACCACCGAAGGAGGGCGCTGTGATAAATATTAGTTATGATGGATAGAAAGAAAACTAATAATTATCAGAAACTAATGTTGTTTGAGTGCCAGCGGCTGGGAATCGAACCCGGGCTACAAAAATACCAACTCATTCTTAATGATCAAATGCGCTAACCAATTAAACTACAGCACCTTTAAATTTTAAAACGATCGCTCTAAAATATATGAAAGCTCCCATGTAAGCGTATTTTTAGGCATAATAAACATGAAACTTTTCTTTTAGGATACTAAATTAGCTTCTATTAATATAAAATAAGTAACAACTATAACATTTGCAGGTACTTTGCCAAATATAAATTTTAAATTAGACAATGTTACTTGATTTGGTATTGTCAAATAACTTTGACAGCTATTTGTAATAAGGAAACATTTAATAAGACAATATAAATTCTAAAATATTCTAATACAAATATATGTTTACTTGTTTATGATTATGATCGGTCACTTTTAATTCCAATATTAAATATGTATGTATGCAAGTCATGTAAACTTAAACAATATATAGAAAAACCACAATTTTTATAAATTTATTTCCTACTCACATATGTATGTACATATGTACTCGTATGTACATAGTTTATTTTTCAACTAAATTGTGCATTTAGTAACGGAAAATTGAGAAGTACTGATGCATGCCTGCATCAAGCCTAATATAAATTTCCACAAATTGAAATTCGTGTCTTTTAGATACGATAGTGTTTGGGATGTGTGTGCCTGAGTATATACTTGTATTACGTAAGTAACTTGTCTGCAGGCTGAACTATATTTAGTTAGATGAAGCAAACTTAAATGGGGTTTTAATAGGAAACACATTTCGTAAGCATTTCTTCTCCTTAAATCCCAAGACAATAATTATGTGGCTATATGGCACAATATCTTAAGACTTTATAAGTTTATAGGAATGTAATTGTATTTTGTTAAATATCATGTTGATTGAAATATTTTCAAATGGTTCATGTTACAGTTAGAATGTAATAATTTTGAAGTCTTCGTCTTCAGCTCTCTTTAGGTGAATATAGTATTAAGTTGCAAACATTAAATATTTTACTTCATTATTACTTGTTAAATTTTTTCTCCCGACAAAACCTTAGTTAAAGAGATGATGTCTACCTATAAAATTTAAATATTTCAATTAAAAACAACTAAGAAAGTATAGTCGGACCATTTAATACCCTACGGCCAGTATATGCGCAAAAATAGTTTTTCAGTAGTGGGAGCTATGACCTGTTAAGGAGCTATCGTCCAAAAATGTTGTGGCATTAGTTCTAAGCACATAAATATTGTAAATTTTATCTCGATATAAACACTTCTAAAAGATTAATTGTCGACCGACTGAATTAAAATTGTGTCATGATTTCTGTATATATTTTACTTGGATACAAAAGTTAGTCTTATATGGGAGGTATAGTCAATTAGCAACACATCTGCAAAAAAATTTTAGATGAGATTAGATTTCATATAAAACTTATTAATGGTGAAATTTGTTTAAAAACATTTATAAATCCAACATTTCTAAAGGACATATATATGGCAGCTAGGTGAAATAATAGATCGCTTTCAATAAAATTCATTCTCAAGCATCCTTGGGAGGAACAAGATTTTTCTGTTAAGTTTAATGGAAATTTCTTGAAAATTGCGACCAGATAAATTGTACAGCCAGACCGAAAGCATCATTTAATCGAAACAGAAATTGATCAGTTTCTTTAAAGGTGGATGTTAGACTAATATATTTGGGCAAACATCAGCACAAATCCAATCTAACCTTCTCAATATGTTGGTGTAGGGTATAAAAGTTTACAAATTCAAATAAATCATTAAAAAAAAAACTCTAAACTATGATTTGTGACATAAGTTGTTTTACTATCTTGCCACAAAGAGTGTATCTTATTGAGTTTTGTCACTTCTTTTTCTTATTTAAATGAACATTTTGTTTGAAAAATCTTTCTATTTGATACATGTTGGCATAACACATATCAACCTAATACATACATACATACGTTTGTTATAAATAATACACTTTTAGCTAGCAAGTATATTTATTAAAAATGTATATGTATGCATGTATATAGTTTTTAATATATTTTTTTCAAATAAGGCTAATGTGCAACAAGGTGGTTTTTATTTTATTTAGTTCTTACCTAAAAAAAAAATCAAATAATATTAAAATAGGCATTAAAGTTGAGTTTTCTAAAAGCCATAAATATACATATGTGAATAATTATATACGTTTAATATTACTCTTTTAAAACATGATGTTTAAATTATATTAGAAGATAGTGAAATATAAGTATTGTCAAATATACATATATATGTATCTAAAATATTAAATATATTATATTGAAATTCGACGTGAGATATTCTGATATACAGAAACATCACTGTTCCAAAATTTAAGAAGATCGGCCCATGTCATAGCTGGCATACAAGAACCATTTCCGAAAAATTAATTCAAAATACACAAATGTCTAATAAATTTTAATCCGGAAATCCTACTCATATCGGTTATACCGCAATTATGCTACTGGATTTTGTAGCTGTCAGTCAATAATTGGCAATAGCTTCCGAATTAAGTCTACTTGAGAGTATAAGAACCAACCATATAACTCTTGTAAATAATGTTATTGAGATGAAATTCAACCAAATCGCATTGCTGGATACAGGTTTGAGAAGCTAGCAGTCTATAACTGGTCCACTTGTACTATAATATACTATTGATATTATTTAGACCAAATTCAAACAAAGAAGCCTCACTTAACTTGATGTGAATATGGAAAAAATGTCCTTTTAATTTTACAAATTGTTAAATTACGCTCAAGATTATTATGAATATCAGAAAAACCCTGTAAGTTATAGTAAGAATCCGTAGTTACATCAATTATAAATTGTGAAAATGGTAAAATTTAAAAATATTTAAAATAAATTATGTTGGTAGTAAAACTGTCTTTCAAATAATATTTCAAATACTACTAAAATTTGCACTAAATAAAAAACACGGAATAAGGACATTCTAATCCTATAACTAGTGTAGTTTTTTATTTCTTATTACGTTCAGGTGGAGGGTATTAAAGATTCGGCACACCCGAATATATCACTCTAACTTTTAAATTTTTATTTTCAATATTTCGCTACGTCTTTGTGTCGCTTCTTTAAGAAACAATTTTTTAATTAAAATTAAAACATATTGATAATAAAATATAATTATTAATGAATAATTTTCATTGTATGAGCAATTAATGGAAATATGAAAAAAATAAACCAAAATTCACACTTGTATATCCTCTTTATAAAAGTTAAGTGTATGTAAAATATTTTGTACTTTATATGCCACAATACTGACTACGACTCGTAAATGTTTGCATTTAATCCTATGAATATAGTTTTAATTAGTGTCAAGCCAACTAATTGAATGCATTCATCTACATGAATGATGGTAGGTAAATGTCATAGTTACAACACTAATGAATACTTAGATTATATAAAGGAAAATAACATTTATGTTAAATTTTGTAAATATTTATAAGCCACAATAACCACAACGTGATTTTTGTTTATTTTTTTGCTCTTACAATAATTATTTGTGTGTAATAGTTATAACTTCCTTCTCCTCGAAAATAGAAATATGCATTTGTTTAGAAGATTTAAAGTGGTATAATTTTTAAACAAATCGAGATGTTAATTAGAATTCTCTTGGGTAATTGCGACAATTACTTTATCTAAATATGACAATTTAGTCCAGGAAAATTATTATTCAAATTTGATCCGATTTTGGATTTTGGAGATTAAACAAATATGTAATAAAATCTTTATTTTTATTACCATATCGCAAGGCAATGTTCAAAGTATGTTAAATTTATCTTTAACAATACTAAAATGTAAAAAAGTTTTACAAAAGTGCAAAGAAATTCCTGCAAATCTCATAAAATTAGATAAAAATCCCAAAATTGGGATTTATTTTTATAATAATAAGGTTCTCATTTCTAACGTGGCTGGTGAATTACTTTGGGAATACATGAGAGTTTGTTGGTTTTGATTAAACGTGAAATATTTGTTGAAATTATTTGTTTAAATTAATTACTTGTTAATAATTTACTTTGTTTTCAATAATTGTTTTTATATCAACTGAATATGTTTTGTAATTTTTGTTAATTTAAAAAGTTAGTAATAATATTATTATGTATTCTTATTCTTGAATTTGAATCAAAAAATAAAAGTCGTATTTTATTGTGTTTTTAAATTTACTAATTTTCTATATTAGCTTAATTTTTATGGAATAATATGTACTAATATGTACTCCTTTGCGCTCCCCACTGTTTATACAAAAATTACCATAATATGTTGTTTTAGATAAACATGTTTGAAACACTTTGTTCGGACTAACAACTATAAATATTTCTTTACCGATGGCATTTAAATGCATGAATAAAACTGATAAATGCCACTTACATATACAGTGGAAAGCAAAACTTTCCGGATGTTTTGCATAATGGATGGTGTTTTTGGATGCGCTCATGCGTCCTCTGCCAATACCCAGTAAAAAATGTGTTCAAAAAAGAGCAGGTTTTATGTATGAATTCATGCCTCAAATCGCTTCATACCTGCTGATGGGATGCATGATTTTTGTATGAGCTGTTCCCGGTTTGGAGGACTACTTTCTGCTTTTTTTTAACCTAATCAAACATGCATATAAAGCATTTTCCTAAAGTGTTTTTTTAATTCTATCTGAATGTTTTTGCTTAAGAAAAATTCATAGTAGCTGAGAAGCGCAATATTTGTTTTGTAATTGACTTTCGTTGTCATACGTATGTAAATCTGTAGGCTATAATTTCATTTTTGTTTTTTCGTTTTAAAACCTTCTTCGTTTTCAGCACTAAAAAAGCATCTTTTTTGTATATTTTTTCTGCTTCAAAAGAGCGCTTTTATTAAAGCGCTCGATTATGCGCTTTTTCTCTTAAGTGCTTTAAAAAACACGAATTTTAGTATTGTTTTCCATCATACTGGTCTCGGTTGAATTTTGTTTCGTCGCTCCAAACAACGCGTTTCCTGTCATGTACTGTCCGATTTTCGTGGGTTTTACAGAAGTGGAAGAGTTTTTTTCACATTTCTATTGGAAACTGCTTCGTTTTTCTTTTCCACCAATACTTTTTGCAGCATTTTTCGGGATCTTGATGCCCTTATTATGTAGCAAACGTTCAATCTGCCGGGCATCACATTCAGAAAGCAGTCTTGCTCGACCCCCTTGGATAAATCAAGGTAATCACTTCACAGGTCAAACAAAAACGCACAAATAGAGCCATAAAAGCTTGATAGCGAGATCGCAACAAACAAAAAAACCAACTGGTCAAATAATGTTACATTTTAACAGAGATAAATCGTGATACATATTTATATACTTTATATTTTAACAGAGCAAAAGTGTGCGAATAGTGAATTTTTGTTTTTTTTAATATTTTTATTATTTTTTTTTTTTTTTTTTTAAGGAATTTAGGTGAGTTTTTGTGCTTTATAATTTAGAATAATGTTCAATTGAATAAAAAAATACATACATATTATAATAGTTATACCTATATTTGTATGATTTTCATTACCTTAGTTTCTTAATGCCAAACATCCGGACAGTTTTGCTTCACACTGTATGTATGTATGTATGTTGTAGTAATAGAAACTATAAAATTAATTAAACTAAATATTTACCCCAAAAATGCAGAAAAAGGTTTAAGAGTTAATTCTATTTTTGCGAAATACATAATATTTTCGTTATTACAACCAATACAAATGTTTAGTTGTTTAATAATAACAATATACCTACATACATACATATATTTAAAAATCAACTTTCCAAAGTATTAGCTCTTATCATTAGATTTAACAATGGGTTAATATGTCAACAATACGTCATTAACACATATGAGTACTTCTCAGATTATATGACAATTAAAAGAGAATGTTGAAAAATATATAAACAAATAATAACACAAGTCAGAGTGCTATATTCGGCTGTGCCGAATCTTTAATACCGTCCACCTAAACATAATAAGAAATACAAAAACGACACTGGTTATAGGACTAGTCCTATCCTTATTCTGTCTTAGTGTAAATTTTATTACTATTTTATATATTGTTTGAAAGACAGTTTTACGACCAACATAATTTATTTTAAATATTTTTTAATTTTATCTTATTTTGACCATTTATAATTGATGGAATTACCGATTCTGAGTTTGTCTGATTTCCATAATAATCTTAATTTATAAATTTAAAAAAACATTTTCTTTATTCACCACAGGTTAAGGAATAAAGTATAAAACAGAGTCTAAAATAGAATAAGATATAAGTTGAGGCTTTTTTGTTTGAATTTAATCTCAATAATATTATTTACAAAAGATTTATGGTGGCATATTAGAAGTGGACCAGTTATGGATTGATAGCTTGTAAATCCAGTATCCACTAATGTGGTTTTTACGTTTTTGAGGCTTTTTTTGGTTGAATTTCATCTCAATAATGTTATTTACAAGAGTTGTATGGTTGCTTGTTATGCTCGGAATTGGACTCAATTCAGGAGCTATTATTGACTGACATCTACGAAATCCAGTAGCATAATTGCCGTAGAACCAATATTAGTATGATTTCTGGATTGAAATTTCTGATCTATATAAATGTTTGTTCGATATCGATGTGTATTAGATATTTTTGTGGGTGGAATTATTTTTCGGATATGGTTCTTATATGGCAGCTAAGACAAATCATGGGCCGATCTTCTTAAATTGTGGAACAGTGAATTTTAGGCATAACGTGAATTTCGGAAGTGGACCTTGTATGGGGGAAATAGTCCAATATGGACCGATATTCTTAAAATCCAGCAGTTTGATTTTGGCATGTAAAATTTTGGATCGGATTTTCGGAAGAGGGCTATGCGGTCAAATATGGACCGAAATTCACAAATTTCTGTAGTATGCTTTTTGTGTATATGTTAATGATTTGTGTAAAGTGTTGAGTCGATACCGATACTTACAAGATATATATAAAGACAAATGGCTTTTTCGGCTGTGGTCCTTATATGGGAGCTCTGAACAATTATGGGCCGACCACTATAAAATTTTGTACAACAATTTATTTACCTATAAGAATTATTTATGTCAAATTTTAACTTTTTGTCATTATTTATACCAGTTTTATATGTATTTAAGTGAATTTTGGAATTGGACTTTATATGGGGTCTATGGTGAAACATGGACAGAACTAAAAAAACTTCGTTTTACGATTCCTTTTTGCATGAAACTTATTCGGGCTATGAGAAATCATCGACCAATTCTTACTATTTTCCTCACAATTTCTTCTTTTAACATTATAACAACGTATACAAAATTTCATTTCATATCTGCAATATATATTGGAGGAAAAATGTGTAAAAAAATCTATTTTTTATGGAGGTTTTCGTACATTTTGATCCATAACTCTTGTTCTACTATACCAATTTAGCTCAATCGAATTATAATTTCGTAAGGACTAAGAATATATACAGTCGAACTTCCATAACTCGAACTTCTCTAACTTGAATCTTCTCTAGCTCGAACAAAATTGGTTGGCAGTAACGTCAAGAGAGTAAATAACATACATTTCTTCTTCCGTAACTCGAACTTCCATAAATCGAAGTTCTCCATAACTCGAACTAAAATGTATACATATAAATTCTATAAGTCGAATTTTTTTGCTTTAAACTTCGAATTGTTATTTTTTATTTGGGGAAATCCCGTTTTGTTAATTATTTTCTTTTTTTTGTTTGCGTAAAGTCGGTCGTGTTTGATGTTAAAGGTAAGCAAAATAGAATTTGTCGATCGAAGAAAAATATAAGTTAATCAATGAAATTGAAGATGGATTAAAGAAAAAAGAAGTAGCGGAAAAATACGGTATTCCGGCTAGTACTGTCTCAACGATTTTGAAGAATAGGGAATCGATTATCGCATCTTATGAATTGGGGTCTCAATGTAATGAAAGGATGAAAAATCCAAAGTTCTCAAATGTCGACAAGGCAGTATTTGATTGGTTTACAGCAGCAAAAAACCAAAACATGCCCATATAAGGGGCTATATTAAAGGAAAAGGCATCGGAGTTTGCAAAAAGTTTTGGGAATTATGACTTCATGCCAAACACAGGTTTTCAGACCTTGATTTCAGAATTTTTTACTGAAATATAACTTATCATTATATTATGTATTATCTTATTGCTACGTATGTACCTAATAACTACATAAATAATAGTTTTTAATAAAAAATAAGTATTCATTACTTAAAATGCAATCCTTGCATTGAATTTTCTTTGGTTTAAAAAAAATTTCTATATCTCGAAGTCTCCATAACTCGAATTTTTTCTTGGGATAATGGTGATTCGAGTTATGGAAGTTCGACTGTATACGTTGTTGGGTCTCAGATGAATATTTCTCAGTGTTACACACGGAATGACAAACTTATATATACCCTCATTCACTACTTATGGTGGTGGAGGGTATAATAAGTACATACATACATATGTATTATTATACTCACACAAGTACTGCTGCACACTCTCTTTAGTAATGGAAAAAAAGTCTCTTAATTGTTTTACCTTGATGACAAAAACAACAACTACAGCAGTAGCTAAATACTGACTACTAAAATGATCGTTGGTAAAAAAAATACAATAATAACAATAACAAAGAGCAACAACAGCAACATTTAGTGGTAACAATAATGAGCACACGGCTTGATATGTCGCGGCAGCAGCGAAAACCAAAATACACTTCTCACAATCAGGCAGTAGTAACTAGTTGAACGGTGTTAAACCATAAACACATGAGTCAGTTGACGTTATTTTGTTATTAAAAGTGATTGAGATAATAAAGGTTTCTTACAAAAATAATAATAAAAAAAAAACGAACACAATAACAAGCCATAAATGAATAATAATAACAATAAATAAAATAATAAAAAATTTTATATAAAAAAAACAAAGTAAAAAGTAATAGAAAAGTAAAAAGCCAATAAAATTTATAAATAAATGTAAAATAGAATAAAAAGTGAGATGCAGATTATAAAATATTATACATCATAGATAAATAAATTAAAATACATAAATGAAGGAATTATTCTAAGATAAAAGTATAATTAGTGATCATAAATTTAAAATAGAAAGCAAAAGTCATATTCGGCAAATATTTAATTTATCTAACATCTGATTAAGAAAATATCTGCATTTGTTCCATAATTTCTACTGATTAGATAAAATTTAACATTTTTTAGTCATTGCTCTAAAGCATTATTAGGTAAGTAGCTAAAGAAATAACAGTGATATAATTAATTTTCAAATTCCATTAGCGGAGAGCTAGTTTTTTTATTTTGTCAGTATAATAGTTTGTATAAGTTTGTTATTCACCATCTACTCAAACAGCTGAAATTAGTGTTTTGATATAAACCATTTTAAAAACGGTAATGATTGATTGCAACCTATAGTAGTCATTTTTGTAAATAATTTGTAAATCATATACATTCATTTTAAAATCTTTTCTAAAAATCAAGTACAAGGTAAAATAAGTATGAAAGTATTTATAGACGGCAACGATTGATACTCTACGCGAGCTATAATTACACAAGATTAAGCTCAGTTCATTTGCCATTACTCCATCTATCCTAAATGTAAATTGGTCCTAATCGAATTTGGTTAATAACTATATTTTCTTAGCTACATTTGGATTAAAATATTTACTATCTATTATAATATTTATTTAAGGAATTGAAGCTTTGCAATTATTTTTGGGAGAATGTTTCAGAAGGTAGATTAAATCAATTGCAAAAATCTTACCAAAATTACTGTAAATGATTTTATAGAATGATAAAAGCCAAACTTAAAGACAGATCATAAGCAAACAATAAAAGTATAACATTTATATAGGGTGTTTGTTTAGGTGTACAGAACTTTGAAATTGAATAAAAAAAAGATAATTTTTTTTAAATTGACATATAATTTACTTTATTCGAAAGATAACCCTCTGATATTATAATTTAAATATGACATTTGGTATATAATCGCCACGGCTGGCTCGGGCGTAGTCTAACGCGACGATTGATATCCTCCAAGTGGTCAATCGTAACGGGCTTATCGGCGTATACATCTATACATCTAAAAAAACGCCTTATATTAAAAGAATTCCGTAACTTACAAGAAAAAACTATGCCCAAAGAGCCAAAATCTGAGCAATTTGCAATTTTGAACTCTTAAGTATATTAAAGCGGAGCGGTACTGAAGTTCATGACAATAAAAATTATTAGCGACTTGGAATGAGTAGGCAGTGGATCGAAATATTTATTCACTATTTGTATATTAAGTTGACACGTCGAAAAGACAACGATTGTCACATTATATATCAATGGATAGGAATGTATACTTTTAAAAATATATAAAACTTTTGGCAAATAAGAATTTCATGGAAGAATTTTTTCGAAAACAAGACTAAAATGTATTAGTTTTAGTTTTATGTGAAAACAAAAACTGTTTAAACTGAACTAAAAGCTTTAGTTACAAATATTTTTTTAACAAAATTTTGCATTTATACGGAAAAAAAGTATTGAGATGAAAACAAAATTTGAATTTTTTTTGTAAGCTCGCGCCCATAATTCTCAAAAAAGTTTTGAAAACTCACAAAAATTTTATTTTTTGGGGTGAGGTTCCCGAAACCATTTAATGAATAATTACCAACATATTGGGCGACATAAAATTAATTATTATTTTTGGATATACGAGTAGACTATGCGATTTGAGAACATTTGCCCAAATATTTTACATACAAAATAATTATAATTTTAATGAATCTGATCCCGTTGGTAACAACATTTTTTTTAATGTTAATCATATAAAATATTTCCATTAAAGTTAGTTTTCCGAAAAATATAACTACGTTAGTAGTTTTCTTGATTTTTTTAATAATATAAAAAGAAAAATCATTTTTTAAATTTTAACTTTTGACATTGCAAAGATTTCTAAACAACTCTTTTTTAATAGGCTTATAAAAGTTTTAATTACTAACGCTTGTCACAAGACAAATTCTAGTAAACAAAGAAATATTTAGAATAAATCTGTAAATATTTGGAACCGGAACAATGAACAATGCATGAACTTAAGTCCCTTTTCTGAGTCCATATAACGATATCTATTGATTTAAGTCTTGTTCTTAAAATAATAAATTTATTTCCACAATATTTCGTTGCTGACCCATGGTACATTATTAGAAAAAATATTGCTTTGTTAAACTAATTGCTAATAATTTAATAAAGTTGCTATCTACATATATAAAAGTATATTAATGGCCGAATTCTCGGTCATTAGTTAACCATTGAAAAACTAAAATACTAACTATTGTTTAACTATTACTTGTTATTCTTATTACAAACTAAGCATTGCAAATAAAGAATCATTAGTTCAGCATTTGTCATTAGCTAACTAAAGACTGTGAATTCGGCCATAAATGGTTGTTTCATCAATTCATAAATTTAAATTATCAAGCTTAGTTTGGTTAATATTTTAATATGTGGGTGGACAAAGCCTAGTTTTTGGCAATGTCTTTAATAATAATAAAAAAAAAAACATTTAAATAACAGTATTTTTTTGTCTCATAGATACAACTTTGAAGTTCAACAATTCAAAGTTCAATAATAATCTATGGCTTCTTGATCTGAAAATAAAAAATAAGTTATACAGCATTTTTACTTGAATGTGTTTTTAAATTTTCCATATATTGATTTAAATATTAATCCCCTAATTCATAAAACTTGTCAAAGGTTTATAACCGGTTATAAAGCAAATTTTGTAAGCCTGTTATAAACCCTTGATAAGTTTTTATGAATTAGACTGTAAATATTTTACGTTTATTTTTTTTAAGCTATACTGCCACAGTTAAAAATTTTTATTTCTTTTCAATTTTATAGATTAAATTTTTTCGTTTAATATTCAGATCATAAGATATTCTTAGTTTTTATCATGAGTAAGTATATTGGGCTAAAATTACTCCAATTGCACAAAAACAGTAAAGAATAAGAAAGCTCAATTAACTGTATAGGGAAATTTTTA
Organism: Bellardia bayeri; assembly: GCA_950370525.1. Taxonomy (NCBI): domain Eukaryota; kingdom Metazoa; phylum Arthropoda; class Insecta; order Diptera; family Calliphoridae; genus Bellardia; species Bellardia bayeri. The sequence goes on from OX493267.1 coordinate 87,156,272, forward strand.
ATTTCAAAATTCAAATCAAAATTTAGAGGTTTTAAGTAATAAAAGTTACTGCATATAATATACACACTAGACAAAAAATTAATTTGGGCTTAATTGCTCGCATGGTAAGAGAAACGTCATGGTTATGGAATTCTATAAAATAGTGGTACCACGGAGCTATGCAAAGAATCGTCCGATTAATTAGGAAATAAGACTATCTCTGCGTATTTTACAAACTCTTTTCCCATTTTTGTAGATAGGAGCGTTTATCGTCTGGATGAAGTTAATTTTCTCTATTGAACAGACCAGCAGAAAGTCACGACCTCAATCCGATTGAGAAGTTGTGGTCAATCGTAAAGAGACTGTTGGGACAATATGCTAATGGGTTCAGCGCGAATGAGCACAGAAAATTTCAAATAAGTTAATTGAAAATTTGGTAGAGAGTGTGTCAAAAGGCGTAAAAAATGTTTAACGAAATAAAGCTCGTTTTTTTTCTATACATAATATTAAAAATACTATCATTGTTTTCGAAGGACTTGATACTTTTACTTGATTTATAAATGATTTTGTTAGATATTCCACATAAAATAAATTACTAAACACATTTTCTAATTTTCTTTATTAGTATTTTTTTTTAAACAATAACAAGAGCGCAAAGTATTAACATGTTACTATTTGTGCTCCCCACTGTAGCGAGTATGATCATAATCAAGTCACACACATACAAATCTAACAGTAAACTTTGATATTTGTGTGCAAATATTTTAAAAGACGCGCTTGTACAAAATTGAGTGCATGCAAGTTTTTTTGTGCTAATTTTGTATTGTCAATTATTTCGTTTAGCATTAAACTTTATATGAATGAGAAAATATGTTTCTAAATTTTCTTTTATAGTTTTTTTTTTTTATGCAATAAAAAATGCACAAAGCTCATACAAGAACTTATTTGTGCAATGTATGTCCGTTCGTGTGTCCATCAGTCAGTCAACAAAGTTATGATCAGTATTTTACTTATGTACTTTGATATTTGCCTCTTTGACTATGGGAGCGTATGAATATTTTTATATCAAGTATACTCCCGAAAATAATATTGAATATTGATAATATTGATAATATTGAAAAAATATATATAATACATAAAATTTACATACAGTTTTGCAATTTTAGTGCTCTATAATGGTGTACTAAGTTTCAGAATTCTATAAAAAAATGTATATATCTTTGTCTAGACGTTGTACAGAAATGAGTCACTCGTCTTATCTGAATTAAATTATTAAACAGCTGACTTGTTACTGTTTAGTTTTATTTGTTAATAAAATAAAAAAGTTATTAAATGAGAATTTTTTCGAAGTTTTACTTCAAGTTAAATATACAATTTGTTTGAAAACAATTGTATACACTACAATTTATTTTTGTATATTTCTGTTATATGTTTCACATAGCTTTCCGTTGGAAAACATAAATGTAAAATCATACAAAAATATACAACACTAGCAAAATGTAATGCATTTTCTGGCCTGCTAAAGCCATCATCAGCATTCCTTGTGTCTAATAGTGTTTATTTTCAAACCTTGTATATTTAACTTTTTTTTTATATATTAAATGAGAATTATTCCTCTTGCAAGTATTAGAAAATTATTTATTTTAATTAAATTGTAGTGTATACAATTGTTTTCAAACAAATTGTATATTTAACTTGAAGTAAAACTTCGAATAAAAATTTTTAAAAAATAAAAAAATTATATAATGTTATTATTGAAATATGCCTTGTATGCTAATTATGTGAATTTTTGATGAAATACACATATTTGTTTAGTATTCACTAACACTTAAACATTTATTTATACATCTTGCATATACGAGTATGTGGATGAATAACAATAAATATGTTTAATAAATACCTACTATAATAAAGAGATGGCCACTTATGTAGTGCCATTTGGAAAATTGAAGCTTTAGCAATTGGCTTTCAATAAGACTAAAAACAAAAATGGTTTGACACACAGAAATTTCAACTTACTTGAACATATTTTAGTTAACATACATATGTATTTGTATTAAGAGAAGGGTGAACAGATTTCGGATTAAACAATTACGTTGTTCTATGTTATTTTCTATTATTATTTTTCTTAAGAGTGTTAAACGAAAAAGAAAAAAACAACTTTATAGGTATACAAATATTTGCATATTATATTTAAAATTAAGATTTTGCGTTGCAAATTCTCAGACACGTATAAATATGTAGGAAAGTACGTAAGTAGTTATAGTATGCTTGGATGAATTTGAATAAGCATACACTGCGAAAAATATCAAAATACTTAAGTTTAACTTCAAATGCTATAGCAAATACTTTGCAATGTGTTCTTGATTGAAATCAACATTTTAGCCAACTAGTCTGGAAAATTTATAGGAATTGTATTTGTTTAGTTTATGAATTTAGTGATTATTTGTATTTATTTTTAATTTTGAAATGGTTTGTTTGTGCTGCTGAAAAAGTATTATTTGCAAATTATTGATTAAAAAAATACAAACATTTAATTTCAATTATTTTAAAAGCATTTTCATTTATTCAGCCCATGTTCTTTAATTTATCAGAATACCATAATTTTTTCTTGCCAATTGGTTTCAAAAACTTTCGTTTGTTTGATTGACAAATTAGATAAGTTTATATTATCAAATAATTAAGTAGCTGAAGCAGATAATGTATTAGACTTTCTGGTGCGTCAGCAATTGGGTATATAACTTTAAAATGACGAAATTATGCGGTCTTTGTCTTTAGTAACTTATATGTCATTTTGAAGTTTAAAAATCTGTCAATTATTCTCAATTAGTTATTAAACATTATAGTGTTTTTTTTTTTGCTTTGTCGAATTTTTAGAGATGTTTTGCTTTAATTCTGTGATTGCTCACCGCAGCTTATGGTGAATGTGTTCCATCGGCTTCAGAGAATTACAGATGGTTTGTGCTGTTCAGAAGTGGTAAATTTGACACAGAAGACAAAGATCGTCCAAGAAATCAAAAACAAATTTTGAAGATCAAACATTTAATTGAAGCCAAGAAACGAGGGACGCTACTTAAAAGCTATAAAGGATAATTTTTGCAACGAATCGTTACTATGTAGATATGTTACTATATCTACATGTCAAAAACTATTCAGAAAGAAGTGGTTAAGAAGTTTTGCCGCATCCGCCTTATAGTCCAGACGTTTCCTTATCAGACTAATATTTGTTAATATAGATGCGAACGCACTCCCTCTTTCTCTCTGTGGAACGCTATACTTCAGAAAAGGTTATCTGAAGTTGGCTTAACTCGTATTTGGACTCAAGAGATTAGCAGTTCTTCTGGCATGGCATCCATATGATGCCAGGAAGATGGAAAAATGTCTTAGCTAACCATATCTAACAATACTTTGAATAAATTTATATTGTACAAATGTTTTAAATAAAAGCTAAAAAATTTTAAAAAATCCTACATTTATAAGTTTTACACCCAATATATGTACGAGGGCGGTTCTGAAATTTCTTAGCCTAACACAAAAAGAGAAGGCTTTTTTTCAAAAACAATATAATCTCCTGAAACTTCAAAATACTTAGTCCAACGCTTATCTATCAATTCTATCCCTTGATTAAAATAGATTCCCTCAAGGTCTTCAAAATAGTGTAGATCACTAATTGCATCTTCATTTGAGGTAAAATGCTTGCCAGCTAGGAATTTTTTTAGATTTGGGAACACGTAAAAGTTACTGGGAGCTAAAATAGGAGGATAAAGTGGGTGGTCAAGCAATTCGTACTTAAATTCGTTGATTTTAGCCATTGTTAAAACACTCATGTGCGCTGCTGTGTTGTCTTAAGAAAACTGTTTTTTTTTGTGTTGTAAGCTAGGACGTTTTTGTCGAATGATTACATTTAATTGATCCAAAATGTTGCAATAGCACTCTTAATTTATTGTTTTACCCCTTTGCAGATAGTTAATCATTAAAATACCTTTGAAGTCCCAAAAAACCGTTGCCATAACCTTACCAACCGACTGAATTGTTTTTGCCTTCTTTGGAACACTTCCTCGTATATTGATTTGCAATTTGTGCTTGCGGATATTTTGTCATTCGTTATTTGTTAAACTCTACAACTGAAATAATTTTTTGTGGATTTTATAAAAACATTATATTTTCGGAAACTTTAAAAAATTCGCTATTTGTATTAGAGAATATTTTATCATTCATTACCTGTTTTAAAACCCTTCGACAAACACAACTGGAATAAGGACAAGTATTTATATTTTTAATATTTTCAATATCTTGTTAAAATTGTTGAAAAAAAAAATTCGCGATTTGTACTTAGGGACAATTCCTACGCAAAACCAGCATATTGAGACATTCCTACAACTTTCATTAACAAAACTTTGTTTTTAAAAATTAACTTATGCAAGAAAATATTGATTTTACTTAATAGTAACACAAGTAAACCGTTAAAAAAAATGGTAAGGAAATTAATTACAACATTACCGTCGCAATGTTAACCAAACGTATTTGATTTCATATGTCCATTTTGATTTGATCTAAATGAACATATTGTTGCTACTATAATTTTCACACCTCAATAGTTTAAGCAATTGCTCGCATTATATATTTGCATCTATGTATGTATGTCGCTCTACAGCTTGATTTGATTTTTGTCATTGATAAAATGATCAAATTTATAGTGTTTTCATGCAAAAGTTGCTGATGAAATTACATGTATCAATACAGTTTTGCTGTTTGGTTTTTTTCTAATTTTTTTCTTAACCAATAAACGCAACTTCAAATAATCTAGTTATTGTACACAGAAGCTAAATTGAAATGTATATTTAAACAATGTCTGCGAAAACAAGTTAAAACAAATAAATATGTTTAATATGTATGTACAGTCGGTCAAGCGGAAACCTAGGTTTCACTACACTTCATCACAGATTAATATTAGTCAAATTGATTTTAAATATTGTTTTGCAATATTGTTGAGTCTTTTGTTTTTTTCTTTATGAAAAATTGTTGACATTTTGTTTATTAGAGAAATTTTATTTGGCTTGAGTACATTTTAATGCAATAATACAAATAATACCATTGTAAAGTAATGGAAAATTGGGAGGCATTTTCTACCCTGCTAAGGGCGGTAACAGCAATGTTTATTGTCCAAGATCTATAAACATTTTAACTTATCATTAAAAATAATAATATTCGAGAATTAATTATATTTCTATTATATATTATAATTTAGAACGAAATTTGCAAAAGTTTTACAATATTTTAATATAATTCAGATGCAAACATTTTAGTAACATTGAAGAATGTAATTACACCATAATTTAGCATAAAGTTTCGACTTTTATATCTGATAATAAATATGTATTTTGACTTATTTTTAAATCATAAATTCAATGAAATATATAAATCAGAATAACAACCTCCGTCCTTCTCTTAGTGAAAATATATTTTTAAGACATAAATATGTCGATCTTCTGCTCAAACCCATATTACCCACTTAAACTATAGAGTAGAATGGAAAGTGTTGTATTTCTTAACCGCATGTGGTTGTGTAAACAAAGGAGCTTAAATTAGAGCTATTGTCAATGGTAATAAATTCAAAACAAATTTATTTTACATGAAGATTATTTCCAAATTTACAAAATAATAAGGGCTTTTGATTATAGCGTATAAACCATTCACACAATTTCGCAAGAGACAATTAAAACGTTGTAAATCTAGAAAACAAAAAGTTTTAACAAATAAATTTAAAGAAAATAATATTATTATTATTAAAATAAACGAAATAAAGTAACGTTTATTGCGTTTTATTGCACATCACCAATCTCTTCGTAAAATGCCTTTAAAACAATAAATAATTTCAACCCTTATTTACACGGTTTTATATACAGTGCAAAGAACAAACGAGAACATTTTTATATCTCATGCACTATTCGTTGCATAAATTTTAAAATGTTCCTTGACATTTATTTTCGGTTTAATGCTAAACAAAATAATTTACAATAAAATATCAAAAAAAAAATTTTCGGGAAATGTACTATTTTCCCAAAAAATTGCATGTACTTAATTTTGAACAAGTGTGTCTTTTCAAATATTTGCACAAAAATGTCAAAGCTTACTTTCAGATTTATATGTATTTACTTGCTTATGAATATAAAAATAAAAAAAGTATACACCATTTAAAGGAAACAATGAATCACTGTGGGAGGAACGCCATCATATTGGTTTGCTTACATGGTAGCAAATTAGACCACTGAAAAGAATTCAAGGAATAATGAATTCTCTTACTGATTTTATAGGTAAGAACGTGTTTTATGTAGATGATGTTACTTTTCAGCTGCATAATGACCAAAGGACACTTCCAAAATCATTAAAGAACTTCTAATGAAGCAAAATTTCTTTTGATACAGTGGCCAGCAAAACGTCTTGACCTTAATTCAATTAAGAATTTCTGGTTAATTGTGAAAAGACAGTTGGGACAATACCGATTAACTCCCACCCATTGGGTGTGCTTTGGCAGCGGGTTCAGCACGAAGGAGAGAGTATTCCAAATGAATTAATTAAAAAAATTAATCGAGAGTATGCCAAAAGTATAAGAAGTGTTTTACGAAATAACGAGCTGTAGACTAAATATTGAAAATACTATTATTCCCTAAAGTGCAAAATGTTTGCAAAATTTTGTACATGCGGGTTGTTTTCGTTTGATACTTTAACTTTTGAGTTTTAAATTATTTATACTTATATGTATTCTCTCCCATTGAAAAACAAAAATTAGCTAACAGCTGATGAAATAACCGTATTTGAAGGTCAATGGTGAAACCTTTCAAATTATAAATGGACATGAGAGTTTTATTATTTAGCTTTTGGTAGAACTATAAATATTGTTAAAACAATGAAAACGAAAAAAAATGCTGAATGCATTGACAGCTATGCTGCCACGATTTTAAAATTTCTAATGATATCATAAAGTCTCTAGACAATCGTGATATTTTTTGCTAACCCTAGTTGCGTTTCCTCTGAGGATGAAAAAATTATTATACGTAATTCTTTTATAAATATAGATACATATATAAAAAATTAGAAAAATATTGAAATATACATTAATAACTCTTAAATATCAATTTTTTGTGGGTGGATTTTATTTCATTATTTAGCATCTGAAACTAGATTCCATTAAGACGAGATTCCATATCAGAAACCGTTTGAAAATTGTTAAATTAGTTAAACAACCAACTTGTTTGTTTTGTTTTACGAAAAACACAGAAAATTGAAGTTAAGGTAGAATTAGCCGAACGTCCACGTCCCGTACTGTACTGTAACGAAACAGCTGATCACGTTTTGTTATTTGAAATCAATGCAAATGCTTAACGAATATTACCGCCTGGCCCACGATGTCGAACGATAACGTTCGTTTAGATAAGACTTAAGACACAAACTTGATTGTGGAATAAACAAACTTGATTGAGTAAAAAATAGATACGATAAAAAGTTTGTGTCTTAAGTCCTATCTAAGCGAACGTTGAGGTCTCAACCTGTATAAAATAGAATTTCCTAACGTTCTTATGTGACATTTGTAGGGTAAATTCGTCCTATTTTTTGGTACTTTTTTTTAAATAATAATGTTTGCGAAAATTGGGATTTAATATGTAATAATACGATGTGTATTATCGCATATATGAAGATGTTTATATGTATATAATGAAAAAAATCATATACAATATAAACATAACAAAATAAATGCATACATACACATAACTATGTATTGTAAACATTGAAAATTTAATAAATATTGAATTAAATTATAGTGTAATATATTAAATTAATAATATAAATTATGTATGTAAATACTATACACACACACATACAAAATTTTACTCATATTAAAGCCATTTTGGTACATTTTCAAACAAGCATGTACAAAAAGAAACTTTACAATGACCATCACTGTTTTGAACAGCTGACTGTTTATTTATTGTATGTATACCAATAGTGAAAATAAAGTAGATTATTTTCGTTTGACGTACGGCATTATTTAAATGTTTTATAAGCACACAAACTTGCTTACAGTACGGTACGGTACGGGAACGTGGACGTTCGGCTAATGCTACCTTTAGAATTGTGTTTCTTTTAAAGAAATTTAACTTTTTTTTGGCTTTTTTTAATCCCATTTAGCTTTATTTTTTCCAGCTCCTGGCAATACTGCTAAATGTAGGGCAATGTGAAGTTTACCACAACCTATAACAAATATCGTATCCTTTTTCCAATACATAACTGTTGTAATCTATTATCATTTTGCTGACTGTATGTATCGTTTTTCAGATGTAAACAAGCGGATAAAAAAATTAATTAAACACATAATTATGGTACATTTTGTTTAACCTTTTCGAATTATATATGTTGTACTTAAAACGAACACACGATTTTACATTTACTCAAACGAACATATATGTATGTATGTGTATGTGTACAGCAAATGTACTGTACTGAACGTCATAAAATATTGTATTGTATGTACTTCAATATTTTTCCTGTTTCTTGTATTTGTTGTTTTGTTTTGCTATATAAACAAAAATGTGTAATTAGTATTAAGAACGAACGCGGCATATGGCTTGTTTGTTAAAGATTCTAAGGCAAAAACATGCGAAAAAGTATGCAAAACTTTCAAGAGAGTATTTAATTGCTCAATAGGGATGCATATGTTACCTTCTTAGTACTTGTTTTAAGTAACTTTTTTTCATTATTTTGCCATGTACACGTACATAAATATAATAGTGCAAGGCATGGCTTCTTCTGTTTTTATTCAATTAACTTGTATAAGAACATACGTACATACATACATTGGTAGAAATACTTATAAGTACATCATACGCTTAGAATACAGTTCAAGTGAAATTTGTTTCATAAACGCTTTTTGTACTCGTTCATAATTTTAATGAAGTAATAATGGCTGATATACTCACACAGGCATGTTTCAAAATGGGTTACTTGTACATATGTACATCATTCATACATCATTTCTACTTACACCTAATACAAGTGTGCTACACAAAGAAGACTAAAATCTAAAGTACTTGCTATGAATTCTTTTCATTATGATTTGTAAGTGTACAAGGAAACGTTTAATAAGTGTTAAAACATATATTTTTTTTTTTCAAAACGTTAATGAATTTTTTGCTTAATAATCTGTAATATTTTTGTCTAGCGATGTCATAATTATTTTTGTATATTTTGGAAGTGTGTATATGTATCAGTATATACATAATTAAGTATAAAATAGGGATGTCAAATGGGTCTGGTTTTTTAAATCCTGGAATCCGGGATTTTATAAATGGGGATCCAGGATCCCAGGATTTTTCTGGATTTCCGGATTTTTGTTTCATATTAAAAGATATTGGTTTGTTAATAATAAAAACTATTTATTTTAAAAAATTTATTTATGCTAAATATTAATATGTTTGAAAACAACAATTTTCTTTGCTCATTGTTATAATTTTTAAATTGATTAAAAATTTCTAAACTATTATAAAGAGCATTATAAGAACTTCTATATTAATTTAAAAGCAACAAAATATTATCGATATATAAGGCTTCTTAAAAATTTTAAGGTATCTATAGTATAGAAAATATTGATTCAATTTTGTTACCAATATATGAAGCTGACGAAAAACATTGTTTACATCGTTTGTGGACAAAATTGCTAGCAAAGTCTGTATTATATTGGTATGAAAAATTCTTTCTCTCTCCCTTCCTCCAAAACAAATAATTCTTATTCAATATTTTATTTCATATTATTACAGACGTTATTAAGTGTTGTGGGGGCTGTTACATACTTCAATTACATTCATTATTTCATTCGTTTCGCAATCAACGTTTTTAATTCCTTTCTAATAACATCTATTCTATGACATTATCAAATCCACTCTTTAATTTTGTAGTTTTCAAAGATTGAAAAGTGCTTAGTAAATCATCCTTCTTTCTTAGTTTCTTTTAAGAAGAGATTTCATCAGATCACTTTTTGATATCTCTTTGAGCATAAATAAAAGTGAAACATCAGCAGAGATTCATATCAGTGCGACAAAGAGCTTTGTCTGCTACTTTAACCGGATTTAAAATGACAACTATTTGTTTAAGTAAAACAAATTCTTCATCTGTTGAGCTTTTAAATCTATTTAAGCTTTTTGTATAGGAATTTACAAATTCCAAAAACCGTAGAAATATCAAATAGTGTGTTCGAGTTTGGCAATCCAAAATAAATTTCAATTCTTTCAACTTTATTTCTCGACATATTTTTGTAAAATTTAAAATTTTGTTGATGACTTTGTAAACAAATCCTTGTTTTCGGGATTTATTAATCCCCAAAAATCCTAGGATTCGAGATTTGTTAAATCGGGATTTTGGAATTGGCATACATTAGGTACTGAAATTATTCGATTTTTCTTTTGTTCGAATAAAACGAATAATTCATATACGAGATTTTAACTTGTTCGAATAATTCGATCATACATTTAAAATTAATCGAATTATTCGAAGAATTTAAAATTTCTAAATAAAGTAAAATTAAAACATCTTTTCTTCATCAAGTGCCATCTTTAATGATATCACTGATATTAGTTTTAATGATTATGTTATTTGTCTATTTCATTGTTGTCGTCATCAATGTTAACCGCAATATCAATTTCTTCAACAAATTTAACATCTCATTCGGCACCATTTTTGACACTGGTTTATTAAAGAACCAGTAAGTATATAGAAACTAAAGTGGTCATTTCTGAATCCTTTTCTATTATTTACAGTAATTGGTTCCACTAAACTTCGTGTAAAAAAAAAACATGTAAATAAAGACACTGAAAATATGCAAAATAGGTGATTGATTGGTTTCTTACCTCTAAAAACTATTGAAGTTAATCAAAAACAAGGATTTTTTACAACAATTATTCAGGTTTATAAGTTATTAAAGAAAAACAGATATGCAATCTAAGCTTAAGAGTAATGTAAAAAAAATGTAAGACAAGTTAATTTGATTTGTGCTATTTACAATTTATAATTTATGCTATTTACAATTGCTCTGACCAGTAAATTTGCTTGTATCCACAAAAAGGGAATTCACCTAAATTTAGATATTTCGCAAAAATTAAATTTAACCAAAAAAATTTTAGCCCAATAGATTTTGAATCATGTGAAATGAAATAAAATCGTGTAAAAAAGTTTAAAATCTGTTTATTTTTAAACCGTGTTAAATCACCGTGTAAAACAGAATTAGGTGTAATTTCATATTGTAGTTTTTTACTAAACGGATTTTTGGATATCTGAAATTCAAGAAAATCACTATCAAAACATAAAGTTTTAATAATAAAATAATTTAATTTAAATACACAAATATATGTTTGTTAAACATGTCGTATTTTGTAAATAAAATTGAAACGGAATGGTGTTAAATTATTGCTATATTTAATTACAAAATTATGTAACATTTTAAAAGGAATTACTTAATACAAAATTATTTGTTCATTTGATTTAATTATTCTTCTTAAAACTAATCAAATTATAATATTCGTTATTCGAAAAATCTTCGAATAATTATTCGAAAGAAATTGTTTGTTCATTTTAACAAATTTACATTTACTCATAATTTGTTCTACACAAATACATGAATTCATTTGTAGGTACATAATTATTTATCATTGTATAAAAAGTATCAATAGCAAGTGGATTAAATAAGTATTACCTCATTTAATATTTGCATTTCACCTTATTAATTAAGTATACAAAAAGATATGTATGTACGTATGCATATTAAGGTGACACCGTTTGCTTGAAGAAAAAAATATGAAAAAATTCAATCCCTACAAATATTAAATAAATGAACCGCACAGTGTTTTTTTTTTTTTTTTTTTTTTTTTACAGCGAAGTAACACTCAGGCAATTAATATGCCTATATATATTGCGTTACTTTCTTTGGAAAGTGGATAGATTGAAGAAGTGAAGGTGGTGAAATTAGAAGAAAACTTTATATCACAACTCTGCAATTGCGCATTATGTTTGCTTTAGTGCAGCATTGCAGCGCCTCTGGTAGTGATGAGGCGCATTATTTTTAAAACTTGATTTTATAGCCTTTATTTAATTATTTGACGTTTGAATGATATACCACCAAAGGAGGGCGCTGTAATAAATGTTAGTTATGATGGATAGTGTTTAGATCCTAGATACTCGTATTGACTGGTCAAAAATTATAGCATTTTTTACATTTCTCACTAAATTTGTGTTGTCACAAGTCGTTCGTCCGCATTCATTAATAGCATTTCTTTATTATTAATTATATTTTGTATTATAATTTGATTTGTGTTGGATAATTTGCAAAAAGTGCTTACCGCATGAAATTAAATTAATATTAAACTAGTAAATCATTAACAAAGCAAACACCTACAAATCTAGGGGCAAACTTTGATATTTTTGTGCAAATATAAGAAAAGACACACTTGTGCAAAACTGATTACATACAAGTTGTTTTTTTTTTTTTGTTAATAGTTTATTTCTCCAAAATAATTATTTTCCATTTTATATTGTTTATTTTTATGCAGATGGTACATGTACTGATTTGTACTCCCCACTGTATAGTCCAAAATGTTCCCTGAAGTAAACATGAATAATTTTTAATAAATATTATTTTTTTACAAGGGAGACAGATCACTAATGACAATCGAAAGACAAACATATTTTCTAAAAACTTGTAAACAGTTCGTTTAGCAAATTATAATTTGGAACCGCCCTATTATTTTGATATATGTAATCATTACCACTTATTACCACCAACTACTGAAACTCCTGCTAATATTGATGCTATTAACCTATCGACCTCATGCTGGAATACAAACCATTATTATTGACATGTAATGAGTTATACAGTTTATTAAATCTGGTAAGCAGAACAGTGAATTTAGCTCTCAGTAACTTCTTAACATATTTAAGAAGTTAATAAGCAGTTCATAGCCTAATCTCTGGAAGTTTTTCTTTACATAATGCGATCCTATATTTGTGATAGCCTTGCATGCAGTGTCTGGAGTGGTCATGTTTAATTTTGTACATGAAACATGCACATCAGACCTGTTATAGGAATCTCAATGTGTTTTCTGTCTAATTAAGAATGTAAATCTCAATATGTCTAAATGAAGGTCCAGTTCGTCTATATGCTGCTCTATTGGATGTTGAAATATCCTTTCATTCCAGAATTTATTTTATTGACTCAATTTTTTATGTCGTTAATCTTTTTCTTCTTCTAGGATTTCATTACTAGTTTTACTTTTATGCAATAAAAAGTGCGCAAGCCACAAACATGTACTCATTTGAATTCTTCACTGTAGTTAATGGTCTCTTGCATCCACGAATATCAAAAAGTTTTTCTACATAATTGTTAAGTCAATAGTAGTACAACTTTGGTTGTTGATATATTTGTGGAAAAACATTTTTTCAGTATGACTGGTTCCACTGTTTTGGAACAATCACTACACCTAGATTATTTTGAAGTTTGAGTGATGGGGAATTAGACAATGTATGTCATGCTGCTCATCCCTACATACCAATATTCCTCAGGTTTAGATTTATGCTCTGGCTTCACCTATAATAACAACCCCATTTTAAAGTCCTATTTATATAAAGTACTTAAAGTATGTTCCTATACCAAAAGCAACTAAACATTAACATATCTGATTCTTTAAATAGGAATATTTCGTTCTATACCCATTGTGCACTCACAATAAATAGAGTATTTGCTATGATTTATTTCTATGTAAAACATATAAATTAGACCAGCCCTTACAGAAATGATTTGATTTGAATGGGTGTTATTTAATTCTTTAATAACTAAAACTAGCTATTATTGCAAAACCATGGAAATCGATTGATATTTTATATTGGTTTAACAAATGTACTTTTTTTTTGATTCAAATCTTTTAGTAATTAATTTTAGCTATTAAAGAACAAAACTTGGCTAATTTTTAAGAGCAGGTCTAATGTGCACATTTAACTTGTTTTTAAACCCTACAACACCATAGTGGGGAGGGTATATTGGATTTGTGCTGATGTTGCAACGCTCAGAAATATTGGTCCAACACCCACCTTAAAGTATACCCATCGACTCAGAATCACTTTCTGAGTCGATATAACAATGTCCGACCGTCCGTCCTTCTGTCTGGTTGGCTATCCATGTAAAGCTTGTGCGCACAGACAGGTCGCAATTTTGAAGATATTCCGATAAAATTTGGTACGTGATATTTTTCGGCCCAAGGATGGATGTATTGAAACCGGTGGAAATCGGTCCATTATTTCACCTGGCTCCCATACAAATTTCCTCCCGAAGTTGAGTTTTATCGATCATAAATCTTTTAATTATACAAGTATCCAAACAAATTTCAAAACAAAGATGTGGTAAACGAAGCCAAATCACATCTACAAATTTTGTGCAGATCGGTCAATAATTACTCGTAGTTCCCATATAAGGCCCACTTTCGAAAATCACTTTAAAGAGCATAACTCACTCAAAATGTTGGTATTCAAATAATATTGAACGCAAATATATTTCATATGTATAAAAATAAAACGGTACAATTTTATTATGATCGGTCCATAATTAGTCGAAACTTCCATATTTTAAGCTCCATTAATCGTTTAAAAGTATTTATATCGAGATAAAGTTTAACACATATAATACTTATATTCACAGACATCATGACACTTAATTTTTGAATGATCGGTACACAATAGGTTATATCTCCCATATAACACCCATTTCTGAAAAACTGTTTTATACATGTACTGGGTGTAGGGTAGTATATGGTCGGGCTTGACCGACTATACTTTCTTACGTGTTTTAAATTAAATTGAAAGCTTCTTTGTGATAAATAGCTACAAGTAAAACGATTATTGCATACTAATTTTAAAAATATTTCTCTTACAATACAAAAAAGTCATTGAACTAAAAAGATATGTTCATGTTTATTTTGGTCTTAGATGGTGGCTATATATTATTGGGGATAGTTATGCGACATATGGATATATCATTTAAGTATCTATTAATATCTGGTAAGCTAAGCGTGTTTTATACTGTAAAGTAGTTGCTTTATCACTCATTGAGCGGCGAAGAGTTGAATAAATTAAATTGTTACATATTGCTTAAACACAATCATATGTACATCGTAAGATGGCGCTTATGGCCGTCTGCTTCAGTTACGTAGATGTAGAGTATTGAGCTTTAATAAGCTAAATACTAAGAAACGTTGATTAATTACAAGAAGGACTTGCTTTTTGAATTTTATAAAAATTCAACAGAATATTTAAATTGTCCCACAAAGTCTCAAAATAAAAATTATGCAACGCTACCTCTAATGCAAACGAGTATATTTAATTAACTCTATGAACTCATTATAATGAGGTTGTGTAACTTTATTTTATCAAACTATCATGTGAAAAAATATATTTCTTTGTAAATAATTCAGTTTTTATGATTATTTCACCATAGTTTATTAAAAAAACCTAAATAAAACGAAAACAACGTACGAATCTGTTTTCAAGTTTTCTATTTGTGTTGGTAAATGTATTTTATTACTTTAACTGCATATTTTTAGATATTTTATTTTTAACAATTCACTCTAAAAATGACAGTTAACATTGTGTCATCGTCATCACCATCATCAGCGTCGTCAGCATCAGTGTCGTCATTTTTGTATGATACAAGTACCAGTCACATAGTAGTACAGTGCAAATAAAATGAAGACATCAGCAATAGTTAGATTTTTTTTTTGTATTTACGAAAACTACCTCAATTAAAGCCATAGGAAGGAAGTCATTTGTCCTTTTTTGTTGTGTAATTGGAACTTCCGCAATAGAATTTTGTACAACTGTGTATTTTTCCCGTTGTTCTGATTATGATATTTCAACAAAAAAAGTTTTTTCTTAGCTTTTTAAATGAATTGGTTTTAAAATAAATATTTACATTATTTAAGGAAAGTGTGTTTAAATAATTTAAGAAAATTTAAAAATGTGGCAATGAAAATATAAGCGTAAACAGGAAATCCAAAATACGAAAACAATCCTTTACACTGTACCACTGCAAAAAATCGAAGAAATAATGATGAAAGAAGACTATCTGGGTATTTTGCAAACTCAGCTTCTCGATTTTGTAGACAAGAGCGTCTATCATATGTATGAAATTACTTTTCAGTTGGATGGTGACCCAAATCACTCTTTCAAATCAGTGATACAGTGGCCAGCAAAGAGTCCTGAACTCAAGCCGATTACGAATTTGTGGTCAATCGTTAAGAGACAGTTGCAACAATACCGATTAACTCGAGCCTATGTGGACGAGTCCCGACAGCGGTTTCAGCGCAAATGAGAGAGGATTCCAAATAAATTAATTGACAAATTGGTGGAGAGCTGGTGGAGAATGTTAAAACTGCCATTATTGCCTAAAGTTTTTGCATGGTGCAAAATTAAGTAAATGCGTGTTGTTTTCTTTTCACTTGTATTTCTTTCTTAGAACTTGATACTTTTAGTTTTGATTAAATATAAAATATTTTGTTATATATTAAACATAAAATAAATAAGAAAAAATATTTTTTAAGTGTACAAAGTGCACATGTATTTATTTGTATGTAACAAAAAAAGAGTTTTAATATTTTTGAACCATAAATTAATACTCATTTATTAACATCTAAGAAAAGATAAAATTAAAAATCTAAATTAATTTCTTCTTATAAAAATCTGTATTTTTCTTTATATGGATCGAATTAATAGTAGCTGGGCTGCATCCTATTCTAAGTCGGTAACATTTTTTTATTGTCAAGCGCTACAGTAACACCACTCTGCCTGAACTTATCTTATGATTGACAATAGTCTAATATTGTTAAATTGGCAGAAGCGGGTGATAATTAGATATATGTGAGCCGGCCTATGAAAAGGTGGCTTATGACTCAAAAAAGAAATTGCGAGACACAGCTGTTAAAGATAAACAATGCATTTCGTCAGCCAAAAGGCAACTATAAAAGGCAAACGAGCATAAATGAGATAAGTTCGATAAGCTTTTTTTTTTTTTTTTTGGTAAAATCGTTTTTACAGAGTTCAATCCTGTTTTTAAATTTTTCAATTCCAATTATTTTCTTGATTCTGGATTCTTTCTCTATATTTTTAGTACACTTCGAAGCAAGTTAGGACTTTCTAGTTTTCACCACGTGAAAGAGCGTCTCAAAAACTATCGAAACCAAAAAAAAGTGGAACAATTTTTTTTTGAATCATTTTCATCGGCCGGGTAACATATTATTATATTTTTCAGGCAGTATTTTATGTGAATAATAGAGGAAAAATTAAAATGCGTAATAGTTATTACAAATTCAAAACAAACGTATTTGTATAACCATCATCTCAAAATTACACTTTATCTTTAATTATTTTCTTTCGATTGCGTTTACTCGATATAGTTTTAAATTACTTAATTTTTTGTTTATTCCTACATATTCCTAACATCATATTTTTATTTATTTTCTCTTACAACTTTATTGACTCTATGGTTTTCATATTCAATTAGAAAACTGGCATTATCAAAAAATGTATAAAAAGAATATAATATAAAGTAAATATATTCTGATGTCATATTATACCCACACAAATAAATACACACACTTACGTATAAATAAATATGTATATATATATTAATATACATATACACGAATGTGCAGATGTATATATATATACATATATTATTCACCCACACAAATGATATTTTAGATTTCGTATACAAACTACATGCAAATCTTGAAATTATGCACATAAATAATAAGGATTAATGCATACATATAGGTATAAGGATTCACTTATTCCCTGCAGTCCTTGAATTTAGTTCCGCATTCATAAATGTTATAGCCACTAAAAGTACCAAATTGCAAGTTATAATTAGTCATATTCCGTAATGAAATTTTAATAGAAGTAATCATGAAACGATACTTACCATTCTCAACAGAGTTTATCCTGTAATGATAGGAATAACTTATGCATATAAGGTTCCCTTCCATTTTGATTAATAGCTCTGGTCTTGCTAAACCGATTTTACTAATACTCAATACCAAACTACTTAAGAGAATTATTAACATTTTTGAGTAAATCTTGTTAATTTTGATTGTGCTTTTAGGACCTGAGGGTGTTTTATACATACAGAAAGACAGACCGATATTGCTCAATCGACTTTATTAGAACTGAAATGAATATTTCTTAAGTATCTCGAGAATTAAAACCAGCCGTTTATTAAATCATAAGATATTCAAGATTTTGTTATCACTTAAAGAATGGCATCTCTTGTAATTACCGAACCAGATTTATAAATATGTTTTTAAATTTTTCAAAATTTTGTAGATTTAAATTTCTTTCTATTATAATTTAAAACCATGTACTGTTTTCTGGTTCCTTTTTAAAATAATTATAAGAACAAATTACAAATGATAATAAATCTATAGGTATTAACGACAGACTCTTTTTATATAAACGTTTTTATTTATTTTTTCAATTTGTGCATATAAAAAAACTAAATTAAATCAATTACTTTTTTCTTTTACCATTACAAGAAACTAGTGCAGAAGTAAAGAAACTAATGATTAGGTTATATAGAGAAAAGTATTATATTTCCGTAACATTGAGAAATATTCATCTGGGGCCCAACAAAGTGTATATTATCTCGATCATTATTCTAAATCGATTGAGCAATGTCTGTCTGTCTGTTTGAAACATTCTCATCTCCGGAATACACAACCACAACGAACTAAAGATTTCCCAAGAACTGTTGCCGTTTGATATTGAAAATCAATCAAATCAAAAAAGTCAGAATAACTCAAAAAAAAAATTATATTTTTCATAATTGTTTTGCTATTTTATTTATATAAGTATACTACAGAAAAAACCATTAAATTTTCACAGTTATTCCTATAAAAAAATGACAAGCTGTGACGAAAACAATAAAAATCGGTTAAAGATTTCTCATAGCCCCCATACAAAATTTCTCTCCGAAATATGGCTCTATGGTACATAAATACAAATTCTGCAAAAATATGTTGCATATCAAAATAAATCACAAAACGATATTAAAATTCGAAGCAAATAATACTCATATTAAAAACAAGTAAGAACGTATAGTCGGTCAAGCCCGACCATATAATACCCTACACCCAGTACATGTATAAAATTATTTTTCAGAAATGGGCGTTATATGGGAGATATAACCTATTGTGGGCCAATGATCAAAATATTAAGTGTCATGATGTCTGTGAAAATAAGTATTATATGTGTTAAACTTTATCTCGATATAAATACTTTTAAACGATTTATGGAGCTTAAAATATGGGAGTTTCGACTAATTATGGACCGATCATTATAAAATTGTACCGTATTATTTTTAGACATATGAAATAGATTTTCGTTCAATATTATTATATAATACATAATAAAATTGCACCGTATTATTTTTATACATATGAAATATATTTGCGTTCAATATTATTTGAATACCAACATTTTGAGTGAGTTATGCTCTTTAAAGTGATTTTCGAAAGTGGGCCTTATATGGGAACTACGAGTAATTATTGACCGATCTGCACAAAATTTGTAGATGTGATTTGGCTTCATTTACCACTTCTTTGTTTTGAAATTTGTTTGGATACTTGTATAATTAAAAGATTTATGATCGGTAAAACCCAACTTCGGGAGGACATTTGTATGGGAGCCAGGTGAAATAATGGACCGATTTCCACCGGTTTCAATACATCCATCCTTGGGCCGAAAAATATCACGTACCAAATTTGATTAAAATATCTTCAAAATTGCGACCTGTACTCTGCGCACAAGGTTTACATGGACAGCCAGTCAGACGGATGGACGGACATCGTTAAATCAACTCAGAAAGTGATTCTAAGTCGATCCGTAATTTAAACGTAATTTAAATTTAAAATTGCAGGGTATATGTATATAAATAAAGAGATTTATATATACATATGTACATATACATACATATGTACATATATGTGTGTATTTTATTTGTGTTGTAGATTTATATTACGCTTATGAAACATATATGCATGTATGTTATTCAAAAATATTCTGACGTGGCTAAATTCTTAAGTCTTGGTTTATATTATGAAATTTTTGTCGCTGCGATTCTTGCTTTGTAGGCGAGAGCGGTGAGTTGTATTAAAAGGGGTACACATATGCATGTACTCGTGAGACACACTTTGTTCCCTTATTAGTTGTTTTTTTTATATTCATACATGTATGTATGTGCTAGCTACAAAATATATAAAAACATGTATACATCCACAAAAAATCTCTGCAACAAAAAATTCACAATGTAGACGCAAATACAATTTTAAAGAAGATATGACAAGAATCGCAGCGACAAAAATTTCATAATGTAAACCGGGACTAAGTTGTATAAACGGTATTACCTGCTTAGTATAATTAGTGCATATTATTAACACTATTATACACAATAAAGTAAGTGACGTAGTAGGGTTTAATAAAAGTTGTATTAATATACACCAGCATCGTATAAATTAAACCAATTTATACAATGGTTGTAGGACTATTTCGATACTTTTAGAAAAGTAGGTGATTTCTTATATTGCAGTAATTATCTAGTTAAGTAAAATAATATTCCATATGGAAAACTCTAAGACCCAACAAATTATACTTTCTAAGACGATTCAACTTTGCCCGTCGTTAGTCTGTTTCCCTTTATCGACAGCAGGAGACTAGAAATCTTCAAAGTCCCATCCATATAATTGATTAGATAAAACTAAAAGTTTCTCAAAACCTCATCAAACTATCCTCGCATACGCCTGCAATAAGGATTGAATCACAGCAAAACTTGATATGCATTAACTGAGGTTTCATAATGGCATCTAGGCATCCTGGACTGTAATGAATGCATATTGTTATATGTGGCATATGTTTCCTTTTTGTGTAGAAATATTACGTACCTTTCGAAAATACACTTAATTTATTAATATCTTTGAATTAGGGAATTTTAAAACTTTTTTCTGTTCAAACGAATTGTAAAGTCAAAAAGCCTTATTAAACAGACTGTATATTTTATCAATAGGCTTAATATAGAATAATTTTATGGGAAAATTAAATTTATGATTTATCACAGAAAACAGTTGACAAAACTAAAAGACAAATGTACTGATTAATGGTAAATATTTTCAAATGACACTGTTACCAAGAAACCTTAAATTTTCCAAATTTATATAATTTTCTTATTTTATAATCTCTAATTTAAATGGTAGAAGAATTTATTAAATTAACATATATAATATTTTTGAAGTTATAATTAGAATCATACTAAG
Organism: Bellardia bayeri; assembly: GCA_950370525.1. Lineage (NCBI taxonomy): Eukaryota > Metazoa > Arthropoda > Insecta > Diptera > Calliphoridae > Bellardia > Bellardia bayeri. The sequence continues at coordinate 87,177,640 of OX493267.1, forward strand.
TCACAGCGACTTAGTTTTGAAACTAATGATTAATGATTCCATCAACACGAATTCTATCAAAATATATACTGAATTAAATATACTTTTTTATCAAAGGTAATATGCGTGTGTGTTGCATGCTTAAGATGAAATCTTTAGTTTTTTAGTTACTTACACACATACATATGTTAGTATGAACTTTGAACTTATGTTATTTATTTAATGACAATAATATAAGTACAGCCGAATATATCTTTGACGAAGTCAGTGTTTGTATATGGTTTGCTTCAATTTAAGCTGGGAAAAATCTTCACATAAATATGGTTCTACCAAAAAAGTCAAGTAGAGGGAATTGCGATTTTTGCCTACACAAAGATCAGCTTTTATAACCAATTTTTATTTTAAATTCGAGAAGTCTGGATAATATTGCATTATTGTGACTCATTTATCTTGTTAATTTTATATTTAACAACTATTTCAATATTTCTAATTTTTTTTTTAATATTATTATATTATATTATATAATTATTTATATGATTTCGGCAACCATAATATGGTTAAGTTATGATTTATATGACTATACCAAGCATACATATGGTGTATGTTTATGGTAATCGTTGTTCTTTATCATAATAAATAAGCAGCAAATTATGATAAATAGATTCATCATAAACATGATTGCCACAAAAATGGACATAGTTGCTGCAATCGTATATATGATTATATTAATCGTCTGAATCGTAACTTAATCACATTATAGTTACCGCAATCATATAAATAATTACAATGACCATAACATAGTTAAAAAAACTTACAAAAATGTTGAAATTTCTGTGGTAAACATATACAACTATATTTTTTCTCTGTGTGTACTGAGAAAGCTATTATGATTTTTTTCGATAAAATTGTTGAAAAACACTCTGAATTTTATAATGTTGTTCATAATATTATAAACCTATTCATATGAAATACAAGCAGAAGATTTTGAAATTGCAACATGTGACCGAGAGTTGAAATTAAGGAATAATAAGCTTTCATGTCTGTCATTCGCTACAGCTTTCCTGTAATGGTCTTGCTAGATTTCAGCAGCTCGTAATAAATAGAACCATTTTGGTCCCACCAAATACAGAGTATTACCTTAGCGCCATGGATATTTGGCATTGGTGTCGATTAGGCTGGTCACATAATAGTTCCATTTCACATAATGATTTGGTGCAAAAATTATTTCCTTTGATAGCATTTAAGCAGCAATTTGGGCATGTAAAATTACCGTTCAAGGTTTGTCAGTTTCAATTCATATGGTAATCAAATTGCTGCTCGCTAACATTGTAAAATAGCTTCCAATGATTTTGCAAGCACTTGCTGAGTTTGACATCAATTTTCATTAAGAAATACGTACAATTATTTGTCTGCAAACTTTTTTGACTTGCCTGGCCGATCTTTAGTTTTCTTGCCAAAATCAACACATCTGCACAGCACAAACCATCACTCGAACTTTGATAACGATGGAACATATTCCCCATAAGTTTTCGTGAACAATCCGTGTGCTTCGGAAACACTTTTTTTAAATTAAACAAGTAAAGTAAAACTTCCCGCATATGACGCTTTGTTGACCCAAATTCGAAGAAAATAATATTACAGATCACAGATCGAGCTAATTGTTCCCTCATTGTTTTTTTATTCGAAATTGTAATAATTGCAACTAGTTCCGGGATGCTGTTAAGGCAACTGTTGTTTTTATTCATAATATAAAGAATAAACCAGTAAAAAAATTCGCACTAAAATGCTAAACTTTGTTTTACAACAATTATCAAAACCGATTCCGCCCACTTGTGCGTTAAAAAAACTATACTAATGTTTTTGGATTACAATCAAAGTCTAAAGTTATGGTCACACAGCGCAAATTTTTACTCAAAAAAGCGTAACCACCTGTTTTCGCACAAATTTGTTTGACGTTGTTTACTCTTACAAGAGTTTTGCAAGATCAAACAACATCAATTAAAATAAAACTAAATATTTGTTGTGATTTGTCCTAAATAAGAGCAGTTTTTTTAAATAAATAAACGAGTTCAAATATATGTTATTTAGTGGTTACGGCTTTTTCGGCAAATATTTGCCAAGTGTGACCGTACCTTAATACAAAAAATATTTATTCGTTTTTTCCATTCGTTATAGAGAAACTGTAGCGTCACTTGTATGTCAGTTTTATACATTTAAGCTAAAAAAAATGACAAATGATTTAGCAAAATTTTCATAATCAAAATTTATATTTATGTGTGCAAAATAAAAAAGAAAAACAAAAAACATAATTGAAAATAAAAGTTAAACGGTAACTGCAAAGAAAATCTTTAGTTAGTTAATCATAAAGAAGTTGTAAGTATTTAAATGCGGATATCCGTATGAAAACTTTTCTTACACAACATAAAAGCTAAAATACATAAATATAAATATGCACGTGTATGTTGTTGTTCACATGCAGAAAGTTTACTAAAACTATTCTGTTTTTTTATGAAGTCATAATTCAATTTAACTACTTATGGAAGTTCATTAATCTTTTCATATCCACTGTTAAAGGTGGTCATATTCACTTTTATTTTGACTTTGCAAAATATATAATTCTAAGCAAGTGCGTTGCAAAATTGAATGAAAACATTATTTTTGTGAATAACTTTGTGTGTTTGTATGAATGTGAAAAGAAAATAAAGTTGCGTATTAAAAAAAATATATAAAAATAATTTTTTGTGTTTAGCTGGAATGAATCCGTCATAAATGTTATTAAAGTATGGTATACTAGTTGCCTGTTAACAATAAAACTTATGGAAATAGTAAAAATTTTTACTTTCCTTTACTAGAGAAATCATTAATTTTCCACTAATGATAGAAGAAATCAAATTAAAAAAATCTGTTAATAACATAACGATTTATATTAACCCTTAAATGACTTGGGGATCTCTAAAAATTTAATTATTTGAAATCATAGTTTCACATGAATTCGATTCAAATTAACTTTGTGTTAGTTATCAAATATATAAATAAATCAAAACAAAACAAGATCAAGCACGACCATCCAGTATAGGTGTAAAAACAGAAGTAGGCGCTATATGGGAAAAATGACTTATTATAGGCCGATCATCCAAAAAATTAGTGGCAGAAGGTGGTCTTTGACTAATTATGATTTATGCATATATAAGACTTATTTGTGTTGAATTTTATTTGGATACCAACGTTTTCAATAAAGTTATGGTCTTTATAGTGGTTTTCGGAGAAAGTTCTTATATGGGATCTATGGTCAATAATAAACTGATCTGCACTAAAGTTGTAGATATGATTAGTCTTCATATCCAACTAATTTGTGAAGAAAACGTGCATAAAGATACGGTCACACTTGGCAAATATTTGTCGAAAAAGACGTAACCATTAAAGAAATTATTTTTGAACTTGTTTATTTATTTAGAAAAACTTCCTTTATTTAGGACAATACAATAGTTAGTCTTATTTTATTTGATGCTGTTTGATCTTGCAAAACTCTTGTAAGAGTAATAACGTCAAACAAATTTGTGCTAAAACAAATATTTGTCACATGTGACCATATCTTAAGTAAAACATTTATTTTGAAGGACAAGGTGAAATAGTTTACTTATTTCAACCAATTTCATTCCCAACCATTTTGGGCCCAAAGTTTTCCAAGTTTTAACGATAATTTCTTCAAAATTGCGATTTTACTTTGTACACAAGCTTTGCATGGATTTAAACCAACCAGCCAGACGGATGGACTGAAAGTTATTTTGAGTCGATCTGTTTGAGGTTGAGGTTGTTTGAGACTTTAAGGTTGAGGTAATATTTATGGGCGTTACAAACAGCAGCATGAATCCAATAGGGTATACCGCTATGGTGTTGTAGGGTATAAAAATCACGGATTTTTATAAAAGCAAACGAATTTTAGTTTCTTTTTTAAGCTTTTCTTAAATATTAAGAAATGGGTAACAATTAGTGTTTCAAAACCTTTAAATTAAATTACTGTTTTAGTTATTTTAATCGAAAATCCTAAATATTTTGTTTAATACTCTCACCGCCACATGATCTAGACCCTTTTAAAATAAATGCTTTATCTTCTCTGATAATCACAATCACTTACAAGAACCATAAAGAAATAAACTAAAAATCACAAATAAAAAAAATAAATTCCCAAGGATAAAACCGTTGTCTAAGTACAAACAACAACTTGCCATTTAAACAATTTAGCTCCTGCCAATTGACATGAGCTAAACAATTCTTTAAACTAAATCAACTAAGTCAATTTTGTCCACTTACATAAAAATGCACATAGGAGTACAACTTTAACATAAGTTTAAACATTTGTAAGCATGTGTTTATCCCAAGAGCATTTGATCTAAAAAAAATATATAAAGAATAACTAACAATTCATATTTGATTATTACATACGTAAGCATAGACTAAAGTTAAGAAAAATGTCAAAAAAAATTAAAAAGTTTTTTCTTCAAAAAATCAAAACTTTTGTTTTTAGTTTATGAAAAAATAAAACAAACTTGTGTAATTTTTCTTTTATTTTTAGCAATAATGAAATAAACTTTTAAGCATTTTTCTTATTTTCTTACAAGACACATATATAAGTTATTAAATTTGAGTGACATTTTTTATGTTTATTTGGAACAGTTTGTATACGCTTGCAGTTTCAACCATTTATCTACTGTGTATTATAAGTGCTGGTCTAAAATTGATATGGGATTTCTGTCAACCAATTGTATTAAATATTAATTTATCCATCAATTTTAATAAAACACTTAATAACACAAAATAAAATAAATGTATTGTTGCTTAGTTACCAAACGTATCATTTATATTTTTTTTTTTTTTTTGAAAATTTGAATTTCGTTATAAAATATTAGAACAAGTTAAATTACTGTGTTTGCTTAAAAATAGCTTACAATTATTTCGCTTATTCTTAATGTCACACTGTGCAACAGTGCCAAGTGCATTTTTCTCGTCAAAATTGCAATTTCTATTTCAGGCAAATGGAATTGATTATAACTACTTTATTAAGTATATAATAGTGCGTTTATTTGTATTAATTTGAAGTTTATTCATTTAGTTATAACAAAAATAAATCAAACATTTTCTAAGGTAATGTTATATATTTATTATTCTTTCCAATAAGGGTAGTTAAAACGTTGCTCTATTGTCTGTTGAAAAATAAGATAAAAGTTAAGAAAACATTGCAGAAGGATTATAGTTCGTTTTTATTATGAAAGATTATACCATGGCTCATTATGGTTATCATAATCACAACATATTATGATATAGTGATTCATCAGAAACATAATCACATTTAATTCATAAATCATAATTACTTCAATTATATATGTGTTAATCAGGCTATAATCAGGTGTAACGTAAATTTAAAATATTATGGTTGCCGCAATTACAGTGACTATGATATCGTTTAAACATTTGTAAAAATGCTGAAATGTTTGTGCTAAAGATAAAAGTATTCATAAACCGAAACCGTCTTTTTTTATTTGAAAACTCGACCGGATATTTTTTTCAAATTATGCGACTAACCGTTTTTTTTTTGTGGATCGGTTTTTATCAGGGACCGTAAGGGTTATAAGTGATATCAAACAAGTTCTTTTATAACATTTATTTTGTGGCTTGTAAAGCAAAAACTCTATCTAAAACAGTTATTTTTTTAACGTAAAAATAAAAGTCAGATAAAACTCTTAAAAGGAGAGTTTTAGGTAAAATTCAAAAACTTTGTTTTTTGAGTTAAAATATTTTTTTAAAGATATGCCTCTTGCTTCTAAGTGAGGAAAAATAAAAAAAAAACTCCACTTTGAAAAAAAAATAAAAAAAATGGGGGAAAATGAAAATAATACATGTGCCAAATATTGAAAAATCCTACTCTTGAGTTAAAAAATACTTTTTTTTATAGATATCCCACTCGCATCCCATTAAGCGATTATAACGGCCTTAAAGGAAATTGTATAATCTTTCTTTTAAGGAAAAAAGGGCACAAGTTTAAAAAAAAAATTAAAAAAAAAAAATAAAATTGATTAAAAAAAATAATTTAAAAAAAAAAAATTTTAAAATTAAAAAAAAATATTTTTGGAATGATTGAAGAAATAGCTATCTAAAGTCCTTTGGACAATTTTTGCTAGGACTAATAGGTGAAAAGTTACACTCATTTTAAGAAAACCCTGTATGACCAAAATGTCCAATTTTGACCCCTCTAACTCCGGCAGTTCTTGACTAATAGAGCTGAAAATTTGTGTCTCGCCTACTATCCAATAGTACTAACCTTGGTGCAAATTTTATCCAAATCTGCAGACATAGATTTTTAAAATTAGGTCACTTGACGTGAAATTCCCCAAATATATAACTAAACCAAGCAAAATGTTTTCGTTTTCAAGACCGATTTCAACAGATTAGGACATATTTATAATGTATGCTAAGTTTTTTTTACCCATCATCAAAAAGATGGGGGCTTATATTAAGTTTAGAGCAATGAACTTTTCAAAAGTATTTTTTGTTTCATTGAAATTTTTGTTACCGAAAATGGGCAAAATTGCTTATGTATGTTCAGAGATATAGATCAAAGTTTGAGACAACTTTGATATTTTTCAGATATTTTCTGCTATTTTGCATTTTTTTACCACTTTATTTTAATTATAGAAGAACAAGTCCTATCGAAAATGGTAAGATTCGGTCTACAATTTCAAATAACCTCCATACACGCAGAAAATAAATATAGTTGTGCATGTTTATCACAACTATTCCAGCATTTTTACAATTTTTTTTAATATTATGGTTACAAGAATTATTTATATGATTTCGATAACCATAATATGGTTAAGTTATGTATATGATTATAGTAATAATGTAATGTTTGTAGTGATTAGTTTTATGAAGAAAGATTATACCATAATCAAAGAGCAACAAATTATGATAAATGAATTCATCATAAACATGATTTCCAAAAATATACACATAATTACTACAATTGTGTATACGATTGTAGTAATCATCTGAATTGTAAGGTAACCATATTATGATTACCGCAACCATATAAATAATTACGGTAATCAAAACATGTTTAAAAAACTTGTAGAAATGTTGACATTGTTGTGGTAAACATGTACAACTATATTTTTGTTCTGTGTGTATAAATTCCTACCCGAAATTTGGTCCTATGGTACTTAAATGTCTATAGAAAGACAGTATTTCTACAAAAATTAGCAAAAATAAGTTTCTTGCTAAACGATACTTTGTTTGCATCAGTCCATGTTTAACCATAGCCTCCATATAAAGACGACTTCTGAAAATATCTTAAATGCGCATAAATCTCTTATGAACGTCAATATCGAGTAGAAATTAGACACAAATATTCCATATTTATAAAAAATGATGTACACAGTTTTATGACGACCGGTCAATAATTGGTCATAGTTTTATATAAGGTACACTTTCTAAAAGCACCTAAATCTTTAATAAACATCATTATCAAGTTAAAATTCGACACAAATAATACAAACTTTATGATGATCTGTCCATATGTCTTATATTAAACCCACTTCCAAAAACAAATTAGGCTACGTAAATATGTATCTTATAAATATCGATACCGAACTGAAATTTTACAGAGATCTTTAAAATATCCAAAAAGTAAAAATTTAACTATTGGAATTTGTAAAAGTTCCTCCATAATTAGCCATATAATGTGCGTTTTCGAGAATAACTGGAATATATCGTTTTTGAGATGAAAATATCGTTGTTGAGATTCTCTAAGTTTTACAATATTACAAAATAATATTGTTTGCTGCTCCTAAGGTTGTTTTAATAATATCTCCTTTGACGTTATTTTGTACACTTCTAAAAACCATTAAATAGAAACGGCTGCAATTTTGCGAAATAAAAATTGCAAATAAAACCCATTACGACTATTACGAGGAGTTTGAAACGAAAAAAAAAACGCTACATGAAACCCTACCAGTGTTGCCATTTTAGCACTTTCAGTGCTAGAGTTAGCATTTTGTTTTTCGAAAGTGCATTGAAATTTTTAAAAATTATGTTAAATGCTTTTTAGCATAATTTGCTTGAGAAAAAAATTTTTTCTCGAAAATTTTTTTACTATTTTAGTCCAAAAAATATGTTTGGAGAAATAAAAAATAACTTTTATTAATATTTCAACTAAATTTCTTTCGTTGTGGTAAGTAAATGAACACGGAAATTTTTGAATTAATATATAAAATGTAATCTATTAAAACAAGTCAACAATTGTTATGAACAAAATTAGAAAAAAACTATAATTTATATTTGTAACATTTGAAATAAAAATTGAATTGTTACATTGAAAAAATTTAGCACTTTTTTTCTTCTGTAGAACATTTTAGCACTTAGTTTTTCAAGTTTAGCATATTTTGAAATTCATTTTCTGGCAACACTGAACCCTACAACATTATTAAGGCTTGCAAAAGCCGATATAATATTCAAGTAATAACAGTATTTACATATAAAAAAAACCATTAAATTTGGCTACACACACTACTGCATAAACTGACAAAGGTTTTGTAAGTGCGAAATTTTACCAAATAATCACAATTTTATTATTGTTTGTATTTTCTTTGGTTCTGGTAAATACTTTAAAAACCAATTCTCTAATGGTACATTACATACATAATCATAAACGTATAATCATTATTCATATACATGTGGGGTGACCAATTTTTTTAATAAAATCAAATTGTCTACAAAAGCATTTTGTAAAAATTTTAAATTTCTCGAAAATTGTGACTGTATTAGGAATAATTTGAACCTTAACAAAAAAGAAAAGTATGTGTCTTTTGCGATGGATAATGTTCGTATATGTTGCTGTAGTGTTTTAAAAAATAATATTCATTCACATTATTAGGGTGGCCAGACTTTAAAAACTTATTTGACTTACAATAAGCATTGGGCCTGTAAAAAAAATTAATGGTAATAAATACAATATAAAACCTCATTTAGGAGAGATTGAACTTTTAGAACATTGTCTTGGTATTAAAAGATCGGTCATACATGTTAAACCTCTTCAGCCTTGTAACTTTAATTGATACAAATATATTTGCTGTGAAGCTCAAATAAAATGTTTCTAATTTGTTGGCGTTTTTCAAAAGAATCCGCAATTGAATAGTATGCAGATATTCCAGCCGATTGGGCAAATTAAATTTAACCTTTAAGTGCCCTTTGTATCTTTACAGATACTGCCATTTTTAATATTCCTACAATAATTCCAAATTCACTTTATATCTGTTATTTTATCGATTTATTTTAACTTGTATCTAAAACAGATTTAAAAGTAATTTCACGTAAGTTTGGTTAGCATCTAAGAACATTAAAGTATTTTCAAACAAAGAAAATACTAAATAAAAGTAAAAAGTATTTTCTAGTAATGTAAAAATATTTTAATACTTAGCAGTTGTATCTTTAAAGCGCTCTTAGCTAAAGTTTGATTTACATTACACATAATATTTTTACAGACTAAAGGTATGGTCACATTTATATATTATACATATATACATATTTGAACTCATTTATTTATTTTAAAAAACTTTTCTTATTTAGACCAAAGCACAACAAATATTTACTTTTAGTTTATTTGATGCTGTTTGATCTTGCAAAACTCTTGTAACAGTAAACAATATCAAACAAATTTGTGCTAAAACTAGTGGTTACGCTTTTTTGAGTAAATATTTGCCAAATGTGCAGTTTTGCATCTGATAAACATACCCGTAACTATACATATGTAATGGCAGGATTGGTAAGAATGAAATATATTAATTCTAAAGGGGGTTGATAATCAGTGAAGATCAATATCATCTGCTAATCCAACTTGTCAAAGAGCTCCAATGTTTTCTGATAATGTCCCACATACTAGAGGATACTCAAGATACAAGAACCTTTTAACCGCTGGCCGTTTCTTAACATTATTGCGTGTGCTATTTATCTCTTACAGTTTCCGAATTATTGAATGTTCCGAGTATTGAGCAAAGGTCTGCTGTCTCTGAAATCTTATCACGTTGCTGCCTTGTATCTTCAGTAGACGTTCGCGTCGTTAATAGGATTAAGCCGGCTAACGACTACTTAGGTGAAAAATAATAGACACGAATACAATAATATGAGATAAATTACTCAGCTCTCCGTCTACTAACGACTTATTAAGTGGAAAACAATAGCTATAGATACAGGGTAAACAAAGGTGTCACGAAAAGGAAGATAATGAAGTTTTATATTTGTCTCTTTCTTTGAAAACTGTCTTTCTGTTTTCTTTATGTTACTATTTTTCTGGCGCAATAAAATTCATTTTTGGCACAGATTATTTTTGTATGTATGGGGAACAAAGTTTTTCATATAATTTGATCTAAAACTTTTAACTAATTTAGAGATTTTACTTGGCTTATAAAGTGAATTCCAGATTTGACTTCCGGTGAAAAGACACGCTTTTTTTAATTTGTGCTGCTTATCAGTTCTTTGGCTAAAGCTTTATAAATACATAACTCGAAAAGGTCAAAGAACAAACGTAAACAAAACGATATTTTCTACTACTTTGATCTACTAACTCAACTCAGCCTATTCCTTTGCTATAGTGCTATATAATCAGGGGCAATCAATGTAACTGATATAACCTTTTTTCATATATTTTTCTGCCGCAAAATCCTTCGGCATGAGCTTTCTATTGTGCATGCCATTATGCTTGAGAATGTGTATTAACTTAGACTTCTTTAAAGAAGTAAAAAAGCGGTTGAACCTTTTTTGCCACTGGCTGTAAAATTGACCGGATTTTGTAGCCACAGTCAATAACTTTAGTTTTATTTTTGTTGCAAAAGTAAAGATTAGCTATAATTTCTTCAATTCGATCAGTAACATGACACCTGCGATCTGAGTTTGGTGAAACTTTGGATCAGTCAGTAGACGTGTTGATCGGAGTTTCACTAAGCTCATACGTATGATAATATCAATATAAGACTTAAACTCTGCCACGTTCAAAGTATGTTAAAACTTTAATTTAAAGCTAGAGGTTCCAATTATAGAGGTTTTCGGGAAAGTTAATTTTCGTTTCAACCTATAGACAAACTTAATTTGATTAGCTATGAGCAGCTTGGAATTTACGCAAACTTTTCTATTAAATTTTTTAATAGATAAGGGTTGAATCCAATACATTATTGACTCTCATCACCTTGTGTCCATTTTTTATCACATAGCATAGGAACAAGTGGTTCCAAATAATAACTTATACTCAACTACATATAATTGTCACCACAAACTTCTGCTGTAAAACAGTCTTTGAAATACATATTTGTACTATATATTACCTGCACAAATATATAGATCAGAAACCCTAGGGCAAACATACTTGCCTATGGTAGTCGAAGGGTTAATTTTTGTCAAAATCGGAGGACTTTTTGAGAAGAGTTGTCAAATGGTGTTGGTGTCATAAGATTTTTTTTTTTAATATTAAAAGTAAAATTCTCCAACATTTTGATTCTTCCTTGTATATTCATGAGTGGACATAATAATCTATAACGACAACAGTTTTGATAAAAAAGTAAATTTTAGATAATTGTTTGTAGTTGAAGGTCTTTTTGGACATTAAATATTATGGTCAACCTAATCATTATAACAAAAACAACACCAAATTCAAATATCTATATACATAAATACATATATGAATATTTGTACATATATGTATGTGTATGTATATAAAACATTACAAGTGTATTTTGTTTTTATAACTATAGTCCTGTGTATCCATTACGTTAAATAAAAGAAAAGTCATAAAACCTAATTGAAAAGTCATCAACATTTATGTTTTCTATATGCTTACATACAAACATGTATATGTACATACATACATATGTATTTATATAAATATTTTTGTTATTTTTTTGCATCACAGCACTCACTTAAACTGACAAACATAATACCCAAAGGAGTTTTGTCGTCTTTTAGACCCTTTATGCCCTTACAAAAAAACAAACAAACTGCAAATAATTATTTGTACCCAGTTGGCCAAATGGTCGGAGGCGTAATAGTCTTTGACGATGTCTGTAAGATATTTTTGTATTTGTTTCCGGCCGCTGAAATCGATTTTAAGATGGTCTTTGCTAATGACAAGATTAGCAACAAAAACCTAAAAGTTGTCATATTTTAAACTCTATTGAAGGCAATTAAATATGTCTTCTATAGACTGTGTTTTAAGATATATAAAATTGACTGCTATGAAACACGATAAGATGATCTAGGAATTCTTAAATGTTGGGTGGTATTATTGATTCCGCACGGAAAGAAAAACCAAGCAAAAAGAAATATCGATCGATATGTAAAATGTCTGTGTAGCGATGATACCGTAAAAAGGAAAATTTCCGCAGCACAAAAAATTTCTTTCCGCAATCGCTGAACGGAATGAATAATTCGACCCGTTGTCTTTTGTCATATTTAATGAAGACAAGCTAAACAAGATCGTTGTGAATGTACCGAAAAATGATTTCGATATCGAAATTATGATAAAATGTACTAAATTTCTTGCTCGATATCGAATGACATAATCTCAAATAAGAAAATTACGATCAATTTTAGTCGATATAGAATGCGGTAATTTGGCCCCTGATCTATTTATTGAAGAAAAACTGTTGACACCAAGCTTTTAGGTGATATGACCATATTTTATGTGAAAAATTTTTCAAAGTCTCAGTTGGCCAGGCAGTCATAGACGAAAATGTCATCGATGTTGTCTTCAAAGAATTTTTTGAAATTTTCAAAGACATTAACAATATTAAGGACATTATGAGTGACAATTGCAGGCATTTTGTCCAGTTTCAAGCCATATCCGCTACAAGATGAGCGACAAGGACGTCATCAGCAATTTAATGATGATATTGAGAAATAGATTTCGGAAATAATCATATTTCTATAATGAGTTAAACGAAATTTACATACGTTTACAACAACAATTTTTCATTAAAAAAACAGATAACTCCAAAAATTAAAAAAAAATGGAATGTACTGTAGCTCACAGCTAATTTTACGCAGTGCATTTTTTTGTTTTCAAAGATCTATACGAAAAAAATTAACTGTAACTTATGAATGAAATTGATGCCATTTAAAAAAATCTTATAGCCTAAAGGTATGTTCACACATGGCAAATATTTACTCAAAAAAACGTAACCGTTTTAGCACAAATTTGTTTGACGTTGTTTACTCTTACAAGAGTTTTCCAAGATCAAACAACATCAAATAAAATAAAACTAAATATTTGTTGTGTCTTGTCCTAAATAAACGAAGTTCAAAAATATTTTATTTATTGGTTGCGTCTTTTTCGGCAAATATTTGCCAAGTGTGACCGTACCTCAACAAACAAAAATAATTTCTTATACATATGTATTACAAATATTTAATAATTTCTGCTCCCCACTGTATCACCAAAAACGTCCCAGTTCCAATAGTAAACACTTCATATCATTACGTATCTTAATGTACTAAATAGCGATTTTAAAATTGACCAACTACTAGCCAAGCAAATATGTTTTATTTTCAATATATTTTCCGCAGCACAAAAAATTTCTTTCCGCAATCGCTGAACGGAATGAATAATTCGACCCGTTGTCTTTTGTCATATTTAATGAAGACAAGCTAAACAAGATCGTTGTGAATGTACCGAAAAATGATTTCGATATCGAAATTATGATAAAATGTACTAAATTTCTTGCTCGATATCGAATGACATAATCTCAAATAAGAAAATTACGATCAATTTTAGTCGATATAGAATGCGGTAATTTGGCCCCTGATCTATTTATTGAAGAAAAACTGTTGACACCAAGCTTTTAGGTGATATGACCATATTTTATGTGAAAAATTTTTCAAAGTCTCAGTTGGCCAGGCAGTCATAGACGAAAATGTCATCGATGTTGTCTTCAAAGAATTTTTTGAAATTTTCAAAGACATTAACAATATTAAGGACATTATGAGTGACAATTGCAGGCATTTTGTCCAGTTTCAAGCCATATCCGCTACAAGATGAGCGACAACGTCTACATATTATCTTCCATAGAACTAATTTGAGAACCAACCAATTGAAGAAATAGATATATATTCGACCAGATGAGTGGCATTGCATTTAATGAGGACAACTTAAGTAACACTGCTCATAATTTGCAGTGTATCTATCAATAAGATTAAAACATGATTAAGATCTGATTTTAATAGTTTTTGTTGCAAAATAGCAATACATTAACGGAAAATAAGAAAATGAAACAAATATGCTTAAGAAGAACCGCAAAATTTTTAAGTTGTATTTTAAAAGTGCTATTAAAAGGTGTTTTTATAGTGCGTCTGAACTTTTTTTTATAAATGATTCATTTAGAGGTTTTTTTAAGATCATTTTTTTTTTGATAGTTCGTTAGTTCGTAACATATAAAATGCTGCTATTAAATGTTGTTAATAACAACTTTTACCACATTGTTCCCTATATGTAACTCATATTATTCTATACGAATTAGGTACCCTTTCTTCGTAACAGTCGTCAACTATTTTTGCATGACCTGTCGCCTAAAAGTCAACAAGGGCTTTTATGTGTCTTTTACGTGTCTTTGTGGCCAATTGGGTGGGTAATACATTCAAATACATATATGTACATATGTAGGCCATGCGAGGTTGTATATACTTACTTCATACTTGTTCTCTACAACATATTTGTATGCTTTTACGCTTATATGCTTCAATAAAGAAAGTAAAATTGAAGTGTACGCCTTTGGCACCAAATAAGTAAACAACCACTGCCATCATCATCGTCATCATCTTCAACTTTATAACCAATGCAAAAGTATGTACTCGTAAGTATATGCTGGAACACTCTCATGCACGTGTGTAAATGGTTGTGTGGTGTGTCCTTTTATGCCTTTCAGACTGTTGCTGTGTAAACACAATTACTTGTATAGAACAAGAACAAAACAAAGAAACACACAAAAAAAGAAACAAAAATATGATTCTAAAGCTTAAAGAATGTAAAATTATTGACACCAACACATCATATAGTTGTATACATGCAATACATACTTATACATATATGTATGTATAGGTATATACAAATGTACATATAATAACCTTTACAAATGTGAATAGCAGCTCATAAATATCATTTCATTTTTCAATTTCACAACCATTACTCGTGTGGTTGTACATTAGCAGTCCTCCAGTCTATTTAAAAATATCTTTTACCCAAACACAGAGATTTATGTATATTTAGTATGAGAAATAATACAGTTGGATATTGTTGGTTTGAAATTAAGATCAAGTTGGACAACATTTTAGTGCTACAACTGCAAAGTAGACACTACGCGACCTCACTGTGCAAACATTTTAATTAATATGTTCACCTAAAATTCAGTTGCGATTGAAATATAAACTATAGAGTCCGAACGAGTTTTTGGTTTCGAATTAGGCAACAATATTCGGTTTTCGGCCATATTTTGGTCGAATACCAAAAACGAAAATTTTATAAAGGAAAAACTTACATATATGATGGAATTTTGAAGGAGATAGTTACAAGTTTTTAATATACACCTAATTCTGTCTTTACACGTTAATTGGTTCCAGGAAACCCCGTGTAAAAAAAGACATTGATCGTATGCCAAATTAATGAGAAACAAGGATTTCTTAAGAACAACTATTCAGGTCTATAATATTAAATCACAGACAAATGAGTACAATAAGTTTTTGTACAAGCATATTTATTAAAGAAAAAAAGTTATGTGCTCTAGGCTTAAAAGTAATGTAAAAAAATGTATGACAAGTTCATTTGATCGTATGTATTAAAGGGAAACTCCACAAGATTTATGCTTTTTACAATTGCTTTTACCAGTAAATTGGCTTGTATCCACAAAAAGGGAATTCCCCTAGATTTGTGATCTGAACATAAATATTTTGCAAAAATTTAATTTAAGCAACAAAATTTAAGCCGAAAAGATTTTGAATAAAATCGTGTAAAAAAATTTCAAATTTCTTTAGTTTCAAACCGTGTTAAATCAAAACCGTGTAAAAGAAAGACCGTGTAAAACAGAATAAGGTGTAATCAATACAACACAAAAATTAATTTTTTATTGTAAAATAATTCAGAAAACTGTAAAAACTGTTTCTTTAAAAAAATTTCAATTCAAGATGAAAAAAACAAGATTTATGTACATATTACTTTAGGGCAATTTAAAATTATTTAAACATGTTGTAAAATTAAAATAAATATTTTTTTTAATTAATAGTATATTTTACTAGTTTCGGTTTCGGCCGGCTTCGGTCGGAGATAATCTTCTAAGAAACTAAACAAGTAAGCACCCTGTTTAATCAAAGAGTGAAAACTGTCCTTAAACTTAACTATTCTCAGCAGTTGTGTAGAGGGGCGTATTATCATTTTAAAGTATATCAATCGAAAAACAATCTGTATCTAAGTTCAAATAAACAATTAAAGCTACACACCGCTTTACCCTAGAATTATTTTATGGTTTGTGGAGGTAGGCCGTTAACGTCACAGATATTCGAATAAAATTATATTTTCACTTTTAATATAACCGAATTTACTAGTATATGAGTTTCTGTCTTCATAGCCTAAAGTAGTATGTTCAAGTAACTTGTACGTCATGTTAAATGTTACATATCTGTTTAATTATTCTCACTTCGATATTGAACATTACAGTGAAAAAAACAATTTTTTTGTCTCGAAAATGTCGAATTTTGTGCCAACAAAACGTCATATACAGGAAGTTTTGCTTAACTTCATTAATTTAAAAAAAAAGTGCTTCTGAAGCACACCGATTGCTCACTGAAGGTTATGGTGAATTCCCCTGCAAAAACTGAAACTCCTTTTAAAGCCCCCCTTAATACTCAATTTTTTATTATGGACCGCAACACCATTAAACACAAAACACAAGAAATGTATTTATATGTATACATAAGGATATTCCAAGAAAAAAAATGTCCTCCCATGCATGAGACAAAGAAAGCTTTATGTACACAACAACACATAATCGTTAGTGTATGTATTTACAAGTTTATCACACATACCCACATTAAGCAAACACTGTATGACAAACAACAATTTAACTCTTTTTTATTTATGCCATCATCTATCTATCTGTATGTGTTTCTGTGTTTATGCGTATGTTTTTATTTTCTTCCGATTTATTTTTTTATAACTCTACACATGTATGTATGTATGTATGTAGTTTGTTTAAAGTTTATAGAATATTTACAACTACATCAGAAGCTTACAATACAAAACCAACTACAAATGCATTATTATCTGTTAAGTTCCTGGTACATGCTGCTTAAGCACTGATCAAAATCTTGATTTTTTTTTCCTATTCCTTATCTGTTGGTGAACTGTTTGTGTACATGGGACTGTTTGTGTCTCTTCATTCAAATTTACTTTGGCACGATTAGACAGATTTGTTTTGTCCATTTACGCATTGAGTTTCCTATTTCTTTCACTACTTTGTAGTGTAGCAAAACAATTCAACAAACAAAGGACAAACTAATATCAAGAACTATGTTGTCCAAAAGGAAAATATTGGAATAACATGAAAGTTTTCATAGTTGATTATTTTAAAAAATATTAGCTGAAACTTTGATAATTACAATGAATTTAATTTCGCTAGAAAATAGCATTAAAATATTAAAAATTCATACTGGAAAAATAATTGAATTTCTCTGGATACCTCAACCATCATTTGGCATCTGAAAATCCAAGAGCAATTGTTGAGCATATGAATGTCAGTGATATGTTGTTTCACTAGAACAGTGCCACATGATATACAGCAAGCAAAACAAAAAATTTATTGCAAACCAAATTTCACGATATCAATTTTAAAATTTTAACAAAATTATTAGAATAAATATTATTATTTGGCTTGAGTTCATTAATTTAATAATTCAAAGGATACCATTGTAAAGTAATATTTTTAGATTATTGACACATTGTAATGCATTTCTCTGCCCTGCCAAGGACGTCATCAGCAATTTAATGATGATATTGAGAAATAGATTTCGGAAATAATCATATTTCTATAATGAGTTAAACGAAATTTACATACGTTTACAACAACAATTTTTCATTAAAAAAACAGATAACTCCAAAAATTAAAAAAAAATGGAATGTACTGTAGCTCACAGCTAATTTTACGCAGTGCATTTTTTTGTTTTCAAAGATCTATACGAAAAAAATTAACTGTAACTTATGAATGAAATTGATGCCATTTAAAAAAATGTTATAGCCTAAAGGTATGTTCACACATGGCAAATATTTACTCAAAAAAACGTAACCGTTTTAGCACAAATTTGTTTGACGTTGTTTACTCTTACAAGAGTTTTCCAAGATCAAACAACATCAAATAAAATAAAACTAAATATTTGTTGTGCCTTGTGCTAAATAAACGAAGTTCAAAAATATTTTATTTATTGGTTGCGTCTTTTTCGGCAAATATTTGCCAAGTGTGACCGTACCTCAACAAACAAAAATAATTTCTTATACATATGTATTACAAATATTTAATAATTTCTGCTCCCCACTGTATCACCAAAAACGTCCCAGTTCCAATAGTAAACACTTCATATCATTACGTATCTTAATGTACTAAATAGCAATTTTAAAATTGACCAACTACTAGCCAAGCAAATATGTTTTATTTTCAATATATTTTCTATATGTATGTAAGCTAGAGTATCTGAACCCTACTTAAGCATAGTCTTAATCAATTGACCAATTTAACTGATATTAACCACCGTTTGTTTCTTTTTCTTTACAGAATTTGGTCAATAAATTAAAAGAAACCTTTCATCGGGCGAAAACAAAACCAAAATCAAGACAAAAATAAATTTCTTTGAACCAAAATTTTGCACCCAAGCATATGGATAACATTCAAAATTGAACAATTTTAAGTATTTGGCAAATAACAATAAACCAATACTTAATACAAAGTGAAATACCAATAATATAAATACATACATATTCATATATATGTAAGAGTGTATGTGTATGTAACTGAATGCAGCATATGAGTGCAAGTTCACAAATACATATTTCTTATCAATTTACCACAACAAATAACCACCACAGAAGCAAACAACTTGAAACTATAAAATACATTTACTAATACATATGTATGTATATATACGCGTACATGTATGTATGTATGTATATGAATTTGTGTTCGTTGCAAGGCGCCAATATTGAAATTCAAGACATTAAAATTGAATGCACATACATGCAACAACAGAACAAGAAAATATTTAAACAATACTTGTACAATCTTAAAAGAAATAACATTTTCATTTGTAGTCTGTTTTTTTTTTTATTTCGATATTTCATTTATTTATTTTTTTAGTTTTTCTTGGTAGTTTAGCAAATACTCGGCAAAAAGATTTCTATATTATTTGGCAGTACACGTTTGCCTGTACATAAGCATGTGTGTTTTGCTGTATTTTAAAGATGTGTGTGATATCATCTTATAAAACAATTGTTTATTAGTTACAGAAAACCTTTTAGTCTGAAGCTCATAAGAACTGCAACAAAATAAAAACGAAAAACGATTTTACAAACCTTGATGTAGACAGATACATATGTGTAGAGCGACGTACAGTGGCACATCTGGCAAGAGGGTATTTGGATTAAAAACCATAAATTATGATAAATTTGGTACTTGATGGTGATCAATCACTAAGAAAGGCGACCCTACAAACCACCTAATCGCAATTTGTTTTGAGCTATCGAAACTTATGGAGAGCATGTAGAACTTTCATCAAGTCAATTATTACATTTTAAGTAAACAAAATTTCAACGACAGCCAATAAGGATACCGTAGTGATCGTTCTACGGGTTTCTTTTTTAAAATTCCTACGGGGATGTTGTGCTCAACAATTGTTCAGCGCTATTTTCATTCCCCTACAGAGACTAGGCTATCATAAATACACTCGTTAAATCTTAATTTAACTTGAAGCGAGTTCATTTTGACAAACGGCTAGAGAGTTTACAAAAGTTATGTCTTTATAAAAATAATTGGATATTCAAATAATATTTTGAGTACAGTTACGAGAATATAGTTTGACGTTCATTCGAATTGTCATATCTTCGTCATGTTAGGAAATCAACCTTTAGGTTCCTTGGTTTCTTGAGAGTTTGTCCCGCATATTTAACCCCTTCCGGTCTGCTTTACGAATTTTATAATATTATTCGTCCATAAATATTGTATAATTTACATGGAGCTGCAAGGTATAGCCTAGAGCTGAGGTACCTGGTTTAAATAATGTTGATGGATCTTATAGGGAAGGAAACTTTAATACTTTAGGAACTTGGGCTGCTTAATTATTATTTTACTCCATATTTAACGCCTAATGTTGGCTATAACGAATATTCAACAAGAACTTTGTTTACCAACACCTGCATATTGCAATGCAATGAAATTTTTTGTTGACATATTTGTAGTAGAAGCAGTTACATCACCGTAAATTCGTTGAATTCATTCAGTAACAACCTCTTATTTCAGTCGAAGCCTATTTGCATTTGCCAGGTTACGTCTTCTAGCAATATTTTAGACTTCTAAAAATCTAACAGCAGTTGTTTATAAGCCTTTGCATGCTAAACTTGTCACTGTATGGCGTTATGGAACCTACGTTGCTATGCCATGCAACACAGTCACCGAAACAATAAATTTATTTCAAATCGTTGCATAATATAATTTCTATTAAATGTCAAACATGTTTTTAAAATATGCCACTGTGCGTCAGTATATTTAAACTGGAATCAGTTCTTAAGCAAACTAGTGAATAGCAGTTGATTGCAATTTTGAGACAAAAAATGAAACACATACATACATACTCGTATACATAAATAAAATTGCCTTTATATCTTTCAACTTACTACCTTTAAGGGCGACACCTTTTAACATTATCATTAGTTTGGTCATATTGAAAAAGAGAGAAAGAGGCATCATAATAAAGAACAGCATCTATGGGCAAGTGTATATCGAAAAATCCTACAAGTTTAACGATTGCATTATCTGAAAAAGATTTGGCAACAGCCAGCCATATTTTAAATAAATTCACTGAAAGTTCCGAATATGTTGCACTTAAGGATGTGCATAGGAATCAATTATGCGAGTACTATGCTGTCAAGAGTACACCAAATGGTGGCGACATTGTTGTCATCAGTAGTAGTGGCAATAATGCCAGCCAAAATACAGAGCAACCACAACAAGAGCAAGAACAGCAACAAAAACCATTGCAACAAAGGTGGCAGCAGCAGGAGCAGCAGCAACATTGTAAAGACGACTTTACCCAAGAAAACACTTGTTTACATTCATTGGACCATTGGACAGTTACAAAAAGTGTACAAAAACAGCAGATTGTTAACAATGATGACAAGAGCAATGATGCAGTTGATGATGTACACCACAAAGCAAATACAAGTACCAACAGTAGCAACAACAACAACAACAGTAGCAATAACGGCAACAGCAATTGCAACACCAACAGCAACAAAGATAACAATGATTATGGCGACGTCGCTGAGTCTATGCTAGTTTATAACGACCATGTTGACGATGACTATGTCTCCGAGGATAATGATGATGATGATGAAGACAAATATACAACCATTATTAAATGCTCATCGTCTTGTAGTGTTAATAATAACAACAACAACAGCAGCAGCAGTAGCAGCAGTAGCAATAACGATAATAGAGCTACTAAAGAAACTAACATCTATGCTGATATCAATCTTGCCAATTGTAATAACATTCGTAATAACACCAGTATTAATGGCAATAATATGAATAATACAAATACTAATGATAATAATTATTATGCTGAATTACCACCTTACTTAACTCAACTCCTATTGTATCAGCAACATAAAAAACAACAAGAACAGTTGTTGCAGCCACCTGATATTCCAACGCCTAAAACTACTTCTCTAATAGATTATTATCTGAATAAGAAAAAACACGCTAATAAACAGCATAAACATAAGAAAAAGTCAAATAAATCTTTACAAGCTGATGATGATATGATGCGATTATTTGATGTCCACACAGAGGTGAGTTTATTATTTGAATAGTGAAAATGAATTTAAACAATTATGTATGTATATAATGCGCTGAAAATACTATAAGAACGATTATTTCATTTTAAATCAGGCTTTAAAACTCTGTTAATTCTTAAGATCAAACTACTGATGATTTCACGTTTGTTTTAAGCTTTGTTTTAGTGTCCCAATTTACACGAAGCAATTCTTATTGAAAAGATTGAGACAATTTCTTCTTGAAATTTCTTCGGTGTTCACACAGCATAATTCTTATTGCTTAAATCGTTCGTATTTTTATTTGAGGGTATACACACATTTCTTTACACATGTAGCATTAAACACATCCGCCACACCAGGCTATACGACTACACGACTGCAAATGCCGCCCTGTAGCGAGATACTTAATTATATTGAAAACGACAGCGACATAGTAAGCAGCTAATCCAGAAATCTGACATTTTAATAAAAAATCAATTTGTTCTTCGAAGTTTTTAAATAACTTAATGGCTAAAGAGAATCTTTTTTTTAATTTCATAGAAGCTATTACTAAATAACAACAAAAAATTAAATAAAAACATTAAAAATAATAAATCTTAAACAATAAAACACTTATAAACTTTAATCAAACAAAACAATGAAAATATAAACAGCTGTTGCAGTAACTCATTTATATTTCAGTGTTGCTGCTTAAGGCTTTTATTTTTTCAAAGTAGCGTTTTATTTATGAAACATGAAACACATATGTAAATGACTCCAGACATGCTAATAAACTTCACTTATTTTTTATTAATATAAAATTTAATATTATTAATACATTTAACAACTCTTGATGCATAAATAATCATAACATTTTAATTTTTTATTTTACAAAAAAAAAAAAAAATTATAGGCATTAATTTGCTTTACACATTTTGTTATATGATCAACACTGTTTTTGTTTTAAAGCCAAGAAACATAGAAATTAGTTTAATTTGACAGCGACGAAAAAATCAGCGTGGACAACAACCTGTAGTCATGCTGCCTGCTGTCGTCAAAATAATCACTCTCATAAAAACGTGTGTATTTTATTTTTGACATATTGTAGTCGGTAGCCTGCTGTGGCGAATGTGCTTAATACAAATAAAAGAGTAATACGAGTTTAAAGTAGAATGAAGTGTATACTCGTCTTATCTACCCCTCAACCCAATGTATAAAATCAGCTTAAGTTAAATAATTGCTTCGTGTAAATTGAAATTTATATTAAAAAGATCACAGTTTTTGTCATGGTTTGAAAGTTTAGGCAACTTTGGCCCTAATTGTGTTTAAGGTTTAAGGTATTGCTGGACTTTATGAAATATTTTTCTCAAGTTTCACAAAAGTTGAGCCAAAATTCTATAATATTTCGCTATGAGAAATTCCATATATAGCGAACCTTTGTTCGCTTAACCTTTGTTATTTAAGTGGCAACGTTGTCTGTTTTTGATAATACTTTCTGAAAGTATTAAACATTTGTTCGACATTAATATTCTGAATGGCTTTTATTTAAAATTCATTATACTAAAGTGTTAGAAACAAATTTTTCTATTCCGAAAACCCTGC
Organism: Bellardia bayeri; assembly: GCA_950370525.1. NCBI lineage: Eukaryota > Metazoa > Arthropoda > Insecta > Diptera > Calliphoridae > Bellardia > Bellardia bayeri. Next base: position 87,201,317 of record OX493267.1, read on the forward strand.
GATAACAATTTGGCAGAAAAACTATTAACGTTATTGAGAAAATGTTTGTATATTTTTGTTCACTCATACGTATATCCTTAATTAATCCCAAACAAATAGTTCAAAAATATAAAATATTGTTAAACAAAATGATTAAAAAAATTTTAAATGGATAATAGGCAAACATTTCGCTACGAAGATAAAAATTCAAATACACCAATACCTCGCTTTGCGTAGTTTCGTTTTGCGTTTTTTCGAAGTTGCGTCTCTGCTTAATTAGTACTAGTTTTCACTGTGCGAGGTTGCGTTGTGTTGGGTTCGTGTATTTGATTTTCTTTTTTGAAAATTTTGCAAAATCTGCAACAACCTTTGATGTTAAAACGATGACTCATACAAGAAGTGCTTTGATGATCGAAATGGAGTCCTTGCTTTCTATTTGAATTGATAATCAAGTTGCACAGAGAACACCATTAAGTAAAATAGTATTTCAGACAACAACAAAAATCTTATTTGATGACATAAAATGTAAAGCATTATCCAACGATAATGCTAGTGGCAGTAATACAGACAACTATGAAAAAATGCAAAACGAAACGTAGCAAATCGAGGTATGAGTGTATATATAAAGTGTTTGCTGGAAATTTGCGGTTCAAAAGTATTGAAACGTTGTTTCCACCGTTTATAGACTTTGTTTTAAAAATAAAATGGTTTAAACAAATATAATTCGATCGATAGTTCTTGGTATTTAGCAAAACCAGCGATTTTTTTGGAGGATTACCGAAAAAAATTAATTATTGCCCATAATTGATTAAAAAATTTTATAATTGGAATTTTTTGTAATAAAGTTAAGGAGCTATCTGGTACTATCTCCTTTTTGAACTAGGTCTTCTTTAATTGGTACTTTCATTTGTCGATAGAAGAAGTGAGTCATTCAAACGTAAGAACCGACTCATTGCAAAGAAGCGAATTCAGTGCTGCAAAGACTCTATGGTGTAAAAAATGCAATTCTGTATACATTGTAGTTAAATGTCAAGAAAACTAATTAACTTTTCATAGACAATTTTCTGTCTAGAAATTTGTTTTAAAAGTACATATTTATTACAGAAACACTTAAATTAAAATATTCTTATTATTTTCTATCAAAAACATTTTAATCAAAATAAAAAAGTAAGTTTTTAATAATGATTACATATAAGAAAAAGTGTCTTTAGCGGGTTTTATAATATCATCACTATCATGTTTAAAAATATTTGCTATAACCGTTAAAGAAAGCTTCTAAAATCCTTAAATATGTCATTGAAATTTTCAATCGAAAGCTTTTATCAAAAGGATAATTTTGTAACATGCAATCCCAAATGCAAGTATTTACTATTTACAAAAATCCTTTAGCAACAAATTCATGACATCAACCAGCAGCTTTTATATTGCCAAATAATATCTACAGATGTCGCCTTAAATACCCGACTTAAATAAAACACCACCAATATTTAATGTCAACTTTTATTTTTAGTTTTCTTTATCTGCACATTGCGCATGATTTGTGGAAAATCATGCAATCCACACAGTTAGACATTGCAGTGCTAAGAAAATCCCAGAACTTCCAGTGTCATAAACATTTTATATACAGAAGAATTAAAACGTTACGGTCGCTACAAAAATTAAAGAAAATATAAGTAAATTTGTGAAAAAATCTGAAAATTGTTTTAAGAAAGGAAAATTATTTATAACAATAACTAAGAAATAATACAAAAGATACGAGCATACAGATATATGTACATATGAAATTATATGTTTAAAATAATACGCAAAAGTTATTTGAAGCCAAGGACTAATTGTTAAAGTTTTATTTTTGTGGCGTAGCATAATTGCAGAAAGAAAATAAATGTTTGATTGAAAAAAATTAAATAAAGAGCTCAATTGTTTTAGTTTAAATGGAAGATAATATTTAAGTTTGTTAATTAAGTTTTATTAGTAAAGAAAAAAACACTTTAAAAATAACATATATTTAAAATAAATCAAGAACAACAACAGAAAAAAGAATTTGTAATTGTGTAAAACGGCTGCAAGGTTGAAAATTCAATATATCAAGGCCCGCCTACACAGGGGGCTACAAGAGAAAAATCTACCTACAAGATGGATGAATGTGAAAACCTCGTCATCGATCTAGAAGAATACGAGGCGCTTGATATTAAGCAGCAGCATTTATTAAATGATAACGACGTTGAAATTCTTGAATTAACAGCATCACTTGACACAGAAGACGAAATGGTAAATTTATTTTGCTCTTTGATTAATAATTCACTTTAACAAAAAAAAAAAAAAACAATTCTAATCCTATGCGGCTTAAAGGCATTTAAGTATAAGAATACATCAACATGAAAATCCTACTTACATACATACTATATATAAATAGTACTTGTGTTTCTATTATTTGCATGTTATAGTATACACACAACGTAGAGAATGGTTTACCATCCACAATTCAGAAACCTCTTCTCTGCTACTTTGTTTCCATATTGTGGATTATGTCAAGTGCAACATTTGTTACAATTATCCCTTAAAGTCCTTTTCCACTACAACAAGACAAGCACAACTTGTACATGTTTCTGTTTCTGTTGCATTTTCTGCTTTCTGCTTTCTGTTTCTGTTTTTGTTATTGTTACTTTTGTTTTTATTTTCATTTTTATGCCGCTGTAGTGTGAATGTATTCCACCATATGATTCCCTAAACGTGCGCTGGATTAGTCATCGTTTGTTTTGCAAGATTGACGTGTGTCGCCACACTGACAATTTTATGTGCTAAAGAAAACTCCAAATAGAAAAATTATAGTTTTTTTTTTAAACATATTTGGTTTATATACATATATTTGGGGTATTCACACGTTAGTCATAAAGTCGTATGTCATAAAATAATAACAAGAAAAAATATGACTGCTGTGAGCAACCCTCATAAGTTAGTGTGCTATTTCAAATTTGACTCAGCTGATAAAAGAAAAAAACAATTATAAACAATTACAAATATTTTTAATTAAAAATGCCAAAAACAAGTAAAAAATCTGAATTAATAGCCGGTTTATGCGAAAAATACATATTGGACGCTGATTCAAGTAAATAAAAAAAATTATTACAAGTTTACATTTAAGTAAATAAATCTTTTTAAAGGTGATGATGACGATGAAGAACAAATAAATGAAATGTTCTTATCAAACGTCGCTAGTTTGCTCACAAACCGCAGAAGCATCCACCTTGGAGTTCCAAAATCCAATAAGTGGCACCAAAACGTGTTAAAAAAGTTTGACGACAGCCGGTTTAATCAAATGATTAGATTAAAGTATATAAACAACATTTTCTTCCTTTTTTTAAATGTCTCAATGCGGCAACTTCTAAATATTATCACCGGCTCGATGAAGAGTTTTTCCCTTTCGACTTAGATTTACACTGTTTAGTTATGACAAAACAATAAACACAGCATAAAAGGTTTTATTATTTTATGACTTTTTTCTTTGAAGCACAACAACAATTTTTTAAAACTATTGTAAGACTTTAGTACTTTATGACAATATGTCATAATATGTAGGACACCGTGTGAATACCCCAATTATTTTTATTTGTAAATAAATAAATATTGCATAATAACATCAAACCAAATAAAGCCCAATATAATTATTACGTACTCTAGTACGTATATTACATAAGTACATATAAATATTATGCGATAACTTGGCAAATACGAAACGTAATATTGATTTCTCACAACACACACATCCAGTCCATTTTCTATTATTGCCCATTGACTATGGTTGACTGGTTTTGTGAATGAAATTGAATTTAAATTGCTGTCAACAGAATACTATTTTAAAGCCTCTTGTGAGAATAATATCACCGCAGGGGTCATTGAAAATGCAACAATATTTTGTATACTTTAGGACACTAAGGTGAAGGTTGCCTTGATACTTATAATTTTTGTGAAAATTGTACATCTTTACAATAAAGTGATTAACATTCTCTTAACAATTATTTTTGGTTATTTGATAATGCAAAATTGTTAAACGTAGGGTGATTAATTTAGTTGGTTTGTTTTTCACACATCACGTGTGACTGTTGTCATACTATGATCATATATTATTCAATATTGTTTGAAGATTCATCATAGAAAGATTCGTAACGCAAAAATGTTTAGAAGTATTCAGCTGATTTAAGAAAAGTGTTGTGTGTGAAATGTTTTTCATTGACTTCGAGCAATATATAGTTTGCATCAATCACCTTTGCCAATTTCACATTCTAGTCCCTGTCAACTGGCCGCCTAGATCGTTTGATAAAAATTTACTAGCTGGCTTTTCGAAGCCATAATTACCAGCGTAACTCACGAAATACGGGTAGCAAGAATGATTTAAAATTGAACCTGCAGCTTACTCGAGGACAAATTTTCTTATTCTATTAATTTATTGTATCTCTACTTTCTTAAGCCAAATCGACTGGCCAGGAACATATTAAATAATAGTGGACACACTCGAATCTAATAAATTGTGCTTATTAAGATCAGCAAGTGCCGGATGATAAATGTTGTCATTATTTCTTCTTGTATTCTCCTTGTCAATTCGAGTGTGCCCACTATTATTTAATATGTTATTGTCCTGTGGATTTCAATTAATTTGCAACTATTTTAAATATTTTTCTACATTCTACCAGATTTTAGATTTTACCAAAGGCATGTTTATATCTTTGGGTGTATTAAAATGTTTGATATACCAGGGGTTATTGTGAACCTAAGAAACTTATTTGGCGTCTTTAAATGGTTTGAATGGTTTCATTGACCATAATTCCAATTTCATTCTAATTGAAGTACATGATATTGTAGAGATGCTTCTTGAATGTGTAGAATAGCAGACAGATGCTCAACATTTCGACAATACTAATTAACCTTAAATTTCCTTTAACAATAGCCTAATATTGTTTAATGGACCGAGATATTTAATTTTCTATTACATTTCGAATGGACATTGCAGTTTCTGAATAATGACAGCAGCTATTTGAAAGGTCTAATTTGAAATAAGTTTCATCATCCACAATAAGTCAGTTCTTGAATTTTGTTAAAACTTTGTCATTAATGCAACATAACAAAATCATTTTGGTTTTAAATCCGATTTAAATATTAATTGCACGACAGTGTTCATAATTATCATAATTCCGAGACAATAATTGCTGGACATAAATCAGACCAAAGATATAGAGACAATATTACTTTACAAAAAAACTGCGTTATCTTCTCATTGTAGTAAATTAAATCACTATCTAAACTTTTAAAATGTATCGGTATTAAACACTGAAAATAACTACAAACGTCGTTATATTTATGTACCTACAACTAAAAGGATCAACTACAAAGCAGATACTGAAAATGTAGCACAGATTTACAGACATTTAATACATAAATTATAACACATCTTACAAATATTGTATAATTAGTAATATTTTCTATTTGTTATAAATTGTTTTAATATTTTGTTTTGTTAAAGTTTTCATATCCTTTTTTCCTATGACAAATAATTTTTGAAATTTATAAAATTATAAAAAATTTTATCCTGAAGAAGAGATACATAATGGACTTTATTATTTGAATTAGGTTAATATAGACAAAAGTTGTGGAACTTGAGAGCAGGATATTTGGGATATTTAAAATTTAAAAACACTTTTTTTTTTAATTTGCCAACTGTGCTTCGTTTAACATCGGAGGTACATAAGCAAATTGCCCAATCAATTTTGTTACTGAACATATCTAATAATTTTATGAATGTTTGTGATAAGTTAATAAGCCAGTATCAAACGCGCTTTTAGACAATTGTATATAAATCATTGCTGAAAGTCAACAATGTCTATTGGAGTCACTTTAACTCTCATTATGAGATGGTCATTTGGTTAAAGCGATCTCCAAATTTATTTTCGTATTAAGCCGAAAACCTCTATATGAATTTAGTTGAAACTTGATTCATATCTTCAGTTATGTCATTCTAAAATACTGTGTAACAAAACTTATAATATATATATTGTAGTCTTTGCCTCTATACCACTCATTTATTGGTTCAATTCACATGTGATGTTGTATGTCGTCTGAATTTACAATAGTTGTACAAATGTTGCTGGTAAATTCTATATAAATATTTTGTACAATACCTACGACATTTTTACATATGTTTTGAAAGTTTAAGTGTTGCCAAAAGTTTAAATATGTACATATCTCAATCCAAAAATTACTTATTTTGATTTAAAAAATATAATTAAACGGTAACACTCAAATCATTAACTGATTGACAAATTTAACACAAGAATATAAAATTAATAAACAAAAAATATTATTAATAAATATTTTGCAAAATACTACGGTATGTTTTAAACATACAACGTCGCTAGTGAATTGAATATAAACAGTGAGAAGCACAAGTTTTTTTTTTTTCTTTTCAGATTTTTTATTTTATTTAAAAAAAAAAGTACATGTTTATGCCTTGTGCACTTTTTATTGCCTTAAAATAAAACAAATAAGGAAAATTAAAAAATTTTGTTTGGCATTTATTTTCGGTTTAATGCTTAACATAATAATTTACAATAGAAAATGGAAAATAATAATATGTATTCGGAAAATAAACATATAGTAATAAAAAACAGGCATGGACTCAATTTTGCACAAATGTGTCTTTTAAAATACCTACTTTAGTTTAATATAAATTTTAATTGCATGTGCTAAACACTTTTTGCAAATTATGCAGAACAAATCCAATTATAATACAAATTCTAATAAATAATGCAGAAACTGTCAATTGACATTGAGACCAATATTCTATCATTGGCAAAATGTAGCTATACTATGCAATTAATAGCTAAACAGCTAAAAGTAAGTCAATCAATGGTCATAAGAGTCTGCAAAAGCCCAAAACACAAATTAGAGGACGCAAAAGATATTACCTTTTGCATACTTCCCATGATAACACAAATAAAAGAGACAAGTGATTAACACCAAAAGACACTTTTATAAGAAACGCAAATCTATGGACAGCAAGAGGAGCCTTTATATTGGTTACATCTCAGCAGTAAAGAATTCAAAATCTGCATTGCAAATAACAAATGATAAGGCACGGTTAAGGTTAGCCAGAGACCACAGAAGTTGGACAGTAAATGACTGGAAACGTTTAATCTGGCCAGACGAATATAAATTTTATAGTTTTCAATCCGAAGTTTAATATATTACTGGCGCCGAACAGACCAGTGAAGTAGTGAGACATGGTGAAGGGAGCGTAATGCTATGGGGTTACTTTACATCGTGGCACCTTATGAGGAAAGAGGACTATCTGCTTATTTTGCAAACTTATCTTCCCGATTTTGTAGATAAGAGCGGCTATCATGTGGATGACATTACTTTTCAGCTGCATAGTAACATAAAGCACAATTCCAAAATCGTTAAATCGCGAATGAATTAGCAAGCAAAATTTTCTTTTGCTGTTGTGACCAGCAAAAAGTATCGACCTTAATACGATTGAGAATTATTGGTTAATCGTAAAGAGACAGCTGGAACAATATTGATTAACACCAATCCATTTAGACGAGCTTTTGCAGCATGTTCAGCGCGAATCGGCGTATTCCAAATTAGTTAATTGAAAAATTGGTGGAGAGTATACCAAAACGTGTAGAAAATATTTTGCGAAATAACTGACTTAGGACTAAATATTAAATGTTATTATTATTCCATATAGTTTTTATACTCGTATGTTGCAAAAGTGAGTGCATGTGAGTTGTTTTCGTTTTTTTTTCTTAAAACTTGCTTTTAGTTTTGATTTATAAATTATTTTGTTAAATTTTAAACATAAATTAAGTGAGAAAATATATTTTTTAATTTTCTTCGGTTTTATTTATGCAACATCATAACATGTACTCATCTGTGCTACCCACTGTTTATAGTTGGTGTTATTAAAGGAAACCTGTGAACGGTGATTTTAAAACTCTATAAAAGAAACAAAATTTACCTTACTTCGGTAGATCAAATTTAAAGGCTAGCGATCTTAATGACAAACACACATAACAATCAACTTTAAGTAGCCAAGTTTTCAAAATCAAGCTGTAACTTAATGGAGATAAAAGATCTAACAAACATTAATGAAATTTCTATATTCTTTTCTCTTTAATTTTAGGGTCAAACCGAAAGTAAAAAGAACTCAAAGAAGCACAATGCAGGGGAAATACAAACGAAGGGCACAGCGATGTCTTTCGGCTTTCGCAAAAACCTAAATACAACACCAAAAAAACTAAAAAAACTAATAAAGGGAGAGAACAGCAAACATTCCAAGAAACAGGATAAATATAATGCCAACGACAGTGATAATGCGGACAAAGCCAATGGTGGTGGTTTTTATATTAGTGATGGAATAAATACAGAGGGGGGTAGTTATAAAACAGATACTGTGATAGATATAAATAATAAAATTTGCACAGACAAACTAGTCACTAGGGATGATAATGGAAATGCAGGTGAGTGTAAATGACCTAATGGATTTTCTTTGTTATATTATGTTTAGTATTGTGTTGTGTTATTTTTGTGGTGTTTGGTTTATTTTTATTTATTCATTTATTAAATTTTTTTTTTTTTTTTGTTTTGTTAATTTAATAACTACTACTATTATTTATTTAACTAGATTTGCTGAACAATGTATACTTTGAAAAAATGGGAGCAGCCGCTGCTGCCACTGTACAAACAAATCAGAATACGGGTGGTGTTGCTGTTGGTAATGTTAAGTTACCTGGCGCTGGGAGTCGTTTTGGTTTCCGTGGCTCTTGTAGGCCTTCATCGACAGATATAACATCACGCCAACAAAGAGAAACTATTGATAATATTGAAAATAATAATTACACCGCTAATGGAAATGATACCAAAGGTGTGCTTGTTAGCAATTGTAAGTTTAAAAAGATATACATATGTATGTATATTTTCATAACTGTAACTATGTAATGTACCCATATAAATACATCTGTCCAATAATATGTTTAGTAAATGGTTGTGTTCCTTGATTAAATACGTTTCTAGTTATAGTTTTAATTATGGTTTATTACAATATAATACATATTTATAGTAAAATGTGTTTTGTTAGTTTTTAAAAGGAATGTCTTAATCGGCTTCCAATCCATCATTTGTAATTGAATTTGTATTAGGCTAGTATTTTTATCTTTAGCATAATATTTTATTAAATTAATTAGAATATATCATTGTTCACATAAAAGCCTACTTTTTAAACTACTGGCAACAATTTCCTTTTATTTGGGTTCAAAAAGCAAAATGCTGCTGCTATAAGAAGGGAACGCAGTCTTTACTACAAAGTTTTGAGATATATTTAAAAATGGATCTAAAACAACTACCGCTATAAAATATTGTATTGCAGACAAACGGCCAATTAAACAATACTGGGCTATTGTCAAAGGATAATTAATAGAGATATGTAATGTAAAACAAAAGCAGGGATTTTTATTAGACAAAATTATTACCAAGAAATATTTGTGCTAAATTTCTGATTCCTATGTCATTTAGACCCAATGTTTAAAAAATTGTTTTCCATTTTACTGATTTTCCCAAAAATAAAATGCAATGGACAATACATTTTACATATCTGAGCGATATGACTTCAACTTCGGCATATGCCGTTCTCTGTCTTTGCACAAAACTGCGAATATAGATCTGAAAATTGCTCTTTTATAATTGTATCGTTTTGTTTGAGCTGGTCAATATACTTTCAGGTAAAGTGTAATCTCTGATCACTTATATTTTCAACCAAAACTAAATTTTTATAATTTGTAAAGAAAATTAGAAAATGTTTGTTATTTAGTTTATGTTTAATATTTAATAAAATAATTTATAAATTTATAAGTTCCAAAAAAAAAATACGAATCAAACGATGACAACCCGCATGTACTCAATTTACAAATAACATACAAAAACTTTAGGGAACGATAGTTTTTTTATTATTTAGTCCAAAGCCCATAATTTCATAAAGTACTTTAGATTCGTTTTTTGGCAATGCCAATTTTCCACCAATTTCTCAATAAATGTATTTAGAAGACTCTCGCATTCGTGCTAAACCCGCTCCATATCGGTTGGAGTTAATCGATATTGTCCCAACTGTCCCTTCGCAATTTTAAGCATATTCTCATTCAGATTGAGATCAAGATTTTTTTGCTAAAGGAAATTTTGGACGCTAAGATATTCTTTCACGATTGTGGAAGTGTGCTTTGGGTCACTTTTGGAACAATAGAATGTGTAAGATATTTAGCTATTACCCGCGTAGAATTGCTACTTTTAGTCATAGAATATGGTCCTCAATTGCTATTGACAGTTTCTTTATTATTTATTATAATTTCATTTGCGCTGGATAGTATGCAAAAAGTGTTTACCACATGAATTAAATTAATATCATCCTAATATTTTTTAAAGGCATAAACAAATCAAGCTCATACAAATCAACACGCAGAGAAAGATATAGTTGTGCATGTTTACCAGAACTATTTAAATATTTTTACAACTTTTCTCAAATATTATGATCACTGTAATTATTTATATGATTGCGGCAACCATAATATGGAAAAATTATGATTCACATCATTATATCAATCATATATATGATTACAGTTATTATGTAATGTTTGTGGTGATCAGTTTTATGATGAACGATTATACCATATTATGTTGTTTTCAACCACAATAAAAGAGCAACAATTATAACAAATGAATTCATCATAAAGAAGATTGGCGCAAATACATACATAGTTACTACAATCCTATATATGATTGTAGTAATCATCTGAATCATAACTTAACCAGATTATGTTTACCGCCTTCACATGAATAATTACGGTAACCATAGCATTGTTAAAAAAATTTTTTAAATGTTAACATTGTTGTGGTAAAAATGTACAACTATATTTTTTTTTTTGTGTAACATTAATCTTTGATATTTTTGTACAAATATTTCAAAAGACACATCTGAGCAAATTTGGTTTCATGCAAGTTTTTTGTGCCAGTACTTTTTTTTGTCATAAATATTGTAAATTGTATTATTTAGCAATAAACCTAAAATAAATGACAAAAAATAGCTTTAACAGTTTTTCTTTATTAGTTTTATTTTTATGCAATAAAACGTGCACAAGGCACAACAATGTATTCATTTGTGCTCTCCACTGTATATTTCCCTCTCAAAATGCTTGTAGATCGTTTAATAATGGACTAAATTGAAATTAAAGGATAATCTGTGATCACAATCCAGCCTTTTATTTATGAATAATAAATTTTTTAACATCCATTCTAATATTTTTACAATTTTTTTTTATTAAAATGTTAAAACGTTAAAAAAAATACTTTTTCTGGTTGTATGTAGGTCAATGTAATGCTAGTTCGACAAAAGTTCATATCTAATTATTTATAAATCTATGGAAGGTGCTGACAATTTCTCAAATTATTTCCCAACAGCTTCTGGGACACATAATGGGGAAGGATATCTCCAATAGGTTTAAAATATAACTAGAATAATTTTATATTAAACTAAATGCTTAAGCACTCCCATCCGCACCCAAGAATGCCCTGATTTACTTTCATTTTGGCGGTTTGAAATTTGGATAAACAGTGGAGAGATTTTCTTTTACAAACCTACATTGTGTAGCCATTCCCTTAGTCGACCTACATATGTATATTATATTAATTCCACCTGATATCAATATTTTCTTTTAATTGGTAATATACTCATTCATTACTTATCTTTGCATTTAAGTGAAACGTCGTTCAAAGAGTGCACATGCTGGCAGAACAACATCGTCTTCAAATGAAAGCGATACCGAAACAGGCGCAGCACCCAGAAATACACAAACAAAAACGATAACATTCAATTTAAAACAAAATAGTACTATCGAGTACGATAGACGTCAGTTCTTTGAACAGCCGGCACTAAATACACAAACAAGAGTCACAAGTGGCAACATGAATGCTCGTGCCAGCAGCCACATTATGGCAACAGGCCTACACCACAATAATGTCATGTAAGTGCTTTTTAAAAATAGACATTCTGTATTCGTACAATCACCAACACTTAAAATTCAATTATGTATGTATATGTATTCCTTCCTCTTTTATGCAGAGTACGTCCAACACCCAGAGTAGCTGCAACAGCAATGGCAACAGCATATTCAAAATTCACTTTACAAACTGTTAGCTTGCCAAAGCCTGAATTTGCTGTGGCCATTAGTATTAATGCTACCACACCTACACCAACACCAGCCAACAACTCATATGTATCATCGCAGGCATTGGGTGCGGGTATGCGTACCAGAGATCATTCATCAGGCCGTCAGCCAGTGACGGTGGCACAGTCGCCTACACAGCGTATGGATGCCAAGCAGGCCAAGCATATGACAAATAGCACAAGACGAACATTTAGTGGCAGTCGAGAGATATCGGCAGATTCAGGCATAGCCAGTATGGATATGGCATTAGATAGCTCCACATCTAGTGCAGGATCTGTGAAACGCACGTCTTCACCCAAACGTAGCCGTAGTCGTCCCAGGAATTTGCAAATGGTGATGAATGGTCGCCATAGGTTTGAGGTAAAAGATTTAGATGATTCACTGTCCAGTGAAAATAGTTCGATTGTAGAGCCTTTGGCTTTACCAAAATTGCCGGCTGAAAATCAAACGGTACCTTTGCCCCTAAGTGGTTTGATACGCTCCAATACAGTTTTAAGTAGAGAATCGTACGAACTAAGGAATTCAGTTGCCAAATATAAGGAAAATACTGCTGAGGGTAGGTTTAAATATCCAACAACTAACTATCAAACTAATTAACAATAAGTATTTACAGCTGATGCCAAGCCCCAACATCAGGCGATCACCAATTTGATTAGCCGTCAGCCGTCGGAAGAAGACAGTGAATCTGTAGATGAGGAAAAACTACATTTGGATAGATCTGCCACTGAAAAGAGCCTAAAGGTTTGTTTCACTTTTTATTTACTAACATAAATATTTGTTTAATAATTTTATTCTCAAGGAACGCCATTTTAAGGATATTAACACTTGCTCCAGCAAGACATCATCGCCCGGCAGCTCGGTTATATCTTCCTGGTGCAATGCGGGCGAATCATTGGCTGCAAATGATTTCAGCAATCTGAGTATTAGCAGTAGCGAAGACAGCAACAAGCAGGACAATAAAATGGAAGATAATCGCAAGAAAAATGAAAATAAGCTATCGTTTGATCTAAATGATGATGATTTGATTACTTTAAATACTGATGTACCAATTAGCACAATATGTAGGGAAAATAAATTTTAGATTTTCTCAAAACATCCAAATTCATTGCAATTTGTTCCCTTTTTAGCCTCACTCACAGAACCTGTACCGCTCAATATAAACGATGAAATTGACAATGCTGCAAAATTAGACAACACTCTAGTTATATTTGAAAATGATAACAATAGTTTCGAACGTCCAAAGACACTTTGCAATAGCTTGAATGAATCGAAATTCGCTGAAATGGCCTTGGAGGGCAGTACTTTCCTGTTGGATGATGAGACTTCGCCCACGGATAGTTTGGTGAGCAGCACGGAGTCCGAGGAAGCTGCTTGCAAGCAAAAGAAACACAAAATTAATGAAGAACTACAAGAGAAAGATATAGATGAGATTTCACCGGAATTGGATTTGGCTAGTCCCATATCGCCTGGCACGCCCACACATGCATCTCATTCCCTGTCACTTTCCGATTGCGGCAATTTGATTGACGATGAAATAGCCGATCAGCCGGCTCTATTGTTTAACCAAGAATCTCAAGATGGTGGAGGCGAGAGTGGCACATCTCGCAGAGATAGAACCGATACACCTACACTAATGGAGAGTATGGGCTCGATGCGAGCCTCTATAAATAAATCACGCAGTGCTCTGCACCAGGCTATGGAATTAAGTTTACGCACACCTCTGTCCTTACGCAAGGCAGTTATGGAAAGGGCCGAATCTTTGGACACTTTATCACCCTGTGAGTCTATTTGTTCGGATGATCTTATGATGGATTTTGATGTAGCCAGTAGTATGGATTCAATTGATAGGTGAGAAGCTTTCAAATATTTATTTTGCAGTTTTGATATTTAGAATAACCATTTTCGTTATTTAAAGATCTGCTTCGATTAAGAGTCGCAGTGGTTCTGATTTGAACAATATCGATGATAATGAGTTGTTTTCCGAATTCGATCGTAAGGGCAGTGATGTTATGAGGGAATTAAATACTATTTTACGCACTCGATCTCAAAAGAATAATGACAAGGATATCACGTAAGTTCTATGCAATAATGTATTTATTTATGATAAATTACAAACTATATATATAAATGTAACATACCTAAGGGGTAATTGGTCAATTATTTTCGTTTTGTAAGAATTAGGAATTGACATTTTAAAACATTAAATACACCTATGGTCACATTGCAATTAATAAAAATATGCTCGCAAAAAAATGTTGTAAAAAGTACTCCATTTTCCTACACAGAAACCATAATGAAAAACAATTCAAATACATCCTGAAATTACATTACTAAGTTTGTCTATCATTGACCCTAGATCCCACATATGTATATTTAAGTAATTCTTTGTATTCTAGTTGCAAATATATTTATTTACATATTTTTTATTTTACCACATTGAATTTGAATGCAAATTCAATTTATATGGTGTAAATTAAAGTGAATTCAAAAATATGTTCGAATGCATTTTTGCAGTGAAAGGAGTTAGAAAACTTTCAAATTTACCAATTGTAATTTAACAATTGTACTAACTTTTTGTAATACTAAATTGCCTTTCTAAATGTTTATATGCACTTGATTAGAAATAAAAACTTATGCAAAACCTACAACAGTATGTTTGTAAATTAGAGTGTCCCTAATCATAATTGTTTGCAGGATTACTGGATATGGGAGCAAATACTGCAGTAATAAAGTTATCAGTTTTCTATAGATTCAAAATAACTATATCATTCAGCATTTTTCGCAAACATTTCTCAATCTTCAGAAAGGTAATGTAAAATATTTATTAGTTTTGTTTGAAATAATTTCGCTCTATAAATTGAGTGCAGTTAGTGCTTTTAAACATTGAAATCAAAATCACAGTAGTGATCTAAAGCATTGTTCACATCAAATGCATAAATATTTGATTAATTATGAACCACAAATTGATACTCAGTTATTAATAATTAAGAAAAGCTGAATGTAGAAACTAAAATTTATTTTCATTTATAAAATTAATTTTTTATTTTAGTCCATTAAAATTTGTACAACATTTCGATCCACCTAGTACTTGTTCTAAATCGCCAATATTTTCTTAAAATAGCCCAATATTATTGAAGTGGTCAAAGCGGTTTCATAAATTTTTCTATTACGTGGATCTGATTTCTTTGATATTAGTCTATTACAGCTTAAGAATATCGACAGAAATCTATAGTTGTAGTTTGTAACAAGTACAATTATTCCTCAATATTTTTAGACAAATTATCAACCATCTATACTGATCAAACTACAGTCAGCCTTTCGCCAAATGAAAACCAAGCTGTAACCAAACTATCATAAAACTACAGTCAGACTACAGCCAAACTACAGCAATAATTTGACCAGGCTTAACTGTATTAAAACTATTGTCAGACTATATACAGTGGGGACCACAAATGAGTATATATTAGTACTTTTGTGCACTTTTTATTGCATAAAAAAAGAACATTAAAAAATTGTTGATGTTATTTATTTTATATTTACTATTTAATAGAATAATTTGCTAATCAAAACTAAAAGCATAAAGTTTCTGAAAAAAAAAAACAAAAAAACCAAAATGTATAAAAACTATATGGAATATATATTTACTCGTAATTTAGTCCAAAGTTCCTTATTTTGTAAAACATTTTCTACACGTTTTTGTATACTCTCCACCAATTTTTCAATTAACTCATACTGTGCCATTTGCGCTGAACAAGCTGCCAAAGCTCGTCGAAATGCTTTGAAGTTAATCAATATTGTCCCTTCGCGATTGACCACGAATTCTCATTTGAATTGAGTCGCTCTTATCTACAAAATCGGGAAGATGAGTTTGAAAAATACTCAAATAGTCTTCTATACTCATTATTCACTACTTTCTTAATATTGTGTCTTTGCGTCTCTGGACTGTTCGACGTCAGCAATATTGTTTACTTTCGGATTGAAAACGATTAAATTTGGATTTGTCTGACCAGATTACACGTTTCCAGTCAGCTACTGTCCAATTTATGTGATCTCTGCCTGAGATGAGCACAATATAGGGCTAGTCTTGCTGTTCATAGATTAAAGTTTCTGAATATTGTTTCTTTTATGTGTGGTAGCATTAGAAGTCCGAGAAAGTTAACAGCTTTTTGTGTCCTCTATTTTGTGGTTTGGGAACAATAGAACGACTTTTTCAAACTCTTATGACCGCTGATTGACTTACTTTTAGCTATTTAGCTATTACTCGAATGAATAGCTACTTTTTGTCTTTACTGGAAAATTTTCCTCAATGGCTGTTGACAGTTTCCTCATAATTAATTATAATTTGATTTGTCTTTGATAATTTGCAAAAAGTGCTTAGCACATGCAATTGCATTATTATCAAACTAATGTTCGTTTTTTTTTAAAGTCATTAACAAAGCAAACATATACAAATCTAACGATAAACTTCGTAGTCTTGTGGAAATATTTCAAAAGACACACTTAGCAAAATTGAAACCACTGCAGTTATTGAATTAATGGTTTATTTCCCGAAAATTATTATTTTCCATTTCGTATTGTATTGACAACAAAATGTAAATCAATGACGAAAAGATTTTTAAATGTTCCTCATTAGTTTTATTTTAATGGAATCAAAAGTGTACAAGGTACAAAAATATAGTCATTTGTGCTCCCCACTGTATATAATTAGTAAATGCTGGTTTTCAAACCAAAAAATTTTCTTGCGAACTTACGCGAGTGGTCATTGTCAGAGAAATCTGGAGTTTGCTTTATTGAATTTAGTATTTTCTTTGTTCCTTGTTTCTTTAAATAACAGTTTTTCTTTAGTTCTGTTTACGATTGTAACATTGTTTACAGTTCTTTTTGGAAGCTTTAGCTTTTATATAATCACACCCAGACTCTCAAGGATATTGTGAAGGATTTTCCATTGTTCAGCACTCATATAAATATATTCCGACTGATTAGTTTTTTTTTTTTTTTTTAACCCTAAAAGGGACTGTAGTGTGGTCGGTTTTTACTGGTATGTAAATAATTGAGAACACATTTAAAAATGTAATTATTATTGTTGAGGAGTTCTTCACTTTTAACTATTTAGATAGGCCTGATGATCTTGTTCATGAAATTTTTTTGATAATTTTTCTTGGGACACTCTAATACCGAACATGGCAATATAGATGGCATACATATTTTAAGCCATTAACATGTTTGGCAATTGACTGCATGGCTTTAAATTGATAAATAAACATTAAAAAGAGAAAAAACTTAAATAAATATAATTAGCCGGCCGGCAGGCTGGGTGGTTAAGTTGGCTAAAACTATAGTCGTATTTGCACGTACTTGCACTTGCTCGTATTAGTTTTTCCTTTATTTTATTTTTGGGGGAATTGTTTTATTAGTTCGTTTAACTGTATGCAGATGTAGTTCTCTACATCGATTCCATACCAAACTTGTCTTTGTGGTTGCGGTTGTAATTGTAAGACCCAAAGGCATTTTAACTGCAGTCTAAATAAATAAACTGAATGTTAGTTTATTATGTATGTACGAGTACACAATGATGTAGACGACTCATTGATTGTCTTGTCTGTTGTATTTTTGGAAGTTTTCAACTGCAAAAATAAAAACAAAAACAATTTTTGGTGAAAGGTCAGTAGTTGTACGTGTTTAGTTTGTATCTTTAGTAACCCAATATTTTATTTTCCTTTTTTAACAATTTTTGTTTTCTTTCCTCAGTGATTTAATAGTTTAATTTAATTTTATTTGTTATTTTGTTTTTGTGGTTTTCTTATAATTAATCACTTTTTCTCTTTAGCTTTTTTTTTGGTTGTAATGAATTCAATGTATCATTTTAAGTCTTCTCTGTGTTTTTTTCGCTGTGGAATTTTTATTTTTGTATTGTTATGTGGAAAGTTTTGTAAAGGTATTGTGAGAAATTGCTGAAAGGTTATAGTGGATTGACATGAAAAATATTTGAACAGTTTTTTTTTTTTTTGGTATTTGTAGTATTTTTGGTAAAAGTAATTTAAGTATTGGTTATTTAGTTTTCAATGGTATGATAATGAGGGTAATGAATTTTTTAATAAAGGTATGGCTGGTGGTTTATATTTAACTATGCAACAAAATAGTTTTAATTAACTGAATTTATGAAGTTGTTTAAAACAATTTTACTTTAGTTAGAAAATCAGAAATTACTACACTTTCCAAATTGTACAACCCATTGTTACAATGTAAATACCAAATTTCGGCTCTTCCAGAAATTATGAGCCTTTGCAACAATAGAAGAAAAAAATACTAAACTGAAAATTCCCTGCTTACCCTCACAAACTTGTGCTGTAGTATCACAAAAACTCGTTACTCCTGCACTGCATTTATATTTTTATTCCATTAGCAATGTTTAGGATGGAATAACTTTGCGTCATTCAATTTTAAAAATGTTGTTGTCATCTGAGAGGATTCCGTTTTATATTTACAAATATTTTATAAAGAGTATATATCTTTCTTCTAACAGGATCTACAAATTGGGTTTATTGGCATAAGGTTTTCCTTCTTCTAAGTTCCTAGTTTATTTTAATAATATATTTGCCTTTTAGTTGTTATCAATCTGAGCTTAAGATTGTATTGTATCGTTTTGTAACATCAGTTACAGTAGTTTTTGGAGCTTTAACTTTTTAGCGATCCGACAGTGTCGGATTTCCAAGAATTTTTTCCATTCCTAGTCTGTTGAGCGATTTCGATGTCTCATAACACTGAAGCCGCGTTTTCACTATGTCATTTTTGTTGTCAAATTGTCCAAATTGTTGGCAATTGTATGAAAACGGGTTGTCATGTGGCGTCATCTATGATTGCAAACATACAATTGCCAACAATTTGGACAATTTTCATACAATTGCCAACAATTTGGACAATAAAAATGACATAGTGAAAACCAAGCATAATGTGCAATCGATGTGAGACTGTAATGAAGCAAATACGTTTTGCAACATAATATTGATTAACATTTTTACAGCAGTGTAATCGTTTCCAATATGTAAATGTTTTATATAATTCCTTTGTTAACTTTTTAATACAATTAAAAAAATGTGAGAAAATAAGTGAGAAAATGTATAACACTAAAATGTTTTAGACATTAGTATTAAGGGTTGCAAAGCGTTTCCAATTAGTTGACAGCAGCTGTATATTTTATACCCACCACAAAAAAGATGGTGGGTATATTAATTTTGTCATTCCACTTATAACACATCGAAATATTCGTCGTAGAACCAAGCAGATTCTAAGATTATAAGACGATCTAGCCATGTTCGTCCGTCTGCTGAAGGCACTATGGAGCTTCAAAAAAAACTTAGAACAATGAAAGTATTCATACAAAGTTCAGCATAAACCAGTTTCATGCTAAGGGAAATCATAAAATGATATTTTGTTAGCATTAGTCCATATTTGACCGTAGGCCCTAAATCTCTCATAAACATTATTATCAGGTTAAAATTCGACACAAGTAATTTAATGAAAAATAATAAATAACAAAAATTATATTTAAAACATTTACATTAATTTTCTTCAATTTGACTACGACACCTGGTTGGAAATGATTACACTGCTGTAAAAATGTTAATCAATATTATGTTGCAAAACTTATTTGCTTCATTAGAGTCTCACATCGAGTGCGCATTGATGTTATGAGACATCGAAATCGTTCAGACTTCCAAAGGGATAAGATCATTGGAAATCATAAAATTAAATCATCGCTAAATCATCATGTATGGCGACCTTCCGAAAAACACATTCACACTTAAATTTAATTAACGTAAATTTGGTATAAATATCGATATCGAACTAAAATTTTACACTTATTAGTTATATGTAACCAAAAATTTTGTGATGGTCAGTCCATTAGCTCCGACATAATCTCAATTTTCGAGGCTAACTTAAATACCCAATAAAAGACTCTAAAATATGTACGTATTGAGATGGAATTCAGCATAAAATTTAAATACGTAGAAATAATAGTTACATTTTTTTTTGACGATCGTCCCATAACATGTAAAATATTCCGTTTAAGGAATCCGAAAAATAAAATATCTCGGTTAACCATCGTTGTCGATACAAAATGTAAAACAAGTATGCATAGATCACACTACTGGGTATATATGATTATTGTTTATAATGTATATGGATTTTAAAAAAAAGTTAATGAAAAATATGGAAATGATTAATAAGTCTAAATTTTATACATATTCCGCATCGAAGTTCTTGAATTTGTGCTAAATATTTGAAAAAGAACAGAACATTCTTTAGTTACTGCACTTAATATGTGCAAATTTACTTCATACCTCTTTAAGTGGCTACACTATTTTCAATACCAACAACTATCTATCTATATTCATATTTTTTTCCATTTGTTTGATATAATTTTAAGATAATAATTGTACATATTTGCAGAAAATGTGCCGTTAAAATAGTTTTACCACAAAAAAAAAGTTGCCAAAGTATCAGTTTATGTGGTTGTCATGGTTCAGACAACAAACAATCAGATATAGATGTTTTTTTTTTTTTTTTTGTTTTTCAGTTTTCTGACACCAGAAAAATTCCTCTCTGTAACAAGAACGTGCAAACTTTCGAACCAAAGGCAGACAGATAGCAGAATCAAGTAACCAGCAACTTCTAAAATATGTATTAAATGTATCTAATAAGTAGAAATTTAACACGTTTGGGGTGGGTACATTTATATGTATATATATATTATGTTATATACATTTTCCATTACTTTTCTTTTTCTGCAACTTTTCTACTTTTTCTTTTTACTTTTTCTGCGACTTCATAAGCAGACAATAGGTGTACTGTGGAACTTTTAGTTCAATGTACAAAATTTGTAAATTATCTCGCATGGAGTTATAAGCCAGCTATTACTAAAGTACCTTTAGGTAATGTATTGTCATTACAAAGTATATTTAGCAGTTTGTTTTATCATGATTAACCCAACAAAAACTTACTCAATAACTTATTTTTCAATAACTATTACATACCGTCTGCATTACATAGAAGTAGTCGTGTCATGACTTATTTATTATCTGTTATAAAATTTCCTACTTTATAGTCATTGCCATAATCACATATTGTAAGGATATTTAAATACAAGCAAAATCAGAAAAACAAACCATTACAGTCGATTTTATCGAAAACAATTTAAAGCTATTTGATTTAACTGTGACAAATCTATCCTTCAAACCATTACAGTCGATTTTATCGAAAACAATTTAAAGCTATTTGATTTAACTGTGACAAATCTATCCTTCAATATAATGAGAATTACAGAAAATACACTGTTAAAAACACTGAAAATCAAGTGTTCATTGTTCGAGTTTTGTTTTGGTTATATGAATTGGGACAATTTGTTTAAGTAAAGGTACGGTCACATTTGGCAAATATTTACGTAACCAACTGTCTTAGCACAAATTTGTTTGACGTTGTTTACTCTTACAAGAGTTTTGCAAGATCACACAGCTTCAAATAAATTAAAACTAAATATTGTTTGTGCTTTGGCGTAAATAAGAAAAAATTATTTTTAAATAAATAAACGAGTTGAAATATAGTTAGTTTTCCAACTTGTAAAGCGTTGTATCCTTTCTTTCCTTTGACAATAGAATAATTATTTGCATTTGATACCAACATTTGTGCGAGTGTTATGCTCTTTAAAGTGATTTTTGGAAGTGGACCTTATATGGGAGCTATGATCAATTATGGACCAATCTGCACAAAATTTGTAGATGTGATTTGGCTTTATGATGAAATTTATTTGGACATTTATGACCGGTAAACCCCAAATTCGGGATTACATTTTTAAGGTGGGTGTTGGACCAATATTTCTGGGCGTTACAAACATCAGGACAAATCTAATATACCCTCCCCACTATGGTGGTGTAGGGTATAAAAAACGCCGCTATAAATAAAATATAATTTGATATAAATATCATCATTTATATATATATATACTAAGAATATTTCTTCCACAAACAAAAACAAACAAACAAAACAAAAACATATTTTGATTTTCTTTAATTTTCTTTCACTTTTTTCCAAAATGTTATTAATGCACACTTTTATTTTTTTATTTATTTATGTATATATGTATATAGAGTTGCATTTAGAAATAATTTCTCTGACAATGCTGTCAATGACAGATGCATAAACTTTGGGCATATGACAATTAAAAGTGTTTGACAATTGTCTTAAAGCAGTCTTACAATAACAAAAAATGTGTTCACACGATTGTTAGATATCTGACAATATTTTTGTCTTACAATGTACTGAAAATGCTTTTTCTTACAATGTTGTTAGACATTTTCTGAACATTTTTCGGACAACGTTGTAAGATCTGGCAACCGCCTGTACAAAACTTAATTGATACATAATTTTAAGTTGGCTGTTGAATCCTCCTAATAATACAGGACCAGAAAATATAAAATTTATTATATATTTTATATAAATTTTTAAATAAAATATTCTAGTTGGTTATCATAACATGGGTTAATGTTGAACCACTTTGATATTGATATTGATATTTGCTTGTCTTAAAGTTTTTTTTCTTGTTTGTGATACAACAAATGGGAATATATTTATATTGCTGATTTGTTTTTTTCTGCTGTGTGCTCAAACTCCAACTTGGCTGTTTGACTTTATACGTTTTTTGTGTCTGTTTTATATTTATTATACGTTTAAAATAGACACAAGTGCCGCATTCTTTTCGTCATGGCAACATTTTTCTTACTGTTGTTTGGTGCTAGGATTGTTGTTTGTTGTGTCGTTACCAACAACATTCATTAACATGTTTGGTAGAGGAACAAAAACGGCAAAAGAAAAACGTGCGACTCGCCAAACAGGCAAAAACGGTCGTCGTATCGCAAAGTGTTTGGCCGTATAACTCTAGATGGTTGGGAAGAAACAAAAAAAAAAAATATACATATGTATGTATACGAGTATATAAAGAAAAAGGTAAACAATCACTTGGCATTGTCTGTTGGTATCTAAAACTGTTTTGTGAGGAGAAGTCGATGGTGAACCTGTTTGTTATTTATGCTGGTATGTACTTTACTTGTTTTCATACTTTATTTTTATTTGTTTGTGTTTCAAACGTTATTGAACATTAATAACAACAACTACACCACTCAAATATTTGTTATAAATAGTTGGTTACCTGTAGGTTCACTTTATTCATTCCTTAACCAAATAAAACCAAACAAACCAACTTGTGTTTATTAAGCAGCTACATAATGGCAATGAAACAGTACATATTTGTATGGCTTAAAGAGAATATGAAAACAAAGAGAGTGTGTAAAGAGTGGGAAAGTATTTTATATTTAAGAGTAATGATATTTATTTAAAAAAAAACTAACTAATTGCCTTATCGACTCTTAAGATCTCTTAACAACTTGTGTAAACGCTTAATGGAATACAATGAACAAATGTTCTATTTAGTTTATAAATATTTTTTTTCATAATTTGTGATTTGGATCAAAGATCAAACAAAGTAATTTTACATACATATTTTATTTCAAAGTGTAAATAAAATTGAAAAATTGTGCGATTCTTCTCAATCCTATTTATTTATTTTTTGGCCAAGATTTTATATTTGAAGTTTTTTGAATTTGTTTCCTTTATAAGCTAATTGGGCCTAAATTATTTTATTGTAAATTAAAACTAAATTTAACTACAATTTTTTTAAAACGTTTCGTCAATTTCGTATATAGATATTAAATAAAATGGAACATATATTTAGTTCGTTTATTTGACCTTTTTTTTAATATTTAATAGTTTCTTTTAACAAGCAATTAGGTCATTTTAATTTTATATAATTTTATTTAAACACTTTTTGGTTTTTTAATAATATATAGAAATAAATCAAATATTTTTATATAAAATTAAAATGAACTAATTGCTTGTTAATAGAAACTATTAAATAAAATGGAACATATTAATTTTATTATATTATGAAATTTAAGTTATCAAATGTTGTGTTTATTCATTTTTAAATAAACCACTTTAAACCTTTTTTAAATATCGTTAATCTTTTCTTAACTTGTTTACTACTTATAAAACAATTTTTTATATACATATTTAAATAACTAATTAACAACACAACATCAAATCAACATATTTCTTTTATTGCCAAACTTGTTATAAGTAAAATTTATTTCATTGATTTTTTTTTTATTAAACAAAAATGTCAATTATACTCTAATTGGAGTACAATTAATAGGCTGCAATAATAGTTTGTTTTCAATTGTCCATTACTTCAAAAATTCTAAAAATAACAAGCTGTAGTATCTCAAAGGTCATTATGCACTGCCTCAGTATGTGTCATAATTGTTTGTGGAGTTTTACAAGTACATACATATGTAAAAGGAATATATTGAGAATGAAACAAACACGTGAACCAGTGCGGCAAACTTCATGCTTCAAGAGAATTATTGTAAAAACTCGGCAAATTAAGTTTGTAACCCAGCAAATAATTTAACACACATTAACTGATTTTGTCATTTCATTTGTAACATCTAAAAGTGTGTACATATATATTCAGTGGAGAACACAAATAAGCACATGTTTGTACTTTGTGCACTTGTTGTTGCATAAAAAAAATGTTTTTTGTCATTTATTTTATCTTTAATATTTAACCAAATATTACTTATAGTTTATTTGACCTTTTTTATTAATATTTTAGTAATTGTTCAAGCTTAAGGTCTTGTTTATTAAAATGATTTTTTTTTACTTTCGATATTCCACTACTTCTTTGTGTAACATCTTCAGGAATTTTTATTTTATTTTTTTATTTTAATAGCAATTAAAGCTATTTATAATATAAATTCTTATTTAATAGAAAATTCTTTATCTTTAAATAAATAATATAATTATCCAACTATTAACTATTTTATTAATAAATTATAAATAATTAATTACATTAATTGCCGTAGTAAAAATTACTTAATTATTTAAGCGTCCTCTGCGACCTATATTTAACTAATGAACAATATTAAACACCAAAATTTATCCTGAAGATGCTACACAAAGAATTAGCGAAATATGGAAAATAAAAAAAATAATAAAAATAATTTATAAATCAAAACTAAAAGCATTAAGTTCTTAGGAGAAAAAAAAATAAACAAGATTAAATATGGTGTGCAATTAAATTTGCCCCATACAAAAACTTTAGGGAATACTCTGAACCCGCTGTCAAAGCTCGATCCAGTGGGTAGCAGTTAATCATAACCATAAATACTCAATCGGATTGAAGTCAGTGTATTTTATTAGTCACTGCATCAAAAGAAAATTTGATCTCCAATTTTTTTTGTACTACATAATTGTTTATTTGCCAAAAAATAATTTTATTTAGCATTAAACCTAAATAAATGACAAAAATCATTTTAAAACTTTCTTTACTAGTTTTATTTTTATGCAACTAAAAACGGATGTCAGTTATATCACGGTTGGTCTAAACTTACAATACATTCCTACTTGTTTTGCCAATGAATATTCATACTATTTGCTGGGTTATCTGTACTCACAGTAACGTTTCATATTTCACAGCGTTCCAACACATATTGATTAACAAACGAAAACTTTAAGCCAGCAGTTTAACAACAGATCTATCAGTGTAAAAACGTGCCTTAAACGTGAATGAATGAATCCGTTAAAAAAGAATATGAAAAATTGAAAAGGAATAATTTAAAAATATTACGAAAAAAATGTTAGTATTTGATAAAAAAAAAAAAACAATTTAAAATTTTAAAAGTTACACAAATAAATATTTGAATGGAAAAGCAAGTACATACATATATACATATAAAATCAGAAAGCATATTTGAAAAAAGATTGTTAAATAAAAGCAAAATATTTAGAATACTCATCGTAAATGGTTTGTAACCGGTGGTTGATGTGTTACGCACCGCTAACTAAAAATAGCAAATGCTAGACCATGGAAAATAAGAGTAGTGCCGATAGAAAGGTGTGAATGTTTTGTGTGTAACCAAAAAAAAAAATTAACAAAGAAAAATAGATTAAAACACCAAACTTTTGTATTGTTTACAAATGACAAAATAGCTACTTTATGTTATTTATGTACCTGACATATATAAAGTATTTGAAAGAATTCATTCGATATGCTACAAATAAAACTATATAAAATTGCTAGAACAAATTATTTACATGTAAAATTTTAATAATTTCATAGATTTTTTTAAACAAATTTAGAGAAATAAGAGGAAATAATAATGATAAACAACCAGTTTTCAACAAAAAAATTAGTTTTATATACGATTCTTACGGTTACATTATGAAGAACTAATGAAGGACGTAAAGATCTATATACATTTAACAATAACAATATCAAAGTATTCTTTACATTATTATAATAAAAATTTAAATTAAGTCAGAATAAACCTGCCACATTACAAATACAAATTAGTAAAATCGAATAGATTCAGTAATATTCAAAAAACTAATTTAAGATTTTAAGATAACATCTAAGAATACTTTAGAAAAGTTCAAATTTAAAACTAACATTCAACACGATCTTTAGCCCTGTTGATTCGATTTATAAAATAAATTTTATAATAGCTCTAATTTACTTGAAGCATTGGTCACATAAAATCCGTCCGCATTAATGTTTTAATATATTTGTAACAAAACAAGCAAAGGAATACTTTTAAATCACAATCGAACCTCCGTTGAGTTGACAGTTTCCAAAAACATATTAAATTTTAAATGTTAGTAATTTTGTTG
Organism: Bellardia bayeri; assembly: GCA_950370525.1. NCBI lineage: Eukaryota > Metazoa > Arthropoda > Insecta > Diptera > Calliphoridae > Bellardia > Bellardia bayeri. The sequence continues at coordinate 87,228,343 of OX493267.1, forward strand.
TTAAATTATTTATATTTTTAACATATAAATGTTTGTTTTCTACTCCAAAATTCGAAAAACAAAATTAAAAACCATAGTTGCCTTACAGAATAACAACCTGCATATAATTTGCGTTGCCTATTGGCAACCGAACTCCTGTTTGGTTGCTATACGTAATCGACCCATAAGAAAAGCAAACGGAACCAACTAAAATATATTTTTCCTTATAAAAATCCGAGTTTTTATTTTGCTGGATCGAATTAATTAATATATAAAATATAATTATATATAAAATATATTTATACGAGAGAGAATCGTGGCCATTTTATAGCAACACCATGCTTTTCATTTAGATATTAAATTGCACGATAGGCTTAAAATCCAAAATCCACATTTCTTCTTCCTTAGAGACCCGTATTTTGCAGATATTCCAGGAATTTGAGAACGATTTCTAATCTGATTTTCCATTGCTTAACACTGGAAATGCTAAAACGAGAATGTACACGATAACAGTGAGTTGATCAAACAAATTTACTTTTTAACGATAATAGCGATAAATCAAGCCACCTTATTTTTCCAACTTCCAGACGATGGCCTTTTTTCAAGACTTCTTAAAAAGTATTTTTTAACTTATGTGTTGTTTATTGTTTAATTCTTTACCTTTACAGTTTATAACATTTTTTAACTAAATCATTTTGAAACTGACTGATTTTCTTTACATGTAGGTATGGTTCTTTTGTTATTTGGTGCGTAGTTTAAATTGCAATGACGTATTATCTTGTATTTGTCGGAAATCTTTAGAGAATTGAACAAAACTTTGAGTTATCTGCTAAACTACATTGCACGATCTTACAAATTGGTTGAAGTGACTTTTGGTCACTCAAAATATCGAATAAAAACTGTCATAATAGGGATCCCATAACGTTTAGCCTTTTGAGTTGAGATGTCTGATATATTTGGAAGTTAACAATTGAGAATGATGTAAATAATAAGATGAAATCTAACCAAGAGTCAATCACGAGCCAAGAAAATCCTGTTCTTTTTCTGTGTGAGAGAGCACCATATCATTGCAGATATTCTACTAGTAGTAATTGTAGACCTCTCCTGCTTCATCCTTCCAGTTTCATCTAATGCCTACAGTTTTTGCACATTCGTCAGCAATTAAATTTCCCAGAATTTGCTCATTGAAAGTGTTGTCATAACTGCGAATAAATACAATTGAAAAAACATTTTGAACTTATTATGCTGAGCTCGAGATTAAATTCTTGAATTCTTCTCGCAACTGTTTCGAATGTGCAAATATGAAGCAAGTTGTTAGTGTCTGTTTCATTTTTGAATTGAAGATGAATTCTAAAATAGCGAAGCCTGGGAGGGTATAGTTTTTAGCCCAGTCATTTGTATTCAGATCACAAAGGTTCCATCAAAGTTCTGTGTTGATTTATAGTATACATATAATCCATCTGCTGTTTCAAGATTTACCTGCCAACATTTTACAGGATGATGTCATGGCCAATGCATTCATGTCTCAGAGAGTTTTCATTTTCATCCTTCAACTGATATAGTTTGTAGCACATTCATGATATTCAGATCCCAAAGGTTCTATCAAAGTTAGGTTTAGATAGTATAAATTTCGTTAGCTATCTTAATATTGGTATGTCTACATTTTACTAGAAGGCAACTTCTTATAGAAAAGTATGAGTTTATTTAACCCAATGAAACTTTTGGAACTTGTAGAACTTGAAATATTATACTTACGTCAAATATAAGCTTTAGATCAGCGTATAGTGTTCTTAGAACAAGCGCATTTGTTTTAAACGTTTTTAAAACTCTTTGGAAGACTTATTTCAAGTTTCCGCTCAATCACTATAACCTTGTTGAACTAAACACTTTATTAAAGTAAAACTAAATTTACCTAAATAATTGACGAACTTAAAAGTTACAAGATCATAAAGTTCAGCAAAAAGAGTTGACCTTTTGAACTAGTTCACTCGCAAGCTGCACTTGACTAACCTCCTGGCATTCATAAACTAACGAATTTTTTAAATTCTGTTTAATAAAATTTAGGTGTTTAAATTCCAGTATGAAAGTGAATAAAAAATGCAAAAAAAAATCCAATAAAAAACTCCGAAACAAAAGCATACATTGCTAAATTTAGATATTTTTTCGGCAGAAGCTCATTTGTAATTTTAAGCGTTTTATTATTATTTTTTTACTTTTAGTTGTTACTGTTGCTGTTGTTGATGTTGCTGGCTTTCATAACACCTGCAACAACAGCCAAGTATCTACTTAACAACAATAGCAACAGCAGCAACTAACAACTTAAATACAAACAACACACTACACTGAGGATGAAACTTGTTCTGCATCTATGACCGCATGCGCAATACATCGTATGTATCATTTTACATTTAATTTGCATATTTTTTGTGTTTAATGTGTTATTTTGTTGCTGCTGTTATTGCTGAATTGTTTAGACCTGCATGTATGAAAATGTTGTTTCTTTATTTCTTTTGTTTTATAAGAAGCATACACACAATACAAATTATTTTTACAGCAAACATACAAGCTATTGTTTAGGTACAGTGTGCTGTGAAATTGGTCGGCAATGTTTTGAAATTTTTAAGTTGTGCATTACATTATTAATCTAATGGATTTATTTGCATGTGTAAGATCAGAAATAACCGTATCTAAAGATAACAATATCGTATGTATAGGAAAAATATGGGTAAAATTATTTCACAGATTTGCAAAATTTACATGTCAAAAATGTTTCAATTAGAGCCGGCTCCGTGCCACTTCTGAATGGTGCGTGGGTTCTATTTTTAAAACATAAACTTCTATACACATTGACTATGCTCAAGTAAAACTTTATCCTGATTGGACTGGCCGTTTAGGAATGGTAGATTTCTTTCAAAAAATTGTCGATACTGCTCCATTGTGCAGGATTTAAATAATGAGTTTTAAAGCCAAATCGGGGCAAAACTTTACTTAGGAGTATTGACATCTAATAACACGTACATGTTTCTGCAGGCATTCTTTCCGAAGTCTTAGTTGAAGAGGTGATAAATGTGGTGCACTTTAGACCACAAATGCAAATTGCTTGCCAAACCATTGTCATTTCACCAATTTCATTCAGTTTTGTTCATTTTGTATCGACATCTTTTCGTTCATCCATTTTTCCGTATGTTTCATGCTACGTAATAAGACAGTTATTGAATTTTGTTAGATCTTGTTCATACAGAATCCGTGCTCGTTTTACATCAAAACTTTTCTACTTCTCACTATGAATTGGATATTTAATTGCACGACAGGTTTACAAATCAGCATCCACAGGTACTCTGCTTGCATTGCTCACACTCATGTTGTATTTTGTTAAGCGGTCATTGTAGGAGAGTCCCGGATTTTGGTTCATTTTCTTTGCAAGGTACTGGTTTCTTTAATAAAATATTTACTCTCTTTTTGTTTAAGATCTGTTCGTAAGGTTAGCTTGCAATGTTTTATACCATCATATACAGTATATTTTGTAAATTTTATTTTTTTTATCTGTTCCATACTCATGAAATCATCATTGTGGATATTCCATTTGAAGTTTCCTACAATAAAAGCGAAGGACAGTTTGTTTAATGTGCTGTACTTTCCACTGTCCAAACAAATACATATGGGTGTAGAAGGTGTATTAAGTAAAATCTACGGATATCGGCAAGAAGTACCCTATCAATTTCCTTTAATCACATTAATTTGGAGCTTCAGTAAGTGAATAGAGTTGAACATTAATCTTCTCATGTTCATGGTCGAGATGTTCGCATTTCATTAAAGTGAAAATTCTGTATTTAACCAATAGAATATAGTAACCTATTATAGCCTTCAGCCTGTCATGTTTGGGGTCGAGAAGCTGTCCAAATGTTTAGCTGAAAACCTCTTGAGAGAGCCTGGACAATTGGAAGAGATTATCGAACTCTCTGAGCCGAAACAAAATCGTTTAGATTTTGATACTCAGCACAATTTAACAAACAATATGAAAAGATTTTAAAAAGAAAGAAAACAAGAAAATTAGGAATTTCTTTCTTTTATTTATATAATTATTTGGACAAAGTATTTCTACCAATAGAGGAGAATGAAGTGAAAGTAAAAAATTGATATATAGATCAGATGGTCTATAAGGATTTTGAATGTTAAAACATTTGTTTAGTCTCTCAAGGATTTAATGCTTAAGATTTTTTTCTATTTTGATGTTTCAATCATTCAGACAGATTACTCTCAGCAGTGTAAACAAATCTATACTATTTTCACGAAATGTTTAGCATGTAATTAGAAATCCGGTACGAAATGGCATAAACTCTTGGAGACATCACGTTGTTTGTTTGGAACAAATACTTTAATCCACTTTCTGAAATAGTGTTAGTTTAGTTTTATGCCGCACTGTAGATATGGACATTTACTGTGTGTATGCCAATGTACATGCGCCAATACTTGGTAAATGAATAAGTACTTGTATGTAAGCAAGTGTTCAATGTTCTGTTTACTGTCGTTACTAAATACTTACATGTTTAGAAATATAAACAAATGGGAAGTTATAGTTTCCGTTTGTTCCTTAAATGTATTGAAACTTTAACACCAACACGTCACTATACATTAGTTTATGTCAAGAATTATTACAAACCATATACTTCTCCTTTAATTTTTTTTTCACCACCACTTTATTGGTAATTCAATACTTTGTAACAAAATATGTACTTACATTTGAACATTCTTTTAAATATAGTTACATTTTTTGTTTAATATAGTTTTTTTTTTTTTTTTTTGAAAACTGTGTCATAAGGGGCCAGTCTCATTATTGTGTTATGTCTTAGTTTTAGTTTTAGTTTTTTCTTGGTTCATTGTATCTCAACTCCAAAACAGTGTAAACTAAAGAAATATGTAAGCCTTAGTACACGAACAAAATTGGTTTGTTAAGAAGCGGAAATATTCACATTTGCATAAACTTAATTCTTTTTTTTTAATAATATTTAGTTTTTCTTTATTATTGTTTTCTTGAGTCTAACGGCATGATAGCTTTATGGGTTCCCTTCACTTTTTGTTTAAACATAAAATATGATCTGCAGGTATTATTATTATTACTAAGTAGTCAAAAAAAATTCAAGATAATGAATTAAGGTAATGGGAGTTTGAGTAAAATTTATGACCGTTTTATTAAATCATGATTATGTGTTTAATGCCCCAGACCTCCATGGTGGTAAAATCTTTTAATAGTTAAAAAAAAAACTCAAAATTTAATACGCCTATTAAAATAGTGCAGTGCACAGAAATATAATTCATTCAAAAATCTTCATAGAAATTCCATAGTTGTGTTATTTATGATATTTCAAAATTCAACTTAATTCAGTGTAAAACAATATAATATATCTATTATAATATAAGAGCTGTGGATATTCAAACAATTTAAATTAAGTCTTTAGTTGTGGCACTTATCATATAACAAAAAAGTTTCAATAAGACACTGTGTTTTGAATAATAAAATAAATGTTAACGGAGGTCTATCTATATGTCTATAGAACGACCTGGGTTCTCAGAAATTGTAATTTATTGAAACTCTAGGTTTAAGCATTTTCTTTCTTTTTCTTAACATAAATATAAAACATTGTAACGGAAAATTTAATGAAAAGGATTTATAACAAATACTTTGTTTTCCAAAAAACAATAATTTATAAAAATCTAAAATATTTTATCATATTAAAAAGTATAAGGTTTGAGAATGAAAATGAAAAATTATATAGGACAGTTGTCCAACACGATCACGGATGCAGATGTCGATTCTTTAACTAAATGTTTAATCACATTTTTTAGCCACCTTAGTCTAACTAGTTTTTTGCTAATAACGGATCTAAATAATTTCCAATTTTTAGAACTATTTATTTTCTATAGCACCTTAATGGGCTGTTTATAATGCCCAAAAATATTAGTGCAACACCCACCTTAAAGTATGACAATCGACTCAGAATCAATTACATTTTTGCACCATTCAACAACTTTATTTTAATATTTAGTCCAAAGCCTGTTATTTTGTAAAACACGAATACTATCTCATTCGCGCTGAACGCGCTGCAGTAGCTCCTCCAAATGAGTTGAAGTTTATGGCTACTGTCCTAACTGTCTCTTCACGATTGACCACGAATTCTTTGTCGGATTGAGATCGGGACTTTTTGCTGGCAACACTATCCAAAAGTAACTTCCTCCATATTATAGACTCTCTTATCTACATAATCAGAAAGAGCAGATTGCAAAATACGCAGATAGTCTTCTTTCATAATTTTTATTATTTTTTGCAGTAGTTCGAGTAGGTATCATGTGAAGCAACCCCATATCATCATGATGTTGCTCCCAGCTTGCTTCATTGTTTTCTGAACATGATGTCTTGAAACTAATTTGTTTAACTAGATTACACGTTTCCAGTCATCTATTGTCCAATTTCTGTGCACTCTAGCAAACTTTAACCGTGCCATAACATTTTTTATCGACAATACAGGTTTAACTTTTTTACCGCTGAAAAGTAAACCATATTGGACTCGTCTTGGTGTCCAGCAACTAAAGGATTTGCTTATTGCTATAGAAGAATCTTGTGCTGTTAAATACTTGTATTTTTTCATTTGCGTGATCATAAGACGTTCGTTCACTTTAATTAGTAGTTTTTTTCGGCCTGTGACTTATAGTTTGGAACAACAGAAAGCCTTTTTTAGACTCTTATGGTCACTGATTGACATACTTTAAGCTATTTACCTATAACTCGCATACAATAGCTCCATCTTGTCTTTGCTAAAATGTTGTCAATAGCGACTGCTTGACAGTTGCTGGATTATTTATTATAATTTGATAGTGTTGGATAATTTGCAAAAAGTGTTTACCACATGCAATTAAATTATTATCAAACCAATGTTTTTCATAAACGAGGGAAATATATATAAATCTAATGGTAAACTTTGATATTTCTGTGCAAATATTTCAAAAGACACACTTGTGCAAAATTAAGTAGTTGCTGGTTATTTTTGTACAAGTTTTTTATTTGCCGAAAATTATTTTTTTCCATTTTGTAATGTAAATTATTCTGTTTTGCATTAAAACATTTAAAAATTTTCTTTATTAGCTTTAGTTTTATGCAATAAAAAGGGCATAATTTTATTAAAATATATTTATAAAAAAAAATTGTATTACAGTTTAAAGAATTTTTGTTTCCGTACCAAAAAAAAAAAAACTCAATATAAAACATGTTTACTTTGTTTTCCAAAAAAGTCTTTCGTGAGGTCCTTATATTTGAAAAGCTGTATATATTTAAAAAAATTTCCATCCATACGACAAATTAATTTTGGGAATAATTGCCACAAATAGCGAACATTAACATTTCAGACCTTTTTATGAAGGAAAATACTAGAGGTTTTTTTTTAGTGATACCTATCATCAATTATGGGCTAAATTTACACATACATTTCTCGATATCGCATTAATTCCATAAAATGGTAAATCGCAAAATTGTTGCATGAATGGAAGAGAATGAAACCGCTCAATATCAACTACATAAAATATTATATTTTGGTTTATAATTATTTGTGATTTCAAATAAACTTTTAACTTTACTTAATACAAATGATATATCGGTAATTTGAATACTCCATCCGTCTATTGAAACAATGTTTAAAATTATTTCGCATAATTTTGTCATCACTGCCATTGTAGATTTTTATACAATGTTTTCTCCCAATCTCATATACTGGATTTCATTAAAAGAAATCAACTAATTGTCATCATTGCTAACAAAAATAAATTAAAAACGGCATGTTATGTTTGCTACTCAAAATAACTTCAGATATTTTAAACATAAAATCGTATAACTTTTTTTCTGGGTGAATTTAGGTCTTTCAAATTATAATAATTTTAAATTACAATATAATAAAAATTTAATTATATGCTTGTTGCTAACATTACCCAAAAATGTGTAGCCACAAAAAATATATAAAAAAAAATTAACAATGAGCACATACAAATCTCATACAAATCTCTCAGTATAATATATCGGGTTTTGCAATAGCTACTTGACAACTCTGAATTTAAATTGTGAACGCACTATTTCACTGATCATCTAATTGTTGCTTTCTTTTTTTTCAGTAAACTTAACATTTTCGTTATGGTAAAGTACACGAAGGAACAACGTTTGGAAATTATAAAAATGTACTACCGAAATTCGGAGTCGGTGACCGCAACTTTAAGAGCGTTAACTCCAATTTTCGGTCGTAATTATCGCCCTAGTAGACAAGCAATAACAAGTTTAGTGCAAAAATTTGAGTCTACATATTCATTGTGTGATGCTGTCGTGCCAGTGAGACAACGGCCTGGTCGAAGTTCCGAAAATATCGCTGCCGTTCAGGCGTCCATAGCAAACGATTCAAATCAGTCGATTCCGCGGCGTTCTCAAGAACTGGGCATCCCCAAGACCACTTTATGGCGAATTTTGCGTAAGGATCTGGGTTTACACCCATACAAGATTAAGCTGACTCAAGAATTGAAGCCGATGGACCATTTGAGTCGACGTACGTTCTCCGATTGGGCTCTGGAGAAGATGCACCAAGATGATGAATTTCATCGCAAAATCATCTTCAGTGACGAAGCTCATTTTTGGCTCAATGGGTTCGTCAATAAGCAAAATATGCGTTATTGGTCTGCTGAAAATCCACATGTGCTTCACGAATCACCACTTCATCCACAAAAAATTACTGTTTGGTGCGCTTTGCATGCCGGCGGCGTCATTGGGCCATATTTTTTCGTCGACAATAACGATCGTCACGTTACTGTGAATGGCGATCGTTATCGCGCAATGATTAGCGATTATTTTTGGCCCGAATTGGAACACATGGACTTGGATGACATGTGGTTTCAACAAGACGGTGCCACAAGCCACACAGCACACGTTACAATCGATTTACTGAAGAGTAAGTTTGACGAGCGTGTTATCTCAAGAAATGGACCAGTCAATTGGCCGCCTCGTTCTTGCGATTTAACGCCTCTAGATTTTTTTCTTTGGGGCTACGTCAAATCATTGGTCTATGCCAACAAGCCGACAACGTTGGAAGAACTTAGAGCCAACATTGAACGCGAAATAGCGGCCATTCCGGCCGAAATGTGTGACCGAGTCATCCAAAATTGGGTCCAACGAATCGACCACTGTCGACGTGGCCGCGGTGCCCATATGAACGAAGTCGAGTTCCATTCATAAATGTTTTGAATGTATTTCAAGTCGGTAATAAAGTTTTGGAAATATCTCAAACGGTTTGCGTTTTATTTAAAAAAAAAGTTGTCAAGTCCTTATTGGAAAACCCTTTACAATCAAGCTGCATTAAGCAACTTCATTTGAATTTAAATTACCGCCGCGGCGGTAAGAAAGACAACAATGACATTTATTAAAATTGCAAATAAATAAATAAAAATTGCAAAATATTTTTTTTTTATGATTAGTAACTAATGCTTACAAACAGAGTTTTAACGTCACGTTATGAAGCAGAAGCTCAAAAGCAATGTTTAGTAGATTTAAAGTTATTTTAATTGTGACAGTATTAATTTTAATTCGTTGGCTTAAGCTTCCTGTGACAGCTTTAATAAACTTTAGATGATTTTAAAAGTACGTTAGTAAAACTTGTGATAAATTGAATCTAGGAATTGTATATACACAAAATTTAACTGCTTTAGAGTTCCTAAATAAAAAAGTTTTCCTGGAGTTCTTCTTTATTTGGATAGATTAACTGAACCATTTCCTCTGCTCATATCCGTCCTGCAAACTGAGAAGCATATAAGCATTGTTTACTTTATTTAATTGACACATTAGATAATCTTCACTAATTAACCTTTACGTTGTTATACCCTACACCAGCATAGTGGGTAGGGTATATTGGATTCGTGCTGCTGATTATAATACTAATAAATATTAGTCTCTTACTGCCGTATTTATAAAAAATTAAAGTAGACTTCAAATGTACTTTAAGAAAATTTTGTATGAAAATTTTGTCTAAAAGTACACTTCAAGCCTACTTTATTTTTATTAATACGTATATAGTATAACAAGCGACTCATAATCACTTCCTGTGTCCATTTAACGATGTTCGTTCGTCCGTCCGTCCGTCCGTCTGGCTGGCTGGTTAGTTTGGTGGCTGTTAATTTGTGGGCAAAGTACAGACCGATAAAGGTATTTCTATAATATTTAATACATCATACTTGCTCAACCCGAGGACGGTTGAGATTGAAATTGGTTGAAATCGGTCTACTATTCCAAATAGTCGCTACACAAATGTCCTGCCAAAATATGGAATTATCGCTTACAAATGTTTGATTTAAAAAAGTATTTAAACAAATTTCACTAAAAATAAGTTGTATCTGAAGCCTAATCAAATCTGTAAATTTTGTGCACTTCGGTCCATAATTGACTATAACTCCCACTTCCAAAATTCACTTAAAAGAGCAGAACTCTCTTAAAAAGGTTTGGTATACAAATAAAATTCAATACAAATAAGTTTTATATATTCAGAAATTATGACACCTGATTTAATAACGCTTGGTCCATGATTAAGCGAAGCTTCCATATAAGACCCTTTCGAAAATGACTTTAACATGTATAAATCTTTTGTTAATATCGAAATAAAATTTGACACAAAAAAATACAAATGCCTAGAAGTCATGCCATTCAATTTTTGGATGATCGCTCCACAATAAGTCATAGATCTCATAAAGCGCCCATTTCTCAAAAATTATTTTTACACATATACAGGTGTAGCGTATTATATGCTCGGTCTAACCGACTATACTTCCTTACTTGTTTTTCTTTAAAAACATTTTCAAATTTCTTCACTAAATAATTATTTAAAAGCTGTTGGTAAGATGATGATTATGCTGCAGATAATATGTATGTATTAATAATGATTTTTATGTTTTATTACATCTCCAAATTTCGGCTTCTACTAAGCTATGTTCAGGACAGAGTTACTGGCGGTGAAAGTGATACAACTATTGCGTGTTAGCTAATAAATCTGTTGTTTTTTGTTTGTTTTCGGTTTCTTCGCTGCTTCTTAGACAATGAAACCATTAAGTTTAGTTAATCTATTTGGGGAGTAATTTAATGCTTAATTACAACAAAGAAAAATTAAAAAGTTTAGTGTGTAACAGCAACAATCTTATTGCATGCTTTGATGGCTTTAATGAAAAGTACAACAAAAACAAACACCACAAAAAATCAATGACATTACAAGATGTAATGAATTTAGTTGAACTAATGATTGATTATTAAATAATGCTGTTATTTGTTGTTCACACACATATACACATTATCTTTTAAATGCACCAAAAAACGTACTTAGACATGTGCAAACGTCATTATTATTATTTTTTTTTTAAATTTGTTAATGAGAAGAAGCCATTGAACTTGACTTTTAAATTCCCACGTTACAGGTACATATGAATTATTTATGTAATTCGAGTTAAAATTACGCTATAAAGAAGTTTACATTTCATGTTTTATCTACCACACGAATTATCTGTACATTTTTTTCTTGCTCATTTTAATTTATGGTGTTTTTCTGTTTAGGAAAATGTCTTAATTATTGAGGTGTTCTTTTTTTTATAATGGTTTTTGTATGTTTATTATAAGATTTATTATAATAGTTTTGGTTTTAAATGCAAAGAATTCTTTTGAATTTACAATAACTTGCAAGTATGTAGATAAGGGTAAAAACTGGTTGCTATTTCTGCAAATACCAAAAACATCATTGCAAGGCCTGATAAATAAATATGACATTAATAAGAAATATTTAATAAAAATAATTAAGGCTTGCCTGAATTTATCACCACCTTGGCAATTCAATAATAATCAAATACAACGTAGTAGACTTGTGTTCAAACTAAAGGGCCCTGTGATACTGACAAAATAATAAGGGTACTCATGGTATTGCTTAAAATTGTCTTTTGTGCAATTGGGCAAACTTGCGAGACTTGTTTCTTGAAACCGCTTTATAAGTTTTGTGGAGTCTAATAACGTCAGTTTGTAAGAAATGTCAATTCAAAAATAAATACAATAAAATAAACTTAAAATTTTTGTTTTAAAAAAGATATTTATTTATAAAAATGCCTTAAGAAAACCAAAAGACTAAATTACTCAGATTATTTGAAGAAGCTACCGTTTGTGGTATGTTTGTGGAGAAAATTCTGGTAAGCATAAGTCCTTTTGTGTATGTCACTATGTTACTTTACTTTTTTGGTTGTTTATAGATAATTAACGTAAGGCGGAAGAAGTGATTTTGGAATATTTCACTTATGTTATTGCATCTGGAGAATATTTTCGATATGCAATACCATTTGTTCATCAGTCAGTAACGAAATCATACAAATTTCTATTCGATGTGTTGCCTAGTTTAGATAAGAACAAATTTAAACAAATTGGGCGCGTTAATTGTCATGGGAGTCAAACAATTCTAAATTTGATTAAGAAAGTATAGTTGCTCCAGCCCGACCATATAATACCCTACACCCAATATATGTATAAAAGAGTTTTTTAAAAATGGGCGCTATGTGGAGATTTTACCTATTATGACCGATCATCTAAAAATATAATACAATGAATATACATAAATATTTATTTCGATTTACATAAATACTTTTAAAAGATTTATGTTGTTAAAGTGAAATACAAAGAGGGTCGTATATGGAAGTTTCGACTAATTATGGACCGATCATTTGTAGAGAAATTCGTTTGAATATGCGAGTATTCAAACATTTATGAACGTTAAACTACTATTTCGGGAGGACATTTGTATAGGGGCCATGTGAAATAATGGACCGATTTCCACCAGTTTCAATCCCATCCGTCCTTGAGCCGAAAAAATATCACGTACCAAATTTTATTTAAATATCTTCAAAATTGTTTTTATATGCTATGTAGACCTTTTATATTGTTAAAAATCTCTTTACTTAAATATAAAATATAAAAACTCTTCAAAATTGTGACCTGTACTCTGCGCACAAGCTTTACATGGACAGCCAGGCAACCAGCCAGACGGACGGACCGAAAAACGGACAGACATCGTTGTCGTTGTCATCGAGTCGATCGGTATACTTTAAGGTGGGTGTTGGACTAATATTTATGGGCGCTACAAACATCAGCACAAATCCAATATACCCTCCCCATTTTGTGGTGTAGGGTATAATGAAGAAGTCTTGCATGGACCCCATTCCTGCAAGCAACTTCTTTACCAGAACTAGTTGGTACTCTGTGATGTCTTTTTTTTTTAAGTAAATAAAAATCAGCTGTTCAGTTAAATGTAGGTACAATTGAACAACGCAAGTTTACGAGCCAAAATTGTTGGGCAAATTTAAGAAGTATGTATGTGTAAATAACTTTTTATGTAATTATGAATTGTCCATTTACGAGGGCGTAAAAAAGCACAGTTTGAACAGTTTGCGAGACTTTTAGACGATATCATGAGGACCCTTTTCAAGAATAATTTTATATTTATGTATGTAAATGTTTTTAAAAATACATTTTTGTTCGAAATTTTGAATCAGGGAAAGTTTTTATGGATTAATTCAAGAAAAATCCATTATAGTGGATTAATTATAATTTAATGGAATAATATTAATTGAAAAATAAATAAAATAAAATGTGAAAGAGTTTTTGCTGCCTTTAAATTTACCCCAATTATCAGCCAAAATATTGTTTATAAAGTTATAATTTAATTATTAAAGTAAACCCAAATATTGACGTGATCATAGGCAGTTATTAAATAATCATATATTACAGTAGTCAAGTTTAGAATTTAACAATGGCATTTAACCAGTTGAAGGAATAACCGATTATTCGAATTCTTAAACAACAACTAAAAAAATAATATTTGAACGATAAACAGAAAAATGTATTTTTTACTTTGTTTTAAGCAAAGAATACATAAATATTTATTTGATAAATTAAATCTACAGAATAACTCCACACGGGTACAACTCTTAACGTACATACACATAAGGCAGAGAAAGAAGTATTTTTTTAATTTTTTTCTGACATTTAAACTATTTTTATATGTATGAATAGCATGTCAGTTTTTTTCTTCATTTAAGAAGAAATATAAAAATCTACAAAATAAAAAAAAGAATATCTCTTAACGAAAGCCATAAAAGTACATTGATCTTGATTATTACGATCTCAAGTTGAAGCCGGTTTACCAACATAATACATATGTGAGAGTTAGTATGTTTGGACGAGTATTAACCAAACAACAACTCAGCTAACTAACCATTTGTAGCAGTATTATATTCACACAGATACAAGTTACATACGAATAAATCTGTATCTTTCTTTAACCATTATTAAAGAATCCAATTAAAGAAACTAATGTTAATAAATGCACAAGTACGAGTATTTAACTGGTTGGCTTTAGTTATCATCATACTTTATATATCTTTCTGCTTCTTGTGAATTTCATTTAAATTGCAACATCAAAATAAAAACATTTTGTAACTATTGGCGTCTGAAAATGTCGTAAACTAATAATGCAGTTTCATGGTAATTAATTTAGTTTCCTGTTTCGATATCATTTTACATGTGAATTCATATTTGTGGTGGCTTATCAATATTTCTGTTGTAAATTGTGTCGTATTAAAAGTGATGTAAAACGCCTTCTTCAAAATGCGTTTTTTGCTATTATTCGTTATTATTTATTATTATTTTTTTTATTTATCTGGTTTTGTGGTTAAATATCAGCGAAGGTATTATATAGGCAAAAGTGTTTTTTAGTAATAGCAATCATGTGTCAATATAAATAAATTATAAAAATGACATTGGTATTTAAGTGTTGTCACAGGAAAAACACTAGTAGGGTATTAATTTCAGTTGATCATTAAAAGTATGGCTAATAACTGTTTTTCTTATAATTGTAATAAGAAACTAATAAAATATAGTTTATACGTGCAATACATAATTTGTTGTTAAGCTGGCGAGAAGTTTGTGTCAATTCTTGTAGGCCAATTAGGCCTATGATGAGATAAACAAGTAATCATTAATAGTGTAAATTAAATAGAGAACTCATTTTGATACCCTACACCACTATAGAGCGGAGGTCATTGCGTTTGTGCTGATGTTTCTAACGCCCTCAACTCAAAATCACTTTCTGAGTTCTGGTTTAGAAATGTTGGTATCTAAATAAAAACACAAATTTGTTTAAAAAAACAGAAGTTAATACTATCGGTCCATAATTTATCATAGCTCCCATTCTGTACATATCTGTCAAAAATATATGTATAAACTTTCAAATAAGACCCCATTAAGAAAATCACTTTAACGAGCATAAATATCTTAAAAATTTTGTAAATCACATAAAATTCAAGACATGTCTAATATGAAAAAATTTTTCAAAAACCACTTTATAAGACATAAACTGCTTTAAAATATTGGTATGCAAACAAAAGCCAACAGAAATAAGTTTTATATATTACACATATCATGACGCCTACTTGCATGACGACAGGTATATATTTAGTGATACCTCGAATATTAACTTTTTTTATACAAACACAATCGGCAAAGCTTCTTGACTTGTCTGCAAAAATCAGTCAGAGTTTTTGGCTGAACAGAAATGCATGGAAATCATGAAATCATATATTATCGATCCATAATAGCGCCCACCTTCGAAAAAACACTGAAAATCTATTAACTAATAACTCTAAATTTTATGCAAATGAGTTTCATAATATCTTATTTATCCTAGCAAAGTTTTCTTTCTGCATTGTCGACTTCAAATTTCACGTTTTAAGGGAACCAATTCTTATCATTAAAAGTGAGACAGTCAACAGCCAGAAGGCATGTGACAACAGCCTATTGTAACCATATGTCGTTCACATCATATCAACAAATTTAGGCAGAAATAAGTATGTAACGTCCTTGTTTGAACAACAATCCTTTGACAATCTGAACCTCTTAATCCCACATGTCTTCTATTTAATAAAAATATATAGCGTTCTAGGGCTGCCTGACAAAACGCAACTTCTGAGTTATTGAGAAGCCATTAATCTAGTGTAAATAGCGCTAAATTGGAAACTCTTTTTTAAAATACATAAAATTATTTATTTCAATTTAATACAATATTACACTACCATTAGAAGTGAAGTTCATGAGTGAAATTTCGTTCCTCTTTTGTTGCTATTTTCCAAAACATCTTAGTAATTATTAGAGTAAGGTCACACATGGTAAATATTGACTTAAAAAAAGCGTAACCACTTGTTTTAGCACAAATTTGTTTGAAGTTGTTTACTCTTACAAGAGTTTTGCAATATCAAACAGCATCAAATAAAATAAAACTAAATATTTGTTGTGTCTTGTCCTAACTAAGCGAAGTTTTTACGTTACGTTTTTTTCGGCAAATATTTGCCAAGTGTGAGCGTACCTTTATCTAATTTATCTTTGGTCTCACAACACTATCAGTCAACCAAAATTTCTAGCATTGATTAACAAGCTTTTGATTTAAAAACAAGTAAGAGTGCTATATTTGACTATGCCGAATCTTATATACCCTTCACCTTTGTTGTGGATGCATAATTACATTATATACATACATACATATATATATTATACTGTTACGTTTTTACCTTTTAAAAACAGTGGTTTATTTCCTTTAAATAAACCGGATTCTTTTTAATTGCAAAATAAAAGCGTCAAGTAGTTTGAATAAAATATGTATGTATAACGAGTCTTAATTTTTTTAAATGTACACAAACACACTTAAAGTTTTCGAACGCCATCTGGTGATGAACACTATTAATACACTAAGTTTTTTTGATGAAATTTTCAGAGGATGTCTCGGATTTTTGCTCATATCTCCATTATTTATTTTGGATTTTGCTGATTTTAAATAGCAAACTTCTCGAAAGCATGTCTGATAGAACTATGGAATATTTGGATCCCGAAGATAACTGGGGACTTCAGAAAATTGATTTCAACATCCAGACAGACAGACAGACGGGCATGGCTTAATAGACTTCGCTTATATATACTTTATAGGGTTGGAAAATTATATTGTGGAAATTACAAACGGAATGATGGTGAAGGGTATAATCATGATATTAAACATTCATTTAAGCCAGATTTTAAATTTAGTTTTATAAACTTTTGATCTCTTTAATTAAAACTAAAACTAAAACATCGTTTTCTTACTTCCGGTAAACATTTTAATAGCCAGCCTTTTTTAACATCTTCTTAAAAACATACAAAGTATTTCAAATTATAAAGAGTTGTTAAAAATGCGGTAATTAAAGTTCGCTTGCGGCTGTTGTATGCACATTTCATATATTATCAAGTGTGTAGTTCGAAACTGTTTTTTTAACAACCTAATAATAAAACTCTACAAGTATCTGGTTAAAAAATGAGTACATTCTATATATGTACATACTCGTATGTATTTAGTCTTTGTCTTAACACTTGTAGCTATTTCGTCATAATATTGCTTTAATAACTGCTTCCTACAAATCAATTTCTTTAATAAATTATTTTAATTTGTATGATCTCATTTATATGTACAAAATGTCTTTAATAAATATCAAACTGCAAATGCAAACAACTTATAAAGATTTATTTTAAGAATTAACTGAAACTATTGATGGGTTGCCAAATACAAAAATTGATAATAAAACTTTAAACTTAAGTTATAATTAACCAATGGTCTTAATTTTGAATATGTTCAAAAACAAATTTTAGTTACATTATTTTTAGAGTACTAACTTACATGTTTAAATTTGGAGATTTTTTCAGATTAGATCTATAGTTAATGTTAATTTCAGTCTAAGCTTTTATACATCCCTTGCTTAAAATCAATTTCTATAATTATTAACTACTAGCAAAATCAACCTAGATACAACCAATTTAAACAATTAAGAAATCTTTAAGATACAAATCATAATTATGTTAGCCAATAATTTTCTAAATATGAATACCATTTAAAAGAATTCTTGTTGATTATTTAATTTCCCAGCAGATATTTTCATTTGCACCCTCATAAAAAACTAGATGACTCACCATGACTTTGATCAAATGTCATCTGGAGTAATCAGAAGCCTACTGAAACGTTTGTTATATCATAGGCTATCAGGAATAATGTTAAACTACAAACAGTTTTGATAATTTTTATAAAAGACAAGTTGCGAAGAATACTCGTTTTCAATTCGTTCATGAGCGAATTACATTTAGACGAAATATATTTTATTTCGTATTTTTAACATACACAGAAAAAATTATTGCCCAACAAATTTTAATTAAACTTTTAATTGAGTCTTAATTGATTTTTAATTAAACTTTTAATCAGATCAATTAAATTTTTAATTGAAAATAAGATAATATTTTTTTTAATTAAAATTTAACTAAATTTTTACAAAATATTTTAATTGATACTACAAATTCCTTCATCGGTCCACTTTCAATTAAATGTTTCATTAAATATACGAATATTTTAATTGAAAATCAATTTTAATTTTTTCTGTTGACCTATTTGAAATTACATTTCAATTTTAAAGTTGTCATTTGCTAGTTTTTATTTAGCGAGAGCTATAATTATAATTAACAACAAAATCATGTATGTCGCGGTTAAAAATATATTATATGTAATTAACAACAAGTAAGAATTTATATTACACTGTGTCGTATCTTAATCAATCAATAATGTGATCAGTGCATACTTGAAACAAATTTGTGTTACATTTTGTATCGTTAAAGATGTTTATACTAGTTATTTTATTTTCCTGATGCCTTAAATGGGATCTATTACATGGGACGATCGTCAAAAAATATTTTAATGTGATTTCCATGTAAGTAAGTCTTATGGTGAATTTCATCTAAAAAACGAAATATATTTTAGACTTTTTTGTGTATTCCAGGTATTCTCGAAAATACACCTCCCATAGCTCCCATGGCCAATTATAATTGGCCATAATAAATAATTATTAACTGACCTTAGTAAAGTTTTTAATTACATATAAATGTTCTGTGTAAAATGTCATTTCGATATCGATATTTATAAGATATTTACGTAGGTTAATGTGTTTGTTGACGGAAGTTGTCCCTATATGGGAGCTATGACCAATTATGGACCGATCACCATAAACTTCTCTACAATGATTTATTTATAGGATAGGATTATTTGCGTCTGATTTCAACTTGATAGTAATTTTTAGAGTATATCTAAAAACATTTAAATCCTTTTCAGAAGTGGGGCTTATCTTAGGGCTATGGTCAAATATGGACTGATGCAAACAAAATATCATGTTATTATTTCACTTATCATGAAACTTTTTTTTTGCTGAGTTTTGTATGAATACTACATTTATGTATGTATCATTGAGCCATATTCCGGAAAGACATTTGTATGGGGGCTATGAGAAATCGTTGACCGCTTCTTAACGTGTTCAATAGGTCTTTTCTTTCTATAATAAAAAAAAGTGTGCCAAATGTCATGTTATTATCTACATCATATTTGAAGAAAATGGAAAAAAATATCTGAAACATATTGGACCGATTTTGACCATATTTAATACCAAACATTTCGGTAAAGTGAAGAATGTTCGGTTAAAATTAAACTGTTCTAAGTCTCCTTTCGAAGTCCTATCGTACCTTCAACGGACGGACAGGCATGCTAGCTTCTCTTAGAATCTCATAAGAACCCAGAATCTATATCAGGGAAAGGCAACCTATACTATTACATTTTGCAATTGTATTAGTAATATACTCTCAATATACTTTTTTGTTATACGATCAATATTTCGTGGTATTACAATTGTAAAGATAAACTTAATTTGGCCACCATTCTTTTGGTGGTGGGTATAAAAACACGATGTTCTTGATTTTGTTATAATATTTCTGATGCAAAGTTTTATACATAGAATATTTATATCAAATGAAAGTTATTTCAAAAGAAATTCCAAAGAGATTTCAACTTTTCCATCAAAATAAAGGCTTTGTTGGTACCATTTTGCATAATTGTGGCAGGATTTTGTTTATGCGACATGTAATACGCTAGTGATTGCAGACTTATTGACATTAACTTCTAAGAACACCATCAAAATAAATTCAAATCAAATGAGCTAGCGGTCCAACTCTGATAACTGAAAGATTATTATCAAAAAAAATTCTCATGTATTAATTGAATTGTTTCACGGGCTGCATGTCATCATGTTATAGCGCTCAGTTGATATCACGTGTCGTCTTTATTCATATCATTCAATGAAGGCTGAAAGAACTATGTTGTCGTATCTCAATATCAAGCACTAAGCAATAGCTTGACAAGCCTAATTTTCAAATTAGTGTGATATAATGATGGCTCCAATGAAGTCGAGTTTGTCCCCAAGTAAAAATACATTATTACTAACTCTCAACAAGTCTAAAATTTACTGCATTAATGGATACAAATTTAAATCTTTCGTGAATTTTGGGAATCTCTTTATAAATAACTAACAAAGAATAGTTGTTCAAGTTCCACCATGTGACAAACTACACCAATCATGAATAAACTTAAGAATTAGGAGGAGTTAACAACAAGACTTAGCCATCTAGTAAATTATCCAGTAATCGATGACTAAATGTATCCCATAAAATCTATTTTCAGAAGTATGCCTTTTAATTATAAAAATACGATGTAAAAAAAATAGGTTGCATAATTTCTGTGCATATGCAACTAATGGCCCAACAAAATGTCAATTGCTACAATTTCTTTGTGTTATCGTAAAAACTATTACCTGTAGTTTGAATACAAAGAGGCTTAGAAAGTGATGCTCTTCCAGACCCAAAAAATTGCGTTTGTAACAAATCGAAATACTATTCGTAGAATCACAAAATCATATTCTGGGTCTTTATAAAATTATGAGACGATCTAGTTATTGTCGCCTGTCTGTTGATGACATGTCAAGAGGGAAGAACCTTGCGGGTTAAAATTTTCCCCAAATATTGTCCATTGATCAGAAATATTTGGTATTAAACAAGGAGACCTTGAAATTTGCCGAAAATTTGCTAAATATCTATAGATAACATTTAATATGCAGTTTACACCAATTAAAATACAGTAGTTTTTGACTTTAATAGATCTTTGATTGAAAAACTTATAAAATTTCGTAAATTCTTTTTGATGAAAGCTAAATAAAAAATACAAAGAACAATAAATACAACACAGACTGAGAATAAAAGAAAATGCCAAAACAAATAGTTTTGTATTCATATAAATAAGATATTTAAGTTAAGGAACAGTCGAATATAGCACCTTTACTTTTTTCACTTTTGAGTATGTCCTTCCAAACCCAATCGTAAATATGCATTCCTCGCAACATACTCAATTTAAAGCTTTAATGAGCTTGAAAATAAGATTTGGAACCTTAAACTAAGCGACTAGTAATCAATCTCTAAATGCACCTTTGCACTTCCTTCTTGACTGTCATGTTCCAACTCGATTGAACGTTTGCAAGCCGTGTGTTTTAGTGTATTAGAGTATTTGGCAACTCTAAATGGTTAAAAACGTGCTCAACAACTCTTCTATTTGTCAAATTGTACCCTACATTAAGTACATATTAACATAATGATAATTATGGGTAATTTGTCTTCTATTTCTGATATTTAAATACATTCATAAATATAAAACTTTTAAATATTCATAAATTTTATACAAAATTGCAAATTGATTTAAGATAAGTATTTGTAAATAAAGATATTTGTAAGTACTTGTCTATCAACATAGTTTAATTCGAGTTGCATCGATAATCTAGATAATAGTGTGCTGGACTATTAGTCTAATGGTTGCTGCCAGAGACCTGGGTGTTTTCTGCAGACAAATCAAAAAACTTCACAGTTTGTATTTAGTTAATAAAACAACTTGTCATAGGGTGTTTATAATTCGTTCTTTAGTTGTCATTTATCTCTTTTACACTCTCTTTGCTACCAATGTAGGAAGTTGTACCCATAATAAGACACAAACTGTTATAGTTCATGTTCAGTAATGCGCAAGTCTTGATTGTGTCATACCATTACAAAAATTATAAAAAAAACAGGACTACAAAAAGATTTTTAGTTAAAAAAATGAACAGCTGTAGGAAAGGAGTAAAATCTCTTACTAAAGAAACGCACTTTTAAAAATATTAAAAATTTTAACAAAAAAAAAAAAAAAACAACAACTTAAAGTGTCTTAAATTAAAATATATGTATATGTATGAAGAAAACCTTAAAAAATATAAAAAGCTGTATATACAAAATATGTCATATTTACAAACGACATCTACAGCAACGACCGTAACAACCATATCATCCAATAGAGCGAGACGTGTACGCACTGATTTGAAAACTTCGGAAAATGTTTATCTGACATCTAGTTTTGTGGGACCACTACGTTCAAGAACATCGTCACCCATAAATATTAAATTAAGGTCACAACCACACAGTACACTACCAAGTGGTTCTTCCCTGCAACAGCAGGGTCGCTTCAACGCCCATGACAAGCCAACCGACTGCGATATTAAATCAAAACAAAACACAGCAACAGCTCTAAACACAATAACAACAACACAAAACAGTGGCAGGAGTAAAAGAACTTCTTGTAAAAGTACAAATATACCAATGGCGGCAACAACAGCAACAGCGACAACTGTTGCAAATACCAGAAAATATTTAAAACGTAGTAATTTCATATTGACTGCAGCCAAACATGTAGTAGATAATTCACGTATCCTATCGACTAGTGCTCCCCACCAGGGCTCCACATATCTTAGGTGGTTTATAAAACTAGATTACATTCTTACCTTTTCCATTTTAATTTCAATTCAAAACTAATTTAAAATTCAATTATTTGTGTATTTTTATACCAATCTAAAGAGAACGCCAAAGAAAATCTGCATGTATTCAATGTTTCTCGTTTTCTTAAAATTCCATTTACAGTGCACATTTGCCTGCACGTGCTACCCGTCTATTGAATCGTTCTCGCATGCAGCAGCATTGCACTTTAAATAACGACGATTCGGATAGCACTAAATCTCCTTTGACGGGTCGACGTCGTACAAATACAACATCTTCACGCACCTCAACGGCATCGTCCACCAACAATAACAGCTACACTAACAATTCAGCCAACTCATCGCTGCAACGCAAGTTTTCACATCACCATAATCATCATCATCATCAGACATCGTCTAGTTACCATCAACGTGATACGCACAGTTCTTCGGACGATCTCATGTTGTATGACAAATCATTTAGGAATGCCATGATTCAAGATGTGTTGCAGTTCAAAAAACAATTGTTACGTTTACGCAAAATACTGCAGGAGGTAAGTGTTGTTACGTTTTGTTTTCCTTATTTTTCAGTCTCATACTTTGTCTTATTTTAAATATAAATATTCCTTTTAATTTATTTTGTTTATTTTATTTTTGTCATCATATTTGTTGCATTCTGTTTTGTATCTGGCCCTTTTTGCACAACAACTGCACACACAAAATGCACATTACTTATATGTATTACATCTTCCATTTACTTTTCTTTAATTTTTACCCATTTGTGATTTATTGGAATTTTCGGTTTGATTTTCTTTGAAGAATGAAAATTGTTTGACGAGGGTATGTGTTTTTCATTTCTTTTATTCATTTAATAAAATATTTATTATTGCTATAATTACTAACGTATTGAAACGGACATAGAAAATTAACATAAGTTAGAGTTCCACACCCTGATACCAAATCGTATATACAATCATTGCACAATGGGGTTTATCGTACATAACATACTGGTTTATAAACATTGTGTTTTGAAAATACTTCTGTGGCTCGTGGTTTTTATAAATTGATATGTAGTTACTTAGACTCGTAGTTGGAGTGGTAGAAAAGAACCTATTTAAATTCCGAACATTAAGTAACTTTATATTTTGATAGTATACACAGTGGGGAGCACAAATGAGTACATGAGTACAATAAAAATAAATAAAACCATTGAAGAACATTAAAAAATCTTTGTTGCAATTTATTTTATGATCAATATTTATAAGTAAAAAAGACAAATGCAAAGAAAACAACGCGAATGCACTAAACTTTGCGCTGTATAAAAACCTTAAGGAACGATAGTATTTTTAATATTAAAACCATAAAAGCCCGATATTTCGTAAAACTCTTTTTTACATGTTTTGATATACTATCCACCATTTTATTTGAAATACTCTCTCGTCCGCGCAGAATCCGCTTCCAAAGCTCGTCCAAACGTCGCTTTACGATTGATCACAAATTCTTAATTGGCTTGAAGTCGGGACTTTTTGCTGGACACTGCATCAAAAGAAAATCTTTATTTCTTTAATTTTTTATAGTGATTCGAGTCAGCATATAAACCATTCTCATATCACGATGTTCCTCCCATCGTTCTTCATTGTTTCTTTTGAATTCTCTGGACTGATTGACGCCAGCAATATTATTTGCCGTCGGACTTAAAACGATTATATTTGGATTCATTTTGCCATGTTACACGTTACCAGTCATCTACTGTACAATGTCTATGCTCACTGGCAAATTTTAACCTTTAACATTTAAAATTTAACTTTAGTATTTTTTATCGACAATGCAGCATTCATGTAATCGATAATATACCTACACACAGCTTTAAAAGTGTGTAAGCACCAGTGAATTTTTTGATTTTTTTAAGATTATGAAAAGCATTATAGTTCAACTTAAATTTTTTTTTCATAAACGAATCTATTATTCAACCAAATATCCAACAAAACGAAACTTTTAAATTTCAATCGATGGATAGATTTTAGGATTTTCATCATCTTAAAAAAATCAAATAATTTGTTGTGTTTACTCACTTTTGAGGCTCATAGTATATCAAAACTCAATTGTCAAGATTAATTATAAATCCTTTCCAAATTTTTAAAATACATGGAATGCACAAAACAATAACGCGTTCTTTACAGTGCCACTCGACTTTTTGTACATATGTAACTAACTTATTTTTCAATTAGAAAATCTTTTGACTGACATATACAATTTTATTTCTCATAAATAATTCGGGGGTTACACGAGATCAAGTTTTGTCTTTCAAATTTTAATACACTCACAGGTTTTCATTAATACATTCATACTATTAAAATTTGATACGAGTTTGCTGTCAAATTCTCGTTTCAATTGCGTGTTCAAACTACTGTCAAGAAAACGGTTACAGTCAACAAACAAAATTGCTATTAATTTTAATAAACAAATTTGTTGGTTTTTCTTTATAAACATTCTGGCGTCATAATTGCTTATAATAATATAATAACCCACCTAATTAAAAAGCACTAATTAGAGTTAAATAAATATGTTTCTTGTCTATGTGTTTTCTTGACGACATTCTGAAATTAAATTGCTTTGAACTTGCATGCAGTCTACTTCACAGCCTTTAATTTTTAAAAATTTTAACAAGCAGTATGTGAAAAAAATCTTTAAGCTAAACTTGAACGTGTAACTAAAGAGTAAAACACATTTTACATACATCTAAACTAAACAAATAACCCCATAAAATCGAACAAATAATTTAATTTATTTTCATTTTAATATATCTCTTTATAAATTATTTATTTCACATACATATTTATAACAAAAAAACCTGACTGTGTGTTGAAATCCTAAAAAAAAAAAAGAAATCCCAAGAGCACAATTACAATTGACTTTTACTTTGCAGACCGAAACTCTCAATCCATTCGAAAATGATAATGGACAACTATTCACATCCTGCGGTTTAGACAGCAAGCTGTTAGATGACATCGATTTGGCCAGTTTGACATCATCAACAACCGATGACCCCATACAGGAGCTGGCGGATCTACGAAGACAGGTGGTTTATCTTCAGGTATTTGCACGTTATTTGAAATTTTACTTTTGCTTCATTTTTGATTGCAATTTGTGTCCAATATTGATTTTCTAAACAACTATAAATGCTAAAGTTTTTTTCACATATCAAAGAACCAAGAAAAAAAAAACTAAATAAATTTAAATTAATTTTTAAACAAAGAAAACTGTAAAGGTCAGCCAATAATAAAAAGAAAACAAAAAAAGCTTAAGAGAAACCAATCGTAAAAATAAACTTTAGTTGCAGTTCAATTTTAGTTTGTTTTTGAAAGGTAAAATTTCAAAATAATAAACGAAATATCCTGTGAACTGCCATAAATCTATTTATATACATAAATGTTAGTTTTTTCTTTATCCTCTTTTTGTCTTTACATCTTTTCGTTTATTTTAACTGTGTTTTTTTTTTGTCTTACTCAGACAAATATTTGAACAAAAAGATGTCACACAGCATGTTCAGCATTTTATTTTTTTTTATTCTAGTATTTATTGTACATTCATTTACGTATATTACTTTTAAGTGAATTTCCTTTTGTTACGCTGAAATTTTAGTATGAATTTTATGTTGCTTTTCATATTTCTGTTGTCGTATGTAAAAGAAAACTTATTTAGAAATAGTTTCCTATGAGAAATGTTTATTTTACATAATATACTTTTATACATCTTTTTACGTTATTCACGTGGTACTGAGATATTAGTTTTGAAAACGTTGTTTTCTAGATTAGAACTTAGAGTTATTTACATGTAGTAAATACCTAATTACATAGCAGAACATGCAAAATTTTATGTTATAGATTTATCAATTCATAGTCCATAAGCCACAAACTTAAAAAGTATAATGACGAATTGGGTTTAAATATTTCGCATTCATTCGTATTCATGTATTCATTCGTAAACATGTATGCATCATTAATTTGTTACATATTTTATTGCAAATATTAAATTCATTCAGAGCCTGTAAACTCTGAAGAATACAAAAAAAGTTCTCATCTGCATCTAGTAAAACTGGTTGCAACCATTCCGTTTTCGGTTTCTTTAATATTTTTGAAAAATCGAAGACACTGACTTTCACTACATGGTTACCAACCACGTTCTCTCGGAGATCTTAAAGTATAAGTACTCCCTGAAATCCTTCTTCAAATAGATTGTGTGATTGACCCTGTGTGAGAGCCTGAAAGTCCAGCTTGAGACGACTCTTCTAGAAAGTCTTCTATTGATTTGGTGTTGGATGGATTTAATAAATGCACATCTGTAGAAATTGTTGAAATATGTGCCATAGTGGCCAATGAAAATTTTCTACATATTTGTTGGTAATCCAATTTGAAGTTTCCACTGTCATAGTCTGTTTTGTATACATCGTGGACCACTCGCTGTTTCAGAGGATTGTCTCTTACTGTTTTTCCTTCAAGGAGAAAGATATCAAAATCTCGAATGTCGTTGTTGAATGAAAGAGAAATGCCTTCGCCCATATTACCAATAGAACAAACAGTATCGATAAATGAGTTGTATTGTCCTGAATTATACTCGCCTTCTTCAATACCTCGTCTACATCGAGTTTAGAATCCCTCTTCTTGTTGCTCTTTTCCATCTCTTTCGCTATTTCCACTTCCACTGCTTGAGTGTTTGTCATCACCTCGGAAACGTTTAAAGGATTCTTTGCTTTCTGATGATGAAGCAATTGTGTGGCCTCGCTTTTTGATATTTCTGGTGAATCATCGTTCAAAAACACTGGTTCGCGAATAGAAACTTTCTTGGGAGGGGCCATTTGAATACAAATAAGAACACACACTAGAGTCACTTTTTAAACCATTTATTATATGATCCGAATTGCTTGTTCAATCAATATCAAATATATGCATACATATATTTGAATTTTATTGAAAAAATGTCTATAAATAATGACAGCTTGCTAAATCGAGTTAAGACATTTGTGAAAAGTGGTGGCGTTTAATAAAAAGCTGCCGAAGTCCCTGCAGGCATTCTTATTCGAAGTGCAACTCTTCAGAGTACAACTGCAAATTGCTTGGGAAACCATTATATTTTATCCAAAATTTATATATTTTGCATATTTTTTTCCTGCAATATAAAATGTTGTTCTTGGTAATTGATTATGCTTTTCAAGGCGGTTTGGATAAAAACAGCTTTTCAGAAATGGGCGCTATAGCCTAATATGACCCGATCAACCAAAAAGTTAGTGGCATGATTTCTGAAATATTTTTTGTATTAAAATGTATCTCGATATTAACACTTTTAAAAGATTTATACATGTTAAAGTGATTTTAGAAGGGGATCTTATATGTGAGCTATGACTAATTATGGAACGAACATTCTAAAATTAGGTGTCATGATTTCTGTATATATGAAATTTATTTGTGAATTGGGTCGATCGTTTAAGGTGGGTGTTGTCATTACAAACATCAGAACAAATCCAATACACCCTACCGTGGTTAAAAATAACGTAAAAAAAAACTTACAGTAAATTTTCATAATTATATCTTTGTTTTCAAATTTCCTAGAACTTTGCAGATAAGTTTTAAGAAAAATCTTAATTATGTTAACCAATTTAACGTCTTGAAAAAGAGCTATCCAAAATGTTTGAATACTTTTATAATTAATTCAATTTAAATATGATTAGGTGAGGCACTCCCTGATTGGCAAAAGAGATGTGCCAAAAACTTTACATCTTCTTAACTTAAAAAATTGTTTTGATATCGTTTTCAAGGTTGAAAGTTTAATTGACCATGCAATACAAAATAAATTGCATATATTATAATTGCCTCAGATACAATGCCATAACTTTATTGATCCACTGTATTTTTTAATTGAAATTTAAAATTGAAATTGAATAAATCTATATTATCATTAGAGATAAAATACTTATGCAACTGATTTTAATTGTAGCATTTTTGCAAATAAGCAGTAGATTTTGAAAGTAAGGAACATGGTAAGTTCTGCTTGTTTTCTCCGGCTTACGCAAACCTTCTATGTACCTTACAGAAGGTATAAAATTGTTTGTTTAAAGACTCAATGAGTACTTTCTAAAGTATTTAATAAGGTTTTGTTGAATACCCCAACATTTTTATAGGGTCTCCATAAATATATCTTGTAATTAATATTGCAGTTTAAAGCTTTCTAACTAATATTCCTATAACAGTTTTATATATACATATACATACACCTTAAATTTTTTAATTTTAAAACTTAATTTATAATTACCAATTTATCTAAAAACTTTATATAAATAGCATAAAATATCATATGAATCATAACATGAAATAAAACTTAATTAAATAATTTTATTTCTTTGTTACGTTTTGGTTCTTTTTTTTATTATTCGTCTTCTTATTTCAACACAATTGAATGTTGTATTTTAATTATTCTATTATTTTTAATCAAGTAACTTCTCTAAAATGCATACATACTTACATATGTATATACATACATATACAACTTGCTTTAATTAAAATATTAATTTAAATTTGTTTGTATCTTTATTTTCGTTTGTTTCGTTTTGTTTTCTTTTTAATTTGATTTACGCATTTTATTGTTGCAACATTCATAACGTATAACTACAACAACAGGGTCAAGTTGATGATCGTGATCGCACAATACGTTTACAAAAAAATCTCATTGAAAAATTAGAGGCTGAAAAACTTAAAGCGCCACATGCTGCTAATGAAATTGCCACAAAGGAGTGTGTAGATACTGCAACACAAACTGAAAGGGTATGTGTATATTCTCCACTTAAATAATTATGTGTGTGTTGTTCTTGTTTGTAATTATTAAACAATTGAAGTTTATATTGTTTATTTCTGGTTTTTATCTGAAAAAAAAAATAAGGTAAATGCTTAAAGTGATATTTGTTTTTGTATTTTTACAGACACGCCCTTTAACAATTGGCACGGAAAGTTTGTCGAGGTAAGAAATCGAAATGGTTTTATTATAAATATGATTTATAATTAATATTAAATCATTTATTATTTTAAACTTTGAATTGTTTTATATTAAATAGATGACTTTATTTTTATTTTCAATATAAATAAAGTTAATATGCACTGTAAGAAAATTAATAAATATTAGTTAATTTATTTAGTTTATTGGACCTTTTCGAATTTTGATGCTACTAAATTTGCTTATTTAACAACCAAATTCTGAAAATTTTAGTAAAACTCGAGTTTTTTGTCAAAGTAGACAAAAAACGTATAATGAATAAAAATTATCAAGAAAGAAAAACAAAAAGCAAAACTTGATTTTAGAAAGGGAGTTATATGTAAACAAAGACTTGTTATGAACCAATCATCATAAAATCTAGTAGCTTGAATTTGCATATGTGTTAAATTTTAACACGATATAAACTTGGTAAGGTAATTTTCAGAGTGTCGTATATGATATTTATTGTGAACCAACCAAAAACCGCGTTGAACCGTTACACTATCTGTCACATAGGCCACATAGCGCACGATACAGAGACAAGTTCAGCATGCAAAGGCTTGTCAACAAATGCCTGTTGGATTTTCAGAAGCCCAGATGCGGCAATTTTGTCGATCAAATCTTAATAGCGTTCTCAAAATGACGAACGAAATTTTCGAACGTAATTATATTCATTGTAACAATTGTTAAAAATTTCATGTTATTCCATGAAAAAATTTTTATAACAATTAAAATTTTCGTTTTTAATCCTGGTTTATCGTTGATTAGAATCAAAGAACATTTAGTTAATTTTTCTTTGAAGCGGTAACCGATTGTGCGGTTAATAATTATAAGGCAGCATCAAAAATCTAAAAAGCTCAAAATAAGCACCACCCTAATGTAAATATTTTAGAACCGCTGGGGCACGGGTTAATATTACAAAATGTTTCTTAATCAAGTTGCATAATAAATAATTGATTTTATTTCTGTATAAAATGTTTTTTTATTGATTTCTGTCAGACTTAAAATTTTATTAGTTTGCTTACTAATGATATCTATCCACCAAAATCTTGCATTACCAAGTAATGAGTTAAAATGCTAAATTCTAGAACTTCACTATTTACACAATAACATTTTAATATATGTATTATTTTAACAAGATATTATCACTGAAGACAAGTACTTAACAACCGCTTATAAAAATATTATTATTTTAATATAACTGAAACTGGTACCAAGTTTAAATAACACATTGATAGTTAGGTTTTACAGAGGTTGTTTTTATCCATTCATATTTTGTGAGAGACAAACTATTTCAATGATGATTGATTATAATAACTGTCAACATTCTTTCTCTTTTATGTACATACTATACATAATTTTTTTTTGCAAAATTTTGGATTTTGTTTTCTTTTTTGAGTTTTTGCAAAACTTTTGCTGCAATTTTTTTTAATTTGGTCTAAAATTTAAGATCTTTTCTGAACTTAAATTTTTTTTTTTTGAAAAATTTTAAATTTTTTGTGAAATTTTGTTACAACTTTTAATAATTTTTATATTCAGGCATTGATTTGCATTAAATGAACTTTGGCCATTTATTTTTAAAGCTCGAAAATTAAAATCATAACCAGACCTATACGAAAAAAAATTAATTATAAATCACTCATCTTGTTCATTTTTGTTATTTTATTTTCTGTTTCTCTCTACCACTCTCTCAGTGATAGAAAACAAAAAAGAAATTTTAAATGT
The DNA here is from genome assembly GCA_950370525.1 of Bellardia bayeri. Classification (NCBI taxonomy): domain Eukaryota; kingdom Metazoa; phylum Arthropoda; class Insecta; order Diptera; family Calliphoridae; genus Bellardia; species Bellardia bayeri. The sequence goes on from OX493267.1 coordinate 87,259,867, forward strand.
GAAATAAAGCATTAAACACATTGGAGACAGCAGGCTACACGACTACACGAGTGCAAATGCCTCTTGGTACTTATGCATCCCCGTAGCCAGCTACTTAATTATTTTGAAAACGACAGCTACATAGTCAACAGCTGATCCCAAAATCTGACGTTTTAATAAGAAAAAATTGTTTTTCGTAGTTTTTAAATAACATAACATGACTGAAGAGAATTTTACTTATTTTATAGAAGCTACTACTAAAATACAACCAAAAAGTAAATAAAAACATTTAAAATAATAAATCTTTAAACAATAAAACACTTACATACTTTAATCAAACAAAACAATAGAAATATAAACAGCTGTTGCATTAATCCATTTCTATTTTAGTGGTGCCGCTTAAGGCTTTTATTTTTTCAAAGTAGCGTTTTATTTATGAAACATGAAAAACATATGTACATGATTCCAGACATGCTAATAAACTTCACTCATTTTTATTAATATAAAATATAATATTATTAATATTATATTATTGATACATTTAACAACTCTTGATACATAAATGATCATAGCATTTTAAGTTTGTATTTTGCTTTTTACTGTTTTTGTTTTGTCGCCAACAAAAATAGAAATTAGTTTAATTTGACAGCGACGAAAAAATTAGCATGGACAACAACCTGTAGTCGTGTTACCTGCTGTCGTCAATATAGTCACTCTCATATAAACGTGTGTAATTTATTTTTGACATATTGTAGTCGGCGGCCTGCTGTCTCGAATGTGTTTAATACTTAATGCCAATTAACCATTAAAATTAAAGTAGACCTGTCATTCCCGGTCCCTGGTAAAAACAGAATGTGCTTTGGAAAATAACTAGAAACTGAGTAGTTTTATACCATATAATAAAGAAGTCATTACGAGACTACTTTTAGATGATGCTGAGGTTATTTAGTAGTCCATTTTGCTGGTTAGTTATTAATTTAAAATACTATAATAATTACATTTCGGATATTGAAAGCAGTTAATCAAAATAGTATTAAACATTTTGATGTTAATTAAATTCGAAATGTTACTTCCTTCAAATATTCTGATTGCAACAACTAGAAATTTGTATATTAATAACAATAATCAGTTCTTTTAAACTATTTATTCGAATTATTTCAAAATAATTTTTCCCAAATGAATGTTTCACCGTTCTGCTCTTTAAAACTCTATAATTATATATGTACGAGTATGTTTTTTTTTAACATCTTAACGGTTTGTTGCATTTTTCTTACATATTTTTTTTCCAAAATTCATGTTTAAACTCTCCACATTTGCATACCTGTTTAGCTATTTCTATTCGCAAAACATATATTTAATACAAAAAATACCTGCAGTGATTGCATGTTTAAAATAAATTAAATTTGTCTTGAATGTTCAAAAAAAAAAAAAAGAAAAACAAGAAAACTTTCGCATATAATCAACAAATTTTCTTATACAACAATAAATTTAGGTTAAATATAATTTTGTTTTTTTTTTTTTTTTTTGTAGTTAATTTTGTTTTGTATTTTTTTTTTTAACTAGTAAATTGAATCATTATGAGTATGAATTTAATAAATTTGAATTTAATCTATACTTTCATGCTAACACTTTAAATAAAAATGGTTTGGTACGGTATGGTTTGTTATTATAACTATAATCCTTAATTGTATTATATTTAAATACAGACTTCAGCAATATGGAGAACCAAAGGTATTATACTGTGATTTTTTTTTGGCTGTCATATTATTGTGCGCAATTAACATTATTTGTATTTTACATTTAAGTTACACATGTGTTAAAAATTGTTCCTCATGATTATCAATTCTTAAAAAGAATTTTTAGTTATAAGTTGTATTTTGTTAAGCAGTATTTAATAAGTAAACAGCAATTGATTTGAGTAAAATGTTTTGGAAATTAAACACCTGAGAACGGATGACAAAATTGTAGAAAAACTGTTTAAAATTTAAAACAATGATAAAATTCAATCTGTAGATCTTAGTTTTAGATGGACCCAACAAAACATAATCTTAAAGCAAATCGACTTTCTAACTAATTGAGAATATTCGCATATATGTATTTAGCAGCTGATTTAAAAAAGTAAAGTTAATGCGAATGTTATAAATTAGATTAGAATGAGAATTTGTACACTTCCATTACTTAAGGGTTTGTGTGTCTACTAGTAGATACAAGCATTATTAATATGAAATTCTTACGGATTAAAATATGGCCTTTATTAAAATAACCAAATTCCAAATTAGAAAAAAAAATTTATGAATTTTTATTAAGTTTTAAATGCTGAGGCGCCAAATTTTATTGCTGCCCCCTTTCCAATTACGAATCCATGTAAATACAAATCAACTCAAAAAAAAAGTCAGCTCTGACTAGGTAAAATTTAATTTTGTTTTTGACTAGCGCATTATTTCCAAAATAAACTGTTTCTAAGCCACTGTGCGTAGTTGCGACTATAAAAATTCTCATGTGTAATTTTTCCAAATTGTACATAATAGACTTTTTGGCACGAACAACTGCATTACAGTCTTTACTGTTAAAAAAAATATTACGCTTTGTCAAGAAGTTTTGCGTAATAAAAACAATAATGTTGAAATTCTAAAAATGCCAAAATAATCAAAAAGCTATTAAAAAAAATTTTTTTTTGTGTCTTGTCTTGTCTGGTCATAATAGCTATGACATTAGTTAATAAATATTGCAATATTACAAATCTTTGGCTGTTAGTCGGGCATGCTTAAACTCAGGTTATAATGGCATCCTTTCAAATAATTTTACTGTAAGTTCAGACAATTCTTTGGATCATTGTAAACGGTAATAAAGTATATTTTATTTACTTTTGTTTTTCAAATCATGCCTCTATCATCTTGCCCAGTACAATTTATCCATTTTTTTTTCGTAATTTTCATTAGTGGATAATATTTTTTTTAAGGATATTCCTTTTCCTGTGTGTTGTTTGAAATTGATATTTTGAAGTCACAACGATGTCAGTCTGCCTGTGCATTATTTGCGAAATATCAGCTAAATTTTCTAAATAACCTGATAAAAAATTTTGCAGAAATACATTTCGAAATAACTGTATTTAAAGATTCATCAAAATCTAAAAATGGTAGCAATTTACATAACAGAAATCCAGTTAAAAAATATTTACAAAATTTTTTGAAACCAGAATATTTTTAGTATTTTCATGTAGCACACATGAAATATTAAAGAACTAGAACATATTGCAACCGATTGTTTATATTTATTGATAAAGATAACTCTTCACAGATTATAAAAATATCATCACAAAATTTAAGTTAATTTTAATTAGCCGTCGCCTGTTTTAACCAGTTCGTCCAACGTTTTTTGGCCATTGCCATTAACCAGCCATACTGTTGTTTTATTGAAGCTGTGAATCTTACTATAAATAAATAAGAATTGTTAGAAAAGATCTTGAATTGTCTCCTCTTTAAGTCTTAAAGAATTTACGACTTTTGAGCAAGATAAGTAAATAGTAAATAAAGCCTATGATGATTTTCATAGTCTTCACATACCCATATTAAGCATGATTTTTCTATTCTTTAACAATTTAATGATTTGTCTTACAAATCATTAAAATACAAATAGTCTTAAAACCACATTACAAAATGTGGTGAATTCCAGATTATAATTAGCCCTTGATTCCAAAAAGTATTTAGATACTAACTAAATAAATGTTTAACTAACCTGTATAATATTCACTGTAGTAATCTTATTCTTAGACGTCATCCTTAATATATAAATATAAAATATTTGTTATAAACAAAGTAAATCTAGTAATTTTAAATCAATTGCTGTTAATTTAAGTATTATCCATTAAGAAAACAATTTATGTGATTTCACTTTATGTTGAATGTTTTCGAATAAGATTTTTTAAATAAATACAAATATTTTGATTGCATGCTGCAATTCAAATAGAAATTTGAGGTAAATCTTACTAATACAATTACTACTAAAACACTTTAACCTAAGACGTGTACGTACTTAACCCAACAACAACAAAAAAAAAAAAAACGCATGCAAAACAATACAGCTTTTCAAAATCTAGCAACTATTCATAAATTCGAAATATTTTTTCAATAACAACCAACATTAATAACATGTAAATTTATTTTATATTCTTTTCTTTTGTTTCGTCTTGACTTGAAATTAGAAGTAAACCAGAATACACCAGTTATACCACATATTTCCCAGCAATTTGCGCTGATTCCACCACCATCATACAGCATCATCAACAAAATCCCGGCTGCTTGGCAAATAATCAAACTAGACGTCATACCATAATTTCTACTACTCTAACAAATTATAATCAACAATTATCAACGCCAAGACATACGCCGCGTAGAGCATCAATTGCGTGGGAAAAGCAGACACCATCATATAAGCCGGTCAAGATAACACTGATTGGTGATCCCTTGAAGCACTGGCAGAGTGAAGGAAATTCATTAGACAAAAGTAAAGTTGAAGAATTTAGTAAAAATTATATTAATACCAATTTAAATAAACAACAACTACCACAACAAGATAATGCCCATAATAATAATAATAATAGTAATATTATATTGAATTCAAAACATCATCATCGTCTGCAGGACATAATGGTGGCGAATGAAATAAAAACACAAATTCAACCGCATCTGCATCAACGTAGTAATAATAATCAACATCATCATAACCATCATAATCAACCAAATCATCAGCAGCTGCAGCAGCAACAACAGTCGTCGCATCAATTTTATAAAACAACGTCATCACATCAACACAATAATTTAAAACCAACAGTTACTATAGTTTAATAACAAACTAATATTATTATTATACACTTATATTAAATATTTCTATACTTTTAGTAAACAAAATAGTTACATTTTTTAAACAAATCATACATTTAAGTTTTTCAACGAAAGGTTAAATCGTTTTAAATGGTTTAATGGTTAAATACTGTTTATGTGTATGGAGAGTTTCATATTAAAACAATCTATTGCTAATATGTTAATTTTTTTAACAAGTCTAAGTATGAGAATATTACTTACAAAGCAGGTCCTTAAAAGTGTGCGAAAAATTCAGAATTTCATCTTTAAATTTTGCTTATTGATGAATGGCTTGTTGCGAGCAATTCTGCCGTGAAAATCGTTTTTGCGAAGAACTCGTCTTACAGTTGAATCACTGACATCTCTTTGCAAATAAATTTTTAAGTCTTTGTTGACTTTTGGGGCCGATATCATTGGGTTATTATTCACTTGACGTATTATCCACCTTTCGTCGCTTGCAGTCAGTTTCTTATTTTAACGAGTTTTCACCTTGTTTGCAATCCTGTTGGTTATTTTTTGCCTTTTTATAATATATTGAACAGTGCTACGGCTTCTGTTGATTATTACTGCAATTTCAGCACATATTTTTCCATTATTGTAGTGATAAATTGTCAACTTGCGCTCTTCAATGGATGTTTGCTTCATTTTTTTTTAAATTATTTCACTATAAGCTCTTAAAAACATTAAAAACTTTTTAAAAAAGCACAGGAGACTATTTTAACACAATATCCATTAAGATCATTTGCAAAAATCAGTTGATTATCTTAAATCCAATTCGAATGGTCGATTTTAAGTGACACCTGTTTGTTGCATGTTTCAGCATGTTGCCAGATTTTCTAAAAAAAAACTAACGTCTTTTACACTTTTTTGGTACAGATTATTGAAGTAATTAGCAATATCATTGTTTTTATCCACATTTAATCTTCAAATATTTTTTTCGTTTAGAAATTACAAAGAAAATTGCTGAAAACTAACATCTGTACGATTTTAAGTGACACTCACTGTAGTTATTTGGTCAATAACATTTTCTGGCTATATCCGACTATTGGTCATATAAAAATTTGTGCTTATTATGTCTAGATAAACATTTTTTGCGCACTTTTGTCTCCTGCAAGCCAAGTTGTGTATATTCCATTAATTCGTCAAGACGTGTATAGATATTACCCATAGTCATGTTTTCAGTAACTGAAGTGCAAACATCATTTTCAGACTTTCTTTATTAAATATAAATTTTGTAATATAAAACTTTTTACTTAGCTGTCTCAAAAGTATTCAGTTTAGTGTTTATAAGGGCACGGATTATTCTTAACCAAAACATTAAAACATGCCTACAAAAGTGACAGATAAAGGCTTAAGCGCCAATTTTCCATACACCCAGAGAAAAAATACCTGTTTACCTAAACCATTTCGAAATGTTTACAAGTTTTTATTAACAATATTATGGTCACTGTAGTTATAAATATGAGTGTGCAACCATAATACATCAATGTTACGATTCACATGATTAAATATATATGATTGTAGCAATAAAGTATTTGTTTTTGTGGCAACAATTTTGTTGAAGAAAGATTATACCATATTATGTTGTTCTGAGATTATGGTTATTATAATCAAAACATGATTACCACAAGCCTATACATAATAATTGCAATGATAAATATGTATGCTTGCTGCAATCATTTGTATAATGACAGTGTCCATAATATTGTTAAAAAAAAACTTGTGAACATTTTGAAATGGTAAATTTTAGTAAACATGTATAACTATATTTTTTTTCTCTGCTTGTATAGCCCTACGGTCCATAACCGGGAACCCGGGTAACAATTTTAACTTTAAAGTGCTGCTGTTCCTATAATATTGAAGATATCAACATGAAACTCCGGATCATTAGACATTTCGGCTAAACTTAGAGACTAGAAAAAATTTATCAAATTTGGTTAAATATATTAACCAAGAAATGAGTTTAATGTTTTTGCACAGGGGATCATGCACTGTACCTTAGTGCAAATTACCTTATATTTCAAAGAAAAAAACGTTTGTTTTATTTTTAGTTTGTTTCATAATGTTTATTGATGTGTAAAATACGAAATGTAATTGTTTCTTAGTTGAATTATTTATATTTTATGCATTTTAACTTATTTCTAATATTTGATGTCTTATGTTGAGTCATTGTTGAAACATGGAAAATAATTTGATATTGTTTGATGTTGATCGCAAACTGGTTTCTTGTAAACGCTGCAGACTTTTTTCGGCTTTCTTCCCCTTTTATCTGGCAAAGAAGCGCACAAATAAAAGCTTCCTGTTATTGGCTTTCTGCTATCAGTAGAAGCAGCCGTAGAAGTAGACGGCTGTTCGGTATAGGTTACCGTCTCCACTGGTCTTCCCAAAAAGCTCTCAATTGCTGTTTTGGTGGAAAAATGGCGCGTTACTTGGCGATTGGTTACTCTTTCTTCTTTTATTGGCGCACATAAATATTCAGCAAGTTTACACAAAAAACGTTTTCTCCGTGTTGTTTGATATGGAACAGTTGTGTTATTCTCATAAAATATAGTGTATGCCGCGAAAGCACTAACATCGAGCATATTGTACAAAAACGACAAAGGCCACCTTTTTGTGTGTCTCTGTGTAGTATACTCCCGAAGCGTCTGGTCCATAACATCTACGCCACCTTTCGTTTTGATATAAAAATTGATGATTTCTGGTTTGCCGTTTTCTTCTAAAGTTGCATCATCATGCATAGTCGACAACATTATTACGAAATATGTTTTTCGCTGTTTGTATGTAACCATTAGTCACCTTCTCGTGGAGTAAGGTATAAAAACGCGTTTTTAAATTGTTTGAAAATATGAAACTCTCTATATATATAAATAGTTATTAATGTAATTTAACCCGATAAAATTCCATAGTTTATTTGTTAAAAAAAATATTGTGAAAACCTGACCTTATTGTTATTATTCTCTCTTTCATACTCTCTTTCACTCTGTCTCTAACTCTCTTTATTATTACTTAACGCACATTAAAAGTAATTAATTTTTTTTAATCAAACTAAAATTAACAATTAACTAAATACAATGACAACACAACACCTGTTATATAAATAATACAGTTTACAAAGAAATCTAAGCCTTTTTGAATAAAAACTCCAGAAAATTAAATAAAATCCCCAGCCAATTGCCACAAATTTCGCCTTTTCATACAAAATAGAACAAAACCCCATTAGATGCAATAAATATAGTACGAATACATTCACAAAAAAAAAAAAACAAGGAAGAGAATATAACACAATATTTAAATAATATTAATGAAAAAAAGTATTATTAATTCATAATATTATTACAATTAAAACAGCATATTTACAACGTATGTATGTAATATTTTTTAAAACATAATCCCCCATTTAATCAACAAAACAAAAACTACAATAAAATCATTATTAATATAATGAATAATTAAGCAACCATATAAATGTTTAAAATCAAACATTTAATCAGACTCTGTATTTTCTTGTTTCTATTTTTGGTAAAATTTTCTTCGTTTCTTTTAAGTTTTAGTCCTATTATCTATTAGCTAGATTTTATTTGTTTAATAATTGAAAGATTTATTTAGATTATATTTATTAGTTTTTAAGTTTTAAGCAATTAACACTTTGTTGTTAGTTTGTATTTTTTAAACAATTATAATTACAATTACACGTACATATACTTTATACATATTTAATACTTATTAAAATCTAAGTATGTATATATGTATGTATTTATTATAATTATACTCACTGATATCTAATTTAAAATATTTATTTTGAAACTATACTTTTGTTTAATGTCTAAGTGAAAATTAACAGCATTCAAATTGTTTAATTGCATCCAAGCTAATGTAGCCTCTATAATATTATTTTTTGGATTATTTTCAAAATATAACTTTTTGAAATATATACAAAATATATATATATATATAAACATATATATATATATATATAAAACAAAAAAAATAATATATATAATTATAAAATGTGGTTTTATTTAATATGAAACTTAGGGACATTCTGCAATGAGGTACTAAATTTATTTTGTTTACGATTTTATAAGTTAATCGACCTTTTTTATTAATTATCTTGGTTTTTATAGAAATTATTTCTAACAGGTTTTTAAGGTCAGTTTTCCTCCTAAATGTAAATAAAAGACTTGATTTATTTATGCATTTTCTATCCGACGTTTCGTTGGTATTTTGCCAACATCTTCAGGGGATGAATTTTTATTAAAAATATCTTTTCTTATTCAGTTTTACATTTAGTTTTAATTAAAAGATGTTTTTCACGACACAAATAATACACAGAAAAAAATAAAAATGAGTTTCAATTAAAATATTTGTGGAATCAATTAAAAATTTAATTGAAATCGGACCTGTAAACAAAATGATAGTATCAATTAAAAAGAATGTGAGATTTAATTGAAAATATCAGAAAAAGTAATTGAATCAATTAAAATTTTAAAAATCAATTAAAGGTTTAATTGAAAAAAAAAACATGATTTTTTTTTCTGTGTACGACATATAACATATAATTTGAAATAAATGCAAAAATAATTAATTAGAAATATCACAGTAGATTGTCTCTTAATGCTAGGTGTCACAGTTGCTTACATTCAGCGTTTTAAGAACATGTTTAATGTAATTTCTCTCGCACACAATTCTATATTACTTGCAGACTTAAAACTTTTTAATTTAAAAACCATTTTTTCAACTACTCAATTATTTAGTGCAGTTATCATCTATTTCGTATGTAGTCTTGTCTTTTATTATGTACAGTGGGCAACACAAATGGGTACATGTTTGTGCCTTGTACACTCTTTATTGTTGTTAAGCACTTGTCTCTTTTTATCTGTGTTATCATGAAATTTACTTACTTTTTGCAATTGCTAAAATATGACCCTCTTGACAATTTCTTTATTATTTATTATAATTTGCTATATAATTTGATTTGTGTTGGATAATTTGCAAAAAGTGTTTACCATATGCTATTAAATTAATTGAATGCTAATGGTTTTATTTATTGTTAAACAAACAAACACATACAAATCTGACAGAAATCATTGATGGTTTTGTGCAAATATAAAGACATACTTGTGCAAAATTGAGTACATGCAATTTTTTTTCTAGTGATTGTTTATTTTCCGCAAATTATTATTTTCTAATTTGTATTTTAAACAAATTTGTTTGGCATTAAACCTAATATAAATGACCAATTTATACGAAGCAATTCTTAAAATCGCTCGTATATTTATTTGAGAGTATACGTATACACCAGCGTTGTTAAATTTCAAAACGCACAAAAATGGTGAAAAAAACGTTCCATTAAAAAAAACGCACCAAGTTTAGAATTTCTTTGTTGTTTAAAAGGTTTCTTGAATTAATTGTATATTTTTTCAATTTCATAAATTCGATATAAAACTTTTTAAAAAGAGATCAACGATTAATAGTAAAAGTAATAATAGTAAATGCCATTTTTAAATAAATGAGCTAATAAAGATAAAATAAGTATTTAACCACTCAAAATTAAACTCACAATATGCTATTCGGAACTGAAGTAGTAATTGGTAAAAGAAAGGCTAATTTCAGTACATATTTGCTACTTTTTTTAATTATTTTTTTTTTCTATTTTAAGTACCAATGGGAGTTGTTAGTCTACAGTTCAGTAGACCAAACCATCTAGCTATACAAGAATTTTTATTTCAATGTTTAAAATATTAATTCTATTTTCAAACAAAGAATTTCACCCTAATCACCTTTAGCAATAACCTTCATGTGACGAATTTGGTAGTATGTATTCATATGTCTTACACTCGTATATTAAATACATTAAATGGGGTACTTTTTCATCGTATACACTTCATGATAATATATTAATAAAAAACTGCAGTTAAAAATTAGTAAAAATAAAGATTTCATCACATCAAAAAAGGTGCGAAATACACCAAGTTGACAACACTAGTATACACATATTTAATACGAATAAGAGAGTAACAAGAATTGAAAGTACAATCAAGTGTGTACTCGTCTTATCTTATCTTCACCTCACTTTTATTAAGAAGCAAAATGCTTAGAATATTTCAAAGCTGCGTAATGGCATTTAGTAGATGTTAAAGCTAATTTAATTAAAATAAATCTTTTGCATTTTATAAATATTCTTACTCTTATCTGATTATTGCGAGTATGTATAAGTTTTCATTTGATGACTTTGTGTTTTGCTCATGTTAATTTGGGAGTTTAATTCAAAGCTCATTTTAAAAATACAATTGTTTAGGTTATAGAAATTAATTTTTAATAAGCAACTCTTTAAAATTAAATCTTTAAAGATCGTCATGTACAAGTCGCAAAAGATTCTGTTTTAAAAGAGTATATTTATAATATTATTAACAAGCATATTCAAAATTATCTATCTAGGCATCTATTTAGTCTTTGCATGCACAATAAGTGTTGTTTTCTCAGCTGAATTTTAAAACTAAGTATTTAACCCCTACGTTAGCGAGGGTACCTTAATTTTCTTTTGTTGTTATTATTTTTATACCTACTACCAAAAAATTGTAAATTGTCATGGACCTTAAGCTTATATATGTATGTATATTCTGGATCCTCATATAGGTATGTCAGTTGGTGTAAGTAAGTTCGTGGTAAGGACTTAGGAGATGGGATTTGTAAAATTTGAAATTGTCCGCTAAAATTAACTAAATAAATATTTGTATACAAAATGCTAAAAATCGTTAAATTGAGTATCTAAAGTTCGGCACAGCAGAATGTAACATTCTTGCTTAAATTGTTTGCTTTAAGTCCTAATTTACAGGAAGCAGTTTTTATTAAAAAGAATGATACAATTTTTTCCCTGAAAGTTCTTCGGTGTTCACACAGCCGATTCTTATTGCCTTAATCGCTCGTATTTTTATTTGAGGGTATACACACATTTGTATACAGATATGTAATACGGAGAAGAGAGTGACACGAATTGCTAGTCTTATCTTCCCCTCACCCCGATGTCGGAAAGTTAAGCTTAACTTAAAGAATTGATTTGCGTAAATCGAGAATATATACATATGTATAATGCGTCGCTTATATAGAAAGCAATGCCATAGCACGTATTTGTATTTGTTGTTAAAACAATAAAGAAGTGGATTTCTTAATTTATAATTTAGTTAAGGGGAATTACAAAAACACATGATTCATTATAAGTTATTTTAAGCTCATGAAACTTCTGTGTTGATATACAGATACCCCTGTCACTTTGTTAAATTGTGTTTTATTTTGTCGGACAGTTTAAGGTTAAATAAAATAAACATACATATACGAGTATAAATATAACTTTCAATTGTATGTAAAGAGAAATAGTTGGTCCCACTATGCACAAATTCACCTTAAATGACTACAATGAATTTAATCTGAAAAGACAAATTGTTATTGATCATTTTTTTCTTGCTCTTACTTATTTTTAAGAGAAAACACAACAAGACAAAACAAAATCGCCAACGTTGTCAACTTGGTGCGTTGCGCACTATTTTTGGTGCAAAACATTTTTTAAATGGTGCGCGGTGCGCTTTTTTTTGAACTTCGGTCCGTTTTTTAATTTTTCCGAAAATGTGATGAAATCTTTAGTTTTACTAATTTTAATTTGCAGTTTTTTTAATAATTCATTATCACAAAATCATTACGATGAAAAAGGACCCCATTGAATGCATTTTATATACGAATGTATGATAATCATATATTCGTCACATGAAAGTTATTGCTAAAGCTGAATAGGATGATAATTTTTTTTTTTAAAAAAATTAACATTTTAAATATGAAAATCAAAATTTGTGTGTAGCATGATTGGTCTACTGAACTGTAGACGAACAACCAGGGTTAGAGTCACAGTGAAGCCCTAACAAATTTTATTGAATAGGGTCAACGAAGTACTAGAAGTACTTAAAATACCTTTTTTTAATTAATTCCGAATAGCTTATTGTGAATATTTTTACTATTATTACTTTTACTATTAATTTATTTGTTATATTTATGATACAAAAATATTATATTTTTTATTTGAAATTATTTCAATAAATATTTTAAATAAAAAAGATAATCTAAACTTGTTGCGATTTTTTTCAAAATGCGCGTTTTTTCTCCATTTTGGTGCGTTTTGAAATTTTAAAGTTGACAACGCTGAAAATCACTTTGATTATTTATTAAACTCACTGCCTGTACCAGACTTTAGTCTCATCTTTAACACAAATCTAAATGGTTCGTTAACGAATGAGTGTTTCATTTCATTTAATAATAAAATATAAACATGAAAATTTTGTTAATTTTGGCATTGGCCATAGTGTGTTCATTAAATGGTATCGTTAACTCTATAGCACAATGTGCAGAAAGTTCACAGAATAAAGAAGAAATTATTTGTAAAAATGTGCATTATATGAAAGATATACGCGGGATATTGGGGCAAAAGAATTGGAAACATCTAAAAATTATTAATTATAATGATAAGGAGAATCAATTGGAGTGGAATGGTAAGCAGAATAAAAAAATCTTTATAAATAGTATACGCACATTTTTTTACATCCATATATGTATACAGATATTCCCGAAGACTTAGCAAATTTGCAGCATTTGGATATTTCTCAAGTTGGTGAATTGATTTTACAAGATACAGGATTTGAGAATTTGCCAAATTTAAAAGCCTTAAACATGTCAAATTGTAATATAGAATCTTTAAAGGCCAGCTACTTTGGGGATAACAACAGATTAGTAAATCTAGATGCCAGTTGGAATCTATTACAACATTTAAGCAGTGACTTAGAAAATAAATTTCAGCACATAGAAGTTGCTAACTTCTCGCACAATGCTATACAGTTGTTTGAAAAAGCTGGCAAAGTTTCAAAATTAAGAGTTCTACATTTAGATTTTAATGAATTGAAGAGCATTAAGCTGCATAATTGTAAAAATTTGGAAATTTTTACAATGAGTGACAATTTAATTGAAAAGGTAAGTACTGGTGTTGTATTAACTGCCTATATTTTCAAAAATGTTGGTATATTATTGTGACTGAGCCTAATTTTTTAATCCAAGAAGGTCAGAGTGGTTATCAGATTTTTATAGACCATCTCTAAGCAGCTTTCTATTATGCTATAAACAATGCTTCGGACCATAGTAACTCACCGGAAATTCTGTTTTCACTGATTACTATAGTCATAACATATAGTAAGTTTTTAATGATATCAAAGTAAGTAGTTACTTACAATTCACAGTGGTCCACTTTTATGTTTTGGAAAGTAGTGTGCTATTTCTAACTAGCTGATCCCACCGATATGAAATTATCGTAGGCGTATCAGGGAACTATTCGATGTCCACACACCATTCAGGAATAGCACCATGTGTTCTCAAAGTAGAGCATATTAGACATGCAAACTTTTTGAAAACTGGCGAACGTTGTGTGTCAAAGATTTTATAAAGCCATTGGTTAGACCTATAAAAAACTATGCAAAACTTTCAATGATGAACAAATTACTGTAAATGATGCTATAAAAGTATATAAGACAACCTTAAACACAGATCCTAAACAAAAGGAAAGCAGACATGTTATTAAAAGAAACCAGAAACTTACAAAGAAAAAACTTGTGTTCAATAAAACAAAATCCGTGTAAGCACCAATGTAAGCACCTCTATCGTAATGATATCCCCAAATTGTTATGAAAAGCTGAAGGGGTTTCTATATTCAACGACTGCCTTATTTAAAGAGTTTTTTAACGAGAACTTTGATTTTCAACATTGATTAAATTGCCGCATTTGAGCATCAGAAAATCGAGGAGCAATTGCTGAACGTGTATGCGATAAGGGATCTAAAGAAAATTCTGTTGGAAATACAGTTACAGTGAGTGAATCACGATATCTAGAGATTTTTTTAAACTTTCTAATGAAAAATGTTAACATAGATATCATAACATGGTGCCACATGCCCAAAACCGAAACTAAGAATTTATTGCAAACCAAATTTTCTGATTTCCTGACCACTGGATTATTTTGTTAAAGATAAAGTTCATGCAATGTCAATCAATTCGATTACAGCCTTAAAACTAAAAATTGATGATGTGAGCACCCTCCAAATCTGATTGAAAATGATAAAAGAATCAGCATATATATGTGAGAATGTGGTGGTCATATATGCGATAGCATTTACTCTTACCAATACAATAAACATTTGAATGATTTTCGTGTAAATTCTATGTTATGTTTGCACTAAGCCAAACATAAATTTGGTGAAAAGAAATGGTTTGGCAATTTGATATTATGGAGTACGCCTTTTGTCAGCTCTTCAAGTATGACTTACAAAAAAGATATGATATATAAAATAGTACCTTTAGAAACGTTTACTATCTGTTAGTAGAGCTCGCCATTATGCAGTAAAGTTAATGTCCGCTCATTATTTGAAAGTTGTAATGGATTTGTATCACGTAAATCTGGTCGAAATAATAAAAAGATATTTTTTTAATTGTCTTTAGCTTCGATTTGAAATTAGTGCAACAGTTACTGTGAAACATCAAAACAAAAATCATTTCGTAATTCATAAGTATTACAAAGGTTTCGATTACAGCCATATACATACTTACATAGGTATAGGTTCTAGATTTATTATTATACAAATATTTTAATATATAGGCAAATCTCGTTATAACGAACGATATGTTAACAGGCCAATTTGTTAAATAAAAAATTCGTTATATCGAAATTTGATTTTTGAATTAAATGGTTACATTAGAAGACCTAGTTATCGTCCAATTTATCAACCTTTAGTAGATTTTAACGAAGGTGATTTGGAGCATTATGATGATTAATAAAGTCTTCATTAAGAGGTAATGAATTAATGAATTAATCAATGGGTTTTCACCCCGACAAAATGCTTTCCCATCAAGGGACACTCTTCATTTTTTAGAGATGAAAGAGAATTTAGTTGTTTGGTTGTAAGTTATATCGAATATTCGTTAAAGCGATTTGTCTGTACCACTAAAAGAAAAAATATGCATTACAAAATCTTCCTTTCACTATATTTTTAGTTAACATCTAACTCATTTCAACATCTAACATCATTGGCAGAACTACACATTACCTCCAGTCCGCTCAACCATATTGATGATCGCACATTTGAAAGCATGACAGAACTGAAGAATTTAAATCTTTCGGCTAATAGTTTGGAACAACTGACACCTGAAGTTTTTGCTGGACTCACTCACCTAATACAATTAGATCTGAACTCAAATAATTTGGTGAAACTAGAGCCTTTACAATTTCAATATTTAGTCAAGTTACAATACTTAGATATAAGTCGTAATAGTTTAAAATTACTAAATCCAAATAGTTTAAAAAATCTGGTGAATTTACGCAAATTGTATATTTATGAAAATGACATAGAAGAACTTGAAGCCAATACGTTTGCCAATTTAGTAGCATTGGATACTTTGGATATATCCTATAATAGCCTACAACACTTAGGTGCAGATACCTTTGGTTCTGACACCTTGCCACGCTTGCGTAAACTTATACTTAAATCAAATAATTTGAAAAGTTTACATCCTTTGGCCTTTGCTTCACTACCTTTCCTACAATATATTTCATTGGGCCTAAATCAATTGACTACATTAGATGTACGCATGTTTGCTCCCATGCGACGTTTGGATAAACTTCACTTAGGCAATAATTTAATAGAAACAATATCTGGCGATGTATTGGAATCTTTAACCGATGTCTCCGAATTACTTTTGGATAAAAATCGTTTATCATTTTTGTCCAATTCGAATGCTACATTTGAAAAGTTGGAAAAAGTATCATTGGAGGGCAATCCCTGGCAATGTCCATGTTGGGAAGAAATTACAACGTGGTTGGAAGCACGTAGAGTATCATACATACGGCCACATAGTCCATATTTTAAGGGACAGAAGCCATTGTGTGTGGTTACACCGGTTAATTTTTGTGTAAAGAACTTACAATTGGTAAAAGAACATCATATTGAAGATATATACAACAGTGGGTAATGAGTTTAAAGACTTTAAAAATTATTATTCAATAAAAAATTAAGCTTTAATTTTATATTTGTTCAATGACTTTTTGCAGATAAATAAAGACTATATTATTCACTTTATATAAACACATATGTATGTAATTTGACAATGTTAAAATTTTTTTGTTTTGTGTTTTTTTTAAACTTAGCTATTTGTAATAAGTATTTAAAAATCTATCCAGTTTTGAGATTTAATTTACATAGGTATTGTAAAAAACATATACGCCTAGGATCAATATTCCACTACGAAGTGACAATGAAATCGTGTTTAATTACACATTTTCACAGCGTTCTAGAAAACTAGTCAAACTTTCATTCTATACAATGAAATAAACTGGAAATGATTTTTTGATTTTCAAATGATTTTAACAAAGTTTATATCAGAAACTTTTCACTTTAAAATATTAATTTTTATAAGAATTAATAATATTTAAAGTTTATCAAAGTTTTATGACAATTTTTATAAATGATATATTTATTTAGTTAGGCATGAGTTCATTAAATTTAATTTTCATTAAATTAACTGAAGGTAAGAATTGTTTTTACAACGTGAAAAAATGTTTATTAAATCGGGGGATCGAATTTTTATAAATATCTAATTTTGTCCTGTTTCTCACACTTCAGTTTTGGCTGACCAGGTTTTGTTTAATTCTCTTTTGAACTTGGCATGTCATTCATACACGTCAATTCAATTTTCGTAATTTTTAATTCAAATAAACATCCATGAAAGAAAATGGAAGGAAAGAAAATAAGAAAGTTGACTAGTACTGTCAAGTTTGTAACCCTTTTATTCTATTTGCCCTTCTCATCCACAAAATACTTGCCTTGATGAGTCGGAAATGAAGAGTGTGAAAGCGGACTAATGATTATTGACATAAATGTATTTTATTGGTTTTTGTAAAAAAAAATTAATTTAATGCTATATGCATATAGGAGTTTAAAAAGTTTTCGATGTTGGTAATGCTCGTTGGTTCAAGATTTAGTAGGTTCACGAACCACTAATATACATACTCTAATAGTGTGTTAATAATTAGTACAGTTATACTAAAAAGTGTATAACAGTTATCAAATAAAGCACTTCTTCAACAAAGTTATTTTAATAAGAATGGATTTATATTTTATGTTTCTATATTTTTTATAAAAGGTCAGACTACTAAAATTATAATTTTTTTTGGGGAAAAACTCATACTAAAGATACGGTCACACTTGGCAAATATTTGCCGAAAAAGACGTAACTTCAAAATAAAATACATTTTAACTCGTTTATTTATTAAAAAAAAACTTTGTTTATTTAGGACAGGACACATCAAATATTTAGTTTTATTTTACTTGAGGCTGTTTGATTTTACAAAACTCTTGTAAGAATCAACAATGTCAAAGAAATTTGTGCAAAAACAAGTGGTTACGCTTTTTTGAATAAATATTTGCCTAGTGTGAGCGTACCTTAAGATGTTTATATTTTTGTTGTAATTAAGAGAGCAAATCATAAACATTTAACAAATTGGGTTGCGAAACCTTGCTTGTTATAAGTGCTAACCAGAAACTGATTTGTATTTTATCTCTGAGATCAGAGCAAAGCAAGAACTAACTACTAAATGTTTGTTCATTTTAGTAAAAAAAAAAATACAAAAGCGAGCTTATAATTGTGTACGTGTGTCAAGCAGAATTTTGTGGCCAAAACCATGTGCTGGGAAATTTTTAAAAAAATTACGTATAATTATTAATTTTGTATGCTCATGGTTATTCCATAATTACTGCTTCACACCAACCATACCCGTCGGGCGTTGCAGAAATAATTGTTTGGGCAAACTCGAAAGATGTACAGCCCAATCATGAATAAAAATTCCGCGGGAGTTTTTTCCCCTTTTTTTAACATTGAATTTGAATAGGAAAAATGGGAAAAGGGAAAAAAACTCCCACGGAATTTTTATTCATGATTGGGCTGGCAGTACCTCAAAATATTTCATATTTTTCCACTATTTATTTATTTTCATAATTTGTAGAGTGTTTCTCCAAGACATCATAGCATTTTTTTAGAACTAAGAAGAATTCGTTATTTTTGAAAAATTAAAACAACTTATAGAACTAATAGTATATCAGCAAAATTCAGCAATTATTATATAACTAAATACTCAATCTTAAAGTTAAAGTTTAACCCCCTTATTCAAAAACGTTTATTAGGCAAATTTTTATATGCAAATCTGTCTTAATAAACGTTTTTTAAATTTAATAATCGTTTTTGAATAAGGGGTAACTCTTCATCAAATAACTATTAAAAAACATTATTATAAGTTTTTCTAGAATATGGACAGTAAGTATTTTACATTAAAACAAGCTATTATACATAATTAGGGTAAACAAATGAAAAAATTAAGAGGAAATTTGGTAGAAAATATACCGGAATGGTTTTTAGAGCTTGTCAAGAATAAGGAAGCTTATATCCAAAATTAATTTATGTAATCCTTCGTTTAGTTAATATATTCCTTACATGTGTTTATAGTTATGAAACAAAAGCTATTTCAATATTGTTTAATACAAATAATAAAACCTAATATTTTAATTTTAATTCAATGTGTTTCTGATCTACTTATAGCTTATAGAGTTTTTATTGAAAATGTATTTGAATATGAGCTATTCCAATGGTGCGTTTATAGTTGTGACAGGCATAATTGATCATAATTTCCATATAAGGCCTAATACCGAAAAACAAATTAACCTACAACAATATCGATATCGAACGTTAATTTCACACAAATCAGTTACAGTAGCTCCAAGTGATACACGTACAGCAAGATTGTTTTTATATTCATCTAAATCATTTAAAGGTTATTCGTGGGATTAATAGCGAAATAAATACTTTATTTGAATGAAGCACCAAATTAAGTTAAAACCAATTAATATAATTAACGGAAATTAAATTACATATTCACCCCTATCGTGAATAAAAATTCCTTATGAAATTTGTTCCCTTTTCACATTTTCCTATTAAAATTCAATGTTAAAAAATAAAAGGGAACAAATTTCATGTGGAATTTTTATTCACGTAGGGGTGATTATAAATTTAGTTCAAAGCCAAACTCGTACTCTTTGAATAATATAATAAAAAATTTATATAAATATTTTATAAGAAGACCTTTGCTTTGTTAACCATCTCTAACGTATATTCCAGAACCTTACGAGAAAATGGGGGTCCTACTTTTCAATTTCCTCTGAAAAAATTGGGTTTTCACGAAATGTGTTTTTTTATTATGTTGGCATGGAGATAACTCCAGAATTTTTTGATGGGGTTAATGTAGGGGCTCTGTGAAGGTGACACCATAACATTTTGACAGTTATACAACATCCATGACTTCAGATTATAAGCCTTATTCTACGGATTATTGTCCTGGTAGAAATTGTAGTTGTTGTTAAGATCCAGCTTCTCCTTAAATATTGGCAAATTCAATTGTAATATGCCGAACTAATCAATCTGCATTAATCTTCCTTTAATAAAGTGTAATCAAACCGGTCCAGCTGCCGAAAAAAACCCCAACCCATTACTGAATCTTCAGTATGCATTACTAGAGGTTTTAGATTTTTGGTATAAGCTCCCCATAACCTTTTCTCAATGGATACGACTTGCCATCAGAATCAAATATATTGAATTTCACTTAATCTCCTTCCCAAGAGATATACTAAAATAATAATTTAATTTTTTCAATATATTTGATTCTGCGTGTTCTTTTTATTTTTATGATTCTATTTAGTTTATTTCATTAATCTGCCTAAAGCTTAAAACTAATTTAAAAAGACAACAAACAATCTTGTAACTATAAATGGGGCAAATATTTTGTTTAAATCCCATACAAATATTAACAAGAACAAGTTTTACTGTTGACAATTATTTGCGGTTATTGTTGATGTCGTACTGAAGGAAAAATGAAATTTTAACTTCGATTATGATTAAAATGTTTTCTTTTTATTGTCATATTCTTAATAGAAAAGTTGTAAGTTAACAACAAATATTATGAAATTTAATTCTAAACAAGAAATTGTAATTAGACAGACATTTTTTCATAATTAAAACTTTAAAATTTTTGTTCTTTTCTTGTACTTTATTTTTGGTTTTAATAAAAGGTTTCGTTTATTCATTCTTGTATAATTATGTTTCCATTTGCCATTGACACACTAAATCAACTTAACTCAACAAAACCTTTGCAAACTTTTGACAACCATTTAAATTTGTAACAACTAACTGCTGACAAGAAATGCTTGTACTCGCACTCTTACAATAAGCAGAAACAATGATAAAGTTTCTTGCTTTCGTGATAAATGTTGCCGCAATAGAGATATATGGCAAACAGAAAATAGTTTTGAAGTAAGTTGTCAAACTAATTGTTATATGATCCCTATTCTTACAAACATACATATGTTAGGTCAAAGGTCATCATTACTCAAACGGTAATTTATTGTTCAAATAAATATATCAAAGTGTTTTTAAATGTCCTTGGGGTGTTTTAAAATGATTCAGCGAAGTAGAAAATAATAAATGGAATCTATGAACGAAGTTCGTAAATAAAGTAAGTAATATTTACATCAAAGGCGAAGTAGAGTTTAAGTGAAAAGCTATAAAATATTGTTACTTTTCAATAGAAAAGATGTTTGATACTTATAAAAAAGGTTTGATCTTAAAATAATTTTTCAATATTTTCTCTACTACGAAATTAGTATTACCACAAAAAAGCCCACAATTTGGTATGAGGTTAAACAGCAACATATAAATTTTGTGTAAAGTATTTAAAAACAAGTAAAAAAGTATAGTCGGTCAAGCCCGACCATATAATACCCTACACCCAGGATATGTATAAATAATTTTAAAAGATTTATTGAGGTTAAAGTGAATTACGTAGAGGGTATTATATGAGAGTTTCGACTAATTATGGACCGACCATTATAAAATTAGGTGGCATCTTTTCTGTAAGGTATTGTAAGTTACCTAATTGGTTAAATATTTAAGCTTAAAAATGAAGACTTTTTAAGTTCCGCACAACCTATTGAAGCAGGAGTATCCCAAGGAAGTGAACTGATACCTTTCTTGTACTTGATATATACAGTGGGAAACAAAGCTGTCTGGATGTTTCACATTAAGGAACTAAGGTAATGAAAGTAATACAAATATAGGTATCATATTAATGTATTTTTTTTTATTTAACTGAACCTTATTCTAAATTATAAAGCACAAAAACTCATATAAATTGCTTAAAAAATAAAAGAATTAAAAAAAACAAAAAATTCACTATTCGGACACTATTGCACAGTACAAGAAATAAACATTATCACGATATAGCTCTGTTAAAATATAAAATATATACCTATATCACGATTTATCTCTGTTAAAATGTAACGATATTTGTCCAGTTGGTTTTTTTGTTTGTTGCGATCTCGCTATCAAGCTTCTACTACTCTATTTTTGCGTTATTGTTTGACATGTGAAGTGATTAACTTGATTTTTAAATAAAAATTTAAAGATCTTTAACAATAAGAAAAACGCAAAATAATTATTTATGCCGTAAAATTGCTGAAAAATTTAATGTAAGTAAATCCAATGGTATTAAAAACGGCGTAATGTAGCTTGCAGTAATAAATAAGGGGGTCGACCAAGACTGCTTTCTGAAGGTGAAATGTGAAAATACGCCTTCATTTCTGTAAAACTCACAAAAATTGGAGAGTGGATGACTAGAAACAGGTTATTTGGAGCGACGAAACGAAAGTCAATGGAAAAGAATACTATTGGCATAGGCCGCATGAGCGATTCATTGCCTTACTTCCTTACTGCATGTTTTGCTTCCCACTGTACATCTGATATGCCAACAAACAATTTTACTCACACATCAACATTTGCCGATGATTCTGCATTCATGAAAACCCTCAAGAAGCATCTCACTAACTATGTATTCATAAATTTGAATTAGAAAAATGGTTAAAGCAATGTAAAATATAAGTTAATTAGCAGAAATGCACACATATAACCTATACATTGCGTGAAGAATCATGCCCTCCTATTTATAACAATGATCAAGCAATAACACAGGAATCCGAATTTAAATACCTTGATATAAACCTCGATCGTGCGAAGACGCCAAAAACAATAAGAATGATCACAAAAAAATTTCGAATATTCATAAAGATCTAAACGTGCCTTTGGTAAAAGGCTAAAATATCTAAAAGGCAAAAGTATGCAGCAAAATATTTAAAAAAGCTTAAAGTACACCCAAACGACAGATTATTGAATTAAATTAATTTATAGATTTTGCCTTTGTTAGTTATTTATTATTGTGAAAACAAACTTTCATAATAATTTATGTATACATATTTTCTTTTTTGAAATGCACCTTTACAAAGGCAATTTTAATATAAAAGACATGCCTTATTTTATAAATACCTTACCCCTACGCTGTTCCGAATTTTAACAATTTTTTTTTTTATAAAAATGCATATGTTCTAAAATCCAAAAGTTGGGATGACAAGGTAAAAAACAGTTTTTTAAATTATGTAAATAATGTAAATTATTTTGTAAATTATGTATTCGTTATATTTCCCTAATGTATTTTACTAGCCCCAACCGTAATGTATTAATTATGAGCAAAATTTAAAAAAAAATTAGATTTTTTATACTTGTCCCCTTTTTTGGAAAAAATTTCGATTCGTTTTTTTGCTTCTAAACGCTCATTCTCTATGTTAATGTTTCAACACTCCTGGGCATATGAGAACACTATAAGAATCTCTTTCTACCCAGAGTTTCTTAATTTGTATTTTGTGCGCTATTTCAAAGTGCTTTATAATGATCTGCTATTATAGTGCTTATGACTGTAAAAGCATTTGTTCAACAATACAATTTAGTATGTCATACAAATGCTCTGTGTTATTTTGCACTGCTTAAGATTGTATGTGTTTAAGTTGTTTGTTTGTAAATTGTATGTTTCATTGTTACTTGCATTCTCTGACATTAAGGATATTGTATGTATGTATGTATGGATACGTATGTGAAGTGTATGCGTGCATTTAGAGAATTCATTGCAGTAATTTGTTAACATAAAACTTAAATGTTTTCAGATGTCTTTCTTTTATTTTACTATATAGAACAAATACAACCAAGCAGCCACCATCAACTCTAGTGTATTGTATATTGTAATATAGCATTTAGCAAATGTTGGTTTATGTACTATTTATATTAAACTAAATGCATACTAATATGTATGTAAATACATACGTATGTAAAGGAGTATAATTATATGTATTCACTAATGTGTGTATAGAAACAATGCATTTTTAAGAATGATTTGTAATGCTCCTGTTTTATGCATTTATTAATTTTTTTTTACAATTACGAGCAGACAAATACAAAATAGGTGAAAAACATGCTACTTAATTAAACTAAGAAGAACGTAAATTTATGTTTTTGAGTTCATCATATCGTATATATATATTCCGAATATCTGGAAAAAAAATAGGCAAAGAATCAATTCTTGCAAGGATAACCTAAAGGCAGTAATAGAGGATGAATCGAACAGAATTTCGCTTGATTTCACTAAAAAAAAACTCGTTGATGCTATACCTAGAAGATTGGCAGCTGTGATAAAGGCAAAAAGACTACAAACAAAATATTAAATACAATGTTTTACATAATTTTAATATACCTGTTTACCTTATTTTGACGCAAAAAATCTGGTACTTTTCTGTTCCTTATTTTGCTAGTTTTAAAACCTACATAGTGTATTGGATTAGTGCTGATGTTTGTGGAGTCAATAAATATTGGTCAAACACCCACCTTAAAGTATACCGATCGACTTGGAATCACTTCCTTAGTCGATTTAACGATGTCTGTCCGTCCGTCTGGCTGGCGACTGTCCATGTAAAGTTTGAGCGCAGAGTACAGGTTGCAATTTTAAAGATATTTAGATAAAATTTGGAGATTGAAACTGGTAGAAATCGGTCCACTATTTCATCTGGCCCCATACAAATATCTTCCCGAAATAGGGGTTTAACGATCATAAATGTTTGAATTATGTAAGTATCCACATAAATTTCACCACAAATGAGTAACAAAATTTGTGCAGATTGATCCATAATTGATCATAGGTCCCATATAAGGCCCACTCTCTGAAAATCACTTTATGCACTTACTATAATTTATTACTTGTTGTTAATAAGTTATATATTGCTTAAGTTACTTATAAATTATGCAATATATTTTGTTTTAAATTTTATAATAAAACATTTTTTAAACAATATTAAGTTTCTACTTTATATTGGATCTCATAGTACATTCAAATCGATTATATTAAAACTTGCCGAAGCTGTATTGCTTTCCCTGTGAAGGTTTAAGTTATTTAATTTCTTTATTTAGTACCTAATTAATGTAGCTACAAAAACGCGTCGCTGGCTCAACACTGCTAATAAGTTTAAAAACAATTTTATTTCCAAAAACAAAATATTGTAAATCAGTACTTACCTCAAATTAAGGTTGTTTATTGAAATAAAGATGCTGCAGTTAATCTTTTGAATTCACACTATATTCTAAAAAGCAGTACACATTTTCTTTTTTACACATTAAATATTTACATTTCTTTTTTATGATTTTCATATTTATGATTTTTTGTATTAATTTTATTAGCTTTTACCAACAACATTACTTATTTTCATACTAGCAATAACAACAACAACAGAACTACTAAACTCTCACACTTGCTTTCACGGCCGTTTTCTTAGCGAATTGACAATCAAAATAAAACACCGACCGGCTGCCTTGCATTATATTTTTGGCAAATTTCTCACGTTTTTTCACTTGTTTATTTAATACTTTTCAAGAATATTATTACACACAAACATTAACTAACATTTTTTTTACAAAATAATGCAAAACTATTTTAATAACCGCGAGTAATTAACGTGCTAGATTAATTCAAATTACGACAATTAATCTCCAAACAACCGACCGCTTAAAAATTTGTTAGAAAACTAAAGAAGAACAAATACAAGTAATTGACAAAGGGAAAAGTTATCAAGTTGTTGTTATTGCTGAAGCTGTTAATAGTACAACAAAACAAAATTGTGATGATATCAGTGATGGGTAAATTTTTGAAATGTACTTTTTGTTACATTTACTAAAATAAAAAGTTAATGTAAGAACATTAAATTATTGCAGTACAATTTGTTATTTAAGTAATTGGTTTGCAAGAGTTATAATATATATTAATAAATTGTCTGTTTAAAGGTTTATAAAAATATTTAAAAATGTTTGTAAATATGTAATAAAGACTGACAAAATATCCAATTGCATACTATGATTAGAAAAATGGAAATGTTTAAGCGACAATTTAACAGTAAACAAGGAGACGATAAAAACAAAATAATAATATATTTAATCTACTTTTTTATAACCAACTTTTTCATTCTGTTCGTAACACATCAAAATATTGATCGTAGAACCAAAAAGTATATATATTATGGGTTCTTATAAGATTCTAAGCCGTTCTAGCCATGTCCGTCCGTCTGTTGAACGCACAATAGAGCTTCGTAAAAAAGACCTAAAACAGTAAAATTTGTCCAAAACATTCTTTGTTTAATTGAAATGTTTAATACTGAAAATGGACAAAATAGGTCTGATAAAATCAGAGTTATAAACCAAAGTTTCAAAGGACCTCAATATTTTTAGGATTTTTCCTTTCTACAAATATAATGTAGATAAGATCGTGAAATTTAGCACATTGTATTTCTTTTATAGAACGCCTAGTTCTGCTGTAAATAGTAAATATCAGTCCACGATTTTTCATAGCCGCCATACAAATCTCTTCCCGGAACATGGCTTTATGGTACATAAATGCCTATGCAAAAGCAGTATTCATACACAATTCAGCAAAAATAAGTTTCATGTTAAGGGAAATCATAAAACTTTGGAGCTAAGAAACAAACCACATTAATCAAGAACTCAACCCTGAATATGCTGGAATATATGTGGAAATACTTAATGATGCAATGATGTAGTGGACTAAGGAGAATATGCATGTTATATGACAATTCTAAAAAGGCAATGATCCAAAGCACACGGTGAAGCTTACTAATTATTTTTTGCGAAGAATTTTATCAATGTTTTGGAATGACTATCACACAATCCAGAGATAAGCACAACCGAACATTTGTGGGGTGACGTATAAAGAGCAGCAAGTCCTAGAAAGTGAATGTGGCGTGAGAGTCTATACCTGTTGAGCGATGTGGACCTCTCGTATCGTTAATGTACAATCGATATGAACAAAAACGTTGTGCAACAAAATATTTATTCAAATTTTAACAGAAGTGTCATCGCTTCCATTTAGTTGTAGCAGTCAAATTAAAGAAAATTAATTTAAATGTTTAAAATATAGTTAAGATTGCATAATTTCTTAAGTTACTTAAAAAAAAAATTGATAAATTATGTAAATGGAAAAATGTTTAAAACTAAAATTTTTCTAGAATACTTTTATGAATTGCAAAGCGTTTCCAATTAAAGGTAGAATTAGCAGAACGTCCACGTCTCCCTACTGTAACGTACCGTACTGTAAGCACGTTTGTGCGATTATAGAACATTTAAAAACGTGCCGTACGACAAACTAAAAAATATAAAAAACACATGGTACAACCATATTGTATTTTGTATCTAATTGTTTGTTTTCTACATCAGTTTAAATTATATACTTTAAAACTCAATTAATCTCGATTATAATGTATTCGGAGGATTTAGTTACTGATTTAATGTTTTTAGAATTACTAAATATGTCCAGGAAAAAAACATACAATAAATAAACAGTCAGCTGTTCGAAACAGTGATTGTCATTGTAAAGTTTCTTTTCGTACATAGGAGTAAAATTGTGTGTGTATGTAAATAATTAATTAAATTTGTTATATTTATAATACAGCCCAATCATGAATAAAAATTGCGAGGGAGTTGTTTCGCTTTTTTTACATTGAATTTGAATAGGAAAAATGGGAAAATGGAAAAAACTCCCGCGGAATTTTTATTCAAGATTGGGCTGATATTGTATGTGATTGTTTTTTTATTATATACATATAAACATATTCATATATGCAGATGTGTATTATATAAAACGTGTTGCTCAATTTCCACAAATATTATTATTAAAGAAAAGTACCAAAAAATAGGGCGAATTTACCTCAATACAATTTAACACCCAAACAGCCCATCATAGCTGTACAAATGTCAGGTAAGAACGTAAGGAATTTCTATTTTATACAGGTTGAGACGTTCCGTCAACGTGATATTAATATTAGGTAAGCATTTACATTGATTTCAAATAACCAAACGGGATCAGCTGTTTCGTTACAGTACAGTACGGGACGTAGCCGTTCGAATAATTCTACCTTAATTGTCAACAGCTGTATAAAAACGTTTTTTTTTCGAATTTGTATACCTATTACGAAATTTGTCGAATAATTATTGAAGAAATTGTAGTCTCATGTCGTTGTTTTAAAATCGTATTCATAACTCATAACATTGAAAATCTTGTGCATAACAATATTTTATAAGAAAATCTCAGAAAAAGTACTATAAAGTGCAGTATATTCTATAAAAACTCTCAGTAAATATTATTTTTCAAGAATTCCACTATTCACAAATATGTTGAAATACCGTTGTACCTATACCACAAACTTTTAAAGACACTGTTTATAATTATTACCTAAAATAGCATGACTCCATTATAGACTAGTAAACCAATAACTTTAATAACAAGTTGACTTGCTAAATTTAATAATTCTAACAATAACTCCATTTATTACCGCTTTCGTATTACATATAATAAATATATCAAAAAGTACCTTAAACAAATTCACACATCACTGATTTAATTCCATTGTTGTTTTTTTCTTATTTACTTTTAATAATGCTTTAACAACAGCAACAATATAATAACTATTCCTTAAGTTGAGTACCAACTTGCATTTCTTCTGTTTTAGTTTTCTAATAATTTGTAAAGTATTCGGTTGTTTGGGGATTACATGTCGTATTTAAGTTAATCTGGCACATTATTTAATCGCGAAATTTTAAATATATTTGCATTTAATTATACATACATATATGTATAAAATATTGTGTAATATTATTTGTGTAAATTGTTTCATAAATAAGTGAAAAAAGTGTCTGAAATCGAATGCAATTGTTAACAGGGTGGCGGTCGGCATTTTGTTTCTGAGTGGCAATTCGTTTAGGCAACAACAAAAAAATATTGAGAAAAGCTAAAGAGAGGGCCTGTGTGAGTGTTTAAAAAGTATTGTTGTTTTTATTGCCGCCTTTATGAAGGCAAGTGTCTAGAAGAAGTGTTTTTTGTTCAAAAGCAAATAAAATAAATAAAAAAGCAATGAAGAGGAAATGTAGAAAAATGAAGTATTTATATTTATAGCATGAAAAAGAAAATATGTAGTGCCTTTTACACTCAAGTCTGAATGTCTGCAGCATCTTTATTTTAATCATAAATTTAAGGTATGTACCTATGTGATATACCTACCATATTTTGTATTTTTATTTAATAAAATTGTTTTTTTTTTGTATGTATATACATACATACTTATATACATACGTCAGTTATTAGCAGTGGTGAGCCAGTTGATCCCTTTTTAAGTTAGACCTGTTTCACACTGATCAGGGGGCTAATTCTCGCATTCGTATGCGAATAAATTTTCATTCAAACGTTCGAATTTTTTAACATTTGGGATTCCCTCATTCGATAGCGAATAAAATGTATCGAAATTTCTAATGATGACATTCGAACGCAACCTTGCGAGTTTTTACTCGTAAGCAAAGAAGCATTCGAAATAACGTTTTTTTTTTTTTTTAGCAAACAGAAGAAAAAAAAAGAAAACGTTAGTAAAATATTTGTTACTTGCTTTAAAAGGTATCATAATATTAATAATTTTATTACTTTTAGGTCAAAAATATCAAAAATAAATTTTACCTATGCTTGCTTTGTGAGCCTAAAACGTCTTTTGAGCCTAGAAAAAGACATATGTATGTATGTATGTACTTATTTATACTTACTCATTGTTTGTTCATTTTAAGGGGTCGGAAGTGTTTTTTATTTGTTTCCTTATGTCATAAATTTTTTAATCTCGTCAGAATCAAAAGACGATAAGTAAAAAAACATAACTGGATCCATTTTTAATTTAAAATAATTTCTTTAAAAAATTTTGCTTTTACTTGAGTTATTTTTTGCAGAACCATATGTTTTTTGTTTACATTTTCTTTTATTTTATTCAGTGTTGTAATACGTACTTATTTAAGTCTTTTATAACACTGAAGCAATGAATCGATTCAATTCGTATCGAGTACCATCATTAGAAAATTTTGCACTGTCGAAATAAATTTCGATCACGACTACCAGAATTAGCCCCCAGTTCAGTACTGATGAGTGTGAAACAGGACTTAGATTAAGTACTAACTGAATAAATTAAAAAACGTTACTCTGCTCAAAGTTTTCTTTTCTACAATTCCTTTGAAAGACTGTTGATATGTTATGTATTGTTACGAAATTGTATTTAAAATTAAATTTAACGGTCGGTATAAACATACAGTATGCTTCTCAACGTACAACATCTTTATCAACAGATGGCATGTTTATCGACATACAACTTGTTTTGCATAAACATTATATTATTGAGAACACCCTGTTTTGAACATAGCTGAGCAATATGGCAACATTAAGTTTTAAGGACTTTGGCTGAATATTCTAGACACAAACTTTCTACACTTGCAGTCATGAACATTCTAGTATCTTAGCTCCGAAGCATCCATAAATTATGATTGGTGTATAAATAGACTAACAGGGCTAATCAAGTTAATAAGTTACTTGTGAGTCATTGTTCAGTAAATTTCAAACGGTTTAAAGCTTTAATTTAAGTGTGTTCTTAAACCGTAATATATGTAAGTGTGTAAAAGACAGAGTGTTCATTTTTAATTGTTTTTGTCTACATTTAAATAAATAAAGGCTCGTTATATTTTCTTCAAACTACTTGACGCTTTAATTTTTCAAATCAGCGTTTTTAAAACGTTAAAAAACGTAACAATATGTATTTTTATAGGCAAAAGTATTCAGGATATTTTGCAATTATTATTAGACAATACAATTCCAATAACTAAAACATATTTGATGTTTTTGGAATGTAAAATATAGATCTTGAATACCTTTGAAAATTCTTTTCATTACACCTGTATTTACAGTGGGGCGTACATGTTAGTGCTTTGTGCACTTGTAATTGCATAAAACTAAAACTAATAAAGAAAATTAATACTTAATTAGTTTTAAATGAAAACTAAAAGGGCCAATTTCAAAGAAAAAAAAAAAAAAACAAACAAACATATTCCCTTGATTCTTTGCGGTGGTTGGAGTTGCCACCATGTAAAGCAATTTCATAGCATGAAGTTCTTCCCACTGTGTTTCCTTAACATGGTGTCTTTGAATATTCTGGTCTGTTCTGCGCCAGAAACATTGTTTACCTTCAGATTAAAAACTATTAAATTTTGATTCGTGTAATTAATGCCATTTCGCAAAACTGGTAATTTATTGCCTGGTTTGACTGACTATACTTTCTTACTTTGTTGTATTGATGAGATGTGACCAAATCGCGAAGTCTTCGTCTTGCTGTCCATCGAAATGGTTTGCAAATTGTTATAGATTCATCTTGTGGTGTTAATCTTTTGTGTTATTATGAGACGTGCGACCGCTTTCGTTAATAGCTTTTCGTGGCCTCTGATTTGCGCTTATGGTATGATTGACCTACCATAAGCTGTTTAGCTATTAATCGCATAGAATAGCTACTGTTTGTTATTACCTCAATGGCTCTTGACAGTTGCTTCATTATTTATTATAATTTGATTTGTGTTGGATAATTTGCAAAAACTGTTTACCACCTGCAATTAAAATAATATAAAACTGTTTTTTAGTCATAAGCATAGCAATCACGCACAAATCTAACGTTAAACTTTAATATTTTGTGTAAATATATCAAAAGACACACATTGATATTTAGTACTTTGAGTAGTCAAGTTTTTTTTTTGGTTTAATTGCTTATTTGCCGAAAATTTACATTATATAAATGTTTGATAAAATTACTTGTAAAATAACCGTTCGGTTACCAATAAACCAAATTAATGCTTAATAACGTTCCCACTTAAATATCATACAAAGATTGCAACCTTGTAATGTTATAATTTTGCTTTACTATGAGACCTCTCACTTTCAGTTCTTAAGGATCTATTTACTCTTCAAAACTTAAATTCGAATATTCCTATACTATTTCTATGATACTTCACTTTCGAACTAGACAACTGTCGGATTAGACAATTACAAGTACCTGACTTATTTTCATAATATTTTTATTATGGCCCACTGTGCATTTTGTGGTATATATTTATGTACATACAAATGGGGACATCTTATATATTTGTATTAAAATCTATTCTATGAAACGGTGCATAATTTCGAGAATAAAAGTAGAAAAATGTTAAAATGCTGTTTACAGCATCCTTGATGTTCAAAAACAATAGATGTTAGAAAAATGTACACATACGTTTTCCTATGTGATCATATCGTTCGTTCATGTGTTTATTAACTATTTTACATTGTATTTTGCAGTTGTCAAATGACATGTTAATGAAATATTTTTGACATTTAAAGAAAGTCTTTTTGTGCAAATACTTAAAGGAGCTATAATGGAATGTAAAAATACATACTACGTAGAAATGATGTATGTATATAAAAACAAACAAAACAATCATATGTACATATGTATGTATATATGTATATGTATCTAGGGTATGCACATTTTGTGCCTCTAGATTTTAGAGTCTAGAAGGCAACTACATTTGAATTATTTTATATGCACCCATAGCAAATACATATAACTGTCAATAATGTTTTTAATAAATGTATTGAATTCATATCTTTGATAGGTAAAATAAGATCTTTAGTTGTTATTGAAAGAAAAGGTTTCTTAATTGTAAACTACTTTGATATTTCCGTTTGTTTTTCAAGTGACAAAAAAGATTTTTCCCATAGGGTATTTTTATATGTACTTTCATATGTATATAAACAATTTTCATTAATGTTAGCAAAGCACTTAGCAAACATTTCAGAAAGTAAATATAACAGAGAAAAGAACATACTTTAATTGATTTCATAATGAGTTTATGTGTATTGCTGAAAGTAATTTCAAACATTATTTCTTGCTATACACGAGGACTTTAAGTATTTATTAAAGTGCTTAAGGACTTTTACATAACAGAGATTTTATATAATAGTCTAAAAAACATATTGCAAGAAGGATTTGATTTGTCACTAATAGCTTAAATCTTAGACCGAATCTGGTTTTTTATACAAGAATTTCTGTAGATCAAATTTTATGTTGGAATTTTACTAAAATATCAAACAGCAAAAAATTTTAAAAGGTCTTTAGTTCCCAGAAATAAGTTGAACAGATACGACACCATATAAAGACATTAGCCAAAAGGTTCCTAAATGTGTAATTTACTTTTTTTAAATATATTTTTTTTTTCAAAATTTTTTGCTTTAAATTCAAAAATTATTTCAGAAATTCAACTATTACATTTCAAC
Organism: Bellardia bayeri; assembly: GCA_950370525.1. Lineage (NCBI taxonomy): Eukaryota > Metazoa > Arthropoda > Insecta > Diptera > Calliphoridae > Bellardia > Bellardia bayeri. The sequence continues at coordinate 87,293,418 of OX493267.1, forward strand.
CATTTAGGATCCTTTTACTACTCTCTCCTTATAGTGTGTTACGCGTGCAATTCCACATTTGTCCAAATTGTTTATTATTTTTCGAAATTTTTTTTTAAAAAACCAACTAATGCACAGTGTAACAAACAGAAATGAACGTTGACAAAATATTAAATTTTTTTTATTTTAGAGCGAGATTTTTTTTTAATACATATTTGAAGTTTGTGTGCTGTTTAACATGGAATGATCATTGAAAATATGATAAAATACTGCTTATTTGTTTTTCTTCTCCTGAAGTGGTGAGGCATCTTACTGTTTTCTTTTTTTTTGGTTTTGTTTTTGGTTTTTTTGTTTGCTTAAAATTTGAAATATTAGTCCGCTTTCACACTCTTCAATTCTGTATCGTCAAGGCAAGTATTTTTCAATGAGAAGGAAAAAGATAAAATATTGTTCAAGAGATAAAAGATCTTTTTCCTTCTTTTTGCCTTGACGAGACAGAATTAAAGAGTGTGAAAGCGGACTTATTGTTCTTTTTGTGGAAAATATAATTGACAAAAACATTTGGTGCCAAAATATTTGAGAGTATGAAACAATTGTATTGACAGTATTTTGGAGTAGAGTTTATTGTAGAAGAAGTGTAAAAGTGTCCAGAACTTGCAATGCCTCTTTAATTAAGTGGTTATAAAAGAAAAAAATATACAAAACATGTATATCAGGAATGTGATGGCAATCAAAAACGAAAACGAATGAGTTTTAGAAGTCAATTTTTTCCTAATATTTCTGTATTGATAAACTTTTATCACATAAAATATAAAGATATTGGGCTACTAAAGAGAATCTTAAAATAAAAATTAGATTATAGAGCAATTCCATATGAAAGCGATCACCTTTTGGACGACCCCTCTTCGATTTTAAAATAAATAGTCTCAATCGATTGCCCAGCAAAAAATAATGTACCTACATATTTATTTTTTTTTTTATAGTGACTGGTTTAGTGGTGGTGTACACCACTGTCACTGACAAAATTGAAGAATTCTTCATAAGGGACCTCATTGAAAGTTGTTAAAAAAAAAAACTACTAAAGCGATCGCAACGAGTGATAGCTCTTTGAAGAGGTATTGAATCAGGCTTTAATTGAAAAATAAAATTTTCCTAATTTTTCTTAGAAATTTACCTTTAAATTTTCCCATGAAAATTAAATTTTCCGATTTTCCACAGAAGCTCCTAAATTTTCCGGCTAATTTTTTTTTTTTGGATTCCTCATAATTTTTGCTTTAAGAATCAGCAATAAAAAAATGGGTCCCGACTCCTTGTTTGGACAGGAGAAGAGCATTTAAGAGACCACCTTGTTAAAAATACATTTTAAAAATTATTTTACAGTTAAAAATACATTTATGAAGAAAAAATCTTTCTTATTTTGCTGCTTATACTTAATTACAATATTTATTAAAAATTTCAATTGTCTTGGGATCATTATAAAATTAAAGTAACTTTAAATTTAGCACGTCGGCAGACGAAGAGTACCGCTTTACATTAATTGACATATCAAAAATATTTGGTATGAAGCAATGAAACTTTTGCGTTCCAGTTATAGTTTTGACATTATTATATCTGTTTTGAATTCGTCGCTCCATGGCATCGTGTTCTTTTTGAGTGCATAAAACTGTGTTAATGGCAATTTCCTTGCTTTGAATCCACGAAAACAAATGTTGTACATTTAAGATCTGGTCAGTATATGGCCTTTGCACACTTGCCTTAGTCGCCATGCGTTTTAGGGTTCCCCCTAACGCATCGTATGGGCCCTTACCGTGGGACGTCGCGAAAAAGTGCCACTTGACTTTGCAGTTTTGTTCTTCTTCAATTATGCAAAGATTGTAAAATTTTTTTTTATTCTTGTACTGAGAAAAACGTTACTTTGTCGATTGCATCGAATTTTGATCTTAAGAATTCAAACAGTTTCATTTGAAATAAATAAACGGACATATAATTATGTTATCATCTTGTGCCCACAAAACAATGGCTCTTTAAAACTAGGGGTTAAGCAGCTAAAATAAGCAGTTTACGATAAACTTTGTTTAATAATTAAGCTTTTAAACTCATCAACTATTCCATTCTTGTCTATATTACTGGTTTTACAGCCATTGTATGAAAACAGCCTCATTCATTTACATTCAACGAAATGTTTCTTTAAATATTATTTAACTGAAATAAAGTTATAGAAAACAACCTACAACTTTGCTGCAATATAAGCATAAATGATAGACAAAATAGGCAAAAAGCAAAGATTAATTTTTTGGTATTGAAGCATAAAAAGTCTGTTGCAAGTTTGTTTTTGTTTTTATTATACTTTTGCTTGTATTTATATGCTGCAGAAAACGTAATATCTGCTGCCCAACTTTTGTTTGATCGGTTAAATCAAATTTAGCATTTAAATTATTTAAAATTGTTTGCCATTGTTAATAAACGTCAATGCAAGCAGTATATTTTTGAGAGATGTAGCTATATATGAATAGTTGTGCATTTAAATTTGTTTGTAACTTCGGTCATAGCTGAAACATGATTTCCATTAGTATGTCTTAAGTTTAGAAGTTTGTGGTCTGACTAATTTATTTCCGACCATTCAAATTTGTAATGGTAATGGTATATATGTATGTATGTAGTATGTATATAGTATATATACATAGTTCCCATAATAATAAATATTTTTAGCATACAAGTACATACATATGTACATACTCGTATATACGTACTTACAATCATGCATAAATACTACATGCAATTATACATAGCAGTTGTTTGGGTTTTTGGGTACGAGCAATGTACTTTTTTGCGTTTGGCTACATTTGGAATTTGCTTTACAGTGCTGGCAGAGGAGGCAACATAGTTAGTTATGTAATTAGGTCAAAATTCTTGTTTTGCATAAAATCCTTGAGGGCAGATAGAATATTTCGTACACAAGTTTATGTAGTTTTTGGCGAAAATTTGTTGTGTTTCTGATGTTTTTTTAAATATGTTCGTTTATTTTTTGTTTCCAGTTTGCTATATTTCTTTCCAGTTTTTGTTGTTTACCATCAAAACTTTGTTGATTGTGTTTAATTTTTTTTCTATTTGAATATTTTCCAAAACTAGAAATTAAATAAAACATTTAAAAATATTTTAACTTTCATTTCATTTTTAATCATAATTTAAATATTTTTTTGTTAATGCCATATTAAAGAAAAACAACAATGTGTTTGCTTATTATTGTATAAACAAAGATTTTACAAAAAAATACTTTTGAAAAAAGGCGGAAAACTTTCAATTAGATAAAAATTATTGAAAACCCTAAAGTAATGGCAAGAGTAAAGAAAATAAAATGAAAACATTAAAAGCAAGCCGAAAGTATGCTCCAAGCGCCAATATATTTTAACCACTTAAAATTTATATAATTTTCCTGTTCTTTTACTCTCCACGTTTATTTGTGAGCTTCGGTATTGATATGCAATGATATTTAAAGGTATAAAATAATTTATTTGTGGTACTTTTATATTGTTTGAGTGTGCTAATTTCCTCAGTAATTTAACATTAACTGGGATTTAGAATTTATATGAAAATCTATATAATTGTTGCGTAAGTAAACAACAAATGTTGACGGACAGAGGTTCATCACGATCACGATCACGATCACGATTAACATTTTCAATTACTTTTTTAATAAAAGTCTGTTATATTTCGTTAATCACATTACGGATTTTGAGTTTTTTTGTATTCAGTTGAAAATTGTGTGTAATACCTTCAGTCCACCTGTTTCTTTTAGTCTTCTTTGAGAATTTTAAATCTCCAGACTGATTTCAGTTATCGTAAGACACGCTGCTTCTTGTATAGAGTTGTGTGTGAGTTTTAAAGCCAAATTAGCAGAGTCCTCAAACTGGCTAAAAAACATAAAAACAATATAAAACAAGTAAGAAAGTAGAGTCGGTCAGGCCCGACCATATAATATATGTATAAAATAGTTTTTCAGAAATGGGTGTTATATGGGAGATATGACCTATTATGGACCGATCATCCAAAAATTTAGTGTCATGATTTCTGTGAATATAAATATTGTGTATGTTAAATTTTATCTCGATATAAATACTTTTAAAAGATTTATGGAGGTTAAAGTTGATTACGGGCAGGATCTTATATGGGAGCTACGACTAATTACGGACCGACCATAATAAAATTGTACTGTATTTCTTGTATACTTATGAAATATATTTTCGTTCTATATTATTAGGATACCAACATTTTCGTGACAGTTATGCTCTTTAAAGTCATTTTCGGAAGTGGGCTATGGGAGCTACGAGTAATTATGGACCAATTTGTACAAAATTTGTAGATGTGATTTGCCTTCATTTACCACTCATTTGTGAGGAAACTTGTTTCGGTAAACCCCAATTTGGGAGAACATTTGTATGTGGGCCAAGTGAAATAATGGACCGATTTAAACCAGTTTCAATCCCATCCATCCTTAGGCCGGACAAATATCACGTACCAAATTTTATCGAAATATCTTCAAAATTGCGACCTGTACTTTGCGCATAAGCTTTACATGGACAGCCAGCCTGCCAGCCAGACGTACGGATGGAGTCGATCGGTATACTTTAACGTGGGTGTTGGACCAATATTTCAAATCCAATATAATCTTCCTACTATGGTGGTGTAGGGTATAACAATATTTATGCGACCGGATTTTACACAAACCTAGCTTTATTTACTCTTAAAACAAATTTGTCATCAAAGGCTGATTCATTTGGTACAAAAGACTGACTTTTTAAGAGCTGTCGATTTTGATTTAAAAATAAAACACATACTAAAATCGTTTTAAATTCCACACAGACAACTCCAAGGAGTTCTAGAAACTGAGTGAAACTTTTATTTTATAATGAACTAAAATGCAAGTATTTTACTTTTGAAATCATTTTCACAAAATTTAGAACACAAACTTAATGAAAATTTGCCTTCTAGTTCATTTTACAAATGTAGAACCCTGCTGATAAAATTTAGAGAAATGTATGATATACATATTTATTTGTGTCGTTACTACGATCTATATAATATATAATGTTTAAAGATGATTTCATGTAAATGTTGACCGCGGCTACGACTTTAATGGTTCTTACGCTGGGTTCAATTCTGCCATACTCTCTGCAATATATCGGCCGGTATGTCAGGAATAAATTCTTCAATATGATATGAGCTTAATAGTTCGACAAAAAATTGTCGAAAAGCGTTGAATCGCACAATTTACGCGGCCAATTGACCGGCCCCAAAGGTGAAATAAACTGCTAACCGAACTCCGCTCTCGATTTGAACATTATTTCGAGTGATGTGTGGCACTTGGCACCGTCTTGTTAAAACCACATGCCAGCCAAGTTCAGTTTTTCCATTTTATATGAAACATTTGTAATTATCGCACGGTAGAGCTTGCTGTTCAGTACGTACTAATGACACCACCATAATCCATAACAAACAGAGCAGTTCTTGCAATGCTCCTGGCTTCTTTTCACACCAAACTCGACAATTTTGCTTGTTGACATAATCATTCAACTAGAAATGATCCTTGTTCTTGAACACAATTTTCCGATAAAAATGCATGAATATATGAGCATGAATTTTTCAACAACAGTCTTTTCAAAAGAAAGTTGCTAAAAATTACCCTTATAACTATGTGAACATTAAAAATTGTTCGCTGTAAACAAGGATATTTGTATGAAATTTTAATTTGATTATTTATAAACAATTGTGAGAAAAGACAGTAAGATAAGGCAAATCAAACACAGAAACAAAAATGGCTTTCTAAAATGAAGTTTATTTTTCTCAGTTTTAGCCTGAAATTTTCAAGTACGTTTTTACTAGTTCACACTTAAAATAAGTACAAATCGGGATTCATTTGACAAATTAAGCGCAGATTTTCTTAAAACAAGAATAGTGTTCTTGATTTGAGTAAAAAAACTCTTAAATTAAGTCCGATTCGAGCTAAAATCAAGTTTTAACTTCTACATATAAGCTTATTTAGAATCAATTTAAGATTATTCATTCTTAAATCAAGCTTATTTTAGGATTATATCAGGTACGAATTCGAGCCAAATAAAGTTTTGAATTCTTGAAACAAGTGCAGTTTAGTATTAATCCAATCTCAGACACACTTAATTCAATCTTATATTATTCTCAAGCTCGTAGCTTAAACAATCTGAAAATTTTTAAATCAAGTACGGTTAGATAACAATTTGATTCCAAAAAGTTTAAGCTTTTAAGCGCTAAAATAAAGATTTTCTTACTTGACAAATTCGTATTTTCTACTTGATTCAAAAAAATTCCTACTTACCGTACTATTGACAGCGCTCCGGATTAATTTGAGTACGGAATTCTTGATCTGTTTTTAGACAACGAATCATGAATAAAATCAGATTGTATTTCAGTAGCATCAGAAGCACTTTCCAATTGTTCTGAAATGTTACAAGATTTTTTTTTTTGATTCCTCGTCTAGGCGTTATGCTACCTACTTCTTCGTTTTACTGTATGGCATGTTTCACCGTTTTTGAAAGCCAAATATTGTGATATCTATTAAGGCCCTAGTTTTATAAATCACGAATCACCTAGACTTTTGCGAACGCATCACAAAAAATATAATGGCGTTGCGTTTTACAAAATTAGGGCCTAAGGTTTCACAAACATTCTGAAAACAATAAAGTTTTTTTTTTGGAAGTTATTAATAATATTAATAAACTTTGTCAGAGAAAATGTAACAAAATTTCTACAATTTAATTCCTCTAAAGCTCTGTCTAAATATCAATCCTATAGAGGTGTATATGGATAAAATATTGCTACTTTGGAGTTTTTTTTTTTCGTTACTTTTTCTTTTTTATTTAATGGCAACAGGCAATTTAACAGAAAAATATTAAAAAAAAAATTTTTTCTGTTGCATAGAAAGGGCAGCACCAGCACAAACTTCCAACGCTGTGAATGGATAAACACGAACAAAAAAAAAGTTTCATATTTAAACTTGAATAGTCCTTGTAGTGTTATCGAAAGGTTTACTTCACAATATACTATATAATTTTCTAGTTTTTATGTATTTATTTTCCGCGAAAAGTTCTTCTAAAGACGATTAAGTAATGCAACAGAAAAAGTTACTATCAGATGATTGTGGGTGAGTGAGACAACAAACGATGTTCATTCTCCAGATAAAAATAAAAAGAAACAAATATAAATCTATCTAAAGTTTCAACCTGTAGCATTGGGCTTAAAGTAATCATAAATATTTTTTTCTCCCAGAAAACGAATAAAACTTTAATGTTTAAATTGAAGTGGAAGTTTGTTTTTACCTTTTCTGTTTTATAAGTGTTCTTTCTTTATCGAATTTGTCTATTGAGAATAACAAAGTTTGATTTATGGCAAAACATCAAATATGGTTGACAATTACAGTAAAGAACATAAATATTATATTTCCATCATATATCTATTTATGTGTAAAAATATCACTTACATGTTTTTAAATGTAAAATGTAAATTTAAAATGTAAATTTTACATTTTAGTTAATATAAAGTTAAATTTTCAATATGCTTTCCTTAAACTGCTAAACTTATCTTTTATCTGAAAATAAAAATAAATAGGTAAAAAACTAACTTTCCCTTTAATTTCGTTAACAATTTGCTATTTTATTTAGTGTCAAATGTAAAAACTTTAAAACAAAGTTTACTTTTCTCATTTTTTTTTTGTTTCAAATGTAAACAGCAACTAACAGCAACAAAAAATAAGTTTAACTTTTAATACGATATCAATACATTTTGGACATTTTCAATTAATAAATAACCTAAATCAAAGTGTTAAATGAAATAGAAATTAAATGAAAAGAAAAGAAAATGAAACGCATGCACTCGTTTAGAAACAAAATAGAAACGAGTAAGAAATACCTACATTTTATTGTTTTATGCATGCCACAACTACTCATATGGCAATAAATCACTCTGGTAGCATATGCTGTCAGAAATCTGAGAACTAAGTCGACGCCTGCCCACTGTACTAATTCCTAATAATATTAGCACTTGAAATCCAATTATTCTTACTGTGGAGTCATAATGTCTAAATGTCTGCTCAACAACAATCTTACACAACATGTAGGTATATATAGTATACGACAATACATAGTACGTTTACTGGGGCATGTTAAATTTTATTTTTTCAAAATCCAACAACAACAATAAGTTCTACAATAGTCGTATTCCAGAAAATCATGTGTTTTGATATGTTTATTTGACAAGGGTCAAGCCAATATATCAGCTGCTAGAGTTTGAACCCAAGTAAACATAGACATATGTATACACATGTACATTGTACATATTTATGCATGTATTTGAAGCTAAATACTAACACCAATGTAAAAACGCTTACTAAATGGGGTTTTGGTATAAAAGCAATTAATGAAATAAGCAGTGTGCCACCACTATTGGCACCAAAATAAATTCATCATTTTAGTTTCATGGAAAAACTTTTGGTTTCGTAGAGATAAGTTTTCGTTAAAGCAGTTTCTTTAAAAAACATATCAAATATTCATTGAAAATCTTATACGCTAGTTTTTCATATTAATGAAGAAATTGTTTTTAACTAATTGTCTGAAACTAGTTTTTTGTGCCACTCTGTGCTACAGTGCACAGTGGCTCAGCATCGTTTTCCATCGGCCAAAAATCTATAACTTTTGCACCGATGGAGATATTTTATATTTATATTTTTCTTGTGAAGAGAAAACATCTTGAATTTTTCTCCAGTTTTAATTTCATTAAAATCAGTTCAGTAGTTGATGAGAAATTTAAGGTCAAAGTTGAACTTTTGATTTTTTGTAGCATTTAGTATGAAAAGGCGCGATTTTTGTTTTGTTGAATCTGATTTTATTATAAAAAACACATGAAGATAAATAAAAATATTTTAATAATACCCAGAATAATTTTGTGAACTAGTATCCATTTTATCAATTCTGCAATAGGTTCCATTAGAAACGGTTTCAATAGAACCGGGTTTTTATTGTTTATTTTCTTTATTTATTTACTTAACAATAAAGATAACAAATTTTTATTTTTTACTTAAATAACAATACAAGAAAATTGTAATTACTGTTCATGCGGTTGTAAAATTGCCTGTAAATATTCCATATTGAGTTCTGTATTGTTTCTGTCCTCTAGCAGACCTTTTGCTTCTTCATCTAGGTCCCGATGTTCTATTTTTCATTGATTTCGAATTCTAAAGATGAGCGGATCTGACGTTGCCAATAATATATTAAATAGATCTTCATTTGTTAAATTTCGTGATGTTTTTCTGGTATTGTGCTCTCTATAGAATCTGTAATGATTATTTTTTTTTTTGACCTTCCTCTGATAAAGAATTTTGCGAACCGCGTTGCACAATGGGGTAATATAGAAAAAGGGAAATAAATCTGTAATTTCTAAACGGGTCTTACCGTAAGTAAGTACCGATAGTAATAAAATTCGGAATAATAACAACTACTCCTAATAACTAGTGAATATCCAATTTTTATTTATGTGATTTTCAAAAGTGTTTAATGGAAATATAGGAAAGCAAATACAATGGGGCAAATTCACCATGATTTTTTAAGTATTCTCTAATTAACTTGAAACGTGGAAGAGATAAGGGATTGTTATTATATATCAATAGATAGGAAATTCTGTATATTATTGTAAAACATATAAAACTTTTGCAAACAAGAAAATCATGAAAGACTTTTTTGAAAAGTATGGCAAAAATAAACTGATAAACTTTAAACTGAAATAAAAATTTTATTTATTAATATTTTTGAATAAAATTGTGCATGTTGGTGTTTATGATCTATTATATGTATATATTAGCTAAAGGAAGGAATAACTGGTCATGAATTGCAAAACTATTTCCATCACTCCAGTATCTTATGTACGCTAATTATTTTCAATATCTGATAGATCATATCAGAATGGACCCAATATCCGAAATGAACTTGACAGCTAATGAGTATATAGAAACACTACCAATAAATTATTTTTGAACTCGTGTGATCTTTCTGTGAATCCGACGACCAATTGAGAGGGCATCTCAATTGAGAAAAAAACCTAATTAAGAAAAGATTACGTATTTGTTACATATATACGATTTAAAGTTAAATTATTCAAAACCAAAATAGTTCATATACCTATTTGAAGCGATATGAACTATTTTTATAATCAATCACCGATTTGAAGACAAATTTTGACCTCTAAATTTAGGGTTCAGCATTTTCCAAAACATAGCACATTTCTGCATATCAAAACATAAGAAGTGTATTGTTTAAAACATACATAATATGTATGTATGTTTACATAAGTATGTAAAGTTCTGGCACAATACAAACGTTCACCACATCATAAGTATAACAACAATAACAACTGTAGGACGTAAACATAGCGTATAATATTAACCGAACAACAAAAAAAAAGAAAAAATAGAAAAATTCAAATAGAAAACTGTTAGAAAAACAATAGTTCCCTTGCACTTATAAAACTGTATTATTGCACGAGATAGAGAAGGGTACAACAGAATTTTGACACTATTGAATTTTATTTGCCCAGTCCCTTAAGTACATTTCGTAAGGTTGTCACATATATTTGACTTTTTGAAAGCCTACACAAAGAAGAAAAAAAACTAAAAGAAAAAACAAAAGTTTTTTTTACTAAATACTTCTCAAGGGATTTGGGTATTTTAAAACAATACCAACCAACGAACCAAACGACCGACCAACTGACACTTAAACATGCAGAGTTGGTGCGATTATTATCCAGCCTAGTGAACAGAACTGAACTGATTACTAAGGATGTGAATGTATGTATGTGAGTGTGTATATGTATGAGTATGCAAGGCTAACATTGACTTGTTGGTCTGCAGTTTAAACTATGCTTGTATTTGTATGAATATGAACTAAATTGGACAATACTAGTCGTAACCAGAAGGATGGATGGACGGACGGATGTGTACTACTACATATTTAGTATGTAGTAATAGTTTTTGCATGCGAGGTAAAAACATATGAATAGAAGTATAAAATGGCTTCTGGGTTTTTTTATTTTAAGTTCTAGCCCAAATCATGCCAAATTGATTTATTTGCCAAAAGGGACATTCATCTAACAAAATATTTGACCATATAGCTAAACAAATAAATGTCAAGTGTTTATTGTTTTGTTATTGTTGCTGTTGTTGTTGCTGTTAGTGTTGGTGTCGTTGAAGTTGTTGTTATTGCCGCTGACTGACCTATTGTTGATTCTACTGCAGTAATAAATATTTAATTTTGTGTAGTAAAAAACAGGAAAATAAAAGCACTAAATACGTGGTGATAGTTTGCAAATAAACACGAACTTCATTCGTTTAATTATGAACTCTTATTTTCAATAAACCATTGTTCACACAAAATCAGGCCACACTACAATTTTTTTTTTTAGAAATCGTTTAAAATATGCAATCATTCGCGAATATATTCGTACGAGTGCTGAACTATGAAAAATTCATATAGTATTTTCAACAGTAAGAAACTACGTTTCATGAATCAAAATCAAATCATTTTTATTAGCAGGCCACTGCATCAAAATAAAATAACATTTACAGTGGGGAGCCAAATAAGTACATGCTAGTACTTTGTGCACTTGTTATTGCATGCAAATAAAACTAATAAAAACAATTAGAAAATGTTTTGTATGCTAATAATTAACCAAAATAAATTATAGATTTAAACTAAAAGAATCAATCAAACTAAGCAAAAAGTTAAACGAAACGAAAACCACCCGCATGTACTGAGTTTTGCACCATACAAAAATATTAGGGAATGATAGTATTTTTAATATTAAGTCCAAAAACCGTTAATTCGTAAAGCACCCGCTGACAAATCTCATCATAATGAGTTGGAGTTAATCGGTATTGTCCAAACTGCCTCTTTACGATTGACCACAAATTCTCCCTCTTGGGGTAGGGATTTTTTGCTGGCCACTGAATTAAAAGAAAATTCCCTAAGGTTCCTAAGCCATTCTTTTAAGATTTTGGAAGTGTGCTTCCAAAAATAATTTTATTCACTTGATGATGCTGTTTTTTAACAAATCGAGAAGATCTGTTTGCAAAATACGCAATCGTCTTTTCTCATTATTTCTTTGATTCTTTAAAGTGGTCTGTGAAGCTACTATATAAAACGCGAATGGCTGCTCTTGGTGTCCATCAACTATAGGGTTTGCATATTACTATTAAAGCATATTAAGGTTCTAAACACATGTCTCTTTTTATTGGAGAGTTGCGTTACTGTTAAAATTTTATAATATGACAACATAATATTTTTTGGGCTCGTATGTTGACTTACTCTAAGCTGTGTATATGTATATTGCTCTCGTAGAATTGCTACTTTTTGTCATTGCTAGTATATTGTTCTTAATGCCTCTTGAAAGCTGTTTCACTATTTTTTATAATTTTTATTATAATCTGATTTGTGTTGGATAATATGCAAAAAGTGTTTACTACATGCAATTAAATAAAATAATTTTTAAGTCACAAACAATGTAAACACATACAAGTCTAATGGTAAACTTTGATATTTTTGTGGAAATATTTCAAAATAATATTTACAAAATATTTTAATTGTTTATTTACCGAAAATTGTTCCATTTTATTCCATTTTGTATTGTAAATTATTTTGTTTAGCATTTTCTAATAAATTTTTACAAGGCACAAACTTGTAGTGATTTGTGCTGCCCACTGTATATATGACAATTTAAAGACACAAACAAAAAATTGTTATCGTTTTAAATTTATTAGAAGTGCCCTACTTTGGGGACCTGCAGAGTAGTTGGATGGAAATGTTGAGCAACAGTAAATGCGATCCATTAAAACAAACATAAGAATTTTTATAAGAAGGAATTAATTTTTTTCTTTTAACTATTCTCCAATAATAATAAATGAGTGTTAATTTGTGGTACAAAAGTTTACAATCACTTTTTTTTTGTTATAGATATATACATACAGTACTTTTCGCTTATAGTCCATGCCGCTTAAAGGTCAAAAACAGATATAAGCCAAAACTGTCATATTTACTTAAAATTGCTTAGAAAAAATCGGTTATAGTCCAAATTCGCTTAAAGTCCACAAAAGTTGTGCAACTATAGTATTGGACTATAAGCGAAAATTGCTGTATAACAAACGGTAGATGCAGCAATAAAAACAACAACAAATTTGTAATAATACAAATTAATAATAATAATAATAAGATTAGACACACATTATAAACGTATCTAAATTTCGTTCTAGCTCATAACATGCAAAGGAAATATAATTAATTCCCGAAATCTATTTTTTTAAAAATGCTGAGTTAAATAGATTATGTTGACAGGTAGATCTTGGAGAATAATAATTGCTGATGATGGCCTCGGCAGGGCAGAAAATCCATTTCAATTTGCCAATTTTCTACAAATTTTACTTTTCAATGGCATTTTTGAATTATTACATTAAAAATTAACTCAAACCAAATAAAATTTATTTATTAATAAAATATTAAAAGTTCAAAAATTTTTCATAAATAAAAACACAATGTTTTTCAATATAAAAACATTTATTCTGCCGAATTTTATGTGAACAATGCTTTAAGTGTGTCAGTGAGTATTTTAGCAACGTTCAATTTGTTTTACATTTTGTTTAGTTAGTTCAGATTCCGATTAATTTTGAAATGCTGATCAATTAGCAGTTGTTCACATTTGAAACTTCAAATGATTCAAAGTTATTTTAACAGCCAATAAAATTGAGGTCAGTATAGTCGTACTTTTTTTTAAATATAGTCCTAGTTTTAATAATAGCAATTTTAAATTTGGAACTATCTACACATTTACTTAGATGGATTACTGATTACCTTTGTGACCATTCTGTTATCATATTAATTATGATTATTTTCTTACGAGATGACTTTACAGTCAATGCTTAACTTTTAGTGCTAGATTGAAAAGTTAGTGCTTAAAAGCATTGAGATTGTTCCACATTTTTTTCACATTTAAAATAATGAACAATAAGCAAAACTGCAATATTTAATTATTATTAACATTTTGATATTAGCGAATGAAAGAAACTTAGGACATCAACATCTGACAACACTGCATTATACTTAAGATTATTTATTAATTAAAATTGAAAACGTACAAGAGTTTTTTAAAATTTTATAAAACAGGCCTCAAGCCGAGTTAATAAAATACAAGGAATTTTAACAATATAAAAGGTCTACAGTGTACATAAAAACAATCATTAGTACAAAACTTTTTACTTAAAAATTAAAAATAAAATTGAAAAGTTTATTTAAATATTTTTTTATAAAAATTGCAACAATTTTATTTCAGAACTCATTAATAGACTTTTTTGGCTCCTGTAAAATTTGTGAAAAGGACTTTTCACTAAGCTAACGACAGCTTTTTAACTGTTTTTAAACGCATGTTTGCTTTAATGTAAATTTTGTAATTTTTCTTTTCACAATATTCTAGTGAGATTCGTAATTTTTACATGAAACTGCCTGTATTGTTTCAATTACACAGTTCTAAATGTGAGAAACTTTGTCTTTAGGGAAATGTATAGAGACTGAGATCAAACAGGATTAACCCAGAATGTTCTGTCTTTAGAAAATAGATTATACTTCATGGAAAAGCAACATTTGGCATAATGGTTTCATCAATATTGAATCTTTTTATCGAAAATAATATTATGTTTTTGTTTTTTTTTGGGTTTAAACTCATTTTTAGTTCTAGGCAAAAATGTTTGAGTCTTAAAGAATTATGTTGTTGTTTTATAAATCCCCTATATGATGGTGTATGTATATTAATATTGTTAATGCATTTGTAACTATAATATTGATCAATCTTAAATAGTTCACATACATAAATTCAGGTTGCACAAATGCATTTGTTTGTTTGTAACAACAAAGTGATTGAATACTTTTGAACTACAAATTTATACTCGTATATAAGTATTTATAAAAAGCTTAAATAAGAAGCTAAAATTAATTTCCCCTGATAAAACTCATTGTTTTTTGATGGATTACATTAATTGTTGCACAATATTTTGATCTAACTGAGCTGTATATTTATTTTATATAGCTAATATTTGTTTAATTGCCAGTTACTTTTTAAAAATAATTTTATTTAACTCTTGACAGCGACTATGCTGTAGGTGTTTTTTTCGGAAGGTTCAATTCCCCATCCTTCCATCGTTGCTCTCTAGAATTTCGCGAGTGGTGTTTACTACCAGGTATTGGAAGACTATGAATCCTGGATGTGATTTGTTCGTTCACATATATTTCATTAATGTACGCTGAGATTCAAGTTTGCTAATGCTATTGGCAATAGTTTGCGCGGAAGGTCGACGATACAATCTGTAAAAAAACACAGATAAAGGTCTCTAAATGAATCACCCTATATTATTTTTTATCCGGTAATTGTTTGAGATATGATTTTTTTAAAACTTTTTAAAGAATGCGTGCCTGTTTAATAGCACACCATTATACTTTTCAGTATGATTTGAATATTTAATTGCACTATAGTTTTAAAAACCAGCATCCACACGAACTCTTTTTGAGGTTTTTACACTGGTGTTGTAGTTTTGACACGGTCATTGCAGTAGAGACCCGGATTTAAACACCAGCATCTTGAGATTTTTACACTGGTGTTGTTTACCGGGTTTTGCGTTACTGAACGTAGTCAATTCCCTTTGAAAACATTTTGCTTTCTTGTTTTACTGATCTGTGCTAAAGGTTCTCTTATAACATTTTATAACAACATTTACATTACTTTTTGAAAGCTTTCAGTTTTTAAAATCAAGGAACTGATTTTCAAGGAATTTGTTTCTATTTTATAAAAAATGTTTAAGAGTATGACCACTTTTAAAAGGAAAATTGTGCATTAATATTTTGTTAGTGTTTCATAACTATAATTAAATTTTATGATAAACAAAGCAGAATATTAAAGAAACAAAATGTTATTTATTCTTTTATACACTTTACAACAATTTTGCGTGGTTCACACCTAACTGTTTTTGAAAAGGTAAAATTTCAGTTTATAGTCAGATTATTAATGAATATAAAGTAATTGTGTCTAAATCAGCCATAAGTAGACTGCTAAAAAATCTCAGACTATTACTCGACAGAAGCTCTGTTGTCTGGCCCAAGGCTATTACTGCGCCACAAAACTGCTAGACTTGAATTCAATAGAGCAATTGAAAAACTAAGTGAAAACTTAGTGTTAGTAGTTGCACTATTTAAACATATATTTGTTAAATAGGAGCGCTTCGAAAAAGGAGTCAGAAAAGAGTCCAACTAAAGAGCATTTTCGGAGCGCTCCGAAAAAGGAGCCAGAAAAGAGTCCAACTAAAAAGCATTTTTGGAGCGAAATAAAAAATTGCTTAAAAAATTAATTTTTTTCCATTTTTATATATTTTATTTAAATGAATTCCATTCTATTTTTTTTACTGTAAATACAATTTATTTAAATTTTTTCCATTTCGAATTCAGTTTATTTGCAAATGAATTCCCTTTTTGTTTAAGTTAAAACAATTTAAAAAAAAAATTTGAACTTATAATTTTTAGTTTTTAAAATTTCAATGACTCTTTTCTGACATGATGTAAGAGCTCTTTCAGAGCCCAAAAAAACCCTCATAAAAGACTCTTTTCTGACATTTTCTAAGAGCTCTTTCTGATGGACCATTTTCCAATGTAATGACCCTCTTTTCAGAAGGTTTTTGGAGCAATAATGATTGTTTTTTGGGCTCATAAAGAGCATGAACGCTCCGGAAAAGGTGCCAGAAAAGACTCTTTTCAGACTCATATGTCTTGCTGGGTAGATAAGAAATTAATGCCATTTTTAGAAAATAGTAGTGAAAAACAAATGAATTGTTGTCTTTAAGAAATATTTATGTACTTGAATGGCATGTATTCCAGATCACAACACCATTGAGAATATTTTGGGAAATATTAAGCGGTCAAATTTACGCTGAAAACGGACATTATGAAAGCTTACATTTACCACTTGAAAGAAGCTGATGTAGAAGCTTGGAGATCTTAATCTGAAGATATTAGTATTTTAAGTTTTTTAGTTATTTTAATTTCTAGTTATGAAAAATTAAATAATTTCTTTATATATTTTGAAGAGGTAAAATAAAATAATAATGATTTTTTTGATAAATAATATTTATTTACTTTAATTCGTTGCACATACACTTAGATTAAACTGTTTTGCTTTAACTAACAAAATTGAGCAAAGTTTTATGTATGTGTCGTGTATTGCCTTAAATTAGGTTCAATAGACAAAATTTAGCGGTAATTTAGGTCTGCATATAGTCTTAGGTTCGCTAAAATTGTGGTTTTTTATATAGTCTTATTTTAGCAGAATTTGTGGCTCTTTATGTAGCCTAATATTAGCTCCAAATTTTTCAGCTCAGTTTAGTGTCAATCTTGGCTCAATATATTGTCTCAGCTTAGCTACAACCGTGGCTCGTAATATAGTCTTAGTTCAATTGTAATCGCAGCTATTTATATAGTCTTAATTCAGCTAAGACTCTATTGTAGACGGGTTTTATGCGAACAATGTCTTAGCAATTAATGATTAAAATCCATAATGTTAGTCATAAAATTCCCTGTTTTAGTAGTACGCATAAAAACTAATTATATTAAAGCGCATTTAGCAAGTTAAACACACCTCTATATTTTATTTTATTTTTCACTTCAATTTTCTATGCAGCTCTTTTTGCGTTATTCTCTAGGCATTCAATTGTAGAAATTGTCTAGAAAATACGTTGACATTTAACTTAATAAATAAACGTCACTTTAAATTTAAGCTAAATTTTATTTCATAACTGTCAGTTGATTTTAAATCAGATATAGATAATTTTATTTCAAATACATTTGCATAAATAACTAGGTATCCAAGTGTAAGACGCCGTAGTGCAAAAAGTATTATTGAGATAAGTATAAGTATGAATGTGCTTTTGAATAAAAAATAATTTCTATATTGACTAATGTCGTTTTGTGGGCTGTGCACAGTACAATGACAAATTTAGTAGGAAAGTGAAAATCCAATTATTTTTTGTTTAAATATCGAAAGCTGCATTTATAGTAGAGGAGCAAACAAGTAGCTAGTCCATTAAAAAAGATATTAGCAAAAAAAAAAAACGCCTAAAGTCAAGGTTAAAAGTCTTTCAAGCGCTATTCCATTTCAGTCTAGAGAATATAATGCTGATGTTTGTAGATTTTAAAAATCCTTTTAATTTATTAATTCGGCTTGAGGTCTCTTTTATTAAAAATATAAAAACTTTTTGTTCGTTTGTAGATTTTATAAAATACAGGCCACTATTTTGAAGAAACTTACAATTGAAAGAATCTGTTTGAAATCGAGCCGGTATAACCTCATAGAAATGTCTTGCAGAACAGGACAGGAGTTCTTCAATTCTATATATGTTGATGATCGGTGCAGAGTTGTTCATACCTTCCATGGGATACACACACGTCCGACTATACTCTTTTAATGGTTTTTCTTTTTTCTTTTTATTATTAATAAAAAATAAATTACATACCTTACATTTGCCAACAGGACCATTAAAATATGTTCATGTAACATTTGACACACTATACAACCCTTAGCATTGATTTCTTTCTATAGAATAATCAATGATTTTTTTTTTTTGCAATTTATTTTGAAGAATGTTTACTATCTTAATTACTACAGCACAACCCTGAGAAATTACTGCGTTCGCAGCAATCACTTCATTTCAATGAAGTATGTATAATACAAGTTTTTCTAAACATTTTAATCATAAGGAAATTGCAATTTAACCGTAATGTCTCTTTATAAAGAAATCATTAGAAATCACACTAACCGCGGAAACCGTGCTTTCTTTCTTTAAAAAAAAATTTAAAACCAATGTTAAACGAAAACATTACTAATCCTTAAAGATTTCCTAAATAAATCACTGAAAGTGCAGGAAATTCAACGGAAACCAAAAAAAGAAAAAATGGCGCGCACAAGTAAGATGTTTCAATACACAAACATACACACACACATATATACATTCGAGTACATTGCTTGACTCGGCAGAAATATTGCGACAATCTAACAATGAGCCTTAAATGTGTAATCAACGTTAAGAAGGACATACTTACAAAAAGGAACAATGAAAAAATGTCTCCAATGAAATATCATAATCATAACATTTGTTATGCCACCATACTCAACCATTCCACACAACTGCAGGAACTGTGGACAGTACAGCTTCAGTCGCATTAATACAAATTCAAACAAATTCAACAAAGGCAAATAATGTTAAGGAAGATGTATATTAAGAGGAGGAAAAATATTCATTGTTTAATTTTTTATAGCTCGCGTACCATCACAAATATTGTGGTGGTATAATATAATTATTTGTAGCATCCATACAATAGTATTCCTTTAAATTTTTAAATCTCTGTTATCATTATTACTTTTTTGTAGCCCCCACAGAACAGAAACGCTGCAACGCTGTCATTTGTGATGAGGTAACAATTTGTCGACCCTGCTCAAATTATAACAAAATTAAATTTAAATTTGGTATAGCTACAACTCCTCCAATATATGTATGAAGAAAATTACAAAGAAATGAACTACCTACAAGTTGAGTTTGCTAAAAGTTAGATAATTTCATTAGCAAATTCCAATTAGAAATTTGTTGGATTTCACTCTTAATGTACAGTGAGGAACACAAAAGAGTACATGTTATAAATATAAAACTAAAAGGAAAAAAGTATTTTTTTTCCATTTCTTTTATGTTTAATATTTATCAACATATTTTATAAATGAAATTTAAAGTATTAAGTCCCAAGAGAATATACAAACGCAACTAAATTTAAATACAAAAACTTTAGGGAATGATGGTATTTTTTAATATTTAGTCATAAAATACTTTTTTAACGTTTGGCCATAATTTTTTGCAAATTGTCCCACCAGCCTCTTCACAATTGATTAAAAATTTTTAATCAGATTGAGGTCGGGACCTTTTGCTGGACACTACATTAAAAGAAAATTGTGCTCACTAAGCCATTCTGTTACGATTTTGGAAGTATAATTTGGGTCATCATGCAGCTGAAAAGTAACATCTAAAAAGTGATTTACGCACTTATTTAAAAAATCGGGAAGATGAGTTTGCAGTCTTCTTTCGCAATATTTTTTCGATTCTATGCAGTGGTCCGTGATGTCACCATGTAAAGCAACTCCATATCACGATAATCCTCCCACCGTACTGCAATGATTCTTTTACATGGTGTCTTTGAATTCTCTGAGCTGTTCGGCGCCACCAATATTGTTTACCTTCATAAAATGTTTGCTCTCTGGAAAACTTTAACCTTTTTTATCGATAAAAAGCAGTAATAACTGAATATGCAGATATTGAGATGATATTGAGATTTCGAAAAGGGCTTGTCTTGCTGTTCGTTGACTAATGGGTTTGCCTTTTCATTTGTGCTATCATGAGACGCGCGTACGCATTTGTTAATAGCTTTTAGCCACCTCTTATTTGTGGTTTGGAAACAATAGAACGCCTCTTTTGGACTCTTATGACCACTGAATGACTTAATTTAAGTTGTCTAGCTATAAAATATGTAATATTACTTTGTTATAGCTACAATATTGTCCACAATATATTGTCTTGACAATTTCTCAATTATTTATTTTAAT
This sequence comes from Bellardia bayeri, assembly GCA_950370525.1. NCBI lineage: Eukaryota > Metazoa > Arthropoda > Insecta > Diptera > Calliphoridae > Bellardia > Bellardia bayeri. Next base: position 87,314,139 of record OX493267.1, read on the forward strand.
TGGATTTGTTTTGGATAATTTGCAAAAAGTGTTTACCACATGCAGTTAAATTAATATCAAACTTATGTTTTTGTTTTAAAGTCCTAAATAAAGCAAACACATACAAATCTGTTCGTAATCTTGGATACTTTTGCACACACTTGTGCAAAATTAAGTACAAATTTCTTTAGTACGAACTGTTGTATCAACATTTGAATCATTTTTCTTTATCCCCATAAAATCATCAGCATCTAAGATTGTGTTATTCAGTAGTATGTCTGCTTCTTTTATTTTTAAAGACTTGCTTGAAATTATCTTATAACTTAATGGAAAGTTTGTTTTCGGTTTTAAAAATTGAATTTTAGTATATTTTTTTTTTTTTAAATTTAAGATTGATAATTTGATCTTGGAAGGTAGTAATTATATGGGAGCTATGACCAATGTTGTTGTTGTTGTTGTTGTAACAGCATTGGATGCTGAGTTGATAGCACTTGGACGATCGATCTCGCATCATTCTTACCACACTTATGTGCCCGTGATTTGACTTTTTTTATTTATTTTTTATTTTCAAAATATATAAATTATCACATCTAAGTAAGAGCCTCAGTGCCAAGATTGGCATTAGAGAGACATACAGGCAACTAGTGCAATATATACATTAAATTATTTAATATTTTAAAGAATTTATAATTAATTATTTAATTATTTAAGAAATAATAATTTATTTATAACAAAAAAAAAAGATAATAATAAAAATCCTAAAGAAGAGTTTAAAGTTACATAAGAAGTGTTTCAATGTCGTTTAATAAATAAATTTTAAGTTCTTTTTTAAATGTAGATAGAGTCATAATGTTGTAAAAAATACACCAACCCTTAGTTTACAAACATTCATCGATAGCATGCAAACTGATTTAAAGCCATGAAAACCCATAATTTACTTGATTTTTAAGTACACACACTTTATCATAACTAAACAATTCCCTAAACAAATTATTTCTCCATTAGAGAACGCAAAGCTTAAATGATGTACATCGGAAAAAGGACATTGTTTACGAATTTATCTTTATATAAGTCGAAATCAAAAAGGAACATTTTGCCAGACAAATGCTACGAAATGCTGAAGTGTATAAGGAGAAAAAAATAAAAAACAAATAAGAAATTATAGTCGGTCAAGCCCGACTATATAATTCCCTACACCTAGTATATGTACACAACAGTTTTTAAGAAATCCAAAAATTTAATGCCATGACTTCTGTGAACATAAATATTATGCTTGATAAACGATAAAAATACTTTCAAAAAATTTATGTAGGAATTACGGCAAGGGTCTTATATGGGAGATTTGAATAATTATGGACCGACTATTACAAATTTAGGTGTCCTTATATCTATATATATGAAACTTATTTTTGTTGAATTTTATTTGGATACCAACATTTTTAAGAGATATAGTGCCGTTACAGTGATATTTTGAAGTGGAACTTATATCTACGATTAATTATGCACCGATCATCATAAAATTGTACCAAATTATTTGTACATATATGAAACATATTTGTGTTCAATATTATTTGGATACCTACATTTTTAAGAGATTTATGCTCTTTGAAGTGATTTTCGGAAGTGGGCCTTATATGGGAGCTACGATCAATTATGGACCAATCTACACAAAATTTGTAAATGTAATTTGGCTTCACTTACCACTCATTTATGGTGAAATTTGTGTAGGTACTTGCATAATTCAAGCATTTATGACCGTTAAACCACTATTTCGGGAGGATATTTAATGGGGGCCAGGTGAAATAATCGATTTCCACCAGTTTCAATCCCATCCGTCCTTGGGCCAAAAAAATATCATATACCAAATTTTTTCGAAATATCTTTAAAATTGCGACCTGTACTCTGCGCACAAGCTTTACATGGACAGCTAGCCAGCCAGACGGACGGACGGAGAGGACAGACGAATATTGTTCAGTACTTTATGGCTATTACAAACACCAGCACTAATCCAATATATCCTCCCCACTATGGTGGTGTAGGATATAATAAATAGAGAAAAACTTGAGTATTTACGAAGCACAATCAAACAAAAAAATGTTATCAATAATAATTATAGAAGAATCGAATCCACAAGATAATTACGTTTTTCAGCTAACCCATACTATACCTACTTGAATAGGCCGTCACATGTAAGTTAGCATTTGTATTATTCTAATGATAATTTAATGTTGGCAGCGTTCTGGGTATAAAAAATGTTATGGGGGGAAAAGTATACGAGAAAATACTAACAATTGTTGCCATTTTGGGGTGGGTATACCAGAAATTAACCGTAAAATTGTGCCATGAAGGCCATTCGAATTATGTATGTCCTTCATCGAACAAAAAAACATATAACTGCTATTATTTTGGATATAAAGCAATTACCATTTGTACAGTGAAGTTATAAAGCAAAGAATTTACTTAAATATCTGTAAATAATCTTAACTTTTAATCGGTGTAACATTAGGAGGCATGATTTTCGACCAAATTGTTACACCTTTTGTAGTTGTTGGTAATTGTTTTTCGATATGAAAATTTGGGGCATTATCAACAATTAATAAAGTCGTCATTGCGATTAATTTCGGTTCTTAAATTTATTCTACCTTTTTGAATTAAGATAATTTACAACACGAAACGAACGGGGTTTCTTTGCTCTTCAAAGATGAAAAATGACATTTTTACTCTATCCTTCGATGCTTTTTTTCTTGTTGCACTAATTTCTCTATCGTGAAAAAAGCGTTTGTCTGATTGCGTTTTCAATAGAATAGAAGTTAGATTGTGCTTAATTAAAACCTTTAGCAAGTTTTTTGAAGGGCTCCACTAAATCAGATCTGGATAATAACTTCTCTCTCCATTCTTTATACGAATAATAATATAAGCGACTGCTGTAGCTTAATTGATTAGCGCGTTTGATTGGTTGGCCACTCAAACAACAGTTCAGTTTCTGATAATAATAACTAATATTTAGCACAGCGCCCTCCTTCGGAGGTATAGCATTGAAACGCCAGCGAAGTAACATAATTAAATAATGACTATAAATCTAGCGTTGATCAATGCGCCTATTCGCCACCAGAGGCGCAGTAATACTGTACTCTATTAGAACCATAACCACCTATTCTTTTCTTACCTATCCCCTTTCCAAGGAAAGTAACACAATTAATTAATTAATATATAGACATATCAATTGCCTGAATGTTACTTCTCTTAAAAAAAAAATATATTAATAGATATTCATCGCTTGCAACAAATACAACATTAGAAAGCCGTTTTGTATTTAAAAGGCTTTGGTTTTTAATGTAAGCAATTAACTGATATATTCTTTTCACCTGGTGGAGAAACCAGCAAGCAGCTTTGCCGTCGCCATTTTTTGGAGATCGCCTTTTTTTGAAAGCTTGATATTAATGCCAATTTGGTAGTTCATTTTATTATACACTATAACGGATTTTCGTTAATATGAAGTTCATGTTTTGCAACTAATGCATTAATGCCCTTTGGTTACAACGGATCAACTTCAGGCTAAGTGGTAGGGATACCATTCCTTAATGCTAGCATGTACCGATGGACTGGATGATAGTGCGCTGGACTATAAATTTATGGGTTGCGGATTCAATTTCCGCCAAAGAATATGCGCAAGCTGCATACAATCTAAAAGGTTACACAGATTGAGTTTGCTAAATTCCCTGGTAGTAAGCGGGACACTAAAACACACCACTCAATTATGTACAATGTACAGAGGCAAGTCTGTACTAACTAAAGAGGCCTATATATAAAATAATGCTGGTTATGCTGCATTAAGTACGCGATTTTTGGTGAAACTAACTAATTTGAACACATTCCCATGTTTATTTGTATGTACTATTTCAACGTAAATCTCTATGTACTTAATGGACGTTTTACATAACATGTTCATTGGAAGCGCACCGAATATTCCAGAAAACATTGACTACTGCACTTCTTTCAAGAAACTTTTGTTTCTACACTACTAATGAAATGGAATTAACGGGGGGTCTGCCTCTAAAGTCTATTCGCCTTTAGGAATGGCTCCAGAAAAGGGGAACAAATTGGCGGAGGTGGCTTCATAAATGAATTTAGGATTAGGATTATCTTTCGAATCCCAAATGAATGTAACATTATTCAATCTGAATAATCAAGCCATCAAACGAGCAGCAAAAATGGCGAGACATTCGACAGTAACGCTCATATGGGTGCTTGGATACAGATAGATTACAGACAACTGAATTGCCGATGAAAGGTGCCATACTATTTTACTATGTAGCATTCCATTAGCTAATTGTTAACTTTTACAATGACATTTCTCAATCAAGATGGGAACATAAATCCACTTGCATGAATACGCGACTAATTTGGCGTAAATTAAATCGAGTACGCACAGCTTATCTGCTGAGACTACGACGCTCTCAACTGTGTAATTTAGTATCAGTGATCACCGGATACTGCAAATTTGGCAATCATGCTAGGAGAATAAAATTACCCTATAATGCCTTCTGCAGAAGCTGTCACAATGAAGAGGAAGGTGAGAATATCTCCCACTTATTTTGCCACCCCCAGCATTGCAAGACTTAAGAATTAGGTTTCTAGGAAACCGTTCCTACAGTAACTCTCGTCTACTACACATGTTAGTAATTCAATTACAAAATTTAGGAATAAAACAAAAGAATTTGATTTAATTACTTTTTATTTACTCACATTTAAACAGGTGAATAAGAAAAATCAATGTTATGGAGTATATTGAACAATAATGGAAAATTTATGTAAAATAAAGCCTGGCAATTACGGGAAATTGTAAAAACCAACCATCAAATAACAAACTTCGGCAAATAGGGAATGATGAGGACAAACGAGTCCATAGTTTTTGGAAAAATATATTATAACCATTGAAATAACACAAATATATAACAGGATTAATATTGTAATGTTATAGATATCATTAACTGTCCAACAATTAAATCGTTTAATACATGTTTTGCCAGTATATCTTTTACAATCGAAAATATATACATACTTGATAACGAAACACTGCTTTCAGTAGGAGTTAAGGTCTCCCCGATTTTCTCTCATTATTGTTAACCAGTAAACAGTGAAACTATAACTGTAATTTAAACATCCATAAACACTAGAATGAAGCCGTAGAAGTGTTTCCTAATTAATTAAATTGTTCTATTCATACAGTTGGTCTAAACCAATTAGTATTTGCTTTACACAAAAAACAGTCAATTATTCATAGCACTTAACCCGTTTGTATGGACAAAAATAAGGTATCAATGTTCCCTACTAATGTGAAAATTTGATTTATTTTAAGACTACGTTTCTCAATTTTTTTTTGTCCTGGGGTCAATATTTGGTGAGCTGGATTAAAGGCTATAAATGTCCTTTTTAGAGGTTTTTTGATTTTTTTCACATTTCTTCCAAAGGAACTATATGTAAATTTGGTATCATATGAAAGGTCTTTTAGAGGCGCATTCAATCAGTTATCAAAAATTAAAATTGTTTTTTTAAAATTCAAAAATTTTCAAAATTTCAGACAAAATTTTATTTTTTTTTTTATTTTTTCATAGAATATACTTAAATAAGTAGTTGAAATTTCTTGATTATAAACATCGCGCAATTAACCCAAATGGGTTTTCCCGTTTTTTAAAATTTTATCTATTTAAATTTTTATTAATTTTTTTTAAGCCTAAATTCTTCCCTATCTGACAATCTCTGTTAACTCAATAAAATAACGTAAATTTTATAAGCTAAAAAACGGGAAAAACCATTTGGGTTAATTGCGCGATGTTTATAATCAAGAAATTTCAACAATTTATTTAAGTATATTCTATGAAAATATAAAAAAAAAAAAATTTTGTCTGAAATTTTAAAAATGTTTGAATTTTAAAAAAACAATTTTAATTTTTGATAACTGATTGAATGCGCCTCTAAAAGACCTTTCATATGATACCAAATTTACATATAGTTCCTTTGGAAGAAATGTGAAAAAAATCAAAAAACCTCTAAAAAGGACATTTATAGCCTTTAATCCAGCTCACCAAATATTGACCCCAGGACAAAAAAAAATTGAGAAACGTAGTCTTAAAATAAATCAAATTTTCACATTAGTAGGGAACATTGATACCTTATTTTTGTCCGTCGCCATTTTTTGGAGATCGCCTTTTTTTGAAAGCTTGATATTAATGCCAATTTGGTAGTTCATTTTATTATACACTATAACGGATTTTCGTTAATATGAAGTTCATGTTTTGCAACTAATGCATTAATGCCCTTTGGTTACAACGGATCAACTTCAGGCTAAGTGGTAGGGATACCATTCCTTAATGCTAGCATGTACCGATGGACTGGATGATAGTGCGCTGGACTATAAATTTATGGGTTGCGGATTCAATTTCCGCCAAAGAATATGCGCAAGCTGCATACAATCTAAAAGGTTACACAGATTGAGTTTGCTAAATTCCCTGGTAGTAAGCGGGACACTAAAACACACCACTCAATTATGTACAATGTACAGAGGCAAGTCTGTACTAACTAAAGAGGCCTATATATAAAATAATGCTGGTTATGCTGCATTAAGTACGCGATTTTTGGTGAAACTAACTAATTTGTACACATTCCCATGTTTATTTGTATGTACTATTTCAACGTAAATCTCTATGTACTTAATGGACGTTTTACATAACATGTTCATTGGAAGCGCACCGAATATTCCAGAAAACATTGACTACTGCACTTCTTTCAAGAAACTTTTGTTTCTACACTACTAATGAAATGGAATTAACGGGGGGTCTGCCTCTAAAGTCTATTCGCCTTTAGGAATGGCTCCAGAAAAGGGGAACAAATTGGCGGAGGTGGCTTCATAAATGAATTTAGGATTAGGATTATCTTTCGAATCCCAAATGAATGTAACATTATTCAATCTGAATAATCAAGCCATCAAACGAGCAGCAAAAATGGCGAGACATTCGACAGTAACGCTCATATGGGTGCTTGGATACAGATAGATTACAGACAACTGAATTGCCGATGAAAGGTGCCATACTATTTTACTATGTAGCATTCCATTAGCTAATTGTTAACTTTTACAATGACATTTCTCAATCAAGATGGGAACATAAATCCACTTGCATGAATACGCGACTAATTTGGCGTAAATTAAATCGAGTACGCACAGCTTATCTGCTGAGACTACGACGCTCTCAACTGTGTAATTTAGTATCAGTGATCACCGGATACTGCAAATTTGGCAATCATGCTAGGAGAATAAAATTACCCTATAATGCCTTCTGCAGAAGCTGTCACAATGAAGAGGAAGGTGAGAATATCTCCCACTTATTTTGCCACCCCCAGCATTGCAAGACTTAAGAATTAGGTTTCTAGGAAACCGTTCCTACAGTAACTCTCGTCTACTACACATGTTAGTAATTCAATTACAAAATTTAGGAATAAAACAAAAGAATTTGATTTAATTACTTTTTATTTACTCACATTTAAACAGGTGAATAAGAAAAATCAATGTTATGGAGTATATTGAACAATAATGGAAAATTTATGTAAAATAAAGCCTGGCAATTACGGGAAATTGTAAAAACCAACCATCAAATAACAAACTTCGGCAAATAGGGAATGATGAGGACAAACGAGTCCATAGTTTTTGGAAAAATATATTATAACCATTGAAATAACACAAATATATAACAGGATTAATATTGTAATGTTATAGATATCATTAACTGTCCAACAATTAAATCGTTTAATACATGTTTTGCCAGTATATCTTTTACAATCGAAAATATATACATACTTGATAACGAAACACTGCTTTCAGTAGGAGTTAAGGTCTCCCCGATTTTCTCTCATTATTGTTAACCAGTAAACAGTGAAACTATAACTGTAATTTAAACATCCATAAACACTAGAATGAAGCCGTAGAAGTGTTTCCTAATTAATTAAATTGTTCTATTCATACAGTTGGTCTAAACCAATTAGTATTTGCTTTACACAAAAAACAGTCAATTATTCATAGCACTTAACCCGTTTGTATGGACAAAAATAAGGTATCAATGTTCCCTACTAATGTGAAAATTTGATTTATTTTAAGACTACGTTTCTCAATTTTTTTTTGTCCTGGGGTCAATATTTGGTGAGCTGGATTAAAGGCTATAAATGTCCTTTTTAGAGGTTTTTTGATTTTTTTCACATTTCTTCCAAAGGAACTATATGTAAATTTGGTATCATATGAAAGGTCTTTTAGAGGCGCATTCAATGAGTTATCAAAAATTAAAATTGTTTTTTTAAAATTCAAAAATTTTCAAAATTTCAGACAAAATTTTATTTTTTTTTTTATTTTTTCATAGAATATACTTAAATAAGTAGTTGAAATTTCTTGATTATAAACATCGCGCAATTAACCCAAATGGGTTTTGCCGTTTTTTAAAATTTTATCTATTTAAAATTTATTAATTTTTTTTAAGCCAAAATTCTTCCCTATCTGACAATCTCTGTTAACTCAATAAAATAACGTAAATTTTATAAGCTAAAAAACGGGAAAAACCATTTGGGTTAATTGCGCGATGTTTATAATCAAGAAATTTCAACAATTTATTTAAGTATATTCTATGAAAATATGAAAAAAAAAAAAATTTTGTCTGAAATTTTAAAAATTTTTGAATTTAAATTTTTTTTTTATAATTTTTGATAACCCATTGAATGCGCCTCTCAAAGACTTTTCATATGATACCAAATTTACATATAGTTCTTTTGGAAGAAATGTGAAAAAAAAATCAAAAAACCTCTAAAAAGGACATTTTTATCCTTTGTTCCAGCTCACCAAATATTGACCCCAGAACAAAAAAAAAATCAAATTTTCATATTAGTCGGGAACATCCGCAATTTTATTTTGGGGCCACCCTAATGTAGGTATATGTTTATATTATATTGTGTCGAATTTTATATACCCACCACTAACATACCAGTAATATATGCATAATTGAAACTAATTTGTGTTACATTTGGTATCGATAACGATATTTATATGGATTATTTTATTTTATGGATCCCTTTTTCAAAATTAGTAAGTGTTCGTAACGCATGTTGAAAATTGTTTAAAAGACTAAATAGATAGCAGTTATAATTTTGCTGTGTTTATTATAAAATGTAATTATAGTTATTTAACACTGACAAAAAATAAATGCACAATTTCTCCTTAAACTAATGAAATGGTCTCATAAATTTTGAATAAAATACTTTCAAGAAATTGTACACGTTTTAACAAAAACTATTTGCAATTTTACAACAAATAGCAAATACCAAGTGTAATTATATTAATTCAACACAGTTTATATATGTTTCTTAAGGTACATGGCAAATATTTGTCGAAAATGACGTAGCGACTAAATGAAAGTTGTTTTAATTAATGTTTTTATTCAAACAGTTTTTTACTAAGGAAAAATCACCATAGAAATTAAGTTTTATTTTATTTGATGCTATTTGTTTATACAAAACACTCGTAAGATTGAATATCGTCCAACAAATTTGTACAAAAATTATTGGTTACGCTTTTATGAGTAAATATTTGCCATGTGTTACATATAAACCCAAAAGATCCAAAAAAAAACCTAAACCTATAGAAATACATTCATTCACATATAAGATTTAAGTTGGACATTTTCAAGCAGTTTATAATTTTATTATTTTGTAATTCTGAAACTCACTTTAAATGAATGACAAACTGATATTTACACAAGCATTCTATTACACGTGTGCTACTCATCCGATTAAAAATTACATATAATATGTGTAACATTTTTTTAAGCCTTAACATATGCTATAAAAATACAAACATATCAAATTTCAAGTGCTACATTTTCATCTTCTGTAAACATTTTTGTAATAAATACACCATAATTATCCATTTATGTATGCAGACGTTCGTTTTAAGTGTGTGTAAAGATTGTTAGACTTATCCCAACAAAACAATTTTTAAGCAAAATGTAACTAAATTGTATAATGAGCTTATCATGAGAGATTTTCTACAACTATTTACAAGTCTACTTACAAAAAGTACACAAAAATAACAGCTTTTAAGTGTAAGTGTTTAAAAAATGTTTTACATGACAATACTTTTTACAATAACACTTTTACACTTATTTTTAGGTAAAAATTTAATATACTTACATATATGATTGCAAAAAAAATTCCTAATGCACCCTATAGTTTTGCAATTATTCTTGAGAATGATGTCCCTTTACTTTACGTGCGCTTAAATTCCGTATTATTTGTTAACATTTAAAGTCTTAAGGTCCCTTCATACTTGGCAAATATTTGCCACCACGAAATAAAATATTTTTAAAATTGTTTATTTAGAAGAAGACACAACAAATATTTAGTCTTATTGATGCTGTTTGATCTTGCAAAACTCTTGTAGCAGTAAACAACGTCAAACTAATTTGTGCTAAAATAAGTGGTTACGTTTTTTTTTTTTAGTAAATATTTTCCATGTGTGACCGTACCTTTAGATTTGTTAACTTATTGTATACTGTAGGCAAGCAACATTTTTGCAAGATTTCAGCTTTCATAATTAAATAACTTTTAATAAGCCTTTTACAAAAGTATACACAACACTTTTCTAAGTTTAGAGGTACGATCACACTTGACAAATATTTGCTAAAAAGACGTAACCACTAAACAAAATATATTTGAAATCGTTTATTTATAAAAAAAACGTTGTTTATTTAGTACAGTACACAATAAATATTTACTTTTATTTTATTTGATGCTGTTAGATCTTGCAAAACTCTTGTAAGAGTAAACAACGTCGAACAAATTTGTGCTAAAACAAGTGGTTATGCTTTTTTGAGTAAATATTTGCCAAATGTGACCGTATCTTAAGACTTATGTTGGTAAGTTTTTAACAAGTTATATTTATAGCGTTTTGGTTTGTTGGGATGGATGTATCTATGTTAGTATGAATGTATGTATGGATGTATCCAGAAGATCAACAATATAAAAATGAAATTGATATGTTCTTAACATGTGCTTATTAAATATGTTAAAATTAAATTTTAATTTACATACATATACAGACAGGCATACAAACACACTTATACAAATATTGTATGAAAACATTTGAATTGTGATTAAACAATTTTAAGCTTAAATAAACAATGGTTATGCATATATTGAAAATTAACATTATAGTCAGTTAGTCTATACGCTTATCTAATACCCCATAACTACTGAAAGTTTTGGATGGATCAGCCAAATAAAAAAAGAGATTGAGGAATAATTTTATTTATTCACATCACATAGAAATATTGAGTTTAATGACCGTTCCTCCGCAGCTCCAGCTATACTTAGATGATCAATTTTATTAAGTTCTGCGCATAACATAAGCCGTTTAATTCAGGCAACTTTAGATGGTTTAATTTTAGTTACAAACGAAATTTCGAAATCGTTTTGACAGTTTATAGAAATATACAACAAATAATACAAACAAAAGTATTAGTATTGTCAATATTATTCCTCTACATATTTGTTTTTTCTGCATAGTTTATCACAATTTTAGTATGCATCCAAGAGAGCCAAATTGAAAATAATAAGAATCATATCGACTGATGCTAAATATCATTCCTCTGGACGTTAACTTAATATGCTGCTGGAATAATTTCATTATCATTGAATTTTTACTTTATTTTACTTTTAACTTTTTTCTTTATATGCACTTTTATTTTTATTTTTTATAGTTTTGGATTCTATTGAATGGGAATTTATTGTACAAAAATCAATATGTTCATAACGTTAGAATCATCTAAAAGAAATTCAAAATGAAAGTACTTTAAATTTACAAATATCTATGTATATAAAGTAAGTATACAAATACGTGCATACACATAAATGTTTATGTGGTAAAACATTAAAACAACTAAAGTCGAAAATAACAGTTTTGAGATATTAGAAAACAACGCTGTAGTTTGTAAGTCAACGATTTCTTGTGGACATAGTGTTAAGTGCAGATTCTATAATATTTATAAATAATATAATAGAAATTGGATCTACTTTAATCCAAGTATATCCGTTGCAAATTTAATTACCAAGATCCTGAGCATCCCATCATTAGTTTTATAAAAATACAAAACCGGGTAAATTAACACAAATCAATTTAAGCTTTTATGACTTGTTGCCACAAAAACTAAAAAGTAAAAATAAAGCTCAAGTGTTTGTTACTCGCACAAGTTGTATACAATATACATATTGGTATAGAATATAGAATAGAAATAAAGGTCATTCTTCTATCTATACGAATACATTCTAATTCATAACTATTTACTTGTAGCATACACAGACATTACTTCGGTCGCTGTTGCTGTTGTTGCATCTGAATATAAAGCTAACAATATCACCTACTTACCATCTTCCTTTGAGCTATTTTGAGAATATATTTGCATATTTATTGAATTGAAAATACATTGACAAATAACACAAAGAGAAATATTTGAAAATCACACCTTTAATGCAAATTACTGATTTTTATTTATGAATATTATATGGGTTCCTACTAATGTTTTTAATGGAGAGACCTGGGGGGTTACTGCGTATTTCGATTCGAAAGCAAAAGCGTCCAGGAACTGACATCCTTACCAATACTTTTTGCATTATTATGTAGCAAACGTTCAATCTGCCGAGCATCATCATCAGAAAGCAGTCTTGCTCGACCCCCTTGATTATTATTGCAAGCAACATTACGCCGTTTTTTAGATCATTTACCGTGGATTTACTTAAATTAACACGTATTGGTTTGCCATTCTAGTCATACAACTGCAGAAGGTTAATATGTTGAATTATTCACTGCGAAAAAGCATCCTTTTCCTTTCCCTGATAAGTATAAATTCAATGGTCTTGATTCTCTCTGTAATTCGGCCATCATTTCGCTTTCGAAACTTTTCAAAAAACTTTGGCTTTTGGTTAATATAGTCATGCCCATGACGAAATTGGTTGAGAATATGATAATGTTTTTGATAAAAAATTTCCCCCACTGCAAAGAGTTGTCATAATAATAAAAACGCTGAAACTGATTCGCTACGCAAAAAAATAAGTTCCTTTAACTAATCCTTTCAGCGCTTAATATCATGATGGCTAATTTCCTGTGTTATTAAAAGATTGTTAATGTTACGCCAATTACTAAAAATGATGAGGCTATTATGTTTTTAGTAGGGTCTGTAATTATATTTTTGTTTGAGAGAGTTCACACGCTGCGACTTCTCTGTAGCTAGTGTAGCAGGTTTTCTAAAACGAAGCGACAAATTTGACATTACTTCTTTTCTCTTGTATTATTTTTATTTCATTTTCCAGCAGTGTTGCCACGATGAAATTTCATTTTATGGGATTAAAGAAAATTTTTGGCAATACTGCGTATAAATAACTGTAAATTAAAGAGAAAAGAAATTGTTGTTTTAATTTTAAATAAAAAATACTATGTGGACAAAAAATTTAATAAAAAATTTAACAGTAAAATACCAGGAATATGAATACTTGTGTAATGTACCTGTAATGTAACTAGGTCCTATATAGCAACACACCTGCGAATGAGCGAAATAGAAGAAATGAACAATTTAATGTGAAAATGGTGCAAGAAATGTTTCATCATGTGAACAGACGATTTATGTTAAGCTTACTCATGGATCATACAATATAGAATCTCATTTAATGAGTTGTAGATTAATGATGGAGTAACGCGAAGCTCATTTCTTATTTTTTAAACCATTTTTTTTGTTAAACCTCCAGTCCTATTAATTTTTTTTTGCAGATTTATAAAAAATTAAAGTATACTTCAAATGTACTTTAAGAAAATTTTGAAAATTTGTTTGTATGTCTAAAAGCACACTTCAGCCTACTTTATTTTTTTATGAATATGTACATTAATATTTATTATATTTATCTATGTATGTAGTTCTAAAATAATTCATTGCATGATAAGGGTCATCATCATCATGTGAGTAAAATAAGAAAATAATATAAAAGTATTTTCCATAGTAATCTGTGATTGTTATGTTTTGTATTGTTGTTATTTAGACTCAAAGGATTTTTCAATAAGAAATTTTTTCCATATTGGACATATTAAGAGTAGAAGCTTTGGCAATTGTTAGAATGGATAAGATTTCACTCGAAAATCATCCAGATTCTCTGAATTCTTTTAAGAATAATCAGCTGGTTTTTTTTTTATTGAAAAATCACTTTTTTAGACAATACGATGTCCGGATACGTCAACGAGCAATATAGGTAGGCACTAGATATTGACCTATTATTGACGATATAGATATTACTAACACAAGGTTTCAACAGGACGTTGGCACGTATCACACAGCCTCCGAAACAATGAATTTATTGCAAAATAAATTTCCCGATCGCATAATTTCCCGAAATTTATATACAAAATAGAGTCTATACAATTTAAAATCCTTGACGTGATTTACGAAAAATAGACCTGCGATGTTGCTAAAATCTTATTGACAATTTTAATAAGATAATTTACATCTGAATGCGTGTTAGCGTTGGACAACTGTACGATACGAATCAAAATTTTATTGCTATTTATATTTTGTTAAAAAAAATTCTAGTTACAACATTTTTTATCTATCTCATCTGAATTTGTGCTTAATTTGAAAAAAATTGTATAATATTTAATTTAACACCTCTACTTACCGGAATTCTTACTAGATTGTAAATAAGTTCAAAAATCAGCTCTGTAGCGTAAAGTATGCAATGGTACAAAATTTAACAAAATACTTTCAAAATAAAACGTTTCTAAAACACTGTACTCGTACATCATTGGAAGTGCAAATATGGCATAAGCAATTGGAATATACTGATTCCTGGATATCGATGACTTGATCATCGACCTCTCAGTGTACTCGTAAGCAGATATATACATATTTATAAAATAAGTTTTGAAAAAACTTTTATTGTTGTGAAATTATGATCAAAAAATATTCGAAAAATGTTGGAGAATAATAAAACAAACCAAGGAATACTCGTGCAAGAAATAAAAAACACTTTAGAAGTACTACAATGCTGTGGAGGTGGGGTATATAGTGGCTGCGGTTGGAATTGCTGGTTGTTGCTGTAGCAAGTCATAGTTGGGCAAAAGCTGTAAAAATAGTAAAAGTTTTTATTTCTTGTTGTTGAATAATTTTTTTTATAGAAAAAAAAAAACGATATAACAAAGCAAAAATAATTTAATATGCAAATATTTCTAACAAAATATGTATGTATGTTTGTATATATATATGTTTTGAAAAATGGTCTCAGTAGTAATAGTAACGAATTGTGTTTATAAATTAATTAAAATTTATGTTAAGATTTAAATTTGTGGTTTAGAAAGAAAATTGAATTAAATTATTTATTATAAAACATTTTAATACTACTATGTATTTCTTTATATTTTTTAAAAATGTTACAAATACAAGTTGAAGTTTTCTTAAAATTATTTTAGTAATTAAACAAAAGATTCTAAATACAGATTGTTTAGTTAATTGAAAAATAGTAAACCTATTTCAATATTTGTCAAATTATGTCATAAATTGTGTTTTCCATTCGCAAAAACCCTGTTCTTCAAAGTAAATTTTTAAATTTTGAAAACAAATAATGAAAATAATAAGAGAGGCTAAATGAAGCTAATAATATTTTGTATAAATATTAAAATTATTAAAATTAACAGTATGTTTTATTAAATTAAAATTTTTAAATTAACGAAACATAATTTTTGACAGAAAAAAAATTGAACTGAACGCATAAATATTAATGTCCAAGTTAAAATTTATTTAAAGAATAGATAAATTCGCTTAAAGAATGTACAGTGGGAAGCAAAACTGTCCGTATGTTTTGCATTAAGAAATCAAGGTAATAAAAAAGAATACAAATACAGGTATATTATCGTATATATGTATTTTTTTTTTTTTATTTAATGGAACCTTATTCTAAATTATAAAGCTTCACAAAAATAAAAAAAAATAAAAACTCACTATTCGGACACTTTTGCACAGCACAAGAAATAAACATTATCACGATATTTATCTGTTAAAATGTAACTGTATTTGACCCGTGAAGAGATTAACTTGATTTTTAAAGATCTTTTTCTAAACTTACATTTAGACAATATTAAATCAAACTACTTACTCTTTTTATTAACTCAAAGAACTTACATACCTACATATACACATAATCTCCATCTATACAACTAAAGGAAAAGGTAACAAAATACATAAAGCCCATACAATTTTTATTCGAAAAGAAATAATAAATCCCCATTCTCTTTATTTATTTCGTTTCTCATATATCAACAATTATTCTCAGCTCAAACTACATACCCTGTAGTTTTCGAGAAAAAAGGGAAAATTATTTATTCTTTATTATTCCCTAACACAGAAAAATGAGAAAAATGCCAACTGATATTGAAAACAATGTGAAAAATTTGTTGCAAAATAATTATTCATGCCGTAAAATTGCTGAAAAATAAAATATAAATGATATAAAAAATTGTCTTAATAAAGCTTGAGTAATAACCAAGGGGGTCGACTAAGATTGATGGTGATGCCTGGCAGATTGAACAATAAGGAGATCAAGACCCCAAAAATTCTGCAAAAAGTATTGGTATGGATGTCAGTTCCTGGACGGTTAGACGCGCATTAAATATAATTGGTTTAGTAGCCAGTGCGAAAAATCTAGAAAAAAAAATTCATTTCTCTACAACCCCCAAAAACTGGTCAGCAAATGACTGGAAACTGGTTATTTGGAGCGACGAAACGAAAGTCAACCGATACCAGTCTGATGAAAAAGAATACTACTGGCATAGACCGCATGATCGCATCAAAAAGCACCATCATTAATGCAAAACATTCGTACATATTTGCATCCCACTGTATATATATTCTGTTTTATATAGAAAATTTATTCAAATAAAAGTTTATGTTTAGTAGGTAAGTAACATAAATTATTTAATAAAATGATGTTATTCGAGAAAGAACTTCCTTTTGATACCACTCGTAGGGTGGTCAATTGAATTGATCCAAAGCACATATTTAATTCACGTGGAGACAATAGACCATTTTATTATTAAGTCTAGCTAATGAATACATATTTGCAGCTAATTAAGGATACGATTCTAACATGTGTGCTTGAAGCAAACAATACGAAAGGCTTTATGAGATTCTCAAAATTTGTCATAGTTTAGTCAATTTAAGGACATACCACAAATGTTACAAAAAAGTTTTTATTTAAAAATAAATCAATATTTTGTTGCAAATCCATTGTTATTAATAAGAGCTTAACAACAATTGCGAGGCACTAAGGTCTCCAAATTCTTACATACACTGCTTGAAATGGCTTGCCAAGCTTTCTGTGTTTCGGCAAAGAGATCATTTAAATTGCTTATTTTTACAGAGCTTACTTTGGTTCTACAACTTGCCATTAATTCTCAAACGGGTTTAGATCAGGTCTACAAGAACGAAATTCAAGAACAGTAACCAAATTATTGGAAAACAATTGCTTGACGTGAAGAGCCGTATTCTTCGGATCGTTATCTTATTGAGATATCGATGCTACTGGCATGTTCTCATCAGCCTATGGCATCATTGTATCGCCAAAAATTCCCGCATACTGAAACTTATCCATATTTCCCTCAATTTTTTGCAGCAACCCAACACCACGTGACGACTTATCACCTCAAAGCATTATAGAACCGCCGCCATGATTCGACGTGGTGCGGGTGTAATTTGTATCAAATTCTTTCCACTTTGGCCGGCGAATATATTTTTTTTCATCCGGAGAGCTCCTACTAATTTTTGTTTCGTCCAAAAATAATACTCTTTTCATTTTACATCTGCCCAATGAAGGTCCTTCTTTGAGAATTCGAGTCTCTTCTTTCTCTTATGTTCACACAATAATAGTTTCTTTCGTGAATTTCTTTCAAACAGTCCAACTTTTCGCAATCGACGTTTTACTGTATCTACAGACGGTTTTGTCTCATTTTGGCTGTTAAGGCTGTTGCAATTTCCCGATAAGTGTTTGCATCCTGATGCATTTGTAAAATAAGTTTTCAAGTACTTATACCACAGGATTTGCTTTAATCCATGTTAAACAAGTATTAAGTACTTTTTATATACTGAAAAACACTTTATTATAATTAACCCCCTGGCCCACGATGTCGAACGATAATGTTCGCTTATATAAGACTTAAGACGCAAACTTAATTATGAAATAAACAAACTTGATTGAGTAAAAAATAGATACGATAAGAAGTTTGTGTCTTAAGTCTTATCGAAGCGAACGTTTTTCGTTCGACATCGTGGGCCAGGGGATAATTAATTTAATATATCTTTTAAAAATTACCTGAATTTTAAAAAATGTTAGCAAATGTATCACTGTCCATAATTTAGTGCACGATTAATATATTTCACAAATTAAAAAAACAAACACCACAGAAAGAAAAAAAAGGAAAAAAATAAGTGTTAAATTTTAGTGTTTTATTTAATAAATATTACAACCGTCAGTCTCAAATAAAACAAACATTCTATAAATGAGTCAAACTTAAGGTAAAGTCACATATGGCAAATATTTAGTCAACGTTGTTTACTCTTACAAGAGTTTTGCAAGATCAAACAACATCAAATAAATTAAAACTAAATATTTGTTGTGATTGGGCCTAAATAAGTAAAGGTTTTTTAAATAATAGATTTTATGTATATATTATTTAGTGCTTACGTATTTTCGGCAAATATTTGCCAAAAGTGACCGTACCTTTAATTTTGATCCTGTATGTAAATTTAAGTATTGATGATTAACGATTTCAAATGATTTTTTTTTATTATTTTAATATTATTTATTATTTTAATATTATATGCTATTATATGAATGTACTATTGGGTGCATAACTTAAAAATGCAGAATTTTTAAAATTTTAAGATTTTATTATTTTAAAATATTTGTACAATTTAAATTTATTTAAAGTATTGGCCATTTTCCAAAATAATATGGACATCAAGACCCCGAAAAATGCTGCAAAAAGTATTGGTAAGGATGTCAGTTCTGGATAGTTAGACGCGCTTTAAATAGAATTGGTTTAATAGCCAGTGTGAAAAAGAAAAAGCCAGCACTTTCCCATGGAAATGTGACAATACGCCTTCATTTCTGTAAAACCTACAAAAATTAGACAGTATATGACTAAAAACGGGTAATTTGGATTGACGAAACGAAAGTCAACCGATACCAGTCTGATGGAAAAGAATACGACTGGCATAGGCCGCATGAGCGCATCCAAAAGCTTCCTTCCTTAATGTAAAACATCCGGACAGTTTTGCTTCCCACTGTACTTGTAACTGATTGATGATTAACGATTTCAAATGATTTTTTTTTATTATTTTAATATTATTTATTATTTTAATATTATATGCTATTATATGAATGTACTATTGGGTGCATAACTTAAAAATGCAGAATTTTTAAAATTTTAAGATTTTATTATTTTAAAATATTTGTACAATTTAAATTTATTTAAAGTATTGGCCATTTTCCAAAATAATATGGACATCAAGACCCCGAAAAATGCTGCAAAAAGTATTGGTAAGGATGTCAGTTCTGGATAGTTAGACGCGCTTTAAATAGAATTGGTTTAATAGCCAGTGTGAAAAAGAAAAAGCCAGCACTTTCCCATGGAAATGTGACAATACGCCTTCATTTCTGTAAAACCTACAAAAATTAGACAGTATATGACTAAAAACGGGTAATTTGGATTGACGAAACGAAAGTCAACCGATACCAGTCTGATGGAAAAGAATACGACTGGCATAGGCCGCATGAGCGCATCCAAAAGCTTCCTTCCTTAATGTAAAACATCCGGACAGTTTTGCTTCCCACTGTACTTGTAACTGATCTGTGTAAAATTATGGTTAAATATTGGTGTTTATGTAGGTTAGTGTGTTTTCGAGAGTAGTCCTCATAAGGGAACTATGAGCTCTTAATGATTTTTATAAGAGATTTATGCGCATGTAAGAGATTTTTCGAAGTGAACTTTATATGTGGACAACGGTCAAATATGAACTGATCATCATCCAATTTGGTGTGACGATTTAAATTTATATACGGATTAGTTTTTATACGGATTACTAGAAAATTAAGACACAATTATCAATTGTATGAAATTTTAATTTTTTTTACTTGATTTTTACAATTTTATGTATGAATAAAAAATAAATATCTTCTAAAAATGAGTAGGCAAAACAGTTTTGTGATACACTGTAAATTATTAATTAAAATAGCGCGTTAATTTTATTTATAATTTAAAAAATATACTACTTGTGTTTTATTGAAGTCGTACTGGATTAATGAATCAATGAAATTATTTAAACTGTTTTCAAAATAAAAGCATAATGTTGCTGATTAACCTTAAATTAAGTCTTTCTAAGTATGATGATTCATTTATATTTATCACAAAAGCAAAAACGAAATTATTATTCAACATAAAAACAATAACTAAAAAGTTTCCAAATAAATGATGCTGTATAAATGACGACATTGGTTTAACTTTTTTATTTTCCACAGAAACAGCGTTTAGTTATGGTATTATTTCAAAATAATATATACAAATTATTATCACACATAATAATAAATTAGAAAGAAATAAAAACTGTATGAAATAGTTTTAAAAGTTCACATTCAAACATTTAGTTAATAAATGAATTACCTATAAATTTTCAAACTCTCAAATACCAAATCTGCAAATCAAAAGCAGCAGCAGTATTGACAGCATCAAAGTAAATAAATTTAATAAAGACTACACTGCTTAAACCATGATGATACTTATCAATAAAAATCCAGATACAACCCAACACACACACATACATATTAAGTTACACACAGGCACACACACACATACATAAAGAAAGAGAAAGTGCCCCTAGCAAGTTTAAGTTTTTACTTGAATCGAAGAAATGAAATGAAAAAAGTGTAAAGAATGTCAATTTATTGTGATTATAACTCGAACGTTTTTATGTTTATACAAAACGAAGACAGAAAAAAACACATTTTTTATAGAAACTTTTGCTTTTCTTTAAGTTGTAACTCACGCCTGACTAGAGTTTAACAACAAATTGCCCAAACACACTCACACGTACATAAATGGATACCCCATCATACACAGATACACATGTGCAATATCTACAACGAACATAAATTTTTATAAAGCGCTTTCCCTTCCTGTGCTCGCTCGTGTCTATTCGATTTAGTGGGTTAGGCTGGCTGAATTCGTTGTTTTTTTTTGTATTTCATTTTATTTACTTTTTTTGTAACTTTAATTCGTGATAATATTGACCGTTGAAAGTAAAAGCGGCATTAAAGTAAATATGGATGGATATCTGTTTATGCAAGCATATATGTGTGAGTATGTATCTGTGTTTTGTAGTTGTATTGTGTTTAATAAACAACTTTTTCTTTTTATTGATTCTTGAATGGTCACTTTTTTATGAGTGCATGATTAGCTTGGTATGTGCCTGCCTGCCTATAGTTACAGCATACAAATGTTTATTTAACTTTTTTTCTTCTTTAAATTTTGTAAAAAACAAGTTTTTTTGAAGAAGAACTAATTTTATTCTGGTGCTTTTTTAAAGCCAAACCCATCGTTTTGTCTTTTGAGCACAAACAATTCAGTTTAAAAAGGTAGCTGTAACCTAGTTTAAGATTTAAATTTATGAATATATTTTTCAAAATTCAAATGCTTTTGTGATGAGCTTTGTAATGGCCATACCCACCCTTTTGCTTACCAGTGGACTGAAAAACGTTTAAGCCCAGGACTTATTATCGCACATAATTGTGTAAGTTTAACTGAGAAAAAGCTGGCAGAATTTTGTACCACTTAAATAAAATATCAATTAAATACAGTGGGGAGAAGAAGTGAAGACATGTTTGTGCACTTTTTATTGCACACAAATAAAGAAAATTGGAAAATGTTTTAGCTTTAATATTAAACAAAATAATTTACAATACAAAATGGAAAATAAGAATTTTCGGGAAATAAATAAATAGTAAAAAAAAAACTTGCATATACTCAATTTTTTACATGTGTATGTGTTTTGAAATATTTGCACAAAAATATCAAAGTTTACCTTTAGATTTGCATGTGTTTCCTTTGTTTATGAAAAACACTAGTTTAATATTAATATAATTGCGTGTGGTAAACACTTTTTGCAAATTATCCAACACAAATCAAATAGTAATACATTTTATAATAAATAAACTACATAACAATAGTCTTTGAGGACAATATTTTAGCAATGACAAAAAGTAGCTATTCTATGATAGTTATAGAGGTCGCAAAAAGTTATTAAAGAATGCAAAGTAAACAGGTGTTTAACACCAAAATATGCATCTATAGCATTAAGGAAACCAGTTAGTCGATGGACAGCATGACGAGCCATTAGCGATACTGGTTGCATATCAGCAGTTAACAAATGAAAGCCTGCATTACCGATTAAAGTTTGCTAGAGAGCACAGAAATTGGACAGTAGACGTTTGTAAACGTGCCATCTGATCAGAAGAATCCAAATGTAAGCATTTTCAATATTACGGTAAACACTGTTGCTTACTCTGAACAGCCCAGAGAATTAAAAGACGCCATGTTAAGGAAACATTGAAAAACGGTGGGAGGAACATCATAATATGAGGTTGCTTTACATGGCGACACTTCGGACCACTGCAAAGAATCGAAGCTATATTGAGGAAAAAAGACAATCTGCGAATTTTGCAAACTCATATTTCCCAACTTTGTAGATAAGAGCGTCTATCATAAGGATGAAGTTACTTTTAAGCTGGAACCAAAGCACACGTTTAAAATCGTGAAAGAATGTTTTAGCGAGCAGAAAATATGTTTTACGAAATAACGAGCTACGGATTAAATATTAAAAACGCTAACATTCCCTAAAGTTTATGCATGGTGCAAAATTGAATTGCTTTCTTTTCGTTGGTATTTTTTCTTAGAACTTGTTACTTTTAGTTTTGATTTTTTTAAGCATAAAATAAATGACAACAAAAACATTTAAAATTTTTTTTATTCTTTATTAGTTGTATTTGAATGCAATAACAAGTGCACAAAGTACTCTTTTATGCTGCCCACTGTACAAGGTATTTAATCAGCTTTAACATTGAGGAAAAATAGCTTGAATTTGCAAAAATAATTTTAGGTACAAACGAGTATTTTAAGTCAAATTTATGTTGGATGAATGTGTAAAAAATAATCAAACTATATAGATTGTCGAGGAATAATTTGTACGCAATTTCAGCCTGATTATATTTGCAATTTGACATGAACCTATAAATAATTTGAATAAGAAAAGAAACTACATACACCAATCAAACTAAAGCATTATTCACATATTAGGCCTCACTACTGAAGCTGTTTTTAAAAACTTGTTTTTTTTTCAGTGATTTATTTTAAAAACATCAGTCGAAATATATTTGTACAAGTGTTGATTGGTAAAAAATTATAATTAGAAGAGAATTACTGTCAATTAAGATTCTTATTAAAAGAAACTAGGAAATTACAAAGAAAATACAAAGTTCTTATAGCAAACTTCTTTTCAACAACGCAAATGTTAAGTAGCTATGGTGCAATTAAATATCCAAATTGTAGATAAAAGTAAATAATAAACACTAAATTAATAACATTGTTGCAGTGACAATAGTTTGGCAAGCAATGTACACCTCTTGTCTGAAGACCCTTTTGTTATCTCTTTAACTACGACTTCGTATATTTATATAAAATAATGCCTACATAAACATTAACTTTTTAGACGTCACCACTCAAACATTCAGCAAATGTTTGTCTCGTTTTAGCTCAGTGCTAGTAAGTACCTAAATATATTTATTAACACCCTTAATTGTCCCCAGTTTCGAAAAATTGAACAATATTTGTCAATATTGTCAAAGGAGAGTTAAAGCGATGTGGTACTGTAGTTCTTGACAATAAATTTTTCTTCTACGTCAAATAAAATTCAAATAAAATGTTTTGAAACTAAAATGTCCAAATGATTTTGAAGAATATGTGTTCACCAAATATGATGGAAATCGGAAGTGTGTGAAATTTCTATAGATAAAATTATTAGTTGATGTACATATTCCTTTGCTGCATTTTCTCGAAGTTTATTATTTCCGTAATAAAAAAAGCAAAATTGTCAAAACAATATGAGCGAGTTAACAATAGTTTAGGACAATTTTTAATCATCTAAGTAAAAATATTTATTATGTAAAGTTTAGCGAAAATAGTTTTTACTTAAAAAAAAAAATAAATATAAATATAAACGTATTTATGTTTGCTCAAAAAACTGTTTATATTTTTCTAATTTTCTGCACATCATTGTTTGCAACAAATGTTCACACTAATTAAATCCATTTCTAGTCAATTACGGAAAAACTTAAAACTAAATACCAAAATCCTGCGTATTTGAAAATCTACTTAAAATATAATTATCACATTGCCACAAACAAGCCATAAATATATAATTAGTACTGATAATGCCAGAAGCTTTATAAACATCATCAAATGAATATTGTTTTATAAAATATTTTAGCTTTTGTTGCCATTACTTTTGAGGTTTCTAATTAATGGATGCAATGTTAATTTGGGGAAAAAGTAACCATGTAAATGCGAAACATGAATAATAAACTATGCAAACTCATGAAAATCAATGAAAAAATCCCCAACAACAACATAAAAAAGACAGTAATATAACTTTCTTTTTATAACACACGTACTTTTGTATATAGATTTGTATTTAGATTTGTATTTATTATGTAAAAGGAAATTGAAAATTTTAGGAACGTAAAGTGAAAACTTTAAATTAATAATGCCAATAATATTTGGCATTTAGCAACGTAGCCAGTCCTCCTTTCCCGCCTCTTCATAAAGCACAAGAGCGTAGCACAGCAAAAATTTGTGTGTTTGTATGGAATGAAAACACTTAAATGCAAAAATGGTTTTTAAGTTATTTATGTAAATAAATAAATAAATACTTCAAATTTATATGTTTGTCGGTCTGTCTGCCTATAGATGCGTACAGGTTGTAGGTATGTATGTATTTACGAGCACTTGTGTTGTTGTTGGTTGGAAAGCCAATGCCAGGCAGTCAGTCAGTCAGTCATCCATGCCATAAAGCTGTGCTTAGAATATTATTTGGTGTTAATTTTATTTTCATACACCAACACATGCATTTATGTTTGTATAGTTGTAAATATGTATTTATATTTATTTGTACATGATTTTACGAATACGAATATAAACGTATTCACGTATACACACTCTTATATTCATTCATATTTATATGAACATTAATTTGTTGTACATTTAAATTTGGTATCTGTGTGTTCTGGGAAGCCGAATTTTTACCCATATAAACTTATAATTCAATATAATTGAATGACCCAAATTATTTTAATAAGTAACGGCTTTAATATATACTAAATAAATTTTCAAACCTCTATGTTTGTTAATGAATTCGTTAAAAGGTTTCTTTTGTGGAATATACTCGTAGTTTAAACACTACGGAATATTTTTAGAAATATTTGTGCTATACCACACTTAGCATAATGTTATTTAATCATTTCTTTATTTTCTGTAAATAATTTTATATACCCTACACTACCATTGTGGGGTTTGTGCTGATGTTTGTAATACCCAAAAATATTAGTCCAATACCCACTTTACTCGTAAAGTATACCGATCGACTCAGAATCATTTTCTAAGTCGATTTCACAATGTCTGTCCATCCGTCTGGCTGGCTGGCTGTCCATGTAAACCTTGTGCGCAGAGTACAGTTCGCAATTTTGAAGATATTTCGATAAAATTTGATATTTCTTGACCAAAGGACGCTGAATCTGTGTGAACATTCTAGACATAAATGAACATTCTAGTGTCTTAGCTCCGAAACATTATGATTGGTGTATAAATAGACTAACAAGGCCGCTCAAGTTGTTAGTTTTATTGTGAGTCATCGTTGTGTAAACATCAGACATTCTCAAACTTTAATTTAAGTCTGGTATAAAGACAGAGTGTTGATTAAAATTGTTTTTGATACATTTAAATAAATAAAGGCTCGATATATTTTGTTTTAACTAATTCGGACGAAAAACAAAAACAATTCACATGTCAAAAGTGTCCTTAAATTTCATAATTTAAACTCAAAATTTCCTTGGCTATGGAGAACTGTTATTCATTCGAACTCTGTTAATATGCGAATGTAGTGCACAATCACTAGTTCAGATACATCTCCGATTTAATAGCATAGATACTATTTTGTTTTGAGGCATTTTTTGTGAAAAAATAATGTGGCTACTTGTAAAATTACTATTTTTATTTTAATTTAAAAATCCCGTTTTTTATAAAATTTACTTCGATGTTCCGCCTTTACATCCTTAATATCCCAATCGTGTACTATTTCTTCCTTTTTAACTTTTCTTGTTATTTATTATATGTAATTATCCAATTTTTTGTAAACATACAAATTTCAGTCTTTGCCTCATTTATATTGAGTCCTCCCTCACTCAGGCCCAGTTTTAGGACGAGATAATAATTTTCTTTGCTCTTTAACAGAAAATTCTACTTTCCGCTAATTAATATCGCGACGTCATCTGTAAAACAAATGTACCAATGTTTTCCAGCATATAACCTATCCAAGCGATCAAAATTCGTAGATGTTTGAAGCATTAAACACACTCACCACTGCAGGCTACCGACTACAATATTTCAAAAATAAAATAGACACATTTATATGTGAATGATTATTTTAACGACGGCAGGACGAAAAAATCATTCACATATAAACGTGTCTATTTTATTTTTGAAATATTGTAGTCGGTTTTAACGACGGCAGGACGAAAAAATCATTCACATATAAACGTGTCTATTTTATTTTTGAAACATTGTAGTCGGTAGCCTACAATTCAGGTTAGCAAAAGTTACACAGCTCTCTAGCAATAATTTGGCTTTTACAGATTTGAAAAATATCAATTAGTGGACGAGTTATAGCCAAAAAAACATTTAAACAATATGCTGAAAATCGGCATATGACTGCAAAGTTCCAAGCTCGATTAAAAAACAATTCGAACTAACTTAAACAAACACCCCGATACGGGTCTTCTGATTTAGCCTCTATTTTCACCTCTCACTCTCAGAATAGACCTAACTTTTGCTAACCTGAATTTGTTCCACAGTGATACTGTAGTCGGTAGCCAGCTGTGGTGAATGTGTTTAAAGCATAAGGAATATAATTAGGTTCGTTAAAAAAAATGGTTGTACCAAAAACAATTGGTCAATTTTTACTGACAAAACATGATTTTTTTTACATATAAACTTTTTTTTAAATATCAGGTTCTTTATAAAAATCGAATTTGTTTAACAAAAAAAAAAAAAAATTATTTAACAAATAAAACATTTTTGAAAAATAGTTGAAGTCATTTCAAGCTAGTCTTATCTGAACTTTTGAGCATGTATCTAGTCCTTTAATCCGGTTATCCTTTTATCACACGACATTTTTCTTAATTTTTAACCAAACATCATAAAGTATAAAACATTTCTCTACCCATTTTAATAACACCACATTTCCCCCCAATATTATAATTGTACAAACAACTGCAATATGTATATATATGTGTATATGTGCGTGTGTACGTGTGCCAAAAACAACAGCAAATACAGGACCCGATGCTAGCGCCAAATGTCAATACTTGTAAATGTGAATATCTATAGAAGCTCTTTTTAAGCCAACAAGTATTTTCAAAATAAGCCTAAAGTAAAAAAAAGGTTTTACTGTATTCATACAATATGAATAAATTAAGTTTCAATTGTTACCACAATTGCTGTGTACATGTTGTTGTCCATGCTATTTGAATTGTTGCTGCCGTTGAGGATTTTGCTGTTTTTGTTGTTGTCATCACTGACATTGTCATTGTCATGGTCCGAAATATTTAGCATGTTGAATAAACGAATGAATTAATGAACGAACGAACGAACAAACTGTCGCAAAGTCTATTGTATGGACAAAGTTTTGGTTATACATTTTGGTGTGAATACCAGTGTTGCCAGAAAATGAATTTCAAAATATGCTAAAACTTGAAAAACTAAGTGCTAATTTTATTTCAAATGTTACAAATATAAATTATAGTATTTTCTTATTTTGTTCGTAACAATTGTTGACTTGTTTTAATAGATTACATTTCATATATTAATTCAAAAATTTCCGTGTTCATTTACTTACCACACCGAAAGAATTTTAGTTGAAATATTAATAAAAGTATTTTTTGGTTTGAAATAGTAAAAAAAATCGAGAAAAAATTTGTTTTTTATCAAGCATTTTCGAGAAACAAAATGCTAAATCTAGCACTAAAAGTGCTAAAATGGCAACACTGGTGAACACACACTTATGTATGTCTGTTCGTTCATTCATTCGTTCGTTTGTTCGTTTTTGTCCATTTGTATGGTCACAAGCGGTTCACATTATGTGGCTGGCAGAAGTGTGTTTCAAAGTAACTGTGTATACAAATGTTTATATGTGAAACATATTATGTATGTATGTACGTATATACAGTATGTAAAGAAACTGTTTTGACAATTACAAAAATGTGTTGAAAATGATTTGTCATTAATTTTCTAAACTAAATAATTAAATAAATAATAAAACCCACTATTTTTTTTTAAAATACAACAAAAGAAATTGAAGTTTTAATTGTTCAAATAAAAAGGCTTCTTACAGTCTACAAATCTTGAAGACAGTCCTGTACACACGCAGAGAAAAAATATTGTTATCATGATATATTTTTTTAACAATTTTTTCAACATATATTTTCAAAATGTGTTCAAGTATTTTGGTACTATTATGGTAACTGTAATTATGTATATGATTGGGACAACTATAATATTACATAGTTACGATTCACATGATTATAGTATACATTGTAATTTATTGGTTTATAGTAATTAAGTAAATGTTTTTATTATGAAAAATTTTTCATATAGAATATTTATGCAAGCAACAAATCAAGTTAGAATGTATAGTCTATGAAATACAAGTTAGAGTGCATACTACTTTAAGTACAATTGCAAACATAAGCTTGTGCCCGGTAACCGGTAACACTGGTTAAAAGATTGATGTTTGACTGTTGGCTAGCAGGCACCGCAGTGGTGCAGAGGTTAGAACGCTAAGAATTCTGATGAGAGAATGTGGTGATTCTCGAAACATGTAAATTCAACACAGGTTCAACCCCAGTTTAGCCAGAAAAATTTGAATAGAGATTTCATGTTGTAAAACAATTCTGTCAGTAAAAATAATCTAATGAAAATTAAATTTAATGAACTCTAGCCCGACTAAATAAATATCAAAAATTTAAAATTAACAGTTCGAATAAAAAATAATAAATTGTTGTTTTGAAATTTTATTTTATTTTGACCATTTATAAATGATGTAATTACCAATTCTTACTGTAATTTACAGAGTTTGTCTGATTTTCATAATAGTCTTGAGTGTAATTTAACAATTTATAAAATAAAAAAAAAAATATTTTTCCATATTCATAAGTTAAGAAACAGAGTATAAAAAATTACAAGATATAAGGTGAGGCCTTTGTGTTTGAATTTTATCTCAATAATATTATTTACAAGGGATTTGTGGGTAGCATAGTAGAAGTGGACCAGTTATGGACTGATAGCTTCTAAATCCAGTTTCTACTAATGTGGTTTCTACGTATTAGAGGCTTATTTTGGTTGAATTTCATATCAATAACGTTATTTATAAGAGTTGTATGGTTGTTTAATATGCTCGAAAGTGGACTTAATTCGCCAACTATTGACTGACAGCTACAAAATTCAGTATCATAATTGGCGTATAACCGATATTAGTATGATTTCGGGATTAAAAATTACTAAATTTCTTGCTCGATATCCAATGCCATAATCTCAAATAAGAAAATTACCATCAATTTTACTCGATATCGAATGCGGTAATTTGGCCCCTAATCTATACAAAAGTTGGTTCGATACCGATATTTATTAGAAAATTTTTGGGTTAAATTATTTTTCGGAAATATGGCCTTATATGGCAGCTATGACAAATTATGGGCCGATCTTCTTAAATTTTTAAACAGTGATTTTTATGTATATGAGGATATTTCAAGTCGAATTTCAACATAATAACAGTATATTTATGTTACAAATTAGTTTAATGTGAATTACGGTAGTGGACCTTATATGGGGGATATATGTAGCCAATATGGACTGATATTCTCAAAATCCAGCAGTTGGATCTTGGCATATATGTAAATGATCCGTGTAAAATTGTGGATCGGTACCGTTATTTATAAGAGATTTTTAAGTATTGAAGTGATTTTCGGAAGAGGGCTTTATATGAGGGATACGGTTAAAAATGAACCGAAATTCACAAAATTTTGTATATATGTAAATGATCTGTGCCAAGTTTTGTGTCGGTACCGATATTTTTACGATATTTATAATATGGGCTGACACCATAAAGTTAAGTACAACAATTTATTTAGCTATAAGGCCGCGTTTTCACTATGTCATTTGCACATTGCATTTGCAACAAGGTTCAAAATAATATTGCTCTTCACTAACAAAATACACAGCAATGCAGATGCTAGACATAAATTTTTATGCAACACTTAAAGCGAATAGTTTTTATTTGCTCTGAGTACGCAACACCTAATTGCAAATAAACAGGTGACTAACAATAATCCAATCCAATCGATTAGTAATCGTCTCAACAGATTACAGATGAAGAATTTGGTTTACTTCAACAAATAGTTGGCAATCCGGTTAAAGTAACAGTGAAGGCGTTTGTCGCAGTGATATAAATCTTTGCCGATGTTGCACTTTCGTTTAAGGTCAAAGATATATCAAAAAGTGATAGAATATTAAGTCTCGAACTGGTCAAATCAGAAATCAAGAATGATTTACTCAAAATTTTTAAATTAAAAAATCCCAGCCAAGAAAATTATCAATAAAAAAATTTTAATAATACAAATTTTTCAAGTTGTAAAACAATTCCTACCTTCAGTAAAAATAATTCAAAGAAAATTAAATTTAATGAACTCGAGCCTAACTAAATAAATATCAAAAATTAAAAAAAAAATTAAATTTAGGAGTGAATGTTGATTGCGAAACGAATGAAATAGCCCCCTACAAGCTATAGCAATATACCATATCATGGTGGTTGCAATCAGATATATAATTACATTGACTATGGTCAAAAACAAATTCTGAAAATGTTGAAATGATTGTGATGATCATATGTATGTATATAACTATATTTTTTTCTCTGGGTGTAATCAATGAACACTTTTACTAAGTGAACACGGAGAAATTCCTTTTTTTAATTCAAAGTTTTGGTATTCGCACATTTTTTATTTGCATATACATATGTATGTATATGTATGTATGTATTATTGTGCGAGTGTTATTATTAAGCTAAAAACAGTGTGATATTTTAGCTGAAATTTTTGGACAACATTTGTTGGATCTTATTACCAATATATTGTTTTAATGTTAATGAATTTTTTCACGTACAACATTTTCGTGAAGCGTTGCGGTTTGAACCGTGACTTTTAAATTTTCTATTGTGGTTGTTGTTGTTTTTGGGCTCATGTAATTGACGTTGGTCGTGTATTGACACTAATGACTGTCTCACTTATGCCTGCGTATGTGTTTGTATGGAAGTTTGCTTGTGGGTGGATGGGTGTCGTTTATTTATGGTTGCGTTTACATAGAATAATGCGGTATATTCTTTCCATTTGCGTTTTTAAATGCGGTTATTTTACTTTTTGCATTGCTTTTTTACTATTTTTGCATTTTAATTTAATTTCATGTTCTATTTTACCAATTTGTATTATACGCTTTTGTTATTGAATACATTTAAGTTATTGTATTTATTTTGAAAAGTTTTTGTAATGATACTTAATTATTTTCATTACAACAGAAGTGTCACAAACAATTTCTGATACAATGTCTGTTTTATATGAAAAGCACTTAATTTTTAAATGTCGTTCGGAAGAACATCATATGTATAAGTTGTACTATAATACTTTGTTTTATGATGGACAATAACTAGTGCAACAATTTTATACATTTATCAGCAGCCCAGCTTATTCAGCATTCTGTTTATTAACTGATCTACATATATCCAAGAAATATTTATTTACCTATAAGATAAAGCTACATGGAAAAGCTGATTATTCAGAATTATTTTAGATTTGTACCAGTATACTAGCTGGTCTTAGAATGTATTGACATATAGTGTTGGGAAAAAGCCGATTTCGAAATTTAATAATAAAGGCAGTATATAAACTAATTATGTTAGCCAACTAATTTTTTGGTATAATTTATATTGATTTAAAAGTATTAGTGTTTACCCCAACATTACCAGATGTGACCCAGAAGAATCGGTCGAACAATTGAACTGTAGCTTCAGTATTTGTATATTGTATTTCCTCTTAAAAATAACAAGTTTAATTTTACTGGGATTTATAGAACACATTCTCCAACCCCTTTGGACTGAACGAAAATAATTAACCATAGTGCTTTATTTATATGACTGTAATAATCAATGTTCAAAAACGTTAAAGTTCAGCTGGTATAGGACAACAAGTGCTGCTACTGCTGAAATTAAGTATCACTTGATCATTTTATTTTTTCTGTATACGTATCTTATGAGCTACAAGAATAAATCTCTTCATTATCCAAGTTTCAGCACCATATAATAGATCGTGAGAGATGAAATTTTTATACGTTTTTATCCGTCTGTCAACAGGGGTTATTATAGTAGAGTCGATATTGTTCTCTGACATTCGCACAGTTGAAATTTCAATTTTTTTGCTACGCGAAATAATATAGGATGTTTTGGACCATTCAGCTTTATAACCACGGTTTTGACATGCTTTTATACTTCTTTTTCCGTAAATATTTGCCAAGTGTGACCGTACTCACATGATGATAAGTCATTATCTTTCTTACATTAACAACCTGAGTCAATTAAAATTTGTCTGTGTGGCTGGCTGTCCATGTAATCCATATACGGAAAGTCCTCATAGAAATAACCTCCTGTGTTCAATTTGCATACCGTGGGGAGCACAAATGAGTACTTGTTAGAACTTTGTGCACTTTTTATTGCATAAAAATTAAACTAAAAAAGAAAATTAGAATTGGTTTTTGTCATTTATTTTATGTTTAATATTATATAATATATTAATATATTATATGTAATTTATAAATCAAAACTAAAAATATCTTGTTAAAAAAAAAAAAAAACAAAAATGTTGACAGGATTAAGTTTTGTATAAAATAAATCACACCTACTGATTGTGCCACGGATGGGTCGGTAATTCACCATAGCTCATAGAGGAGAATAAAACCTGGACAGGACAGGAACTAGTAGGGTTTCCTTCGTCTTGTTATTCTTTAACCGTTTTACGGCTGTTTGCAACTCTATTTAATTGAGCAGCGTTATGTCGATTCTGTCAACACTGATCAATGTTTGCTGTTGCCTACATCATACATGTTTGGAGCTTCGAATAGTATTCTGTCTATAAAATATGTATCCTTAATTCATCCATTAGTATATTACCATTTTTATCTCTTCAGACAATTTCTTCTGATAGCGAAATTCACTTTTTATATCAGCAGGAACAAGTATCATTTCAAAGTTTCCATATGTGCGCAATGACTTAAAGAAAACATATTTTACAGACAAGAGGTTTCAAGTATTTCTAATAAGCTCTCATCTCTTTCTGGCACGCTTTCAGTCATACTTTGTAGGCCGCCCTATCTTGATCTTCGATAGATCTCACATTTGTATTCTTTGGAATTCCCATATTACAAAATAGCGCCGTTTGCAATAAACTATCTTATTTTGTAAACAGAAATTACTTTTGCGTTACCCGAGCATTCTTAATAAATATATTAACTAAATGAATTTAGTTCAACAATGTAGGTGAAGGTTTCCTTCTGTTTTCATAAATTGTTAAGAAAATAATCTAAAATTCATTTGGGCTTTAAGGTGTATAATAATTATAATTAAGCCGATTT
Source organism: Bellardia bayeri (assembly GCA_950370525.1). Classification (NCBI taxonomy): domain Eukaryota; kingdom Metazoa; phylum Arthropoda; class Insecta; order Diptera; family Calliphoridae; genus Bellardia; species Bellardia bayeri. Next base: position 87,348,292 of record OX493267.1, read on the forward strand.
ACTTTAATTAAAGTTCATTTCACTTAAAAATATAAGTTCAACCCTAATAAAAAGAAAACTAATACATAATCTAACTACTTAAATACTCGTATATAATGGTTTTACATAGAATGCTCTTTTGTATGCATGTTGTTGTTGGAAAATAATGTAGCTAATAATAAACTCTCGTTTTATTTAACACTTACATACCTTTTATTACTGTAAGACGTAATTAAAATAGTTTAATTGAATTTCTTTTTATTTTGATAAACATTAAAATCTGTTAATAAAAGTCTATTCGTACTAAATATAATGATTTTTGCTTTCATACGCTTTTGTTTGCTGTATAGTTTAGTTTATATTTTCTTCTTAGATGTAAGAGTTTTTTTTTTTCTTTTAGAAAGTAGACGACGTCTTTGCCTGGTTAATAATGGTTGTTATTATTATCATCATCAACACTTATTGTCGCACATAAAACTTTTAATTGATATTTGTTTGTACGAGTGCATGCTGATAAGTCGCTTCCAAACAACAGACAAATAAATTTTTATTGTACATTTCCATTCTACAATATAATCTATTAACTGCGTTGTATTACCTTAAAATATATTTCTTTTTTCTTTTGTGTAGAAAATAACAATATATAGAAGTTTCTCATAGAAACTACTGATATACTGCAAATTTCAATAAAAATACTATTGTACTATTGAAGAGTTTTTCTAGAGCCGCTGTGAAAAAATTGAAAAATTTCATTTGTGGTGAAATTTGTTTGGATACTTGCATAATTCAAACATTTATGATCGGTAAACCGCCATTTCGGGAAGACATTTGTATGGGGGCCAGGTGAAATAATCTACCGATTTCCACCAGTTTCAATCCCATCCATCCTTGGGCCGCAATTTTAACCAAATATTTTCAAAATTGCGAATCTGCGCACAAGCTTTACATGGACAGCCAGCCAGCCACCCAGTCAGACGGACGGACGGACGGACATCGTTAAATCGACTCAAAAAGTTATTCTGAGTCGATCGGTATACTTTAAGGTGGGTGTTGGACCAATATTTCTGAGCGTTACAAACATCAGCACAAATCCTATATAGCCTCCCCACTATGGTGGTGTATTGTATAAAAAAATTGGAAGAGTCTCTAAACAGAACATAATTAATAATTAATTTGTCTCCTGGCCCAACGCTGATAGTATAAAATTTATTTTTCTGTTATATATGCCCATTGATATTATGAAATTAGTTGTCGATATGACTAATTTACAAGGTGACTATAAGTGGCAATATATTTATAAGAGTAAACGTTAATCAATCGGTTCATTTAGGTCAATCAGTATTTGGTGTTAATGGGATTTCTGTAGACGACATAACAATTGAAGCCTATATCGGACTAGTTTTGTTGGCGGGTGTATTTAGATCTCATGGTGTAGCTTTAGAATATCTATGGGACGACCGCAAATGCAAACCGATATTCAAATCCACGATTAATTTGCTCCGATTTCAAAATTTATCTCGAGTGATACGGTTTGATAAAAAGTCGAACAAACTTGCTTCCATAAAAGATTTTTGGAGCCGTTGGGAAATAAATCTACGAAAAATATTTAATCCTGGTGAATGTGTGACGGTGGATGAGCAGCTCGTCACGTAGAGAGAAACTGTAAGCCAGAGAAAGATCAAGGACGCCGCGTTGTCTTGGACCTATTTAAAGCTTTGAGAGGACATAATGTAATTTGTGACAATTTTTTCACTTCCCATGAACTGGGTATTGAATTGTTAAGACGAAGTATTACAATGGTTGGTACCGTCCGAAAAAATAAAACTTTTTTACCAGAAAAAATTTTCCAACTAAAATACAAAACTTCATCTTCGTCAATGAAAATAAAACAACTTTAGTGGGATATCACGAGGAAAAAAAGAGCAAGCTTCAAAAAGCCAAAAATACTTCACTTCTATAGTGAAACGAAATCAGGGGTCGATACATTAGATCGACTTATAGGAACTTACACACTGATTACAAAAACATGAACCTTTTGGGCCTTTCTTTTTTTTTTGGGCTTAATGCATTTTTTCTGTGGGGTAATTTTGCATTTGAAGAGAAATGATAAATGACCTCAAAATCGTAGAATAAAAAAGAGTTCAAGAAATTTTGTTTTTGTACCTTGGGGCTAAATGTCATACGTTAATATTAAAAAATATACTAAAAATATAAAAATGAAATTTTACCCCAAAAGACTCATGCAAAATTTCATTATTACCATTTAGAAATATTTTATAAAAATTACAAAATTTTATGTAAAAATTAAAAGTGAGTGATTTGGAGTGATTTTTCATAAAAAAACTGGGCTAAATTTCTTAATGAATTTTGACCCCAAAATTTAGCCTTTTTTAGTTTTTTTTTCTTTGGTGCCATTTTTCCTGGTGTAATTTTTCACAGCACCTTTGTAGAACATATTGTTATACTGAATGTTTCTATAGAAGATTGGGTTATATTGAAGATTTTCTATTGAAAATACTATGCTATACTATTCTGTATTTTTATATAACAGAAAACCCTGGAGGCTAAAACGAGGGATAATTTACAGATCTTTTGAAGCGTACATATCTGTCATTTATTCTCACTTATAAACAATAAAAGTTTTTTGGTTTCAAAAATGTCAAATTTGTGCCAAGAAACCATCATATGCGGGAAATTTTGCATTAAAACTTTAATTAAAAATAACTGCTGCTGAAGCTTTTGGTGAAAGTGTTCCATCGGTTTTAATGCGTGTGACATGGTTTATGCGGTTCAGAAGTGGTGAATATGATACGGTAGACAAAAATCTCCCACAAAGAAAAGCTTTACAAAATCAACGAAGCTAAAAAATCAGTTTCAGTGTTAAAATACAATTTAAATATAAATCTAAGTGTGGTTTTGAAGAGGTTAAAGTTGGAAAATAGGTAACATTTTGAGTCCATATTGGAAAATGTTTGTCTACTCTTATTTGCTCTTTCCGCCTGATTGTGCGATTGATTAACAATTAGTACAAATCTAGTTTTATCGAAACAATTTTTTTTGGATTGGGATTAGGAAGCAGAATACTATGAAAAATTCCAATAAAATAAAAGGACATTTTAGAATGATCTCGTAGACATGTGTGGATTTGTTAAAGAGTGTATGTATGTGAATTATTTAGTAGTATGAACAGGACTACTCACTAATGTACACTATTGTATATACTTACACTCATACATATTTACAAACACACATATGTACATTAGAGTGCTTCCAGATTGTATGGACAAAAAAATATCCAGCTGCAGGCCATTCCCACCCCATTTGAATTATTTGATAGATTATAGAAACACGTTCTGAAAAATAAACAAAATAAAATATTAGGATGGTAGGATAACGTTAACTGGTGCCGAAACGGCTACGAAGTTTGAAGTTTCATTTAAAAAGGAAATATATGCATTTATTTGTAAGCTTTTACAAAAATTTTCCATTAAATAATTGTTTTTGCCTTTTAGTGTAAAAGAATCGAAATAAGTACGTAATTATTGTTCTAAAAAGAAATAAGAGTCAAAAATTGATTTACAAATTTTAAAGTTATTAAGTATTCCCCGGCCCAATAACGTGTTTCAGACCACTTGAATTAGAAATGTAAGAACATATATCTCAAATTTAAAAAAAAGACTATGAAAAATACGAGTTTCTAGTATCCATAGAACATTTCTAGGGGAGGGAGCAGCCAAAATTAGCAATTTTATTTTCTTGGATCACTCTAAGGTGCAAATACGTACAAACAGACAGTTTTCTAAATAAATATATATGTATGTATATAACAACGATTATCCATTAAAAAGTCATAGAGTAAAGCTAGATTTACACGATTGAAATTTTCTTCAAAATTGCTCTTTAAAATGCTTCAAACTCGTGTAAACAGCAAAACTTCTTCAAAATGTATTTATTAAATAACTATTAATAGTTCTTCAAAATTTATTTACTTAATAGTTATTAAAAGTTATTAAATAAATAAATATTGAAGAAATTTTGCTGTTTACACGAGTTTGAAGCATTTTGAAGAGCAATTTTGAAGAAATTTTCAATCGTGTAAATCTAGCTTAAGCAATATAATTAAAACTACAGCAACAACAACAATGTATCTATGTGTATCCAAAATCAAGTAGAACATGTTGGTTGAGTTTGTTCATTTAGTTCGATTTGTTTGTATGAGCGAAGCGTATGTGCCTATGGCTGTGTTTATTGTTGGTAAAGTTTGTTGCAAAAACAGAATGATGTAGAAATCAACTGACGCACACGCACATGCTCGCACAATTCCAAACACACACATACAAATTGTTGAAATAATATTAAAAAGAAAGAGTAAATAAACAATCAGCTAACTAGGTTTCTGATGCCATATTTAAAATATAATAACTGCATTTTGTTAATGAAACTTTAAGTGAAAAAAATGCGACATAAAACTTTACACAACAACTACAAAATACATGTTATGCATACGGCGGCACAGTGGGTCTGATATTTATATAAAATTGTAATAGAAATTATACTTTTTATACCCTACACCATTATATCATCTATCTATACAATTCTTAAATAATTTTCTATAAAATGCCGCTTGGTTCCTAACTTATTGATTTTGAAAAAGGTAAAATTTATATAAAAAGTTTAAAAAAATAAGCCGGTACATGTTGTAATAAGAAGTCTTGGTTAGATTAATTATGAATTTGAGAAAAATGTGTTCAAATCAACCATTAGTAGACTTATAAAAAAATCTATTAATTTATATACAATTATTTATACCCTACACCACCATAGTGGGGAGGGTATATTGGATTTGTGCTGATGTTTGTAACGCCCAGAAAGAGACGGTTGTTTACGGAAAATATTAATGTACATGAATAGCTTGCATGTTGTACAGATCAGAACCCCATTGAGAACATTTGGGGAATATTAAGCCATCAAATTTATATGAAAGAAGTTGTTCGAGATCTATATCTGAAAAAAAAAAATAAAAAAATGGGGGAAAAGGAAAATGATACATGTGCCAAACATTGAAAAATCCTATTCTTGAGTTAAAATATAATTTTTTTGATAGATATCCCACTGGCATCCCATTAAGCGACTATAAAGGCCGTAAAGGAAATTGAATGGGCCAAATTGAAAAAAATTAAAAACAAAAAATAATTTAAAAAAAAAATTATTTTAAAAATTAAAAAAAAAATATTTTTGGAATGACTGAAGACATAGCTATCTAAAGTCCTTCTGACAATTTTTTCTAGGACCAATAGGTGAAAAGTTACACTCATTTTAAGAAAACACTGTATGACCAAAATGTCCAACTTTGACCCCCTCTAACTCCGGCACTTCTTGACTGATAGAGCTGAAAATTTGTGTCTGGCCTACTATCCAATAGTACTAACGTCCAAATCGAAAGACATCGATTTTTAAAATTGTGTCATTTGACGTGAAATTACCCGTGTTTTAATTCTTGAAGTTTCGTCTGGGTTTTATATATTTCATCTTTTGTGAATAAAATCAAAAGTTGTAGACAGATTTTAATTATTTATATCTTGTTTTCTTTGGAACTTTGTTTGTTTGAAGCACAGCTGCGTTTTCCAATTTTTTATGCCGTTTTAAAAAACAAAATTTTCGAAATTTTGCTAAAAAACTATTTTTTTTAGTCAAAAAAAAAAAATAAATAAAAATTATGTTTCTACAACGACTGCGCATATTGGTAAAAGTTTAACATTACTTAAAGAAAATTTCATTGTGGAATTTCGTTTTTTTATTTTATTCAATAAACTAAACCGTTTTTGAGTTACAAGAATATATGTTGTGCAACCTCCGAAATAACGGTATATTTCGAAAACAAGAGCTAACCTAAACTAACGGTTAGCACCACTGGATTCAGCGTACCCGAATTAGGTCAACCCGCCAGGTGCCCCGCTTGTCACTTTTTCTAACTAGCATAGTGTTATTTTAAACATATGTATTAAAATGTTATTTATTTTATAATCGTTGCCACAGTGCATGCTCATTCGTACAAACACAAATGTATTTAGTTATTATAAGCTTGTCTATGTTATCCCGGACATATGCACATGTATGAATAGACTCACTTAGCGACTGCAAAAAGATTGTAGAACATTAAGAATTTCAAAATGTTTGAACCAAAAGTAATTAAGTGTAAATATATCTAAAATACTACAAATATTAATAGTTTTTAAATATAACTCTGTCGGGCACATGCTTTAAAAACTAAAAACAGAAATCACTCTCTGGCAAAGTTTGACTTTGGCTTATATTCGCATGAATAAGACACCATAATCTCCATTTGGTATTCATACCACACTATGTTGTCGCATTTTCAAACTTTTTTTTAGCCAACTTTTAAGTCAACATTTCATGTGTGGGGATGTGTCGATGTGCGTAAATGTATTCAAGTACTAGCAAGTAAAATTAAATGAAAAAAAAAATCAACATTTAATTATAATTCATGCATATGAGTACTGTTTTAACACGATTTCACTTTGGTTAACAAAAAATTTACCAAATGACTTTATATATTGTATAGGGTGTCCCAACTAGAACGCAATTTTTAAATTTTAAATAAAACACAGATATTTAAAAATAAAATCGTGAAACTTTCTTATATCGTAAAGTAGACAGAATAAGGTTTTGTATGGAATAAGATATCGTGCAGATGGCCGCCGCGGCTTTGCTGGCACATACGCGATCTTTTAATGAAATTTTCAGTGACCTTTTTGCATAAATGCTGCGGCATTTCATTAATGCATCGTCCAATTTCCTCTTTTAAGGCTTGAGTCGTCGTCGGCTTTTTCGCGTAAACGATTGACTTCAAAAACCCCCAAAGAAAAAAATCAAAAGGTGTTAAATCGCACGATCTAGGCGGCCAATTCTCCAAAACGCGAAATAACACGACCGGGAAATGACTGGTGCAGCAATTGAATTGTGTCTCTGGCTGTATGACATGTGGCGCCGTCTTGTTGAAACCACATGCCTTCCACATTCATTTCTTCAATTCTAGTCAAGAAAAAACTGGTTATCATTTCACGATACCGAACACCATTGACTGTTTGCGCTTGACCTGCCAGATTTTCATTAAAAAAGGTCCAATGATTCCTCCAGCCCAAAAACCACACCACACAGTGACACGTTGAGAATGCATTTGCATCTCGTGAATCACTCGAGGATTTTCCTCACGTCAAATGCGACAATTCTGCCTATTGACGAAACCATCAAGATGGAAATGGCCCTCGTCACTGAAGATGATTTTATCGGCAAAATCTGCATATTCATGTTGTCTCTCCAATACCCAATTAACGGACTCCCTTCGCTGTCCATGGTCAGCTGGCTTCAGTTCCTGAGTCAATTGAACTTTGTATGCATGAAGATGCAAATCTTTCGTCAAAGTTCTCTGCATAGTGGATTTGGAGACACCAATTTGCTGAGATCGGTGTCGAATTGAGGTGGATGGAGTTGGAGCGACATCATCACGTACAGCTGCGACATTTGCGGTCGATCGACCTGGTCGAAGGCGCGTTGTTGTCTTTACATCACTAACAGACCCAGTTTCGACTAATTTATCCCTTAATCTCTTTACAGTTGACTCTTTTGGAGCATTATTGTGACCCCAAATTGTTCGAAATTTGCGAACTGTAGCCGCAAAACTTTCACCATTTTGGTAAAACAATTTCACAATGAGAATGCGTTGTTCATTTGTGTTGCGCTTAATTTTTACTATCCTCGTACCTTCTGCTAGCAAACAATAACAATTGTTCAAATGACAAACAATGACACTTCGAATGGCGCCAAATTTAAAAATTGCGTTCTAGTTGGGACACCCTTTATATATGTATAGTATTATTTTTTGTTGTAATGGTTTCTTTTCGTCTTTTTGCGCGAGTGATAAATTAATTTACAGAAATTTATTTAACCACTTAAACGATCAAGTAATTATATACATATATATATAAACATACATACATCACAATGTATATGCAAATAAATTTGTTTAAATTTCGTTGATAATAATAATATGCTCATATTATTGCTGTTAATAATTAATTGAGTCTGTTTAAGTGATTTTTGCATATCAAATGATATTTTCTACCCTAGAGCTGCTTCAACTATCCTTTTAGTTAAGTATGAGTAAAATATTTATACACTTATTGTCATGGCTTGGTATTTATATGCCAATACATATAATGCTTAAAGGTCTTTTCACAACATTTACTCTTATGTTTAATTAAATATGCCACAATTTCAAAAAGGACCACTTGCAAACAACATTGATGTTGGTCATTGGATACAATAAATCGCAGAAATATTTTTGCTTACTCTTTTCAATTACATATATTTTGACTTTGCTATTAAATATTTCATAAATTTGGTGTGCGAAATGTAAGTAATTATACGTAACGGATAAATTCAATTGAACAGAACTGAAAACTTTAATTTACAATTTGGAGTACACATTTTTAGTGCATTAAGGACACACAGTACATTTACAAATATACTTTATGGTACTTTTTGATTGAAAAAAAAAACATATTTTTGTCTTTCTTGTTTAATGGTGCATTTTGATTTGTCTTGTTACTTAACAGTGATACCCGGAAGTGTTAAATACACTTATGTCGCATAGAGATATTTATTTATACGATTTGAAGCAACTTAAGAATTTTGTCATGCATGTGTATATTTTTGAATATTTTAATTTTGATACTCTTTGTTACAATATTTCATATCCGCTTTCGATTAACCCTAATTCAAAAAAAAAATAATAATAAAACAAAGAATATATACATACTCAGCAAAAACTTTACTTACATTCTTAATTTTAATGACTTCCAGAATTCATTATTTCGTAGCTTTATTTGCCACTTTTTGCATTACTAATTATATATTAAATAATTACTTATATATATTATACATATATACATATACTCGTATATAAACATACGTATATTTTAAAAAGATCAAACTTATAAAATCCAAAAAATTTACTTCAAATAAATAGATTTAGAGGAGTTAATTTGGTTTCACACTTTTTAATTTAGACTTTTCAAGGCAAGTATTTTTGGGTGAGAAGAGAAAAGAGGTTAAAAGGGGTACATACTTCCAGTTAATAGTCAATTTTCTAAACAGAATTGACCAAAAACTGAGCAGCTAAAACTGTAATGTGTGAAACAGCACTTAGTATATGATTACTAAACTTTATTAATATCAGTTGCAGTAAGTTTCTCTAATATTTATAAATTTGTTTATATATTTTATAATATTTTGTTCTAATAAGTCTACAACTACATACACATTTTTATAAAACTTTTAAGTATAAAAATAACTTATTAATTTTATAGTTTAAAGTGGCAAAATTATAACGTATTACTTCGGGGACATCTCGAACAAAAATATGTAAGTACTTTTTCTAGTACTTTTGTAAGTAGTCTAGTCGACAATGTCCTATTACTTTTTAACTTAATTTGTAAGTAAATTATTTGCTGGGTATGAAAACCATTCAAATGTTTTTTGTATTAGTTAGAGTAAAAAATTTTGTCTGACAGATTTCCAGCACGACTATGCATATATATAGATAACGATTTTAAAACACATTTTGGCAAAATGACGAGTTAATTTCTTTATTCACATCATTGACTATGAGTTCTAAGTTTATAACCACTTCTCTAGGCCGTGTAAAATTTTAATATTCAATATAGCCCTACAAAAAATTATCTAGTAGGTTGAAATATCATGATCGGTGCCGCCAATTAACAGTAGAATTTCATAAAAGTATACGATCGGGACTATAAACATAAAAAAATTATAAATTTCTGAGTACTTATAACACCAATTAAAGTACGGTCACACATGGCAAAAATTTTCTCAAAAAACGTAAGCACTTGTTTTAGCACCCATTTTTTCGACGTTGTTTACTCTTACAAGAGTTTTGCAAGATCAAACAGCATCAAATAAAATAAAACTAATTATTATCTGGTCCCAAAAAAACTAAGTTTTTTTTAAGGTGCCTATGGACTATGGTCGAAAATGCTTATCGAACGCATTTTCATTTGGTATTATGGTGCACATTCGATGAAAAAACGCTATTGTGAAAATCAATATTTTTGGGTTATTCACAATAGTACATTTCTATCAGCTGGCGCCATATTTATTTACAAGAAAAATAAATTAAATTTGAAATGACCACCACGGAATTATGGTTTGATGATTCGTCTGATGAAGATGAATTCTTACTAGAACTGGCCAGAAGCAGAAAAAGGCTGAAGGATGCTTCCAACATTTTGGAAGTTGATTCCACCACTTGAGTATATTATTTAATGAGGTTTTTACAAGGAATTATTAATTTAATTTACAGATTTATTAAAAATTTTCGACTCTATAAAAAGGTGTTCGGGAATTGCTGTCCATTACTGATGAACTGCTGCAACAATGCTCAAAGGGCAGACCAATCCCAAGCATATTAAAATTGGCAATAGTTTTTCTGATCTTCCTCCATGAGAGAAACGAGCTTCTCCAATTACTATTTTGTACTTAGGACCTTAGAACTGCAGGATATTATCAAAATTAATTACAAGTAGTATTTGGTTTACCAAAACCAATAAAAAAAAACAAAACAAATACATTTTTAATAAATTTTTCACAGTTTTAAACACCGTTGACAGCAAATTCGTGTTCGATTCATAATACAAATTTTACATTCGATAGTCGATTTTCGATAGCCAGCGAATATCGATTGTCGAAAGCCGCTCATAATAGGGGCCTAAATAAATAAACGATTTCAAATATATTCTATTTAGTGGTTACATCTTTTTCGGCAAATATTTGCCAAGTGTGACCATATCTTTACAAAACATTTAGATTAAACATCGTCACAAAATAGTGGTTAGTAAATATTTTCCATGTGTGATCCTACCCTTAGACCTAGGATAAGTTATCTAATAAACATAATCAGCGTTATCTAACAATTCTAAGTATTTCTCCCATAACCAAAGTGATATATTCGGATGTAACGAATGTTATACACTGTATTGCATCGCTATAATTACACTTGTTGTTTGCTATTTGTTGTAAAGTTACAAGCTGTTTCTTAAAAGTTGTAAAATATTTTAAAGGTATGATTTAGCTAAAGCCAAAATTTGGGAGACTGAATCACTGATTTAAGAGAGAAACCGTGCATTAATATTTTGTTATTGTTTCATAACTATAATTACATTTTATTATAAACAAAGAAGAAGCCTAAAAAACGAGAGTATAATTTTTTTTTATTATTATTATCAGCCATGTCACAGAATTTCATTCCGTTCGGAAGTGGAATTAATTCCGTATTTTACTTCTATAGAAAAAGTAAAACGAAAACTTTTTGCGGAATGAAACCACTTTTAATTTGCAATGTGGAATTGTAATTTTAAAAATTTCTAGGTATTATTCCCAAAAAAAATTTTATTCAACTTTTTCTATAGAAGCGGAATTAATTCCACTTCCGAACGGAATTAAATTCTGTGACATGGCTGTATGTAATTGTTCGCGTGATTTGTAACTTATTGTTTTTTCAGTTTTTATATAAAAAGTGGCTTAAGTTTTCGAGCAATTGCCAAAAATATAAACCGGTGACACGTTGTAGTAACATATTTTGTAAATAACATGGATTAGGATGGTAAAAATAAATGGGGAGGCCCGAAAAAAAACTTTCTGAACGGGACAATAGCAGAATTATAAACTGTGCCATAACACAACAAAAAGTCTTAGTAAGAATATGAATGAAAGCGAGTTAAAGATTTGTGAATATTGGTATTTTAAGCTATTTTCATTTCAGTGTATTTATGTATTCATTGTGTATATTAATTTCTTTATATATTTTTACAATATTATTTGTTTTTTGTTCGTTCCACATAAATGTAGGTTGTTAAACTGTTTGACTTTTTATTTAACTTACAAAATTAAGAAAAGTTTTATGTATTTATAGTTATGTAAGGCAGTGTATACCCAGCAACATGGAAACGAGTTTTCTTTATTTTGTATAAAAAAATATGTACCCGATTTGGTTACAACAGCGTGTTTTTGTATTTTTGGATGTTTGCCATATACGAAAGCTTTTTCTTATTAAAGAGTGATCGTCATCAAATTTTGTTATTTTTTTTTATTATTTGAGGCTTATTAAGTTTTAGTTGAATTGCATCTCAATAACTTGTTAAAAGAGTTGTATGGTTTTATAGTTATTCTCGGATAACTATCGTCGATAATAGACTGATTATCACAAAATCCAGTAGTATGATTTTTGTACAATTTCATTGCGATAAAATAGTCATGTAGGTTAACCCTTATGTGTGCACCAAGGTACCCGGGTACCTTTGGCGTTTTCAGTCAAAGTTTTTTCATTGAAATTGATAACTTGTATACCTGAAACTTTTTGAGAACTACTAACTTTCAAATAATTAATTTTTTTTTGCAGCCGTACGCCTTGACTTTTTTTTTGTAATTTGCCTGAGACCACTTTACTTTTAACACCCTTTAATGCGCATCCAGGTACCCGGGTACCTGTACGTGTTTTATATGAGAAAGCGGCCACTGCAAGTATATTATTTGAAGTTGTTAGTAGCTTGCAAACCTTGAGGCGTTAAGAAAAATTATATAAAATATCTCTTAACTACGCTCCAATAATGTATTTAGTGCGAAAATGCTTTTTCATATATGTAGGTACCCAGGTACCTTGCAGCGCATTAGAAGGTGTGTTTTTCTGCCGCACACATAAGGGTTAAAGTGTTTTTAGAATGTGGTCCTTATATGGGAGCTGTGGACTATAATGAACCAATATTGGTTAATAATTCTAGTACTTTTTTTTTTTTTCAATATTAGACATTTATGATCAACAAAAAATAGAAGAAATCAATATTTATAAAATATATATGCAGGTTAAAGTGTTTTTAGAATGTGATCCTTATATGGGAGCTGTGAACTTCGTCCATAGCTCTAGTATTTTTTTTTTAGCAACTTTGCCCTTTGTCAACATTAAAAATTTATGATCAACAAAATATAGAAGAAACATCGCGTAGGTTCTTGTATCGAGGCCTTATCATGTCGGATTGATACATTTTATATATCTCGCATATTTTTAACAGTTGTGTCTATGGAGGTGTATTTTAAATCAATGTATTTCGAGAAAATTAAGTTTTTGGCCACATATTTGTTAAAAATACTTTTAGAAAATCGTAAACTGTCAACAGAAATCCACATTATTTTACTTTACTTTAAAAAGAATCGTTTTAAAAAATGATGTTCCAATTAGTATGTGTGCTGTAAATTAGTTTCTGCAAGTAGTTTTGTAATATGCCTAAAAAAATTGAGTATAAGATTGTCAACCACTATTCGCGACATAACACAGTCCCAATTTACACAAAGCAATTTTTATTGAAAATTTTTAAAAAATATTTTCCTTGAAATTCCTTTGGTGTTCACACAGCACAATTTTGTTGCTGAAATCACTCGTATTTTTATTGAGAGTATTCACACATTTGTTTACAGATATGTAATAGGAATAAGAAAACTTCTAATTGCTAGTACAATCAAGTTTATACTTGTATTATCTTTCCCTCACCCCGATGTCTAAAAGGTAATCAGCTTAGCTTAAAGAATTGCCTCATGTAAATTTGGGACTTAGCAACTGCGAATGTGAAACTGTATTTATTTCAGCGTTTAACCAATCGGCCACTATAAAAAACAGCTTCAATATAAATCACTAACGAGACAATAAATGGTTCATGTTGTTCATAACTTAACACTACATAATTACAAGACCAAGTCTTGAAAAATAACTGTAAAGTTTACTTAACAGCAAGAAATATGAATAATAAAACAAACGGCAATAAAAATATGGAAGTTAAAAAAATAAAACTCCATACAAAACAAGTACAAACTACTGGGTAAGATGTTACCAATGATCGTAAAAAAACATGCTAAATAAGAACAACAACAACGACAACACAAACAAAATCATTTATTCGAACGAGTATAAGCCAAAATTTCCAAATGACTGGCAGAGGTAAAGAAAACTAGTAGAAAAGAAATTTCAATTTGGCCAAACAAGTATGATGGTAACTTAAAGCACAGACGCAAGATCAGTTGCAGACATTAAGTCGTACTAAACAGTTGTGTTCAAAACGCGACGCGGCGTGAAATTGATCATTCAGTAACACAACATAAATATAAAATAAGGAAAACTCGAAAAGAATATTTTTTTGAAATAAAAAAATATATAAATAAAGCAAATACAAAATAAAATTTTAATAAAAAAAGAAGGTAAAGAAAGCATACGAAAGAAACAACAAAAAAAGTTATAAAATAATGATAGTATAAATAAAAACAAAAAAACTAAAGAAAGCAAAGAAAGAAAGAAAGAGTTAAAAGTTGTTGGTTTAACTGAGCAGTAATGAATGAATGAATGAATGATGAGTAGTAGCAGAGTGCTAGAGTGCCAGTGTTAGTGGTAGCAGCAAACATTTACAACAACAACAGCAACAATTTTATTAACAAGTCCAACTTCAGCTTTTTTTTTTTTAAGATTTGTAAAGCAGCAACAAGAAGTCTGAAGTTGAATTGGTAAGTGTTTGTGTTGTTGTAAGCCTGCTTTACTTGCTCACTCACTCAGTTAGCAGTTTGGCTCTGACACTCTACTACACTCCACAGCTCTGCTGTCTGCCAGCCACCTTGATACTGAAATTGATAATACATAAAAAAAACACTGTGCGGTCTACTTAACACTAAAAACCGCTAGAGAAAAGTTTCTACATTATCAGTCGTGCTGTATACGACCAAGTGAAAAGTTCAATTTACAATTTTAACGGATATTTAACAATAATTAAACTTAAACTTCTTTAACACTTGATAATACAAAAATTAAAAAACTAAAATTATTATTTACATAACTTTAATTAAAGATTATTTTGTGGTTTTCTTGAAATAAAAGTTTTGTTTACTATAATAATTTAGTTAGCTGTTAACTTAAAAAAATAAAATAATAATAATAATAATTTAATTGTTACATCAACAGGAATATTTAAATATATTTTTTAAAATTGCCGCAACATATTACCACAGGTAGACAGGCATTCTTCTTTTTTTTTTTGATTATTAATAACTATATATTTTATTTGTTTTTTTTTTTTATTTTATATAATAAAGAAAAACTTAATATATTTTTTGAAATAATATGTGCGTGTGTGCGAACTCAATACATTAATTCTATTTGAAAAAAAATATTTTTTTTTAAACTTTAACGAGTTTTATTTTCGTCCTAAAAACAATTTATGTATTAAACTTTAAATGGCACAAAGAAAGTGTTACATTACAAACTGACTATTTTTTATATTTGTGCCAGCGAGTAGTATTTGTACATATGTAGCAAATTGTGTGAGTGTGCTAACGCCTGTGGCTGTGTGATTGAACTGTTATTTTGAATATTTGTTACTTTTTGGAAGTGCTATAATTTACATATCAATGTATGTGTATGAATTATTTCGGTTTTAATTTAATTTTCATTTAATTCAATATTTGCCAAACCCCATATGGAATGAAATTGTATTAATTTGAAATTAATATTTATTTTGTTATTTACATATTAAAATTCTGTTGCAGTAATTTAAGTGTTTGAAAATGCATGAGTTATTAGAAATTCATTAAGTCTCATTAAGTTTGTGATAAACATGACTTGTCAAAGTCATGAATAGTTATCTGTATTTACAGTATGTTTCCCTATTTTCTGTCAACGCTCAAATAATTAATTATAACGTAATTTCTAGACTTAATACATTAGTACTGTGGAAAATATTCGTGGTATAAAGAATTAATAACTCCTTACCCATTACCACACTTTGAAACTTATATGCTTTTCTGTATATACATATACATATATATGTATATGATCAAATAATAAAGAATATTTTTTTACTCTTCTAACGTTTCACGGGTTAGTCTTAGTAATCCCTTTAAAGAATTCAGTATGAAGTATTTCTTATTCTTTTTAGTAATCCTTAAGGTACGGTCACAGTTGGCAAATATTTATAAAAAAAGCATAACCAGTTATTTTAGCACAAATTTGTTTGACGTTGTTTACTCTTACAAGAGTTTTGCCAGATCAAACAGCATCAAATAAATTAAAACTAAATTAATTTGTTGTGCTTTGGCCTAAATAAGAAAAGTTTTTTTTTTAATAAATAAACGAGTTCAGATATATAGTATGTTGTTTAGTGGTTACGTCTTTTTCGACAAATATTTGCCAAATATTTGTGACCGTACTTTAAATACTTTAAAAAATATGTATTCTAAAAGCAATCAATAACTTTTTACTCAATTCCACATTCTAAATCTTGTTTCCTTTTCAATACTTATGTTCATTTATTAAGGAATCTTACCCAAAAGCCTAATAAATTGTAATTATATTTTTTTATTTCAAAAATATGTCGCAAGCCCATGTAACCAAAATTAGCATTCATAAATAATATTAATACAATTATTTAGATATATTAATATAATTATTAAATTAGAAGAGAATAAAAAAAATTAAAATAATAAAGAGAGTCTGTAATATTTGCACAAAACCAATAAATAATCTATATTTCCAAGAAAGTGATTGGTAATCCAATATAAAACAAACTAAGTACAATTAACAACACTAAAGCTTTTATTACAAATAATGGCACTCCTAATAAGTTTACCTGTCAGCTCGAAATTGAAATATATTAATTTATAAATTTGACAAACTGTGTGAAAATCTACGATCCTCATACGGAATCATTAAATTCCATAATCTAGATATACCCACGCAATACGATCGACTCATAACAGTTGAGTATAATAAGCGTGCTGCTAGAACTACTAAAAATAAATTTTTGTAACAGATTTCCATATTTAACTTATAAAAAGTCTTATAAAAAAATAAGATTTTCCTCATATTTACAGTGTGAACCAAAACTGTCCAGCTGTTTTGCATTAAGGATGGTGCTATTGGATGCGCTCATGCGGCCTATGCGAATAGTATTTTTTTTCCATTAGACTTTAGTTTCGTCGCTCCAAAACACCCGTTTCCAGTCATCTACTCTCCAATTTTTGTGGGTTTTACAGAAATGAAGGCGTATTTTCACATTTCTATCTTTTTCACACTGCCTACTAAATTAATTCTATTTAATGCGCGTCTAACCGTCCAGGAACTAACCAATACTTTTTGCAGCATTTTCGGGGTCTTGATGTCCTTATTATGTAGCAAACTTTCAATCTGCAGTCTTGCTCTACCCCCCTTGAATATTATTGCAAGCAACATTAATCCGTTTTCTATATCATTTACTATGGGTTTATTTAAATGAAAATTTTCAGCAATTTTACGGCATGAATAATTATTTTGCAACACATATATCACATGGTTTTCAATATCAGTCAGAGTTTTTCTCATTATTAAAGATCGTTTAATTTTTTGTTTAAAAATCAAATTAATCGCTTCACAGCTCAAACAATAATGCACAAATAGAGCAATAGATCAATGATAACGAGGTCGCAACAATCAAACAAAAAACCAACGGATCAAATTATGTTACATTTTAACAGAGCAATAACGTGATAATGTTTATTTCTTATGCAAAAGTGTTCGAATAGTGATTTTTTTGCTTTTTTTTATTTTTTAATTTTTTTGAAGCAATTTATGTGAGTTTTTATGCTTTATAATGTATAGAAAGGTTCAATTAAATAAAAAAAAAATACATACATATGATAATATACCTATGTTTGTAATATTTTCATTACCTTACTTCCTTAATGCAAAACATTCGAACAGTTTTGCTTCCTACTGTATATATTGGTCAAATTTACAACCCAAAAATTAGTTTCTGATATTCGAAAACATGTTCCTGAACACTTAGACCGTAAATATATCGAATTAGAATCGTCGTTGTTTTAAAATATTTAATGCAGAGTTAATCTCCAAACAATACAGGAAAACTTGAAGACAAGTCGAAACAGCAACAGTAATAATTAGAGTATATCGGTGAACGACTTTTTGTGGGGAGTCTGCTGTAGAATATACCCACTTACATGGGTAATTCATTTTATAATTTGTTTTTTCTAAGCTAAAAACGATTAAATTGTATGTAAGTTTTCAAATTATTTCAGCTTATTTTACATTATCTGAGTGAAAGTGTGTAGAAATCACGTTTCCATTCAAATTACAAAACCGAAACAAATAATACGTTCTCAAAATCTTTGTTATAGTACCAAGATGTTTGGGAATGAAAATCAGAAAAATCGAGAAAAAAAATTATGGAACAAAACAACAAATATTAACATTTTAAGTAGAATTTTTCAATACTATTTGTCAGTTGAATTTAATGACTACAAAAATCAGTTTGCACTTATATTATTATACGTAAAAGTATGTTTAATAATTGTAGTTACTTTAACTTTTTGCCCCTAAGAAACTTTCTGTTGAGAAACTTTTTGCACAAAGTATTTTAAATAAAATATACAAATATCATTAAATACTTTGTAAAAATTCCTTTGGTTTCCCCCATTTGACTAGTATGCTGATTGCTTAATACAATATCTTTCCTGCTTGGCAAAACTTCAGAGAAAAATTATCAACCATTAAACCTTAATAAAAGCATTGTATTGTTATACACAAAAATCTGTTATAATTCCATTTTTTTCTATAAGATGCCTTTTAAATAGAAATAATTTCTATGTCTTATTGTATGACTATTACTTATGAACGATAAAGAAAAATAAAAAAGAAGTTTCATTCAATATAAACTACAACCACAGACGGCAAAAACTTTCATACAAAACTTTTAAGAGTGCGAGTAAAATATATAACTGAACTACAAGTATGTATGATAAACTATTATCACTTATAAAGACTTAAGTTTTTTAGCAATACTTCGATACAATTTTCCTTTTTTTCCAGCTCTGCTATTATTTCATGTTTTCCTTTTAGCTTTTCTCTTTCTACTTGTTTTCCTTGAATACTGAATGGCAAGGGGAAAAATTATAAATTTATTATTTGTTTAGTGAATTAGAGAGTAAAAAGAAAAAACAAATATAGAATAAGAAATAAAAAGTAACAAAATCAGAAATGTTAAGAGATGTGGGAAACATGTAGAATAAAGTGTTTTATACAACAACAAGGAAATAAGAAAAGTAGAAAATTCAATTGCTGTTTTGCAATCTGTTTTAAGCATAAAAATGTTACCGGAAGAGGGGAATTTTATATTAAAAAATAACATCAATTAAATGTTAGATTTTGTAATGGTTTAAGATTTTGCAGAAAATTTGTGCTATATAAAACTGGTCAGTTATTACATTCCTCAATTTAATGAGCCTGTATTTAATAAGGTTTTTTAAAAAATTTATTTGAGAATTTGTATCGAAATACCCTAGAAACAACAAACTTTTCCATTAAAAATCTTTTATATTCAAATGTGTTACTTTCGACCTTGATAGTGTAAGGCATATTATTGTTCTTTGTATATTCTTAAATGGGTTTTGTTTATTTGATCTTATGTGATTTTTGTAAAAGCAAACGATTTTAAAGCTATTGCAACTTTTTTGCACTGATATTACTAGGAAGTTGTAAAAACTTTTCCCTTTTTACATATATTAACAATATATATTAGCATTTACTAATATTGGGCAGTTGATGATTTTACTTCATGAAGATTTATTTTGCAGAGAGATTTATAATTTAGTGTAATTATAAGTTTATAATTTAAAACTTGCAATCTTTTAAAAACTTTTCCAATCTACTGTACATATGTTTTGTCTTGACTATTTATAACCTATACCACAATAGGGGGGAGGGTATATTGGATTTGTGCTGATATTTATAACGCCCAGAAATATTGGTCCAACACCCACCTTAAAGTATACCGATCGACTCAGAATCACTTTCTGAGCCGATTTAACGCTGTCCGTCGGTCTGTCCGTCTGGCTGGCTGGTCTGTCCGTGTAAAGCTTGTGCACAGACTGCAGGTCGCAATTTTAAAGATATTTCGATAAAATTTTGTACGTGTCATTTCATCGGCCCAAGGATGGATGGAATTGAAACTGGTGGAAATCAGTCTATTATTTCACCTGGCCCCGATATAAATGTCCTCCCGAAATTGGAGTTTACTGATCATACATGTTTGAATTATGCAAATTTCATCACAAATGAGTGGTAAATAAAGCCAAATGACAAAAATGTTGGTATCCACATAATATTGAACGAAAATATATTTCATATGTCTAAAAATAATACGGTACAATTTTATTATTATCGGTCCATAATTAGTCGAAACTCCCATATAATTCACTTTAAGCTCCATAAATCGTTTAAAAGTATTTATATCGAGATATAGTTTAATATAATATTCATATTCACAGACATCATGACAATAAATTTTTGGATGATCGGTCCACAATAGGTTATATCTTCCATATAACGCCCATTTCTGAAAAATCGTTGTTGACAAGTAATAGCCTACGAACTTGTGTATCAATGGCCAACTAGCCGCTCTTAAGTTCCATAAATTGAGTTTTTCAGTGGGTCTTTTCTCCAATCTAGTTTACCAATAGGTAATGAAAAACAGTTTACCTTCATGAAGAGATTCAGTGTGGGCTAAGTCTTTGATGAATGTGTAGCTAGCTGTCTTTTCAAGCTGTTCCTTCCTGTTATTCATTGTTATTTTTAAATGTGATATAAGTACATTCTCTAGAAGGTCTCCTAGCAATATTTAAAGCTGATAATATATCTTTCTGATATCCATTGTTTATGAACCATTTTTGACAAAGATAAAATATAGTTGTGCATGTTTACCACAACTATTTCAATATTTTTAAACCTTTTTTTAAAATATTATAGTCACTGTTATTATTTTTATGATTCCGGCAACCATAATATGGTTAGCTTACGAAAGTTTATACCATATTTTGTTGTCCTCTATTATAATAAAAGAGCAACAAATTATGATAAATAGATTTATCATAAACATGATTGCCACAAATATAGACATAGTAAGTACAATCGTATATATGATTGTAGTGATCATCTGAATTGTAACTTAACCATATTATGGTTACCGCTAAAGTTCGGCATAATATTCTCTATAAAATAATTAGAGCATTGTTAAAAAATTTGTAAAAATTTTGAAATTTTTGTGATAAACATGTGCAACTATATTTTTTCTCAGTGCGTATAGGTGAGTTCCAAAATGTCACAAATATTTGTTTACAATGTCCTCTATTCTGTATAAAGTATGGAAATCTCTAAGTTTTGTGATATTCCAAAACTCACTCTATAATTATAAGAGTGATTTTAATACATTGTATTGTATTGACGTTAATTTGCAAATAACTTTTCCGATTAACCTCCTCTGCAATAGCTAAGACATAGATTTAGTTTGTTGTCTGTTATTGGCCATTCTAATAGTGTCTGATTATATTGTACACGCCACTACAATCTATTGGTATGTAGAGCAAATGTTTGGTCAGTTTTTCTTGTAACAAAAAAAAAAAACAAACAATTTTTTTCTTCTACTTTGTGCCACTTAAAAAAGATGGTCTTATTGGTAGCATTTATTTAGCCGCTACTGCAGCTTTTGGTCATTTAAAACTTGCACTCTTAGTGGTTTCTAGTTTCTTAAAGTTGTTCCTTGCTGGCATAAAGCTTTTATCTTTTGCTATATAAATATATACATATGGTTATACATATATGTATGTGTATATAGTGGATAAGAAGAACGTTTGACAATATATGTGTATAGTATGTGCATTTGAGTTAGTAACTATTAAGTGTAAAGAATCTGTTTGCTGCTTTTGTCTGTTGTTGTTAATATTTGGATAAGTTGGTAAAACACATGTACACATTTACACACTCACACACAATATTTAAAGAGTTATCTTTTAACGCTGCTTCTTACAGTTGACCTAGATGCTGAGGAAAAACTACTTTATTATATTGTTGAAATTCAGGAAATTTAAACGTATCCTTCTTGACACTACAACCACTTTTCTTAGACAACAGCAAAACTATAGAAGAAACAAAAAAAAAACACTTACAAAAACTAACAGCAAAAGTACAAAACACTATGAGCAAAAACATCTACAGCAAACTATCAAAATTTATTTTTAAAGAATTGTATATACATACAAACATATATACATATTGCTTCATATATGAGCACTTAGTTATTTGTGAGTTTCTAAGTTGCAGGCTATTAGGGTGGCCAAAATAATGGAATTATATATATTTTTTTAAACTATTACGTATAATATTCAAAAAGTAAAACTAATCTATGTAAAGAAAAACTTAAAAATATGGTTCGATTAATCAATTATACCATTTCTTAATAGATCTTAAATCAAATGATCAAATTATCAAATTTGGATGTTTTTCAACAACATTCCAACTTTTTTGCCATCTGTTTGCCATTTTTTTTTAATATGATTATAGTAATCATGTTCACGTTAAATCATTAAAATATAATAGGCAGCACTAATATTATGGTTTTCAATGTGGTACAATCATTCGTTTGTCTAATGTTTTTGCTAAGTCTTTTATTTCCAAAAATGATCATTAACTTTTCTTAAAATTTAAGCATGACATTATTCAGCTTTCAAACAGCTGTTTTAATTGGGCTATCATTAACTCGGGCTTATGCGACTATATTCTTTTACTTTTGTCTATTATCATCTAACAATCCCACACAATTTTCGTAAGAAATTTCCACAAAAAAAAAAAAAAAAAAAAACACCAAGTTTTTAAAGCACTTAACAAATTTATTTGAAAATTAAAAATAAGTAGTTTCCTAAAAATCACTTGATCGTAATTGCAACAATGTCATTGCATTCAGCTAATCAAAAATAAAGATTTCACACAACAGCCATTACCAGCAGATTCAAACACTTCATTAATATTAAATGGTCAGCTTATATATGACCGAAAACTAAACGAAACTGTTAAAATAGAAAAACAAAGAGGAAAAGGGGAAACTGTAAAAAGATAAATGCAACACAAACACAAAACCGTAATACAACAAATATCTCAAGTGTTGTTTCCTGTTTTCATTAAGAGAACAAAAAGAAAATAGAACAGAAAAGAAGTGCAAGTGCAAGAGCAGAGAAACAGTAGACTAACTAACACTCATGCAGCATAACATACATTCTCCACAGATATGTATGTACATGAGAAATCATGGAAAATCTTGGGAAAAAGAAGACAAGCTATTAAGCGTTGTAGTGCATAATAGTAGAATTTTGTTTTGTTGTTACTTTTTGTTTGCAGTTTTCTATTTTTTACACACATCCATAACATTACAGGCAATCAACTGCAAGCTGATTGCAGTACAACAGCAACTAGCTAGCTACCTTTATGTAGCTGATGCTGCAATGCCGCTGCTGCTGTCAGTATGTTTAAATTTCCATTCATGTTCATTTTATCTAGTACGTAGTAAATTAGGTACACAAATGCACTAAAGTTGGGTTGGTAAGAATTCAGATAGTTGGTTATAACATGCAGTAATATACAATGATATTGTTTTACAACGAATGTTTAAATATTAAAGTATTTTATACATATTTCTCACACACTATCACTTCTTTAATCAAATACATACATACATGTACTCGTATGTATGTATGTATTTGATAAAATGTTTGCAAATGTATATTCATTCTATCAATTTCAGTGCACTTACCATTTTCTTCTTTCTGGGTTTTTCTAACACTTACACTTTAATTGAACTATCGTGCAAACGACTCAAATGTCTTTTGAATGCTGTTTAATTAATTTAAATGTACTATGTACTCGTATATTATTTTATATTTAGTGAAATTTGTTTTTTAGTACTTTAGCTAACATTGCAGCAAAGTGAAATTAAAGTACTTGCAGTTGCCAAAGAAAATAAGTTGTTTGAAAACTGTTAATGTAAAATGTACAACTGGCAGGTAAAACTTTCTGATGTAGCAATGGGGAAATAAGGATTGGTAAAATCAATCAAAGTAAAACGAAAAACTTTTCTTAAGAAATATTCATATACACAGGTATATGAGAAATTTCATGAAAAAAAAACATATATGTATTGGAAAAAAATTTTTAGAAATGAATAAGACAATTTTTGTTTGCAAAACTATAATTTCATTTTATATTTAATAATATGTGTACATTTAAAGGTTTATTATACAACCCGCTTTTTAAAAGACCATTAAATTTGTCTTAAATAAAATTTTACATAATTTTCAGTAGGTATAAAACATGCTGACGTACTACATTCACCAACGAAATTAATGACATTAACACCGAAATATTTATCATTGTAATAAGTAATTTGGTATTACAAATCTTTATAATCAGCTTAGTAGCAAAAAAGTTATAGACCAAAATATAACCCAACTATGAAACAATATTAGCTTATTTCATTTTTGTAACTAATTGTGTTCAAAAAAACTATTCTACAGAAAACTTTTTCTAAAGAAAATTTTTAGAAGAATTTTTTTTATAGAAAACTTTTAGAAGAAATTGTTTTATAGAAAACTTTTATAAGAAATTTTTCTACAGAAAACTTTTAAAGAAATTTGTCTATACAAAACTTTTAAAATAAATTCTACAGAAAACCTATGGAAAATCTTTTCTATAGAAAACTTAATGAAGAAACTTTTCTATAGAAAACTTATGGAATAAACTTTTCTATAGGAAACTTATGGAAAAAACCTTTCTATAGGAAACTTATAAAATAAACTTTTCTATTAAAAACTTATGGAATAAACTTTTCTATAGAAAACTTATGGAATAAACTTTTCTAAAGGAAACTTATGGAATAAACTTTTCCAAAGAAATTTTATGGGAGAAACTTTTCTATAGAAAACTTATGTAAAAAACTTTTCTATAGAAAACTTATGGCAGAAATTTTTCTATAGAAAACTTATGGCAGAAACTTTTCTATAGAAAACTTATGGAAGAAACATTTCTATAGAAAACTTATAAAAAAATCTTTTCTATAGAAAACTTATGGAAAACATCTTTTCTATCAAAATCTTATGGAAGAAATGTTACTATAGAAAACTTATGAAAGAAACTTTTCTATAGAAAACTTATGGCAGAAACTTTTCTATAGAAAACTTATGGAACTTTCGTGCAAATATATTGCCTGAATAAGGTATTTAATTTTAGAGTTTTTACTCAAATGTTTTGAATACTTTTAAATTAAATTTCAAATTTCAACATCCCTTTTATTAACACATGAACATTGATGCATATAAATTCCAATTCTTTTTATAAAATATTAAATTTTAGTTTTCTGTTTTTAATTAACTTTGGGGTCATATTATCTTTGCCGAACAGCAAAAAGCTTTTGGGAAAAACTTTCTTCCCAGATGTGATACATGATCATCATTATCAATGGATATGTTTTAGACATATCGATAGTAAAAGAAATATTTCGTTATTTATTATTAATACACAAAAAGTTTACTTAGCACACCTGCCTGTTTTGTTGGTTGTACTCAAAGATATTTTAAAAGCAGCAGTAGCAGTGCAGCAGCTAATTGACAAAGTTTTAATCACATTTAAAGATATTTTGCCACACACGCAAATAGGTTAGCGTAAGTGTAAGATATGAGTGTGATATTTGGAACGCTTGAAAATTATAACAATATGAAAGTAATTTACATACATTTAGTGCTAAGAATCACACTGGGTTTATATTGAATAGAGCTAGGAGTTGGAAGTTCTGCACTTGAATTTTTTTATTAATGAATATTTTTTGCACACCCGCTGCGAATGCATGACAAAATTCCAATCGATTTTAGCTGGTTTCATTATTAGTGCATATCAGTTATTCAGATGTATACTGGTGTTTGTTGTGTGACATTAACTTGCCATTGTTGTGACAGCTTTTACCCAAACTTCATAATGTTCTTTCAACTTCATTTTGTGCTATAGTTTTTCCATTTTTGTGCAATTTCTTAGTTTTTTTTAAATACACATATTTGAATAAAGATGTGTATGTGTGCAAATACATGCATATTTTATTTGTTGTAGTGTTGTATATACCTACATATATTAAAAATACACGTTGCATGCACATATTGGTAAATGTATGTACATTTGTATGTATGTACACGTTTTATACTTAACCTACTTGTAGTTTATAAAAGCATCTCTATTGGTGTACCCTGCATTTAATCAGTGTTCGTGTTGATTTTGACACTCGACTGAGTGGAGTGACGGAAAGGTTTTTTGAGGAAATTTTTCCTCTAGAAAACTTTTTGAGAAAAGTTATAGAAAATTTCTAGAAAAAAAATGTTTATAACAATTTATATAGAAAATTTCTAGAGGAAACTCTTCTATGGAACATTTATTTATAAAGGAAACTCTTCTATATAAAATTTATGGAGGAAACTTTTCTATAGAAACTTTATATTGGAAATTTTTCTATGGAACATTTATAGAGGAAACTTTTTTATATCAAATTTATAGAGGAACCTTTCCTATCGAAAATTTCTAGAGGAAAATTTTGTAAGTAACATTTATAATGGAAACTTTTCTATCGAACATTTCTAAAGGAAACTTTTCTATCGAAAATTTCTAAAGGAAACTTTTCTATCGAAAATTTCTAAAGGAAACTTTACTATCGAAAATTTCTAAAGGAAACTTTTCTATCGAAAATTTCTAAAGGAAACTTTTCTATCGAAAATTTCGAGATTAAAAATATTAGAGGAAACTCTTTTATATAAAATTTATGGAGGAAACTTTTCTATAGAAACTTTATATTGGAAATTTTTCTTTGGAACATTTATAGAGGAAACTTTTCTATATAAAATTTATAGAGGAAACTTTTCTATAGAAAATTTGTAGAGGTAACTTTTCTATAGAACATTTATAGAGGAAACTTTTTCTAGAAAAATTATAGAGGAAACTTATCTACAAAAAATATTTAGAGGAAACTTTTCTACAGAAAAATTATAGAGGAAACTTTTTTATGGAGCATTTATAAAGGCAACTTTTTGATCGAAAATTTTTAGAGAAAACTTTTCTATGGAAAATTTATAAATGAAACTTTTCTATGGAACAATTCTAGAGGAAGCTTTTCTATAGATAATTTCTAGAGGAAACTTTTCTATAGAAAACGTTTTGGCAAAACTATTTAATAACACTTTTCGGTAGAAACGAATTTGAGGCTTTTTTAGAGAAAACTTTTTGTAATTAATGTTTTCTATATTAAAATAAATTAATTGTGATGAGAGATTTTTAAAGAAAACTTCTTGTGATAAAAGATTTTTATTAACAACTTTTTGTGTTGAAAGATTTCAATGGAACACTTTATGTAGTGAAAGTTTTCGATTGAAAACATTGTGATTGTTAACTCCGCCATCTATAAAAATTCATAATACTCGGATGATTATATAAAAACTGAATGATAAACTTATACACTCATGATGAAAGATATAATAAAACAAACTGATACTATAGCGCATACAAAATTTGTCATAACATCAACTAAATTAACTTGTATTTGTTTGTTGTCGTTGACTGTGTTTTTGTTTGTGAGCTACAGCAAACAACGTTCCTTCCATAAACTAACAAAATTGTACTTCCCCACATTGGGTAGTATAACAACATTGTTAGCTGTCATTGCATTGAAACTACCAGCAAAAGCAACAGCAACAACATAAACAAAAGCAAAAACAACAGCTGCAATAATAACATCAACAGAAGCAGCAGCAGCAAACACACAAGCAACTACTTAGAGTATAAAGTAAGGTAACAAGGATTTTTCCGAACTTGTCGTAGATATGTTCAGGTGGTTGTTCTTATGTGTTATAAGACTTTTTATACAAGTTTGCAGCTGAGACTTTAGTTCAGGGAATTATTGATTAAAACTTTGTTTTTTTTTTTACTTTCTTTCTATATAAACATATAGTTAGGAATATATAAATTTTTCCAAAGCCTTACCTTGTTGTCACTGATGCAGTTAGTCTTTTCCGTTTTATTTTATGTATGTACATATATTTTTGTACTTTTTTTTTTTGCTGTTATTCGCACAAAGGCAATCAATATAGGAACTAAGGTATTTGTATGTAAATGAAAAATAAGTAGTTGTAAGCAAAAGAAGAAAAAACTATACGGCAAATAAAAATGAAAATAAAAGAAAACCATTTAAGAGTTTTTAATGAAAAACTTTTATAATCAACAACTACAAGTACTTAGTAACAACAGCAGTGAAACAGCATCTTCTAATCGTATGTTTAAAGTAATTACTTTAATTGAACTAGGTACAACATGAAATGTATAAATATTGCAGCAGTTGCCAAAAAAAACAAAATATAACAAAACAATAGGTCATATGAATTAAATGTTTAATTTATTTACGTACGTTTAGTCTAGTATACAATCATCTGTAGATAATTAAATTAAAATCATTGTCACTAAACCAGTAAGACCAATGTCAAGCCACAACATCATTTTCGTTTTTTTGGCATTTTGCAGTAGAAATTAAGATTTTATACAATGTCATCTTTCGACTTGAGCTAAAAGTGTGTGTGAGTGTCTTGACATAAAATAAATGACTAAACATACCACTTACTTATCAACCATCTGCACCTCTTTGCCACATACTTAATTTGTTTACCAGGTATATAATCACTTATAAGCGCTTTCACTCTTGGCTCATGTCAGTAGACTGACAACATTCATTCATTCACTCTGTCGCTCATTCATTTATATGTATGTACATTTCTATGTATGTTTGCAAAATCAGTGTCAGTCAGCCAGTTTGTCTGTTTGTCAGTTAGTTATGTGGTTCTTTGGATTTGTACAAAATGTGGCTGGTTTTTGGATCAAATCCACATACTTACAATTATATGTATGTATGTATGTGTCTATTGCATTGTGGTGCAAAATGTTTTAGTTGAAAGACAATTTACAAGACGTGTTTTAAGTAAGAGTCTAAAATTTTTCAGATTTGACTTAGAGAAACATTGTTTGAGAGAGAATGGGAGGTATGATTATCATGTTACACCAAAATTTTTGGCATATTTTTTTAATATTACATTTGCAAAAAAAATATTCAGAAATAGAGCTGTCTTTCAAAAACTTATTTTCCTTTTTTGAATAATATTGTAGAAGAATTAAACATGCCCTTTAGTGCTGGCAATCGCATTAAAAATGAATTTAGAAAGTACTGGGTCTAACTAACTATTTCAATTATTTTGTCTACAGCCTTTAAAATAGATCAAAATAAACGTATGAACCAATAAAAAAGGGCCCTATTTTCAATTTGATACGATAAGTTGCAAAAAAAAAATAATGTGGCTAAGCAAAATATTGCTAAATATTCAGATGGGTTGATGAATATATAGAAATGAAACATGTCAACTGTAACTTCAACTACAAGTAAAAGAAATTGTTTATATGTATCATTTATTCTCTTGGATTAAATATTTACCCATAAATACTTCTAATAAACTAATCAGCTACAAGCATAAGCTAACGAAACAGTTGTATCACTGGAAAACTAAACTAATATCTTAAGGTATGATCACACATGACAAATATTTACTCAAAAAATCTTAACCACTTGTTTTAGCACAAATTTTTTTGATGTTGTTTACTCTTACAAAAGTTTTGCAAGATCAAACAGCATGAAATAAAATAAGACAAAATATTTGTTGTATTTGTCCTAAATGAGAAAAGTTTTTTAAATAAATAAACGAGTTCAAATGTATGTTACTTAGTGGTTACGTCTTTTTCGGCAAATATTTGCCAAGTGTGATCGTACCTTTAGATTTTTACATTTTGTTATAAAAATCGTATAGAAAAAACATGAACAATTCAGAAAATGTTCTTATATATGTTCCGAGAGTGCTGAATTGTTTAAAGACCAAGGCGGTTCGTACCTTGCTTTTCGGGCATGCCTACCAAAATGACGGATGTGACATATGTTCGATTACCTGACAAATTGTTATCTGCATTGTCTACTAAATACGTGTAGAAGATAATTGCAAATTAAAAGCCACCTTTTTAAATAAAAAAAAAATGGTAGAAAACAATAAAATTTAGGCTGATGCTAAATCGGAAGTTTATTAAATTCGTGTCTAAATCTTTTGGCATATTAAAGTATTTGCTTTTTTACTCATGGAATTATTATGGATAACTAACATTGTGTATTACAATTCGTCTTAATATTATGGACTAAAATTATTTACATTATTTCTATCTATTTGGATTTGTAGCAGTTCATCATTTAAAGTTAAATTTCAAGAGAATCTCTTTAAACAAATATTTTCCGAATTAAATGCAGCAAGTTCAAATGAATCAATTCTTTATTCAATATTTATTGCTCAAAATCAAATTAAATAAATGTTCCTAAATATTCCATTAACTCTTGGAATAATAGGGCCTGGCCAGGCATTTTTGAACATTTTTATAGTTTTTTACTTAGGTATCTTAGGCGCAGCTCCTTAGCTTTTTATGAATTCCCCAAAAAAGTGTTTTGTACAAAAAAAAAAAATTTAAAAAAAAACTTAAAATTTTTTATCTGTAGGCGTGGTAATTACTCTCAACATCTTTGTAATACCAGGGCCCAGACAGGCCCTATACTATTATGTAGAGAATGCAACAAATAAAATCAAAACAATGGAGAAAGAGATTAAACCAATTTATACGAGTAACTATATATTTTGTGTTTTGTATAAATAGTAGAATCCATGTGCTTGTACGTTTCAGAAATTAGTTTTTTATTGTTATGTTGGCAGTTAACAAGATACAATGAGGACTGAAGTAGACAAAATCTTTCAAACGGTTTTAGAATCTGACCCTAACTCTTATGATAGATAAGAAGCGGCATTTACCAATGATATAGAAAAGGAAATTCAGAATGAGGTTGATGAATACGAAGACGATGCTTCTGATATTGGGAACGTGTTAAAAGTTGATAATGAAATTGAAGATTTTTAATTTAAGTCCATACAAAATATAAAAAGTCTCAGCTAAGCCCTGGGTTTCGCATATGTGAACACATTTTGGTCTTTGCTTAAGAGTTAAATCAATACGAATCAATAGATAACCAATAATATGTCCTACAGATCAGAGAAACCACGTTACTTTGTAGAAAACCAAGAACATTTTTATGATATTTCAATTATCATCATCATTGTGATAAAAATTACATAGTTAAGTATTTAAAACATATTCAATAGTTTCTATTCATTATTAAAACAGTAACAGCAGCTAGTAAGAATAATATACATATGTAAGTATGTGCTGAACGTTTCAATGGCATAACACGACAAGTTATAGTAAACGCAATATTATGCTGTATTGAACTATTACTAGTAGTTTGATTATTTGTGATAGTACTATGTTTATAAGAGTAATTAGTTTAATGTTTCTTGAGCAAATATTGAATTATAAAAATTCTCAATGGGAACAAATGTTTACCAACAATGTATGTTAGAATGCTTGTAAATAAAGTTGTCGCCACACAAATATTTGCATACTTTATTTGTAATCTTACACATAGAAACAAATCTATGAAAAAAACACCTTAAAATTCCCGCAAAAATAACTTTCATTCCACAATTTAAATCTGCTAGACTCTTTGTGGACCAGTGTGCATTTGTGGTTAAAAGCAAGTATGTGCGTTCAAGTGCGAGTGGTGCTTTTTTATTACTATCAGCAGCCACCACTTATAAAGTAACAGTGGCAAGAAACATACAAACATACATATATTGACACAGTTGTAACCTGATTTTAGTAGTGGCGCCTAAAGGCGAAGGCTACAACAACTTTAACAGCTGGGGCAAACACAAAATTCGAATATAAAAAATACTCGTACATCCATATATGAATATAGTATTTACTGCATGATAAACTTTTACATATTTTTTTCTGCTTGATCCACATACAACACAAAATAGCAGCAGCAGCAGCAGAAGCAGACGTTTTGGCGTGTTCAACAAAATAATAAGACACACTTACACACATCTTCTGCTACCACTGCAATGTGGTGAAAGACACAGAAAAACTAATTCAGCAACAATAGAAAGATGGAACAAACAAAAAACTTGTTTACTTTTACTTGACTTAATTTTTTGTTGTGTTACTGCATGCAAAGTGTTTTGGGTTTAAATCTTTGGCTTCTTTTTCGACATTTCTCTTAAAGGTGTTGTTGTTTATTTACAGTTTTTAAGATCGAAGTTAAATTGCAAACATGTTTACTTACGCATCTTGCCAGAAATCCAGCAATTCAAGGATTTTTTTTTGTAAATGATAATGATCCTTCGAGATGTATGCATTTAAGTTTTAAAGTTTAAAATACCTTGCAATGAAATTCTATTGAAAAGAAAATTTTTCTTACTTACTAATGAAATTTAAGGAATTATATGTGTCAATTTATAATTTATAATTCATTCATAAAGAAAATCTTTTTACTTTAAATACACAGAAATTATAAAAGTACATAAGAGTATTGTTAATAAATAGCTTGAAGTCAATAACATGTCAAAAATTACAAGAACTAAATTATTCATTCATTTGGCACATAAATAACAAACAAATAAAATTTATTACAAAAGAATTTCATTTTAAACAAGTCTTCTATGTCTACATACCAAAAGTGTAAAAAGTGGGACTTGTTTATTTGGTTGGCAATATCAACAATCAATATCAATTTAATGCGACAAATTTTTATTAAAATTTCAATGGAATGAAAAGAAAAGAAATGTAAAAAAAGAAGCTTGTTTCCTTAAAATCTCTACTGCTGCACATGCATAGCATACAGACAGACAGACCGACCGACAGACGAAAGTATTTACACAATAAATAAAAACTTTTACTTTTTTTTCTTCTTCTTCTGTGACATTCAGAAAACATACTCGTACGAAGTGTCACTCATAGTATTTGCTGCATGCATACAAATATTCATTGTACGAGTATGTTGGTGTTTACAGCATTTTTGTGCGTACAACTGAGTTTCTCCCATTTGTTTGGTCACACTAATGACGCCACCTCGCCCGGTAACTTTCTTTTCTTTTGGTTCAGGTTTTTTGTCTTCCATTTTCGGTATCAAAGGGATATTTGAATGGAAATTCTTTAAAGAGTTCAGAAAAATAAAAGTAATCAAAGTGAATAAAAAAAGTTAAAATCAAAAGTTCGATAACTTAAAATTACTGAGTGTAAACAAATTTTTGGTGACAAAATTTTGCATTAAGAAATGGAAATAAATAAAGCATTGTTCACAGAAACTCTGCTTGTCTAAATGTTTTACCCCCTTATTCAAAAACGATTATTAAATTTAACTATCGTCTATTAAGCAAATTTTTATATGCAAATCTGTTTTAATAAACGTTTGTTAAATTTAATCATCGTTTTTGCATAAGGGGGTTAATATTTATGTAACAAAAAAAAAAAAAAAACAATTGAATACTCATTAATTTATGTTTAAAAATGCTTTA
The DNA here is from genome assembly GCA_950370525.1 of Bellardia bayeri. Taxonomy (NCBI): domain Eukaryota; kingdom Metazoa; phylum Arthropoda; class Insecta; order Diptera; family Calliphoridae; genus Bellardia; species Bellardia bayeri. Next base: position 87,381,784 of record OX493267.1, read on the forward strand.
AAAAATTATCTAAAATTCATTTGCTCTTATAAAAATCCGTATTTTTGTGTTGATGGATCGCGATAATTGTTGCCCAACATTTCGATTAACCTGAGCTGCATACTTGTTACAATTGGCCAACATTTTTTTATTGTCAAAAACTACAGTTGCTTTAAGATTCCTTTGACAATCGCCCAATATTATTCAATTGGTCGAACCTTGGAATAATTACTATGTATACTTAATTTCTTCAATGGGAATCCATTGCAGCTTTTAAATCGGGACATTACCCAAGATTTTCTGTAGAAAATACTGTTATACACAAACATTTATATAGAAAATACAATTATACACAAGATTTTTTTTATACACAAGATTCTGTATAGAAAAATGTGTTATACTTAAGATTTTCTATAGAAGATTATGTTATACATATAATTTTCTAAAGAAAATTGTGTTATACTCAAGATTTTCTATAGAAGATTATGTTATACATATAATTTTCTAAAGAAAATTGTGTTATACAAAAGATTTTCTTTATACACAAGATTTTCTATAAAAAATTGTATTATACACAAGATTTTCTATAGAAAAATGTGTTATACTCAAGATTTTCTATAAAAAATTGTGGTATACACAAGATTTTCTATAGAAAATTATGTTATACACATGATTTTCTATAGAAAAATGTGTTATACTTAAAATTTTCTATAGAAGATTATGTTATACACAAGCTTTTCTATAGAAAATTGTGTTATACACAAGATTTTCTTTATACGCACGATTTTCTATAGAAAGTTATGTTATACACAAGATTTTCTATAGTAAATAGTGTTATGCACAAGATTTTCTATAGAATAATGTGTTATACACAAGATTTTCTATAGTAAATTGTGGTATACACAAGATTATGTTATACACAAGATTTTCTATAGAAAATTATGTTATACATAAGCGTATGCATCTTTTGCATTACATATCCCTTGATAATAGTTTCAGATTTCTAAAATTTATTTAAATAAAATATTTTTTAAAGACCAAAAAGTTTTATAATATAAATTTTTTCTCGCTAATTTAATATTCTAAACGTTTAAAAAATTTAAAATTTTAATTTTCAATAAGGTTAGTTGTACATGTTTAACTTAGTATGTGATTGCATATATTAAAAATTTTCAGATATACTTTTCTACGAATAATGGATTTTACTCTTGTGATTTAAACCAACCATCTCACACTCACACAATAGTTCGATATACCTGAAATCTAAGAAAAAAACAACATCCCTCTTTAATAATTCAGACACCATAAATTTTTAAACAAATTTTCGTATTTAATCCAATAACGATATTTAAAAAATAAAACCAAACTGTTAATGGTTATTTTATTTATTTAACATGTGCTTAAAAAAGAGTGACCATATACAAATTTAAAATGAAAACATGCTAGTTTACATCATACACATACAATCTACATACATACATATATGCACAATATATTGATCAGTTTATATTTCTTGTCGTTTTACTGATTTTGTGTTAAATAGTTAAAAAAAAAAACACAAGAAAAAATAAAAGTGGACATGTTTTAGTAATTTTCACATATTAACACCCACCACCCACCTAGTCTTTAATTTTTTACACAGTATGCATCAATTTTACCTGTCAATACATAATGTTACCGTAGAAAAACAAAAACAAACAAATATATAAACAAAAAAACGTGTAAAAATATATAAAAATATATATGTACATACCATATAAAATATAAAAGGTACGGAAACAAAAAATATAACTAAAAGCAAATAATACTGCAAAAATATTTATACTGACAGCAACATTTTGGGGGTACAATGAAATACAGTGTCTACGTCGTTTCGGTATTGATGTCAAATAATGACATTTTTTTGTTTGCTTCTTGTTTCTGGTGCTTTTGTGCGAACGTTACCAAGAATGTGATATGTAAATAACAGGGGAAAAAGTTGGTAAAATATGAAAAAAAACAAAGCACTTTATTTTGAAAACGAATAGGTTTTTGCGTATATTTTACTTTATATGTTTGTAAAAGTCATACGATGCTGTAAATGTGAGCTTATTGTTATATAAAGTTATCAATAGTGTTTGTTTGTAACTAACTTTAATTTTTGTTTTTGCTATAAACAGTTGTTCGATTCAGTGATTAAATGACTCAATTTGCTTCGTAAGCCAAATAATTAAAAATATGTTTTTGGATAAAATTTCTTTGACTAAAAGCCCTGCTTTAGTGCTGTCAGGAAGTAATAATAATATAATAATAGTTCAGGTATGTCATGAAATGTGTAACAGCTTTAATATTGCTCCATATGCTTGAATTATTACTTTAAGCATTAAAAAAAAAATGCTTAATTAATATATTTGTTGAGCTTTCTGTTAAAAGTAATTGTTAATTATTCCATAAATCAAGTATTTAATATCTGCTTTCGACTTTAGGGTTTGACTAATTTAACTTAGCTTCAAGTTAAACTAAGCTTTCATAAATATAAATATATAATAATAAAAAGGCTCTACATTTTTAAATAGATAAGATTTAGTTTAAGCTTTTACTAAATTAGGAGAAGTTAGCTCTTTTTAGTAAAGCTTTGCTATTTACTTGTACATAAATATAGAAGTTCTAATTCTGTTCTCTTACTGATCTAATATTTCCCTGACATAATGATAAATAAAAACTGTACGGGTAAATAAATTAATAAATTTTATTAAAAAATTGACTTATTTTCAAAAAGCTCAAATTTCTCAGTTTAACTAAGCTTTTAGTTTAATATGTAATTTTTTCATAAAGCTGGTTATGAACATTCATTTATTTCTCTAAAGTTTTAATAAAACTAAGCTTTCAGAAGTCTGGCATTTAACAAAAAGCTTACTTTAGTTTATATATATATATTAATATTCATAAACTTTAAAGTTTGAGTATAAGCTTTCTTTAATTTTACTAAACTTTAAACTATACTATGCTTTGTCATGTGTAGGGTATTTAACAATTTTGCAAGTGCTTAATAATAAATGTATTGATGAGTTTAAGTGAAAACCAACATACATAGAAATCTCACCACAGAATTTTTATTTATTAACATTCATAAGGGAATGCAAAAACTATCCGAGAGAAAGTTGAAAATATTTCTGTTTTTCATTATAGCTTTAAAGTTTTAGCCATTAATAGGTTTATGGTAATAAATATTTTTTTAAATGGACATTTTTTTTGATTCAATAATTTTCTTAGTTTAAAACACAAAGCTAAATTTATTGCAAATAATTACAAACTTATCCTTTAGTTATATAAATAATTGATTTTTAAAAATGTTTTCTCTTCTATTTTCAATTTTAGATCACAATGAAATTTGTTATTTTACTGTGTGTACTTAGTGTACTATTACTGCAACAAGCTCAAGCTTCACCTGTAAAACTAGTCGAACGTCAGGAACGTGCTTTGGCGCGCCAACAGGCAGTCAATGAAATTACTCCTGCTGCCTCACAAGCCGCCAATGAAGATGATGATGACGATGAGGATGATGATGACGATGAACCTGATCTAGGAGATCTAATTGACGATGATGATGGTAAGATATTTTTTTTTTTCATTATATGTATCTTTAGTTGCTCTTTGTTTTTCCTACCTACCTTTAAATAGTTTTTGCAGACATTTGAACAAAAAAAAAAAAAAAAAAAAAAGGTTTCTGGTAACATGGAAAATTAAAAAAATAAATAATGATAATAATCTATCTCATTACTTTTTTTGTAGCTTAGTTTCACAGAATGTATATTCTTTAATTCTGTACCTTTATGGCAAAATACACACACACACACACACACACAAACTATCTTCTCTGAACGTAGATAAAAAACAACAGATAACATAAGTCTAATATAAACAGAGAGAAATGTTTAGTAGAGACAAATGATTTCAAATGATTTTGCTAAATTAATTAAATATTTTGGAGCTGGATTTGGAATTTACTTAGTAGTGACTAAATAACCGTAACCAAGATTGAAATTTGATTTATTGAATTGTTCACAAATTTAGTTGTCTCTATTAAAATTATTTTCTCTGTGTACAACTTCAAATACATGCACTACTATTTTCTTTGATTTAATTAACTGTTCACACACGCAATGAAACAATAAATGTTCATAAATTCATTTGAAGTAACTAACTAAGAACAACCAATGTACTTTTAACAGCTCAATTCAAAACAAACGTAAATAACTTAAATACATTCGAACAGTTCTAAGATCCACATAAAAGCAACAGGAACTTACATAATTTGTACCAGTTACCAGTTATTTATTGAAACACTTATTAATCCCTTATGTTTATCATGTCTAAGATAAATATTAAATACATTCCCATACAAACTTACTAAAACATCAAACATACACTAATTTGAAGTATTTTGTGTGCTAAATCTTAATATTACTTGAATATCATGGGTATTTGTAAACACACTCTAACGCAATTTGAAATATTCTTCTTAAATTGCTTGTATTCTTTGTATGTAGGGAGAGTGGGAGAGAGGCATTTTTAATACATCCATACATATACATATGTATGTTTATGTACAAGTGTAATAATCTAAGGATAATGACACCATACTTGCAACAAAAAAAATCCTTTTTCCCTTTTGGTTATGTGTGTCTGGTACCAACCAAAATCCGTTATATACATTTTTTTTCAAACATTTTACTGTACACCATTTCCCAGTGGAATTAATTATACTCAATAACCGTCAGGGTAGAAAATTCAATTGTCATAAATGTATATTTTCATGAAGCCAAAAAAGTAAATTAATTAAGCTTATGCATTCAGTATTTAATAAATACTAGGGTTAATACTTATATATTGGAAAAATAAATAAGGCTACAATAGATATGCTCGGAGAAGATTTTAGTGTTTTTGAAATTACTCTTCATTAGGGAAAATACATATATTTTTGCATGCCTTGAAATCCCTTTTCAAAGCCTCTTACATCCACTCTCATTGACTGATGGCCATTATTTTGAATTTGTAAGCAGCAGGAATTAATTCATTCATACAGCTTTCAAGATAGTTACAGACAATATTTTGCTTCTAAAAGTGTGGAAAAAAAATTCAGTTCAATAATATCAAGCCCTGCCTACTGTTTCCTGGTAGCACTATTGTAACATTTCTTTGATGTAAATTGGCCAGATAACCTTCATTATTTGTGTCTCTTAATGGATAATTTAATTCATATAATTTTACTGTTTAATAACCGATCATGTTAGCTGTGAGTACCGACAGATCTCAATGCTTAAAAATTGTTATGCTCGAACATGTTTTTGTTCGATTAGGCTCCCCTTGTTTCGAATGTAATTCTACATGTATGCACAACTCTCCACAACTCCTTTTTCTTGATGTTTAAAATTAAAGTTTACTAAAATTTTATTATAGCAATTGACACAAGTGTCCTTCTGAGCAACTATTGAAAATCTGCGATTATTCATAAAGATTTTCTGTATTGCATTAACATATGATCAGCAATCCGTTTAGGAAGTGATTTTATTTCATCATTGTAGGGTGAAGCCTTACATGTTTATTAACAATTTATTGTGTGCACATGAATTTGTTTCGTTTGGACAACTCTTGTCGATGTTATGTTCCATTGTCAGAACATTTTTATTAGAAAGAACGCTATTTTACAGAATTACAAAGAAAACTGTAAAGTTTAACATCGACACGTTTTCCCCACATAGAAGAACATGAACAAATAATGTGCTTGTAATCTGCTGACATTAGGTGCTTGTAAAGTATACGTAAAGTTAAGCACTGTGATTTCTTAAGAACAATTATCAGTAGCCGTTTTTAAGCGATTCTTTATTGCATTTAACAGCAAGAACTAGTTTTGGAAAGAATAATTATGACGCAATATGCTGATTAGCAAGAAAATATGTTCGACAATCAAATGTTTACGTAATATTAAATGTATGCAAATGGTCATAATGCCTGATCATGAAACAATTCGACAATAAATCATTTAACGATCTTCTTTACAATTTTACAATCTGTTTCGAAGGCAGTTTCGCTTTGAACTGTAAAAGACAGTTTTGTTTGACATTTTACCATAAATATCTTCATAATTCTTTGCCTGTCTTCGTCATTATAGTGGTGAGTGTATAATGGTTTTGGGCTGATAATTTTCAAAGTCTAAAAATTATAAACCAATACCAATCTTAAAGTAAATATATATAACAATAAATACAGAATCAATTTAAAGTGTCACCCAACAATATCATTTCAACATTTATACAAGTTATTTAACAATATTATGGTCACTGTAAATATTTATGTGATAGCGGTAGCCATAATATGTTAACTTTAACGATTCGTAATAACATATATATGATTGTAGTAATGATATATAGATGATTCATCAAGAACATGATTGCCATAAACATAAACATATACTGTTTTATGTTTTAATAAACATTTTCTATGCGTGTAAAGATTGTGGTAATGTACCTAGCGCTTTTTTAAAGATAACTAAATAAAACTTTCTATGAGCCCAAGGACGAATCCTATCGGGAGCGGATTCTCAATATGGTGGAAATTGCTTTATATTTGAAGCAATAAGACAAATTCATATAAACATAATTTAGATACACTTAATCAAATACTTAAGAAATTTTAGAACATTCTTTGGGGGTTCTGTACGATACAGACTTGGTCTTGAATGCTCATGTCTTAGTATGCCCATAATTTATTTCACAAATTTAAAGAAACTTCATGATACTGAATCAACTGATAAGATAAACCAGGACAACTTAAAATGGTGTAGCAAATGTAAAGTGTTTAACCGCAACCATAAAGTGGAAAACAAACAACGAGTACTTCAACAATGAGAATGTATGCGTGTGTGGATATATATGAAAGTGTGCATGTATTTGAAAGGAATCTTAAGTAGCCTATTTACGCACTTCGTTCTTTTATGTATTTATATATGTATGCAATTTCTTTATTTTTTTCACCTCTTTAGTAGTATTTGATTACACATCTACGTAATGAAACGAGAGAACCACAAGTTTACAACGTATTTAAAGCAAAAAAAAAATCAAGCAGTAATATTCACTTATCGCCAACACAATCAGCACCTCTATAAAGTATTTATGTTTGTATTGTATCTACGCATCTCAGCATTTAAATCACAATTGATGTTAACCCAGAGTTTTCTGCCAAATACTAGATGGTGTATAGACTTCTAAACTACTATTTTGTTGATTTGGTTGCGTCTATACGTATGTTTTTGTATTCGACTAACTGTCCCTCTAATAAATACCTACATATGTATGTCTGTGTATCTGTACGTCACTTAGTCCTTCAGTCAGTTAGTTGGATAAACATAAATTGGTGTCTGTATAACTGAGAGTGTCTGTGTTTATTCTGTGTGTCCCATAATATTTTTTACGTTCTTTTTCTTTTTCATGTGTTACTTCTATGCATGAATAACACAGTTCTCTTTATTTCGGGGCTTTCAGATGACGAGGACGATGATGACGAAGAGGATGATGATGATGAGGAGGAAGACGATAGACCACAAGGTCAAGCTGCCCCCAACTCGGGAGCCGATGATGATGATGAAGAAGATGATGACGATGATGATTACTTGGATAGATTATTCGATGATATCTTAGGTGGTAAGTTGTATATATTTTTATTTAATATTGATAAAATGAGAAAGATACTTTTTGTATTGCCAAATTATAGGTTACATTTATTTGGATATAAGTGTGTATGTATGTATGTATTGGAAGTTATTAGGCCTTTTTAATGGAAATAAGTAAGTTAATGTAGCGGCGTTTTAATTATTACTGGTTATACATTGTTCAAATAGTAATTAAATAGCAGCACTTGAGATAATTGCAGCACTTGAGCATTTGCTTCGTTGTAATTAATTTAGTTATATGTCTGTGCAATAATGAATATGTTTATTAAATATATTTGTTTTTAAATTTTATTTATTAGGAATGCGTACAAGAACTTGGTTTAGAACTTTCAAAAGTAATTAGAGTGTAGTGATTTGTAAATCATTTATAAGTTGGTGATAGGAAATGAAGCATAGATCTATCATATAAGTTCTAAATTGGACCGAAATTGACTAACTGTAGAGATCAAATCAGACAACGATAGTCTCTACACAGAGTAATCTCAAGAATTTATTTAAAAAAGCAAAAAAGAAAAGAAATAAATAAAAGATTTTACATAAATACAATTGTCTATATGTTTGTTGTCTTTTAAACAACGTAGAAAGGATGACTCAAGGAACTAATCTTATTAAAACAATTTGTTGGGTTTTTCGCTGAACGAACTTGGTTTTAACACCAACTACTTGTAGATTATTAAACAAATTGTCCAACCTGTTTGTTTTTATTAAAATTGTATCTTTATTAAGTTTGAGATCAAAATTTTTTTGTTTGTTTATTATATTTTCCGATATTTCACTACAACAATGTGTAGCATCTACAAAGAAACAAATCTTTTACCAAATTTGTTACTTATTTTAATACTACTTGTCAGAAGCTAAGTCTAAATGGTGTCTGAAGTAGCTCGGTTGCTCGGTTAAAATGTTTGCCAAAGCAATTAAATTGCAGTGACTTATAATTCAGCTATTAGTTTGGAACAATTAACGAATAATATACATATCTATCATGTAAGTTCTAAATATGATTAAAATTGTGGAAGTCAAATAAGAAAAAGGGAGCCTCTACACAGAGCAATTACAAGAAGATAGTCTGCTGTATTTTAAAATATGTAGGAAAGGTCAGTCAAAAGGACGACTCAAAAAATAGCAACTCGACTTGATTTTAAGCCCAATGGATTTGTTTATCGTAGAAAAAAGCTACTTGTTATGTCCATATTTTTGGGGTCTAAAAAAGTGTATTTTCGCGGTTGAAAACAGTTTTGAAAGTTTTTTCATATATCCAATAACTCATATGTATATCAATAGCTTCTAGCGAAAATAACTTTCAAAGTATAAGAGAACAAGTTTTGTTGGATAAATGTATTCATAACTCTTCATCCGTGAGATAGATACTGTGATATTTTTTAGAACAATTTATTTTTTTGTATAATATTATACACCTAATTCTGCTTTTACATGGTAATTGGTTCCTTATCTCTAAAACCTATACTAATTAGTAAAAAACAAGGATTTTCTAAGAACAACTATTTAGACAAATGTATGCAATGTGTTTCGACACAAGCATAGTTATAAAGAAAAAATAGGATATACACTCTAAGCTTAAAAGTAATGTATGACAACTTGTCATTGACAAGTTCATTTGATTGTATGCACTAAAAGGGGTTTCTCCTAAATTTGTGATATTTACAATTGTTCTGTAATTCACATAAATTTGTGATATGTACATATTTCGCAAAAAATTTAAATTTAACCAAAAAAAATTTAAGCCTAAAAAATTTTGAATCGTGCTAAATGGAATAAAATTGTGTAAAAAATTTTAAATTTGTTTATTTTTAAACCGTGTTAAATCAAAACCGTGTAAAAACAGCATTAGGTGTATTGTACATTGGCCAAGAGCAGGAAACTGGTTTGACAAATAAACTTTTATATATAAACGGTCACACCTCAAATTGTCATTATTCGAAGAGCGTTGATCGGCAAGTTCATGTAAAGATTGTGGGAAATTACAAAGCTGGTAGATTAGGAGAGAAGCTGGGCTGTCAATTTGGACATACAATTTTTAACTCTTTCTTAAAATGGTTAGGCTGACAGATTTGTCGAAATATTTTTCACTAAGAATTATCTATAAATATATTTTAAAATAACAAGCTGTTTCTTCCACTATTTGGCATATTTGCCAAATACTTCTTACACACGCCGCAAACATTTACTCAAAAAAGCGTAACCACATTTTGTAGCACTCATTTATTTGACGACATTTACAAGTCTTTTGTAAGATCAAACAGCATCAAATAAAATAAAACTAATTTTTTTTTTGTATGACTTGCCCTAAGAAAAATAAGTTTTTGAAGTAAATAAAAGAAGTTAAATATATTTTACTTAGTGGTCCCTTATTTTTACAAATATTTGTCTTTAGAGTCATAATTCCTAACAAGACTGGCTATAATATTCAAAAAGAAAGGTTGCATATTTTTTCTGTTTACATGTGAAATTTCTGACTTATTCGTGGATACATGTAAACCGACGGTTTTTATCAGTTAAACATTACCCATTAATTTTTTAATAGTATTTTAAAATATTTAGCCAATAAATATACATACATACTTCGGTTATGACTACTTTATTTAATTATCATTGATATCTAAAAGTTTAATATATAAACTTGTCTTCCTTCCCCTTGCAGATGAAGATGATGATGAAGATGATGATGATGAAGAATCCGCTGCCAGTGTACAAAATACCGTAGCCGCTGTTCCCGCCGCACCACTTGAAGAACTTGCTCCAGCAGGTCAAGCCGCTTCCGCCGGTATATCCGATGGTATCGATTTACCCGCCGAAAATAGCAATATCAATGAACCCTTAGCCCAGGGTAATACTGCCGACAATGAAGTAGCTCCCTCCAGTAGCAGCAACAACGAAGGTGAACAAAATGTTTTTTATGATGAAGATGCTAGCAATAGCATTGTAGATGATATCACTGGTAGTAGTAGTAGTGTAATTAGTAGTGGTAGTGATATTAGTAACCATAATGATAACAATCACATCAGTAGTAGTAGTAGTAGTTCAGTTAGTACAGATCAAACTCATACACAACAACAAAAACATGAACAACAACAACAAAATGTACAACAACAGATCATAACAAACAGTCAACTAGACACGTTGAAACTTACACCAAATGTCATTCAAACATCCAGTAGTAATACTAATAAAAAAAACAATAATTTAAATCAAACTCCCAGTTTGTCCCAAAGTCCAGCCACAGTATTAGCGGCTGCTAGTGCTACTGATAATGGTGCTACTGTCACCGGAAACAAGCATGTAGTAGCTGCCGCTAATAATGTCAAGGACAGTGAGGACGACGAGGATGATGATGATGATGATGAAGAAGATGATGATGATATTGATGATGGAGTCGATGATATTACAGGTGCCCTAACAGGTGAAGATGACGATGATGCTGACGACGATGAGGATGACGACGATGATGATATTATTGGCGACGATGTGATTGAAGCTAGACGTGAAGCACGTGAGTCTAAAACATCTAAGAAACATACAACTGCTTTAAAAACCAGCAGCAAAAAATCAACAAGTGCTTTGAAGAGTAAAAAATCCTTGAAACATTAAAGCCCGCTAGTTAACAACAATTTCAATAGTTAACAAAACGAAACACAAACGACCTCAAAAGGACTTTCCAAAACTCTCTCTAACTAACTCTTTCGCTCTTTTACAAATTCTTACCCTCTTAAAGTTAACTTAGGTAATTAATAATATTTATTTGAATTGAACAAGGACCTAATGATGCTTCCTGTTAAACTATTAACGTAAAGGTCTAAAAAAGACTTTTAAATTTCTGACAAGTTTGACTTTGTTTTTTGTGATTCTTTTTTTTTTTTTTTTGTGTGTCTTAAATCTATGTAGAAGAGAAAGTTTATTGTGGTAGTGTTTCAGGTGACTGAAAACTGAAAATAAACGTGAACTTTTCTGGTTTTCTTTTAAAGTAGTTAACTGATTATGATAACGAGTTTGGTGCTAGTCAAACTATATAAGAAAACTTGCTTTAAACTTCAAATCTGCACATTTGCAAAAAAAAAAAATATTACTTTTTCCACATTTTTTTTTTGTATGTAAAACACACGGACGACTATTGTCATTTGCACAAACTTGTTGAAAATTTGCAACAATACAAATTGTTTGAAAATTTTGTAAAGCAAAAAAAAAAAAATAAATAAAAGATACTGTTGTATACGTATTTGTAAAAAGAAAGTCACGGCTAAAACAAACAATCAAACTATACATTCACTAGTTTTTTTACTTTTAAAAGCACACAATTGTTGAAAGTATATAACTAAATTTATATATACTTTATGTATAATTTCATTTATATATGTATTTATGTATTTACTTATTCATCTAACTATCATAAATGCAAGAAATATATTAAGGGCCTTAACAAACATGGCGGTCTTAGAACTGTGCTTAACTGTAAATTTATCTTACGGTTCAGCATTGTTAGTTAGAGCCTTTGGTTAGGGCCTATTTACTGTAAAGATTTGTAAAAGACCTAAAAATCTTAAGAAAACAAAAACACATTTTTGAAAATTTCAAACAAAATGGCTTAATTTATAGTTTAATTTATTTGTATTTATTTAATTTATTTATTTATTAATATTTGTAATTTATTTATTTATTTTTTATTTTTCACCAAAAAAAAAAAACACAAAAAAAAAATACACAATATTCCACCTACAAAATTTACACTCACATTTAACTTTAACATCCATATACATGAAATTGTTTTGTAAAATGTAGTTCGGTTTTAAAATACAGCTAAAACTTTGAAAAAAAAAATCTGTCTATCTATGTATTTCTCAATATCTATCTCTGTATCTATCTGTCTTTCCAACTATCTATCTAAACATCTGTCTTAATGGTCTGTCTATCAGTAACTATAAAAATAATGAAAATAAATTTAACATGTCTATAATTCTGTTGGGTGCAAGGGATGCCATAAAAGAAAAACGCTTGAAAAATTTGTTTGTAAAAGCTACAAAAATGGTATCCTCATAATCTGCTCTATTCCAAGCTAAAAATTTTACATAGCTAAATATTTGTTTAAGATCCTTATAAGTTAACATCATGATTGCTATTATACACAACCATAAAGATACGGTCACACTTGGCAACTATTTACAGAAAAAGTCGTAACCGCTAAATAAAATATATTGGAATTCATTTATTTATTTAAAAAAAAAAACTTCATTTATTTAGGACAAGTTTTATTTTATTCGTGGCTGTTTGATTTTGCAAAACTTTTGTAAGAGTAAACAACGTCAAACAAATTTGTGCTAAAACAAGTGGTTACGATTTTTTTGAGTAAATATTTGCCATGTGTTGTACATGATCTTGACATGTTGCTCCAATCATGTCAAAATCAGTTTATTACTGTTACTGCTTTTGCTGGAATAGGGCTGACTATGTACACATGTTGTTTATGAAATTTTGTTTTGTAAACACTTTTATATATACCCGCCGGAATTTGTTTGTTATTTTTGTTTATTTTTTTGTTGTTGTTATTTTTGCTTTCGAAAATAAATTTTACACATTTTTATGACATATAAAATTTAACACAACCACCACACAAACAACAACAACAACAAAACCTTTTTCAGACATTGCTTTTTTTCACTGTATTTCCTGTAAAGCACCTTAAAACAAAACACACACAAACAAATACAAAATTTGTAATTGTCCTTATAAGTTTATTTTGTTGTAAATTTAAAGATGTAACAAATCCGTTCATTATTATTTATTTTTTCTTGGAAAAAAAAAATACAAAACAAACATTTGAAGAATTAAAAAAGAAATGAATGTAATGAATATTAAAAACTGTTGTGTTTTATTTATGTTAATTGAAATGGAAAAACAAACAAAGACTAAAAAAAAGAAAAACTGAAAAAGTAGGCGTGGTTTAGTAAAGAAACAAAGTAAACAAATCCTTAATTGGTTGCGTGTATTTTTCAAGCGTTTGTTTGTAAAAAAGAAAAATTAAAACCTCATTTATTTTCCGTTTTCTTCCTTTTCGCTAACATCTATCATTTGTAGCTAATTCTTGTAGTTTTCTTTTGTTGTTTATTTAAATCACTTTGTAATTGTCACTTTTACGCCTTCTAATTATTTTTATTTCTAAACTACGCCTATTTTTTCAAAATCTTTTTCTAAAAGTAAGTATTTGTATTTAGTTTATGGTAATGGTTGAATGTTAGCTATTTGTTACATTTTTTATTGTTTAAGTTATTTCTTTGCAAGTCTGTAATTTACACACAAATCTATCATTTAAAAAGTTTTATTATTTACTTGGAAGACATTATATTGTTTTTTGCTAAAAATTAATAGGGAAGTAATAAGTAATGTTTTTGTTAGGTTACATGAACCGATTGTAATTCAAGACTTTTCTGATAATGCTGCGAAATACAGTCAAAACAGAACTATGTACAAGGTTAAAATTAAGTTTCAATTGAGTCATACTATTTAAATACCAGTCAGCATGAGTATGCCTATATAGTCTTTTTCAAAAAGTTACATCATGATCTGCAGTAGTTGCTTTTACATCTCGCATAAATTCATCTCTCGAACATCTCTCGAACAGCTACGAAAAGTGCAACTTTTATATATGAAAAGTCTCATTGAGCAGGGGCCAAATTACTGCATTCGTGATCGAGTGAGCTATCGTATCGAAATATGATTTCGATATCGAAATTATGATAAAATGTACTAAATTTCTTGCTTGATATCGAATGCCATAATCTTATGGCGTTTTCTTTTCTGGCAGAAATGTTACATATATGTTACACTTTTTACCCATTTCCCATATAAAAAAGGAAAAAAGTGTAACATTTTTGCCAGAAAAGAAAACGCTATTAAATAAGAAAATTACGATCAATTTTACTCGATATCTACTGCGGTAATTTGGCCCCAGAGCTTTACATTTTTTTTGAGATGAAAAACTTCATTAATTAAACTTTAATGTAAAAAATTATTTTGATTTGAATCATAATATTTCTCTATCAATCAAAATGAACCGTTTGCACGTACAATTTTCGTATATTATTTTCGTCGAACTTCATGACGTTTTACGAACACTTACGAAACGTAAAACTTGCGCCAAGCTCTCTGCCTGGCCATTACTTTTTTAAATTTTGTCCTTGTTCAAACAACATTGTTACAACATTTCTTCACAAAATAAATATCTGTCATGAAATTAAGAAGAAAAAAAAAAAACAAGTAAGAAAGTATAGTCGGTCAAGCCCGACCATATAATACCTGTCTTTCCGGAATTTAACTCAATGGTACATAAATGAAAAATTCGGATATACGCATACATATATATTTCTTGAGATGAAATTCACCATAAAGTCAACTATGGATCACACTATTTACGCATAAATGCTGTGTATGTACAGTCAAAGACTAAAGTTTAGATACACCTCAAAAATTTATTGTTTAAAGAAAAGCAAACGTTTCAGGAAAACTTAAAGTATACAGTTTTATTTAGTTTTATAAATAACAAAATAAAATAACAAAAAATTAAGACTTCATTACGAACATAACGGTAATTCTTAAAAATACGATAAAATTCACTCGACAAAAGCTTAAATACATCTTGGAATGTTAATAATTTTTTTTTAGATAAATTAAAAAAGAAAACATTTCAATACTTTTTTGGACCGCCATGGCATAAAAAGTACCAAGCTTTCTGTTTCAGAAGGCGATATTTCTGACCAGATTTTTTTTAAGAGCTTCTGTAAGCGACTCTTTGCTCGTTATTGAAGTTGCTACTAATTTGCGCTTCATTATATCCCAAACGTGCTCAATTGGGTTTAGGTCTGGCGGTTTTGGTGGGCTAGAGAGCTGTCTGGGAGCAGAATAAAGCAACCACTCTTTCAGAGAAAGTGCGGTGTGCTTGGGATTGTTATCCAAGATGTCGACGGATGCTTGCAAATTTCTTTCCAATATACTCTTGTAAGTATGTTGATTCATGATCCCATCAATAAACTCCAAATTTCCAACACCTGCTGCTCCAATCGCTCCCCAAACCATTACATTGCCACCACCCTGTTTTACCGTAGGAGCTAAAAAGGGCAGTGTTTGGCTTGCGCCAGACCTGTGCACGGCCATCGCTTCCAAACAAATTAAATTTACTCTTAATTAATTTGTTTTTGTGACCAATGTTTATAATTATTATAATTTTTAAGGAGTTTCCTTCAGGCTAATTTGGTCAAATGTTTGTTTCCAAACGTAAATAAAAAAGTCTCATCTGTAAAAAGAACTCTTTTCCAAAACTCAGCGTATTTGTTTCTGTACTTATGTCCAAACTCCAGTTTTTTGTTTTGTTTTACTTATTAGTTTCTTTTTTCGGGAAACTGGCTTTTATATCCATTTTCTCGCAATGCTCTTTGAACAGTTCTTGGATGAACATTGCTTGGTAGAATTTTTAAAAAATTTAATATGATCTAAAAGATTTTTTATATCTTTAAGTAGCAGTAATTTTGTTATCATTAAATAGGAAACGGATAATAGAATTTTTTGCTAAAACTGAGGATAATTAATTTGTGAGCAATAAACGCAGATATATTAACACTTTATTAAACATATATTTTTGAAATTCTTTATATGTAAATTTAAATTAATAATAACATCGAATCCGTTTTATAAACATTGAAACTAAAACAAAAAACAACAGATGTCTACGAATAAGAAACTTAAGGTAGCATTAAGCTTATTAAATCAGTTTTTGTGCATATGTATGTATATAAATGAAAATAGATTGGAAATGTTACAATTATATGTATTTTTGTACATATAAAATAATATACATGACATATCTAGAAAACAGTTACAGTACACAATTGAAATATTGATTGAAATAAACATTTATAGAGCATGAAAACATTAAAAGAGTTGACCTTCATAAATATTAATTGCCGTATTGGTTTAAAGTTTGTAGATGTAAATCATAAATAAGTGAAAATAGACTTTTTGTATTAAGAGCCAGGCAAGTCTTTTTTAAAAGAAATCTAATATTCCTACAGGATAACAAAGAATGTGGGTAATTGACAATTAATTAGTAATATGGTATAATTGATTGTGATAATTTTTGTGGCTTTAATTAAATTAATTTCTAAATCTTAAACATGTAACTGTTCGTATATTAGATATAATTGCAATAATTATATTTATGATAGGTTTTTCTTTTGACATGTAAATATTGTTAAATAAATAATTTATAACTGTTTTAAAGAATAATGTCGTTCCTCGTTTTTATTTGAATACATTATCATGGTCTATTATAAAGATATTAACTTTAATTTTCTTTTAATATGAGTATATGTGCACTTCCCAAATTTTTATTAGTATTTTAGTTTAGGTACTTTTAAATTAAATCTGTAGCACTTAAACCAGTCCCGTAAATGTGACCGTAGAGTTTCTAATGTGTTGGATTCACTGCAACGGTATTATATTATTTCATGTTATATTTTAAAATTACTTTAGTTATGATAAATATCAGAGACCGAAAATAACTCGTCGCATATGATCAAAATACAAAATATGTATATATATTTTTTTTTAAGAAATAAATACATAACTGAGAGTAAGTCTCAATTTACACGAAGCAATTTTTTATGAAAAGTTTTATACAATTTTTTCATTAAAATTTCTAAGGTTTTCACACAGCCCAATATACATATATGTGACCCGGCCTATGAAAAGGTGGCTTATGATTCAAACAAATTTTCTGCTTTTTTTTTTTTTTTTTTGATTTCAATAGTTTTTGAGACGCTCTTGCACTTGGTGAAAACTAGAAAGTCCTAACTTGCTTAGAAGTGTATTAAAAATGTAGAGAAAGAAGAGCACAAATGAAAGAAAAACAGAATTTTATTGAAAATCCAGAATCAAGATAATAAATGGAATGGAAAATTTTAAAAACAGGATTGAACGCTGCAAAAACGATTTTACCAAAAAAAAAATCATCATCATTCTCTTCGTTTTCACAGATACATATATGTTTGAAAAACTTCGCTAAATTCTTCTTCGACAGGCATTATTCACATGCGACACACGTCCTACTCGTTCAGCATTGCTTTTAAATCTGAGCACTCACACGATTTTTTTTTCGGTCAGAAACTGGATTGTGCTTTGCATTGAAAAGAAAACATTGCTCTTTATATACACACACGAACTTATCTCAATTATGCTCTTTTGCCTTTTTTGGTTGCCTTTTGGGCATGACAGTTCATAATGCAAAAAAAACTACTAAGAAACTGACAAAATGTATTGTTTATCTTTAACAGCTGTATCTGGCCGGGTCACATATATATATAATTGCTTAAATCACTCGTATTTTAATTTCAGAGTATACGAAATAACATTTGGTTACACATATGTTATTTAAATAAGAGAGTAACAAGAATTGCTAGTACAATCAAGCATGTACTCGTCTTATCTTCCCCTCAACCAGATGTCTAAATGGTAATCAGGAGAGTTATTGTGTATTTTGAATCGAAAATCGTTCGAATTTGTATACTTTTTATATTGTATTTCGAAAGCTTTTGCTTTCAAATCGAAATACACAACAATATCTTAGCTTAGCTTAAAGAATTGCTCCGTATAAATTGGTACTGAATGTTATAAAATGATTTTTGTTTACATGGTTCGGTATGACCTTTAAAGTTTTTTGTTGTTTTTTAATGCCTTGGTGAGATATAAACTATTTCAATTATGGTTCTTTCTCTTTTAGTTACTTACTATAAAATTTCTTTTAATAAATTAAAGTTTATGGTTTGTAACGTTTTAGAATTTTTTGCAAAATTGTAGATTTTTTTTTTAATTTTTCAAATTTTTGCAAAATTTACATTTTTTTTTCTTAAATTTAAGTTTTTTTTTTTAAACTTTAATGGCTGAATTCTCGGTCATTAGTTAACCATTGGTAAACTAAAATACTAACTGTTGTTTAACTATTACTTGGTTTTATTATCGCAAACTAAGCATTGCGAATAAAGAATCATTAGTTAAGCCTTTGCCATTAGCTAACTAAAGACTGTGAAGCCATAAGTGTTTTTGTAAAAATTTAGTTTTTTGTGATATTTGAAATTTTACATACAATTATTTGCAATTTTTATATTCAGGCATCATTGATTTGCATCAAATGAACTTTAGCCATTTAATTTTAAAGTTCGAAAATAAAAGTTATAAGCTGACCTTTACAAAAAAAGAAAATTAAATTAATGGAATTGATTATTTCCATTATTTTCTTTTCTTTCTCCCTCAACCACTCTCTATGGTGCCAATTAGCCACTAAAATTAAAGTGGACCTGCTATTTTCAGTCTCTGGTAAATATCCATAACAGATTTTGTTGGAATCATATTATTTTTGAGTATACTTGTTATAATTAATAAATATTACTTATACGTCGTTATGGTTCATGCTAAAATTAAATCATGGAGAAAATTAAAGAGTGATTCTTTAACTGCTTTCAAGTTTAATAAAAAAAAAACGAATAAAATTTAGAGAAATCTATGCAATCTTTATTTAAGTCAATAGAACGATCTATATAATTCAATATTTAAAAATGATTTAATGTAAATGCTGACCGTTTTTACACCTCAAATGATTGATACGCTGGATATAATTTATGCATACTCTTTGCAACATAAAGGCCGGTATCTGTTCAATAAATTCTTTAATATTAGCTTCCAGTGGGTGTGTAGAAGTGAGCCTTAACATAGTGCCACAAAAATTGTCTGGAGTAGTTAAATTAGCACGATCTAGACTGGCCAAAAACGTGAAATATACTGTTCACCGAAGTTGCCTCTCAATTGGACCATTGTCTCACATGCTGTGTGGCATGTGCCACCGTCCAGGTCCAGCTGGTCCATTTTGGGCAAAACAAAATTTGGTAATTAAAGCACGTTTCTGCCTTCGTTGGCAATCTTTCTTATTGACGTATCCAATCAAACCAAAAATTACCTTCGTCGTTGAACATAATTTTCCGATAAAAAAGTGCACGCTGCAGTTTATTACCGAGCATAAATTTTGATAATAAAATTTAATAAACTGCAAGCGTTGTTTGTAAGTTGAAGCATTGTTAAATTATAGAACAAACTGAACTTGTTTAACAGTATGTATCTTGTTACATTTGAGCAATGGAGCTGCCAAAAAAAATGTTGCTAAAAAAAATCATTCTTTAGAAAATATGGCAGAAATAATTGTTTTAGCTTATTAAGAAAACGGACGATTTCAGTTATATAACACAAGCTATTACAAAATTCCTTAATACAAATAGCAGCTTGTCAAATAAATCTAACATTTTAAGGGCTGTATTCTAATTAGGCGATTATCTTTTTTTCCCAACGAAAAACTGCCGATTAAAGAAATTTGGTTTTCTCAATTTCTCATTTGCTTCTATACTGTCGCAAAACTCAGCCCTCATCTGCCGATTATTTATTTGTTGGACAGATAAATTCAATCAGCTGACTGCTGTTCATATTTTTTATGTAGCAATACTTTGAGTTTCAGTAAAAAAATTAAATATATTTTAGAAAAAATATTTAATAGCGGAATAAATATTAATTTGATGGAGGATGAACTGGAAGAACATGAATTCGAAGTGAATGTTGAAAGAGTTTATCATGCCAGACCTAACTACCTGGCAGAAATGGATATTATTTAGTTTTTTGATTTTATTTTTTCCATTTGGAAAACAGCTGATTTATGTCAAGAACTTGTCACTTGAAGACAGAGTTCCCAATTTTTACACAAATTTTGAGAGGTATTGCTAAATGAAAATAATGTTTTGTGTCGGTATATTGAAAAAACCAAAATTGTTAACGGACATATTATTAGTCTAATAAATTTATGTCGACATTTAGTAACAGGCAGTTTGTCGACACATTGAGAAAACGGGCCTAAGAGTAGTTTTTAATGTTGTTTTTCGACACATGTTTTTATAAATTTAAACATAAGCTATACTAATGGTGCATTTATAATTGTGACACGCAGTGTATATACAATTTCTGGGCATTTCGCTAAAAAAGTCATTTTTGGAAAACTATTTGCTTTCTACCAACTTTTTAAAAATCTTTTTAATAGAAAAATGTACTTGGTGATAAACCTTTCTCTACCACCACCTTTTCCTAATGAAATTGTTAATATCACTGATGTTAAAAAAAAATATGAAATGCTCATATAAATATTATGCATGTGGTTATAAATGTGTGTAAATAATAAATCCATGAAGTATCAAAAGGTAAATACATTAATAAATACATAACGTTTTTTTTTTATTAATAAATATATGCATGACTATTAAAAAGGATAATAAAAATGTTCTGATTTATTTGACTTTATTTGATACCCTTATTTTTCGCTACTGTTTTTTTTTTTCATTATAATTAGAGTAATTATTTGTTTTAATTCAATATTTAGTTACGTATGTATTTATTTTCATTACAAAATTTTATGCATTTGTAGCATTTGCACCTTTTCTTTGTTTATATTTACACGCCTTGTTTTTATCGTTTTTATCCTTTTTGTTAATAGATACAATTAATGAAGGGTGTTTCAATTGAAACTCACACTCAGTATAACATACATTTATTTAATACCCACATTTTTACATCCATTAAGGTGTTAATTGTTTAAAAAGTAATTCAATTGAAAGAATTTGTTGTATTGGAATAATTATTATTTTAATATGCGTAATAAGTAATATGCATAATGTGTTATAATGAACATGCATGTAATTACTTAATAAGGAACTGCTTAGAGCATTTAGTTTATTTCTTTTCATTATGGAAATTGGTATCAATATATTCCTGCACCTGAGTGTGGGTGTGCGTTTAAAACATATTTATTGGTATTTTCAAAGTCACCTAAAGTCACATGTGAAAAAACATTTAGTTTTTTACTATTTATATTGTTACAGTAAATTGTAAAACGAGTAGTTAATATCTAAATGTAGATATTTATTAATAACTATAGAGAAAGATGTATCTATGCCTGCCGAAAATACTCTTAGGAAATATGAAAATATAAGAAACTGATATAAATCGATAGTAACTGTAACTTATTGAAATCAATTTAAATTCCTGAAGTTATAGAAAGGATATTTAAACTATGAGTGCTTTTAAAATATGTATGAAAAAGCGGCATCCATACAAAATTCTGTTACCTGTAAAACGATATTTTGTTT
Organism: Bellardia bayeri; assembly: GCA_950370525.1. Lineage (NCBI taxonomy): Eukaryota > Metazoa > Arthropoda > Insecta > Diptera > Calliphoridae > Bellardia > Bellardia bayeri. Next base: position 87,403,702 of record OX493267.1, read on the forward strand.
GTATTTCTTATTATAGTTTATTTGAACTTTTTCATTGATATTCAAATACATAATTGTTTAAGCTTAAGGTTTTTTGAAATAAAATCTTTATTCTCGATATATCGTTACTATGCTATACAACAAAACATCTAGAATAGAAGAAGATTTTATTTAAAAGATACTGTTAGCACAACTCCCAAAATCTCCATGATTTATTTTATTTATAATAAGTTGGTATCAATTTTTTAGTACAAATTGACATTAATCTATCAATATCATTTATACATTTTTTTTATTTAACGAAGCTTGTAATTTGCCAAGTTAAGTTCTGGCGCCTTTGCCATTTTTCTAGTAAAACTTCGCTAGGTGACTTAGCGATTCTTGAGCCTAAGAATTTTTTATATTTTAATACTCTCCAGAAATTTCCAACCCAAAAAAAAATTTAATAAAAACACATTTTAATCAAGTGTTTTATTTGCATTTACATTTTATTCAAAATCCATTGGGAATTGCTGGTTCGGCCTCTTGCCTCTTCAACAGATACCTTAAACTTAAACAATTATTTGAATGATAATTTGTTTGTCCGACTGCCGAAAATCATTTAAATATTCATATATCTCTTACAGATATCGTTACTATTGAGGAAATTTAATATTATATATTCTCACATATTGGGTGTATAACTTAAATATGTGGGATTTAAACAATTTTTTAGCGTTTGTTTTGAAACATTTGTAAAATAAACATTTATTGAAAGTATTGTACATTATAATGATTCAGCACCAAAACGACAGCTTTTTTTGAGGCTAAGAACGAATGAAGCCAATTTCGGACACCCTGTTCTAAAGTGAAGCGTATTCCAGCGAGAGCGTTTTGCAACTATCGAAACAATTAGTAGTCGGAAGAGATAAGGTATGAAATACTAGGCGGGTGATACGCAACTTTCCAACCAAGCCGAGCGTTGTCATGCTGGAATATTATGCTTTAATGTCTGCCCGTTTCCCGGTTCAAACGAATAAAATTTATTCGTAATAGATAGAACTCATTTGCTGCCATCAATAATATAGAGTATTGGTGCCGATTCTAGCTAGCTTACCGGACTTTACATACGATTCGGATTATTTAAATGGGTACATTTTTCATCGATCGTAATAATTTGCTTTTATTTGATTTGCTTTCATTAGCGTTTCCGCAGCATTTTGGAAATTCAAAATCGTTTTTCATGTTATATTGGCTTCAATTCATAAGCTACCCAATTTGCCGGCTTTTGGATGAACACTGCTGCTTAAATACTAAAGAAATTTACTAAGAAACAGTGAATATGGATATTCCAGCGGAAATTGGTTTTAAACTATTTCCAAAATGCCAATGGTTAACATTAAAGCTTTCACAGCCCAAAAAATCATGGAGCGCTTCATTCATTAAAATCGGGTCCATAACAAAGACAGAAATGTACCAATGCAATTTTCTACATTTTAGAATTCGATCATTTTTCGACAATGAATTAACATATTCGGTTCAGATGGCATGTCGTATGTTTATCGTAAACCAAATATAGACCTCAACAAAAAAAAAAAAGCTGAAAGCATAGTGGTGGCAGTGTCATTTTTTGGGTCTGTATGCCAGCTATTCCAGTGGGAATTTAGCATTTGTTGAAACAAATCGATGCACAAGTTCAAGTACTTCAGATTCTAAAAGACAACTTGTTGGAAATGGCAGAGAACATGGGTAGAACATCAGATGTTGCGCAAATATTTGATGACACCGCCATCACAGTCGCCAGACTGAAAATTTTAGAAATCAACATAAGGATTAAAAGAAGCGTAGAATATTTCGCCGAGGATAACCCAAAAACTGGTCACATTTATGCCAAATCGCATGAAATCTGTTGTAGATAATACAGATAAAAAAAAATATTAAATCGTGTAATTATCAGTTTTAATTCAAGTTTTCAAAACCCATAAGCTGCAACGTGAAAAAATAATTTTTTTTTCTTTTTTAGTTTTAGTGAAATAAATTTTTAAAATTTTTTCTTTTATATGCCACTAATTTCTTTTTTAAGTTCCAGTTAGTTTTCTTTTTAAGGAGCTTTGAAAACAAAAAATACACTGCATAAAATATAATGTGAGCCACTGTATTTAAGATTTGGCTTCATGGAATATAGCATTCTGGCTTATTTTACTTTGATTTTTCATATTTCACTTAAAATTTTAATATTTTGTGACAAAATAATGGTTGCTATGTTTAAACAACAAATTATAGAAAAAAACCTTGCGTGCTGTAAAAGCGAACCCGTAAGGCTTTGTAGAGGAAGATTACAAGGAGGATTACATCCTACCTTACCCAAAACAGATTTACATCCGTTGAGGGAGGATCATAGGGCACTGGCTCAGGGCAGAATTTAATATGCGAAAATGGCAGGGCCTAGTTTCTAGTTTCCAGGTTTAAATCCTAGAATATAAAGAAGAGTAGGAGCTAAAGGACAAGAGGAATAAAGCACCGGTACAAGTCACCGGTATAGTTCACGAAATAGCCGGCACATTGTTCTCAATAAAGAAAGACATAAGAGTGAATTAATAAAAACCTGTGAAAGTGAAATAAAGAAAGTCTAATTAATTAAAAATTGTATGTAAAGGATCCTGGACAGACTAAGCATTACCCCAGCTTGAAACACAAAGTAACCACTGGTTCCCTAAATTTGGTTTTTAGTGGAATTAATTCCGTTTTTTTGCATCTAGAGAAGAACCAAAATGAAAAATTTTTTCGTAATAAAACCAATTTTACTTTGCTATGTGGAATTGTAATTTTAAGCATTTCTAGGTTTTATTCCAAAAAATTTTCTCGTTTTAGTTTTTCTCTAGAAGCCAAATACGGAATTAATTCCACTTCCGAACGAAATTAAATAAAATTTTTCAAAATTACTAGTTTTGACTGTATTTTTAAATTTAAGTTTGAAATTTTATCTCGTTGTCATGAATATGCTTTATTATTTTATTGTATCAATTCTGCAAGTGGATTAAATGCTAATAAGTTAAATTATAAAAATGATATATTATTTTATTTGAACTTATGGTTTATTATTTTAAATATTTAAAAACTTTTTTATTGGATTTTTTTTTTTAATACACTTTAACTCACCAATATTGTTGGTTCACACTTTACACATCTAAATACATTCACTCATTGCAAATTTATGCCACACAAACATTTATACTACAAAGCTAGATTTACACGATTGAAATTTTCTTCAAAATTGCTCTTCAAAATGCTTCAAACTCGTGTAAACAGCAAAATTTTTTTTCAAAATTTATTTCTTTAATAACATTCTTTTATTCGAAGTTGCCTTCTAGTTAAATATAAAAAACTTAATTTGAAATTTATTTTTGTATATTTCGAATAAAAGAATTTTATAAAACAATTTTTTACTCGCAAGAGGAACAAATTCTCATTCATTTCTTTAATAACAAAATTTAAATAAATTTTGAAGAAATTTTGCTGTTTACACGAGTTTGAAGCATTTTGAAGAGCAATTATGAAGAAAATTTCAATCGTGTAAGTCTAGCTTTACACACTAACATGCAACAACAACAACAACAACAACAAAAAAAGCCAAATAAACACAAATACATAAATTTAATTTTAAGTAGGTATTTTAAAAATACAAAGCTATAGTATCTATATAGGTATGTACATTTGTTTTTTATGTATACTCTGTTCAATAATTGAAATAAATTTGCATTTCGTTATTTTCTAATTACAAAATTTATCTCTCTCGTATGTGCATGTGTACGTGTGTGTGGTGTATGTTTTTGTACACATTTAGGTTCATTGAAAAACAATATAATTGATATGTCGAGCAATGCCTTCCAGGAACGTAATAATCAGTTTGTCGATGCGATATTTGCACGTATCAATCGTATTGTATCCGATAACTATGACCCGTTTGTGGTACAATTGAATGGTCGTTCAACAGTTAAACATGATACAAAATCAGCCTCTGCCACAGCAACAACAAAAAGCCAAAAGCAGCAGCAGCAGAATAAAATAAAAGCCGCAAAACCGCAAACCACCAACACATCAATTAAGAAATTGTAAGTTTTTCGATAATACAAATTGAGTATATGTATATTGTAACATAAAATAACTAACGAACTTTATAGAAAAAATATACATATAAAAAATAAAATGTTGCACTATCATCTGTGGCAATATATGTGTATGTGTATAACATATGTATGTATATGTATTTATATAAACATAGAATAAAATAACTTGCAACAGACATATGTATATACTTTGAGTTGCATACATGCTCAAATTGGATCAATTGATTTTATATGTAATTCTGTTTTTATTTAAGTTGCTTTTTTTATAAATTGTTTTTTTTTTTTTTGCTTGTTGTAGGAAAAATACAAAATCGGAACCACGTAGCAACATAAACAACGATAACAACAGCAAGGGCAATGAGAATGAAAACGAAAACATCAACAGCAGCACACTCACCAGAACTGATGTAGTAGAGTCTATGACAAAGGACAATAAAAATGAGCCAAAACAACTAACTAAGTTGCAACAACAATGGGAACAATTGGAGGGACAACAGAAACAACTCAAAGCCACTGAACAAATTGGGAACGATGCTGCTACAAATGAACAACAAAAGAGTGAACAGCAACAAAAATCAGAAATACATACTGACGAAATGATACAGGAAACTCGCACTGCATTTGTCAATGATGTTGTCAAATCAGGAAATCAAAAGAAAAGCTCCTCCACAAAGGCACACAAACAACATGGTTCAACGAAAAAAGTTCACAACGGCAGCAGTGCGACCACTACCAGCAATGGCAATAGCAACAACAACAAACATAAACTTAAATCTACAAACGCCAACAATAAGAACGGTGCCACTAAGGATGCCACTGACTTTTTAAAGGCTGAGGGCAGTCTATCGGGTTTGGCATCGTTGAAGCGTGTCGGTAATGTAAAATTGGCCACCGATCCGGAAGGACGCAATTCAACAATTAAGGCTAAATTTACTTTGGGTCCCTTAATATTGCGCGTACAGAAATCATTCAAACGTGCTGGAGTGGAAAATGTTAAAAGTGCTACAGCACGTACCAACGAAATGATCGGACGTATTAAGTTTAGTGTTGTTAATGATCGTGCCACATTGATGTCCATTAAGGTGCAACAACCCAAACAGGTAAATATGCAAAGGGATGTAACATAAATAAGCTTTTCACTTAATGCAGTTCAATTATTATTAATAACAAGTCATACTTTTTGACAGACAAGCCCGACCATATAATATCCTACCTCACGAGTACATACATATATGTGTAAAAAAAGTTTTTAAGAAATAGGCGCTATATGGGAGCAATTATGAACCGATCAGCCGACAATTTAGTGGCATGAATTGTATACAAATAAATACATATTGGTTTTTTTAAATTATTTTCGATATAAACACTTAAAAGATTCATGCATGTGATAGTGACTTTAGAAGGGAGACTTATAGGGGAGTTGTTATTAATTATGGACCGTCCCTTTTAAAATTAGGTGAAATGAAAGTGGGCTTTATATGGTAACTATGGTGAAATAATGGACCGATTTAAACCAACTTCAATACCTACTGTTATTGGGCGGAATATCATGAATATTACGTACAGAATTGCATCTATAAAATTACGACCTGTACTTTACGAAATCGACTCAGGAAGTGATTCCGAGTCGTTCGGTATAATTAAATGTGGCTGTTGGACTAATATTTCTGGGCGTTACAAACATCAGCACAAATCCAATATACTCCCACAATAGGGGTGTAGGGTATAAAAAATAAATCTTGTAGAAATGCAAAAGGGAACTGAGACCAAATATGTTACGTGACAGGTTTCAAACCATGTATGAAGATAAAGCTTAGTGGGGTCTCTTGACACTATCTATCCAACCTCTAACCTCTGGTCCTAGTTACGTCTGTTCTTATATAAGTATTTCGCTTGTCATTCGTTGTGAGGATGATACGCTTATTTTTATTTGTTTTATTATTTGTTTATTAATTGATTAGCAAGAGTTTCTATATTACAAGATTCACATTATTATACTCAGATGACTTCTGGTCGAGTTTTTAACATTCAACTGAGATAATATTTATAATGGAAGCTTTAGGGACGTGTGTATTTGAATCCCTTACCTTATAAATCAACTTTTCTGCCTAATTTTAAATTACTGGTCTCATTCATATATTAAAAAACCTCTGCATACATTTGGCAAAAATGTCAAAAGGCAAAAACAACGTATTGAGATACGCAATAGCTCATTTTGAAAGTACGTTTAAAACTATCAAAAGAACATTCTAATATATATTCCTTGGTTTATGTGTTTGCCTGCTGCATGCAAGCATTCAAGTGAAATCTTTTAAAATATCTATTCCTATTAAAAGTATATTTGAATATACATATTTATCATATACTAAATACTCTTGTGTGTATTGAAATTTTTATAACACTGAACGACTTTAATTCGATTAACATTTAAGAACGATAAATTGATTGGAATAATTTTCTCTTAAATACAGAAAGCCCTTCCCCTATTTATATCCGTATCTTTTGGTTGGAATGCAAATGTGAATGTATCAAGCAATTCAATACTCAAGGGCTTGGTTTGGCAATTCATGAATTCATTTTACATTTTTACATTTGCATGAACATGGCACACGGAATAACACGAAATATACATTATAAAAATTGTCTACATTTTTTAAATAATTGAACGTTTAATTAAAAATTGCTTATTGCAAATGAAAGGCAAATTTAATTATAAATCCTTTTAATTTTTCTTTACGTTTTGGTTTTCGTTTTTGTTTTCGTTTTCGTTTTCCTCAACTTTTTCATTTTCTTTTACAACTCTAGGTCGAAGTTGAAAGCAAAGACAACCATGACCGCACCAGAGAATTTGTCTGGCGTCGTACACCGAAAATTGCTAAATTGGTCAATGAAAAACTTAAATTGGCAGCTGAAACTCTATTTGCCCCACAGGGTGTTGAAGTGGTGAGACTTTAAGTCACAGCAAACAACAAAGAAATCGTGCTCAAACTGAATATCAACAACAAAAACAACAACAAGAACAAAAACTATCCAACACATTTCAAATTTAAACTTTACTAAATTCTAAGAATATTTAGTGAAATTTGTTAAAGAATTTTCACCAATAATTGTTACATACAAACAAAAATAGCTACATATCATTTGAATACAATATCTATGTATGTATATTTATTTATATTTACCTACATATTTTACTATTTAAAATATGCCTACATAATTCTAATTACTTAAACAATTTAATTCTAGTTAATTTTAATTTATTTATTTAAGCAATAAGCTTTATTTATTATCTATTTATTATACTATTATAAATACATACATACACATACATGTATATTTTCTATTTAAGTTCTCTTTGCATTGGAATCTATTCGACAATTGTATACAAAGTTATGCAAAACTTAAATTAAATTAAATCCATGAAACATAAAAACTAATGCTAATAAATTTACAGAATATTATTTACCTAAAAATATGAAATTTTAATTCAATTTATTTGAAAATAAATAATTATTATAATTTAGAAAAAAAAAGATGTGTAAAAAAAAGTTTAAATTTGTTTACAAACATTTGCATTTTGCTTAAAAACAAATCATAAAACATGTGTCATCTTTCACACCACAAAACCCAAAGGGTCCTTATGAGCAGACTTATTCATTAATATAATGCGTATGTAGGTGTATGGTTCTGTTGATATAGTCACTTTTATAAACAAATACAGTGTATGGCAAAACTACTTTGTCTTATCTTTTTTAGAAGAAATTTGTTTTCCATTCATACATAAAATTATAAAAATCAATAATTTTTTTTTTTTGTATTTGATAATAAATATTATGTCGAATAGGAAACCAAAAAGAAACATAAAAAATATAAATTTTTTTTAGTTGTTGTTGCATTTAATCATTTGCCTCATAATTGGAAGGTCACCAAATACATATTCCAAATTGCCACATGGCAAATATTTAAACAAAAAAAGCGTAACCACTTGTTTTAGCACACATTTGTTTGACGTTGTTTACTCTTACAAGAGTTTTGCAAGATTTTGTTTGTCTTGTCCTAAGTAAACGAAGTTTTTTTTTAAATAAATAAATGACCTGAAAAATATTTTATTTAGCGCTTATTTCTCTTTCGGTAAATATTTGCCAAATGTGACCGTACCTTTAGTAATAATTGCTTCCTTATTGCCCTCAGCTGTGAATATCGTTGTTTTAAATATGCCTTAAGGAAAATAATTTAACATGCCCGAGGTTGGTACTGTACAAAAGCTAAACTTTGAAATCTAAAATTGCCTATTTCGAGTCATAATAATTGTTCAATTCACAAGTGATGTTGTAGTGTCGTATTTGTTGTACATCGTCTGAATTTACAATAGTTGTGCAAATGTTTTTGGTAATTTCTATATAAATATCTTGTACAACACCTACGACATTTTTACATATGTTTTGAGATATGTATCTCAACATAAAAATGTTCCCATTTTAGTTTTAAAAAATAACCAAACGGTAACACTAAAATCATAAACTGCTTGACAAATTTAAAACAAGAAAATAAAATTAATAAACAACAAATTTAAATAATGGAGATTGTTGTGTTTAATTTATGAAAAACGATTATTCAGCTTTACCCTTGACTCAATTGTTGTATACTCTGATTGTTCAAAGAGAGAGTGTGGCGTTAGTTCCGGCGTCTTCGGCGATAAACTGAGTTGAAAACTCTCGATATTCCTCCCAGACAAATCTAGTGTATTTTAGGCTGAGATACTAGGGATTATTGAAGCATGTAGAATTTTATGTGAAACAAATATTCGCGGCAGCACATCCATTTTTGTCGACAGCCTGGAGGCACTCATGTAACTTAAATCCCACACTACGACATCTATTCTAGTTAGTCAATGCAAAGAAGAGCTGTCAAGGCTAGGTCGTCTAACTGACATTACTCTGGTTTGGATTCCTGCGCATAGGGACTACTATGGTAATGAGAGGGCGGACGAACTGGCCAAAGAAGTATCCGCTTTAAATGCCTGGCGTATCAGTCGCTATGGCACTTGGAACTATTAAAAGGTGAAATCTTCAGACACTACTTACAAAAGGCTGGAATTAAGTGGCGCAATTTGGACACCTGCAGGACCATAAGAAATATGTGGCCAGTATATAATGAGAAGCACAGTTTCGGCTCTTGAATATGAAATGAAAGGACATCTCGAGAATCATAGCAGTTCTAACCGGTCACTTAACGATTGATAAGCAAGAGACTCGGATTTCCCTTTAATGATCACTGTCGCAGTTGCCAGGACAGGGAAAAAGAAGAAACAGTGTTTTATCTTCTATGTTAATCTCCAAATGCTATACTCAAATTTTTCAATAATCATATACTAAACAACCTATCGGAGACATCAATAACAACATTAGATCAGATACCTGAACGCAACAGGCTGGTTATAGTATCCATTATGTATTAGCATCTGGGAAATATCTAGTACTATCATCTGTTCAACGAGTGGTGTGGTAGTTTTCAAAATGGAATCAAAAGATTTCACTTGAATGCTTGCAGGCAGCAGTCAACCACGTAAACCAATTAACCAATTGTCTGCATTATATTTTTTACGTGATGCAAAATTATTTTGTTTTTCTCACTTGCATTAGTAATTTTATTTATTGAGCTTTGTACGAGTTTATTTGTGTTCATATTTTACTTCTGATATTTTGAAGGCCTTTCAATATAAAGCATACGACTTTGCTGAGAATTGAGTTCACAATCAGATTGTTGTATTATACAATGTACAACATACAACATTACTTGTGAATTGAACAAATGTTTATTTGTTTGTAGATCCATTTTTATGCTCTGGAATTACGATTTACTTTCGGAATGGGCCAGTATTCTGGGTGGTCAATAATATCAATATTATATAAAAGATTACCAACTGCATTGGCAGAAATGCAGCCACATATCACCAGAGAATCGCCATCATAATTAACTGTGGATTTTGTGTTGTTATACTTAAGGCTTTATTTGGCCTCCACTAGACCCTTCGTCGACCATGTGAACCAAACATTTTGCATTTGCTTTCCTCATAAAATATAACGTATTGTTGACAGGAAAATTTTGGATTTTTATTAATGTCAGCGAATTATAGATACCATCCATCTGTTAATTTCCAAAACAATTGGTTTACCAACCGACCGCATATATTTATGGCTCTTAGTACTCATGATTTGTTTGTTATTTACATTGGTATATAGTATTCTTCTTAGTTGTTCGTTAAAATATGGTCGGAATAAATGTCACATTAACCCCTGGCCCACAATGTCGAACGATAACGTTCGCTTAGATAAGACTTAAGACACAAACTTGATTGTGGAATAAACAAACTTGATTGAGTAAAAAATAGATACGATAACAAGTTTGTGTCTTAAGTCTTATCTAAGCGTACGTTATCGTTCGACATCGTGGGCCAGGCGGTAAATGTCACACATGGTCACACTTGGCAAATATTTGCTGAAAAAGACGTAATCACTAAATAACATATATTTGAAATCGTTTATTTATTAAAAAAAAATCTTTTCTTATTTAGGCCAAAGCACAACATATATTTAGTTTTAATTTATTTAATCTTGAAAAACTCTTGTAAGGGTAACCAACGTCAAACAAATTTGTGCTCTTTTTTTGAGTAAATATTTGCCAAATGTGACCGTACCTTTGGTGTTTTCTCCCCTGCATTCAACAATTTTGGACAACCATTCTGTAATAAATTTTAAATGCTTCAGAAACTATAGACCAATTTAATAAATTATTAACTGATTGACAATATGTACTATACAAATCACAAGTGTTTTTAATTTATTTGGCCTAGTTTTAAAGCGGTAAAGTAATTTTTCATTCGGAAAAGTTAAATTATTCTCCCTGCGGCATTTTAAAAAAATTCTTGGTACTTGCGCACAATTAGGATAAATTTTTACAAAAAAGAATTGACTAATTAACAAACAACTTTTAATAATTCTAAGAACAATTAAGGAAAACATCAAAAACCCCAACAAAATTAACGGGGACTTACAAATGCAAATTACTTTTATGACCTGCAATTTGTGATGCAAATTAATAAAATACAACAATAACCAGAGAAAAAAGGACATTGTTAGAATTGTGTTTGAGATTTTCCTAATTTACACAATGTCTACTATCAACTGCAAAATAGAGAATGACATTTTTACCAGTTTTTCACAATTCTATGTTTTAGTGAAAAGCAAATTTCTCTTAAAAATTAATAGGCACTTTAATTGTGTGACATACTGTACATACATACTGTACGTACATATGTATGTACTTCTGTCCTTGCCAATGATGGATTTCTAAAGATTGCCCTTATGTATTATGAATAGACACCGTAAGTAAGTTTCAATACTGAAATGTTTTTGCACATGTCTATATTGTATTTGTTGTGACGTAAAACTAAACAAATACTTCAGTTTACAGTAGATGTCTCTGCTATTAGCAAGGCTTGAGTATAATACATTTAATAATCTAAGGTCTAAACTGGTTTTAAAAATTTGCACCATTAAATAAATTCTTTCATATAAAAACCGAAAAATTATATACATTTTTTAAACAAATACTCTATTCCATGGTGTCATTATACAAGGTTATTGCAAATCGGCAACAAATACAACAAAATACAAAAACAACAGTCACTTTGTTTATGTAAAATAAAGTAGAGATGTCCAAAATACTTAAAAAAGCATTACTTTTGACATACATAAGTAAATTGTAAACAAAGCCAGTCAGCTGTGCTACTGCACTCACCTTGTATAGTTACACCATGGTTATACTGCAGTAGTATAAATATTCCTGTCAGGCATCGATATGTAAATTATAAATATTTATATTATATATATAGGCCAATATTGGTAGTCTTTAATGATACGTGCTTTATTTATGAAACGTAGGTATACAATTGTGAGTTTTGGGCGAGCTCCAAGATTCTCACCAGTATAAAACATAGAATATGCACTCAGGACTCAATTAAAATTATGACAAAATTATAAACTCAATATTAAAAGATCTGAGTAAAATTGATCGTGGTTTTCTTATTTGAGATATGAGCATTTTATCATAATTTCGATATCGAAATCATATTTCGATACGATAGCTCATTCGATCACGAATGCGGTAATTTGGCCCCTGTACACTCATCATTGATATGAAAATATTATTAGTATAAAACAAAAAAATGATTAAGATAGAGAGGAGCATTTCACTAAGTGATAACTGTGATAACCTTAAATCAAAATTTTACAATTTTTGTAATAATCCCTTACAGCTCAAAACAAAAACTTCAATTTTCTAGACTGAAAAACTAGTGCAGCATTTTCCATGCAGAAATATTTGCGGTATATGAAACTGCTGGGATGATGCCACCATATTCATAGAAAGTCTGGTTCTATAGAAGCACTTGGTAATCAAAATATTAGATCAAAGGTAGTCAGTCACTCGTTGATGCAAACAGCTAAGAGTTCGTAATGAACAATAAACATTTAGACTGTATTTGGAATAACTATAAATATGCACGCAACTGCGGATGTATAAAGGTATTATTACGAGACATAATGATTGTAGAATTTTCTTAGGAAGATTTGATTGCACGTGCATCTCGTATCGTCTTCCGAATGAGTGTAGTGTTTTCCAGGCGGAAATCTTTGCAATCCTGGCAGCTTGTAATACTCTACATGAACATAATATTATCGGCAATATAGGTATTTTTGTCGACAGTCAGGCGGCACTCCTCTCACTTAATGCCTACACAATTTTAAGCAATATAGGAATTCTCTATCAAGGCTAGGCCGTCTGTCTGACATTACCTTGGTCTGGGTGCCTGCGCATGGGAACCACAACGGCAATGAACGGGCAGACGAACTAGCCAGAATGGGATCTGCCTTGGATATCTCCGATGGGGTCTCAGTAGCAATTCCACTGGGGACTATCAAAGGTATCACCTTCAGACATTTCCTTGCAAAGGCTGAGGATAGATGGCGTAATTTAGACACATGTAGGATAGCCAAGTTGATGTGGCCATTTTTTAACGAGAAACGCATTACGTAACTGATAACCCGAAATAGGAAAGATGTATCAAGGTTGCTGGCAGTATTTACGGGACACTGGACGTTGGGCAAGCACGCAAATCGCCTGGGACTCCCATTTAACGACCACTGTCGTAGTTTTAAGGATAGGGAAAAAGAGGAAACGATTTTCCACCTTCTCTGCGAATGCCCAGCCCTGAGTGTCAAAAGACATAAATTCATGGGAAACTATACATTGAACAACCTTGGTGAGGTAGCCGGGTCAAAACTCAATGACCTACTGAGATATCACACAGCTACAGGTTGGGTCTAGCAAAATGCGCCTTTCTGTACACATATTAGCTACAGTATGTTGTATACGACATTAAATCTGACGAGTGGTGTGGTCTTTTAAAACGGGGTCCCTTCGACTTTACTTAAGTGTTCACACGTAGTGAACTACCACGTAAAACAACCAACCAACCAATGTGCATGATATTTGGAATTAGTGTACGTAGGAACAGGGGAACAGCTACATCATTTATCCTGGAATATTTATTAAGTTTATCACTTGTTTCTTTTAAAATCTAGAGAACTTTAAGGTTGTGGAAGAAAATCTTTTCTGTGAGAACTGAAGGATGACTAAGATGAAATGATATGATGAAAGGAAGTTATAAATCTGCATTAAGTCACTACGGATAAACGAAAATGAGGTTATGAATTGTACACAATATAACAGTATAACCCGATCCTGACACTCAATAGTTATAAAAAAGAGGTGTTAATTTAACATTTCGTTGTAATTGAATGGAATCAATTGAATAGTTTTTAGATATTGTTTCACGGTTTTGGCCAGTTGACGTCATTACTTTAACTGTATTTATATATGCGTAACTTACAGTAGTACTGCCATAATTTGTCAAAAATATCCAAGATTTGTATTTGAATTTTTTTAAATAATTTTCTTACTGTCCAAATAACTTAAACTGATACTGTTACTAAAAGCAAAAAAAGAAACAGTACCTTAACTCTCTAAACACCTGCACATGAAATTGTTAAGTTCGTACCACAATGATTAAACACTTGCAACTGAAATGTACAAACGTAGCAACATACAGACTTTAATTTTTCAACAACAAACTCAATTTTAAAGAATATCAGCAATGCAATAGAAGCAAATTGTAATGTTGACGAGACTTTTCCAGACTTTAATACAACAGCAGTCATACATGATGAAGATGATTTTACGCATCAGTTGCCTTTATACTCTTATTTTGCCCTTTTGAAAAGTGGTAACAAACATTTGTTGTCATTGCTGGCTACATTTTTTCCTTAAAATTATTTTTGCAATTTGTAAGGTTTTTTAAATTCTGAAAGTGTGGGTGAAAGCAATAATACTTAAGCAAACAGCAACTTCACTTATGAATGTGCCAGACTAAATATATGTATTTCCAAAATGTTTTGTATTGTCTGGTACGTATATCAAAGAAAGCAAAAAAAAGCAATCATAAACCACATGTTAAATATGTAACTTATTTACTGAATTTACTCAAACTTTATTAAATTTATGCAAAAATCATGGAATATTTATTAGGCCAGTCCGCACATTATGTCTGACATAAAGTCTAATTTTTCATTTAACTGATTTATAATAAATATTTAAGACGTTTTGTAAGCGCTTAACATCCATTAATGGCGAATTTAAATTGTTTAAACTTAATTTGTTTTGTTATAAGTAAAACATTAACTAACTTTAGTTGTTAAACTGTAAATGTGTGAAATGCATGTTAAGAAAATAACAACAGCAAGTAGTACTTGTAATATGATACTGAAAAACGTTCATTGACTATTAATTACCATAATTTGTTTGCTGAGTTGTAGACAAACTAATCTTTAAAGTAAGAAATAGGACAATGTAATTCGAAACTGATTTATAGGTAATTTAAACTGAGGATTGGAAAGTAATTTTTGACACTTGCTTAAAATGTAATAATTATATGTGTCCAAACTAGTTTGAACACTAAAATTGTAACATATATACATTTATATAATTTTTATATTAATTATTGAAACTCTGGAAATTTAATAACTGACTAATAGATTTAAGAAGAAAAGAAATTTTACTTGCGCTATAACCACCTAGAAATTCAGTTCTTAATAAATTTTATACTTACTTGAAATTAAAGATTAAAAATAATACTTACTTTTTTTACCTTAACATTATAAAACATTGAAGATTGAAGAAGTTCAATAAAGGAAACCTAATTGTATTTGAATTAAACGCAAATAAAAAGGTGATATTTATTCTACATGAACCAGCCTATGAGTTTTGTCATCAAACCCTTAAATTTCTCTCAACCCACAATTATAATTATTCAATTTCAGAGTAATTATAATTATATCTTTATTATAGATTGTTACATCTCAACCCCCTTTTCTCATCATCTCATTAACACATCTATAATAGAGATTCTTTAATACTCCCAAAAGTATTCAATATGAACGCCTTAAATGAGTCCTAATAACATTACGAAAGTTAGGTTAGTTATAGTTTTATATTAGCTAATTAGCTACGAGGGCGGTTGGGAAAATTCTTAGCCTCGAACAGAAAGCGCGGTATAAACAGAAAAAGTTAAGTGTTTTGGAAACTTTCTTCCCACCCATTGAAGTTTTCCAAACTTGAAAAGTTTGAATGTAGGTTTTGCTCCCGTACTACATATAGACATATTATAAAGATTAATGAAGTCAAACGTATGCATACCTCTATCGTTGATTTCCCTACTGCCCCAGATAGTATTCCTGGCAATGGCATCACAACCTAGGATGATGTCCTCGTTCTATCATACAGACCTCATGAGAGCAATCACTTCTTCTGGTGGAGCAGATCTGTCATGGGCCATGTAGCAGGAGGCAATGAAGAAGCTGCTCTGGGTCAGTTCTGCCTTTGCGACTATAAGGTCCGCAGAACTAAGATATATTAATGTGTTTTTTTGCTACAAGGCAGGATCTTGGCTTACCCTTGTCCTACACACTTAGTATTTTGTGTGACGTGGTTAAAACCCCCTTTACCACCAAGTCCTCCTCGGCAAGAAGAACCCGTTATCATTTTGAGTTCTGCAGATTAATTTTGGGCGATTTTCAGCATCATTGGAAGGTGCTAGCGGGCTCGAAAAGCTTTATCCTTATAAGCAGGGCTTTATGCAAAATTGATTACATGCGAGTTATTAAAAAACGATTATTGAATGCAACAAACGTTTATTAAGCAAATTTTTATATGCAAATCTGTCTTAATAAACGTTTGTTAAATTTAATAATCGTTTTTGAATAAGGGGGTAAGTATTAAACATTAACTGCCGTATTTATAAAAAATAAAGTAGGCTTGAAGTGTGCTTTAAGATAAAATTTTCATATACAATTTTCTTAAAGTACACTTGAAGTCTACTTTAATTTTTTATAAATACGGCAGTAAATAAATGACAAAATCTATTCTTTAAATTTTTCTTATCAGTTTTAGTTATTTGCAGTACAAAGTACACAAAGTACTTTATAACGCACCCTAGTTACAAAAGTGGCACAACTCAAAATACTAAAATTTTCAGGAGAGACAAGAAAAAGTTCATCGTGCACAAGCAACACACTTAACATAAAAATAGACAAATTTGTATTTTTCCAGTTAAAGAAGATAATGATGTGAAAGGTTTTTTTTGCAGTAGTTAGAGATGTGCACTCTGCATTAATTTATTGAAAAAAGTAAATTTTGTAAAATTTTGAATCAAGTCACTTTTGTACTATGTGTGTCACTTTTGCTCCCCACTGTTTAAATTACCAACCATATAAAGGGGAATAAAAATAAATAAAAATTGAGGAAATAGTAAAGCTGCTGGTACATTTAACACTAAATAATATCAGAATTATAATGTAGTTAATTGAGTTTTTGTGAAGAGGGTACATATGTCAGTATTATAAATATTCATTTCCCTGTTGGCCACTAATTATACAAATTCGGCAACTAAAATAATATACAAAAGTTGTTTTGTTTTAATGAATAATATAGTGGAAACTACACGATATTGAGTTCAAATGCAGCACAATTCTAATTTGTTTATGCATTGTTATTTTTATTGCACTTGATTTGCATACATACCCTACAGAAAATTTAATCAAATGTTTAGAACATTGAACATTTCAGAAAGACGGAATATGTATGTAAGTAAATATATCTCTCGGTAAATATTCCTGCGAAATAATCTACCATCACTAACCCAATAGATAAAGGCTACATTTATAATTTTGGTCCTTGGGTTTGTGTCGGCTAATGATTAAACAAACAAGCTACCATATTGACTGCTGGGTATTCAACACAAGTTATTAACCCTTTCCGTTAAGATCACGTATTCATGGCAAACTTTCTAAATATTTTAAAAACCAGTGAACTTTCATTATGAACTGTGAAGAATAACTACAATTCATTTATGTAGTTTAGTGTGAAATGAAGCAAAAATAAATGCAAACTACTTTATTATGCAATTGCTACTTCAAACCAAATACATAAAACATAAATAAGTGCAAAATAGTTTAAATTCAAATAGATTTTTTGTTTTCAAAAATATTCAACATGATTTTTTCTGTTTAAATTATGGATGCATATTTACATAAGGCTCTTAAGCGGAAAAAACTCATACATAAATAAAAATTGTAAAGTTTTTAATATTTTTTTTTTTACAAAATTCTTAATGTACACATGTTTTTGTGCATGAAAACAATATGTATGTATATTATATACATACATTTATATATTTTGGCAAAAGAAGTTGTATGTGTGGGCATGTTCGGAAATGCATCCCTGCACTGCATTTGATGCGCAGTACGTTCGGAAAAGCAAAAGGTGACATCACTGCCAATGCATTGTGTTCTAAAATGCATCACTGAAGCAGATGATGCGCAACAAAAAACAGCAAACAAGCATCACAAAAATAGCTGATGCAATTGAAGAGTAAAATTTTGTATAAATTTTTTTATTTATTTCTTTAGAATAGAAAATGATAATGATGCAAAATTCTCCAAACTGTTGGTGAGAGTACGTTTGGACATGAAGGAAGAATTTTCTTCTGGAAGGAAGAAAAAATCTGTCCTCTGGGGAAAGGTGTTGCAAAAAATGAAGAAGGTTATTGTTCGTCTGCGCATCAGCATCGCAAACTAATCACATATGCGCATCAAATGCAGAGCAGAGATGCATTTCCGAACAGGCCCTATATTATATACATTTATATACATATATAAAACAAATAATTTCTTTCAATCCGTCATATGTCATATTTTGGCAAAAGAAGTTTATGTATGTATTTCAAAACTCATACATTTTAAAAGTTTGAACAATATGTACTATGTATATATTTTGTTAATCTATACTCGTATACAATGACTTTTTTTCTCTTGCAAAGGATGACATTTATTTAGCCGTATGTTGGGAAAAAAATGGACACATCACACCAACAAAACATAGATGCTTCTGAAGAATTTCTCTTGGATTTTCATTTCATAGACCAAATTCGTAATAGCCGTCTCGAAATGCCAATAATATTGAGCGAAAATGTCATGCATTTTACGAAATATATCTTTTACAGATCCATTATTTTCATACTGAATGTTTGAGCGAAATTGTATTGATTGTAAAAATGATCAAAGCTTTTGTGACAATAGGTAACAACTCAGAACTTTCATAGTATGACAATATGCCCCCTTTAGAAAACTCTTTAAATAGTTTGAATATATTGTATACTATAAACGTTAATGAAAGCTATTGATAAAAAAGCAAACAAAAAATAATTTGAATCTACTAAAGTACTGGTGCCATTAAAATACAATAGCGAACAGAGCGACCTATCACAAGTTAGACATCTTTCAAACGCAGAAGGAGCTAAACTTTTCAAGGTATCAATGTTTTTATATCCACAACCAAAATGATGGTTGGGTATACAATGAAATATTGGTCGTAGAACCAAAATGTACATATATTTAGAGTCATTATAAAATTCTAACCATTATGGACCGATTATCCAAAAATTTTGTGACATGACTTCTGTGCACACAGATATTTTTTGTGTGCAAAAACTATAAGTTTTGGCAATGAATTTGCTCATTTTCCATATATTTCATAAATAATTCTTTATAACTAATAAAAGTTTGAAATATTCGACCTTTTCTTTGTAGGATCCCAAATGTATAAAGGTCATGACCTCGAGCTTGATTATTTATAAATTTGGGTTTCTTTATAACTTTTAAAATTTATATGAAAAAACTAATGATGCAGTTTGAAAGATCTTTTAATTCTAAATAATAATTTCCTGAGCTATATCCTTTTTTAACCATACCCAGTTTATCATATTATTATAAGCTGTTTGCCAGTTTACTACTCATACCCAACAAACAAATAAAAATCATTAACTGGGGTTCCTACGATGTTGTTCTATGCCCTGCAATAAATTCTGAAAATCAGTCTCAATAGTTGTGACATTGCTGTAAGTGTTAGTGAAAGCCACACCTCATTCTGGATTTATGCAAATGATATTGTGATTTTCAAAGGGAATCTTATATGAGAACTTTGACTAATTATGGAACGACAGTTATACAATTTGATATCTATATATAAGAAACTTATTTGTATTAAATATTATTTGGAGTTCAAAATTTTTAAGAGCGTTATGCCTTTCAAACTGATTTTCAGTAGTGGGCGAAATTTGTTTGGTTATGTGAATAAATCGAATATTTATGACTGATAAACCCCTTTTGGGAGGACAGGACGTTTGTAAGGCTACTAGGTGAAATAATAGACCGAATACAACCAATTTCAATCTCAACCGTCCTTGGGCCGAAAAAGTATAATGCATTAAATTTCATGGAAATATCTTTAAAATTACAACCTGGTACTTTGCGCACAAGCTTTACATAGACAGTTAGACAGCTAGACGGATGGACATCGTTAAATCGACTCATGAAGTAATTCGGTATAATTTAAGGTGGATGTTGAACTAATATTTATAGGTGTTACAAACACCCGCAAAAATCCTGTAGGGTATATAGTGTAGGGTATATAAAGACAATGGCAATTTGCAGTTATTGCCTGAAGAACACTCTTTTTTTTTGTCAGCTCTTTTGCTATGACTTCAGATATTTTTATAATTGAAAGCCTGCAGAAACTTCTTATTAGACGTCAGCACTCTTCAGTAAAGTTTTGGTCCGATTTATTTCCCTATTATAACCAAAGTTATATTTTTACGAAATAGACGAACAGCATTATTATACTCATCTTCAGTCAATTGATCTTAATTGGCCTATTGTCAAATTTATGTTAAATCCGGTTTTACAAATATTTTAATATTTATGTAACAAAAAAGCGTGTAGTTCTATTCATTTAGAGAGTGGATCGAAACGTAGCGCTGCAGTTAATGTGATTAATCAAAATATAAAAATAGTTATATAAATAAATTTTAGTTTCTTTTTTGGCTTTTCTTTGATATTTATTATTAGAGAAATTTAATTTGGCTTGACTTCATTTAATTAATAATTCAAAGAATACCATTGCACTATGGTTTTTTTTTTTTGATTTTTTTGGCATAAAATCAATTTTTTTTTGTTAAATATTTTAAAATTTTGTTGATTTTTAATTTTTAAACACCCTAGTCAGATAAAAACATATTTAACTTTAACATGTGGAGCAACACTATTCTGTTTGCGTGCTGTTAAAGTCAGCTGATTATGTACCAGACGTTTGGTGTGAAATTGGCGGGGAAAATTTTGCAACTTTGATTGTTTGTTCTGGCGAAAGTTTATACAAAAGTGAAAAGGATTAATATGGAAAACGATTGTCCAGGTAAGTAAAACTATAGTTTACTAATGTTTGTGTAGTTTTTATGTGTTTTTGTCCAATTGTACTGTGGTTTGTTTATGTGTATTTTTAGAATGAGCTTAACAAGTGTAGTTGTGTTTCGTGGTTCAGAACTTTTGCATGGCAAAGCGTTGCAAAAAGTTGTTAATGAGAAGTTATTAACCAAAGTGTGCAGATTAATAAGAAACTAATCTTTTTTGTCCGAATCCACATGTTTTCGAAAAAATCCAATTTTTCTAGTACAATATGTGTTTAGTCGTGCTGAGCTGGTTGACATTTGGAGCAACAACAATCGCTCAGGAGACGCCGTACAACAGCACATATTAGAAAGCATTGCTCAATAAACAATTAAATAACGAGAACATTAAGTCAATAAATGAAAAAGTGAAAGCCTTCGTCAATTATATAAATAAACACTTGCCGAAGTGTAATTTAACTCTGGAAAGATTTAAGGATTAAGAACTCAAAATGGCTTGCCAAAAGCATATTCATAGAAATCACTGGTAATTATGCGTTAGAAAATAAAGTGGGTCGCCCAAAATGTGATTACAAAAGCGCTGGTCCTCGTCTGAAAAGAAAATTAGATGCGGAACTCTCAGAGAAGAGTAACAACTTAGCTCCCTTACTCATACATGCTGCCACAATAGGAGATGAATACCGAAATTTGAATTAGTCAAAAACCTAGTTGCATGTTGGCCAGATTACCTATATAGCAGCTATATGTAATAGTGCACCAAATCATATGAAACTTGGTAGGCCATCTTGGGAGCATAAACAATGTGTACAAACCATATTTCAATTCAATAGCTTCATAAACAAAAAAGTTGGAGCAAATCGGCCAGATCGGCTATTTAGCAGCTATATGAAATAGTGCACCAAATCATATGAAACTTGGTAGGTCATCTTGGGAGCATAAAAAATGTACACAAACAAAATTTCATTTCAGTAGCTTTAAAATTAGAGTTTATGCCAAAATAAATGAAAAAAAACCATAGTGCATTGTAAAGTAATATTTTTAGACATGGGCACATTGGCATGCATTTCTTGCTATGCCAAGGGCCTCATCAGCAATGTTTATTGTCCAAGATTTGTGTGATAACATCATGATTTTTAAATTTTAATAAATGAGTTGGCATTTGTTGTTCAACAGTATGCAATTACTAGTTTTTCTACTTAAATATAGACATATTTTTGAGAACGAATTTTATGGGAACATAAATACTTTGGTTCATAGCACATTAAAACTTAATGAAATATTTCTGTATTTGTACAAGTTACAGGCCTCAAAATTTATTTTAAACCAGTTTTGTTTTCTAACAAGCTGTTGAAAGCTAATGTCCAAATTTACGATTTATACGATTCATTTAACAAACGGAAGTTTGCTTAGAAGTTTATATTTAACCCACTGTGCCTTAGTTAATAAATTACATATTTTTTATATTTTCTTTTGTGATCGGCCCTACTTTTATTATTATTTTCACTTTAAGCCTTTTTTAGAAATTTCAAGTTTAGATAATCTAATTTATTTGCGCCTGCCAGTTAATTTTCAACAGCTTTAAAAGTGATTGCTGAATTTATTTAAAGTACTTGAAAATTGAATTTAAAATTTTTAAAAAGTTTTTTTGAATTTAATTTAACCGGAAAGAACATTTTTTTTATTTATTTATTCCATACCATGTGGTAGGAATACATTTAAAAAGCACTGATATGCATATGTACATATATACAATATTTATTAAGTAAATTTAATATCCATATTGTCCATAAACCATTTAAAATATTTTCCTTCTTTTTTACACTGTTAGATAAAAGCGCCAGTACTCAGCCACACTTGTGGTGTAAGCATAATTTAATTTTTATGAAAAAGGATTTTTTATTTTTATTATTAATATTCTACTCGATGCTTTTAAGTTTTTTATTTATTGTTCGCTTTTTTCCATTTTGGCATAAAATGCAGCAAAATACGCATTTGAACGGAAGTCACATTTGGTAGAACGGAAATAAATCACAAAACAATAATAACAATAATAAAAATACAAAAAAAAAAAAAAAGAGAATCATTTTCACATTTTATTAACGTAAAGGTTACACTTACGACAACCTTGACTCAATTTTACAAATTAATATGATGGCAAAAGGACAACAGATTTATTTATTCATTAAGCTTGAAGGTTATATTTTTGTGCGCACACATTTGTTTGTTTGGTTGTTCTTTTTTTGTTACAAAA
This sequence comes from Bellardia bayeri, assembly GCA_950370525.1. NCBI lineage: Eukaryota > Metazoa > Arthropoda > Insecta > Diptera > Calliphoridae > Bellardia > Bellardia bayeri. The sequence goes on from OX493267.1 coordinate 87,426,953, forward strand.
TCTATTTTTAAGTATCAAATGATTATTTTTTGGATTTTTCTAAAATATTGTTTCAGCAAAAAATATTCATTATAATTTTTTTTTAACACTATAGTGTGAGGTAATTTAATTTTGATGAGGAACAAAATAAAAATGATATTGTGAGGAACAACAACAGTTTTTTGAGACTTATTTTAAAGTGGCTTATATACATAAATGCTAAATAATGAATTTCTTTTGTTGTACATACGCTGTATGGTTGTTATTTTAAGAAAAAAAAAATACAAACTACTTTAAAGAATAATTTTAATTAATTTAAAATTCACTATTTAGCTTAAAAATTCTCTTTTGAAAATCCTTAATGAAACATAGTTCAAATAAAATCCGGTTGCATTAATGTTATAATATTCATGTAACAAAAAAGCGATTGAATAGTAACTGTTTGAGGTTAATTCCTAGATACGTTGTTAATTCTCTTTAAAACTTTTTAAAACTTTTTTTTTACTAAATAGTAAAGTTACACAGAGAAAAAAATAGTTGTATATGTTTACCACAACAATGTCAACATTTTTACAAGTTTTTCAACAATATTATGGTCACTGTAATTATTTTTATGATTGCGATTCAGATGATCATATATATTGTTGTATTAGCTATGTATATATTTGTTGCAATCATGTTTATGATGAATTTATTTATCATAATTTGTTGTTCTTTGATTGTGATAGAGAACAACATAATATGGTATAATTTTTCATCATAAAACTGATCACCATAAACATTGCATAATTACTATAATTATATTTATGATTGCTATAATCATGTGGCATAATATTTAAAAAAATGTTTAAAGATATTGAAATAGTTGTGGTAAACATATACAACTATATTTTTTCTTTGCGTGTAGTTAAGTTTAACACAACTTTTACAGTGTGCCCGTATTTTATGTGAACAATTCTTTATGTTTTACATTTAAATTGTTATTTATATCACAAGCACTTGGAACATTATGCTATCACAATCCGAATGATTTTAAATGAGCTAATTAGGCTTCTAACTAATATATGTGTTTCTAATATTGGTGTTTCTGAAATGTCTTTCAAAAATTAAACCCAACTTCTACGATATGAAATAAATTCAATCTAATTTTTCGATCACAAGCGTGATGGGTTATATATTTTGATGAAAATACTTTTTAGTTTTCCATAACAAGGGTGATTTTTTTGTTGTATAGAATTTTGAAATTGATTAAAACAAATAATTTTTAAATTGACAAGAAATTTACTTTATGCGAAAGATAATCTTCTGTCGTTATAATTAAAAAATTACTTCTGGTTTAATTTTTTATTTTTTTAGTCTAATTTTCGGAAATTTGTTCCAACATTTGTGACCATGTTTCGGCAAAAACGCGGCTAATGTTGTCCACCAAATGGTTAATCATTTCGGGCTTATCGGCGTAGTCTAGTGATTTTAGACAGACTTGACATCTGACAAAATGGCTGCCAGTTAAAAAGTTGTTGCTAACTTAAAGTTCTATACATGTAAAAAAGCACCCTTTATATATCCATACATATGTATTTTATACAAATATAGAAGTTTATGGTTAAAGTCTTGGTTAAGACTGTTACCGAATATTTTTTTGTATGTATATATGTATATCATATATTTGAAACATGCTTAATGCAATTCTAATACAGTTAAATTTTCAAAGCATATACATACATATAATTAAATTTAAAATAATAACAAAAGCAATTGTGATGAACTAAATAAGCGTGACTATGAAAGTGTTTTTTAGCAACATGTTAAATAAACAATACAGGAACAAAATTTACAATATTATTTTCACTGTTAAAGTTTTGTTTTTACCGGAGACAAAAACATTTCTGGTTTACACAAAACGACACAAAAGCAAACAAGGTAAGGTATAAACAGTTTAGCTAGTTCCGCCCAACAATGTGTGAGAAGTTGGGGAGTTTTGTATAATTTAATGTATGTTAAAATTATTTGAACATGTATTTTTTTATTATATGTGACCCGGCCTATGAAAAGGTGTCGTATGACTCAAAAAAGAAATTGCGAGACACAGCTGTTTCGTCAGTTTCTTAGTAGTTTTTTTTTTTGCATTATGAACTGTCAAAAAAGGCAAAAGAGCAGAAATGACATAAGTTCGTGTGTGTATATAAAGAGGGATGTTTTTTCAATGCAAAGCAAAAACTAGTTTCTGACCGAAAAAAATCGTGTGAGTGCTCAGATTTAAAAGCAATGCTGAACGTGTGTCGCTTGTGAAACGAGCAACTTTAAAGGTTTCAACAAGGATAGCGACGAAGAAAACTACTTAATACTGCTAATTAAATATTTTTTGTGCAAAACAGCTTTTTTTCGGTAAAATCGTTTTTGCATCGTTCAATTCTGTTTTTAAATTTTTCAATTCAATTTATTATCTTGATTCTGGATTTTCAATAAAATTCTGTTTTTCTTTCATTTATGCTCTTCTTTCCATACATTTTTAGTACACTTCTAAGCAAGTTAGGGCTTTCTAGTTTTCTCAAAAACAATCGAAACCAAAAAAAAAACTGGAAAATTTTTTTTGAGTCATAAGCCACCTTTTCATAGGCCGGTTCACATATATCCATATGTTTTATAAATTATTATATTGCTTGGTTTCCCCCTGACAAAATGTTTAAACATATTTGAACATATTATTTAATTATAATCTTTATGTAAAATTTGAGGACTTTGTAAACGCATCTGTACATTGGATAGATAATTAATGAGACCCATGTCACTTCACACATGCGTTCAAGTGAGATATTCTTATCACTCGTGGTATAGTTTACTAGTTTTAAAAAAAACATTTAGTGTCAAATTAACATCAGAGGAATACATTACAACAAATTCCCAGTGCCTAGTAATAATTTGAAGAGTGCATTACAAACACCTTTAATTTGGCACTTACGTTGTTAAATACTTGTTTTTTTACAATGTGCATATATAATGTGCTTGAGTGAGTTACTGTTATTAAAATATTGATATTTTGAATAAAAATTTATTAAAATTAATTTTTTATACACAAACAATAAAATACATGAATTCTTGAAATATCATAATTCCAATGGTGAGAATTAGTATTCTGGAAACTCTATATTCCGCCTTAATGTATGCAACACATATCGTATTTGATTTAAAATCAGAAAAATATTAATTATTGTTTAGTTCACAGTGGTATTGTTTGTGGAACATTGTATCATACAAGATTGTGAACACAATTTTGAGTATTATGTGCAGCGTTGTCAACTTGGTGCGTTTCGCACCATTTTTGGTACTTTTTAAAATTTTTGGTGCGAAAAACTCTTTAGTTGGTGCGGGGTGCGCTTTTTTTTAAATTTTTGGTGCGCTTTTTAATTTTTGGTGGCACCAAAGCCAATTCAACACAACTTTTTGTTTCAGTGTGAGAAAAAATCTTTCTACAATAAAATACACCTGTTTGAGTACCATTTCATTCAACACTGCAACATTTTTTTTGTGTATTTCGGTGCGTTTTTTAATTTTTTTTAATAATTCATAACTCATGAAATCTATACGATGAAAAAATGTATTTTAAATACGAATGTATGATAAATGAAATCAAATTCTTCAAAAATCTTTGTTTGAAAATCAAATTAACATTTTACGAATGTAAATAAAAATGTCGTATGTGTTGTACAACATATTTATATAGAAATCACCAACAAAATTTCTACAACTATTGTAAATTTATATAACGTACAACTCCTACGACAACAAATATATTAGCTTGATCGTTTACGCAAAGGATTGTGAAAGTGGTATTTTTTAAACTGAAATTTTTAATGTAGTTTATATGCCAGTTTTGTGACAAAAGATTGAAATATAGGTATTGTTAGTCATATTTGTTTTTGACTAATAAATTTTAGCTTTCATACAGAAACTACTAGCTCTAAATATTACAAGCACAATCTCTAAAATAAAATAACAAATATTCTACTTTTGTGGAAAAAGCTGAATTAGTGTAAATTCTAGCAAAATCGACATTGGTCCATAATATTTCCACGCCACTACTAAAAGTTGGCGCTCCTTGTTAAATAGTGAAATATATCTGGGTTTAAAATCTCAAATCCTTTTGAAATCTCAATCTAAAATGTTCAAAGCGAAGTACTGGGATATTACTTCTTTATCAGGTGGCAGTTCGAAATTTTGGTTAAGCTTGCTCTGAGTTAATGGAGTATTTTTCTAAAATTAACCCATTGTAAATCGCTTATGATGAACCGGTTGCCTGCTGATGATATGGCCAGATGAGTTGTTATCAACTTTGCCATTAAACTCAGTGCAACGGTCATATGGAATAAAATGAGTTGTGAATAATCGTATGCGACTGTGTTTAATATTTTAAGGCAACCATTACAGTTGTTGAACGTGACTCGATAAAATATGATGCGACATACCCTAAAAAAAGTATATTTTATGTCTTTACAGAGCCTAATTGTAGGATGATAAGAGCGTGTAGGCATTATAAACTAAATTATAAACTTAAATATAATTTTAACTTTACTAATAATTTTGTACAAATACTTTTTGATTTTAAAAATATTTTTAAAAGCATTATTTTTTATCAAGTACAAATAAACTTTTGTTTTATAAATAACTAGCGGACCCGGCGAACTTTGCCTCGCCCTAATTTTAAGACAACAGGAATAATTTCACAAAAAATTTCGTACAAAAAAAAATCAATTTTCCAATTTTTCCAATTTTCCGACTTTTTCGGAAATATTTTCCAATATACCTCATTTCGAATTTTACGCAATTTCTCATGTTTTACACTAAGAACTTTCTATTTTTTGATTTGGAAAGCAATTAAGGAATAATTTCACACAAAATTTCATACAAAAACTCGATTTTCGAGATTTCTCATTTTCCGACTATTGCGAAGAGATTTTCCAATTTTCCGCGTTTCACATTTTTCATGATTTACACTAAGAAATTTCTATTTTTTGATTTGGAAAGCAATTAAGGAATAATTTCACACAAAATTTCATACAAAAACTCGATTTTCGAGATTTCTCATTTTCCGACTATTGCGAAGAGATTTTCCAATTTTCCGCGTTTCACATTTTTCATGATTTACACTAAGAAATTTCTATTTTTTGATTTGGAAAGCAATTAAGGAATAATTTCACACAAAATTTCATACAAAAACTCGATTTTCGAGATTTCTCATTTTCCGACTATTGCGAAGAGATTTTCCAATTTTCCGCGTTTCACATTTTTCATGATTTACACTAAGAAATTTCTATTTTTTGATTTGGAAAGCAATTAAGGAATAATTTCATACAAAAACTCGATTTTCGATTTTTCCAATTTTCCGACTCTTCCGGAGGGATTTTCCAATCAGAAATCGGTCCAGCCGTTCTCATTTTATGAATTACTATACATTTTTTACACCATTTTTATATATATAGATAGAATTTTCATTCTGGTATTAAAATTAATTATTTATATAGTTCTCACTTCTGTTTCAAGCGCTATACTCTAAATATAATTGTCATCGTGTTTAACAAACATTCCGCTTGATTAAATGGTCATTTATCAATATTTACTACTTCTACGGATTATTCGACAGGAGATTGTTTTGAATCTATCTCTATGATATTAAATATTATCGATATTTTTTTATTAAAAATATTACTCATTTATTTTTTTAGGGCAAGTCTAATGTATACGGGACACAAATGTAAGGACGAATTCCTCCTACCCCCACATTTATTTAGTGGGTCTACGTATGAATAGTGCTAGTAGGTTTTAATACAAACCATAAACTTTCTTAAAATACATTAAAGTTACTACAATTGCCATTTACTCTCTGCTGTTAATAATGTCCTGTTGTATAGCGTAGTTAAATAGTAGTGGACATAATGTGTAATAACATTTACTAGAAAAACTTTATGTTGAAAGTAATAAATTTGTTTATAATTTCTTTGATAGTATTCCAGAAAAAAGGAAACCTAAAAAGTAGCGTGTTTAAATCTATCCATAGCATAAATTGTAGTATTTAATTTATATTCATCCATAAAAAACTATTTCTTTTGAAGCATTTTAAGCAAACTCTTTTTATGTTTATATTTGAATGCATAGTAAAGAACGGAATTATAATTTGAAAAAGGTGCTAAGGTAATAGTTATTTATTTATGTAAATTTACAGTTTATAGTAAAAATTCGGCGCCTTTTTTCCTACATTTCAGTTTTACAGTTTTCGGATGAAATTATATTACTGAATTTATTATATTAAAATATTATTATATTTTAAAGTCAAATTTTTATGACTGGTATTTTTTCTATATTAATCTAGATATTTAATAATGACAGGCTACATCGGGCCAAAACTTTACTAAAGAGTGAAAGACTTTCATATAGATGTTTTTGCAGGCCACATAGACCACAATTTACCTAAACTCTGCCTTTCTTCCAAATGTATTCATTTATATTCCCAGTGCCTGTTTGAGGTCGATTATTACATATGTTTCATCATCCATAATAAGGAAATTCAAAATAGGAAATTAAAACCTTGTCGTAAAGAATGCGTCACCGTTTTGTAGCAACATCTTACCGCATATCATAACGATTTGTATTTGCACGATAGGTTTGAAAACCAGGACTACCATTGTCGGCAAGACCGGCAATTTCCTTCAGTGATCACAGTATATTTTGGTAAGTTCCTGATTTCTTTTAATAACATCTTTGCTTTTGAATCTTATATTGTGTTTAATTCGACCTTTATAATGTATTAAAAAAATAAATTTTTTTCTTTTGAGCTCGAGGTCCTGGTTTTATTGTTAATTATTCTAATTTTACAATGTTTAATTTGCCAATATTTCGTTTTTCATTGAAAAACATCTTCTGGGCTATAATATAGAAAAAATTATTAACGTACAAAATACAGAAAAAAATAGTTCTTATTATATTGTGACAACATCGTCTAATTATGAACTGACCTTGAGCTCAAAAGAAAAAAGTTATTTTATTATTAATCTATGGTTTTTTTTTACGATCTCACTGTATCAATGTTAAATTTTCAAGGAATTTGTTCACAATTTTTCATTAATCAGCTCTCGGTATCGAATAAAATTTTTTGACAGAATAATTATATGTTTAAAATACAAGTCTCTGAAAAAAACGAAAGTTTTGCTATCAGGTTTATTAAAAAAACTTCTGTAATGTGACCAGACTTGATGTGAAAAATACTATTCTGAGATGCCTTACTTTGGTAAACCGCTGCTAAAGTAAGGCTTAATTTAAAATCCTCCTCGGATATGACCGTGTAAAATTTCACAGAAATCGGATCAGACATTTAGAGAGGACAGTTTTTTTTTTTTTAAATACACCTAATTCTGTTTTTACGCGGTCCTTTTTTTATCAAGGTTTTGATTTAACACGGTTTGAAAATAAACAAAATTTTAATTTTTTACACGATTTCATTTCATTACATTTAGCACAATTTAAAATCTTTTGGGCTTATTTTTTTTTTGGTAAAATTTAATTTTTGTGAAATATGTTCATGTCAAAAATTTAGGGAAATTCCCTTTTTGTGGATACAACTTGTTTTTTTTTCTGCTTGTGTAAAACACTTTGTACATATACATATGTATGTGATTTAATATTACATAGAAACCTGAATAGTTGTTCTTAAAAAAGCCTTGTTTTTCAACAATTTCAATAGGTTTTAGAGATATGGAACCAATAACCTATTTTACATACGATAAATGTCTTTTTTAACACAGTTTTTTTTCACGAAGTTTTCTGGAACCAATTACTGTGTAAAAACAGAATTAGGTGTATTCCAATTCTGCCACACAGTAGAGTGTAACTTTATAGGAAAAATTACTTTAAAACATATCGCACCCTAAATACAAAAGGGTCACAACTCAAAACATTGCAATTTTCAGGAGAGATGAAAAACTTCATCGTGCACAAGCAACACACTTAACATAAAAACATACATACATATCTCTATTTTTCCAGTTAAAGAAGATAATGATATGAAATTTTATTTTTGCAGTAGTTAGAGATGTGTACTCTGTATTAATTTATAGAAAAAAGTAATTTTTGGAAAATTTTGAGTTGTGTTAAAATAAAAAACTGTAACGTCCATTCAAAAGGTTTATTATTTGTCAATGAGCTCTTTAAGTCCAATTCAAAAGTAGTAGTTTTGAGTTAATTTAAAAAAAAAACATAAATGCAATCATTATTTCAATACACTACAAACACATTTACAGAGATCTGAATAAAAACTTAAGATCATATAATCTAGGACCAGCTAATTGTAAATCCTACTTTTATTGCTTTTTTAACAACTGCTATATTTTGCAGCAACAAGTATTGAAAATTCGTCGTTACCAGTTACTATTAATCTTGCCATCTTAAATTTTTATTTGTTTCATCTAAACTGTCAGTTAGCAGTATTTATAACAGCATTTTATAGCCAGTTTAACCAATAAAGTCATTAAACAAGAATGTCTACTAAAGTTTGCATGTTCTAATTATACAAACACATTTTAATCAGCATTATAATATGTATTTTCTTGAACTCAGTCTTTCTTTGATTACCCTTCAATATATATGAGACTGTACTATAGTCACTATAGCATAAGTTTGTTATACATATATACAGTGAGGAAATGCGCACATGCTGTTGCGAAAAAATTAAAAAAAAAAACAAGAAAATTAAAAAATATTTTTGCCACTTCTTTCATGTTTAATATACATATTAACAAATTAATTTATAAATCAAAACTAAAAGTATCAAGTTCTAAACAAAAATACAAATGAAAACAAAACAATCCGCCTGTACTCAATTTCACACCATACACAAACTTTAGGAAATATTGTGTTTTTAATATCTAGTCCAAAGCCCGTTATTTCGTAAAACACTTTTTACATGTTTTGGCATGCACTGCAAAAATTGTTCAATTAAATTATTTGGAATGCTTACCCATTCGCGCTGTACCCTTTGAGAAAGCTTGGCCAAATGGGTTCGAGTTAATCGGAGTTGTTCCTAACTGTTGAATATTGACCACAAAATTATTTTGCTGCTTACTGCTCGCTAAGAAATTCTTTCACGGTATTTGGGTCACCATCCAGCTGATAATTAACTTCATCGACATGACTGGCGCTATTATTTACAAAATCGCATGATGATATGCGAATAATCTTCATTCCTTATTATTCTTTTGATTATTTACATATGTATGTGATTTAATATTACATAGTGTTTCAAGTTCATGATGTTATTGCCACCACGCTTCAATGTTTCCCTAAGATGTTGTCTTTGCATTCTTTAGGCTATTCGGCGCCAGCAATATGGTTAATCGCCGAATTGAAAACGATTAAATTTCAATTTTTCTGACCAGATTACACGTTTGGCAAACTTTAACCGTGTCTTAATATTTTGTTATCGACAATGAAGGTTTTAATTTTCTTTACTGCTGAGATGTAACCAATATTGCGAAGGGCTCGTCTTGTTGTCCATCGACTAAAGGGTTTGCCTATTGCTATAGAAGCATCTTGTAGTATTAAACACTTGTATATTTTCATTTGTGTTATGATGAGATTTGTGGTTTGGGAACAATAGAACGCCTTTTTAAGGCTCTTATAACCACTGTTTGATTTACTTTAAGCTGTTAAGCTATAAATCGTGTAGTATAGACATTTTTTTTGTCTTTGCTAGAATATTGTCCCCAGTTGCTTGTGATTATTTCTTCGTTCTTTTTCACAATTTGCATTATAATTTGATTTGTGTTGGATAATTTGCAAAAAGTGTTTAACACATGCAATTAAACTAATATTTTTTCTAAGTTAAATACAAAGAAAGCACATACAAATCTAAAGGTAAACTTGATAGTTTTGTGCAAATATATCAAAAAACAGACTTGTGCAATATGGAATACATACCAGTTCTTTTTATTCTAATTGTTTGTTTAATGAAAATTATTATTTTCCAATTTGTATTGCAAATTATTTTGAAAGAGCATGGTTCACGCTTTTGTTTATTACAAACCAAAGTTCCCTCACAATGTCACGAAATTTGACTATTGGTTGCACGCCGCGATCGTGCGAATTAACACCACTGTATAATATTTTGTGAGGTTATGTTAAAGAAAGAGTTTATACAAAGACAATCAAAACTCAAAATCTGTGCCATAATTGACGAAACATTCCCGACATTTAACAAAATGTTATTGTAAATTTTGATAAATGAATCGACATGCTTTTCATACAGAACATCTGACCGATATAATTTTTCATTTAAAATTTTCAAACATTTGTATAATAATAATTTTTTTGTTTAATTTTATTTAAAAAAGCAAAGCTCTCGTTAAAAAACTCTGTGTATCTATTTACTATGATGTACTCTATACTATAATCATCAATCATTAAGATAATATCTTAAAATTTCTAAGTTTAACAATAATTTGGCTAACCTACTTTGAAGAAGTCACATTTACCACAATATGCCGGGTATCATTTAGTCAGACATTCTACTAATTTGTTTTTGTATTTATTTGTTTCTTAATTTCAAATAGATTTTGTAATTTTTAGTCTTTGACACAGAAGTAGTTTAAGTGTTTTTGCTAGCGAGTGCTTAATTTATATTTATGAGTCTGACAGTAGGAAAGGAAAATAAAAATGAAAATTAAAATAGAAATAAAAATAAAATATAAACAAAATAAAAATAATGGCAAAATTTAGAAAACAAACAATCAGCCGGATGTAGTGTTTATAACCAGCAAAGCTTTAACACCATTTACGAGTTAGCACGAGCCTTGACAGAACATTTTAAATAGAGAATAAATATGTACCTATATAAAAAAATTAGCATTACAAAGTAGCAGCCCGCCATTCAAGCAGTTAGCCGTACAACGAATATTGCACAAACACACATACATACATATTTGTACAAACAAACAACAGAAATAGAGGAGAGAAGTGGCTGTTACAAGATTTTATAATGCAAAAGCTGTTTTATTTCGTCATCAACTAGTTTTTGTGGTCAATGTATTTTTTATACACTTTGCTTCCACAATGAAACAAGAACAATAACACCAACAAAATAACACAAACAACAAATTGTAGCAGAAAACAGAAATACTTTGGTGTTTGTTAAATGTAGGTTATTGTATTGCTCATTTCGACAAAATCCACCAAATTCGCCGCATACTCCCGGCAACAGAGTTCAACACGAAGAGCTTCTTCTTTATTAACAATAAGCAAGGCGCATGCTCTTCTCTTTTTAGCTCTTTATTTGAAAGTATATTATCTCTTATTGGTGAAAAACACTGACCTATGTTTTTGAAATATTTTAGTAAATTTATTTATTTCTGTACATGTGCACAAGTTTATGTGTGTTACATCAAAAAAAAAAAACCATTAGAGTTGAATTTTACTTTTTTTTTTTAAGTTTCTAAAGAGCAAATACACTTAAGAACATTTACATCAATTTGGGGAATATATTTTTTAAGGATGTTCAAATTTAAAGTTGAATTCCCTTAAATTATTTAGTAGCCATTGTGTATCGAAGGCGCAAACATTCGAATGAATTAGATATGTATGTAAGCTTGTACATCATACCACTTCATTCAAAGTGTTTGCACATGATATGTATGTATGTATGTACATATATAGAGCATGGTTATATGCAGCCTTAATATTTCTGTATCAGAAGTGTTTGACTTGATATTGTGTTTTTACTCTACGTTAAAAAATTTATGATTCAAGGTATCATCAGTGTGCAGTATAAGGGAAATTAATCTAGAATAAAATATTTATTTAATTTTCCAGCAAGAACTTGGTAACATTTTTTCAATTACTAAATAACTTCTAGTCATTTGTATGAGCACATTATATACATACATTTTATTTAAAACGGCTTATGTGAGACCTAACTATCAACTAGTTATTTAACTCATTACTTGTAACTTGTTAGTGTTTCTACATTAATGACATATTTATGAGCGGCTGTTGTAAGTTCTTGCCTAAAATAATATCACAGTGTAAAAATAATATCTAGTTTCAATGCATTTTGTAAGTAGTGAATAATTATAATTTATGATTTTAATTCATTACTTGATAATGAAAGTTTTTGCAGAAAATTTAAATTTAAAAGACTTATGACGTTTTCTTTTCTGGCAAAAATGTTACATAAATGTATGTTACACTTTTTACCCATTTCCCATATAAAAAAGGAAAAAAGTGTAACATTTTTGCCAGAAAAGAAAACGCCATTAGAAACATTTTTTTTTTAATATTTTTCAAAATAATTTTACCACTAATATGTTGCTTTTCTTAAAAATTCTTTCTGGCAATATATTATCAGTACCAAAATTCACAAATGGATTTGCCTCCATTTGTACAGTAAATTGTGGCCAACATTAAACAACATTTTGAAAGATGACATTTTAAAACAATATTTCATAAAAAATGAAACTTTTACACATTAATGGCTTTGCAAATCATCAACAATTGCGGTATAAGTATCAAACGTAATTTGTGTTCTGTGGTGACATGCATGCGCAGCATGTCCCTACTTTGCCTGGATTTGGATATATAATTTAAGATATTGGTGTCTGCTATTTCGGCATAACAATAAGGATACTTTTGGTAAAAAATACGGTACTGCTGAGATATTTCCTGATATATAAGAACTAAAATAAACTATCAAGGTTTACCGTTAGAATTGTATTTGATTGCTTTGTTTATGACTCTATTTCAAAACACAATAATAATTTACCCCCTTATTTAACAAACGTTTATTAAGCAAATTTTTATATGCAAATCTGTCTTAATAAACGTATGTTAAATTTAATAATCGTTTTTGAATAAGGAGGTTAATCATTTAATTGCATTTGGTAAACACTTTTTGCCAATTATCCAATACAAATCAAATTATAACAAATAGTGAAGAAACTAGCAAGAACCATTGAGAAGAATATTCCTGCAATAACTAAAAAGTAGCTGTTCTACGCGTAAGTCAGTTAGCGGTCATAAGAGTCCAAAAGGGGCGTTCTAGTAATCCAATACAACAAACCAGAGGTCGCAAAACTAAACGAGACAAGTGTTTAGCACCAAAAAATGCTTCTTTAGTAATAGTCAAAGCCGTTAGTCAATGGGCAGCAAGATAATCCGTTCGCGATATTATTTTCACCTCAGCAGTAAAAAAATTACAACTGCATTGTCGAAAAAAGAATTTATAGTTTGCCATTTACCACAGAAATTTAACAGTAGATGACTGGAAACGTATAATCTGGTCAGACGAATCCAAATTTAAACGTTTTTAATCGGACAAGAAAACAATAGAGCACGGTGGGAGGAACATCGCGGTATGGTGTTGCATTAGCGTATTTTGCAAACTAATCTTCCCTATTTTGTAGATAAAAGCGTCTATCATGTAGATGAAGTAATTTGTAGATGGATAATGACCTAAAGAACACTTCCAAATTCGTAATAGAATGGCTTAGCGAACCATTCTCTCTACTTATTTATCTCTATATATATAGAGAGAGATAAAATTTACCGAAAAATATATAACTAAATATTTTTAGTGACGTCCTCTTTTAGAATGAAAAACTTTATATCCAATTAGTATTAAAGAGCGAATTATTCTAGCTTAAAGATTTTGTTGGAATTTATAATTAAATATTTTGTTGGAATAATATTTGAAAAAAATAAATACTTAAAAAAAACCTTGAATTCCAGCAACAATTTTAATTTGGTAGTTTGAAAGATTTTATTCAAATAAACAAAAATAGAACAGAAAATATTTTGTGTATATTTCATACAGATTTTATATATATGGTGATGTACAGTGAACAACGTTGTTTATATTCCTTTGAACTGAACCTTTTTGCAAATTCAGACTATATTCTTCTTTTTGTTTCGATATCGATATTTATAAGATTAAGAATTTCTTATTCGAAAATGTTTTTGGTTTCTTTTGATATTTATAAGATTTAGTTATTTTTAATGTATTCGTATTATACGAAACTGGTGTTTATATGGGAGATACGACCAATTGTAGGCCGAGCGTCATAAAATGTTGTTCGTCAATTTTCATGTACATGAGAATTATTTGTCTCGAATAAAGAGATTATACAATATATTTATATATCAGAGAGCCATATTGCATGATAATGCAATATATGCAATGTATTTAAAAACATGTGTAAGTGTTTGTATTCGACTGGGTCGAATTTTATATATCCATCAGCAATATATCAGTATTATATCGATACATTTTGTATCGCTATCGACATTTATTTATTTCATTTTTTGGATTTCTCAAGTGGCAATATTGTGCTGTAATTTCTATGTATAAGTATTTGGGGCTTCTTTTGGTCGATTTTTATCTAAATAACGATAGTTACAAGAATTGTATGAATATTGCAATAATTATCGGAAATGAGTCTTATATGGTAGATATGGTCAATTATGGATAAACCTTCACAAAACTCAATACTATAGTTTCCGGATATATGTAACTGATCTGTGTAAAATTTCGGTTAGATATCGATATTTATAAGATATTTATAAGCTATTGAGTTTATCGGGAGCTATGAAATATTATGGTCGGTCACAATGAAATTTGGAATAACGATTCATATATATTTGTGGGATATTAGCCACAACTTGATAGTGCTATTTACAAGAGATTTTTTGCGCATTTAATATATTTTTGGAAGTCTACTCTACTATGCTATGGGTGATAAATCGTCATCTAATATATATATATATATATAATTTATTTTTGTCGGAATTTAATTCAATATTGATCTTATTCGCTTTTCAGTGAATTCTATATTCATATATGGACCAATGCAAATAAAATATCGTTTTATGACTTAGCACAAAACTTATTTTTGCTGAATTTTATATGGATACTGCCTTTCTCTAAGCATTTATGTACCATAGAGCCAAAGTCTGGGAAGACATTTGTATGAGGACTATGAGAATTTGTAGGCCGATTTTTACCATTGTTAACAGACCTCAGCCTTCTTTACTAAAAATAAAGTGTGCAAAATTCGTGATATTAACTGCATTATATTTGAAGAAAATAGCTAAAAATATCTGCAAAAATATAGAGGTTGTGTGAAACTTTGGTATATAACTAGAATTCAATACCAAACCTTTTGGTTCAATATATACTTTCTGGTTCAACGATAAATATTTTTATGCGTAACAAATGCAACGATAAACTTAATGTACTTAATATTCTCCTTGGTCTTTGAGACTCTAAAGTGCCTTCAACAGACGGACAAGGTAAGATCGTTTTAGAATTACACCATAATATACCTATATACTTTTTGGTTCTACTACCAATATTTTGATGTGTCTCAAACGGAATAACTAACTTAATAAACACCCATGCTTTTATTGGTGGGTATACAAATTGTGTATATTTTACATTCCTTATAAAATTCTTATTAACTAAGAAATGTTTTGCAAATATTCCATGAATTTATTGTACGAGAGCAGCTGAATATAAAATTTTACATTTTCGAAATACAATTTTGGTTAATTAACATTAATTATAACATTCGATTAGAATGTAAACAAATATTCAGTTGCTTAGGAATGATAAATTGTAAAACCAATTGCTTAGGTGTAATACAGATTACTGAATGAAATATTTCGTTACCATGACTATGGCTAGCGGATTTTGGCAACTTATGTACATATGAACATAGTTGACGGATTACGCGCTCGCTCATATTTTGCTGTCAACAACAATCAATCAAGAAGAAAATATTGCCGTAAATTAAAATGTTTAACTAATTAAGTATTAATTATCGAAAAATATAAGTTTTACTGCAGACTCAAATGCGGACCATGTTGAAAATTATTTAGAGCAAAAAAAGGTTCATATATATCTGCCATATTAGCTGAAATTATTTAGTGTTGTAAACTGTATATTATAAATATAAATGTATTCTATTTCAAGGACGTTCAATAGCTTATCCATAAATATTTTATCTAATGCAAGACAGTTTCCATCTCCTTTCATTCGTTTCTCTTTGAGAAAAAAAAAACGAAACTTGAAAAACTTAAATCTATACACGTAAACGTATTTACAAATGTACTTGCCCACACACATAATACTTTAACTTTACATTAAGTTCAACAAAAAAGGACAGTGAATTTATGAGTTGCATTTTATGGAGGGAAGGACACAGGACACAGTATGAACATAGGGATTGCACAAGACTCAAACAATTCAACGACTACAAATGAATGTTAAATAGGGTAGTGTGTTAATTCTTTTGGGACAAATTTCATTATACTCTTAACAGTTGTTCCATTTGTATGAAGTTAAAATATACAATTGGAATAATATATTCAAGAACGATTCGTGTTTTTTTAACTAAAGAGGAAAAAAAGCATACCAGCAAGTCTGCAAGAAATATTTGTATAATGATGGCTGAAAACAGGTGATACTGATTACATATTAATGAATTTTAATCAATGACAGCATAATTAGTTTTCAAAGGTATTGCGATCTTAATATTAAGTACTTACTGTTTGGGTGTGAGAGAAAAGGTATTCAACAGAAATTAAATTAAGTAATTAGTTGGGAGAATTTAAACAAATTTATTAAATAAATTAAAGGCTTCCTAAAAATTGTCAAATAAAGGAATAATATATCGTTAAGACCAGTTACATTATCAACATTTTGACTATAGTTAGGGACTTTGATAACCTGATAACGACTTTTATATCAGACTTATGAGTATTTAACCCTTGTGTGTGTGGCAAAAAATCTCCTTAATGCGCTGCAAGGTACCTGGGTACCAAAACGACAGTTAAGTAGAGAAAATGCATTTTCGCACTAAACATATTGTTTAGGAGGAGAAGGTAAGGAGGAGTAGAAAATATATGTACAGGTAAATACATGTGCAAACGGAGAACAAGTCGATGACCGTTGGCGCTATTTTTTAATGCTATTTACATAGCAGCCTATAGTAGCATCCTATATTATATATGTATATGAAATCTAATACGCAACATCAGTCTAGTGATCGTCGAAAATTATTAAAATATCTAAGCATTGGTTTGTGTCAGGAAAATAAATATTAAGCATCGGGCTAAAAATACAAAAATAAATTCACAGTCATCGACATTATCTGCAATACAAATTTTTTATATACCAAACTTTAAAACTTCAGTATCTACTTTACAAACAAAAGACACAAGCGGACGCATTCCAGTAGTAGAAAGTTGTTACGAGTGCTCGCAGCTACGTATGAAGCAGAGAAAGACTCGTAAAGTTTGTACTGGCTGGCAATTTGCAATAAACACTCCAATATGTGCAAACTGCTCGATAAATTTACACTAAAATTTTATTTCTCTTGTTTCAATTCAATTACAATTGCAATGAAAAAACCTTGACTGAAAACCCCAAAGGTACACGGGTACATTCGTGCTCACATAAGGGCTAAGTGAACTTCGAATGTTGAATTTATATGGCACCGATATTCATAAAATTCATTGGTTTGATCTTTATACAGGGATTATTGATGTAAAATTGCAACTTGATAACAATATTTAAAAGAAATTTTTGCACATTTAAGTGATTTCCGAAAATATTGCTTATAATGGAGCTATGAACAATTATGTGCCCCTCTTCATAAAATTAGGAACGACAATTTTAATACACATTTATTTATGTGCATTCAAGTGATTCTCGAAATTAGATTTTATAAATAAATATAACAAAATAAATAAACAAACTACCGTTTTAGGATTTTTCTTTACCTGAAAGTCATTTTAGCTGAATTTTGTATTGATACTGCTTTTTTATATGTATTTATATACAAAAGAGCCATATTCCGGGGAGATATTTATATGGGGGCTATGAGAAAACATGAACCGATTCTTATCATTTGTAACAAAACTTGTTCCTTTATAATATAAATAATATGTACAAGATATAATTATATTATTTACAATATATTTAAAGAAAATAGCAAAACATTGTTGAAAAAAATCGAGATTGTCTAAAATTTTAGTCCAGTTCTCTGGTTCTACTGTACCCAGTTTTCATATTTTCAATACGAAACTGCCATGTTTAACAAATAATAATTTAAGTAAAATTTTATTCTTCGAGGCATTTTTGCGAGGCCCCAGACAGCCAAACACATGGACAGACGGATATTGCTATATTGTATATTTAGTTCTACCTCTCATCTCTTTGGTGATAAGTACAAAGAGAAGTATAATCTGTAATCAGTTTTATTTCCCATCAAAAATCTTATTTTATAGAATTATAAAATAGACACTAGATCTTTTTATAATTGTCGTAATTAAAGGATTATCTTTGATCACATAATTTAAATATAAGAAAGCTTGATGGAATGATTACGGATATTTGCTCCAGGTTAACAATGCATAATCAGACAAGACAATTGTATAAAGTCATTATTAGAGCGAGAGCTGAAGTTTTTATTTCTTATAATTATTATAGTCAACAGACTGTAGTATAATTACTAAACGCTGAATAATTCATTTCCTCTAATTGCCTCTATTCGCATATAGTTCTAGTTTTAGTACCGAATTTTACTCCAAAGAAATACCAAAAACCCAATTTTAAAAATCCAATTGTAACAAGGCAGCGTTGTTATAAAATACATTTAAAAGAACCTGAATGTACTAAGCAATCTCTGGATTTTTAATCCTTTTAACTCTCTAACGGTGAAAACAGCAGTACAGCAGGAGAACAATATTCATTAATGCCATAAATCTTGATCATTTTCAAGGTCTGCTTACAAAAAATATTACATTTGGATAGAATCACTCACTATTATCTATAGTATTCCATCTCTCAAACCAAGTATTCTATCAAAGTCTGAATATGTTCTCAGCATCGTTAAACCTAAATCGGTTGCTGAAGTTATGGTATGCAACTGGGAATTTATGTATTCGCTTTATTTGTTACATAAATATAAAAAAATTTATGTGAAAGCATTTAATGTGAACAAAAGTTTTGTCTATCATTAATTTTACACTATAAATTTCTATCCACTGCAATTTCCTACAACTGTAATGAATTAAAATGACTTTTTAACCAGCTAATAAGAATTTTACACTCTTTCCTTTATTTCTGTGTCACAAATAAACATAACTTTCACTGATAAGGAAACTTTAAGATCATATACTTTCACTCTGGTGTAAAACTTCATAATTTTTATGTCCCTAGATAAGAAAATAACAGTAGGAATAAAATAAATTATAAATAATAAAGAAAGAAAGCAAAAAATGGCAAAAGGAAAATATTACAGTTTCATTTGAGTTTTTCTCTTAATTTCTTGAGATTGATACAGAAAATTAAGAGAGTAATAATTGCTGTTACTATGAATAACGAAACATTTATGCGGCGAATTCAGCTAGAAACAAATAAACATGTGAATGGCATAACGGTAAAGCTGAAAATTGAGCAAATGTACAGCTGTTTGGGAAAAACAACATGTAGTTTTTATGTTTAATGAGAGAACAATTTTTAGAAATATTTGGAGAATTATACTCTTGGGGAGAGCGTTTTAAATACAGGAGCATACTCGTGGCAATAACATGGTGATAAGGAGTGTACTCTTTTTATTTTGTTATTATTATGTTTGATTGCATGTGTTGTTGTTGTGGTGGAGCTCAATATCCCCATAGTTTTGCCGTTTTTAGACCGAACGGCAAGACAACACACCACCAGTACAAGTGCAAGGCCTAAACATAAAATCAGTATTAGCGTGACAATGATTATGAAAACATCGTTCATGTGATAAGATACGTGCATTAAGACACCAACGATACAACGTGCAACATATGTGCTGCGTGTTCATTAATTGTGTTATTGGTGTTGCAAAGTTGAAAATAAAGTGTATGAAGAAGAGTGTTTGATGGAAACTGCTAACGAAAATTTAATGAATTGAATAAAAAAAAAATTTTAATTAAAAAGGAAGATTTTTATGTAAAATACTAAATACATTTAGTGGTCATAAGCTTTAACAGGCTTAAGAAAAGATTTTGTTTAAATTTGCAAAAGTGTTAATGCTGATATGAACCCAGTGCGTGTTTAAGGTTTTTAATTAAATCATTTATCATCATTCATAATATTCCCTATAATTACCCCTTTTCCATCAATGTCAATATAAATGTCACTGTGTGGGTTATTTATAAATAATTACAAAACAAATTAATGCCAACAGTTGAGTGTTTGAAATAAATTTAATAAATGGAGTAAAAAAATATAGAGGTAAAATTTTGTGAAAACTTAAAAACAAATCTATGTGGAAAATAACCAAATATTAATGGAATATTACAAAATAAATTGTTTGTTCATAAAATATATTATATTTAATATGTTAAGTAAGCATTAACAGATCTCTACTAAAATATGAATTTATTAAGCAAATAATTAATTTAAATTAAAAGAGGGTTTTTTTTTTAACAAATTGTGGTTAAAGACTTAATAGAAGTATATTTTATTAGTAAAAGGAATAAAAAAAAAACTAAAAATGTATATATTTATATAAATTTAAAAAAATTGTAGAAAGTAAAAAACAAATTAAAAAAAACAATACATTTGATTACATAAATTTCGAATATGTAATACAAATTGATTACAAATTAATTTCCAGAAAAATAATAATCCATAATTTAAACCCTAACAGAGCATATAGTGATGTAGAAAAACCAATAATAAAAATTACTGGGAATAAAATAACCAAAAAATAACCTAAGCAAATCCTAAAATTATATAAAAGTATAATAAAACTTATTTATTAAGTACTATACATTTCATATATATTACATAAATAAAAAAATATAATTGCCCAACCAAGTATTTATAAATGTATGAAAAAAATCTCACTTTGATTACTGAAGTGTGAAGAATATTCAATGTAAACCTATTAAAGAAAAAAATAATCAAAAGTGTTTCTTTTTAAATAAAATAAAAAAATTACAGAAATTATAAACAACGTGGTCAATGATTTAAATTGTTTGCTTTGTAATTTAATACAAATGACCATCATTCAAATACAAATATAAAAAAAAAGAAAAATACAAAAAAATAAATCATTGAAATTATATGTCCAAATAAATGTGTGTAATGTAATATTTAATACAATTCAACTTAAAAGTGTTTTAAATTTATATACATATATATAGAACCCAAAAATAAGCAAGAAATAATATTGGTTAAGTAAAAAAGTAAATTCCAAGTGAGTTATAATAAAACCGAAAGCTTTCTTTTACTGAACACTATTCAAGGAGTATACAACATTATTTGGAGTACGAGAAACTATAATTGGTAATATAAATGTACACCTAATTCTATTTGACATGGTCTTTTGATTGATTTAATACGGTTTAAAAAAAAACAAATTTTAAATTTATGACACGATTTTATTCCATTTAGCATGATTCAAAATCTTTTGGGCTTAAATTTTTTTTGGTTAAATTTATTTTTTGCAAAATATGTTTATATCACAAATTTAGGTGAATTACCTTTTTGTGGATACAAGCAAATTTACTGGTCAGAACAATTGTAAATGGCACAAATTTGGGGGAATTCCATTATAGTGCATATAAACAAATGGAATTGTCAATGACAAGTTGTCATACATTTCTTTTACATAAGTTTTATGTTTAGAGTGCATATATTGTTTTTTGTACTAAATCGAGGAATTCGTTATAGTGAGGGTCGTTATATCGAGGTTTCACTGTAATATGAAACTTGGCCCTCAGCAATCGGTGATGTTTTACTGCCTTAGTGAAAAGTTTTAAAAATGAACATTTTTTTAACATTTTGTTATGGAGTTTTAATATGAATATAACAAAATTTGTTTACATTTTTATTTAGGTCATTTGGCTCCAAGACTCATTTCCTATCTTTTTCGATTCAATAGCAAATCTTTGCATTTTCCCGTTCAAAGAAATCTTTAGCACTTCTACATTAATACTTGTGTAAAAATAAAATACAATATTTAAAATGTATTATTTGGAAAAAAATAAAAAAATCTAATTTTCCTCTTAAAAATCCAAGTTAATCCAATTTTATTTAAATTTTCGAAATCATAGTGTATGTCATTGGAATGGTCTTTCACTTGAGATAACTACGTGCTTATATCTCAGAAATTTAATGAGCCCTGGAGGGATGATAACTCTAAATAAATGGAGCCTGTCTGTTTCACTTGGCAATGTTATTCAATCGGAAAAATTGACACTGTGACAGTTCAAGAAACTAACCTAACGACCCTTAACGGGCAGCGAAGCTTTTTTTTAACAAATACATATTATCATAAATATAGTTGTTTGTGTTTTGGAAGTCACCCCAATTGATAAATTGTTAACAATTGGATAAGTGAAGTGATGTGTATTTTTTCAAATGTCATGAGATTAGTGTGTTTAAAACAGTTGACAGAAATTTCCCGCAAGGATAATAAACATCTGATTGAGCAGAAAATTTATGTATTTGTGGTTGTCATCAGTATTGGTATGTGAGCACAGATCAGCATGGTCCTCTATAATAATGTATGCTAAAACTAATAATAAGTCCTGTTTCGCACTCTTCAGTTTTAGCTGACCAGTTTTTGTTCAATTATCTTTTGAACTTGCCATTTCATTCACACTCTTCAATTAAATTTTTCTACTTTTTAATGAAAATCAACATGCTTGAAAGGAGTGTCAGAATTGAAGAGCGTGAAAGCGGACTTCGTGAAATTTTAGTTGAGTTTGATTTTTAGACTGAAATTTACTACACTTGCTAATTGCTGCCAACACTTTTAAAATATCGTAATTAAATACAGAAATATTTATGAACAACCTTTGTTTCCAATATTTTATTAAATTTTTACATTTACTTAATTTTCATACAGATATTTCACCACAAAATTTTACAAACTAATTGAAGGACTCTGTATTACAAAACCTCAACTGCTTTCAAGGCTTAACTTGCCTACCTATAAATACATGTTACAAGTTAACATGTCTACTTTTACATTTACAAGCTAATCCATAAGGAGACATATTTCAAGTTCTATAGCCACAGTTCAATGTACCATAAATACAATGTACCATAAATACTTAAGTGTTTCAGTGTGTTGCACTTGTTTAAAAAACACACAAAGGTGTTTAGAAAGTAATCAATCATTTCAGCACAAAAATAAATCAATGAATTGTTTTAACTTTTAAACTCTCGTAATAAACATATGTGTAATGCTTGAAAGAGAATGAAAAGTGTTTACAAGATAAATTTTTATGTTTAGAGAACGTAATTGTAGACAGCAGTAGACATAAATTGCTTTTAAAGCCAAACATAAGCTGATAGATTAGTAAATGCTGCTATGGATATAGAGAATGTACTTTTTAAATAAAAAAAAATTGGACAGGTATATAAAGGTACAGTCACATTTGGCAAATATTTACTCAAAGCCATTTGTTTTAGCAGAAATTTGTTTAAGGTTCTTTACTCTTACAAGAGTTTTGCAATATCAAACAGCATCAAATAAATTAAAACTAAACATTTGTAGTGATTTGGTCTAAATAAGAAAAGTTTTTTTTAATGAATAAACGAGTTCAAATATATGCTATTTGGTAATTACCTTTAAGTTAAGTATGTATCCCCAAAGAGAAATATCTATTGGAATTTTTGTTTTTATCCATATTGCTTTTTGCAATTGCTACCTTAATACTTTAATTCAAGTTAGAATCAAATTTGTAATTAAATTGCAATATGAAATAAGTACCTCTATATTAAAGTTTTATAATCCACCACCATAAGTGGTGAATGAGGGTATATATAAATTTGTCATTCCGTGTGTAACACTGAGAAATACTGATCTGAGATCCAACAAAGTATATATGTATATTCTTGGTCCTTACGAAATTCTAAGACGATTGAGCCATGTCGGTATGTCTGTCTGTGTAAAACACTCTGACGTCCACAGGACACAACCGAAATCAATAAAGTTTACAAAAAACCGTTTATAGTTCTCCAAACAAACTGCTTATTGTTATTGAAAATCAGCCAAATTGGTTTGGCAGAACAAGAGTTATCGATCGAAAGTATCGGTCCATGATTTCTCATACCCCCCATACAAAAATCTTTCCGAAATATTGTTCAATTATACATGCCTATAAAATTGGAATATCAATACAAAATTCAGTAGCAATAAGTTTCAAGCAAAAAGAAATCGCAAAAAGAAATTTTTTAGTTCGATTCATGTTTGACTATAGATCCCGTATAAAGTCCACTACCAAAATTCACTTAAATACTTAAAAACAGATATAAATAATGTCAAACGGCTAAAATTTGACATAAATAATCTTAATGTGGTACTAAATTTTATGGTGGTCAGCCCATAATTGGCCATAGCTCCTATACATATACACAAAAATAATATTGCAAAATTTTGTGAATTTCGGTCCATATTTGACCATATCTACCATATAAAGACATCTCCCGGAAATCACTTTAATACTCATAAATCTCTTATAAATAACGATTCCACAATTTAAGAAGATCGGCCCATAATTTGTCATAGCTGCCATATACGAACCAATTCCGAAAAACAAATAAATCTACAAAAATGTCTAATAAATTTCGCTATCGCACCAACTTTTATATAGATCAGTAATTTTAATCCAGAAATCATACTAAAATCGTTTATACGGCAATTATGCTACTGGATTTTGAAGCTGTCTGTCAATAATTGGCAATAGCTCCCTAATTACAGATTTTCATATAAAAATTTGCTTAATAAACGTTTGTTAAATTTAATAATCGTTTTTGAATAAGGGGGTAAGTCCTTTTATAAGCATACTAAACAACTATACAACTCTTGTAAATAACGTTTTTGAGTTGAAATGCAACCAAAATAAGCCTCAAATACGTAGAAACCTCATTAGTATTAACTGGAATTAAAAGCTATCTGTCCATAACTGGTCCACTTCTACTATGCCAACCATAAATCTTTTTTAAATAATATTATTGAGATCAAATTCAAACAAAAAAACCTCACCTTATATTTAATACTTGTTTATACTCTGTTTCTAAACTTGTTGTTAAATATGGAAACATTTTCTTTTAATTTTCTAAATTGTTAAATTACACTCAAGATTATTATGAAAATCAGACAAACTCTGTAAATTACAGTAAGAATCGGTAATTACATCAATTAAAAATGGTCAAAATTAGATAAAATTTCCAAAACATTTAAAATAAAATCACATTAGTGAATTACGACCAACAGGTAATATTGTCTTTCAAACAATATATGAAATACTAATAAAATTTGCACTAATACTGAATATAAAACACAGAATAAGGATATTCTAATCCTATAACCAGTGCAGTTTCTGTATTTCTTATTACGTTTAGGTGGAGGGTAATAAAGATACGGCCCAGCCGAATATAGCACTCCAACTTGTTTTATTATGCAAATGATTAATTAGGATTTCTTTTAAATTTCTCTGAATGTAATAACATTAATCATTTATTGTTATTGTTAAATTTGAGAAGGACCTGGCTTTATCTTATCAACAGTATTAAACAGTATGCATTGCATTTTCTGTAAAATTCTATTCTCACGAATGCTTTGCAAACTGCTAAAGTAGCTTATGCAGTTTTTTTTTGCCAAAGTCCATTAAGGAAAGACATGGATACATGGACACTAAGCTTTTCCTTGAAATTAAGGAGATTCATGACTAAATGGGGTGGATTGGTGACAAAATGAAAATGTTATTTGTTTATATCCATCACATAAATGTTATGGTGACATAAAATGTGCATCAGTTGGTTTGGCTGAATAAGAACGGATGACAGAGTTGTTTGTTAAGTTGAATACAGCTTCGTATCCCAGCAGAACATTTTGTAATATCTTTTAATTGCTAAATAACTTACTTTTCAATGACTACTCTCTACCGTGTGTATTTTTAAGAAGTAGTCATATATTTAACTGCAACGACTTCTGCAATGAGTTATTTAAGACGTTGCTTGTAGTAAGTTTTAATTTTTTTTAAACGAGTTTTTTTTCTTTATTTTTTTTTAATATAATTAACAAACACAAACTGTGAAGTTTTTTTTGGCTTATCTGCAGAAAACACCCAGAGTCTTTGGCGGAAATCGAACCGGCAACCCTCTGACTGATAGTCCGGCAAACTATCGCCTAGTCTATCGGGGCACCTAAATAATAATATACTCGTATTTATAAGCGCTTGTGGTAAGTACTTGACTTCAATGACATCACTATTGTTCAATACACTAGTGATGTTGTATGTTGTACATTGTCTGATATAACTGTTTGATTGTGAACACACTTTTGCGCAAAGCCGTTTGTTTTTGGTGGCATACCTTCAAAATAACAAAAGAAAAATATTTTAAAAACAAATATACAAAACAAAACATATGAACATTTTCCAAAACGATATCCATTATTAAAATTTTTTGTTTATTAATCTTGATTTTAATTTTGTCAATCAATTTAAGATTTCAGTGTTACCATTTGGTTATGTTTTTAAGCTGAAATGAGTAATTTTTAGGTTGATATACATATTTTTACTTTTGGCCACACTTAAATTTAATGCAACATTTAAAAAACATACATATGTAAAAATGTCGTAGGTGTTGTAGAAAATATTTATATAGAAATTAACAACAACATTTTTACGACTTACAACTACTATGATACTACAACATTACATGTGTATTAAAATAATTATAAAATAATGACTTAAAATGCTATTGCTTAAGTAGTGAAGTGCCTGCATTTTGAAATTTAACACATAACTTTATAATGAAATTTTTGCTGGGATAAGATTAACTAAACTCAAGATGTTTTTAAAATGAAAAATGTAGATTACAGCAGAAATTTATTTAAATATGATTTGTTTATACTACAGTTTATATTAAATATTTTGCTTTGCACTTTGGAGTGGTTGCTTATAAGCGAACCTTAATGGAATGAAACTTATTTGTGATGAATTTTATTTGGACACTAAATGCTTAAGATATTTATTTTCATTGAAGTGATTTTGAGCCATATAAATGAAGGAGATTTAACTAATTGTTGAGTGGTTGATAAGCAATTTGGTTGCATAATTTCTGTATATATGAAAAATTATTGTTATGAGATTTATTGACGTCGAACTGATTTTCTGAAGTGAACTTTATATGCAAGCTATGACTAACTATGGGACTAAAGTAATTTTTAGATGAGAGCCTTATATAAGAGCTATGGTCAATAATGCATTGATCTCATGTAAATCGCACAATGATGACCAATAAAGTGCTATTTAAAGAGGATATTTGAAATGTATGTATCGATTTTATCCTGTTTCAATGATGTTTATTTTTGGCCAGAAAAATATAAATTGAATTTGTGATCAGCCAGTTACAATACAGTACAATTTGTTTACTCATAACTTCCAGCAATATAGGCAGATTTTAATAAATTAACTTGTTACTTGTTTTATTTATAAATCCATATTTGATATCAGTAAGCGTAACCGAACTATTTCCTTCCGGGAAACATAAACTTTTGAAAGTAAAAAATTATTTAATGTGAAATTAATTGTTGCTAGTTATTACACAACCTTTCGTTATAACTTTTCTTTAAAAATATCCTAATATGCCGAAGCTGGGTAGAATAATGGCATTAACTTTTGAATGGAGCAAAATCTAGCCAAAAGTTTTTAATGAAAAATAAGAGGTAGTAAGGGCATAATATAGGCATATTAGCATAATAAGCATCATAGTGGAAGAAATGTCAAACTATTTTCATTTTACGTGGTCCACGTTTACATATGTTTCATCATCTATAATATAGAAGTTGTTGAATTTTGTTAAAATACTTGTCTTGAATGCTTTAATCATTTTATCTTTAAAAAGATTAATTTTTTTTAGCAACTTTTGTCGCAAGAATGTTTTTGACAGTTCTGTTGTTTTTGTGTATCATATAACTGTTATACATGTAAAGTTTATTCCATGATTTAACCACTGCTAAGTCAAACGAACAACGCTTGCAGATTAAGGAATTTTATTTTAAAATTTTTGCCCGTTAACGAAAGTGCATCGTGCACTTTTTTATCGTAGAATTATTGTATTTGTTGTGAAGAGCAACTAGAAGCATTGCAAGAAATGCCAATGCATTTCGAAAAATGAGGAACGTGAACGTGAATACCTGCTCTGAGGGCTTAAATTCACGCTGGTGAGGTTACGGGCCACCTTCGCATTGTATGTCCTGCACGAACATACTAATGTATGTCTAACAAGAGCATACTTGTACGAACTTGCCAGGAACATACAATTTGCAATTTCTAGTACACGACTGCGACGATCAATCTAACGAACACCTTGATTTAGAGCTTGGGCTATATAATCCTTGCTATCCATAGCTTAGTTAATCTTAGTCAATTCAAAATGGAATCTAAAGATTTCACTTGAATGCTCGCTGGCAGCAGGCAACCATGTAAACCAGCTCAATCGCTCCAGCTACAAACTGGTCCAGTAAGGCTAAATCGGTTTTTGTTCGTATCTCTATCCAAGGCGGGTTTCCAGCACACATGTCACGAATGCCATCACTCCGATACATTTCCTGAGCATATAGCCAATTATCATGACTACTTTCAATGGCTAGGTTGATACGGCAACATAACCTACAGATAATTTGGTGGTCCGAAATTTGTCGCTAGGACAAACATCAGTCTTCTAACCAACTATCTTCTTCCTGCGTTTTTAGGTTTAAACCACAGCCATCACGTGTACCCGAAGGGACCACACTATTTCTCTGTTAAGAGATTTACAATGGTGAAATGGTTCTAAATGATCCCGTAGTTCTAGATAAGACTCTAGTTAGCTGCGAATAATCAAATAATAAAATCTAATCAGTTTCGAGTCCGTGAAAACTCATGGCACCGGTGTTGCCATATCCCTCCCAAAGTTGAAAAAGCGTCAAGATAATGGAATTACACCAGGCTATATTACCCCTTCCGAGCGCTATGATGATTAAAATTTTTTATAGCCAAAAGAGCTGGGCTTGGGTGATATGTAGTTTCAACAAAACGGTGCCACATGCCACACAGCATGCAAAACAATGTCCCAATTGAGAGGCGATTTTGTTAACAGTTATTTCACCTTTGGCCTGCTTATATCATGGGGTTTAACGTCTTTAGACTCTTTTTTGTTGGGTTAGGTTAAGGCTCATATCTATAGGGACCAGCGCGCAACAGTTGGTGCACTAGAAAATAAAATTTAAGAATTTATTCCTGAGATACCGGCTGATATGTTGGAGAAAATTTACCAAAATTCGACACATTGGTATTAACCATTTCAGGCGTAGACTCGGTCAATATTTATGTACGTGAAATTATCGTTCTGTCGATTTAAATAAAGATGTCATATATTTCTCTAAATTTTCGCTCTTAAAAAATCACTCTGTAAAATTTTCAAATGTTGCAGTCTCAAAAGAAAATTATGTTTCTTATTTTAAGCATACAAAATGTGTTAGTTTACTTTCGTTAAACTAACAGTCTTATTCAGAAGAAAATTAAAGTAGACTTCAAATGTACTTTAAGAAAATTTTGTATGAAAGTTTTGTCTAAAAGCACATTTCAAACCTACTTTATTTTTTAATGAATACGGCAGATAGTGATTAATATGCTCTTCATATTGATTTACTTTTACACTTCCTAGTTATTAGAATCTAAGTTATGGTCTAGTTGACGAAAATTAAATTTTTATTTATTCTACGAATAGAAATACACATTTCGCAAAACTTTCGTATTGTCAATATCAACAGTGACCAGTACATAAATCGACAGTTCAATTCCAAACCATGCTATGTCGACTTAGTATATTTTTAATATTTTTGCGTTTTTGAATTTAGATTTTTTCAACTTAAATTCTGTCAAATTTTGGTTGTGATTGGCTAGTCCAAACAATAGTTATAAACAACAAAGTTCTACCTCATATGGTTTTTTAGATATCGCCTCTAAACTTTAGGAGCTTTTCCTGCAAAACTCACTTTTTCGACTTAGCATGTTTTGGAATTGAGCTGTCGAAATGTAAAGGTATTTAATTGTTTTAAAATTTTCAAGTAGCAAATTCCTGGAAATAGTTACTTTTACTCGTATGTATGTTGAAACAAAAACCTATTTAGTTATTTCCGACTGAATTCTAGGAATTTTTTTTATGAAGAAATGTTTCAGGCAATAAATAAATACCCTAAATTGGCAAAAAAAAAAAAAAAGAAAATTCAAACAATTGTTCATTTCGCCATTATTTAATTAAAAATTAAAAAAATTGTTTTTTTCCTTTAGTCGATAAAAGTTTTTTTCTGTACACAAACTTTGTGCTGTTAATTTTTTTTAAATGTTGTTTTATTTTGTTAAATAGTTTTTGTTTTTGTTGCTGTTGTTGTTTGTTCTTGTTGGTGGCTAAATGTTTGCGACACTTGTTTTTGTGTTCACACATCATTTACAATATTATTGAAAAGTTCATTTGCTTTTTCTCTAAAAATAGGGGGTTTTCGCTTTTATATCTTTTTTTGTAAATGCCGCCATTATTATAAAGTTTTTAACTTTTTTACTTGTTCTGTTGTGTGTTGTTGTTTTTTTTTTTTTGGGTATTTTAAAACTTTTTGCTGCTGTTTATAGGGCCCTCTGTCTAACTGATTGATTTTAACTTAACAAAAATATAGCAGAAATTATTTTAAACTCTTGGAAAAAAGAAACACATACAAAAACTTGGAATGTAAACACAGTGGGTGGGATTACCAGCGGCGGACTCTTATATTGTCTGCTTGTATTTGCTGCTGCTGAGTGTTTGTTCGTTTGTGTGTGTGTGTTTTTTTTTGTCAAGTGGTATTTAGTCAAATAATTTAGACAATTTAAAATTTTTGTTTTTTAATTTCTATTTTTCTTTTGAAGCAAGAAAAAAATTTGAATCACTTAAAGACTATTAAACATTTTTTGCCTTAGTATATAAAGTGAAACATCAAGTTGTCATTTGGGGAAATAGGTACATAGTAATCGAATAAAATTTACCTTAATGTTACTTACAGATTGGATAATTTAACTATGTAATCTGAAGTGTATAAATTGAAAGAAATTTGTTTTTTTAAAAGCGCGTTTTGAGTATTATAATATTTTATGCTGATTAAATGTCTAATGATTTTTGAGGGTTTAATCTATTTCTCTTAAATCGCAAATATTATCTATCGTTTAATGATAGTTATATAAGAATTATGTACTTCGATTTTTGTTAAGGCCGCTTATTATTCCATTTGAATTTTTAAACACATACTCGTAAAGTAAACAATTGCTCAAATCAAATATGGTTAAATATTTGATCTTCATAAAAACTAATGGCTTTTCATTAATTGTGCAATAGGTTTGAAAAGCAGCACCCTCACGTATTCTTTTTCCACTACCCACACAAATATTGTATTTTTTCCCAGTCATTGTCGTATAGACCTGGATTTTGCTTTATTGAATATAGTACTTTCCTGGTTTCTTTCCATACAAGTTTTTTATACATTTTGTTAACGATCTGCTAAGGTATGTCATTGTCTTGTTGATAATAGAATGTACAGTTTTTTTCATTGCAATCATTGATCTGATATCGTCGTAATTTGTGATGAATTTGGTTTCACGAAAAAATATTTTAGAATTAAAAAATGGAATGTCAAACCCAACTGAAATATTTGAGACCACGAGCTGTTAAGCAATAATATACAAATATTAATTGTAAATACTCTTCTAAATTCGATTAAATAAGCCGAAATCTTACAAATAAACCATTTGTGTTTTTAAATCTGCTGTGAACATTTCACTTTAAAGTACAGATTTATTAGAATAAAGTTTAAATTTTAACCCTTAAGCGAACACCAGGGCCTGACCAGGCATTTTTGAGCATTTTTATAGTTTTTTACTTGGATATATTAGGCGAAGCCTCTTAACTTTTAATGAATTTCTCAATTAAGGTGTTTTGTATAAAACAAAAATAAATAAAAAAAAACATAAAATTTTCAATCTGTAGACGTGGTAATTATTCTCAACATGTTTGTAACACCAGGGCTCAGTCAGGGCCCTATACTATTATGGACAGAATGCAGCAAATAAAATCTAAACAGAGCAAAAGAAAAAGAGATTAAACCAATTTATACGAGTAACTATATATTTTGTGTTTTGTATAAAAAACAGAATCAATGCGCTGTTATAATGAGTACTGAAGTAGACAAATTCTTTGAAACAGTTTCAAAATCTGACCCTAACTATTATAATAGATTGCCCATGATATAGAAAACATAATTCAGAATGAAGTTGATTGGAATGAAGAGAATGCTTCTAATATTGGCAACGAGTTAGAAGTTGATAATGAAATTGAAGGTTTTGAATTTAAATCCATACAAAATATAAAAAGTCCCAGCTAGGCCCTGGGGTGGGCTTATGTGAACACATTTTTAAGGGTTAAAGTTTTAAAATAACTAAGTACTTTTTTTCATAATTTTGTTATTAAAATATATAGTGGATTTTAAAATATTTTACACAATGATTATAAACATGAAAGTCTTTCATCAATGAAAAAACGTATTAGGTTTATGAAATTTGCGTTGATTTCATGTGTTCGTTCGAAAGGAAAGCCATATGTTTAAATATCTGCATAAACTCGTGATGCTCAATAACAAAATAATTTAAAAATTCTAAATTGTAGCTTTTCGTCGTCTGTAGAATACCTGCTTGAACTATTTCTCAGTCAAATAATTTAAATCATGTGGTTTTAGTATGTTCGATCATAAATGGCCAAAGTATTGTCATTGAATCAGTTTGGTTTTCTGAAGTAAATTTGAAAAAACAATAATACCGTATTCAATATGATTGAACTTTATAATTTTTATTTAAATTTAATTCAAATAATAATGGTTATGTATATGTTAACTGGAGGTACGAAATGAGATTTAAACAATTTTCTAATTTCCAGCCAAAAGCGATACGCTAGCTGTGAAATTGGAAATCCAGAATGTGAGTAATTTATATCTATAGAATTTATAGCCCTCTTGTTTAAAACTTTATCAATATTTTCGAACACCCTTTGCCTTGAAATAACCCCATAAAAATGAATTTAACGATGTTAAATCAAACGATCTAGATGGCCAATTCTGATCACCGAAACAAGAGAGGCGTACACATCAATAGTTGTGCAGCGTGAATGCATTTTATCTATAAAATATAAACCGAATTTTGTGGCGTTACAATCGAGTATATATTGAGGATAAGTTTTATTGTCAATAGCATCTAAACCTTCTTTTGTTGCATTACAGTCGAGTATATATTGAGCACAACTTTACTTCCCATTCACGGGGCATTATGTCAAAGACTTCCTTAGGTTTTTTTTTTAATATTGCTCTTTTGGACGCCAATATAAATTCTGATTCGGGAATATCAAAGAGTGATGTTTCCTTTGCTTGTCTTCCATCTTCTTATTTTGACATCATGTCTTATTTTGACAAGAACAGTAAGGATCTTTCAATATCAATTTATTTTCAAAATTATTACCACTAGTTGATGATGAAAATTAGTCTTAAGCCTAAACTTCGACATAGTGGAACGACAGTAATCAAATAGCCCTGCACTTAGCAGCCCACTATAACCTTATCGCTTTAAGTAGATGCTCACATTCTTGGTTGGGTTTTCTTAACCCTTATGTGATTGAAAATATTTTGTAATCGGGTACTTCTTTCATACAAATCTTATGAAAATTAATCCATTTGAAATGTTAAAAACATTTAAATACAATAATATAACAAAAGTTGGCAGCTCTCAAGTAGTTTCAAGTACGATGGTTGCCAATTTCTACAAAAAAAAAAAACAATAATTTTAAAACCTTAAAGATGTCCGTGTTCCTTGTCAGTCACATAAGGGTTAATTTCAATTTCGAAAAATATTTATGTAGGTCTAACCTTGAATTATTATTTAAATCTTTGAATTCTTTTTTAATATATTTGAAACATGTTGGAAACTAATTTCTGGAGAATTTGAAAATAATTATCATTATAGTCTTAATTGTCTGCCTAACGAGATAAAGGAAGTGCCCCAAAGAAGGCAAAAACAATTCAATCGGCTGGTAAGGTTATGGCAACGCGACTTCAAAGGTATTTTATTGATTGACTATCTACAAAAGGGTAAATCAATAAATTCAAAGTACTCTTGCAATATTTTGGATCAATTAAATATAAAAATTCGAGAAAAACGTTCTTAAAAAAAAAGAATTTTTCATCAAGACAACGCACCAGCGTACAAAAATATTGTAACATCCACGAATTTAAGTACGAGTTGCTTGACCACACACTTTATTTTCCTGTTTTAGCTCCCAGTGACTTTTACCTGTCGCCAATTCTAAAAAAATTCCTAGCTGACAAGCGTTATACCTCAAATGAAGATGAATTACAGTTGTAAACCACTATTTTGAAGGCCTTGAGGAAACCTATTTTAATCAAGGGATAAGAATGAACTAAGTATATTGTAGTTTCAGGAGATTATATTCAAAAATAAAATTTTTTTTAAAAAACTAACTATTATCTTTCTGTACTAGGCTAAGAACCGAACCGAACCGAACCGCCCTCGTATATTGATTTTTAGAAAACTACAGAATGTATGTATATTAAATTTTTTCTTCAAAAATAATAGAAATATATGTATGTATGTATATATGTAGATATTTAGTTATTCAAGCCTCTTAAGATTAAGTGGATCTTTGTCTCTTTGCTTCTCCAATTCCAGCAAGATTACTTTACACCTTTACACTACGTAAGTAGCTTATGCAATCATATTATATAGTGCTACTTACAAATCGTAATAAAAATCTTTCTCTGTCTCTGCTCTTTTAGTTTCTTTGTGCAATTATTTTTATTTGTCAAAAAACTAAAACGACAAATTCAAATTACAAATAAATTGTATACATATCTACCATTTTTGCAATGACAAATGGAAGACGTGTATACAAGTTGCATAAAGATTTATTTAAAGTTTTTAGAGTCAAAAGATATGTTGAATTTGTAAACAAATAGAAACATAAATATATAAGTATATATAACATTATATATTAACTAAGTATAATATATACTTAACCATTTTGTTTATAATTATAAAGACTAAATTGTATTTCTGTAACAAAGTCTTGTTTCACACTCTTCAGTTTTAGCTGACCAGTTTTTGTTCAATTCTCTTCAATGCAATTTTCGTACTTTTGAATGCAAACCAACATGTATGAAAGAAAAAAAAGGAAATAAGAAAATTGACTAGTACCGTCAAGTTTTTACCCCTTTTCCTTCTCATCCAAAAATACTTGCCTTGACGCGTCAGAATTGAAGAGTGTGAGAGCGAACTAAAAGCTATAAAACAAATTAGTCAGAATATTTGTATATTTCAAAACTACAAATTGCTCAGCGAAACTAATAATGCCCATAGTTTTTGGCAAAGGGTGAATGATGTCAAAATAAGAATTCAATATTATAAGTATGATAGAAGTACATACGTTTGAAAAATGCTTGATATTTACTTTGCATAAATACTTGAATGGTGATTTAAAAGTAGTAATATAATTCTAGGTTATTTGTTTAAAAGGCTTTTTGTCATACTTTGTTATTTTAATAAATTTGTTTTTTACATAAGATCAATATAATTCGAAAATCTATCTATGATATTTGTTTTTGATATGTGTATATTGCAGACAGGTTATTTTATTTTATTTTATTTATAGAACAAAACAGCACCAAATTATGTTACAAAAAAAAAAATATATGTTTAAGCAATTTGTTTTAAAGGACATACTGAGTTGACAGGACATCAATCATTAAGTTACATTATATGGCAGCCAAAGAGTTTTTATTATAAATTCAAAGTTTGTTTATATCAATATTTATTATACGTATATAAATATGTTTACAATATCATATAAATCAAATAGCGATTTTTAATATAAATATTTATTAAAAATTTGCAGTATCTTCGTTAGCTTGTTTTTGACTGACTTTAAAAGGAGCTAGTTAAGGTTACTAGCAAAGGCCTTGAAGCAGCAAATGTATTATTCTATTAGTGGCTAATAATTTCTGTAGTAAAGTTTAATTTAATTTGCTGGTAATGTTTTAATATTAAAACTAAATGTTCAGTTGTTAACTACAAGATATAGTTTAGTTATAATTTATTTTATTCAAAATTTATAACTGAGAATGCTTTAAATATCAATTGTTGATATGTATGTATGTATGTATATGGTTAAAAAAACTTCTAATTAATTTTCAATGAAAATATATTAAGCATATGTATGTATTTGGTAAACAAAGATTAATTATTCGTTTTAAAAACATTTATTTACGATACTTATATCGAAAATATATTTGTAGTTTTTACATACTTGAGTTTATTATGTTGACAAAAACACTGTGCTACAAAGTAAAAATAATGAAAAAACACCTTAAAGACTGGTTGCAATATAATGATAATTAGCATTATTAGTCTACAGAAAAATGCTTTAATGTAAATCCCAGCTATGAGTTTTTGATATAAGACAGTGCAAACACATTTTTGCATAGAATTTCTTCTTATTCAAATAGAATTCTTCATTGAAGAATTTTAATTAGAAACTTAGTTATTTCAAACTTAATTCTTCTTTGACAACCAACTTTAAATTTCTAGCAAAAAAAAAACGATGGATATAATTAAAAATGTTGACATTACAACTAGATCCGTTGTAGGTATTTATCTTGACTACCAATTATCAGGGATATTTAACATACAACTCCATGAGCAGAGGATTACAATTGTTTACTACATATGTCGCAAGTTTAAAAAAAGTTTATGTGTAATGCATGTAACACTGAGTTTGGTGAACCAGAATTCACAGATCTGCTTGCATAGTACACTCGTGGCTATAGAATGAAACATAAATGTAGTTAATTTTCTTTAACTTTTAGGCAGCGACAAAAGTTGCTTGCTTTCTTTATCTTGAACTAAATTTTTGTCTCTTTGATAGGAGATTTTTCCATTCCAAAATTACTCAAGCGGCTGATTCGAACTAATACGTTGAATCAAACAGCTTGTCTGATCAATACGGATAAACGTTCTCACTACGTCTGTCATATAAAGTGAGTATCTTTTATGTATGCAAAAGAATATTCATGAAAGCAACTCTTGTGTTACTTTATTCTACCTTGAAAATTATTCGAGTAGTAAATTAGGAATATGAGTAACATTATAAGGTTAACAACAGTGTTATCTGACTATAGGTAAGCAGACTTTGTTTACCTTTCAAAATGTGACAAACTCCTCTATGAAAGTCCCGCACTTCATGACTCAAGATGTAGATTAACAAACGTAATTTTTTTCAAATAGCGTTTTTTGTTTTCAAATTTTCAGCTTCAAAATTTTTTATAGGGCTTTAAGTTGCAAATAACGGATTTACAAATATTTCATAAAAAGTTTTACATACAAAATAAAATATTATAAAAATAAGCGAAAGTTTTGACTCTGAGTTGAGTGAAATCGGATGGTACAAGGAAAACTATGAGAAATTAATCCGAATGCATGAAAAAAAGAATGGAAAATTGTCATCCTCTCTATGATAATTTAGTTAATATAAATCATCTGTTTATTAATTCCATGAATTATTTCCTTTTATTATTTAAACTTGAATTATTATAAAACATGTCGCATTTTCAACGCGGCTTAAAAAATCACTGCGTTTTTTTTAAATATCAGTAAAAAAAATGCACCTGAGATAGTTTTATTAAAATTAAACAAAGTAAAGTATTTTATTTCCGTGTAAAGTAACTAACAAAAAAAAAAACCGAGTTACACCTGTTTTATTTTAAGCCATCAATGCACTAAATTATCTTATTGATCTTACGTGAATGATAACATCAGCTGCTGGTACTAGCAATTTATCATTTGTTGAGACAACCATGGACACGTCTAAGTACCTGCAGATCCTGAAGGACAACTTGTTGGGTATAAGATCAGACTTTCGATTTTACCAGGATAACGATCCAAAGCACAAATTGGGTATTGTGCAAACGTTGCTAATATATAACTGCCAATATTTGATGATACCTCTATCACAGTCGCCCGACCTTAATGTTCTCGAAAGTTTATGGTCAATTTTAAAAATCAGCATAAGGACACAAAATGTCTAACAAACACGATTTAAAAAAGCACTGCTGATGAAGTGGTTGAATATCTCGACTAGTATTACCCAAAAACTGTTCCCATCTATGTCAAATCACCTTAAACCTGTTGCTTATAATAAACAAACCAAATATTAAATCATGTAAATGCCAGTTGTAATTTCATTTGCCGGCATAAAAAAAAAGCTTGGCCATTTTTTTATGTTTTTAGTTTTAATATATGTGCATTATTGCAATAAATTATTTTTTCCTTGTTAGACACCAAATTGCTGTTAGTTTTTCTTTTATGGAGTTTTGGAAACAAAAAACTGCACCTTAGTAAATAAGCTGTGAGCCACTGTATTTCTAAGTACTTTAATATTACTACGAAATTTATACCTTAAGTACGCGTGTCCACAAAAACATATTTTTCTGCATTTTGCAAGTCACTTAGCAAATGTTTTCCTTTAGCTGTAACACAGTGTTAATAATTGTAAATGACCACAGCAATACTATAGTACTTAATTCATACAAATTTAATAATTAATTGAAATTACAGCCATGTTGTGCTTTTAATTAATGAGCTTTTAATCAATATATACATAATTTTATAACCATGACCATGGAAAACAATTGAATATAATAAACGTCATATATAATTTACACTACTTTTCCAACGTAAATAATGGAAGTTTTATCCAACTATAACAATTTAGTTGATTAGTTTTGAAAATACTTTACTTTTGACAGTTATTTGCATTATAATTAATTGTATGTACCCGTAATATATTAAATCAATAATGATAGCATTAAAGTATTGTTCACATTATATTCTGTCATATAAATGTTTAAATAGTTATGTAACAAAAAAAGCAATTGAATATTTTTAAACCACAAA